>CP136057.1:530881833-532280166 GCA_032464435.1 Aegilops umbellulata
CTATGCTCCACACTGGTGATACACAACTGAGGGTGGCCCCCGGGCCGCATCAACCTCAGGGAGCCCAGAGCTCAGTGTCTAGCCTCATCGTAACGCATCCCCTCGGGAGTGCCGCGTGAGGGGGCTGGGCACGGGGGTTGCGCCTGGGTCATGCCCAGACGCACGCCACCCAGCCAGGCCCCCCCCCCCGGGCCTGGTTCGTCGCGCGTATCTCCCCGAGCAGAGCCAAGGTACGAAGGCCGTTTGAGCGTCAAGGGGGACTTCTGAGCATCGCGACTTAGGAACCTAACTGGTCATGTAGCCCCTCACTCCTTAGTTCCGAAAGGGCAATGGCGGTTGAGGTATGCGCGGGGCCGGGCTCTGCAGACGTAGAACGGTAGATCCACCCACATCTCACCTCCCTACTTGCTGTTTGTGTGCCAAGGGGGACTCCTGAGCATCGCGACTCAGGAGCCTAACTTGTCACGTAGCCCCTCACTCCTTGGTCCCGTCCTGGTTTCCAGTCGGGGCTAATGCTGGGTGAGGAACGCGCGGGGCCGGGCTCTGCCGGCGTAGAACATAAGCAAGTAGGAAGGAAAAGCGTAAATTTCAAGGAATTCAAAAGCAAATATTACAGTCCACACTATTATCTCAATGCCAAACGCAAGTTTAAACGCCTCCCCGAGGCATGATACACGTGCAGGAATTGAAGGCAGGACAGGAGCCACAACGGAATCACATGACGGGGGTGGAGCAGCGTGGAGTGGGTTCGCCTCATGGAGCAGCAGGGTCAGCAGCGCCTCGCTTCGGCTTGGTGCTGAAGGCCCGGAACTTCCCCAGCAGAGCCTCTGCGCGACCCTTCACGGCCTCGGCAGCGACAGCGGCACGCTCGCCGCTTGCTGGCTCCAGCAGGCTGTCGAGGTCGACGCTGGGATCGCGAAGGTAGATGTGGGTGAGGACCCGCGTCAGCGCTGCAGAAGACAGGACACGCGCCTCGGCCTCGACCGTGGGGCCAAGGCCAAGGGCGACATCTTCAAGAGCGCGAACCAGGAAGGGAAGCAGCTTGTGTCGGCGTTCTGGGAACGGGGGTCCCCAGACTTGCCTGCCTGCGGCCTGCGGCGCGGCACGAGTGGGGGCCCAACGTGGCCCATCTTCATCAACACAAGACCCAAGACCCTCGCGAGGGGCCAAGCCTCGCGAAGCGGGCGACACGACGCTTCCCCCAGCACGGCCTCCTTAGGCTGGCTCACGAGGAGGCGGAGAGATCAAGGCGGGTACCTCACGAGGTGCCCATGACGCAAGCAATGACGACCAAGGGCGCCAGGCGGGCGCCAGCCCGCGCAGTGTCCTCCCTTTCATCTTTGGTGCAAAGGGGGCAAGCGCAGGCGAGAGGATCAAGCAAAGGCACCCATTTCGGTGCAACGAGACCAAGACCAGCTCCGCGACAAGGAGGAAGTCACTGTGGAGCCCAAGCCGGCGTCATCACCAGTGCCTTTGGCAGGCGAAGACTAACTTTAGTCAGGATAAGTGTACCAGATGTTCCCCTTCAAATTGGCCAATTGTTGGCGCCCTTCCCGCTAAATATTTCGAAAGAGGCCCAGGGCCTTTGCCTATAAATAGGGCCAGCCACCCCCAGGGTAGAGAGAGGAACAACCTGAGGTAGGATCACGCATCCAGAGAAAGAGAAGGGTGATCGAACTCCCCCTAGCAGTTCATCCCCTAACCAAGAACAGACCCTCGCGAGGTCGTTCTTCCTTGTACTGTTCTTCCTCATCAGCCCAAGAGGCAATCCACCCACCACAAACTAGAGTAGGGTATTACACCACAATGGTGGCCCGAACTAGTATAAACCCTGTGTCTCTTGCATTGTTCTTGCAGTAGCTAGATCCTTACAAGACGGAGAGGTAGAGGGCACGATCTCCGCGTGCACCCCAGAGTTCGAACCTTAAGGGTCTGCCGGAACCCGTGATCCGACATTTTGCGCGCCAGGTAGGGGTGCGCCGGAATCCGCCTTCCCATCACTCCGTCTCCCGTTACATCGTCGTCATCATGTCCGGTGACCAGGCGGGCAACCAAGGCCCATGGGCGGCATGGCCCATCTACAAGGAGCCTCCCGCTTCGGGCAGCCCCGCGCCATAGGCAGCTCGCGGTCCGCAGGGCGCTGCGGGCCGCGGGCGACGCGGGCAAGCTTCTGCGACCCTCGCACCGTGACAGGCGCGGTCGGCAGCGAGGGCCTCCAACCACGCCGTGGCTACGACACCGTACACCCGCCGAGAACAGGCAAACTCAAGGGCCGCGCTCACGGTAGCGCGGGAGCTGTTGCAATGCACGCTACTGGAAGGCGGCCACGACGTGCTGCTTGAGCGGGTCGCCGAGCTCCTGGGCCTCGCCGCTTCGGGGGCTCACCCCTTCTGCGTCCAGCTTCCGCCTCAAGTTCAGGGCGGCGCACGAGGGGTCCCCGCGCACCCGCGCGGGCCTCAAGACTACTCCAACACCGGCGAATCCGCCGGCACCAGACTGGCGGTGGCGCTACCCCCGCCCCCGGCGCATGAAGGAGAGGGGCTCAGTGCGGCCCCCGGCGCCAGCGGCCAGCCGCGCTACCACCCTGCGGTGGGCACGACAAGCAACGCTGCATGGTGCATGGAGCACTACAGCACAACATTCGGGGTGGCGGCGCCAGAGGAATACGTGCCCCACATGATGGACCAAGGGCACGCTCACGGGGGCGAACAGGGCTCACTCTTCAGCCCCAGCTGGGAGGACGAGACGCCAGAGGGCGAGCCCCCCCAGGAACCCCATGACGGCTCCGTCGTTCACACTAGAGGCAACGACTATCGGGTACCATTAATTCCTCAAGAGCAGGCATACGCTAATCATGGGTCACAGGAGATGCAGGTCACCGCGACAAGCAGCTGCCCCGCCCCTGCGGTCTCCTACCCCTCGGGAGGAGGACGCAGGGGGCTGCAGGAAAGGGGCAGAGATCCTACATCACCACCACGGCGTTCGGAGCAAGGCGTTCTTAGCAGATAGGCCCTCCGCTGGGGAGGTGCCTGAGGGCCTACCCCTGGCGGAGGACCCATGGTCGTCGGGGGAACCGCTGGCGACCACTCTACCCCACCGGCGGCGTCCTGGTTTCCGGTCGTCGTTGGTGGCACTAGAGTGTGGCGCAAGGCTGGGCCCTCCTCTGGCGATATGAAGCAAGGCCGGTTCCTGTGAAGAAGGCCCAGTGCCTGTGAAGCTCGCCGCCCCATGACACTCTCACGTAATAATGAGTGGGGCTGTACACGCCCCGGAGTCTCAGGGGTGCCGGCCTTAGGCCCTGGGGCTCCCTCCCACGCCCAGTGGACATCACTTAGCTCCGCGCTGGTGAGAAGACGTCGAAGACTAGATTAGGTGCCGGACGCGGCCTTTTTGTTTGCTTTCATCGCCTTCTTCCTTTGGTTGTAACCTTTTTTCCCCGCTGGATTTAAGTTGAATTCGAATCTGAGCTTTGCGTGCGTTCGGGGAAGGGGTGTTTGGTCTTGTTTGAATCGTTTCCCGCGTTCTGGTCACCATCTCATCACATCTGCCTCCCCTCGCGAGCCCCTCGCGAGCCGGACTAGGCCTAGCTTAAGCACGGCCCAGATTGCCGCTGCCGCTCCCTCGCGAGGTGACCATTGGTGCCTGCGGGGATCGTTTTCTCGAGAGAAGGCCCGGAGCCTGTGAAGAAGGCGAATGCCTGTGAAGCCATCCCTCTCGAGAGAAGGCCCGGAGCCTGTGAAGAAGGCGAATGCCTGTGAAGCCATCCCTCTCGGGAGAAGGCCCGGAGCCTGTGAAGAAGGCGAATGCCTTTGAAGCCATCCCTCTCGGGAGAAGGCCCGGAGCCTGTGAAGAAGGCGAATGCCTGTGAAGCCATCCCTCTCGGGAGAAGGCCCGGAGCCTGTGAAGAAGGCAAATGCCTGTGAAGACGTCCCCCTCAGGAGAAGGCCCGGAGCCTGTGAAGAAGGCAAGTGCCTGTGAAGACGTCTCGCTCGAGGAAAAGGCCCGGAGTCCGTGAAGAGGGCGAACGCTTGTGAAGACGTCTCGTTCGAGAAAAGGCCCGGAGCCTGCAAAGACGGCCCATGCCTGTGGGGTTTCCTGTCAGTAACGACCCCGCCTCCCGAGGTTTCAACTACCCAGCACCCGGGGCGCGACGCCCTCCGGAAGGCAGCTCTGGAGCCAGCAAGGGACAAGGGCGAACCAGCCTACCGTTGGACACGCGTACGATTTAATCACTGGAGATACATTAGATACAAGTTCATACATGAGGGGCTCCCCCTCCCAAAATGCTCTCACAACTATCGGGCGAAATGCCTGAGTTCTATCTATGCAGGGTAAAAAGGCGAGGATAGCACATGGTCAATCTGACAAATCCCCCAATGCACCCTCGAAGGCGCCTCCCGAGCTGTCGCTGGCGTCGCTGAACTCACCTTCGTTGTTTGCACCCCCGTCAGCGGCGTTGGGGTCTTCCACCACGCCACCTTCGTCGGCGCCCACGATCACGCCGTCATCATCCGAAGTGAAGGCCCGGACGAGAGCATCTACGTTGCTCTCCACCCATTCAGCCAGGTCGCCTCGAACAGCTGGGGGGACTGGGGCGATGGCGGCGTCAAAGTCGAAGTGGGGATCCATGTTTCGAAGATGGCTGAAGACACGGGAGAAGGCGCGCCCGAGCAGGGCGCGGCTCCTCTCCTCCACCAACCTATCGGCTCTGGCCGACCGTGCCTCCAGCTGTGTCACCACGGTGGTGAAGAACTGCAGGTTGCCGGCGTAGTTAATCGTGTGCGGCTCGCCTACGGTAGCCTCACATATGTTGCCCAGGGCAATGTTGGCCCTATCTCGGAGCTTGGTGAGCATGGGGCCGTGCTGGTGCTCCAGGACTTGCCGCTGGCGTATCTCGTCGGCATTCTGACGCTCGACGGCCACGGCCTCTTCCACACGCTAGCGTAGGCGGAGCACCTCGGCCTGGGAGGAGGCCAGCTCCTTCTGCGCTGCCTCGAGGGTGACCCGGGAGGCGTCCGCTCGTCACGTCGCCTCATCTCGCTGGGCCCTCAAGGCGGCGGTTCTACCCTTAGCTTCAACTCAGATCATCCCCAGCTTCCCCTCGAACTCACGCTCGAGGCCTTGGCGTGCTGTCGCCACCCGGCGGCAAACCTCCTCCAGGACGCGCGTTTCTCGCGCGGCGACGTTGTTTTCCGCCTGCATCACCAGGCGCTCCCTCGTCTCCAGCTGCTCGAGCTTGCGAGCGCGTTCGGCGGCCTCCAGCATCAACGCTTCCTCGCGCTTCCGAAGCTCAGCTGGATCGCCAGAAGCCACCTCCATCGATGCAAGGGCTGCCTCGCGCAGCTCCGCTTGCTCCTCCAACGAGTGACACCAGGCCAAGAGCTCCCGAGCCTATTCTTCTACTGCTCCTCGCCGTCGGTCTGCTCCTCGGGCCTCCTCAACGGCCTGAGACCGAGCCGCCAGAGAGGCCTCCAGCAACGCCTTCGCCTCTTCGTCATCAAGGACGCGCTGACGACGCGCGAGGGCAGCGGCCGCCTCCAGCTCGCGCCGCCCGACAGCCAGGCGCAGGCCCTCAGCTTCCAGGCGCGCGTCTTCCTCAACAAGCTCCTGCCCGAGCAGGTCTACGACGCCACTCGCCCTCCGAAGGAATTCGTGGCGACGGGCACGGCGCTCCCGAGCACGCTCAAGCACGTCTGTCGCGCCATCATCCGCCCCAAGCAGGCTTCGAGAACCTCGGATCATCGCTCCGGCCCCGGGCAGGGGGCTGGGGGCTGGCGCCTTCCCGATGGGCGGCCGCGCCACATCAGAAGCCCGACTTGGGTCCGACCTGACCTCAGGAGAAGGGCCCCGGAGGTGCCTCAGCCGGTCGCAGCCCGCGACCAAACGGGGAGCCCACGGCAGGCTGCCTATGTCGAGGGAAGGCCCACGGAAGGAGATCGCAGGGGCAGGAGGGTCGCCGCGCGCTACGCGGCGGTCCACGACGTCACCTGCCCAAATCACAAGGGCAGTGCCGCTCGAGACACCCAGGGGTGGTGGAGGAGACGGAACCAAGGAGGGCGTCGGCCCGACGACTTCATCGAGCTCAATAGGCAGAGGCCTGCAGGGCAAGGATCAGCGGGTGCGGCAAGCAGGATAAGGAACAGAAAAGGAGAAGACTTACTCATCGACAGCAAAGTACTTCCGGCGCTTCAGCGAGCGGCAGGGGAAGTCGTCGCCCAAGGCCTCCCTTTTTCTCCGGAGGGCCTCAAAGTCCACACGGAAACGACCCAGGAGAGATGCACAGGAACCAGCCTGCGAAGAGGATGGAGCGCCAAGGCCACTCGCGTCGAGGGCGCATGCCTAGAACGCACGGGCAGTTGCCTCGTCAGAGATCCCGGCCGGGGGCTAAGGAGCCTCGGCCTCAAGCACCGGAGGCGGCGGCGCCTCGCCCGTGGCCTCGGGAGCGCGGACCTCGTGAGCTGCCCCGTCAAGAGCATCGCCAGGTGCGGTCACATCGTCCGCGGCTCCCTCGACCCTTGCTGTCTCCTGCCTCCCTGCGCCACCACTCGAGGAGGATTCACCCAGGCCGACCGGAAGGGAAATCACCACCACGGGATTCTCGCGAGGCCCCTCGAGGCTGACAGGGCGTAGCCCCCACTCGTCGAAAGGGGGCATCTGCCTCACGAAGTCATCCCTATTGTGGCAGAGGTACATCAAGGCTCCCCCCTGCTGGACACCCCCGGGGTTGGGTTCGCCTGTCAGGACCAAGAGCACCCTCCTCAGCACCTCGGGCGTTAGGTCTTCTCCCTAAAGCCTCATGCGATCACCATGCCCGCTGAAGGCCCACATTCTACGAGAATGGCGTTGGAGAGGGGCAATGCGGCGCGATAGGAACTCCTTCACCACTTTGGGCGCCGTTACGCCAAGCTTCTTCAAGGACACGAAGCGATGCCAGAAGAAGGCGAGCCGAGGACTTGCGAGCGTCTCCTGGCCCGAGCCCGAATTAGGCACAGCAGGCGATGTCGGCTTCGCGAGCAGGGGGCTGGGCACCCCGACATCAATGTACAACCACCGCTCGTGGAACTCGGCTGAAGGCGGAGGGAGGTTGAAGTCGATACAAGAGGCTGCGGTCTCGGACGAAGCTACGAAGCTCACGCATGCCGAGCATTGCGTGGGGTCGACAAGATGCAAGGAGAAGAAGTGGCGCGGCAGGGCAACAGAAGGAGGGATGCCCACCATCGCCTCACAAACAAAAGTGTGGTAGCCTGGCTTATTAGGGATGATAGACTACTCATATCAATAAGGAATTCGTTCTTTTCCGGGAGCCCATTCGGACAGAACTCCAAAGTTAAGCATGCTCAGCTTGGAGTAGTGTCAGGATGGGTGACCGACCGGGAAGTTGCTCCCGGGTTTGCACGAGTGAGGACAAAGTGCGTAGAAAAGACTAGTATTGATCTATGGGGCCAGTCTAGATCCCGCCAGGAGTAACGACCACCGGCGGGTGTGTCCGGGGCGTTACAAGTTGGTATCAGAGCCGACCCTCGTGGTTACACGGATGGTTGCGGACAGGTGTGTGGTCATGGCATGGCACATGTACCGGACTGGAAGCATAGACGTTTGTGCCAAGAGGGAACGTTCCTGTGGCCTGACGAGGACGTCGGTTCCTCTTGAGTGGGGGTGTATGCGATAGCCTGGCTTATTAGGGATGATAGACTACTCATATCAATAAGGAATTCCTTCTTTTCCAGGAGCCCATTCGGACATAACTCCAAAGTTAAGCGTGCTCAGCTTGGAGTAGTGTCAGGATGGGTGACCGACCGGGAAGTTGCTCCCGGGTGCGCACGAGTGAGGACAAAGTGCGTAGAAAAGACTAGTATTGATCTGTGGGGCCAGTGTAGATCCCGCCAGGAGTAACAACCACCGGCGGGTGTGTCCGGGGCGTTACAAAAAGCGAAGTCAGAAAGAAGAGCTATGGACTCAGGACCCATGTGCATCATGTGGATCTGATAATGATCAAGGACGGCGTTGAAGAAATCGGAGAAGGGAGGCACCAAGCCCGCCCACAAGGCGTCGGCAAAGTAATGCACCTCGGTGATTATCCTATCAGTGGGGAGGTGACACGTAGGCCACGCCGTCGTCCTCCCGCACTCGTTAAAGGCGGTGGCTAGAGCCGGATTGAGCTTGTCCAGGCACTCCAGGTTGAGTACGATTGAGCGGCCGACAGCAGGCGCCACCGGCGGTAGCGGGCGAGATGGAGCTGCAGGCTTCTTCCCCTTCCCTTTCTTTGGAGCCATGGCGGCGGGCGGAAGAGAGGGGATGTGAGATGGGATTGGAAGCAAGGGTCTGAGTTCGAAGGGAGGAAGAGCAGGAGACGGTCAAGCAACAGGGAGAGGGGCGGTTGTGTACAACTGCGGGGCAACCTAGCGCGGCGCAGAATAAGGGAGCGTGGGTAAACAGTGCCGCCCACGTCCAATCAACCGCCACGCGGCGCCCAAGGCCGCAGGCTGTTAGGGCCCGCGGCGCTTCGCCCTTGCCATTTTGCCTCTCAGCACGGCCAAGTCCGTGCGCGCCTTGGGCCTGGGGGATACTGTCGGCGTTCTGGGAACGGGGGTCCCCAGACTTGCCTGCCTGCGGCCTGCGGCGCGGCACGAGTGGGGGCCCAACGTGGCCCATCTTCATCAACACAAGACCCAAGACCCTCGTGAGGGGCCAAGCCTCGCGAGGCGGGCGACACGGCGCTTCCCCCAGCACGGCCTCCTTAGGCTGGCTCACGAGGAGGCGGAGAGATCAAGGCGGGTACCTCACGAGGTGCCCATGACGCAAGCAATGATGACCAAGGGTGCCAGGCAGGCGCCAGCCCGCGCAGTGTCCTCCCTTTCCTCTTTGGTGCAAAGGGGGCAAGCGCAGGTGAGAGGATCAAGCAAAGGCACCCATTTCGGTGCAACGAGACCAAGACCAGCTCCGCGACAAGGAGGAAGTCACTGTGGAGCCCAAGCCGGCGTCATCACCAGTGCCGTTGGTAGGCGAAGACTAACTTTAGTCAGGATAAGTGTACCAGATGTTCCCATTCAAATTGGCCAATTGTTGGCGCCCTTCCCGCTCAATATTTGGGAAGAGGCCCAGGGCCTTTGCCTATAAATAGGGCCAACCACCCCCAGGGTAGAGAGAGGAACAACCTGAGGTAGGATCCTGCATCCAGAGAAAGAGAAGGGCGATCGAACTCCCCCTAGCAGTTCATCCCCTAACCAAGAACAGACCCTCGCGAGGTCATTCTTCCTTGTACTGTTCTTCCTCATCAGCCCAAGAGGCAATCCACCCACCACAAACTAGAGTAGGGTATTACACCACAATGGTGGCCCGAACTAGTATAAACCCTGTGTCTCTTGCATTGTTCTTGCAGTGGCTAGATCCTTACAAGACGGAGAGGTAGAGGGCACGATCTCCGCACGCACCCCAGAGTTCGAACCTTAAGGGTCTGGCGGAACCCGTGATCCGACAGCTTGGCGGGGCCGTCCTCGGCGCCAGCCAGCGGGCTCTCCAGGCCGCTGTCGTAAAGCGTCCTCAGCGAGGAACGAGCCTTCGCCTCCATCTCCGCGAAGGCCACGGCAAGAACCTGGGCCTTATCGTCCAGCTCGACCTTCCTCGCCCCCAACTCCTGCTCCAGCGCGTCTCGACGGTCACGGCGCTTCCTGAGCTTGGCCTCCCGGTCCTTGACGGCCGCCTCGCGAGCCTTCACGCCTTCTTCTTGCTCTTGGCAAAGGTGGGCCTCTTTCGCGAGCTGGTCCCGCATGCCTTGCAGCTCGTCCTCCATCACCTTGCAGCGACCACGGACGTCGACCACCTCCCCCAGGGCTGCGTCACGAGCAGCCTTCGCCTCAAGGACGGCCTGTCTCTCTTCATCGCAAGCCGTCGAGGCCTAGACCAGTGCCGCTCGAATCGAAGCGTCGGAGCGAATCCATCCTTAAGCCATCTCCAAGCGCCCGGCCACCAAGCGAGGGTCGGTGCCAAGAAGATCCTGCCGTAGCCGGTCCAGCTCAGCAGCAGCACGATCCAGAATGGCAGGAGGAGTCAGAGAGACAGCAGTTGGTGGAGTAGGAGGAGAAGGCGGTAGCACGACCACCGCATCCTGAGGCGGAGCCTGCTGCGCCCCAACGGCTGTGGTGGCGGCAACAGGCAAAGGCACCTCGGGAGTCGCTTGGGCCATGGGGGCTGAGCTCGCCCCAGCAGGCTCAGCCAGGCTTCGCGAGGACGACCGGGCAGGAGAGGCCCGTGCGTCACGATCACCTTCCTTCGCGGGCAGAGGCGCTGCCCCGGATGGAACCTCAGGAGATCCCTTCGGCTTCTTTGCTGCGGGCGCCAGCCTATCCAAGAGATGCGGACGTCAAGCCTCAGCAGCAGAACAAGAAATGAAGACAAGAATCAAGCGCTCACGGGTCATCGCCAGTGAGCTCAAGCAGCCTCCGGCCAAATTTGAACCCCGAAAGCCGGCTGGAAGGGTCAGCCTCGGGAAGCTCGGGAGCGGAAGGTGCGTCTGCGGTCCGCCTCGGGGCCGGGGAAGACCCGCGGGAGACCAGCCCGGTCCTGTCCTTCTTCGGGATCGGGGGCAAGCTCCCGCCGCCCTGCTCGTCATCATCTTCGTCGTCATCGCTCGGATAGAGGCGGAGAGTGCGGGGCCTACACTGGGGGAGGGGAGCCCTCGACTCTCCGTCAGTCGCCTTGAAGTCATGCCTTTTTTCACGCTCCCCTCCTTCCTCCTCTTCACTGGAGTCGTCGGAGGACACGTCCACCAGTTCCTCGGGAGCTTCCGTGGGCACGGGCCCGTCCACGTTGAAGATGGGCATGGACTCCACTACCTGCTCCCAGTCTTCGCGGAGGAACAAGGGCGTAGGAGCGCCCTCCAACCTCGCCACATCGCCCCTGACCAGAGATTGGAGGACCGCAGCCAGATATTCGTCGGCCAAGGCCGCGGGGCTCGGATGGGGCCTCCACATCGGAAGTGAGTACTGCCGAAGCGGAGCCAGCTGGTGCTCCAGGAATTCCCTCAGCAACGATGCACCGGTCAGCTTCGCCGCCGCCATGTTGGCCGGCCTCAGATCCGCGTCCATCTTCTCCAACACCAGCTTCGGGCGGGGGTCTGCGAGCTCCGCTCGACCCCAATCGCTGGACCTCGTGGGTTGCTCCGTGGGCAAGATCAGCCGAGGGTGGATGCACCCAGCATCTGCCAAGACCCACTTGCTCGTGAAGCCCTCAATCCTTTTCCCGGGGCTCGAAATGGCAATGGTGCCACCGTACGCGACGAAGCTCGCGCACGCAGAAGCAGGACCGCGGGAGGTCCGGAGGTAGAAGTAGTGGCGCGGCAAGGCCACTGAGGGCTGCACCCCTACGTGAGCCTCGCAGTAATCGGCGAAGATTGCCAGGAGAAGGACGGAGTTGGGTGGAGATGCAGAGCCTGTAGCTTATAATGGCGGAGGACAGAGAAGAAGAACTCAGAGAAGGGAGGCACCAGGCCAGCAGCAATGGCGCTTACAAAGAGCGGATAGAAGGTGCTCCCTTGGCCCTCAGGGGTGGTGGAGCCGACCTTGAACACCTTCGCCCCGTCGATGCCCTGCGCCGCCGCCATCCGGTGCAACCGGGCGAGGCTCTCCTCCGACACGTTCGGCGAGTCCAGGGCAGATGAGTACCAAGCTCCGGCCGGGGACTGAGGAGGCGCTATGGCTTCCTAGGTCACGCGGTCGAAGTAGATCTGGAAATTTTGGAGGAAGGAAGGAGAGGCGCAAGAAAGGGGATCTGAGGAGCAACCGAAGAAAGCAAAAAAAAAGCAAAGCCTAGGCAGATGCTGCTCCTTTATCAACTCGCGCGGTTGCTGAGGCGCTCACGTCCAATCAACCGCCACGCGGTGCCCAAGGCCGCAGGCTGTTAGGGCCCGGGGCGCTTCGCCCTTGCCCGCGGCGCTTCGCCCTTGTCCGCGGCGCGCCTTGGGCCCGGGGGCTACTGTCGGCGTTCTGGGAACGGGGGTCCCTAGACTTGCCTGCCTGCGGCATGCGGCGTGGCTCAAAGAGGGGACCAGCACGACCCATCTTCATCAACACAGACCCAAGACCCTCGCGAGGGGCCAAGCCTCGCAGGGCGGACGACACGGAGCTTCCTCAGGCACGGCCTCATCAGGCTGGCTCGCGAGGAGGCGGAGAGATCAAGGCGGGGTACCTCACAAGGTGCCCGTGACGCAAGCCATGACGACCAAGGGCGCCAGGCGGGCCCCAGCCCGCGCAGTGTCCTCCTTTCCTCTTTGGTGCAAAGGGAGCAAGCGCAAGAGAGAGCATCAAGCAAAGGCACCCGTTTCGGTGCAACGAGACCAAGACCAACCCAACGGCAGGGAGGAAGTCATTGTGGAGCCCAAGCCAGCGTCACCACCAGAGCCTTTGGCAGGCGAGGACCAACTTTAGTTAGGATAAGTGGACCAAATGTTCCCCTTTAAAATGGTCAATTGTTTGCGCCCTTCCCGCTCAATATTTGGGAAGAGCCACAGGGCCTTTGCCTATAAATAGGACTAGCCACCCCCAGGGTAGAGGCGAATCGGCCAATCCAGAAACAAGCTGGGATCGGATCGAGTAGCATCACAGAGAGAGAGAGAGAGAGAGAAGGGTGACTGAACTCCTCCTAGCAGTTCATCGCCCTAGCCAAGAACAGACCCTCACGAGGTTGTTCTTGTATTGCTCATCATCATCAGCCCAAGAGGCAATCCACCACACCACAAACTAGAGTACGGTATTACACCACAATGGTGGCTCGGACTAGTATAAACCCTGTGTCTCTTGTGCTGTTCTTTCCATAGCTTAGATCTTAGCGAGGTGGTTGGGTGCAGGTAGGTAGAAGCGAAATCTCCGCGCGCACCCCAGTGTTCGAACCTCAAGGGTCTGCCGGAACCATAAATCCGACACAAACAAAAGGAAAACGGGAAAAAGAGGAGGAGATTGGGAAAGAGAGGGCGAATAAAACGGCAAGGGTGAAGTGGGGGAGAGGAAGATGAGAGGCAAATGGCAACTAATGTAATGCGGGAGATAGGGATTGTGATGGGTACTTGGTATGTTGACTTTTTGCGTAGACCCCCCGGCAACAGCGGCAAAAATTCTTCTTGCTACCTCTTGAGCACTGAGTTGGTTTTCCCCGAAGAGGAGAGGATGATGGAGCAAAGTAGCGTAAGTATTTCCCTCAGTTTTTGAGAACCAAGGTATCAATCCAGTAGGAGGCTACACGCAAGTCCCTCGTACCTACACAAAAACAATAGCTCCTCGCAAGCAACGCGATTAGGGGTTGTCAATCCCTTCACGGTCACTTACGAGAGTGAGATCTGATAGAGATGATAGATAATATTTTTTTGGTATTTTTGATATAGAGATGCAAAGTGAAAATGTAAAAGGCAAACTAAAAAGCAAATCAAGATTAAAGTGATGGAGATTGATATGATGAGAATAGACCCGGGGGCCATAGGTTTCACTAGTGGCTTCTCTCAAGAGCATAAATATTCTATGGTGGGTGAACAAATTACTGTTGAGCAATTGACAGAATTGAGCATTATTATGAGAATATCTAGGTACGATCATGTATATAGGCATCACATCCGAGACAAATAGACCGACTCCTGCCTGCATCTACTACTATTACTCCACTCATCGACCGCTATTCAGCATGCATCTAGAATATTAAGTTAAAACAGAGTAACGCCTTAAGCAAGATGACATGATGTAGAGGGGTAGTTTCATGCAATATGATAAAAAACCCATCTTGTTATCCTCGATGGCAACAATACAATACGTGCCTTGCTGCCCCTTCGGTCACTGGGAAAGGACACTGCAAGATTGAACCCAAAGCTAAACACTTGTCCGATGGCAAGAAAAACAAGTCTAGTAGGCCAAACCAAACTGATAGTTCGAAGAGACTTGCAAAGATAACCAATCATACATAAAAGAATTCAGAGAAGATTCAAATAATATTCACAGATAGACTTGATCATAAACCCACAATTCATCGATCTCAACAAACACACCGCAAAAAGAAGATTACATCGAATAGATCTCCACGAGAGAGGGTGTGACGCCCCCGATTCAATCATACACTAATCATGCACGCAAATGTGTACGATCAAGATCAGGGACTCACGGGAAGATATCACAACACAACTCTACAAATAAAATAAGTCATACAAGCATCATAATACAAGCCAGGGGCCTCGAGGGCTCGAAAATAAGTGCTCGATCATAGACGAGTCAGCGAAAGCAACAATATCTGAGTACAGACATAAGTTAAACAAGTTTGCCTTTAGAAGGCTAGCACAAACGGGGATACAGATCGAACGAGGCGCAGGCCTCCTGCCTGGGATCCTCCTAACTACTCCTGATCGTCGTCAGCGGGCTGCACGTAGTAGTAGGCACCTCCAGTGTAGTAGGAGTCATCGTCGAAGGTGGCGTCTGGATCCTGGGCTCCATCGTCTGGTCGCAGCAATCGGGTAGAGAAAAGGGAAAAGGGGGGAACAAGGCAACCGTGAGTACTCATCCAAAGTACTCGCAAGCAAGGATCTACACTACATATGCATCGATATATGTGTATAGGGCCATATAAGTGGACTGAACTGCAGAATGCCAGAATAAAAGGGGGATAGCTAACCCTGTCAAAGACTACGCTTCTGGAAGCCTCCGTCTTGCAGCATATAGAAGAGAGTAGTCTGAAGTCCTCCAAGTAGCATCGATAGCATAATCCTACCCGGCGATCCCCTCCTCGTCGCCCTGTTAGAGAGCGACCACCGGGTTGTATCTGGCACTAGGAAGGGTGTGTTTTATTAACTATCCGGTTCCAGTTGTCATAAGGTCAAGGTACAACTCCAAGTCGTCCTGTTATCGAAGATCATGGCTATTCGAATAGATTAACTTTTTTTTGACCATGAAGACTGCAGGGCTTGCACCCCACAGCATTTTATTAATAAAACCAAAGAAAAGTACAGGAAATCCTCAAGGCGAGGATGAAGAAAGAAAAAAAAACTCCCTAAGAAAGGCTATACAATGAAAGGAAAAGCTATACCTAGTAATTACAAAGAAAGAAAAGCTACTCCCCTCAAGGAGAAAGAAATTCAATCCACTTCAGAAGAGCGTCTCTATACTTCCGTTTGATCCGATGAGAAAGCAGAGTAAGGTCGTGAATGAAACCATTCCTCCATGCCCTGAATGTCGATTGGATGTTCCTGAAAGCTCTATCATTCCTGACCTTCCAAATATTCCACCAGGCCATGAAAACCACCTCCCCAAAAGAAAGGTTTGTTGAAGTCCTTCCGAGCATGACGAGCAATACTCACCATATCATTTCCATCAATCCATTCCATTTGCAGATAATTCCACACACGAGCACTATAATTGCACCGAAAGAAAAGATGATTTCTGTCTTCCAGGATTCCAGTGGGACAAAGAACACATTCCGGCCCATCATTAGTCCTCCAGTGTCTCCTCTGAATCATGTCCTTGGTGTTAACCCTGTCCATAATTACCAGCCAAGCAAACATCTTAATCGACATAGTGCAACAACTTTGCCATATCCACCCCATAATGGGATTTGACACCATTGGCTGATAGACAAAATCATAAAACTTCTTTGCAGTATAATCTGACTTCTTGCCATGCCTCCATCTCCAGCTGTCATGAGATGTATTATCCAAATGAAAAGTCCCCATTAAAGAGGAAAGTTGCTGTAATTCCTGAAAGGCTTGCTTGGTAAGAGGCAAGTAGAAAAGATCCTGAAAGCTACTAGCCTCAAAGACTTCCTTGACTGAGATATTTTTGTGGAGACAAAAGGAATAGAGCCTAGGAAATCTCTCTTGCAGTGGGACAGAACTGCCACCAATTTGCCAAAAGTCAGACCAGAACAACACAGTATCTCCAGCAAAAACCTCAACCGAGGTAACAGACCTGAAATTATCCATCAACTTACAGACATCTCTCCACCAAAAGGAGCCACAAAGCACAGTATCGTGTGGAATCCTCTGAAAGTAGTAAGAATCCCAAACTAATTGCACCCAGGGCACGTCCATCTTGTTATAGAATTTATTGAGATGCTTTAGCAGAAGAGCATCATTCTGCAAACCAAGGTTCAAGATTCCAAGCCCTCCCATGGACTTAGGCCTACAGACAAGCGGCCAAGCCGCCAGCGAGTGTCCCCTTTCCTGACCATACTTCCTCCATAAACACTGCCTCTGTATTCTTTCCAATTGCTTCGAAATACCCTGAGGAATTGACAAACTGCAAAGGAAGAAGATAGGCAATGAAGAGATGACAGAGTTAACTAGTTGCAATCTGCTCCCTTGAGGTAAAAACCAAGAGCTGGCTGTCAATCTTCTCTCCATACAATCCACAAGAGGAAGAAGATCCACAATTTTTGGCCTGGTGGTCCCCACTGGCAGACCCAGATAAGTGAAAGGCATACTGCCTAAATTGCAACCGAAAAAGGCAGCAAGATCTGAGGCCTCCTGGTCATTCACATTGATGGGGTACATGGAAGATTTGTGGAAATTAATTTGAAGTCCAGTTGCTTGTGAAAACGAGTGCAAAACTCCTTTCAAGGCCTCTAATTGAGCAATATCATCATTCAGAAAGAGCAGTGTATCACCAGCATATTGGACCACAGGGAAATCAGGATCATGAGTAGCCAAAGGCCTGCTAATAAGACCTTGATGGAGGAGATCATTAATCAATGTTTGCAAGAGATCTGCTGCAATGACAAAGAGCAAGGGAGAAATTGGATCCCCTTGCTTTACTCCACATTTGCACTTAAAATGGTTACCAGGCACTCCATTCAAAAGGACAGAGGAGGTGCCAGAGGACAGCAACTGTTTAATCCAAACATTTCATCTTTCATCAAAACCTTTTGCAATCAAAATCCTTATGATAGCCTCATGTTGGATTGAATCAAAAGCCTTTTCAAAATCTAGTTTTAGCAAAATGATGGGCCTCTTAGACTGATTACACTGATGAATATACTCGAATGTCCAAGCAAGGCAGTCCTGGATTGTTCTTGATTTTATGAAACCATATTGATTTTTATGCACACATCTAGTGATCTCCTGCTGGAATCTGTTGGCAGCAAGTTTTGTAAGACACTTCAAACCAACAGAGGTAAGAGAAACTGGCCTAAAATCCCCAACACCCTCAGGTGACAACTTTTTAGGAATCAAGGTAATGTATGCATCATTCAAATTCTCTAACTGAATAGTTCCAGCATGAAACTCATTAACCAACTGAATGAAATCAGCAGAAATTATGTGCCAACACTTTTTCAAGAAAAGTCCATTAAAACCATCCGGCCCAGGGGCCTTGTCAATGGGCATTTCTTTGATAACCTGCTCAATTTCCTTTAGATCAAAAGGTTTAGTGAGCACCTCCAAACCCGGGACCCTAGGAATAAGAGATAAAATGTTTTCATCCAAACAGATTAGCCTCACTGTCCCCATTCTGCCTCTGAATGATGACAAGAACTCGTTGGCCATTTCGTCATGATTTGACGTTGTGGACCCGTCTGACAACAACAGGCTAGCAATAGAGTTTTTCCTGTATCTCTCCGTTGCCATGGCCTGAAAGAATTTTGAGTTTTCCTCTCCCACTTTGATATACCTGATTGTACATCTTTTCCTCCAATACAGATATTGCATGTGCAGCAGAAGCTCATGATGCAGCTTTGTGATTTTTCTAAAATTAAACTCAGGCCTGGACAGGGATCTTCTATCCTCAAGATTGTCCAACCAAAGAATTATCCAGTTGCACTTCTCAAGCAAAATTTTAATATGAGATAAACCCTTCTGCCACTTCTTTAGTGCAAACCTCAATGCCTTTAGGTTGTCCACAATTATTGCTGAAATATGAGTCTTGCGAGAGGGACGATTCCATACCTCCTGAACACACTCCATAAAACCAGCCTGATGGATCCAAAAGTTTTCAAATCTAAAGATATGTGCTTTTGGAATTGTTGTACTAATGGTCAACAGACAAGGCACATGATCAGACGCAGTCTTAGCCAGGGGGGTCAGTTGTGTCATGGGGTAAGTATGGATCCAACTAGCCGATGTGAAAACCCAATCCAACTGCTCCAAAAGAGGTCTATCCTGCATATTAGACCAAGTGAATTTTCGTCCTTTCAAAGGAAGTTCCAGTAATCCCAAATGGCCAATTATCTCATTGAAGATAAACATGTCGTTTATACCCCCCTCCCAGGCAAGTTCCTATTATCAATGGAACGGATGAAGTTGAAATCTCCCATCAACATCCACGTCTGATCCGGATCAATATCTAAGTTATAAAGCCAGGAGACAAATTCATCCCGCGACTCACCCTGGCAAGGGCCATACACATTAACCATGAACCATTTCTCATTATTGTGAACTGAAGTAAACTGCGTAACTATAGCAAAAGGTTTAACTTCAATCAAAGTGCCACGAAACATATCTGAACGCCACACAGTCAATAACCCCCCAGACGCTCCACAAGAGGGAGACTCCACGAATTGATCAAAGCCATGGGGACAAATGCTTTTAATGATTGAACGAGAGCAACTGGAAAGTTTAGTTTCCTGCAAACAAAGCACTGAACACTGACTCTCTATCACTTTCTCCCTGACAGAACGTTGCCTAGCGTCAGAATTCATACCACAAACATTCCAACAAAGCACCTTCCAGCTAAGCCTTGTAACACGATTCATAAATAACCATAGAGTAGAGTAGCAAAATAAATATGACACCTAATGCCATATCATCCAGATAGGGATAAAGTTCAGAACCCCCAAGTGTCACGTCACAGACCGAACTTAGTTCAACATAAAAGAAAACAGCCATGACAGGCACCCTTGACATAGAAGATAACATAAAAAAACTAGGACGAAGATGCAGACGAGTCCTCCTGTGGATTAGCCATAAGCTTGTCCACAGATAAAAGCGCAGGATCAATCTCCAGCTTCGCGCCCACCGCTTGAAGAACCGGAATGGAGGTGTGGGGTGGTGCAGTAGGTACAACATCTTCAGAATCATCCACCGGAGTGGGCTGGGCCTTTTCCTCCATGGGCTTTGCTCGGGGACGCTTCTTAGCTGGGTGTAGTGAAAGCTGTTCAAAAACCACATTCTTGTAGCCATCTAATTTTGCCGCGCTCCGCGTGCAGCGCCGTAGCAATGAATCAACCACCGGAGCCTTCTTCTTTTCTCTCCGCTTACGCGCAGCAGACAGCTCAACAGAAAAAACCAAGCTTGATTGAATTGAAACCTGAACAGCAGAATTGTCAGACACCACTTCTTCAGAAACAGAATCGTGGACATTTGCAGCAGGTAGCTCCTCAAATAAAGCTCTGGCCACCGGACGCTTCGCCATTACAGACTGTCTGGTAGCAGGTATCACAGTCAGAGGGGCAGTTAAACGGGAAATCATCCTTGATTCATCAAACGCAATGGACCATGACCTCTTGGAGTAAATGACTGCACCCAACGGCTTGAAGAAGATGGACCTGGGCACTTCCTTAACCGAGAAATCTTCCATAAGATTCTCAAAGGACCTTTTCCAAATCAACTCCGTAGGAAGGGGAGGTCCAGCCACAATGCGTGCCATACCAATAAAAACTTCATGCTGCTGAATCACCGGAGGCTGATATGGCACAATGGCAAGCTGGTTGTCATCAACGATAGGATGCTGGACTTCAAGGAGTGGCAAATCATGCTGCAGCTGAAAATCTTCCTCTTGTTCAAGTTGCTCAACAGAAACAGACCCTTCTGGCTGATCAATGACTATTGAGACTTGGTCCTGTTCGGGAGCAGCAGGATTGGGGGCCTGCTCGATCCCAGCTTCATCTCCCCACATGGCATTTCCCCAGCCATGGGCTTCGTCATTCACAGGTGGAGGAGATGGGGCAAGTGGAGCATCATTCCAACCCAGCATTGGGTAAGGAGGCAAAACAAACATCAAATTATCCGGAACCATATTACCAGGTAAAGGATGGGGATTTCCATCCAAGGGCATGGGATCTTCGTCATTTGGCATCTGATCCGCAAAATCTGCACCTAAAACATAGCAAGCAGCAGTCCAAGACACTTGGGCACCTCCATACTCCGCGTAATCACCAAACACAACATCCCTTGGAACCAACGGTGTATCTGGAAAACTAGCTTCAACCAGTGTCCGAACCAAATAGGGATCCTCACTGTCCCAAGAAATAAACTTTCCAAAAGTGCCTACAGCCTGCGAGATGTATTTAGTGGTGCGGTAATCCAGAGGAATCCCAATGAAGATTATCCAGCCCTTACAAAAACCATGTGCCCCTTTGAAATTTTCTCCCTCGTCATGCTTCATATATCTGATGAAGCGATCATTACCCAAAGGAAAAGGTGCATGTTGAACCAAAGTGTATCTCACTGATGGATCCCTGACTTGAAACAGCCCTACCCCGTGAAACCAAGGCTGTGCAGATCGAACCAAAATACCTCTGTTTTGCAGGAACTGAACCACTTCTTCACGCACAGGGCCGAGCGGCCCCTCCGGCGCCTGCATCACCTCGGCCACCATGAAGTCCTCATGCCGACGAGCCGGACGCGCCGCGGGTGTGAAGAAGGAGCGTGGCAGCCAACGATCACCACCATCAATGATGTGATGGCCCGGCGGCACAAATCGCCGAGGATCGAGCTCATACTTCGCCATGGAAGAAGCTTGACGGGGGTTTTCTTTGGCTTTAGGAGAGGGAAGAAGCAATGGGGGCGGCGGCGATGGGACTGGACAGTCTATCCCAATAACTCCGGCTCTGTTCCCATGAGAAGCGGCAAATTCCAATAAACTCGTATTTTGTTGCACCAAAATTGGCCTCCAAACCAATCCATTGGAGTGCGCGAAATCATTACAGTCCCGGCTAGAGTGACCAGGACGAGAGCAAGCCGTGCAGACCGCTCGCATTCCGCACATCACCGACAGGTGGCCCTTTTGAGAGCAAACAGTACAGGTAATCACACGGTCCACCATGTCATCGACCATGGCTTCAAATTGTCTTGCAGCCTCGTGAGACGAGGGGATATCTGGACAGCGGCTCAAAGTGGATCGGACCGGAGGTGAGGATGGCCCAGAGGCTGGTGGGCTTGGCGTCATAAGTGGGCTAGTGATGGCACGGGCCTCCAGCGCCACTGGGTCGAAAGGAGTACTATTGATTTGAATAGCCGACAATCCCGCCCCTGCGGGCGACATCTCCGCATGCATAGGGGAGAATTCCTCCGAAACCGGATTAGACACCGGTGCAGATGATTCCGGCTGGCTCACCGCCGGCAACGGAGTGACTGTGCCAAAAACAATAGGTGGACGTGCCATCGTCCAACGAAGGTCCTCAGGTGGCGAGTGATGAAAAACCACACGTTCATGAGCAGGAAGATCATACCCCGCATCACGCATGGTATCAATGCACTTCTGCGTAGCCGGATATCTATACCCCTTGCAAGCGGAGTAGTGCTCAAACGTGGCAAAAGAAAGCTTTTTCTGTGCAGAATTAGCAGATTTGGTAGCTGATCTCGCAGGAGGCTTATTCATGGCCAAAAGGCCTAAAGAGGATCGGCGCTTAGTAGGACTAACTAAAATCCATGCAGCATCACATTCCTTCCTCCAGATCCGGAGTTCTCTAGTCCAGTTAGGTCCCCCATTACCCCACAAATGAAAATAGCACTTGAACAGATCACATGCATATGAACGAAGATCCATAATAAGAAAACCCACTTGTTGGCAAGAGACGTGGAAGGAATAAACCTTATCCTTGATATGCTCAACATGAAGATCAATTGCCGAACCTCCAATAGCTGCTTCCAAGGCCGCCGCCACCGAATCCTCCGTGAGACGAAAGACATGGCGGCTAAAAGAAACCACTAATACAAATGGTCTCCTGTGCCCTGGGGGATGGATCGTATGACCAGTAGATCTGAAAACCTCATCAGCAAAAATCCTACCCTTGGAGAAATCCAAGCCAAGAGTAGATCCACCAGAAGAACCCATAGAAGATGGGTATTCCCTTGATCCAGAGAGTACGCTGGAGACGATGAGTGGTGGGAATCCACAGATTAGTGGAGAGAGAGAGAGAGATCGCCGGAGAGAATGGGTGCGCCGTGGTGGGGGGTGGGAGCGCCATTATTCTACCGCTAGGTAGGTGAATAGATTAACTTCCCTGCAGGGGTGCACCACATAGCCCAACACGCTCGATCCCATCTGGCCGGACACACTTTTCTGGGTCATGCTTGGCCGCGGAAGATCAACATGTCACAGCCCCACCTAGGCACAACAGAGAGGTCAGCACGCCGGTCTAAACCTAAGTGCACAGGGGTCTGGGCCCATCGCCCTTAGCACACCTGCACGTTGCGTACGCGGCCGGAAGCAGACCTAGCCCCCTTAATACAAGCGCGAGCTTACGGTCCAATGCGGTGCGCGCCGCTCAGTTGCTGACGTCACGAAGGCTTCGGCTGATACCACGACGTCGAGTGCCCATAACTTACCCACGTAGTTGGTTAGTGCGTATAGGACAGTAGCCAGACTCAGATCAAATACCAAGATCTCGTTAAGCGTGTTAAGTATCCGCGAACGCCGAACAGGGCCAGGCCCACCTCTCTCCTAGATGGTCTCAACCTGCCCTGTAGCTCCGCCTCAAAGATCCACTCGCGGGTACTCCTACGAGCCGACCCGTCTTTGGTCACCACATGTATCATGTATATGAAGTATAGTATATACCCGTGATCACCTCCCGAGTGATCACGGCCCGATAGTATAGCACAGCAGACGGACAAGAATGTAGGGCCACTGATGGAAAACTAGCATCCTATACTAAGCATGTAGGATTGCAGGTAAAGGTAACAACAGTAGTGACAAGGACAGGCTATGCATCAGGATAGGATAAACAGAAAGCAGTAACATGCTACACTACTCTAATGCAAGCAGTATAGAATAGAGTAGGCGATATCTGGTGATCAAGGGGGGGCTTGCCTGGTTGCTCTGGCAAGAGAGAGGGGTCGTCAACACCGTAGTCGAACGGGGCAGCAGCAGCGTCGGTCTCGGTGTCTAGCGAGAGAAGAGGGGGAAGAAACAATAAATATTTAAGCAATCAGATGCATAGCGATGCATGACATGACAAGTATCGGTTCTAGGGGTGCACTAACGCGGTAAGAGATGATACCGGTGAAGGGACGAAACATCCGGGAAAGTATCCCCGGTGTTTCGCATTTTCGGGCAGAGGAGCCGGAGGGGGAAAGTTGCGAGTTTGATATGTTAGGGGTGCGTGGAGGATGAACGGGCTGCGTATCCGGGTTTGTCTCGTTGTTCTGAGCAACTTTCATGTATAAAGTATTTTCATCCGAGTTACAAATTATTTTATATGATTTTTCAAAGTTTTATTCAATTTATGGTTTAATTTATATTCCAAATTTAATCAGTAAATACTCTTGTCACATAGTGCAGTGCCAACCACAGTGTATGACAGGTGGGGTCAGGGTCAAAGTCAATAGTCCAGTTAGCAGTTGACTGGGTCAACGTTGACTGGTCAAACTAGCTGGTGGGACCTAGCTGTCATAGAGACAGTGCAAATTAGCAGTTTAATTAATTTAATAGATTAGGTGGGGCCACATGTCATAGACTCAGTTTTGATATAGAGTTAATCTGCACAATTTAATTAGTTGGTAGGCCCCAAGTGTCAGCCACACATTAAAAATAAAGAGGGATGTTTATTAATCTAAAGTGGATTAGCCCCTAACTAACACAGGGGCGTCGTTCCAGCAACAGAGAGCCGGCCATGGCTACTCTGTGCTCGCGCGCGGAAGGCGCTGGCAGCCCGGCCGGGGCAGGCAACGGCGGGCCCGCCGGCGGCAGGAGGCGGAGGCGGTGGCGTAGTGCAACAGGAGGAGGGCGGCCCACGGGGTAGCACAGCAGAAGTAGCAGCAGCGGCGCGGTTCGCAGTAGGCGACAGAACGCGGCGGCGACAGCAGGCCGAAGCAGTGCGGAGCAGGGGCGAGCGGGGCGGCGTGGGCGCTGCAGCAGGAGGCGACTGGGGGCGCGGCCACATGCGTAGGGGGTGAGCGCGGGGGAGGAGGCTGGGCAAGCAGCGACAGGGCAGAACAGCAGCAGGCGGGGGTGCCGGGCAACATCAGCATGGCGGGCGACAACGACAGAGGCAGGCGCGCGGGGAGGGGAAACGGGGGCGAATAGGCGAGGCGGGCACGCAGCCAAGCGGGTATGCGCTCACGAGCGGTGTGGGTCGCGGCTGGGCGCGACCACGCAAGGTAGGGGTGCGGCCACGTGCGTGCAGGGTGACTGGGAGCAGCTGCGGGGAGCGCGAACATCGGAGCTCTGTCGGTTCCGGCGTACGGCCTCTACGATAATGGAATCATGGCGGAAACAGGGGAATCGGGGGAGAAGATCACCTAGGAGCGCAATGAAGGCTCGGTGATAGCTTAGCAGCGCCGATGGTGGCCGGACTCGGCGAAGACACCGGCGATCGAAGGTTGGAGAGGAGCTCGATCCGCTCGGTGCAGCCCTCCTTGGCTCGAGCTGATCATCGCAGTCGAAGTAGAGCAGGCAGGCAAAGCCCATGGCAAAGTCTCAGCCGGCGGGGAGGAAGGTGGCCGCGTGGACGGAGGAGGACATGGCGATGGTGGCTCGGCCTTGTGCGGGGGAAGAGGAAATAGGCGAGTGGAAGAGGAGGGAGACGATCTAGGGTTCCGGAGTGGGAGAGAGGGGCAGGGGCTGCCCTGATGCGCGACGGAGAACCACGGGATGGTCGCCATGCATCCAGAGCCGCGGCCATGGTGGTTCGGATGCGTGCCACCACCCCCTTTATGAACAGGGTGGAGGAGGACTACTCCTCGTGGGCTGGGTCTGCACTGTGGCCACTAGGGCCCAGTGCATCAGTAGCAGTTCCTCTACCTCTTTTCTTTTCTAAAACTCTTCTGATTTCTTCTTTTTCTTTTAATATGCACTGTTTGTATTTAACTAAGCCATCAAATGATTTTTGCAAAATATGGAACTTGGTCCAAAATTGGTGTTGCAGTTTTAAGCACTGCCACAAAAGGTTTTAACCTTGAACAAAATAGTTTAGTATTTTATAAAATTCAAAATGCATTTATTTAATTGTTTTACCTACTATTTTAATTACTTAAGTGCATTTAAATCTATTTTTAAAATGTGGTTTCTCCATCATAATTACCTATGCATTAATTGACACAACCCGAACAATTTAGTTTTAATATTTGAAAGGTTTTGTTGTTTGCCTTTATTTTGAATTTGAATTTCGAATCGGTTTTGAACTAACATGAGATTTAACAACAGTAACCGAGATGACGTGGCATCATTAGTAGAGGGTTACTGTAGCTTAATTATCCGAGTGTCAGAATTCTCCTCCACTACAAGAAATCGCGTCCCGAGATTTAAGAGGTAGTGAAAGGGGGAAAGGTTTGGTAATGAATCTAGCGGGTCTTCTCGGTCTTGGCTGCTCTTCTGGAAGAAGTTAATCCCTTTCGTTGATGTCTTCAATTCTCTGCGTCAGGTCATCATGATGAAGTTGGCATCCTTCCTTCGAGAACTCCATCGTACTTACGGTAGAATAAGGCAGGGTTATTCCAGGAGAACGGACCTCTGCAAGGTTGATTATCTGGTAGCTAACACCGGGGAAGGTGGCAGAAAGTAACTCTTGAACTGAAACTTAAGAAAATATCGAGAGCAAAGTAAGAAGGTACCATGATGAGTTTCAAGCGGGTAGGCAATCGTTCGATGCCTCAAACAAAGTGAAAAAGGGGACCAGATCAATGGGAATAAGTTTTGTGTCTGATACCAGAATTGATGATATCTTAGAAGGTGGCTCGTGAATTACATATGAGGCCACGCGCGAGGAATAACTTTGGAAACAGGAGGGTGTACAGGAGAGTCAGGTTTTGATCATGTGGAACTGTGGTTTATAGGCCCACCATGTAGGTTAAAAGTAGGAAGGACGGTGACATCTTGCACGATCATGTAAGCAAGGCATGTAAGAGGATAGCCTGTCAGTTATGTCGGCAACAACATCATTACCAAGGGCGAGGGACGAAGAGAACCAGTTTCCTGCTCATTGAAACGAGGCGGACCAATAGCCAAGGTTCTCATCCATCGGTGACTACCAGAATGTCATCAACAATAGTAACAGGGTCTTACTGATGGAGTGGTACAGCGAGGTGCTTACCTAAGCAGGGAATTATCACCGCTAAGTTAAGTAGATTACAAGAATGGTTAAACAAAATAATGGCAAGGAAAATGCGTTTAAACACATGTTTCAGGGGGATATCCTTCCCAAGGACAAGCAGAGCATGATATCCATGGCAGGATATAATGTAGAAAACGCTTTTTGGAAAGGGAAGAGAAATTGCATGACATTACCCATACAACGATGTTTGGATAATTTGATTAAGAAATTTTAACATTGTGCTTCGAGTGTTCTTATTGATGATAGGAGTACCACATACATGCTTCGAGATAGCATTGACATGGTCTTCAAGCAAAGGTCGGACTCCGGATACACGAAGGATCCATCAGGATAACTTATTAAACAAGGCATTCAATTTCCTCATGGAAAAATGGTTAACCTTGTTAAAAAGGAAACTATAACACTAGGTCCTCCGGTCAGGTGTGCTAGGCATGACATCACCTTACTGGGTTATATAAAGATCAATGCTATGACTCCTGGAAAATGTTCCAACCATCATATTTGACAAGCTTCAAATCTGAATGGTGTTAGGACACCTTAAACTCAGGATGCCTGAGAATAAGAGGTGCAACACAATTGACGAGACGACATTATATGATTCTCGAGAAATGAACTATGGAAGCGAGTTCTGAACAGGGGTTCACCATTAAATCAAGGAGAGGTGAGGAGGTGACTGATTGACTCAGCGACAATCCATTGAGATTTCCAAAAAGATGGATTTCCACAACTATGTGAACAAGGAGATAACATTAGCTAGATCAAATGACTTAATGATGTATGCTCAAGGAAAACATACACAGTTAAGCATTGGTTGAAATGTGCACCCGAAATATGGGGTAGGTAGCACGATCAATGTTCGAATGATGATTCAATAAGCCATAGACGTAAAATGAAACTATGGACCAATAACTTCAAAGCATAGGGTTGCTGGAAGTTTAGAATCTACACATCACAGGCCATTTGTCGGTATTTGGACTAGAAACATAACGGGGACCAAGAAAAGAAAGGTGATGTTAATAAGTATCACTTGTATCAAGAATTCTTAAGGGTGGTGAATTTCCCATGACATTCTTGACATAAAAGATAGCAATACTCCAAGGTAGAACATAACATAAGTTGGATAGCAAGGATCTCATGGTACAACACAAAACATGAACAAGTTTGTGTTGAAGGGAAAGCAAGAATGTTGCCAATGATAACGCAAATCATCAAGAGGCAAGGATGTTATTTCTCATAATGAATACAATTGATATCCTGGAGGAACTCAGAATGTTGATGATGATCATGATAAATTTTGTCGAGAGGTTTCATGGAGATGTAATCGGTCGGCGATGACATCAAGTCGAAGGAATGATGGAGCGCAATGTTCTTGGGACCATGAGTACGACACAAACTCGAAGTCAAGCTTTTTGTTCTAGGTGAAATGATATGATGAGAAAGATCAACGTAAGCTTAGCTCATCGTCGAAAGTTGTGCTTCGGGATTAAGGACCAGGTAGCACAGTTAAAATCGGCACGACAAGGATATAGCCAAGCAGGCTAGGAATGCCGTGATTGAGTTCAAACTCGTAAGTAATGAAGGTTACCAAGAGTTGCTTAATCACTATGTGGACTCTTGTCGGTTATCGGTGTCTTTGAGTGTTTAATAACTCAGAGTCCGTGAAAAATTGGAATCAATGAGAATGTAGCACTTGATGAAGAAATCATAAGAAGTTATGCAGTTCCGTGATAATCTTGAGATACCAGGGGGTAATACTCGACGAAAAATCAAAGTAGAGGTTGGACTGGGGTATTACTCTAAGAAGACAAGTGCTTAAACTTGCACGAGAAATGTTATTTAAAGGAGAACATGGTCGTAAACCTCGATCATAAATGATCGAACCACGGATACAAGATGAACTTAGAACAAGGGGGTAACTATTTTTACGAGCAGCTTCCATGATAAGTTATACATCGTGTCCATAGGCATGAACACAAAGTTCAAGGTTGACTCCCACTTCTCCAATGCATAACCTTTCATTCACTCCTCGCGTTTGATGAAGTTGTAGTGCTGAAATTTTATTTGGCATAACACCATTAGAGTATGACCCGTCGAAGCTTCCAGGTTTACACAGATTAGAAAAGGCATAGCTTCAACCCATCAGGGTCTCTTAGGAACATATACCACAAACTTCAGGAGTAAATAATACAAGCTCAAAAGAAGAGCATGGTTGGCCAATCAGAGGATAGGATTTACCAATGGAGAAATAACTTCCAAAGTGATTGAATATGAAGGACGCTATCGGATAAAATCCAACAAAGGATCCGGTGGTCCTCAAAGGATCTGATGAGAGCATCGGTACTCAACAGAGGAATAAACAATGCAAGGAGATCAGACTATAGAAACAACTGACTAATTCAAAGCTCAAATGCAAAAGAATTATGATTTCCAATTAAGGGATCAGAAGCAAACACTCTGATTAAGGTTGGATAAGTTGAATAGAACTAGTGGTACAATTAACGGCAAATAGATTGGTCCAGAACAAGCTCATGTCCAAAATGACGTCTGAGCCAGAAGATAATTTAAAAAGGACCAACTGATGATTGTGTGCACTCGCACTCATGTTGAATCCATAGGATCAAAATGACGGTGTCCAAGGATACTAACGAATATGGCCAGACATATGGAAAGCCTCCATAATGCAAGCAGACAAGTATTGCATAGCAATAAGCTACTGAGGATTTTTGGAGGATCGAATAGTATTTCGAGGACCATTGTGAAACACATGAACAACTGGGGATGAGAGGATACTCAATAAGGGTGAGAAATTATCCATAGGGGTATTCAGGTGGCAAGGAACTGCAAGGCAGTAGGCACAAAATATTCTCAGAAAAATAGAGAAAATTTTCGGTGTATCTTGTAATAACAAGATCAATGGGATTTGAGAGGGCAAGTGTATGTAGTTATCCATAATGATATAACAGTGGTAGGGAATTTGCAAAGGCGATGGGCAGAACGTCTTGAAAGAGTAGCAGAGAGTAACTTCGAAATCTTCTGGTGTAGTCGGTGATCATCTGGACTGAAGGGGCTCTTCGGGTGGATGTGATCACGAGACTCTAAAGTTGGATTTTAGGAAATTCATTTTAACCCGAGTAGAAGAGAGATCAGAGTCCCAGAGTATAGGTTGAGGAGTAAAAGATCCTAATACCTCCAAATGGCGACGTGGGCCCATGGGCCGCACAACCATGTTAGTAAAACAGTTTTCATCAACTAGACTCAACTTCGGCCAAGCAGCTGGAAAGGGGGGTTCCTACAGTCAGTCGGCTCTGATACCAACTTGTGACGCCCCCGATTCAATCGTACACTAATAATGCACGCAAATGTGTACGATCAAGATCAGGGACTCATGAGAAGATATCACAACACAACTCTACAAATAAAATAAGTCATACAAGCATCATAATACAAGCCAGGGGCCTCGAGGGCTCGAAAACAAGTGCTCGATCATAGAAGAGTCAGTGAAAGCAACAATATCTGAGTACAGACATAAGTTAAACAAGTTTGCCTTAAGAAGGCTAGCACAAACGGGGATACAGACCAAATGAGGCGCAGGCCTCCTGCCTGGGATCCTCCTAACTACTCCTGATTGTCGTCAGCGGGCTTCACGTAGTAGTAGGCACCTCCAGTGTAGTAGGAGTCATCGTCGAAGGTGGCGTCTGGATCCTGGGCTCCATCGTCTGGTCGCAGCAATCAGGTAGAGAAAAGGGGAAAAGGGGGAACAAGGCAACCGTGAGTACTCATCCAAAGTACTCGCAAGCAAGGAGCTACACTACATATGCATGGATATATGTGTAAAGGGCCATATTAGTGGACTGAACTGCAGGATGCCAGAATAAAAGGGGGATAGCTAACCCTGTCGAAGACTACGCTTCTGCCAGCCTCCGTCTTGCAGCATATAGAAGAGATTAGACTGAAGTCCTCCAAGTAGCATCGCATAGCATAATCCTACCCGGTAATCCCCTCCTCTTCGCCCTGTTAGAGAGCGACCACTGGGTTGTATCTGGCACTTGGAAGGGTGTGTTTTATTAAGTATCCGGTTCTAGTTGTCATAAGGTCAAGGTACAACTCCAAGTCGTCCTATTACCGAAGATCATGGCTACTCGAATAGATTAACTTCCCTGCAGGGGTGCACCACATAGCCCAACACGCTCGATCCCATTTGGCCGGACACACTTTTCTGGGTCATGCTCGGCTGCGGAAGATCAACACATCGCAGCCCCACCTAGGCACAACAGAGAGGTCAGCACGCCGGTCTAAACCTAAGCGCACAGGGGTCTGGGCCCATCGCCCTTAGCACACCTGCACGTTGCGTACGCGGCCGGAAGCAGACCTAGCCCCCTTAATACAAGCGCGAGCTTACAGTCTAATGCGGCGCGCGCCGCTCAGTCGCTGACGTCATGAAGGCTTCGGTTGATACCACGAGTCGAGTGCCCATAACTTTCCCACGTAGTTGGTTAGTGCGTATAGGCCAGTAGCCAGACTCAGATCAAATACCAAGATCTCATTAAGCGTGTTAAGTATCCGCGAACGCCGAACAGGTCCAGGCCCACCTCTCTCCTAGGTGGTCTCCACCTGCCCTGTCGCTCCGCCTCAGAGATCCACTCGCGGGTACTCCTATGAGCCGACCCGTCTTTGGTCACCACATATATCATGTATACAAAGTATAGTATATACCCGTGATCACCTCCCGAGTGATCACGGCCCGATAGTATAGCACAGCAGACGGACAAGAATGTAGGGCCACTGATGGAAAACTAGCATCCTATACTAAGCATGTAGGATTGCAGGTAAAGGTAACAACAGTAGTGACAAGGACAGGCTATGCATCAGGATAGGATAAACGGAAAGCAGTAACATGCTACACTACTCTAATGCAAGCAGTATAGAATAGAGTAGGTGATATCTGGTGATCAAGGGGGGGGCTTGCCTGGTTGCTCTGGCAAGAGAGAGGGGTCGTCAACACCGTAGTCGAACGGGGGAGCAGCAGCGTCGGTCTCGGTGTCTAGCGAGAGAAGAGGGGGAAGAAACAATAAATATTTAAGCAATCAGATGCATAGCGATGCATGACATGACAAGTATCGATACTAGGGGTGCACTAACGCGGTAAGAGATGATACCGGTGAAGGGGGAAACATCCGGGAAAGTATTCCCGGTGTTTCGCGTTTTCGGGCAGAGGAGCCGGAGGGGGAAAGTTGCGAGTTTGATATGTTAGGGGTGCGTGGCGGGCGAACGGGCTGTATATTTGTGTTTGTCTCATCGTTCTGAGCAACTTTCATGTATAAAGTATTTTCATCCGAGTTACAGATTATTTTATATGATTTTTCAAAGTTTTATTCAATTTATGGATTTATTTATATTCCAAATTTAATCAGTAAATACTCTTGTCACGTAGTGCAGTGCCAACCAGAGTGTATGACAGGTCGGGTCAGGGTCAAAGTCAATAGTCCAATCAGCAGTTTACTGGGTCAACGTTGACTGGTCAAACTGGCTGGTGTGACCTAGCTGTCATAGAGATAGTGCAAATTAGCAGTTTAATTAATTTAATAGATTAGGTGGGGGCCACATGTCATAGACTCAGTTTTTATTTGGAGTTAATCTACACAATTTAATTAGTTGGTAGGCCCCATGTGTCAGTCACACATTAAAAATAAAGAGGGGTGTTTATTAATCTGAAGTGGATTAGCCCCTAACTAACACAGGGGCATCGTTCCAGCAACAGAGAGCCGGCCATGGCTACTCTGTGCTCGCGCGCGGAAGGCGCTGGCGGCCTGGCCGGGGCAGGCAACGGCGGGCCCGCCGGCGGCGGGAGGCGGAGGCGGCGGCGTAGCGCAACAGCAGCAGGGCGGCCCGCGGGGTAGCACAACAGAAGTAGCAGCAGCGGTGCGGTTCGCCGTAGGCGACAGAAGGCGGCGGCGACAGCAGGCCGAAGCAGCGCGGAGTAGGGGCGAGCGGGGCGGCATGGGCGCTGCAGCAGGAGGCGACTGGGGGCGCGGCCACATGCGCAGGGGGTGAGCACGGGGGAGGAGGCTGGGCAAGTAGCAGTAGGGCAGAACAGCAGCAGGCGGGGGTGCCGGGCAACATCAGCATGGCGGGCGGCAACGGCAGAGGCAGGCGCGCGGGGAGGGGAAACGGGGGCGACTAGGCGAGGCGGGCACGTAGCGAAGTGGGTATGCGCTCACGAGCAGTGTGGGCCACGGCCGGGCGCGACCACGCGAGGTAGGGGCGCGGCCACGTTCGTGCGGGGTGACCGGGAGCAGCTGCGGGGAGTGCAAACATTGGGGCTCGATCGGTTCCGGCGTACAGCCTCTACGATAATGGAATCATGGGGGAAATAGGGGGAATCGGGGGAGAAGATCACCTAGGAGCGCAAGGAAGGCTCGGTGATAGCTTAGCAGCGCCGATGGTGGCCGGACTCGACGAAGATGCCGGCAACCGCAGGTTGGAGAGGAGCTGATCATCGTAGTCGAAGTAGAGGAGGCAGGCGAAGCCCATGGCAAAGTCTCAGCCTGCGGGGAGGAAGGTGGTCGCGTGGACGAAGGAGGACATGCCGATGGTGGCACGTCCTTGTGCGGGGGAAGAGGAACTAGGCGAGGGGAAGAGGAGGGAGACGATCTTGGGTTCCAGAGAGGGAGAGAGGGGCAGGGGCTACCCTTATGCGCCACGGAGAACCACGGGATGGTCGGCACGCATCCACCGCCGCGACCATGGTGGTTTGGATGCGTGCCACCACCCCCTTTGTGAACAGGGTGGAGGAAGACGGCTCTTGGTGGGCTGGGTCTGCACTGTGGCCACTAGGGCCTAGTGCAGCAGTAGCAGTTCCTCTACCTCTTTTCTATTCTAAAACTCTTCTGATTTCGGCTTTTTCTTTTAATATGCACTATTTGTATTTAACTAAGCCATCAAATGATTTTTGCAAAGTATGGAACTTAGTCCAAAATTGGTGTTGCATTTTTAAGCACTGCCACAAAAGGTTTTAACCCTGAAAAAAATAGTTTAGTATTTTATAAAATCCAAAATGCATTTATTTAATTGTTTCACCTACTATTTTAATTACTTAAGTGCATTTAAATCTTTTTTAAAATGTGGTTTCTCCATCATAATTACCTATGCATTAGTTGACACAACCCGAACAATTTAGTTTTAATATTTGCAGGTTTTGTTGTTTGCCTTTATTTTGAATTTGAATTTCGAATCGGTTTTGAACTAACGTGAGATTTAACAACAGTAACCGAGGTGACGTGGCATCATTAGTAGAGGGTTACGGTAGCTTAATTATTCGGGCGTCACAGAGGGGGAGAACATTGTATTGAGATCCAAAAAGAGAGAAGAAGCCATCTAGCTAATAACTATGGACCCGTAGGTCTGAGGTGAACTACTCACACTTCATTGGAGGGGCTAGGATGATGTAGAAGCCCTCCGTGATGACGGCCCTCTCCGGCGGAGCTCCGGAACAGGCCCCAAGATGTGATCTCGTGGATACATAAAGTTGCGGCAGTGGAATTAGGTTTTTGGCTCCGTATCTGATCGTTTGGGGGTACGTAGGTATATATAGGAGGAAGGAGTACGTCGGTGGAGCACCGAGGGGCCCACGAGGCAGGAGGGCGCGCCCTAGGGGGCCCCCACCCTCGTGACCACCTCTTTGACTCCTTGGAGTAGGGTCCAAGTCTCCTGGATCACGTTCGCTGAGAAAATCACGTTCCCGCAGGTTTTATTTTGGACTCCGTTTGATATTCTGTTTCTCCGAAACACTGAAATAGGCAAAAAAACAGCAATTCTGGGCCGGGCCTCCGGTTAATAGGTTAGTCCCAAAAATAATATAAAAATGGAAAATAAAGCCCAATATAGTCCAAAACAGTAGATAATATATCATGGAGCAATCAAAAATTATAGATACGTTGGAGACGTATCACAACCCACAGGTACCAATCTGAGGTTTTGAGACAAAGATCGGATACAAGAGATGAACTAGGATTTGAGAGGAGATGGTGCTGGTGAAGATGTTAATGGAGATTGACCCCCTCCCGACGAGAGGATCGATGGTGATGATGATGGTGACGATTTCCCCCTCCCGGAGGGATGTTTCCCTGGCAGAACAGCTCCGCCAGAGCCCTAGATTGGTTCTTCCCAGGTTCCGCCTCGAGATGGCGGCGCTTCATCCCGAAAGCTGCCTTCTGATTTTTTTTCCAGGGCAAAAGACACCTTATACCAGAAGATGGGCATCGGGGGGCTTCCAGGTGGCCCATGAGGCAGGGGGCGCGCCCTCCACCCTCGTGGACAGGGTGTGGCCCCCTCTGGTGCTTTCTTCACCCAATATTTTTACTATTTTCCAAAACTGACTTTCGTGGAGTTTCAGGACTTTTGGAGATGTGCAGAATAGGTCTCTAATATTTGCTCCTTTTCCAGCCCAGAATTCCAGCTCCGGCATTCTCCCTCTTCATGTAAACTTTGTGAAATAAGAGAGAAGAGGCATAAGTATTGTGACATAATGTGTAATAATAGCCCATAATGCAATAAATATGGATATAAAAGCATGACGCAAAATGGACCTATCAGTTTGCTCCGACTCTGATTTAGCCGTTGGCTTCTAAACCTCGTTCCGAGCAAGTTCCAGTGCCAAGTCTGATGCTCCTCACTATTATAATCATGTGTTCATCATGGAACAGCTTGATAAGTTTGTGGACAATCCATTCGATGGTGAAGTGGCCACCCTGCCTATTCCTCTCAAAGTTATTTCTCAGGCCACATCAGTTGTTCAAGAAATGAGAGAAGATGCAGCTGAAATCAACACTCTTTCTGCCGAATTAAATGACCTTGATGGTCGAATGGAAACTGCTTCTTCAAAGTTTGTCATTAAAGCACTTGAACACTCCTACAAGAACATCAACCATGCCATGACTCTCCTCCGAAACAGAAGGTTGCGTTTTCACATGGATTTGGATGAAATTGTTCGCAAGATTTGTGATGAACATCAAGCAGAGGTTACTGGCTAAAATGATTTGGTCAAAGGCCATACCGATCAAACAGCTCAGCAAACAAAAAGTGTCAAAAGAAAATTGCCAAGAAAAATGTACCTCTCGCTCCGACAGAAAAGTCACCTGATCACCTCGAGGCTCATCCTCAAAAAGAAAAGTCTCCTGAGCCAGCTATTCCCTCGCAACCACCAGTCAAAGAATCGAATACTCCTCCTTCGCCAAGGCCAACTGAATCAGTGCCTGTGGCCTCCCCTGCTCAAGCCGATGTTCCATCCTAGTGCACTGTTTCTAAGGAAGGTGAAATCCCTCGCTCTGAGCCCCAAGCCTCTTCACCTCATGAAGCACCAAAAGTATCGGCCTATGTGCCTAAAATGAAGGAACCAATTGTGCTACCTTCTACCTCTGCGGCTCCCTGATACGTCTCCAACATATCTATAATTTTTTATTGTTCCATTCTATTATATTATCTATTTTGGATACTTTATACGCATTAATATGCTATTCTATATTATTTTGGGACTACCTTATTAACCTAGAGCCCAGTGCCACTTTCCGTTTTTTCCTTGTTTTTGAGTTCCGCAGAAAAGGAATACCAAACAGAGTCCAAATACAATAAAACCTTCGCGATGATTTTTCTTTGACCAGAAGACACCCAGGAGACTTGGAGATCAAGTCGGAGGATCCATGAGGTGGCCACAAGGGTGGAGGGCGCGCCCAGGGGGGTAAGGCGCGCACCCTTTTTGTGCCCCCCCCATGACTCCCCTGACCTAATTCCTTCACCTATATATTTACATATATTTCCAAACCACCAGAGGCATCCATGAAAACATTTTTCCACTGCCGCAACCTTCTGTACCTGTGAGATCCCATCTAGGGGACTTTTCTGGCATCCTGCTGGAGGGGGATTCGATCACAGAGGGCTTCTACATTAACTCTATTGCCCTTCCGATGAAGCGTGAGTAGTTTACCTCAGACCTACGGGTCCATAGCTAGTAGCTAGATGGCTTCTTCTCTCTCTTTGATTCTCAATACCGTGTTCTCCTCGATGTTCTTGGAGATCTATCCGATGTAATACTCTTTTGCGGTGTGTTTGTCGAGATCCGATGAATTGTGGATTTATGACCGGCTTATCTATGAACATTATTTGAATCTTCTCTGAATTCTTTTATGCATGATTTGATATGTTTGTAATTTTCTTCCAACTATCGGTTTGGTTTGGCCAACTAGATAGATTTTTCTTGCAATGGGAGAAGTGCTTAGCTTTGGGTTCAATCTTGCGGTGTCCTTTCCCAGTGATAGTAGGGGCAGCAACGCACATATTGTATTGTTGCCATCAAGGACAAAAAGATGGGGGTTTCATCATATTGCTTTAGTTAATTCCTCTACATCATGTCATCTTACTTAATGTGTTGCTCTGTTCTTCATGAACTTAATACTCTAGATGCACGCATGAGTCGGTCGATGTGTGGAGCAATAGTAGTAGATGCAGAATCATTTTGGTCACACGATATCTATATTTCATAATCATTGCCTTAGATATCGTCATAACTTTGCGCTTTTCTATCGATTGCTCGACAGTGATTTGTTCACCCATCATATTATTTTCTATCTTGAGAGAAGCCTCTAGTCAAACCTATCCCCCGGGTCTATTTTCAATCATATAAGTTTCTGATCTACTATTTTGCAATCTTTTACTTTCCGATCTATAAACCAAAAATACCAAAAATATTTACTTTACCTTTTGTTTTGTTTCATCTATCTCTATCAGATCTCACTTTTGCAAGTAACCGTGAAGGGATTGACAACCCCTTTATCGCGTTGAGTGCAAGTTGTTTGATTGTCTGTGCGGGTATTGGAGATTTGTGCGTTGTCTCCTACTGGATTGATACCTTGGTTCTCTAACTGAGGGAAATACTTATCTCTAATTTGCTACATCACCCTTTCCTCTTCAAGGGAAAAACCAACGCAAGCTCAAGAAGGAGCAGGAAGAACTTCTAGCACCATTGCTGGGGAGATCTACGCCAAGTCAAGACATACCAAGTACCCATCATATACTCTCATCTCTTGCATTACATTATTCGACATTTGCCTCTCGTTTTCCTCTCCCCCACTTATAAAACGATTTTCTAAAAGATTCACCCTCTTCTTCGCCCCTTTTCTTTCGCCTTTCTTCAGTTCGTCTTCTTCGTTGCTTTCGTTTGCTTGGTATAATTGTGTGTTTATTGAAAATCAGAAGCAAAGAGTTTATGGATCCTCATCCACTTGCTAATCTTTTTAAAATATCCAACTATGATGAACCAATTGCTAGTGAGTTGAGTGCACTAGATTATCTTTACGATGTTTTGCTTGAAATCCATGAATCTAAAAATTGTGATAAAGTTCTTTATGAAGTGATTCACGATATATCTTTGAATGAAAAGCATGATTGCAATGATGTTATTACAAATTCTATTAATGTCAATTATGTTAGTGATATGCAAAACCCCAAGCTTGGGGATTCTAGTTTTGCTATGTCCACTACTTGTTGCAATGATCATGATTGGGCTGATTCTTCTTATCATCTTGAAAATGTATTTAATACCCATGATGAATATGAGATTGATAATAATGTTTTCTATAATATAGAAAGTGGGTTTGGAAGAGTGTCAACTTTAGATCCCACTATTTTGGAAGAGTGTCAACTTCGCATGCATGTGGATCGTGTTGAGAATATATTATGTGATAGCTATATTGTTGATTTTTCTTATGATCCTACATGTAATTATTATGAGAGAGGAAAATATGGTTGTCGAAATTTTCATGTTCTAAATTATCTCTCCTCATGTTGAGATTGCTATCGTCTCTTTCTTCTTCCTTGCATAAGCTAGTTTTTGCTTGCCTTGATAATCTGTTTGCTTATAAAATGCCTATGCATAGGAAGTATGTTAGACTTAGATGTGTTTGTCACGTGTTCTATGATGCTCTCTTTGTGCTTCAATTCTTCTCTTTTTTAGCATCATTGATATTGTTAATGCCTAGCTAAAAGGCTTTAAAGAAAAGCGCTTGGGAGACAACCCAATATGTTTCCTTCCTGTTTTTCAATAAATAATTCATCTAGCCTCTAGTTAGATGTGGTTTTGTGTTTTAATTAGTGTTTGTGCCAAGTAAGACCTTTAGGATGCCTTACAATGATAGTTGTTTTGATCTTGCTGAGAAACAGAAACTTTTGCGCCCAGGAAAAGAATTTTCATTTTTTACAGAAGTGTGCTTTTGATCTGATTCGTTTTGCACCTGATTGGTACACACATTTCCTAGGTTGTCCTATTTTTTCAGAATTTTTGGAGTTACAGAAGTATACAAAGTTCTTTGATTACTACAGATTGTTCTGTTTTTTACAGATTTTGTTTTCTATGTGTTGTTTGCTTATTTTGATGAATCTATGGGTAGTATCGGGGGGTATGAACCATGGAAAAGTTGGAATACATTAGATATTAAACCAATATAAATAAAGAATGAGTTCACAATAGTACCAAAAGTGGTGATTTATTTTCTTATACTAACGGAGCTTATGAGATTTTCTGTTGAGTTTTGTGTTGTGAAGTTTCCAAGTTTTGGGTAAGGATTTGATGGACTATGGAATAAGGAGTGGAAGAGCCTAAGCTTGGGGATGCCCAAGGCACCCCAAGGTAATATTCAAGGACAACCAAGAGCCAAAGCTTGGGGATGCCCCAGAAGGCATCCCCTCCTTCTTCTTTGTTTATCGGTAACTTTTACTTGAGGCTATATTTTTATTCACCACATGATATGTGTTTTGCTTGGAGCGTCTTGTATAATATGAGTATTTGCTTTTTTGTATGCCAAAGTCATCCTTGTTGTACACACCTTTTGAGAGGGACACACATGAATCGTGATTTATTAGAATACTCTATGTGCTTCACTTATATCTTTTGAGCTAGGCAATATTGCTCTAGTGTTTCACTTATATCTTTTTAGAGCACGACAGTGGTTTTATTTTATAGAACTTGTTGAACTCTCATGCTTCACTGATATTTTGAGAGGCTTTTTAAATAGCATGGTAATTTGCTTCGGTTATAAAATTAGTCCTAATATAATAGACATCCAATAGGGATATAATAAAAACTTTCGTATAAAGTGCATTGAATACTATGAGAAGTTTGATTCCTTATGATTGTTTTGATATATAAAGATGGTGATATTAGATTCATGCTAGTGAGTAATTGTGGATTGGAGAAATACGTGTGTTAAAGTTTGTGATTCCCGTAGCACGCACTATGGTGAACCGTTATGTGATGAAGTCGGAGCATGATTTCTTTATTGATTATCTTCCTTATGAGTGGCGGTCGGGGACGAGCGATGGTCTTTTCCTACCAGTCTATTCCTCTAGGAGCATGCATGTAGTACTTCGTTTCGATAACTAATAGATTTTTGCAATAAGTATGTGAGTTCTTCATGACTAATGTTGAGTCCATGGATTATACGCAGTCTCACCCTTCCACCATTGCTAGCCTCTCTAGGACCCTGCAACTTTCGCTGGTACCATACACCCACCATATACCTTCCTCAAAACAGCCACCATACCTACCTATTATGGCATTTCCATAGCCATTCTGAGATATATTGCCATGCAACTTTCCACCATTCCGTTTATTATGACACATTCCATCATTGTCATATTGCTTTGCATGATCATGTAGTTGACATCATATTTGTGGCAAAGCCACCGTTCATAATTCTTTCGTACATGTCACTCTTGATTCATTGCACATCTCGGTACACCGCCGGAAGCATTCATATAGAGTCATATTTTGTTCTAAGTATCGAGTTGTAATTGTTGAGTTGTAAGTAAATAAAATTGTGATGATCATTGTCCCATGTGAGGAAAGGATGATAGAGACTATTATTCCCCCACAAGTCAGGATGAGACTCCGGACGAAAAAAGAGGCCAAAAAATGATAGAAGGACCAATAAAAAATGAGAGAAAAGAGAGAAGGGGCAATGTTACTATCTTTTTTACCACACTTGATCTTCATGATAGAGAGTCTCCTATGTTGTCACTTTCATATACTAGTAAGAAATTTTCATTATAGAACTTGACTTGTATATTCCAATGATGGGCTTCCTCAATTTACCCTAGGTCTTCGTGAGCAAGCGAGTTGGATGCACACCCACTTAGTTTCTCTTTGAGCTTTCATAAACTTATAGCTCCAGTGCATCTATTGCATGGCAATCCCTACTCACTCACATTGATATCTATTGATGGGCATCTCCATAGCCCGTTGATATTGTCGGATTTCGGGTTCCGGCAGACGCTTAAGGTTCGAACTCTGGGGTGCGCACGAAGATCTTTCCCCTACCGACTCGCGTTTCGATGGATCGCAAGAAATCTAGGCCGGAAAGAAGAACACACAAGGGACACGAGATTTATACTGGTTCGGGCCACCGATGTGGTGTAATACCCTACTCCAGTGTGTGGCGTGGTGGATTGCCTTAGGGGCTGATGATGAACAATACAAGGGAAGAACGGCCTCGCGAGAGGTGTTCTTGAGCTGGTGCGGTGTGTTCTACCTGGTCTGGATCCCACTCTTCCTATGGATCTCTCGATGCCCCTGCCTCGATGTGCTTTGTAATGTGGTGGCTAGTCCTATTTATAGAGGCCCTGGTCCTCTTCCCAAATAATGAGCGGGAAGGGCGCCAACAATTGGCCATTTTGAAGGGGAACATCCAGTTCAAGTTATCCTGACCAAAGGTGGTCTTCGGCTACCAAAAGCACTAGCAATGGCGCCGTCTTGGGCTCCACGGTGACCTCCGTCCTGCCGCTCTGCTGGTTTTGGTCTCGTTGCACCGGAATGGTAACCTTTGCCTGATGCCTTGGCCTATGCTTGCTCCCTTTGCACCGAAGAGGACACTGCGCAGGCCGGCGCCCGCCTGGCACCCGCCTGATCTTGATCGTCATGGCTTGTGTCACGGGCTCCTCGCGAGGTGCCCTTGCCTTGATCTCTCCACCTCCTCGCAAGCCTGCCTGATGAGGCTGCTCTTGAGGAAGCTTCCTGTCGTCCGCCCCGCGAGGCTTGGCCCCTCACGGGGGTCTTGAGCTTGAGCTGATAAAGCTGGGCCGTGCTGGGCCCCCACTTGAGCCACGCCGCAGGCCGCGGGCACGAAAGTCTGGAGACCCCCATTCCCAGAATGCCAACAGTAGCCCCGGGCCCAAGGCGCGCCCGGGCTTGGCTTAGCAGAGAAGCGAAGGGGCAAGCGCGTAGCACCGCGGGCCCCAATATCCTGCGGCCTTGGGCGCCGCGTGGCGACTGATTGGACGTGGGCGTCTGCGCTTCCCCATGACGCCTCGGCAACCGCACGACTTGACAAGTCTCTGGATGCAAAAAATGGGTCGAGATTACCTGCGATCATGGTGGCCGGCGGTTAGCCTTCTCCGGCTATAAGTACGGGTATGCGTGAGCCTCGTTAGCCCATCCCTTCCTGCTACTCCTTTTCTTCTTCTTCCTCGTCCTTGCTTCTCCTTACGCCAATGGCACCAATCCACCGGTTTCTGCAGAAGAGAAGGGAAAGGCCCCCCGAGAGGGTCCTGACCCGCTTCCGCCGAAGAAACGGCTAGTCCTCTACCGCCGAGATGAGGGTGCTTGGCAGGAGGCATCGAGGCCCTGGTACGAGCGGCCGCCGCCTAGGTTTCCGCTGCCCTTGTGCGCCTGAATCGAGGGCCTTAGGGAAGAAGGCGTCGAGCGACACCGATGGTGCCGCCGCCGATGCCAGTGAGTCACGGTGGTACGCGTCATTCCTCTTGGAGCCCACGCCGAGGGCTCCTCTTGCGAGCTCGTGCTTCACGCCGCCGTGCCTCCATGCTCTTGGATCCGCCTTCCTCCCTCCTTCACCTTCGAGATGTCGTCGAGCGGGTCTCTGGAGCTCTGGCTGTAGCACGCCGACTGCAGCACCCTCGCAATCGAAGCGGAGGTCGCGGTCATCGCTCCGGGCAAGGTCTACATGACCCGGGGCTGGGGCGAGATCGCCCGGGTATGCCGGACAGAGGGTGCCCTCGTAATTCATCTTGAATAAGATGGCGCCTCCTTGATGTTCTTAAAGGTCTTTGATGCAGAAGGACGCCGCCTGGAGTGCTGCCCCAAGGAAAGCAGCCAGGGCATCGGACTGGCGAGGACCTGGCCTGCCCATCGGCCCTCCAGCAGCTCCTCAGGCGGCAACGGAGGGGCTGGGGAATCCAGGGGCTCCCCCGAGCTTCTCGCGACTCCGGAGACGAGCGACGACAGCTATGAGCCCCCGAGCTCGCGCCGTGCTCGGAGTAGGGCAACTGCATCGGGCCACCGATGCCACTGATCTGGGTGGAGTTGGCGCCGGTGCCGAGCAATCCACTGTTGATGACGGCGTCCCTTGCGGAGGTGCGCGCAATTAACGTTCCTTAGGATTAGCACCTTTTGTTCCCTGCGAGGAATCGAAGCAACACCCCGCGGGGGTATGTAAGGCGCCTGCCATGTCTTCTGTGAACATTATATCCTTAATATGAATCGATGCGAGATGTTTGTCCTGTCCCGGCTCGGCTCCCCCTTTCTATCCTCACGAGGACTTAGCGCTCTACGCTGACAGGTCCCGGTCCCCAGGCAGGCTTCAGCCGTCGCTGGTGTGCCAGGTCGCGATGTCGTGGTCAAGGCTAGGAGGTGAGCGGCCCGAGGTCCGACAAGAGCCCCCGAGTCGCGATGCTCGAGAGGTGCCCTTTAGCGCTCGAGCGGCCCTCGCTGGGCGAGAAAGGAAGGCAATGTCGCCATGATAGAGCCGCACTAGGCGAGGATTTGGCTTTGCGTTGGTCCATCTCCTGTAGTGGCGTGACTTATCTTTTGAGTTTGGAGTAGTTCTTCGACGAGGTGCCTGGCCCGAGTGGCGGCAGCTAAGGTGCTGCTGGGTTAGGTCCTCATGAACTTCTCTCCACGTCCCCACACTTTCCTTAATGCTCTAGGTCCTCAAGTCCCGGCCCTCGAGCGAGCTCAGTCGCCGCTGGTATGACAGGTCGCGATGCCGTGGGTCAAGGCCAGGGGGTGAGGGCTGGAGAGTCAGTAGGAGCCCATGAGTCACGATGCTCAGGCGCCCCCTTTTAACGTGCAAGCAGTCCATGCCGGAGAGAGGGAGAGATAGCCTGCGACGTCCCCAACGTTGCTTCTGGAGTGGGTCCTGCATACCAATCATGAGGAGAGACAAGACCTATCGTTATGGTTGCCAACCAACCATTGGTCGCTCCGAGGGAGTGATCGGGGCACTGAGGGCCTGGTTAGGTGGCGCCTTGCGGGGCTGCCGTGGCCAGAGCTCGACCACTCAGATTTATCGGCGTTGCAGGGACGGACCCGTACGCAAATGCCGTGCCAGAGCGAGCGGCTCCATAGGTAGGTGTCAATCGAGCCGGCGATTAGGTCAGGCATGTTAAGCACGAAGGAGCAAGTCCATTTCAGATAGATGCGGGAAAAGAAAGCGTTGCTGGGCCAGGCCCGAGCAGCTTGGGGATGATGCAGCCCGAGGGGCGCCCCCAACAAGGTAGGTAAAGAGCATAAGTAAAACGGATACATGCCGCAGGGACGGACCCACGCGACCTGGGAATGACGCGGCCCTGTGGGTGCTCCCAGCTAAAATGGAACTTTGAAAGAATGTCACCTGATGCCGTTGGAGATGAAGTGATGCTGAAGAAGCGGGCGGCGCACGGTGAAGACGTCGACCCTCACGAGCCCCCAGGCCCAGGAGCCTGGGGAGGCTCCGGGGGCACAGGTGGGTCTTCGAGGGCCATCTCCATCTCTGCCAGGACCGCACAATGCCTGACCTCCCGAGCCTCCAGAATGCTCCTTAGCAGGCGCTGATGAGCGGCGACCACGTTCGGCAGGCCGAAAGGCATGCGAACGTAGCTGTGAGGTGGATCCTCGCAACGCCCCACGTGCAACGGCCAGAGGCGCTCCTGAGACGCGGCTCGGTTGAGCCCCGGCACGTCGATGCAGATGCGCAGCCCACCATCCTCGCCTAGATGTGGGGCTACGGCGGGCAAGCGATGGCTGTCGCGCATGACTCTCGACTCCTGTAGCTCCTGAGTGTTTCTTGCGATGAACTCCTGAGGGTTTGGCCCTCCTTGCCTCGTATCTTCCTGAGGGAAACGTCCTTGAAGCACGCCTCCAAGTGGTGCCCGAGCGCCTCCCTCGTGACCTTGGCAAAGTCGGTGGCTCTCCAAGAAAGAGCCCCCAAGCCCTGCCCGAGGAGGGCGTTGGGCACGCCTTCCTATGCGACAGAGGGTGGCGCTCCCTGAACGGGTGCAAATCCTGACGCAACACCTCCGGAGGCGCCTGCCTCCTGACAGCTTGGGCCAGGCGAAGCCTTCTTCTTCTTAGGGGACTCCTCGGGAAGTCTTCCGCTCCTGTGATCTGGGTCTTCTATTGCTGCGGCTTGGAAGGCACGCTCAAGAGAACACACTGCGTCCCTTTCCTCACAGGGTACTGTGATGACTCCACCACTTCCTGGCATCTTGAGGACATTGTAGCCATGGTGAGTCACTGCCATAGACTTGGCCAGGGCTGGGTACCCGAGGATGGCATTGTATGGCAGGCGAATGTGGGCGACGTCGAAGTCGATGAGCTCGGTGCGGTAGTTGTTGCGCTGCCCGAAGGTGACAGGAAGGCGAACCTGCCCTATCGGAACAGTGGAACCATCAGTGACTCCTGAGAAAGGCTTGGTCGGCTAAAGCTGATCGTACGACACTTGGAGATTGTTGAACGTCTCGACGGACAGGATGTTGAGTCCTGCTCCGCCATCGATGAGGGTCCTGGTGACCTGCACATTGCTGATGACTAGGGAGCAAAGCAGCGGGAGGACTCCGGCCGTTGCCGCACACTTGAGCTGATCCGCTGAGCTGAATGTGATAGAGCACGCAGACCACCTGAGAGGGCACGTGGCCTCAAGCTTGGGGAGGACTGCATTCACCTCGCGAGTAAACTGCTTGAAGATGCGCCGTGAGGCTGGGGCCTAGGCGCCGCCCATGATGCAAGCGATCGCACGCGGCTCCTGGAAGCCCCCGGCCACCTCGTCCTGATGCTGGTCTTCATTCCTCCTTGGCGGTGGCGGTAAAGGAGGGAGGTCTGCGTTGTTGTGCGGGCGATCCTCACGAGGCTGGTCCCTCCAGCCTCCTTCGCGAGGCTGGTCTTGCCAGCGATCCTCGCGAGGTCGGTCATGCCACCCTTGGCGAGGGCCACGGTCTTCCCATCATCCTCCACCTCTTCCTCCTCCTCGGCCATAGCCCCTGTCATTGCGCTTGGGGCGTCGGCCGATATGTCGGCCGATACGCCCATCTCGCACGGCCCTGAGATCTAGGCATTCGTTGGTGTTGTGGGTGTGGAGGTCGTGGTACACGTAGTATCGGCTGCCCTTGGATGACTCAGGCTGATCCCTGCCTCGCTTGGTGTCTGGTTCCACTGCGAGCACGGCAGCTCCCTTACACTTCACATCCTTGACCTTGGGCTTTTTCTCTTCTGGGTCGGCAGCCGGGAGCTCGAGGAGGGAGAGGCGCCCTTCCTCAGCCCTGGCGCACTTGGTCGCCAAGTTGAACAGCTCCAGGGATGTGCACAAGTCTTCATGGATTGCTAGGTCCTCTTTCATCTTGATGTCGCGCACGCCGTCGGAGAAGGCTGAGACAATGGCTTCCTCAGTCACCCTGGGGATCTTGAGGCGAGCGTTGTTGAAGCGCTGGATGTATTTCTGTAGGGTTTCCCCTGGCTATTGCTTGATGTGGCGCAGGTCGCTCATGGCCAGGGGCCGGTCGCGAGTGCCCTGGAAGTTGGCGATGAAGCAAGTACGCATCTTGTCCCAGGAGGAGATCGTGCTAGGAGCCAGGTTCAGGAGCCAGGTGCAGGCGCCGTCCTTGAGTTCCATGGGAAACTAGTTCACCATGACCTTTTAGTCTCCGTTGGCGGCTTCGATGCCCAGCTCGTAGAGTTGTAGGAATTCCGCGGGGTCCGCCGTGCCATCGTGGCGAGGGGGCAGATCAGGCTTGAACTTGCCTGGCCATGCGATGCCGCATAGCTTGGGGGTGAAGGCTCAGCAGCCTGCTGTGGCCACCGGCGCCCTTTGCAGGTTCTGGGCTTGCTCCTGGGGATTACCACGTGCCGCCGCTTGGAGCAGCGCGGGGTCTTGGCGCGGAGGCGCAGGGATGCGATCTTGACACGCTGGTGCTGGGAGCGTGCGAGCACATTCTTGGGGACGAGGGATCTCTTGGCAGCTCCTTTCTTGCCGCGCAGGCGCCGGACGTGGAGGGTCTCGCCCTCGGGCTGCGCGCCTTGGAGCCAGGGCGCCTTCTTGGGGAGGAGGTGGCGGAGGCGCCTCCTGTTCCTCGCCTCCTGTCTGGAATGGAGGGCGAGGCAACGAGAGGGATGGCAAAGGAGAGCCCCCTGCGGCGCTGACGAGCTCGGTGATGCGGGTGAGCCAGTCCTCGTAGAGGTCGTCGATGGGGCGGTAGTGCAGGAGCTCCCTCACAAGGAGCAGCGCGGCGTGCGCGTTCGTGGGGGCGCGACGGGCGTGGGACGACAAACCAGCTGCAGTCAGCGACGGGGTGGCGGTGCGGCCTTCCCGCCGCACCGAAGGATGCAGGGACAAGGCCTACTGCTCATTCCCCACCAGGCCGATGGCGGCGTTGGCGGCAGGCATCAGGGAACGACGGGGGCGACCACCGACGGACGCCGTCTAGGCGACATGGGTGGCGAGAGCAGCCCGGCGCTCGGCGCGAGCCCGACGAGCGTCAGTCATGGACATGACGGAAGATCACACGCAAACAGCGGAAGAAAGATTCCGGCGCACCCCTACCTAGCGCGCCAAATGTCGAATTTCGGGTTCCGGCAGACCCTTAAGGTTTGAACTCTGGGGTGCGCACGAAGATCTTTCCCCTACCGACTCGCGTTTCGATGGCTCGCAAGAAATCTAGGCCGGAAAGAAGAACACACAAGGGACAGGAGATTTGTACTGGTTTGGGCCACCGATGTGGTGTAATACCCTACTCCAGTGTGTGGCGTGGTGGATTGCCTCAGGGGCTGATGATGAACAATACAGGGGAAGAACGGCCTCGCGAGAGGTGTTCTTGAGCTGGTGCGGTGTGTTCTACCTGGTCTGGATCCCTCTCTTCCCATGGATCTCTCAATGCCCCTGCCTCGATATGCTTTGTACTGTGTTGGCTAGTCCTATTTATAGAGGCCCTGGTCCTCTTCGCAAATAATGAGCGGGAAGGGCGCCAACAATTGGCCATTTTGAAGGGGAACATCAGTACAAGTTATCCTGACCAAAGGTGGTCTTCGGCTGCTGTCGTGGAATTAACACGCCAGATGTCCTCTTGGAAGGACTTAGTCGTGGAGCCATCACTACAGGTTAGCTTGAAGGGGTTAAGTCGGACAAGGGACACGGGAGTTTATACTAGTTCGGCCCCTTCGATGAAGGTAAAAGCCTATGTCTAGTTGTGATGGAATTGATCGGGTTTCGATGACCAGGGAGTGAATATGCTTTGCCTGAGTCTCGAGTTGTTGTTTTTCTGCCCTGAACCACCACCGGGTCACCCCTTTATATATGCAGGAGGACCCCGGCCGGTCTATAGAGTCCCGTGGCTGGCTCATACAAGTGTCCGCCTCGGTCTCCCCTTTCCTATCTTACAACACAAGTTTATACAATCATGGAGGTTTACTATCATGGGCCCTAAACCGTCCATGGCTGGGCCTCTAAGCTTCATTAGTAAAGCGCCATCTTCTGGGTCTTCACGGGTTTCAGTGTAGCTAAAGGTGAACCGGACCCTCCTGGGCGGTGTACCCTTAGTAGTTATATCCCCGACAACTGCCAAAAGCACTGGCGATGACGCCGTCTTGGGCTCCACGGTGACCCCCGTCCTGCCGCTCTGTTGGTCTTGGTCTCGTTGCACCAGAATGGTAACCTTTGCCTGATGCCTTGGCCTATGCTTGCTCCCTTTGCACCGAAGGGGAAACAAGGACACTACGCAGGCCGGTGCCTGCCTGGCGCTAGCCTGATCTCGATAGTCATGGCTTGCGTCACGGGCTCCTCGCGAGGTGCCCTTGCCTTGATCTCTCCACCTCCTCGCGAGCCTGCCTGATGAGGCTGCTCCTGAGGAAGCTTCCTGTCGTCCACCCCGCGAGGCTTGGCCCCTCGCGGGGGTCTTGAGCTTGAGCTGATGAAGCTCGGCCGTGCTGGGCCTCCACTTGAGCCACGCCGCAGGCCGCAGGCAGGCAAGTCTGGGGACCCCCATTCCCAGAACGCCGACAGATATGCCTAGTTGATGTGAGACTATCTCCTTCTTTTTTTCTTCTCCACAACCACCATATTCTATTCCACCTATAGTGCTATATCCATGGCTCACGCTCATCTATCGCGTGAAAGTTGAAAAAGTTTGAGAACATCAAAAGTATGAAATAATTGCTTGGCTTGTCATCGGGGTTGTGTATGATTTAAATACTTTATGTGATGAAGATGCAGCATAGCCAGACTATATGATTTTGTAGGGATAAGCTTTCTTTGGCCATGTTATTTTGAGAAGACATAATTGCCTTGTTTGTATGCTTGAAGTATTATTGTTTTTATGTCAATATTAAACTTTTGTTTCGAATCTTATGGATCTGAACATTCATGCCACAATAAAGAATAATTACATGTATAAATATGTTAGGTAGCATTCCACATCAAAAATTCTGTTTTTATCATTTACCTACTCGAGGATGAGCAGGAATTAAGCTTGGGGATGCTTGATATGTCTCCAACGTATCTAGAATTTTTGATTGTTCCATGATATTATATTATCTATTTTGGATGTTTTATACGCATTAATATGTATTTATATTATTTTGGGACTAACTTATTAACCTAGAGCCCAGTGCCAGTTTCTGTTTTTTCCTTGTTTTTGAGTGCCGTAGAAAAGGAATACCAAACGAAGTCCAAACGGAATAAAACCTTCGCAATGTTTTTTCTTGGACCAAAAGACACCCAGGAGACATGGAGATCAAGTCAGAGGAGCCACGAGGCGGCCACAAGGGTGGAGGGCGTGCCCAGGGGGTAGGGCGCGCACCCCAGTCTTGTGGGCTCCCCGTAACTCCCCTAACCTAATTCCTTCGCCTATATATTCAAATATATTCCCAAACCACTAGAGGCATCCACGAAAAAACTTTTCCACCGCCGCAACCTTCTGTACCTGTGAGATCCCATCTAGGGGCCTTTTCCGACATCCTGCCGGAGAGGGATTCGATCATGGAGGGCTTCTACATCAACTCTATAGCCCTTCCGATGAAGCGTGAGTAGTTTACCTCAGACCTAAGGGTCCATAGCTAGGAACTAGATGGCTTCTTATCTCTCTTTGATTCTCAATACCATGTTCTCCTCGATGTTCTTGGAGATCTATCCGATGTAATACTCTTTTGCGGTGTGTTTGTCGAGATCTGATGAATTGTTGATTTATGATCAGCTTATCGATGAGTATTATTTGAATCTTCTCTGAATTCTTTTATACATGATCTCATATCTTTGTAATTCTCTTCGAACTATCGGTTTGGCTTGGCCAACTAGATTGGTTTTTCTTGCAATGGGAGCAGTGCTTAGCTTTGGGTTCAATCTTGTGGTGCCTTTTCCCAGTGACAATAGGGGCAGCAAGGCACGTATTGTATTGTTGCCATCGAGGATAAAAAGATGGGGTTTTCATCATATTGCTTGAGTTAATTCCTCTACATTATGTCATCTTACTTAATGCGTTACTCTGGTCTTCATGACCTTAATACTCTAGATGCAGGTAGGAGTCGGTTGATGTGTGGAGTAATAGTGGTCGATGTGTGGAGTAATAGTAGTAGATGCAGAATCGTTTCAGTCTACTTGACACGTACGTGATGCCTATATTTCATAATCATTGCCTTAGATATCGGCATAACTTTGCGCTTTCCTATCAATTGCTCAACAGTAATTTGTTCGCCCACCGTATTATTTGCTATCTTGAGAGAAGCCTCTAGTGAAACCTATGGCCCCCGGGTCTATTTTCCATCATATAAGTTTCCAATCTACTATTTTGCAATCTTTTACTTTCTGATCTATAAACCAAGAGATATCGTTTGTTTTGTTTCATCTATCTCTATCAGATCTCACTTTTGCAAGTAACAGGGATTGACAACCCCTTTCCATCATATAAGTTTCTGATCTACTATTTTGCAATCTTATACTTTCCGACCTATAAACTAAAAGATGCCTTTTGTTTTGTTTCATCTATCTCTATCAGATCTCACTTTTGCAAGTAACCAAGATTGACAACCCCTTTATCGCGTTGGGTGCAAGTTGTTTGATTGTTTGTGCAGGTATTGGTGATTTGTGCGTTGTCTTCTACTGGATTGATACCTTGGTTCTCTAACTAAGGGAAATACTTATCTCTATTTTGCTGCATCACCCTTTCCTCTTCAAGGGAAAAACCAACGCAAGCTCAAGAAGTAGCACTCCCTCTGTTGTGCCACGAGCTTCATCACCAGTTAAGTTGTTCTTCGACACAACGCTAAAAATGCCAGATATTGATCCATCTGACAGAAAATTTGTTTCTGCTCGCCGGACAGACTCAGTTGTATATGGCGATCAATATCTCTCTCTTGGAGACGAACTCTAATACATGTATCCTCATGAAGAATTGCCTCTGCTCTCGTCAGAAGAAGGCGCCAAAGGTCCTCTTTTCAATGGAATGCGCATCCCCAATTCTTTCAAGATAGTTCATATGATGGGCCGTGCACTTCGGAATCGCTTCGCTTCTAGACTAAGGAACAAGCCATATATTACTCTCACGTCCTCTATGATAGCAAAAGGATATTTCCATGTGAATACCCGAACATCCCTGCTAGCAAAGTATTGGCTGCTTCAGTCAGTTGTTACAAGATCTGGATGATTTCTGCCTCACCAAGAAATTTGAGCATCCTTGGAAAAGAGAGACTATTCTTCAGTTCTATGCTACTCTGTATATCTCTGGTGATGAATCCGACAGCTCAAAATGGATTATGGAGTGGATGACCGAACAAAAACGCATCAAATGCACTTCAAAAAAATTTCTCGCACTTCCATTTCCCTCGCTTTGAGCATGGTGAGCATGAAATTCGAGTGCACTACATTGACATCATTTCAGATGAAACTTTTTGGTGCACTATGGATCAAGAGAAGATACATGACTACGCTAGTCCTCCCCGTCCTAAGCATTTAACGTTCGAGAATGAGACGCTCTATCACATGCTCACTAATACTATTTTTCCTTTGGCCGGGATGAATTCAGATAAGTCTATCTCAGATGTTCTTTGGAATGTTATCTATGCAATCTCTGAGTGATATATCTTTGATGTTAAGGATATGTTTCTGCGTATTCTGAAGGATTCTTCTCAATATCCTTTCTGCTTCAAAGTCTTGGCACCATGGATCCAGAAAGTTATTGATCATGCTATGCGCACAGTGCATCTGGCAAAGCAAAGTCATAAATGCTTCATACCACCTATTCGCGATACCTTGCAAGTCATGGAAGATATCTCCTCGGGTAAAACACCCGCGTCAAGCCCTCATAGTTATTACAAGACATTCGACGGGCCACGTCTCCCTCAATGCAACGAACGGTTTCGCTTCAACCTCCATCACAACTCGATGTCATTTTGCGTACACAACAACTGCTGCTACATCACATCATTGAGGATCGATGCGAAAAAGAACATCTTGCCTGCGAGCTAACTGCTATCAACAATCGAACCAGAATCATGCACCAGATTGCAGATGAAAACAAGAAAAGACTCTGCAAATTGCTTCACAAGTTCTTCACTTAGAAACAACTTTGGAATGTCAATCTCCAAGAGCTCTATCATTATATTGACAAAGGCTTCAATATTCATGATTTCCAAGAGTGGAGTACCCCTTCTCTTCCAGGCCGTGAGCCGACCACTGATCTTCTGCATCTCAATCTTCGCAGTGTGCTATCCCGTGTTCCTCATGTGGCTAACCCAAATTTGCCCTCATCCTCTCAGCCCCAAGCTGTTCTCCCTAAAGAAAAAATCACTGCTGCTCAAGACGACGTCAATCCAGTCACTTCTGATGATGAAATCACCTCGGGCAGTTCCTCTGGAGATGCCGCTGAGTGAACCAAGTTCCACTTTTTACACTCATGTTATTCGTCACCTTTTTGACACTAGTTGACAAGAAGGGGCAGAATTACATAGAGTCTCGATAGATTTGCTTTCTGTGTTTCTTTGGTTTGGTTTGGTTTCATGAGAGTTTGAAACTTCTGATTTAAGACTATCTGGTCCAAGTTGTAAAACTTCTGTGCTGAAATATTAATGACCCCGCCTGCAGCACTATTTCTCTCGAAGCATTTGTTTTGCAGGTGAAAATATTATCAGAAGTTATGAATGATAGCACTGTAATCTCGATGGTTTGTATGTCATCAGTGTGAATCATTGTCTCGAATGATCGAAATTTCCTCTACATACTTCAATACTTGCAGGAGGATTATTTTCATATCTTTTTCCCTGCATACATTTAGGGGGAGTCTATTTCATCATCGAGCATAGTAACACGTATTCACTCTTGTTGAAGTTACTTTTCACTTATCTATGTTCACTTTGATGATTATCTATTTTGTCAACAATTGTCCAAAAAGGGGGAGATTGTTGGTGCAATAACTTGCCTCCTTATGTTTTTGAGTTTGTTGACATAAACAATATGGGACTTATGTGTTTGCTAGTGCACACAGAGTAACATGTTCCTAGAATCAAGAGGAGTTTGATTCAAACAACGAAGATAATCCCCTGCGCAGCAGTGAATGTTATCACCGAAGATTATGATAACAAGAGTGACCCCTCAAAAATTGCTGACGTGAAGCAATTGGTTCGGTGCTCGTTCGAAGGAAGTGACTGCGACCGAGAAGTTTGAAGACGAAGTGAAGACGTAGCATTTATTTCGTTGTTTATCTTCTCTTTATTGAGTCATAGGACCACCGTACTACTAAGAGGGGTGTAGCATTCGAAGCTTTGATTCTCTGATGCTAAACCCAGATCCTATGAAAGTTGTGGAAGAAATCTCTTTGTGTTCCGAGCAAATACTTGCCAGCAAGAGGCTGTGATCTTCTTTGTTGCGAGAGATTTGTCTCTGACCGATGAGTTAGCATTACTTGTTCCTCAAGTAATGTTATCGTTGATCTTGAAATCCGACCATTGTAAACGTGTCAATTGGCCATTGGTTGGACGCGTGTCCAAAATGATCATTTCCCACCAGGGAAGGATGTGGCTATAAATAGCCGCCCCGCACCGGCGTTGTCCGGTGGCTGCTCCGTTTGATTGTGAGAATATTGTTGAGCAAGCCCCTCCCCTGATGATTTGAGTTTAAAATCCACCTAGAGAAAACCCATAGAGCCGAAAAATTAGATAGTGGTTCAGCATCACCTTATTCTAAGTCCAGTACGCTCCGCCTATTACTCTTGAGAGCTGCAAACTCTCTAGACGGTTAGGTGTCAATTTCTTCAGAGACCAAGAGTAATTGTGTTTCTCAAAGAATAAGCCTTTGAAGGTTTGGAGATCGCCTCAAGTATCTACCATGAGAGATCAGAATTGGTTGACGAACCAATTGTCGAGGAGAATAGGGCGAAGAGCGTTTATCTTCTGTGTTAAATCACAACCCCACCAACCAGATGTTGTCCTTGTGCAGAAGGACAAACTGGTCTACCAAATTCCTTGTCGCCATAGAGCATCACTGGTTACCTCTGTTCCCCTTCCTTACATTCGAATGGTTTCTATCATGTGATTTGTTGTGACAACCTTGTTTTTGCTACTTTTTTTCTCTGGAGTTTATTGAAAATTTGGTTTGAATCTGAGTGTTTGAATTAACTCATTTGGACTTAGCAATTGGGCATCATTTTGATTTTCACCCAAGTGACTCCACTCACTCCCAAAAACATCTCTTGCCCTCATATATCTCAAATATTGCCATGGGAATATTTTTATCAAAGGCAAAGTATTCATTTTCCCTTTGAAAATGAATGAATTTCACTTCTGCTCCAAAGAAACCCCTATTTTTCTTGCTCCTAAAAAACTAAGAATATTCCCAAATATTCTTTGAACCATGGCCTAACTTCCCGTGCAAAAATATTTCATAGTCATTGTTGGAAATATGCCCTAGAGGCAATAATAAAAGCATTATTATTATATTTCCTTATTCATGATAATTGTCTTTATTCGTGCTATAATTGTGTTAACCGGAAATCGTAATACATGTGTGAATAACAAGACAACAACATGTCCCTAGTGAGCCTCTAGTTGACTAGCTCGTTGATTGACAGATAGTCATGGTTTCCTGACTATGGACATTGGATGTCATCGATAACGGGATCACATCATTAGGAGAATGATGTGATGGACAAGACCCAATCCTAAACATAGCATAAGATCGCATAATTCGTTTGCTAGAGTTTTCCAATGTCAAGTATCCTTTCCTTAGACCATGAGATCATGTAACTCCCGGATACCGTAGGAGTGCTTTGGGTGTGCCAAACGTCACAACGTAACTGGGTGACTATAAAGGTATGCTACGGGTATCTCTGAAAGTGTCTGTTGGGTTGACATGGATCGAGACTGGAATTTGTCACTCCGCTTGACGGAGAGGTATCACCGGGCCCTCTCGGTAATGCATCATCACAATGAGCTCAATGTGACCAAAGTGTTTGATCACGGGATCATGCATTACGGTGCGAGAAAAGTGACTTGCCGGTAACGAGATTGAACGAGGTATTGGTATACCGACGATCGAATCTCGGGCAAGTAAAATACCGATTGACAAAGGGAATCATATACGGGATTAATTGAATCCTTGACATCGTGGTTCATCCGATGAGATCATCGTGGAGCATGTGGGAGCCAACATGGGTATCCAGATCCCGCTGTTGGTTATTGCCCGAGAGCAATCTCGGTCATGTATGCATGTCTCCCGAACCCGTAGGGTCTACACACTTAAGGTTCGGTGACGCTAGGGTTATAGGGATATGTATGTGCAGTAACCCGAATGTTGTTCGGAGTCCCGGATGAGATCCCGGACGTCACGAGGAGTTTCGGAATGGTCCGGAGGTAAAGATTTATATATGGAAAGTCATCATACGGACATCGGGACAAGTTTCGGGGTTATCGGTATTGTACCGGGACCACCGGAGGGTCCCGGGGGGTCCACCGGGTGGGGCCACCTATCCCGGAGGGCCCCATGGGCTGTATAAGGGAGGGAACCAGCCCATAGGGGGCTGGTGCGCCTCCCCCCCATGGGCCCATGCGCCTAGGGTTGGGGGGAGGGAAACCCTAAAGGGGGCGCCCCCCTTGCTTGGGGGGCAAGCCCCCCTGCCCTGGCCGCCGCCCCCCCTAGGAGATCTCATCTCCTAGGGCCGGCGCCCCCCCTTGGGGGTTATATAAAGGGGGGGGAGAGAGGGGGCTGATCACCCATTGGCCTGGCGCCTCCCTCTCCCTCTCCAACACCTCCTCCTCCTCCATTGAGCACGGCGAAGCCCTGCCGGAGTACTGCAGTTCCACCATCACCACGCCGTCGTGCTGTTGCTGGAGCCTTCATCCCCAACTTCTCCTTTGCCTTGCTGGATCAAGAAGGAGGAGACGTCACGCTTTCCGTACATGTGTTGAACGCGGAGGTGCCGTCTGTTTGGCACTAGGTCATCGGTGAATTGGATCGCGGCAAGTACGACTACCTCATCCACGTTCACTCGAACGCTTCCGTTGCGATCTACAAAGTGGTATGTAGATGCTATCTAATCTGAATACTCGTTGCTTGATGAACTCCTAGATGGATCTTGGTGAAACCGTAGGAAAAATTTTAATTTTCTGCAACGTTCACCAACAGTGGCATCATGAGCTAGGTCTATGCGTAGTTCTTCTTGCGCGAGTAGAACACAATTTGTTGTGGGCGTAGATGTTGTCAACTCTTCTTGCCGCTACTAGTCTTATCTTGCTTCAACGGTATTGTGGGATGAAGCGGCCCGGACCAACCTTACACGTACGCTTACGTGAGACCGGTTCCACCGACGAACATGCACTAGTTGCATAAGGTGGCTGGCGGGTGTCTGTCTCTCCTACTTTAGTTGGAGCGGATTCGATGAAAAGGGTCCTTATGAAGGGTAAATAGAAGTTGACAAATCACGTTGTGGTGGTTTTAACGTAGGTAAGAAAACGTTCTTGCTAGAACCCTAATTCAGCCACGTAAAACTTGCAACAACAATTAGAGGACGTCTAACTTGTTTTTGCAGCAAGTGCTTTGTGATATGATATGGCCAAAGTTGTGATGAATGATGAATGATCTATATGTGATGTATGAGATGTTCATGCTATTGTAATAGGAATCACGACTTGCATGTCGATGAGTATGACAACCGGCAGGAGCCATAGGAGTTGTCTTTATTTTGTATGACCTGCGTGTCATTGAGAATCGCCATGTAAATTACTTTACTTTATTGCTAAACACGTTAGCCATAGTAGTAGAAGTAATAGTTGGCGAGCAACTTCATGGAGACACGATGATGAAGATCATGATGATGAAGATCATGGTGTCAAGCCGATGACAAGATGATCATGGAGCCCCAAGATGGAGATCGAAGGAGCTATGTGATATTGGCCATATCATGTCACGTTTATTATTTGATTGCATGTGATGTTTATCATGTTTTGCATCTTGTTTGCTTAGAACGACGGTAGTAAATAAGATGATCCCTCATAATAATTTCAAGAAAGTGTTCACCCTAACTGTGCACCGTTGCGACAGTTCGTTGTTTCGAAGCACCACGTGATGATCGGGTGTGATAGATTCTAACGTTCACATACAACGGGTGTAAGACAGATTTACACACGCAAACACTTAGGTTGACTTGACGAGCCTAGCATGTACAGACATGGCCTCGGAACACGGAAGACCAAAAGGTCGAGCATGAGTCGTATAGAAGATACGATCAACATGAAGATGTTCACCGATGTTGACTAGTCCGTCTCACGTGATGATCGGACACGGCCTAGTTGACTCGGATCATGTAATACTTAGATGACTGGAAGAGGGATGTCTATCTAAGTGGGAGTTCATTAAATAATTTGATTAAATGAACTTTATTATCATGAACTTAGTCTAAATATTTACAATATGTCTTGTAGATCAAATGGCCCACGTAGTCCTCAACTTCAACGCGTTCCTAGAGAAAACCAAGCTGAAAGACGATGGTAGCAACTATACGGACTGGGTCCGGAACCTGAGGATCATCCTCATAGCTGCCAAGAAAGATTATGTCCTACGAGCACCGCTGGGTGACTCACCTGTTCTCCCTGCACAACAAGACGTTATGAACGCTTGGCAGTCGCGATGCGATGATTACTCCCTCGTTCAGTGCGGCATGCTTTACAGCTTAGAGCCAGGGGCTCCAAAAGCGTTTTGAGAGACATGGAGCATATGAGATGTTCGAAGAGCTGAAAATGGTTTTCCAAGCTCATGCCCGGGTTGAGAGATATGAGATCTCCAACAAATTCTTTGGCTGTAAGATGGAGGAAAATAGCTCTGTCAGTGAGCACATACTCAGAATGTCTGGATTGCACAACCGCTTGACTCAACTGGAAGTTAATCTTCCGGAAGAAGTGGTCATTGACAGAATCCTCTAGTCGCTTCCACCTAGCTACAAGAGCTTTGTGATGAACTACAATATGCAGGGGATGGTAAAGACCATTCCTGAGGTGTATGCTATGCTGAAATCAGCAGAGGTAGAAATCAAGAAAGAGCATCAAGTGCTGATGGTGAATAAAACCACTAAGTTCAAAAGGAGCAAGGGTAAAAAGAAATTCAAGAAGGACGGCAAGGAAGTTGCCGCGCCCGGTAAGCAAGTTGCCGGGAAGAAGCCAAAGAATGGACCCAAGCCCGAAACTGAGTGCTTTTATTGCAAGGGAAGTGGTCACTGGGAGCGGAACTGCCCCAAATACTTAGCGGACAAGAAGGCCGGCAAAACCAAAGGTATATGTGATATACATGTAATTGATGTGTACCTTACCAGTACTCGTAGTAGCTCTTGGGTATTTGATACCGGTGCAGTTGCTCACATTTGTAACTCAAAGCAGGAGCTACGGAATAAACGGAGACTGGCGAAGGACGAGGTGACGATGCGCGTCGGGAATGGTTCCAAGGTCGATGTGATCGCCGTCGGCACGCTACCTCTACATTTACCTACGGGATTAGTTTTAAACCTCAATAATTGTTATTTAGTACCAAGTTTGAGCATGAACATTGTATCCGGATCTCGCTTAATTCGAGATGGCTACTCATTTAAATCCGAGAATAATGGTTGTTCTATTTATATGAGAGATATGTTTTATGGTCATGCTCCGATGGTTAATGGTTTATTCTTGATGAATCTCGTACGTGATGATACACATATTCATAGTGTGAGTACCAAAAGAGTTAAAGTTGATAACAATAGTCCCACATATTCGTGGCACTGCCGCCTTGGTCACATAGGTGTCAAACGCATGAAGAAGCTCCATGCAGATGGACTTTTAGAGTCTCTTGATTATGAATCATTTGACATGTGCGAACCATGCCTCATGGGTAAAATGACCAAGACTCCGTTCTCAGGAACAATGGAGCGAGCTACCAACTTATTGGAAATCATACATACCGATGTGTGCGGTCCAATGAGTGTTGAGGCTCGCGGTGGCTATCGTTATGTTCTCACCCTCACTGATGACTTGAGTAGATATGGGTATATCTACTTAATGAAACACAAGTCTGAGACCTTTGAAAAGTTCAAGGAATTTCAGAATGAGGTTGAGAATCAACGTGATAGAAAGACCAAGTTTCTACGATCAGATCGTGGAGGAGAATACTTGAGTCACGAATTTGGCACACACTTAAGAAAATGTGGAATAGTTTCACAACTCACGCCGCCTGGAACACCTCAGCGTAATGGTGTGTCCGAACGTCGTAATCGCACTCTATTAGATATGGTGCGATCTATGATGTCTCTTACCGACTTACCGCTATCTTTTTGGGGCTATGCTTTAGAGACTGCCGCATTCACTTTAAATAGGGCTCCGTCGAAATCCGTTGAGACGACACCGTATGAATTATGGTTTGGGAAGAAGCCTAAGTTGTCGTTTCTAAAAGTTTGGGGATGCGATGCTTATGTGAAGAAACTTCAACCTGAAAAGCTCGAACCCAAGTCGGAAAAATGCGTCTTCATAGGATACCCGAAGGAAACTATTGGGTATACCTTCTACCTCAGATCCGAAGGCAAGATCTTTGTTGCCAAGAATGGATCCTTTCTAGAGAAAGAGTTTCTCTCGAAAGAAGTAAGTGGGAGGAAAGTAGAACTTGATGAAGTGTTACCTCTTGAACCGGAAAATGGCGAAACTCAAGAAATCGTTCCTGAGGTGCCTGCACCGACTAGAGAGGAAATTAATGATTATGATCAAGATACTTCTGATCAAGCTCCTACTGAAATTCGAAGGTCCACAAGGACACGTTCCGCACCAGAATGGTACGGCAACCCTGTCTTGGAAATCATGTTGTTAGACAACGGTGAACCTTCGAACTATGAGGAAGCAATGGCGGGCCCGGATTCCGACAAATGGCTGGAAGCCATGAAATCCGAGATAGGATCCATGTATGAAAACGAAGTATGGACTTTGACTGACTTGCCCGTTGAACGGCGAGCCATAGAAAATAAATGGATCTTCAAGAAGAAGACAGACGCGGATGGAAATGTGACCATCTATAAAGCTCGGCTTGTCGCTAAGGGTTATCGACAAGTTCAAGGGGTTGACTACGATGAGACTTTCTCACCGGTAGCGAAGCTGAAGTCCGTCCGAATCATGTTAGCAATTGCCGCATACTATGATTATGAGATATGGCAAATGGACGTCAAAACGGCATTCCTTAATGGTTTCCTTAAGGAAGAATTGTATATGATGCAGCCGGAAGGTTTTGTCGATCCTAAGAATGCTGACAAGGTGTGCAAGCTCCAGCGCTCGATTTATGGGCTGGTGCAAGCATCTCGGAGTTGGAACATTCGCTTTGATGAGATGATCAAAGCGTTTGGGTTTACACAGACTTATGGAGAAGCCTGTGTTTACAAGAAAGTGAGTGGGAGCTCTGTAGCATTTCTCATATTATATGTAGACGACATACTTTTGATGGGAAATGATATAGAACTCTTGGACAACATTAAGGCCTATTTGAATAAGAGTTTTTCAATGAAGGACCTTGGAGAAGCTGCTTATATATTAGGCATCAAGATCTATAGAGATAGATCGAGACGCCTTATAGGTCTTTCACAAAGCACATACCTTGATAAGATATTGAAGAAATTCAATATGGATCAATCTAAGAAAGGGTTCTTACCTGTGTTACAAGGTGTGAAATTGAGCTCAGCTCAATGTCCGACCACGGCAGAAGATATAGAAGAGATGAGCGTCATCCCCTATGCCTCAGCCATAGGTTCTATTATGTATGCCATGCTGTGTACCAGACCTGATGTAAACCTTGCCGTAAGTTTGGTAGGTAGGTACCAAAGTAATCCCGGCAAGGAACACTGGACAGCGGTCAAGAATATCCTGAAGTACCTGAAAAGGACTAAGGAAATGTTTCTCGTTTATGGAGGTGACGAAGAGCTCGTCGTAAAAGGTTACGTCGACGCTAGCTTCGACACAGATCTGGATGACTCTAAGTCACAAACCGGATACGTGTATATTTCGAATGGTGGGGCAGTAAGCTGGTGCAGTTGCAAGCAAAGCGTCGTGGCGGGATCTACATGTGAAGCGGAGTACATGGCAGCCTCGGAGGCAGCACATGAAGCAATTTGGGTGAAGGAGTTCATCACCGACCTCGGAGTCATACCCAATGCGTCGGGGCCAATCAAACTCTTCTGTGACAAAACTGGAGCTATTGCACTTGCAAAGGAGCCCAGGTTTCACAAGAAGACTAGGCACATCAAGCGTCGCTTCAACTCCATTCGTGAAAATGTTCAAGATGGAGACATAGAAATTTGTAAAGTGCACACGGATCTGAATGTCGCAGATCCGTTGACTAAACCTCTCCCTAAGGCAAAACATGATCAGCACCAGAACTCTATGGGTGTTCGATTCATCACAATGTAACTAGATTATTGACTCTAGTGCAAGTGGGAGACTGTTGGAAATATGCCCTAGAGGCAATAATAAAAGCATTATTATTATATTTCCTTATTCATGATAATTGTCTTTATTCGTGCTATAATTGTGTTAACCGGAAATCGTAATACATGTGTGAATAACAAGACAACAACATGTCCCTAGTGAGCCTCTAGTTGACTAGCTCATTGATCGACAGATAGTCATGGTTTCCTGACTATGGACATTGGATGTCATCGATAACGGGATCACATCATTAGGAGAATGATGTGATGGACAAGACCCAATCCTAAACATAGCATAAGATCGCATAATTCGTTTGCTAGAGTTTTCCAATGTCAAGTATCCTTTCCTTAGACCATGAGATCATGTAACTCCCGGATACCGTAGGAGTGCTTTGGGTGTGCCAAACGTCACAACGTAACTGGGTGACTATAAAGGTATGCTACGGGTATCTCTGAAAGTGTCTGTTGGGTTGACATGGATCGAGACTGGAATTTGTCACTCCGCTTGACGGAGAGGTATCACCGGGCCCTCTCGGTAATGCATCATCACAATGAGCTCAATGTGACCAAAGTGTTTGATCACGGGATCATGCATTACGGTGCGAGAAAACTGACTTGCCGGTAACGAGATTGAACGAGGTATTGGTATACCGACGATCGAATCTCGGGCAAGTAAAATACCGATTGACAAAGGGAATCGTATACGGGATTAATTGAATCCTTGACATCGTGGTTCATCTGATGAGATCATCGTGGAGCATGTGGGAGCCAACATGGGTATCCAGATCCCGCTGTTGGTTATTGCCCGAGAGCAATCTCGGTCATGTCTGCATGTCTCCCGAACCCGTAGGGTCTACACACTTAAGGTTCGGTGACGCTAGGGTTATAGGGATATGTATGTGCAGTAACCCGAATGTTGTTCGGAGTCCCGGATGAGATCCCGGACGTCACGAGGAGTTTCGGAATGGTCCGGAGGTAAAGATTTATATATGGAAAGTCATCATACGGACATCGGGACAAGTTTCGGGGTTATCGGTATTGTACCGGGACCACCGGAGGGTCCCGGGGGGTCCACCGGGTGGGGCCACCTATCCCGGAGGGCCCCATGGGCTGTATAAGGGAGGGAACCAGCCCATAGGGGGCTGGTGCGCCTCCCCCCCATGGGCCCATGCGCCTAGGGTTGGGGGGAGGGAAACCCTAAAGGGGGCGCCCCCCTTGCTTGGGGGGCAAGCCCCCCTGCCCTGGCCGCCGCCCCCCCCTAGGAGATCTCATCTCCTAGGGCCGGCGCCCCCCCTTGGGGGTTATATAAAGGGGGGGAGAGAGGGGGCTGATCACCCATTGGCCTGGCGCCTCCCTCTCCCTCTCCAACACCTCCTCCTCCTCCATTGAGCACGACGAAGCCCTGCCGGAGTACTGCAGTTCCACCATCACCACGCCGTCGTGCTGTTGCTGGAGCCTTCATCCCCAACTTCTCCTTTGCCTTGCTGGATCAAGAAGGAGGAGACGTCACGCTTTCCGTACGTGTGTTGAACGCGGAGGTGCCGTCTGTTCGGCACTAGGTCATCGGTGAATTGGATCGCGGCAAGTACGACTACCTCATCCACGTTCACTCGAACGCTTCCGTTGCGATCTACATAGTGGTATGTAGATGCTATCTAATCTGAATACTCATTGCTTGATGAACTCCTAGATGGATCTTGGTGAAACCGTTGGAAAAAATTTAATTTTCTGCAACGTTCACCAACAGTCATGTGGAATATTTTTGCTGTAGAAAATCATTTCTATTCTAGTTAGAAATGGTACTTTGTGAAGGAAGTATATTTTTGATTGATCTCCTTGAGCTGAAATTTTCATAGATTTATGACCTTCCTAACAAACCCCCAACTTCCAAATTTCATCCTCTAACTCTTTCAAGATTTCTCTCAAATGGCATCAACAGTTTTTGTCCAGAAACTTGCCATGAAGCTCAAGTCACCTCCTGTTGACCTGGCTTTGATCCAACACCACAGAGTGACCTAACCCTCTAAGGACAAGACCCCAGACACGATTTCACCACTTGGGTGCACCGCGTTGCACCAGTGCATGCGGTGAACGCGTGCGTCCATGATACCAGGCGTGCGTTCGATGCGCTCTGAGCACCGGCAGCACCTCTGTTCAGCCCATGCGTCCACCCGAGGCCAAGCCAGCTTGTCTTTGAGCTTCACCTACCACGACTCATCCTCCCTGACCTCTCCCTGGAGCTCCCCGACACCGGCGATAGCCGCTGCAGACACCGACACGGCGGTGCAGAGGGCACAGTGCGCCTGTGTGCCTGTATCATCTCCCTCCCGTGTCCTGTGCTTGGCGCCACCCCTCCACTCTGTTCGCATGAGCTCCACTGGCCCCTTCCATCAACCTGAGCCCCGTTCATCGCCGCTCGCTACTCCAGAGCCTTCTCCATCAATCTCGACCCCTGTCCTGCCCGCCGCCTATATATAGGGCACTCCCCAAGCTTCTCTCGCCATCCCAACCTTCCCCGTTGACCTCAAATCATCGAGTAGAAGGCTGCAGCTAGGCCAGGCGGGCCTCTGGCCGCTGTTCTACACCAGAGCTCGCCGCTGATCCCCCTCAGTGTTCTGCTTCCTCCGGCGCCACTTGACCCTCTCCAACCACTCCCACGTGCTCGTGGCGTTCCCCTGGTCGAGACGGTGTAGCTGGAGCCCTTCTACCTCACCGGTAACACGAACTCAGACGAGCCCCCTCCGCCGCCGCCTATGGAGAAGCTCACCGCGACTGCGTTCGTTCACCTCTGCCCATGCTACTGATACTTGTGTGCTCACCGTGCAGAGACGCGTCCATCCATCCTTCACCGGCGGCAGCCGTGGCCTCATCGCATGAGAACCACTGGCGACAGAGCCGCCGTCCCTTGCTTCTCTCTCTCTCTTCTAACCCTGATAGAGGGGCCTGCTCATCAGCCTCTCTCTCTCTCTCTCCCCGAAGCGGTATAAGTGGAGGCGTAATCCCAGAATATGCCTTCGACGTCACCCCTTTCTATTTATTCTGAAATTCATTTTAAATCAGAAAATTGATCCAAATTTGACTAGCTATAACTTTTATTCCACAAGTCCAAATCAGTTGATTCTTTTTGCATTGGTTTTGTCTTGAGCTCCTCTATCAGCATGCAAAATTTGAGATTTTTGCTTCTTGTAGATATTTTCTGGTGCATTTAAATATGTTATGTGACATTTTCTTTATGCCATTTTAATTATTTTCAGAAAGATCTTGCTGCCTTGAGGAGAACCAGGAGAATTGTAACCATCCTCTGCACTAAGGCAAGCCATCACAAATATTTGCAAGAGTGACATTTCAATGACTATGATTTTAACTTGAATATGAACTCCTATAATGCATATAGTTATTTAATTAATTTCACTTGTGCTAGTTCATGGTCATGCTATGATTATTATGTTTCCAGTGGTATCTGGGTTGTTTGGTCAACTTATGCAGTAGATTAATACGATCAAGAGCATGTGTAGGTTAATACCGGCATTATGTTGAAATGGTTCATATGTATATTGTTGCATTTTAATGGCATACTATGGCTCGGATATATTTCATTGCATGTTAAAACATGATGACAATTCAACTTGAACATGTTGTTGATCGAGTCATGGTGCCCCCGAACCGAGCTTCCCAGCGCAACCACATTTGCCTTTATGGGAAGGCCCTTTCTCGGTCTGTTGTTATCCCTCTCGCCAGTGCCTCCAACTAGGGAGGGTTATGCGCTTGCGCTACCCTGGCTCGATAGGCAGGGATAGCCTTGTGTCCCATAGTTGTTTTTGTACCATTGTCGCTGTTTGGGACCGTTTTGTTTTTCCATGACGGTGGTCGTTGGATGTACGAAGTGGCATCGGGGCCACGCATGACTTAGCCCAAAGGGGAGTTAGTAGGAGTGGCCGGGATAGTATCATGGCAATAGATTGGTTCTATCAGAACGCCATTGGTCCACCCGAATGGGAGTTCGAGGCCATGGTTCTGTGGTGTGGGTACAATGTACTAACCTCTGCGGAGTGTGTTTTATCTATCGATAGCCGTGTCCTCGGTCATGGACACAGTTTGTAGTAGGTCACACCATGGGTCAACATAAATAATTAACCTGCACACTAAAGTTATACTTGTGGCACTTGTTATGATGGTGAACTTGTTGGAACCATTGAAATGGTTTCTTTTGTGATCCTGAGGTGATCACCGTGGTAAGACGGTGTTCGTGGTTACGAGGTAACCAAGATGGTAAGCGGGTCCGTGAGACCCTGTTTGCAAGCACTGTCACTTCATGAGTAGCATGTTATGTTCTTGCATATAACCTGCTTAAATATCATGTTATTGTTTGCCATTGTTGCATTATTTGTTGTCAGCTTGTGAGGACATTCAAAGTACTCACCTCACCTGGCCTGTCATGCCTGTTTCAGGAGAAGCTGTACCGAAGTTGGAGTTGAATCATGCATCACAGTCTAGGCCGTGTCCACACCAGTGTCCCTGTGAGATGGAGTCCTTCTATGTCGTCTTTCCGCTGCCGCGTAGCTGTACCATTGTGTTCGAGGCCCCCTATGTTCACTAAATAATGTACATATGTGCAGAAGCACCGGGTGTGCCACTTTGCCTCACTACTTTATGTACTATCGAACCTCTGTTCCCGCAAAGTATCAATAAAGCGGTTATATTTCTGTACCAAGTTACTGTGTGTTGCTAGAAGACATGATCTTTGGGCTGACAATGCAAGGTAAACCGGTTGCTCTGAGCTGGGGTGCCACAACGCTTGGTAACAGAGCCGCGCTGACTGTAGGACGCCCTAGACAGCCAACGCATTAGTTGAATGGTAGTTAGCAGTCTTGACTGCCCGTAGTGTATGTTTGCATCTGGCTGTTGCATTGCATGCATATAGATTATTTTATTACTGATAGTCTAATGGTTGTGAGTGTAGATGGCTCCAGTGTCGTAAGCTTACCATTCTGAGCCAGCACCTTACACCTGTCCACATCTTCTTCGGAATGTGTGGCGTTGACTCTATCCCAACGGCAACGACCCAGTGTACCAGGTGTACCGGGAGCGATTGGTAGACTCAGTGTACGAGTACCACACTGAGGTCATCTTACACCACAGTTCTCCAACTGGCATGCATCTACACTCGTTCTTCTAGGAGTGGTTTCGCTTCTACCCCAGATCAGGAAGTTCAGTTTGCTACATCTGAGGCTCTCATTGACCTGCGCTATAACGAGGTCCGGATGCAGACTCATCCAGGTCTCTACTTCTACCCGTCCATGTTCTATAATGGATGTACCTATTTCCCTCCTGTTGATCCAGCGTGTGAACGTTCATCCATCCACCTCTCTTGCTACATCACTGCTAGTTACCTTCTACTTTTCGAGCTGGCCTGGGAGCTGACTCGTACTTGTGCAGCTCTGGTTGCCTCTAGATCGGCTTTCGTTCCACCCTCCATCGAGTTTACCCCACTTGTTCCTCCAGCTACTGTTTCCCCCACTACCCCGGTTACCCCTTAGAGTAACTCAGACACCTCGACGATGACTCCCCACGAGTCTCCTGTGGAGTGGGCTTTACTTCTCGCTACTCCTGCCGACCCTATGCTTCAGTCTCACCCAGCACCTACCCCTGAGGGAGAGCCCTCGAGGCAGCGTCGTCGTGTTTCCTTTAACCCAGAGGTTTCCGTTAACGTCGTCAGTTCAGGAACCGAGACCGAGTCAGGGGAGATCCCAGCAGGATCATAGGAGCAATAGTTCTTCAGGAGTTGTCGAGGTTGTCATGATGCTTGGTTGTATGAGTGTAGTCGTACTTGTCATGTTGTTTCCTTTCATGTATGAGTCTATGTATAATTATGTTGGAACCTTTTATTCGTCTTGGTTTTTCGTCGCTTTCTTTCAAATTTATCATTTGCTTTCCTTCCCCATTTATGGATGTTGCTCATCTTGATACTTCATATTGGGAAACATAAATAGGATGACAAGAGGAGGTAGCAGCAGCCATATGGGTGACGATACTCCCGTCCGTCTCTCAGCCAAACAGGCAGGACATTCCCCCGAACCGTATCAACCACCACCACCTCCTCCATCGCATCCACCTACCACAAAGCAGATTATGCAAATGTTCAAGGACAAAAGAAACCAGGATTTGCTTGAATTACTAAGGAGTTTATTGCTACTTTTCTTTCTTTGGAGTTAATTGAAAATTTGGTTTGAATATGAGTTTTTGAATTAACTCATTTGGACTTAGCACTTGGGCATTATTTTTATTTTCATCCAAATGACTTCACTCACTCCCAAAAACATCTGTTGCCCTCATATATCTCAAATATTAACATGGGGATATTTTCCTCAAAGGCAAAGTATTCATTTTCCATTTGAAAATGAATGACTTTCACTTTTGCTCCAAAGCAACCCCTATTTTTTGCTCCTAAAAGTCTGAGAAAATTCCCAAATATTCTTTGAACCATGGCTCAACTTCCTGTGTAAAAATATTTCATGGTCATGTGGAATATTTTTGCTGTATAAAATCATTTCTATTCTGGTCAGAAAGGGTACTTTGTGAAGGAAGTATATTTTTGACTGATCTCCTTGAGTATAAAATTTTATAGCCTCATGACCTTCCTTGAAGGAAATATGCCCTAGAGGCAATAATAAAGTTATTATTTATTTCCTTACTCCATGATAAATGTTTATTATTCATGCTAGAATTGTATTAACCGGAAACATAATACATGTGTGAATACATAGACAAACAGAGTGTCACTAGTATGCCTCTACTTAACTAGCTCGTTGATCAAAGATGGTTATGTTTCCTAGCCATAGACATGAGTTGTCATTTGATAAACGGGATCACATCATTAGGAGAATGATGTGATTGACTTGACCCATTCCGTTAGCTTAGCACTTTATCGTTTTAGTTTACTGCTATTGCTTTCTTCATGACTTATACACGTTCCAATGACTATGAGATTATGCAACTCCCGATTACCGGAGGGACACTTTGTGTGCTACCAAACGTCACAACGTAACTGGTTGATTATAAAGGTGCACTATAGGTGTCTCCGAAGGTACTTGTTGAGTTGGCATAGATCGAGATTAGGATATGTCACTCCGATTGTCGGAGAGGTATCTCTAGGCCCTCTCGGAAATGCACATCACTATAAGCCTTGCAAGCATTGTAACTAATGAGTTAGTTGTGGTATGATTTATTACGGAACGAGTAAAGAAACTTGTCGGCAAAGAGATTGAACTAGGTATTATGATACCGACGATCGAATCTCGGGCAAGTAACATATCGATGACAAAGGGAACAACGTATGTTGTTATGCGGTTTGACCGATAAAGATCTGTGTAGAATATGCAGGAGCCAATATGAGCATCCAGGTACCGCTATTGGTTATTGACCGGATACGTGTCTTGGTCATGTCTACATAGTTCTCGCACTCGTAGGGTCCGCACGCTTAAAGTTCGATGACGATCCGTATTATGAGTTTTTGTGTTTTGATGTACTGAAGGTAGTTCGGAGTCCCGGATATGATCATAGACATGACGAGGAGTCTCGAAATGGTCGAGACGTAAAGATCGATATATTGGACGACTATGTTCGGACACCGAAAGTGTTTCGGGAAGTTTCAGACATGTATCGGAGGGTTACCGGAACCCCCCGGCGAGTTTATTGGGCCTATTGGGCCCTAGTGGGAGAAGAGAAGGGGCGGCCACGGCAGCTGCGCGCCCCCTTCCCCTCTAGTCCGAATTGGACGAGGGGGGCGCCCCCTTTCCTTATCTTCCTCTCTCCCTTCCCTCTCATCTCCTACTCCTACTTGGAAGGGGGGAGTCCTACTCCCGGCGGGAGTAGGACTCCTCATGGGGTGCGCCATAGGGGGTCGGCTCCTCCCCCTCCTCCACTCTGTTATATACGGGGAGGGAGGCATGCCTTGGAGACACAACAATTGATCATTGATCTTTTAGCCGTGTGCGGTGGCCCCCTCCACCATAATCCACCTTGGTAATATCGTAGCGGTGCTTAGGGGAAGCCCTGCGTCGGTAGCAACATCATCACCGTCATCACGCCGTTGTGCTGACGGAACTCTCCCTCGAAGCTCTGCTGGGTCGGAGTTTGTGGGACGTCATCGAGTTGAACGTGTGCTGAACTCGGAGGTGCCGTGCGTTCGGTACTTGGATCGGTCGGATCGTGAAGACGTACAACTACATCAACCGCGTTGTTCTAATGCTTCCGCTTTCGGTCTACGAGGGTACGTGGACAACACTCTCCCCTCTCATTACTATGCATCACCATGATCTTGCGTGTGCGTAGGATTTGTTTTGAAATTACTATGTTCCCCAACATTCCTAACAAAGCCTTAACCTCCAAATTTCATCTCGTAACTCCTTCTAGATTTCCCTCAAATGGCATCAACAATTTATGTCCAGAAACAAGCCAAGAAGCTCATGTCACCTCCCGTTGACCTGGCTTTGATCCAACATCACAGAGTGACCTAACCCTGCAAGGACAAGACCCCAGACACAATTTCACCACTCAGGCACACCGCATTGTGCCAGTGCACGCAGTGACCTTGTGCGTCCATGATGCCAGGTTTGCGTTCGACGCGCTCTGAGCGTCGGTAGCGCCTCTGTTTAACCCGTGCGTCCACCCCAGGCCAACCCAGCTTGTCTTTGAGCTTCACCTGCCTTGACTCATCCTACCTGACCTCTCCCTGGAGCTCCCCGCCGCCGGTGACAGCCGCTGCAGACGCGGACACGGTGGAGCAGAGGGCACAATGCGCCTGTGTGTGTGTGTGTCATGTCCTGTGCTTGGCGCCACGCCTCCAATGTGTCGGCGTGAGCTTCACTGACCCACTACAAAAAGTACACTTCCGTGATGATACGTGTTTTTCACAATAGGTCACGTTTTCTGTCATGCATGTACATCCATGACGATTTTATGACAGAATCAAGATAGTCATACCTGTGCTATCGTAGAAGTGTTCCATGACATTACCAAAATTATCATCACGGAAATGTCGACTTCCATGACGATAAATGGCGCGTCATAGAAGTGCTTTCGTCAAGGGTGACCGACACGTGGCATCCACCGTAATGAGACGTCGTTAAGACATCGGGTCTGGTTTTGGATCCGATAACCCGTTAACAACCCGGACCAATGGGGATTTTCCACATGTAAAATACTCATTAACTGAAGGAAACACATGTTTGCTCACTGTTGGGATAGATGTCATCCACTCATTGGACAGGAGGAGCCTATGATACGTCGACACTTCGCACAGCCCAGTAGAGGCCCATTCTGGTGAAAAGGCTAGCCCAGCTAAAGGCCCACCACGTTTTTTCAGACACTAGTGGGCTGGCTCGTTAACATTCTTCCATGTTTTGTGTCGGCGTTCTGGGAACGGGGGTCCCCAGACTTGCCTGCCTGTGGCCTGCGGCGTGGCTCAAAGGAGGCCCAGCACGGCCCGTCTTCATCAACACAAGACCCAAGACCCTCGTGAGGGGCCAAGCCTCGCGGGGCGGATGACACGGTGCTTCCTCAGGCGCGGCCTCGTCAGGCTGGCTCACGAGGAGGCGGAGAGATCAAGGCAGGGTACCTCACGAGGTGCCCATGACGCAAGCCATGATGACCAAGGGTGCCAGGCGGGCGCCAGACCGTGCAGTGTCCTCCCTTTCCTCTTTGGTGCAAAGGGGGCAAGCGCAGGCGAGAGGATCAAGCAAAGGCATCCATTTCGGTGCAACAAGACCGAGACCAGTCCAACGGTGGGAAGGAGGTTATCATGGAGCCCAGGACGGCGTCACCACAGGGACTTTGGCAGGCGAGGACCAACTTTAGTCAGGATAAGTGTACCAGATGTTCCCCTTCAAATTGGCCAATTGTTTGCACCCTTCCCGCTCAATATTTGGGAAGAGGCCCAGGGCCTTTGACTATAAATAGGACTAGCCACCCCCACGGTAGGGGGATCGAGCGATCTAGCAATCGCATCAGGGAGAAACCTGTTAGAAAGACACAGGCAGCAGAGAGAGAGAGAGAAGGGCGGTTGAACCCCTCCTGGCAGTTCATCCCCCCTAACCAAGGGCAGACCCTCGCGAGGCTGCTCTTCCTTGTATTGTTCATTATCTCTAACCCAAGAGGCAATCCACCTCATCACACTGGAGTAGGGTATTACACCACATCGGTGGCCAAAACCAGTATAAACTCTGTGTCTTTTGTGTTGTTCTTTTGGTAGTTTAGATCCTTGCGAGACGGAGAGGTAGAGGGCATAATCTCCGCGCGCACCCCAGAGTTCGAACCTTAAGTGTCTGCCGGAACCCGAAATCCGACATTTGGCGCGCCAGGTAGGGGTGCGCCGAAATTTGTCTTCCATCGCTTCGTCCTCCTCCGACCGTCGCGTCCATGTCTGACGCTCATCGGGCCCGCGCCGAGCGCCGGGCCGCCATCGCCTCCAGCGTCGCCCAGACGGCTCCCGTCGGTGGGCGTCCTCGTCGTTCCCCGTCGCCCGCCGTCAACGCTGCCACCGGCCCGGCGGGGAACGAGCAGCAAGCGTCATCTCAGCACCCGTCCGTGCGGCGAGACGGCCGCACCGCTACTCCGTCGCTCACGGCAGCTGGCTCTTCGTCCCACGCGCTCCGCGCGCCCTTGGAGGCTCGAGCTGCACTCATCGCGGCAAACGAGCTCCTGCGCTACCGTCCCGTCGACAACGTCTACGAAGAGTGGCTCGACCGCGTCGCCCAGCTCGTCCGTGCCACATGGGGCTCTCCTGCACCGTCCGCTCCGCTGTGCCGCACCCCGCCCCGCGCAGGCCATGAAGCTCCGGGGGCGTACCAGCCACCTCCACTCCAAGAAGACGCCATGGCTCCAAGGCGCATGGCCCCTGGGCGGAACCCGCTCCGTCAGGCGCCAGCCCAGCAAGAACGGAGCTGCCAAGAAGTCCCTCGACCGCAAGAGGCTGCCCAAGCGCTTCCTTCTCCGGCTCTCCGCGACCCTGCTCCAGCTCCGGCACGTCAAGACCCCGCGCTGCTCCCGGCTGCAGCGCATGGGGACCCTCAAGGCCAAGCTCTCCCTCGACCGAAGCCTCCCGTGGCCACGGCCGGCTGCCGCGCCTACACCACCGAACTGCGCAGCGTTGCGTGGCCCGGCAAGTTCAAGCCAGACCTGCCTCCTCGCTATGACGGCACGACTGACCCCGCCGAGTTCCTCCAGCTTTACGAGCTGGGCATCGAAGCTGCCAGCGGGGACGAAAAGGTCATGGTGAACTGGTTCCCCATGGTGCTCAAGGAAGGGGCTCGTACCTGGCTCCTGAACCTGGCCCCAGGCACGATCTCTTCCTGGGACCAGATGCGCACCCGCTTCATCGCCAACTTCCAAGGTACTCGCGACCGGCCGCCCGCCGTGAGCGACATGCGCCGCATCAAGCAACAACCCGGAGAGACCCTGCAAAAGTACATCCAGTGCTTCAACAGCGCGCGTCTCAAGATCCCCAAGATGTCCGAGGAAGCCATCATCTCAGCCTTCTCCGACGGTGTGCGCGACGTCAAGATGAAGCAGGAGCTGGCGATGCATGAAGACCTGTGCACCTCCCTGGAGCTGTTCAACTTGGCGACCAAGTGCGCCAGGTCTGAGGAGGGGCGTCTCTCCCTCCTCGAGCTGCCTGCTGCGGACCCAGAAGAGAAGAAACCCAAGGCCAAGGACGTGAAGCGCAAGGGGGCTGCCGTGCTCGCAGCAGAGCCTAATACCAAGCGGGGCAAGGATCTTCCCGAATCCTCCAGGGGCAGCCGATACTGTGTGTACCACGACCTCCACACCCACAACACCAATGAATGCCAAGAGCTCCGCGCCGTGCGAGAAGGAAGGATCGGCCGACGCCCTGACCGCGCTGACCGGGGCTACGGCCGAGGAGGAGGAAGAAACCCAGTACGCTGGGAAGATCGCGGCCCGCGCCAAGGGTTGCGTGATCAACCTCGCGAGGACCGCTGGCGGTGTTGGAAATATGCCCTAGAGGCAATAATAAAAGCATTATTATTATATTTCCTTATTCATGATAATTGTCTTTATTCGTGCTATAATTGTGTTATCCGGAAATCGTAATACATGTGTGAATAATAGACAACAACGTGTCCCTAGTAAGCCTCTAGTTGACTAGCTCGTTTATCAATAGATAGTCATGGTTTCCTGACTATGGGCATTGGATGTCAATGATAACGAGATCACATCATTAGGGGAATGATGTGATGGACGAGACCCAATTCTAAACATAGCATAAGATCGCATAGTTCGTTTGCTAGAGTTTTCCAATGTCAAGTATCTTTTCCTTAGACCATGAGATCGTGTAACTCCCGGATACCGTAGGAGTGTTTTGGGTGTGCCAAACGTCACAACGTAACTGGGTGACTATAAAGGTATACTACGGGTATCTCTGAAAGTGTCTGTTGGGTTGACACGGATCGAGACTGGGATTTGTCACTCCGCTTGACGGAGAGGTATCACCGGGCCCTCTCGGTAATGCATCATCATAATGAGCTCAATGTGATCAAAGTGTTTGATCACGGGATCATGCATTACGGTACGAGAAAAGTGACTTGCCGGTAACAAGATTGAACGAGGTATTGGGATACCGACGATCGAATCTCGGGCAAGTAAAATACCGATTGACAAAGGGAATCGTATACGGGATTAATTGAATCCTTGACATCGTGGTTCATCCGATGAGATCATCGTGGAGCATGTGGGAGCCAACATGGGTATCCAGATCCCGCTGTTGGTTATTGCCTGAGAGCCGTCTCGGTCATGTCTGCATGTCTCCCGAACCCGTAGGGTCTACACACTTAAGGTTCGGTGACGCTAGGTTTGTGAAGACATGTATATGCAGTAACACGAATGTTGTTCGGAGTCCCGGATGAGATCCCGGACGTCACGAGGAGTTTCGGAATGGTCCGGAGGTAAAGAATTATATATATAAAGTGTTGTTTTGGCCATCGGGACAAGTTTCGGGGTTATCGGTATTGTACCGGGACCACCGGAGGGTCCCGGGGGGTCCACCGGGTGGGGCCACCTGCCTCGGGGGGCCACATGGGCCCTAGGGGTGTGCCTTGGCCTACATGGGCCAAGGGGAACCAGCCCCTAGAGGCCCATGCGCCTAGAGGGGGGGAAACCCTAAAGAGGGGGGGCGCCCCCTTGCTTGGGGGGCAAGCCCCACCCTTGGCCGCCGCCCCCCTAGGAGATTGCATCTCCTAGGGGCCCCCCTAGGGGGCTATATAAAGGGGGGAAGGGGAGGGGGGAAGCGAACCCTTTCTCCTGGCGCCTCCCTCTCCCTCTCCAACACCTCCTCCTCTTCCATAGAGCTCGGCGAAGCCCTGCCGGAGTACTGCAGCTCCACCATCACCACGCCGTCGTGCTGCTGCTGGAGCCATCTTCCCCAACCTCTCCTTTGCCTTGCTGGATCAAGAAGAAGGAGACGTTACGCTGACCGTATGTGTGTTGAACGTGGAGGTGCCGTCTTTTCGGTGCTAGGATCTCCGTTGATTTGGATCACGTCGTGTACGACTACCTCATCCCCGTTCGTTGAACGCTTCCGCTCGCGATCTACAAAGTGGTATGTAGATGCAATCTCTCTCCCATGAATCGTTGCTAGATGAACTCATAGATGGATCTTGGTGAAACCCTAGGAAAATTTTTTTTTTGCAACGTTCCCCAACAGTGGCATCATGAGCTAGGTCTATGCGTAGTTCTCTATTGCACGAGTAGAACACAATTTGTTGTGGGCATAGATGTTGTCAACTTTCTTGCCGCTACTAGTCTTATCTTGCTTCAGCGGTATTGTGGGATGAAGCGGCCCGGACCAACCTTACACGTACTCTTACGTGAGACCGGTTCCACCGACTAACATGCACTAGTTGCATAAGGTGGCTGGCGGGTGTCTGTCTTTCCCACTTTAGTTGGAGCGGATTCGATGAAAAGGGTCCTTATGAAGGGTAAATAGAAGTTGACAAATCACGTTGTGGCTTTCACGTAGGTAAGAAAACGTTCTTGCTAGAACCCTAATTCAGCGACGTAAAACTTGCAACAACAATTAGAGGACGTCTAACTTGTTTTTGCAGCAAGTAGTTTGTGATATGATATGGCCAAAGTTGTGATGAATGATGAATGATCTATATGTGATGTATGAGATGTTCATGCTATTGTAATAGGAATCACGACTTGCATGTCGATGAGTATGACAACCGGCAGGAGCCATAGGAGTTGTCTTTATTTTTTGTATGACCTGCGTGTCATTGAGAAACGCCATGTAAATTACTTTACTTTATTGCTAAACGCGTTAGCCATAGTAGTAGAAGTAATAGTTGGCGAGCAACTTCATGGAGACACGATGATGGAGATCATGATGATGGAGATCATGGTGTCAAGCCGGTGACAAGATGATCATGGAGCCCCAAGATGGAGATCAAAGGAGCTATGTGATATTGGCCATATCATGTCACGTTTATTATTTGATTGCATGTGATGTTTATCATGTTTTGCATCTTGTTTACTTAGAACGACGGTAGTAAATAAGATGATCCCTCATAATAATTTCAAGAAGTGTTCCCCCTAACTGTGCACCGTTGCGACAGTTCGTTGTTTCGAAGCACCACGTGATGATCGGGTGTGATAGGTTCTAACGTTCACATACAACGGGTGTAAGACAGATTTACACATGCAAACACTTAGGTTGACTTGACGAGCCTAGCATGTACAGACATGGCCTCGGAACACAGAAGACCGAAAGGTCGAGCATGAGTCGTATAGAAGATACGATCAACATGAAGATGTTCACCAATGTTGACTAGTCCGTCTCACGTGATGAATGGACACGGCCTAGTTGACTTGGATCATGTAATACTTAGATGACTAGAAGAGGGATGTCTATCTAAGTGGGAGTTCATTAAATAATTTGATTAGATGAACTTTATTATCATGAACTTAGTCTAAAAATATTTACAATATGTCTTGTAGATCAAATGGCCAACATAGTCCTCAACTTCAACGCGTTCCTAGAGAAAACCAAGCTGAAAGACGATGGCAGCAACTATACGGAATGGGTCCGGAACCTGAGGATCATCCTCATAGCTGCCAAGAAAGATTATGTCCTACGAGCACCGCTGGGTGACGCACCTGTCCTCCCTGCAGAACAAGACGTTATGAACGCTTGGCAGTCACGCTGCGATGATTACTCCCTCGTTCAGTGCGGCATGCTTTACAGCTTAGAGCCGGGGCTCCAAAAGCGTTTTGAGAGATATGGAGCATATGAGATGTTCGAAGAGCTGAAAATGGTTTTCCAAGCTGATGCCCGGGTCGAGAGATATGAAGTCTCCGACAAATTCTTTAGCTGTAAGATGGAGGAAAATAGCTCTGTCAGTGAACACATACTCAAAATGTCTGGGTTGCACAACCGCTTGACTCAACTGGAAGTTAATCTCCCGGATGAAGCGGTCATTGACACAATCCTCCAATCGCTTCCACCTAGCTACAAGAGCTTTGTGATGAACTACAATATGCAGGGGATGGTAAAGACCATTCCTGAGGTATATGCTATGCTGAAATCAGCAGAGGTAGAAATCAAGAAGGAGCATCAAGTGTTGATGGTGAATAAAACCACTAAGTTCAAGAAGGGCAAGGGTAAAAAGAACTTAAAGAAGGACGGCAAGGAAGTTGCCGCACCCGGTAAGCAAGTTGCCAGGAAGAAGCCAAAGAATGGACCCAAGCCCGAGACTGAGTGTTTTTATTGCAAGGGAAGTGGTCACTGGAAGCGGAACTGCCCCAAATACTTAGCGGACAAGAAGGCCGGCAAAACAAAAGGTATATGTGATATACATGTAATTGATGTGTACCTTACTAGTACTCGTAGTAGCTCTTGGGTATTTGATACCGGTGCAGTTGCTCGCATTTGTAACTCAAAGCAGGAGCTGCGGAATAAACGGAGACTGGCGAAGGACGAGGTGACGATGCGCGTCGGGAATGGTTCCAAGGACGATGTGATCGCCGTCGGCACGCTACCTCTACATTTACCTACGGGATTAGTTTTAAACCTCAATAATTGTTATTTAGTGCCAAGTTTGAGCATGAACATTGTGTCTGGATCTCGTTTAATTCGAGATGGCTACTCATTTAAATCCGAGAATAATGGTTGTTCTATTTATATGAGAGATATGTTTTATGGTCATGCTCCGATGGTTAATGGTTTATTCTTAATGAATCTCATACGTGATGAAACACATATTCATAGTGTGAATACCAAAAGAGTTAAAGTTGATAACAATAGTCCCACATATTTGTGGCACTGCCTCCTTGGTCACATAGGTGTCAAACGCATGAAGAAGCTCCATGCAGATGGACTTTTAGAGTCTCTTGATTATGAATCATTTGACACGTGCGAACCATGCCTCATGGGTAAAATGACCAAGACTACGTTCTCAGGAAAAATGGAGCGAGCAACCAACTTATTGGAAATCATACATACCGATGTGTGCGGTCCAATGAGTGTTGAGGCTCGCGGTGGCTATCGTTATGTTCTCACCCTCACTGATGACTTGAGTAGACATGGATATATCTATTTAATGAAACACTAGTCTGAGACCTTTGAAAAGTTCAAGGAATTTCAGAGTGAAGTTGAAAATCAACGTGATAGAAAGATCAAGTTTCTACGATCAGATCGTGGAGGAGAATACTTGAGTCACGAATTTGGCACACACTTAAGAAAATGTGGAATAGTTTCACAACTCACGCCGCCTGGAACACCTCAGCGTAATGGTGTGTCCGAACGTCATAATCGCACTCTATTAGATATGGTACGATCTATGATGTCTCTTACCGATTTACCACTATCTTTTTGGGGCTATGCTTTAGAGACTGCCGCATTCACTTTAAATAGGGCTCCGTCGAAATCCGTTGAGACGACACCGTATGAATTATGGTTTGGGAAGAAACCTAAGCTGTTGTTTCTAAAAGTTTGGGGATGCGATGCTTATGTCAAGAAACTTCAACCTGAAAAGCTCGAACCCAAGTCGGAAAAATGCGTCTTCATAGGATACCCTAAAGAAACGATTGGGTATACCTTCTACCTCAGATCCGAAGGCAAGATCTTTGTTGCCAAGAATGGATCCTTTCTAGAGAAAGAGTTTCTCTCGAAAGAAGTAAGTGGGAGGAAAGTAGAACTTGATGAAGTGTTACCTCTTGAACCGGAAAATGGCGAAACTCAAGAAAACGTTCCTGAGGTGCCTGCACCGACTAGAGAGGAAATTAATGATGATGATCAAGATACTTCTAATCAAGCTCCTACTGAAATTCGAAGGTCCACAAGGACACGTTCCGCACCAGAGTGGTACGGCAACCCTGTCTTGGAAATCATGTTGTTAGACAACGGTGAACCTTCGAACTATGAGGAAGCAATGGCGGGCCCGGATTCCGACAAATGGCTGGAAGCCATGAAATCCGAGATAGGATCCATGTATGAAAACAAAGTATGGACTTTGACTGACTTGCCCGTTGAGCGGCGAGCCATAGAAAATAAATGGATCTTTAAGAAGAAGACAAACGCGGATGGTAATGTGACCATCTCTAAAGCTCGGCTTGTCGCTAAGGGTTATCGACAAGTTCAAGGAATTGACTATGATGAGACTTTCTCGCCGGTAGCGAAGCTGAAGTCCGTCCGAATCATGTTAGCAATTGCCGCATTCTACGATTATGAAATATGGCAAATGGACGTCAAAACGGCATTCCTTAATGGTTTCCTTAAGGAAGAATTGTATATGATGCAGCCGGAAGGTTTTGTCGATCCTAAGAATGCTGACAAGGTGTGCAAGCTCCAATGCTCGATTTATGGGCTGGTGCAAGCATCTCGGAGTTGGAACATTCGCTTTGATGAGATGATCAAAGCGTTTGGGTTTACGCAGACTTATGGAGAAGCCTGCGTTTACAAGAAAGTGAGTGGGAGCTCTGTAGCATTTCTCATATTATATGTAGATGACATACTTTTGATGGGAAATGATATAGAACTCTTGGACAGCATTAAGGCCTACTTGAATAAAAGTTTTTCAATGAAGGACCTTGGAGAAGCTGCTTATATATTAGGCATCAAGATCTATATAGATAGATCAAGACGCCTCATAGGTCTTTCACAAAGCACATACCTTGATAAGATATTGAATAAGTTCAATATGGATCAATCTAAGAAGGGGTTCTTACCTGTGTTACAAGGTGTGAAATTGAGCTCAGCTCAATGTCCGACCACGGCAGAAGATATAGAAGAGATGAGTGTCATCCCCTATGCCTCAGCCATAGGTTCTATTATGTATGCCATGCTGTGTACCAGGCCTGATGTAAACCTTGCCTTAAGTTTGGTAGGTAGGTACCAAAGTAATCCCGGCAAGGAACACTGGACAGCAGTCAAGAATATCCTGAAGTACCTGAAAAGGACTAAGGAAATGTTTCTCGTTTATGGAGGTGACGAAGAGCTCGTCCTAAAGGGTTACGTCGACGCTAGCTTCGACACAGATCTGGATGACTCTAAGTCACAAACCGGGTACGTGTATATTTTGAATGGTGGGGCTGTAAGCTGGTGCAGTTGCAAGCAGAGCGTTGTGGCGGGATCTACATGTGAAGCGGAGTACATGGCAGCCTCGGAGGCAGCACATGAAGCAATTTGGGTGAAGGAGTTCATCACCGACCTCGGAGTCATACCCAATGCGCCGAGGAGGAGGAAGAAACCCAGTACGCTGGGAAGATCGCGGCCCGCGCCAAGGGTGGCGTGATCAACCTCGCGAGGACCGCTGGCGGTGTTGGAAATATGCCCTAGAGGCAATAATAAAAGCATTATTATTATATTTCCTTATTCATGATAATTGTCTTTATTCGTGCTATAATTGTGTTATCCGGAAATTGTAATACATGTGTGAATAACAGACAACAACGTGTCCCTAGTAAGCCTCTAGTTGACTAGCTCGTTGATCAATAGATAGTCATGGTTTCCTGACTATGGGCATTGGATGTCAGTGATAACGAGATCACATCATTAGGGGAATGATGTGATGGACGAGACCCAATCCTAAACATAGCATAAGATCGCATAGTTCGTTTGCTAGAGTTTTCCAATGTCAAGTATCTTTTCCTTAGACCATGAGATCGTGTAACTCCCGGATACCGTAGGAGTGCTTTGGGTGTGCCAAACGTCACAACGTAACTGGGTGACTATAAAGGTATACTACGGGTATCTCTGAAAGTGTCTGTTGGGTTGACACGGATCGAGACTGGGATTTGTCACTCCGCTTGACGGAGATGTATCACCGGGCCCTCTCGGTAATGCATCATCATAATGAGATCAATGTGATCAAAGTGTTTGATCACGGGATCATGCATTACGGTACGAGAAAAGTGACTTGCCGGTAACGAGATTGAACGAGGTATTGGGATACCAACGATCGAATCTCGGGCAAGTAAAATACCGATTGACAAAGGGAATCGTATACGGGATTAATTGAATCCTTGACATCGTGGTTCATCCGATGAGATCATCGTGGAGCATGTGGGAGACAACATGGGTATCCAGATCCCGCTGTTGGTTATTGCCCGAGAGCCGTCTCGGTCATGTCTGCATGTCTCCCGAACCCGTAGGGTCTACACACTTAAGGTTCGGTGACGCTAGGGTTGTGAAGATATGTATATGCAGTAACCCGAATGTGGTTTGGAGTCCCGGATGAGATCCCGAATGTCACGAGGAGTTTCGGAATGGTCCGGAGGTAAAGATCTATATATAGAAAGTGTTGTTTTGGCCATCGGGACAAGTTTCGGGGTTATCGGTATTGTACCGGGACCACCGGAGGGTCCCGGGGGGTCCACCGGGTGGGGCCACCTGCCTCGGGGGGACACATGGGCTCTAGGGGTGCGCCTTGGCCTACATGGGCCAAGGGGAACCAGCCCCTAGAGGCCCATGCGCCTAGAGGGGGGGAAACCCTAAAGAGGGGGGGCGCCCCCTTGCTTGGGGGGCAAGCCCCACCCTTGGCCGCCGCCCCCTAGGAGATTGCATCTCCTAGGGCCGGCGCCCCCCCCCCTAGGGGGCTATATAAAGGGGGAAGGGGAGGGGGGCAGCGAACCCTTGCTCCTGGCGCCTCCCTCTCCCTCTCCAACACCTCCTCCTCCTCCTCCATAGAGCTCGGCGAAGCCCTGGCGGAGTACTGCAGCTGCACCATCACCACGCCTTCGTGCTGCTGCTGGAGCCATCTTCCCCAACCTCTCCTTTGCCTTGCTGGATCAAGAAGAAGGAGACGTTACGCTGACCGTACGTGTGTTGAACGTGGAGGTGCCGTCTTTTCGGTGCTAGGATCTCCGGTGATTTGGATCACGTCGTGTACGACTACCTCATCCCCGTTCGTTGAACGCTTCCGCTCGCGATCTACAAAGTGGTATGTAGATGCAATCTCTCTCACATGACTCGTTGCTAGATGAACTCATAGATGGATCTTGGTGAAACCGTATTTTTGTTTTCTGCAACGTTCCCCAACAGGCGGGACCTGCGTCGCGAGGGGGATTGGAGGGATCAGCCTCGTGAGGATCGCCTGCTGGGCAACGCAGGCCTTCCCCCGCTGCCGCCTCAGCCAAGGAGTAACAAGGACCGCCACCAAGACGAGGGGGCTGGGGGCTTCCAGGAGCCGCGCGCAATCGCCTGCATCCTGGGCGGAGCTCAAGCCCTAGCCTCCCAACGTATCTTCAAGCAGTTTGCCCGTGAAGTGAATGCAGTCCTCCCCAGGCTCGAAGCAACGCGCCCTCTCAGGTGGTCGGCGTGCACCATCACGTTCAGCTCAGCGGATCAGCTCAAGTGCGCGGCCACGGCCGGGGTCCTCCCGATGCTTTGCTCTCCAGTCATCAGCAACGTACTGGTCACCAGGACCCTCATCGACGGTGGGGCAGGGCTCAACATCCTGTCCGTGGAAACATTCAACAATCTCCAAGTGCCCTATGACCAGCTTCAGCCAACCAAGCATTTCTCCGGAGTCACCGACGGTTCCACAATCCCGATCGGGCAGGTCCGCCTCCCTGTCACCTTCGGGGCCCGCGGCAACTACCGCACCGAGCTCATCGACTTCGACGTCGCTCACATCCGCCTGCCGTACAACGCCATCCTCGGGTACCCGGCGCTGGCCAAGTTCATGGCCGTAACTCATCATGGCTACAAAGTCCTTAAGATGCCAGGAAGTGGCCAAGTCATCACGGTGCCGTGTGAAGAGAAGGATGTAGTGTGCTCCCTGGAGCGAGCCTTTCAGGCCGCGTCGCTAGAAGACCCAGATCGCGGAGGCAGGAGGCTTCCCGAGATCACCCCCAAGAAGAAGAAGACATCGTCAGGCTCAGCCCCTTAGGAGGCAGGCCCCTCAGGGCCCGTGTCTGCCCAAGGGGACCCTCCATCCATCGCATAGGAAAGCGCGCCCGGCGCCCTCCTCAGGCAGGGCTCGGGGGCTCTCACCTGGAGGGCCACCGACCTGGCCAGGGTCACGAGGGAGGCGCTTGGGCACCACATGGAGGCGTGCTTCGAAGCGCGTTTCCCTCAAGAAGGATCAAGGCAAGGAGAGTCAGACCAGCAGGAGTTCGTTAACCAGGCCGTTCAAGAACTACAAGAGTCAAGAATCATGAGAGGTTGCCGCCGTCTACCAGCTGTAGCCCCCCATCCAGGCAAGGATGGTGGGCTGTGCATCTGCATCGACGTACCAGGGCTCAATCAAGTCGCCACGATGGAGCGTCTCTTGCCCTCACAAGTGGGGCGTTGTGGAGGTCCACCCCACAGCTATGTTCGCATGCCTTACGGCTTGTCGAGCGTGACTACTGCGTACCAGCGCCTCATGAGGGGCATCAAGGAGACTCAGGAAGACGGGCGTTCCGCAGTCCTGGCGGAGATGGAGATGATTCGCGAGGAGCCACCAGCGCCTCCGGAGCCTCCTTAGGCCCCTGGGCCCGGGGGCTCGTGAGGATCGTTTCCCACAGCCCACCGAGTCTGCTACACCAACACCACTTCATCCGCGACAACTCCAGGTGACATCTTTCAAGCTTTATTTCCGGCTGGGAATGCCCCCCAGGGCTGCTTCATTTCCAGGCCGTGTGGGTCCGTCCCTACGGAATGTATCCCTTTTTAGTTTTCGATCGTTAGCTTGCTTTGTTGGGGGCGCCCCTCGGGCTGCATCATCCCCAGGACGCTCGGGCCAGGCCCAGTGGCGTGTATCTTCCTTGCGTTTATTTCCAACTATGCATTCGTCTATCATGCTTGATTACTTGACGCCTGTTCACGGCACCTCTTCTTCTCAATGTCGACCACTTGCACGTTAAAGGGGGGGTACCTGAGCATCGCGACTCAGGGCTCTTACTTGCTCTCCAGCCCTCACCCTCTGGCCTTGTCCACGGCATCGCGACCTCGCATACCAGCGATGGCTGAGACAAGCTCGAGGGCCGGGACCCGAGGACGTAGAGTGCCGGCATCTAACCCAACCTGCAGGAACACATCTCAAGATACGACCCAGTGCCAGGCGCAACCCGCCTAGAGGTAGGGCCCCGTGAGTCCCGCGCTGGCTCACGGGTGCCCAGATACACCTCACCTAGCCCTACCGTGCCGGCCACGTGTCAGGGTGGGGCTTTACACGCCCCGGGGGCTCCTCCCGGAGGGGAGCCCCCTCCCACGCACCAGTGGAAGCACCATGCTCCGCGCTGGCTGACGACACTGCCGAGGAGCGGCTATGCCCGTACACATACGGAAGCGCTATGCTCCGCGCTGGTGATAAACAACTGAGGGTGGCCTCCGGGCCGCATCAACCTCAGGGAGCCGAGAGCTCAGTGTCTAGCCTCATCACAACGCCTCCCCTCGGGAGCGCCGTGCGAGGGGGCTAGGCACGGGGGCTACGACTGGGTCACGCCCAGGCGTACGCCACCCAGCCAGGCCCCTCGGGCCTGGTTCGTCGCGCGTCTCTCCCCGAGCGGAGCCAAGGAATGAAGGCCGTTTGAGCGTCAAGGGGGACCCCTGAGCATCGCGACTCAGGGGCCTAACTGGTCCCGTAGCCCCTCACTCCTTCGTTACGAAAGGCTATGCTGGGTGAGGTACGCGCGGGGCCGGGCTCTGCAGACGTAGAACGATGGTCTCACTCGCATCTCACCTCATCGCCCGCTGCTTGCGCATCAAGGGGGACCCGTGAGCATCGCGACTCAGGGGCCTAATTGGCTCCGTAGCCCCTCACTCCTTAGTTCCGAAAGGCTATGCTGGGTGAGGTACGCGCGGAGTCGGGCTCTGCAGACGTAGAACGGAAGATACACCTACATCACACTTCCCTACTTGTTGTTCGTGCGCCAAGGGGGACTCCTGAGCATCGTGACTGAGGAGCCTAACTTGTCACGTAGCCCCTCACTCCTTTGGTCCCGTCCTGGTTTCCGGTCGGGGCTAATGCTGGGTGAGGTACGCGCGCGGCCGGGCTCTGCCGGCGTAGAACACAAGCAAGTAGGGAGGAAAAGCATAAAACTCAAAGAATTTAAAAGCAAATATTACAGTCCATACTGTCGTCTCAGTACCAAACGCAAGTTTAAATGCCTCCTCGAGGCGTGATGCATGTGCACGAAGTAAAAGAAGAACAGGAGCGGCAGCGGAGTCACTTGTCGGCGGTGGGGCAGCGCGGAGTGGCCTCGCTTCATGGAGCAGTAGGGCCGGCAGCGCCTTGCTTCGGCTTGGTGCTGAAGGCCCGGAACTTCCCCAGCAGCGCCCCAGCGCGCCCCTTCACGGCTTCGACAGCAGCGGCAGCACCCTCGCCACTCACCGGCTCCAACAGGCCCTCGAGGTCTGCGCTGGGATCGCGAAGGTAGATGTGGGCGAAGACCCGCATCAGCGCAGCAGAGGACAAGACTCGCGCCTCGGCCTCGTCCGTGGGGCCGAGGCCAAGGGCGACATCCCCAAGGGCACGAACCAGGAAGGGAAGCAGCTTGGCGGGGCCATCCTCGTCACCGGCCAGCAGGCTCTCCAGGCCGCTCTCGTAGAGCGTCTTCAGCGAAGCACAGGCATCTTTCTCCATGTCTGCGAAGGCCACGCGATCCTTGGCAAGGACCCAGGCCTTGCGGTCCAGCTCGGCCTTCATCACCTCCAGCTCCTTCTTCAACGCGCCTAGGCGGTCGCGGCGCTTCTTGAGCTTGGCCTCCCGATCCTCGATGGCGGCCTCGCGAGCCTTCGCGCCTTCTTCCTGCTCCTGGCGAAGGCGGACCTCCTTCGTGAGCTGGTCTCGCAGGCCCTGGAGCTCGTCCTCCAGCTCCTTGCAGCGACCACGGACTCCAACCACCTCTCCCAGGGCCGCGTCTCGGGCAGCCTTCGCCTCGAGAGTGGCTTCCCTCTCTCCGTCACAGGCCGTCGAGGCCTGAACCAGCGCCGCCTGAATCGAGGCGTCGGAGCGGATCCACCCCGAAGCTAGCTCCAGGCGCCCGGCCACCAGGCGAGGGTCGGCACCAAGAAGATCCTGCCGCAGCCGGTCCAGTTCAACAACGGCATGCTCCAGGATGGCAGAAGAAGACGGAGAAACATCGGCATGCTCCAAGGCAGCAGGAGGAGTTGGGGAAGCAGCGGTCGGCGGAATGGGAGGAGAAGGTAGCGGCGACGAGACCACAACATCCTGAGGCGGAGTCTGCTGCGCCCCGACGACCATGGTGCCGGCAGCAGGCCGGGTCACCTCGGGAGTCACCTGGGCCATGGGGACTGGGCTCGCCCCAGCCAGCTCAGCTAGGCCAAGCAAGGATGACCGGGCAGGAGAAACCCGTGCGTCACGGTCGCCTTCCCCTGCAGGCGGAGGTGTTGCCGCGGATGGGGCCTCGGGAGCCCCCTTTGGCTTCTTCGCCGCGGGCGCCAGCCTATCCCAAGAGAAGCAAACATCAAGCCTCAGCGGTGGAACAAGAAACAAAAGACGAAGGATCAAGCACTTACGGGTCGTCGCTGGAGAACTCGAGCAGCCTCCGGCCATACTTGAAGCCAGAAAGCCGGGTGGAGGGATCAGCCTCAGGCGCATCTGTGGACCGCCCCAGAGCCGGAGTGGACCCATGGGGGATCAGCCCGGTTGTGCCCTTCTTCACGATCGGGGGTGAGCTCCCGCTACCCAGCGCGTCGTCGACCTCATCATCATCATCGCTTGACGAAAGGCGGAGAGTACGGGACTTGCACCGGGGGAGGGAACCCTCGACTCTCCGTCAGTTGCCTCGGAGTCAGGGCCCTCCTCTCCGCTGGAGTCGCCGGAGGGCACGTCCACCATTCCCTCGGGAGCCACCACGGGCACGGGCCCGTCTCCGTTGAAGACGGGCATGGACTCCACCACCTGCTTCCAGTCGTCGCAAAGGAACAAGGGTGCAGGCACGCCCTCCAACCTTGCCACCTCGCCCCCGACCAGGGATTGGAGAACCGTGGTCAAATCCTCGTCGCCCAAGGCCGCGGGCTCGGATGAGGCCTCCACATCGGAGGTGAGTACCGCCGAAGCGGAGCCAGCTGGTGCTCCAGGAACTCCCTCAGCTGCGACGCGCCGGTCAGCTTCGCCACCGCCGTGCCGGCCGGCTTCAGGTCCACGTCCATCTTCTCCAGAACCGGCTTCGCACGGGGGTCCGTAAGCTCCGCCCGGGACCAGTCGCCGGAACTCACGGTCTGCTCCGTGGGAAGGAACAGCCGAGGGTGGATGCGCCCGGCATCCACCAAGACCCACTTGCTCCTGAAGCCCTCAATCCTCTTCCCGGGATTCGAGATGGCAATGGCGCCACCACACGCGACGAAGCTTGCGCATGCGGAAGGGGAACCACGGGTGACCCGGAGGTAGAAGTAGTGGCGCAGCAAGGCCACTGAGGGTTGCACCCCCACATGAGCCTCGCAGTAGTAGGCGAAGATCGCCAGGAGAAGGATGGAGTTGGGGTGGAGATGCAGAGCTTGCAAGTCGTAATGGCGAAGGACAGAGAGGAAGAATTCGGAGAAAGGAGGCACCAGACCCGCAGTAATGGAGCTTACGAAGAGAGGGTAGAAGGTGCTTCCTCGGCCCTCAGGGGTGGCGGAGCCGACCTTGAACACCCGCACCCCGTCGATGCCCCACGCCGCCGCCATCCGGCGCAGCGGGGCAAGGCTCGCCTCCAACACATTTGGTGAGTCCAGAGCCGGCGAGAACCAAGCTTAAGCAGGGGGCTGACGCGGCACCATGTCTTCCTAGGTCACAGGGGAGCAGATCTGGTTGTTTGGAGGAAGGAAGGAGAGGCGCAAGAAAGGGGATCTGGGCAGCGACAGGAGAAAGAGAAGAGCAAAGCCTGGGCAGACGCTGCGCCTTTAACCTGCGCGGTTGCGGAGGCGCTCGCGTCCAATCAACCGCCACGCGGCGCCCAAGGCCGCAGGCTGTTAGGGCCCGCGGCGCTTCGCTCTTGCCCTTTCGCCTCTCGGCACGGCCAAGTCCGGGCACGCCTTGGGCCCGGGGGCTACTGTCGGCGTTCTGGGAACAGGGGTCCCCAGTCTTGACTGCCTGCGGCCTGCGGCGTGGCTCAAAGGAGGCCCAGCATGGCCCGTCTTCATCAACACAAGACCCAAGACCCTCGCGAGGGGCCAAGCCTCGCGGGGCGGATGACATGGTGCTTCCTCAGGCGCGGCCTCGTCAGGCTGGCTCACGAGGAGGCGGAGAGATCAAGGCAGGGTACCTCACGAGGTGCCCATGACGCAAGCCATGACGACCAAGGGTGCCAGGCGGGCGCCAGACCGCGCAGTGTCCTCCCTTTCCTCTTTGGTGCAAAGGGGGCAAGCGCAGGCGAGAGGATCAAGCAAAGGCATCCATTTCGGTGCAACAAGACCGAGACCAGTCCAATGTGGGAAGGAGGTCATCATGGAGCCCAGGACGGCGTCACCATAGGGCCTTTGGCAGGCGAGGGCCTTTGGAAGGGCCTTTGCCTATAAATAGGACTAGCCACCCCCAGGGTAGGGGGATCGAGCGATCTAGCAATCGCATCAGGGAGAAACCAGTTAGAAAGACTCAGGCAGTAGAGAGAGAGAGAAGGGCGGTTGAACCCCTCCTAGCAGTTCATCCCCCCTAACCAAGGGCAGACCCTCGCGAGGCTGCTCTTCCCTGTATTGTTCATTATCTCCAGCCCAAGAGGCAATCCACCTCACCACACTGGAGTAGGGTATTACACCACATCGGTGGCCCGAACCAGTATAAACTCTGTGTCTTTTGTGTTGTTCTTTTGGTAGTTTAGATCCTTGCGAGACGGAGAGGTAGAGGGCATAATCTCCGCGCGCACCCTAGAGTTCGAACCTTAAGGGTCTGCCGGAACCCGAAATCTGACATTTTGGGCCAAATTGCGGCCCATGCCAGATTAGGACCGTTCATAGGCTGCCGTGTTTTGGGCCAAATTACGGCCCATATCGCATCAGGTTCGTTTACAGGCCACAGTTCTTTTGGGCCCATTCTAAGACATGTTTGTATTTCATCCTGTTAAATGCCTGTTTACCAGTTTGGACCCATAATAGTTTCGACCTGTTAGCAGCCCGTGGTGCATCTGGGATTTTTTGGCCCATGAATTTTTTGGCTCAATGCTAGCCCAATCTAGGTTTTAGCCTGTTAAAAGCCCATTGTATTATCTGGCCCAACTAGCCAGAACTTTACTCGGCCTGTTAAAGGCAGTAAACAACTATAAGGTTTAGACCTGCTAATGGCCCAAGATGATTATAGGCCCATGTTTTGGCCCATATGAGTAACGGGCCGGCCTGAAGACCGACAACACTGAGATCCACTGAACCTTCCAGCCTAAATTACAACATACCGACCAAGAATAAACCTAGGCTATACAACAAAGAAATTACATCATATTACATCCCCTTGGCATCAAAGTTCACCGTTGGTGATAATAAAGGGCAACCAGACAGCAGATTACATAAACTGGGCAGGTCGCCACCAGTGCAAGTTAACAGGCCGACAAAATAATAGACAGAACCGACAGCACTTCAACACAGTTCAAGAAAGGTTAGCCCGGCCCAGGAGCTGCAGCACAAGCAACTTAGCAACGTGATGAGACTGCGCTTCTTTGGCGCTCATATCCACCAACTTAAGCTGCATAGCATCAATAAATGTCCTGTACTTACGGTTAATCTTGCATAGAGATTGGAGTTCCAGTCGTATTTGGGCGGAAGCATGTATTTCTGCTTGAATTTCAGACTAAAGAAGTCGAACAGATTCAGGCGGCGACTTCATCGAGCTTGTGTCACTAAGTAAGTTTGACACTACATCAAGATGTGACTTCCTGGTTGTATCCCTACCCTCAATATGTGTTGCCTTCTCCTCTGGAATATGCGTTAGAGGGACAAAGAATGGGTTCGTCTCACTATCATTGTGGCAGTTCTTCCTAGCAGCAGTGTTGTCACCCTGAAAGAGAAACAAGTAGGTAGATAACAGGTTTTGCACGTATAAGCATCAGCGCTGTTAGTTCATCTCATTTCTTTGTCAGAAATAAAGAGACACGGTTTAAAATAGCATTAACATAATATGCATTGTTCATAGTTAAGACGACAGGAAATGGCATTGTGCAGGAGCGGCCAGCTTCACCAGACCACTAGATTACAAATCAAGAACACAAGCATAGGTAGTTCTAAACAACGTATAAGCATGAATGGTGAGTGTACTATCAATTTATACCATTTCTGATTGGTAAATAAAGATACATGATTTAAATAACATTAATATAATATGGCATTATTCATAGTTGAGACATAGCAGGATATGACATTGTGCTGTTGTTGGTAGTCTCACCACACCACTGGATTACAGATCAAGAACACAAGCATACACATAGTGCTAAAGAACATAACTTGTTATGTTTAGTTTAATTTACATGTTACGAATAAGGAACTAGATTGTACAACTAAAGACTGAAATTGAGAAGGACAAACTTATGTTTATGCACTTCTACTTTATAAACTTTGAACAAGTAATTTGATGCATACGACAAAAATAAACAGCATTTGCACTCATAGTTATCCAAATATAAACAACAAAGTTTGAAGGCTCGAGGAGAACAAACTTACATTAGTAGTGAAGATAGGCTCTTGTCCATATTGATGGGGGGGCAATTCAAGAAGTTTACCTTACACTCTTCTTCAAGAGTATTGCCCTTATTATAAATTTTGTTAAGAGTAAATATAGATGTGAAAATAGAGGAACAAATGGCGATTATTTAACTTAAGATGCAGAGTACAAATGTAAATACAGCATACAGGTAGAAGGCACTCACAAGAGCAATGCAGAGTTAAACTTCTTCAGTAACATTTGTTTTATTCAATATTTTGGCAAGAGTAAATGTAGATCTGATGTGTACAAAAATGGAGGACAAGGGAAAATAAGCTACAAAGTGTACATGAAGAACTAGCTGACAAATATAAGGACAACAAGTACTTACAAGAACAGTGCAAAACTAAATTTCTTCATAGGCATTGGGTTTATTCTACATTAATTTAAGAATTAATATAGATCTAATAATTTGGAGCGAACTGTGGATAAGCAAGCTATAATGCACAATGATGTCACATAATCCACCAGGTATGAATGTAAGGACAGCGATAGGACAATAGGTACTCACAAGAGCCAAGCAGCGACCAGCATAGTTGCGATATCCTAGGTTTTGCGGCACTGGTTCTACCACCAATATATGTCGGGTGCTATGTGATTTCTCCAGTAGCACCACCTTTTTCAAGGACTTTGCTTGTACTCCTTCAGGTTCTGCAATCACCCTCTTCCTTTTGGATGTCTAAAACACAAGACCAGCATTTGAATGGAAAAACATGGTATGACGACAAATGGAATATGTGTTGATAATGGATAGGCATGGCATCTTCACATATATCATGAGTAAACTAAGCAGATGGTAGTTCAACGAAGCAAAAGAAATGCAAGATACCTTATGCAAGATATGTGCAACCAATAAAACCTTGCCAAATTAGAACAAGCACCTTATTGGGTGAATAGGATAGGACATCTGCCTTTGACTCCTTGAGCTCAGAATAGTCATTAGGATCATATTTTGAATAGGAATCTATAGGTCAGGAGCATGTGGGTTTCATTGCATCCACAATGGACCTCAATCCCTTTATTCCAAGTTTTTTACCCATTGAACTGTTCCGCAATATTCTTCTGATGTGCGCATTCTTATATTCATTGTGATTACGTACAATATCTGTAAAGCATGAAGACACAAATAGTAGTGAGATTATCTTTGTAATGTAGAGGATATTGTAATATAATAGAGGCTCCCTGTAAACCCTTGTGTGCTATCACTGGATTTTGATGAGAGAGCCCATGTGTGTTGTAATATGGTGAGTAGATTAATATAATCTGGCACAACTACACAAAAAATAGGCTCCCTGTTGGGGCCCCCATATGTAAGGATAGTTGGGAGATGATAGGTTCATAATATACCATATAGAAAGTTTATTGCAAAACCATGATAACGAGAGCGCGGAGCCAGTAGGAAGATCGTAGTGTAGATAATATGTGTACACCGTAACCACCATAAATAAATCGGGAAAGCGGAACTGGCTGGAAAACATAGGGTTTTGCCGCTACTAATATGCAGCCTATCAATCACCTACAGGCCAGCTCTATCCATCTGAAGGCGCACAACTGTTACTATCAGTTTAGCCTATCAAATACCACACAGCTCCCACCATTTTCGGGGTTTTATGGCAGACCAACTCGAAGTGCAAAATCATTTAGCAGAACCGGACCAATAGAGGTGTCAACTACAAATGTCCCTACTCCCCTTCCTGATAAGGAACATACTATGCTTCCCATACAGAACACCACACGGGCCGCCGGTCGAACCACCGGCCCACACCGCTTGTGTTCCTCCGCCACCCCCACCCCTGCCCGCACCCTCGTCGAGTTTTCTTCATTCGGTGAGGCCCCACCACCGCCCCCACAACCACCATCCCCACCCGAGCCCGTTCCTTTGCACCGACGAACTCCGACAAGCTCTCAAAAATTGACTGACCCAATTTTGAAATTTAGTCTACTATCATTTAACTTGTGTGGAATATAGAAGGGGAAAACCATAAGCATTGCGAGTATAGTGTTGAGCGTGCCATGGCGGATTTGAAGGTGCAAACTGGACAAAGGCAACTTCACAACCAATGTTTGCTTTCAACTAACAAGTAAATGATGGACAAGAAATGAGAGTAAAGAAGTGGCAATCTATATTCTTGCTGCGATAAATAAGTTGAGCAGATACGAAAGAGTACCGCCTCTGGTGCAGCGCCGTGTATGCATCTGCTGAGAATTCGACGGTGCTGCGGTAGCGATGGCTGTCGATGGTGTGGAAGCATATCTAGGAGGGTAGACGATGGCGGCGGGGCGCGGTGGACGAGACGGTCATAGGAGCGGCACGGGCAAGGTGGACGACGACGGGGATGAAGCGAGAGGACGGGATGCAAGGATCCTAGTCCGAAGCCATGGATGAGAGAGTTCGATCTCTTGTAATGGATGATGGCGTCGGGGTATCAGCTCCGGCATGGTGGAGGAGGACGGCGGTTGATGGGGTGGCGGACGGAGGAGGCTGGGGTGGAGAGGGTGTTTTGGCGCCCACGGAGTACGAATCGGGAAATGGAGGGAGAGAGTAAGGGGGAACCATGTCTTCAGGGTGGGCTTGTATCAAATGCAAGGAAATTTACAAACTTAGCCCCCGTTTAAAATTTCCTACATCACAGCAATATTAGTCGGTTGGGGATAGGACGGTAATCTTGCATACACCGAATATTTGCCGACGAGAGTTTGTTTTTGGCGCCCACCGTGTATGAATCGGGGAGGGAGTCGATTTCGGCCGAGAGACACTGTGTTTTGGCGCCCACCGTGTATGAATCCGGGTGAGAGGCGGTTATGTCACGTTTGAGTGAAATTACAAACCTACCCCTATCCAAACCTATAGAAATCAAGCCGATAGGCTTTGCGTGGCAGGGATAGGCAGTAATTTCCTTCTCGCTGATTTTGGTTTCGGGCGGTTACTGCGACTTTCCCTGCTTCGTTCAAATTTTTGCAGAGCAAGAGTGCATGTTTACCGTGCTAACTCAATTCGAATCTAGTTTGTATTCTATTTTTGTTCGAGCAGGATCAATTTTCGATTGGAATAAAATTCTATATACATCATTTTTATATATACTTTCAAAAGCACAACACCCTTTATACATAAATATGGTTTACAAATGACATGATCTCAGATTCATAAGGCTGTATCCATCTTAATTTGGATTTTCAAATATTTGAAACCACTTTATGTTGAAATCCAATGTATGCATTCCTCGCTAGGTGTCTCCAATTAATGTGTGTTTCATGCGGTTTTTTATACTTCTCAAAGATGTATAGTGTGTTTCACACACGCAACATATAGTGTAATCCCGTTTAGACATTAATTGCATATAAACCATGCATTGTCTCTAATTAAAGAATATATGGATCACTAATATTGATAAACTATATAACATTACACGTGTCCCCGAATTCAAATGAATATGCATTTTTGATACATTAATTTGCGTTATGATATTATTGATGTCGTGATCTCCAGTTTAAATATTTGAATCCCCTTTAATCTAGATATTCGTCTCATATAGCTATCACTCATGCTTATATAGGAGTATCTCTCTAGGCCTATACGCGTTCATTGTCTCTCGTGTATCTCTCGTCCTCCATGTATGTCGACAATGATCTTTTATCTTCGTAACACACTGACGGTACTCTCTCCCTTGACCTTCATCACTCTATCTCACTCTAAGTATATCTCGCTCCCTGCTATGTGTCTCTAACTATGATTCTCCATGTGAAATCTCTTTCTCTCACACAAACACAAACTTCATCACCCGGGGTCTGATTTCTCTCAACTATTCCCCTATGTGCCACTCGCACACCCCCTCTCACACAGAGATGTCTTCCGCTCCTTAGGTATGAGAAGCTATGACTCTTCCTCTTAAATATCTCTTTCTCACACACAAACACAAACTCTGTCTCCCAGGGTCTCATATCTCTCCACCATTCTCTTGTATGTCGCTCACACACACTCTCTCTCTCTCTCTCCCTAGAGATATCTTGCATTCGCTCATATGTCTCTCCAGCTACCACTCTCATTGTGAAATATCTTTCTCTCTCGCAGACACAAAACTTCATCTCTCAGGATCTCATTTATCTCTGATATTTGTTTGTATGTGACTCACATGCACCCTCTCTCTATCTCTCTCACACCCACACACATAACGCAACCTTCTGATAGACTCGACTCCTATGTCTAACGCACACTAGGTAGCATCTTTACTTTCTATTTATCTGTTTCTCCATCAACCTTATTTCTCGCCCTCACTCTTGCTTCCTATCACACACACTATATATGTTTCTCTCTACATGCACGCAAGTGCCCTCTTTTTATCTTTCTCTCAAACACACATAACTTCACCCTCTAAACCACCCGGCGGTCATCTCCAACACTCAAACTAGGCGATGTCCCTCTAGCTAGCATCTCTATCTCTGTATCTATCTGTAGTTTCTCCATCAACATTTCTTTCTCGCACGCACTCTTGCTTCCTATCACCCACACTATATATGTCTCTCCATACATGCATTTATAGGTTGATCTCTTTTGCACAATCGTTGTTTCTTGCTCCCTCTCCTCGCCATAGATGCATGCTTCAGCCCACGCCACTATCTCTTAAAGACAAAAAAACATGCTCAATTGTCGGGCCTTCTTCCCCGCACTCTCACATGCATGCATATTGTCATACCGATCAGTCTCTCCCATGTCGTTGATCTTATGACTTATGTCGTCTTTCTTTTAACTCGATCATGCGCGCGCACACACGCACACATCCCATGTATGCATGTATACCTCCCACACATGCACATTCAAGGTCTCTATGTCTCCATACATAGGTAATTACCCTCAACCTTAACGCCACATCGAATCGTTCTCTTCTTGTGTGCACATAACTTTCGCCTGGATGGGTAAAACACACACTCACACTTAACAATCTCCTTCTAGCTACCCCCCTCTCACTCTTCCCCTATATCCCCAAAACCAATAAGACCATCCCTTCGTTTAATTCCCGCCTAGATGCACCATCAATATATAGTAGTCTTCCTCGGTGTCTCTCGAACAAACACGTTCTCTCAATGTCGAGTCCTCTCACGCGCACACACCTTCTCTTCCCTCTCTATGCGCATTTTCTCTCTCGCACCCCCTCGTTGGTGGCCTCTGCCATACACATCACCTCTCTATGATGAAGCCACACACACTTAAATTACATCCGCCACCGAGGACCCCGCGTCACACACACACACACACACGCACACACACACACACGCACCCACCCACACACACACACGCATGCACGCACCCCCACCCCACACACACACGCACACTAAGACTCCATCTCACACACAAATGCTCTAGGCGGAGCATTTGTTCCTACCACCCTTCGTCCAACCATACCCATATGATAAACAATCACCTTAATTTACTTGTATAACATGGACAAATTCCACTTTATTTTAGTAGTTAGAAAACTTATCATCTCTACTCTTATAAAAACCGAGTTGGTGATGATGGTGTGCCTGCCATCTTGTGATATAGACCGTCCAATCTATATCTGATGGATAGAAAGCAAACTATGATAATTTTACAAAAGATACCCGCACCTCTCTCCACATCCTTATCTCCCACAACCTCATTGCTGAGCAATTAAAAAAGGAAGTCTCTGGAACAATCTAGCATGGTGGCCGCTGCCGCCTGCCGGCGTCGTCAATCCCCATGCCTCCTCCCAGTCCGACCACCAGTCACCACCACGCTCCACTCCTCCTCACCTTATCTCTAATCTTTCTTTATTTTTTTTGATGAAATTCTCGAGATACGAGTTTTCCGATAAAATTCTTGAGATATCATTAGTTTTTACACATGGGATTACTCCTGCATGGGTCAATCACAACATGTGTTTTGTAAAAAGATGCATATTGATGTTCCATGCAATGCACGAGCATCTTTCTTGTAATTATATAACGCAAATCACCAGCAGGAAGTGACATTTTTTTACACAACCACGTTAACATGGCCACATAAATCACTAGCTAAAGTGTAATGCCATTATACTTATCTCCCGATGCAAAAGGTTGAGTACATGTCCGAAGAGTAGAGTCGCACACATGCACTCTGTCTCTCAGAATCTTTCACACACCAGTTACGTGACGCCCACTTAAGCTGACACGTATATTACAATTTGTGCAACCGCGGGTACACGTGATGGTGCGCATTTATTTAAGCCGGACGGCGAACCCAAACATTAGCTGCATTCATTCCCCCCCCCCCCGTTGCCTCTTCTCTGGTCGTCGTCGCCCGGTAGCCATGGCCTGGCCGAAGGTAACGACATACACCATACTCCCACCGGAGCGACGCTTTAATCTTGAAATTTTAGTGGTCATGCATGCATCTTTTTGTGCTAGCACTCCTATATAAGGGTTGATAGGTCGCTTCCCGCGGACGTCCCCGGTTGGTGGAAGAGGAAGGAGAAGGGAAGCGGGCTATGGAGTAACGTTTTTTACCACAATTTCTTTGGAAACTAAGTGCAATAATTGAGTAGTTTTGCACACTACCAGTACTACACCTGAAATGGTTCAAAACCAATTCCACCACCACGCCCGCGTCTGACCGCCCTGGCCGACCCAACCCCCCTCCCTTGCCGGTGTGCACTTCCCGCGTGAAACGATCAACATCACCCTGGAGCGCCAGTGCCGCATTAATGCCCGGCCAGAGCGGAGACGACCTCTCACTGCGCCGCCTTTGAAGCAACGTGACAGCCGAGAGAGCGCTGCTTCCCAGTGCGCGCGACTGCTCCGCATCGAGGCTGGCCATAGTTTGGATGAGTCTCCATCGTGGGGAGCCACACTAACTGCAGTGATATGGATCGTTCCATCCATGAAGAACACGTGGGACTGGAACTACGAGACGGACATGTACCAGGAGTGGACGTATGAACCTGAGTAATGTAGCGCAGTAAGTGAAGTAGAAAGGCACAAATAGCATGAACATGCGTGGCATATAGGCATTTGTCTCTTACTACGTACCACTAAATGTTGTACGTGCAATGCACAGTGATGTTATGGAGTACGTGCCTAAGTACCCTACTACTACTATATTAATTGGAGGCACATATTAGGTTTTATATTTGTTTATGTGTATGCCCCGAGACCTTCCAACTAGACGTGTCTTTCTCTTCGGGTCGCACTTTGTATGGTTCATACCTGTAGTACTACTACGTGTGGTCTCCGACCCAGAAGTGGAAGAAGTGGAGGCGCTCTACCCATGTTGTTTATGTCCCGCCCCTTTTGCTGACGTGTGGGACTTCTAGCATGTGTCGTGTTTGGCACTCCTTCGTCTTAAGAGTTGAAACGCTAGTATTCATCAGAAATAAAAAATAAATATAAATCAGCAGTGATACTATACCACACGGTTTCCTTGCTTTTCGATATCGAAAAGAATACTTCCATTCGCCAACATATGGGACGTCGACCATCCTGGTCCACTTGCCATGCACACAGAACTCCTAGGGAGAGTCACCTCGGTCATCGCGCCATAGTAATAATGACTAGTGAGCCGTCAAATCACAGGCCCAACCTTTCCCACTGTGAAGTTGCTCGGACGAAGGAACCATCATGACTTCATTGAATTCCGCTTCTTGAAGAAAACTACTGTACCAGCAGTACTACTAGCTATAGTAGTTACTCCAGCAGAGGCCTCCTTTCGTTCAAAGGATAGGAATTTTATAGGAATATGAAAATCATAGAAAGTGAGATGACATGTATCTCAATTCCTATAGAGAAAGAGATGCCATTTGATGCATAGGATAGGAATTTTTCCATTGGGTCTAGGCTAATGTACTAGCAATTTTCTCTAAAAACTATAGTAGTAACTAGTAGTACTGGTACATGCTCGTACTCAGACACAGACACACACACTAACTACTAGTACTACTACTTCTCACATGCTGGCCAGACGCTGTCGTTCTCCTTCCCAACTTTGTCAGTGACACCCCATTGTGCTTGGATCTCCGCCAACCTCTCCACAGCAGCGCACGTCCTCTTCTTTCTTGCAGCAGCGGGCCTCTCTTTTCTTGAGTGCTTTCTGAATTTTCCGCTCCCTTTGTGCGGCTTTGCCCGCCTCTTGCTCTACCGCCCATTCGGCCTTGGCAGCTTCAAATTCCGCCCACGTAAGTGTGAGGTCGCGAGCGGCGATGAACCCGGCACGACGGGATACCATCGCTTCCCTATGATTTTGTGTGCGGTCGTGGGCGGTGAGGAACTCGGCCCGGCAGGATGCAATTGCTTCCTTACCGGTTAGTGTGCGGCGCGGTGGCATGAACGATGCTTGGTGAGAGCTCTGGGGTGGAGTGGCCGGACAATCGTATAGTGCATTGGTTTGTCAAGAGCTCAAGGATAGAAGACGAAGGAAATTTGGATTCCCCTGCAATCCTTGTCATTTATTACCGAGCAAAATGCATTGGCGGTCATCGAACTTGTCTTGATAGCTCACTTTGATCATTATATACGAGATATGGTGATTATATGGTCATTGGCTCAGCGTATAGCTATGTATTTGTTTGGTTGACCAGTCAAATAGTTTGCATGCGCCTCATTAGCTCGTGTTCTTTATCTATCTATCTATCTATCTATGCGGGCCTACCTGTCAGTGGAGAAAGAAATAAAAACCGAAATTATAAGTATGTGAGGAATCAAACCACGGACTCTTCGCTGCAACACACACTCATCAGCAAAATGAAAATGAAATACTTTGCGTTAAATGCACAAACAGATTTTTTTTATTATATGTGATGCACACATTAGCGCACACCATCCATAGAGGCAAGTAGCATGTATGCATGCAGACACTCACGCTCACGCTGTCAAACCATGCTAATGCATGCACGTCACCCTCTCAATCAAAGTCCTGCTCATGGCGCAACGTAAATGGTGAGCCCGTCACCTGCACCCCCCAGCGGTGCCTGACATTACTGTTTAGACGTTTGATGGAGGCCTCCGCAAACGCCGAGCATGTATTCACCTGGCTCAACACCAACGGTCCTACTCGGGACTCGGCGAGCCTTGATCATGTATATCGTCCATCAGAGCAAAAATATATAAAATATCCTAGCTAGAGAGGGTACTATGGTACAGATTATGTACTATCATGAGCGACCGATCATAGTGCCACTGCACACGAGTGTGTGTCTGATCGATTCGTCCATTATTCGTAAGTTATGCATGGTTGTGTGGTGTCTAATGGTGGTCGTCGAAGGCTAACTGGCGACAAGAGCGGTTGCATGGATGCTTGGTTGTCAATACGTGCCGCATACGCTTCAAAGACTCTTCATCCATGAGTTCACATTTTACCACCACGCCAGCGTCTGACCGCCTTGGCCTACCGAAACCCCTTCCATCGCTAGCGCGCGCTTCCCACATGAAACAATCACCGTCTCTCCAGAACGTCAATCCCGCATTCACCAGACTTAACTGAAGGTGCAGCTGGTGTGTCACTGACATGTGGGCCAGATGCCCGATGGGCCCACATGTTAGTGAGCCAACACACCTTCAGTTAAGTCACTGAAGGAGCGTCCCCATTCACGCCCGATGCGACCTCTCACTGTCGTCGGCATTGCAGCAGCACGACGGCCGAGAGAGCGCCACCCGCACGACGTCCCGGTGCAAGCGAATGCTCCGCGCTAATGACACCACGGCCATCCTTCCATCCACCGCACACATTAATGGCACGCGGCTGCCAACGAACCTACTCCGGCGCCAGCCGTCCATCCGTCTGCCGCGGCTCACTGCCATTCGCCCGCTATATTAACTTGAGCCCCATCTCCCAGCCATAGCCAAAGACCCACACTCATTCTCCTCCGGTCCCTTCCTTCTGTCGGCACCACTCCAACCATGGCCTCTTGGCGCTCCAAAGCTCTCTTGGACATACTGTCGAAGGAGCAGACAAAGGAAATCGACGGCTCCGCTCCGGGCGCGCTTCAAAGCTCTCTGGGGTGTACTGTCGCAGGAGCAGACGAAGGAGATCGCCGGCTCTCCCCGTCCGCCCTCCGCCGCCATGACCACGAAGCCGGCGCGCGTGCGCAGGCGCAACCGGCAGCGAGGAAGATTAGTACACGATAGGTCGCCGCCGCTCTGGTCCCAGGAAGGCCACCACTCCTCCACTCAGTCGACACCAAGCTTGGTGGGATAAACATCGGCAGCCGATTAGCCACTTGACGGCGACATAGAGGCGGAAATCTTCAAAACCTTGTGCTCCGAAGGAGGATATTATCGAGCCGGATGAGGAGGAGGCAAAGGCTGGCTATCTCGGGTTCATGGCCGGACATGGTGATCAGGCACCGGCGATCGTTGAGATTAGGTTTACAATAGGTTTTAGTATGATTTGTGCGAAATATGTAATGAATTTCATCCAGATTCTAGGAAAAGTTTTCGAAATGTAATGAATTCCATTCGGTTAATTTGAAATTTTCTTTGTTTGCATGAATTTCGTCTGGTTAGTTCATATAATTGTCGAAAGGTATGCGGGCAGCATTGGATGGCATCATCAGTGTCCTCGGACAGATGCCAGTGTAAATTTGTGGTCCAGCGCTGGAGATGCCCTAACTATCATGCTATAATTGCTAACAGTGTTCCATTATTTCACAGGGAACAGTCATCCCTCGATCAAAATCAGATCCGCCGTGTTTCGCACTCCACCCATGTAAGAGTGTAAACTCTTGCTTACATAAAAATGGAGCAAGTGGACGGCACTGTAGCACGTCATATCACTCAAACTAGCCCGCCCAACGCACGGGAAAGCATCGCCCTCGTCATTTTGCTCTGTATTTCTATCGGTCGATCGCATGAAAATGTTATGCTTTGCAAGTTCAAAAGGAAAAGGCGGCACACTTACGACTCGTACGCATCGCACCCCCGACAGTCCGGCTCACACGCCTCTCACCAGAGGGGGCACGCGTTGTCTTGCATTTTCACTGACATGTGGGACTGCGATTGAATAAACCGTGGATAGCCAAAATCTAATCGCTCGGCAGGCGTTGGTTGAGAAGAGAGAGGCAGGGGAGGGAGAAGAGATCGTCCGTCCGCCACTCACGGACTCCAAGGAATATATGGTGATAATGTGAGGTGGGCCATGCGGGAGTCCAGACCGCTTCCAAGCCCGCTTCCGACCACCCTGGCCCACCAGAACCCCCCCCTTCCCGCGCGCGCTCCCCCCTCAGACACCAGCTGCCCGCATTCATAGCGAGTAGTACCAGTAAAATACTGGGCTATAAGCCCACTTATGTGGAGGATAGAGAGGCATTGACAAAGTCAAGGAGTGGTCTGTGCAAGAGCCCGTCTCTACACGTGCTCCTAGGTATAAAAAACTAATTCTACAAAAAAGAGGCATAAAAACAATTGTGTCTAAAAGAAGAAAGGTAAAAAACATTTGAGAGGAAATAGATAGAGAGAGAAAGTGAGAAAAGGTTGTAACTTATAGCCAACCTTATAGTCAACACTATGGTACTACCTCCATCCTGGTTTATTGGTCCCCATTGTATACTGTGTCAAATTTTGACTATAGATTGAACTAACAAAATGTTCATGCATGTTACCAAAAATTATATCATTGAAAACTATGTTGAAATACAAATTCAACGATATAATTTTTGTTGACATGCATTAACATTTTGTTAGCTAAATATTTGGTCAAAATTTGGCACAAACTACAAAGGTGACCTATAAACCAGGACGGAGGTAGTAGTATTACATGAGGAAGGAGGGAGTGGTGAACATGCTAAGTTCACTGGGCTACCGTGTTTCACACTCCTCCGTGTAATAGAGGAGATAATAGCTTTCATCAAAAATAAACAATGAATACTCGTTGCTCGTCCTCTATATCGGAAAGAATACTTTCATTCACCGACATGTGGGACGTCGACCATCCTGGTCCACCTGCCATGCACAGAATTATCCTGGTCCACCCCGGTCGTAGCACAGGCCCAACCTTTCCCACTATAAGTCGGTCGGACGAAGGAACCATCATGACTTCGTTGAATTCCGCTTCTTCAAGAAAACTTACTGTACCCGCAATACTGCTACCACAGGCGAAGATTGGACGCACTGTACCACGTCATATCACTGAAACCCACTAGGCCAAACTAGCCCACCTAGGATTTTTACTCCCTCCGTTTCAAAGTTAGTAGTACAAAGTTGAGTCATCTATTATGGAATGGAGGGAGTACGTCTCTATACTACTATGATTTTGTGTTGTACGTCTCTGTACTTTTGCTATGATTTTCTTACCCTATGAACCAAATGAGGCCTGAATGTATCTGTGTCAATTATTGTCTGATCGATCGCTAAGACTACAATTATAGGAGCTTGGGCTATTGGCCGATCGACGGGATAAGTATAAGCGTACCACGAGCTCATCAGCCCCAACGTTTCTCTTTGGTGAGTGTTTTGTAAGTACTATAGCTCGCATAGTAGCTAGCCTACTAACACCAAGAATCATCAAACAAGCCCTGATGATATGATAGACTGTTTAAACTTACATCTAAACATGCCATATATTACATCAAAAGCTGGTGAGGATACATCTGTTTCCATAACTCGGAGAGGGATCGCATGATTCACTATCAAACAAAAGTAGAAAGTACCGCCCACACAAGACAGTGCACTAGCCCTAAGATGGTTTGATAAAACGCATCGTTCTGGAAATTAAACACAGGGCAATGCAAACAACCCTGAAGGATTAGCACGACCAAATATTTCTTGTCATCGATCTCTCGGGCAATGACCACAGCACGGACAGCGGCATGGGAATCGATCTGTGCGGCGATGTCCACAGGACTGACCGCAACATCGGAATCGATCTCTGGGGCGATGTCCACATGATGGACATCGGCATCGGAATCGATCTCCGGGGCGATGTCAACAGGATGGACCGCGACATCAAAAACGATCTCTGGGGCGTTGTCCACAGGACGGGCCACGACATCGGAATCATCAAGGACGTCCACCGGCATCTACACAACCCTAAAATATTAGCAAGCACATTGCAAATAATCAAAAACCACAACTATGGTAAGCCATTATTTTTTAACTTGTGCAGCTCACCGGGGGATCCTATCTCTCCGGGGGCCATCTCCTCGTCCTCGATGGGGGCCATCACCTTGCCAGGGGAATACTGCTTCTCAATGGTGACTATCTCCTCAAACTCGGCCTTGAGCCTCGCATAGGTGGCCATTAGAGTTTCTGGGGTAGGCACGATGGGGCCCTTGCTGTTCTTCCAACTTTCTTTGAGGAGCTCGTCCACCAACGTCGTCAACTCTTTGGCCAGTGCTTGTTTCTTGGAGTTCTTCGTCTCTATGGGCTGGCCCGCCAACATGGTCAACTCATTGGTCAGTGCTCACTTCCTAGAGATCGTTGTCTCCACTGGGTTGTCCGCCGGCAACTATTTGCCTAGTGCTCCAGGATCCTTCAATGAACTGACAAACAAAAAGCAACCGAAAGGAAACCACAATCGCAATGAAAACGGGAAAACAATAGGCTGTGAGAATCGGTCGGTGCTTCACAAAAAGAAGATTCTTGGAATGAAAATATAGCAGCATCACTGATTCGCCCACCTTTCCTTCGTCGGCACAGAAGAAAAATGGCAGAAGTGAGTAGCCTAGAGTGAGGTTTTCTTCAAGAAAGGGGAGAAAGGGCTTGAACGAGCATCCTAGTGAAATGATGGTTGCTTCGTCCAGTCCAACTTTGAGGCCACTTTACCACTGCTGGTAGGTGTGGGTTTTGTGATATGACGGGTCATGACGGCCACACCGGGGAGACTGGTGAGTCTCGACTCTAGCACCTCACTGTGATTTGGTGGATGGCACGCGGGCCCGGATGCTTTGATGTCCCGCATGTAGATAGAGCGGCTAGTCATATAGGAGTAGTCAATATTGTGCACCGCGACCAAGGCGGAGAGGAAAGCGAGAGAACTATGTAATTAATGCATGAGTTTAATTAGGGTAGTTTTGTAAAGTACGAGATACATTCCTCCAATCACAAAATGCCTTGGTTGATGAGATTTGAGATTTGAGCCGTAAAAACCGGACGGGAGGGAGTACTACTCATTTAGGGTGTAGTCTAGTCACTTGTTGAAATCTCTAGAAAGGCAAATACTCCTTTCCGGTTTATAGGGCTATACTAGCAAGTACTAGTACTACCATAGTGGGCTCAAATAGCAATTTTGTCTCATGCACGAGCCTGGCTATATGCATGCTCCAAGGCACCGCACCACTCCCCACCCCTACACAAAGACTGCCACGCGAGCGTTCGCAACTGCCACATTCGGGTTGTGCTTGCCTCTTCGCCTCTTCGAGAAGACGAACAATGATGTTACTACTACTTCTACAATATCGAATCCACTACTGCATGTTTGTCCACCGCGTGCGGAAGGGATAGCCACCGTGCGCATGGGCGAGGGAGAAGGCGTGTAGTAGTAAAATCAAGCTTCTCCTCGTTGTACGAGTTGACGTGACACATCATAGCACTGGCCCCACATGGTTGCCTCTAAACTTGGCTGAAAGACCCTTAGTGTACAATATATTTGCTGCAACCTCTAACATTTACCCCACCACAAAGTAAAATATATTCCTGTCTTGACCAGATGAGCGTGCAAACTACAATCACCAGGATGACAGGTAGGGCCACAAGATTATTTTAATCAAAAAAAGGCTTCGAGACAGCCTCATAGCATGGAGCCGACCAAAATGATTTTAAGCTCACAGGCATGGTACAAGCTATCCTAGACTACTCTACACATGAAACTGCCACACGAGCGTCCGGGCTACGCTTGGCTCCTCGCAACTTCGGGAAGTCAAACAATGATGGAGTACTACTGCAGTGGAGGAGTACTATAGTATGCTTCTGGCCCTCTAATACCGATTGAACTACTGCATGTCCACCGCGTGCGGGAGGGAGAGCGTTTAGCGAAAGCTTCTCCTAGTCCTGCTAACCACCACGCTCATGGGCGAGGGAGGGACACAGCTTCGTTGACTCACTGCTCTTGCCATTGCGTCTATGAAAGGTGGGCCCAACAGGTGGGTGGCCCACCTGTCATGCAGCCAAAGGCGGGTGCAGTTAAGGCACCGAAGCTCAGTCCGCAAGGGAGAGGGAGTTGTATTAATCAAACTTCTCGGTCTTGTATGAGTTGACGCGACACATCAAAGCACTGCACTCGATATATTTCAATAATTTGCGTTTACCGATGCATTAATTACTCCCTCCGTTCCTAAATATAAGTCTTTTTAGACATTTCAAATGGACTACAACATACGGACATATGTAGACATATTTTAGAGTGTAGATTCACTCATTTTGCTTTGTATGTAGTCACTTGTTGAAATATCTAAAAAGACTTATATTTGCAAACGGAGGGAGTACAACACATGCATGCATGCCGTGACTTTCCTTTTGATACTTGCATGTGTTAATTTAATGCACCGTGCCAAATTTTGACTATAAATTTAACTAACCAAACGTTCATGCATGTCACAAAAAATTACGAGGCTGTTTGGATTGTGACTATGTTTGTCTTATGTTGCCACATTATTTTTGCCACACTTGCCACACTTGCCTAACTTGAGTTGCTCAAATTGTTAGCCACAATTTGGCTTGCCTAAGGGAATCTTGCCACACTTTTTGTGTCTATGATAGTGGGGTTCACTGCTAATAAAAAATTCTTGTCTTAGGGGTGGCTAGAACCAAACACCCGCCTAACTTGGTCAAATTTGCCTAAGGTGAGGTGTGGCAAAGTGTGGCAATATGTGGCTGGAAACCAAACAGCCCCTACATCATTGAAAACTATGTTCAAATACAAATCAAACAATATAATTTTTGTTTACATGAACTAACATTTTGTCAGTTAAATCTTTGGTCAAAATTTGGCACCAATTACAAAGGGGCCCAATAAATATTGTACTCTCACATTTTGTTTTGAGGATACTCCCACATACTTCCTCCGTTCCCAAATATAAGTCTTTTCATAGATTCTAACAAGTGACTACATACGGAGCAAAATGAACGAATCCATACTTTAAAATATGTCTACATACATCCGTATGCTGTAGTCCATTTGAAATGTCTAAAAAGACTTATATTTAGGAATGGAGGGAGTAGAAAATATAAATAATAATGCATGTTGGGGCAGCCCACGTTTCTGATAATTTTAGCCGTGGGCTTGTTCACAAATTTTACGAGGGGGTGGTTATTCATTTAATGGAGGGTCTTGTACCAGACTTGAACAATAGAAAGTGCGACCTGGCACACCGTAACACCACTTGGAATAAGCGGGTAGCTATCTCAAAAAACAATACCGGCACATACACAATTTTAAACAATTGTTTTGATGGAGTGAAAAAGGAAAACTACCCTACAACGTATATATAGGCCGGAGCCTCCGCGCTTGCTTGCTAGGGTTGCTCTATTCACACACTCTCATCCTCTCGAGATCTAAACAAGATAGCGGTGGTAACACTGTATTTCTCCCTTCAAAAAACACTGTCTTTCTATCCTCACCGCTGGTTACAGATCCGGACGTATCCCCCTCCGCCGGTGAAGGGGAGGAGGGGAAGCGTTTAGGCCGTCGTCAACAGCGAGGGAGGAGACCCACTGTCGGTCGCACCCTTATCTCTGGTCGAGCGCCCGCGCGGGCAAATAGGGCATATCTTGCCTAGGATTTTTTTTTGGAAATGACCCCTTTATTCCCATGTCTTCTGGCTACTTTATCCCAACTTTGATTTCACGTTTCTATAAAATATATACACGAACCATTATATCGAGCAGGTCCCTTTGGATCCATTTCACATCGATAACGCGCCCTCTTCCACCTATAGGTAATTTTAGAGAAGTTTCTTTTGAAGTGGAAACCTCAAGGCCAAATATGCCCGTAATAATCCAGCTTCCGCGATATAAGATGATTCGCTCGCTATCTGAGGTGTTAATTTACCTACTAAAATATCACCAGTTTCTACCCAGGATCCCAACCTAACAACTCCATTTCTGTCCAAATTGCGGAGTAAATGTTCTTCTAGATGTGGTATTTCTTTAGTGATTTTTTTAGCGGAGCCCTGGCTTATCATATCCGTCTGAATTTCATATTTCCGGATGTGAAAATAGGTATAGGAGGTTCTCCGATCCCTTTTTCGTTGCCCTAGTGTGGGCGGATCTGGCCTCCCGCTGCCCACCAATGTGGGGACCCCCACTCATAAGTCGTGATCACCGAATGCACGTGTACAGTGATCCCAGAGATCAATGCTCACTGAACACACAGAAGCTAAATAACAAGAGTCTTACATCCATACATACCGTCTTACACAAATTATGACCATTATGGTCAAGTCTTACATAGATAAAGCCTTAAGGGCTGAACATCAAATGAAACACAAGCAGCGGAAATCTTCGTCGATAAGTAGAACCCATGCCATCTGCCTTAACCCTACAGGCATTCTGACTGGGAAGCGTCCTAGTTCGCAAGTTCGTCACGAAGTATTCTTCATCAAATCCTGTTCTTTCATGCCTGGCCAATAAAATAACCAGTGGCAAGCCAATGAGTACTTTGAATGTACTCGCAAGCAACCCATGTTTTGGTTCAAGGTACAATAATGCATGACATAGGTAAATTTCTGCGGAAAGCTAGTTTTGAGTGCAATGACATGTTCAACAACTTGTAAGACATGCATCAGGAGAATTTAAGTAAGCATGAGGATAGGTTACAGATATCAACATAAATAGAGAGGGCACCAACCCAACTCAATCATGTCAAGTCCTTGACTTGACCCAAGTGGTTCTTCCCACTTATCCAAACACACACACTTGTTTGTAAACATGTGGACGTATCCCAAGAGCGGTTACCCAACTGTCCTTGACCGTGGACACGGCTATTCGAATAGTTTTACACTCTGCAGAGGTTGCACACTTTACCCACAAGATCCGGGGAACTTCCGTGTCATCCACGACCCGCGGTACCTCAAGCACCCGGGGTAAGCACCCGATCACTATCTTTCCCTAGACGACACTAACAAGGAGTCCACTCGTTGTTCCGTATCCTCACGATGTACATCATACGAGACTCGCTCGAGATCGTAACATCCGAGAGGGGACACAACGGTGTATCCGGTGCCCTGTGAAAACAGTCATGGCCGCCCTACCTGGCACGACCCCGTCCCGAGAGAGAGCACCAACTCTCCCCCGTCACTAGTAATGCAGGCTTCAAGCTAGTATCGACCTAGGTAATCAATAATTCCCTTTCCCATATAAGGGTAGAGTGGTTGCGCATGTAAGGTTGGAATAACGGTCGCAACTTAAACCAATCTGTTTTGGAAAACAACACACACTTGTCTCGGTACACCACTTCGTCATCAAGTAGTTACCCAACTCATCATCTCCCTCGGGCATAAGTGGCACCCGATGGGGTTTTCGAAAAGTCTTTTGAAAATGCTTTGTCTCCATCACCATACATATTCCCGTCCCTTTTTGCGTAGCACTACTTTAGCATCCTATCTACTCCCACCGGCATAACCCTCATAAGGAGGTAGGGTCATGCACAATGCACGTATCAACGAGGAAGTAACAGAGGCAACTCGTCAAAGTGGTATCCTTCACATCATGATTCCGAAGCAACGCTAATAAAGTGCTATATGTCATGCATAAAAAGGTTTCATAGACATGGTCAAAGGGCTGCTTGCCTTAGTCTTCAAGGTCTTCAAGTCCTTCTCCTTCTTCTTATCCAACTACCTCGTTACATACGGGATCTATTCGTCGCAAGAAAATAACGAGAAAATAAGGCAATAGTAAAACAGCAAAACCAAAGTGCTCAGAAAAATGTCAACTTGTTTTTGATAAATACTAGGGGAAAATCTAAGAAGGGGGATTTTTTTAGTTTTGGAGTTGTGGAATAGGAGAAATGGATTTTTAGAGGGGAATTTGAATGCCCAAATTTAAATTTAAATTTGAACAGTGCAGAAAAGTTGGTTGGATTTGAATGGAAGTTGCACCATTAAATAGATTGCAATATTCTAGGAATTTAGGAATTGGAGTTATTCCATTTGGACAAATATTTTACCCTGTCGAATTTTTACAAGACAGAAAGAAAAGGAAAAAGAAAAATGGCACTGTGCCACAGGGCCAGAACAGCCGCAGGGCAGCGGGCCCAGCCAACGGGCCGGCCCAGCCGAGCCAGCGCACAGCGCGCGCGCCCGTCCACCCATTTCAAACCTGACGGGCGGGGCCCGCAGGTCAGAGGGATAGAGGGGCGCGGGGACGAGGGAGAGGATGACAGGCGGCGCCCGCCTGTCATCACTAACCCGTGGACAGGGGGGTCGCGGTGCTCACCGGCGACGATGCAGGCCATGGCGAGCTCCGGCGAGTGCGGGGATGGCTTCAGGGGACTGCCGCACGTCGGGGGGTCGTGGCCTTGGCCGGCAGGGGTGCCTGGTTCGCCGGCGACGACGTCCGCGGCGGAGGAGCTTCGGGAGTCGACGGCTCCGGCCGTTTCCGGCTGCAAAAGAGGCGGGGAAGGAGGGGGAAATGATCAGTGGGAGGAGGCGGTTCCAGATCACGGCAGAGGAGGAGCAGGGGTGGCCTGCACCTCGCGAACTCTGGCGAGCCGACGCGGCGGAGCTCGAGCTCGATCTCGAGCTCGGGCGGTTCTGGGAAGGAGCTGGGGGTGCAGGGGAAGGTTTTGGCGATGCAGAGAGCGAGTGGTGAGGGTGGAAGGGCTCGGGGAGGCCTTTATATAGGCGGACGGGGAGGTCCAGCAGACCCGTGCACCGGCAGCTCACGCTCGTCGCTGCGGGGCTCGGGGGAGGAGAGTGTTGTGTCTTGGGCGTTTGTGGGCTCGGTCCAGAGCGAGGGAAAGAAGAGAGAGAGGGAGCAGGGGGCCAGAGGCACCGCGCGTGTGAGCATGCTCACTGGTGTGCTCGGGGTGCCGCCGCGCGTGCGAGCTAGGGCGAGAGGAGGGAGAAGGAGGAGGGGGCCAGGGGCGTGGCGTGCTGCGGACATCGAGGTGGCCTCGGGGGACACGAGGGGGAGAGCCGAGGTGGCCGGATGTGGCTGGAAGGGGGCGGCTACAGTGCGGGAACGCACTGTAGCGCGCTCCAGAGCGCCCAAATGGCTGCCATGGCATTGTTTAAAAGGGCGGGGCATGTCCACTAGTGTCTAGCAGGTCTAGGGGGAGTAAAGAAGAGGAGAGGGGCATTGGATGCCATGGATGGCCACTGTGGTGAGGAGAGAGGAAGAAGAAGTGTGCAAATGGGCTGACCAGAGAGAGGAAGTGGGGTTTTACCCATCCAATAAGTGGGCTATGGACTTTCCATTGTTACCGGAGGTGAAAGGGGACTAGAAGGGGTTGTGGTAAAAATTGGAGCTCACCAAGAATAGTGGAAGGGGTCAAAACAGTGGTTTTTGCAAAATGTCAGAAGGTGTTTGATGTTGGTTTGGGCAAGAAAATTATCTCCAATTGCCATAATACTCCACAGGGTAAAATGACACATATAATTAGGGCCTTCCACCAATTTGGAGCTTAATTGGGCAAAGTTTCCAATGCAACTTTTGTAAACCCTAGAAATGAGCAGAAATGGACTTGTGTAGATCCAGTTGAGCAAATCACTTCTCCTTGATGCACCACTTGGTGTAGTGGCCTCATTTGGTCATGTGAACATGCTCACAAAAGTTGGGGTTAAGGAGAGAAAGTTGGTAGTACAAACTTGATCAAATTTGATTATGGTCAGAGAGGGTTTTGGGGCACTTTGATCAAGATATAATTCTCTCCAACTTGTGCCATTTGGTCTAGAATCATTATTACACCATTTGAGCATGTGCACCAAGTTTGAGAGCAATTGGACATGTTTGACAGTGCAAAGTTGTTCAAACTTGAAAAAGGACAGAAGTGGTTTTGAGAGGGTTTCATGGGGTTATTCTGTTCTCCATGACATGAGACTTGGCAAGATCATCAAAAATGTCATGTGTGACATGCTAGAATTTTCTTGGATTTTTTTGAAAATATTTCATGTAGAAATATTTCAGATCCTTGAAATGAGCATAAATGGTTTTGGGAGGTTTTGTCCAATATTTTGATCATAACCATATGTTGAAACTCATATATGTGGAAAATATATGTCAATTGAGTCTCCCTAATTTTTCTCAAATATTTTTAAAGCTTTAAAATAATTTTAACCTATTAAAGACCATTTCTGGCCTTAGAAAAATCCTTTAAATAAAATAGGAAAATAACTTTTAAAATTATATTTTTGTGGTTTCTGGGTAACCTATATCTAATAGGAGTCAAAAATATTTTTGGAAAGATTTTTACAACCCTTTATTAAGTACTTGCAGTGCAAACCTCAATCAAGGGGTTTTTGGAAAACTAATTTTTGAAAATACCATTTGGCCAAGTTATTTTTGTAAGAAAATACTATATTGTACTATACACATGGCATGATCATTGGGAAGAGTTTTTGGATCAAGGAGAAAGAGTTGGAGGATTTATTTGATTTTTAGAGCACTTGCAAACAACACACAAAGATCAAATCAAGCAAAAATCCAAAATACTCAAAAGTTTTTGTCAAACCACATTTTATCATGATTTATTAGATTAAGTGTTGTGATGTGAAAATCAGGGTGTGACAGTCCTACCCCCCTTACAAGAATCTCGTCCCCGAGATTCCCAGACTAGGCGCGGGAAGGAATACGGAATCTTGGATCTGGGGTAGTCTTTTAGTCCTCATACTGCTTCTGCTTCCGAGTGGGGCCCCATTGAAGTACTTGATGTTGTGGCTTCGTGTATGACGTTCTTGCTTGATCCAGGTTGCTGAGGGGTCTCTCGCGCTAGGTCAGGATGGGATGGGGGTCAATGGTTTGGTGATTGGTGCCCTGGTTGAGACCGGGCTAATTAGGAAGTCGAAAACACTTCCGGAGGTGTGCCGCGTGGAAAATGCTGTGCAAAGTGGGTAACTCAGGCGGTAACTCTAACTGGTAGTTGTCTTCTCTTCGTCTTGTGGCGATCTCAGAGGGGGTTGTTAAATCTTGGCGTGGGTTTTTTTGTCGTGAAAATGTTTGGTTCCCTTGAGAGAAGTGGCTTGCAGATATGCCTGGTCTTCGATGCGGAGGTTTACTTCTTGACGATGGTGGTTGGTGTAGTTCTTCCTCCTGAACATGGCGATCTTCAGATGTTCCCTAACCAGCTGAACGGTTCTTCTTCCGTCTTCGGGTAGGCAAGTATGTCATCAAGGAAAGATGGCAACTAACTTGTCCGAGTACTCCGTGAAGACTTGCCCACGGGGTACTTAGGGTATAGGTTGGGGTATCGGTGGTGGTTATGGTTGGGTATTGGCCAAGGTTTCCTTGTCCTAGAGCCAAAGCCCATGGTTGTGATTCCTACCATATCGTGGCTTGGTGGGGCTTAACGGTTTCAAGGATTCTAGTGTGCGAGTGAACATTTATCATCTTATCCTTGAGCATAGTTTCTGAGATGCTAATTATTCTATCTAGTCTTTCCAAATAATCACATCATGTTATGCATATCCTCATGACTCTCGAGAGGAGGTCTAACAAAATCATATATGTCTACAATCCCCAAACTCGTATGTATGGCTACCCCTAAAAATCCATGGGTTGAGCACATAAGCTGCTAAGCTTGAATTTAATCACCACAATCCAAGTGCTCAGTCTATTGATCCAAGGTCCGCGATAAAGCATCTCTATCCTAAGGAAACACGTCGTAAGCCACTCCAAGATCTTGTTTCCTTCCTATGAATCAACTCCAATAGCCCATTAACTTCCATTAATCGCTACATAATCCATTAATTTTACAAATCCAATGTCTATGGTATTCCACATGATCTCCTAAAGTCCATGTAATCTCCAATGCTTGAAAGGGCTGTCTCTACTATAGTAAGTCCACCAATTCCCATTATCATGATCAAGTAAACTCCAAGATCAAGCTCATACATATCCCTAGATAAACTCCGACAATTAATCCAATCTCCTAGTTTATTGTCCTCCAAGAAACATGGTATCATGATCGAGATCATCAGTCTAAATCCAATTTACTCTGAACCATGTATAATTACTCTGCATCCATACTCCACTAGGATAACCTATTGAATCCAAATCTCATGTCCAATGAGGATTCCTATTTATTCCCCCAAGTCATTATCATAATGTCAACTATCTCCTATCAATATCCCCTGGTTAAGTCAAATCCTCATACTTCCAAAAATTCAGCTTGCGGTCTTAATTGTCCCACTAAATCCAATTTATCCAGGGTAAAGCTACGCTACTCTATAATCATGATCCAACCACGTTCATCTACCAACATGAAAGCCTCATAATCCACCAAATAGTCTCAGATGATTCCTCAAATTCATTGATGTAAACTCATCAAGTCATTTGCCCTCTATTCATATATCCTTAAATTGGTCTTCCCTATGGCATCGTCAGTTCGGGTGCTATATTAGGATGACAATGTGCTCGTCCACTATGTCCACTAGCTCCATAATGAACCCAGTTGATAAGCAAGGCTTACTGAGGCTTAACTGGTTCTCTTGCAAGTATGTGGGTTAAGCACATGGTTAAGGACTCGAACTGGGGTATCTCATGAAGTCTCGAAGGGTCTAGGAATGGGTTTCTAGTCTGGAGGGTTAAACATAACTCTACGGGTTTTCACTTGGTCGAGGAGGCTGCAACAAAAAGTCTTCAGTGCTAGTTGTCGCCGAGGAGGAATCCTTGGTGCATATTGTTTTGCTTGTCTTCAGTTGATGAGAGAGATGAGAGGGGGAAGGTAGCATAGAGGGGGGAGAATGCCTAAAGGGGGTTCTATAGTGCAGGTGCAATCAAACAAGTGCAAAAAGGGCCAAACACAAGCAACAAAATAAGGCAGGTGATGTAGTCATGTACTTGTTGCCTAGGGCAAAAGTTGTGACCTATCTTAAAACACAAACAAATAAAAACAAGCAACACACAGTTATGGTTCTATTCTAACCATCATATGGACTCGACTGCGCATAGGGGGTACACGACTCATCCTACCCTAGGGGTTCTCGGACTCAGCAGTCGTGCCTTGAGTCTCGTGCGGTCTTCTGAATTTTTCCTCAGGTGTTGCTACGTCTTTTGTAGTTGTTCGATGAAATGATCCAGCTTGGCGTGAAGAATCTTCAACACTTCTTGCCTGATGAGATGATGGGGTGAAGGTGTCTCCTCGTAGGTGGTATTTGACTTGGTCTTCTCTTGTCCTCTTAATCATGATGATCGGTTTTGCCTTTTTAAGGTGTCGGTGGTTCCAGGTGGCCATCCTTTATGCAATGACATTAACAAGGCATAATAGAGGTCCAATCCGTCGAACACATTGTTGACAGTATCGTCACCGAGAGCGGGGGATGAAGAGAACCGTTTTTCCTGCTCACTATAGTGAGGCGGACCAAATGGCTAGGTTCTCATCCACCGGTGGTCGCCGATACAACAACGGTAGTGACAGGGTTTCCCTATTAGCGATGTATATCATGATCTTGCATATCCTATGCCCTGATCGTCGTAGGCTAAGGTTGCATCATCTTGGGGCAGTGTCAAGAGTGTCACCATCTCCTGGGCCTTTTGATCCTCATTCTTCAAAGGCGTATCTTCTATTGGCATCGTCTTGTTGTGGTGTCGCCAATCTTGTGTTCAGGAGATGCGGGTGAATGTCTGGCAAGGCATCTTCCTTCTAGATTATCCACGAGGATTATAGGGAACCCAGTGGTCAGGGGCATAAGGGTTCTAGCGACCAAAGGTTTTGAAGGGGAAGAGATCAACAAGGAAAGTATACCTTAGTTTTCGAAAAACTGAGAAGGGAAGAGAAGTATAGATAGTTTTGAAAACTAGTAGTAGTTTTGGAAATAGTTTTACCCTAACTAACGACCATGCTAACTAAGGCTTCCTACAGTCAGGATGGCTCTGATACCAGCTCTGTGGGGACCCCGACTCATAAGTCGTGATCACCGAATGCACGTGTACAGTGATCCCAGAGATCAATGCTCATTGAACACACAGAAGCTGAATAACAAGAGTCTTACATCCATACATACCGTCTTAAACAAATTATGACCATTATGGTCAAGTCTTACATAGATAAAGCCTTAAGGGCTGAACATCAAATGAAACACAAGCAGCGGAAATCTTCGTCGATAAGTAGAACCCATGCCATCTGCCTTAACCCTACAGGCATTCTGACTGGGAAGCGTCCTAGTTTGCAAGTTCGTCACGAAGTATTCTTCATCAAATCCTGTTCTTTCATGCCTGGCCAATAAAATAACCAGTGGCAAGCCAATGAGTACTTTGAATGTACTCGCAAGCAACCCATGTTTTGGTTCAAGGTACAATAATGCATGACATAGGTAAATTTTTGCGGAAAGCTAGTTTTGAGTGCAATGACATGTTCAACAACTTGTAAGACATGCATCAGGAGGATTTAAGTAAGCATGAGGATAGGTTATAGATATCAACATAAATAGAGAGGGCACCAACCCAACTCAATCATGTCAAGTCCTTGACTTGACCCAAGTAGTTCTTCCCACTTATCCAAACACACACACTGGTTTGTAAACATGTGGATGTAGCCCAAGAGCGGTTACCAAACTGTCCTTGACCGTGGACACGGCTATTCGAATAGTTTTACACTCTGCAGAGGTTGCACACTTTACCCACAAGATCCGGGGAACTTCCGTGTCATCCGCGACCCGCGGTACCTCAAGCACCTGGGGTAAGCACCCGATCACTATCTTTCCCTAGACGACACTAACAAGGAGTCCACTCGTTGTTCCGTATCCTCACTATGTACATCATACGAGACTCGCTCGAGATCGTAACATCCGAGAGGGGACACAACGGTGTATCCGGTGCCCTGTGAAAAAAGTCATGGCCGCCCTACCTGGCACGACCCCGTCCCGAGAGAGAGCACCAACTCTCCCCCGTCACTAGTAATGCGGGCTTCAAGCTAGTATCGACCTAGGTAATCAATAATGCCCTTTCCCATATAAGGGTAGAGTGGTTGCACATGTAAGGTTGGAATAACGGTCGCAACTTAAACCAATCCGTTTTGGAAAACAACACACACTTGTCTCGGTACACCACTTCGTCATCAAGTGGTTACCCAACTCATCATCTCCCTCGGGCATAAGTGGCACCCGATGGGGTTTTCGAAAAGTCTTTTGAAAATGCTTTGTCTCCATCACCATGCATATTCCCTTCCCTTTTTGCGTAGCACTACTTTAGTATCCTATCTACTCCCACCGGCTTAACCCTCATAAGGAGGTAGGGTCATGCACAATGCACGTATCAACGAGGAAGTAACAGAGGCAACCCATCAAAGTGGTTTCCTTCACATCATGATTCCGAAGCAACGCTAATAAAGTGCTATATGACATGCATAAAAAGGTTTCATAGACATGGTCAAAGGGCTGCTTGCCTTAGTCTTCAAGGTCTTCAAGTCCTTCTCCTTCTTCTTATCCAACTACCTCGTTAAATACGGGATCTATTCGTCGCAAGAAAATAACAAGAAAATAAGGCAATAGTAAAACAGCAAAACCAAAGTGCTCAGAAAAATGTCAACTTGTTTTTGATAAATACTAGGGGAAAATCTAAGAAGGAGAAATTTTTTAGTTTTGGAGTTGTGGAATAGGAGAAATGGATTTTGAGAGGGGAATTTAAATGCCCAAATTTGAATTTAAATTTGAATAGTGCAGAAAAGTTGGTTGGATTTTAATGGAAGTTGCACCATTAAATAGATTGCAATATTCTAGGAATTTAGGAATTGGAGTTATTCCATTTGGACAAATATTTTACCCTGTGGAATTTTTACAAGATAGAAAGAAAAGGAAAAAGAAAAATGGCACTATGCCACTAGGCCTGAACAGCCGCAGGGCAGCAGGCCGAGCCAGCGGGCCGGCCCAGCCGAGCCAGCGCACAGCGCGCGCGCGCCCGTCCACCCATTTCAAACCTGACGGGTCGGGCCCGCAGGTCAGAGGGAGAGAGGAGCGCGGGGACGAGGGAGAGGATGACAGGCGGGCCCGTCTGTCATCACTAACCCGTGGACAGGGGGGTCGCGGTGCTCACTGGCGACGATGCAGGCCACGGCGAGCTCCAGCGAGTGCGAGGATGGCTTCAGGGGACTGCCGCACGTCGGCGGGTGGTGGACTTGGCCGGCGGGGGTGCCTGGTTCGCCGGCGACGAGGTCCGCGGTAGAGGAGCTTCGGGAGTCGACGGCTCCGGCCGTTTCCGGCTGCAAAAGAGGCGGGGAAGGAGGGGGAAATGATCAGTGGGAGGAGGCGGTTCCAGATCGGGGCAGAGGAGGAGCGGGGGTGGCCTGTACCTCGCGAACTCCGGCGAGCTGACGCGGCGGAGCTCGAGCTCGATCTCGAGCTCGGGCGGTTCTGGGAAGGAGCTAGGGGTGCAGGGGAAGGTTTTGGCGATGCAGAGAGCGAGTGATGAGGGTGGAAGAGCTCGGGAAGGCCTTTATATAGGCGGACGGGGAGGTCCAGCAGACCCGTGCGCCAGTGAGCTCACGCTCGTCGCTGCAGGGCTCGGGGGAGGAGAATGCCGTGTCTGGGGCGTTTGTGGGCTCGGTCCAGAGCGAGGGAAAGAAGAGAGAGAGAGGGAGCAGGGGGGCAGAGGCACCGTGCGTGTGAGCATGTTCACTGGTGCGCTCGGGCGGCCGCCGCGCGTGCGAGCTGGGGCGAGAGAAGGGAGAAGGAGGAGGGGCCGGGGGCGTGGCGTGCTGCGGACATCGAGGTGGCCTCGGGGGACACGAGGGGGAGAGCCGAGGTGGCCGAATGTGGCTGGAAGGGGGCGGCTACAGTGCGGGAACGCACTATAGCGCGCTCCAGAGCGCCCAAATGGCTGCCATGGCATTGTTTAAAAGGGCAGGGCATGTCCACTAGTGTCTAGCAGGTCTAGGGGGAGTAAAGAAGAGGAGAGGGGCATTGGATGCCATGGATGGCCACTGTGGTGAGGAGAGAGGAAGAAGAAGTGTGCAAATGGGCTGACCAGAGAGAGGAAGTGGGGTTTTACCCATCCAATAAGTGGGCTATGGACTTTCCATTGTTACCGGAGGTGAAAGGGGACTAGAAGGGGTTGTGGTAAAAATTGGAGCTCACCAAGAATAGTGGAAGGGGTCAAAACAGTGGTTTTTGCAAAATGTCAGAAGGTGTTTGATGTTGGTTTGGGCAAGAAAATTATCTCCAATTGCCATAATACTCCACAGGGTAAAATGACACATATAATTAGGGCCTTCCACCAATTTGGAGCTTAATTGGGCAAAGTTTCCAATGCAACTTTTGTAAACCCTAGAAATGAGCAGAAATGGACTTGTGTAGATCCAGTTGAGCAAATCACTTCTCCTTGATGCACCACTTGGTGTAGTGGCCTCATTTGGTCATGTGAACATTCTCACAAAAGTTGGGGTTAAGGAGAGAAAGTTGGTAGTACAAACTTGATCAAATTTGATTATGGTCAGAGAGGGTTTTGGGGCACTTTGATCAAGATATAATTCTCTCCAACTTGTGCCATTTGGTCTAGAATCATTATTACACCATTTGAGCATGTGCACCAAGTTTGAGAGCAATTGGACATGTTTGACAGTGCAAAGTTGTTCAAACTTGAAAAAGGACAGAAGTGGTTTTGAGAGGGTTTCATGGGGTTATTCTGTTCTCCATGACATGAGACTTGGCAAGATCATCAAAAATGTCATGTGTGACATGCTAGAATTTTCTTGGATTTTTGTGAAAATATTTCATGTAGAAATATTTCAGATCCTTGAAATGAGCATAAATGGTTTTGGGAGGTTTTGTCCAATATTTTGATCATAACCATATGTTGAAACTCATATATGTGGAAAATATATGTCAATTGAGTCTCCCTAATTTTTCTCAAATATTTTTAAAGCTTTAAAATAATTTTAACCTATTAAAGACCATTTCTGGCCTTAGGAAAAATCCTTTAAATAAAATAGGAAAATAACTTTTAAAATTATATTTTTGTGGTTTGTGGGCAACCTATATCTAATAGGAGTCAAAAATATTTTTGGAAAGATTTTTACAACCCTTTATTAAGTACTTGCAGTGCAAACCTCAATCAAGGGGTTTTTGGAAAATTAATTTTTGAAAATACCATTTGGCCAAGTTATTTTTGTAAGAAAATACTATATTGTACTATACACATGGCATGATCATTGGGAAGAGTTTTTGGATCAAGGAGAAAGAGTTGGAGGATTTATTTGATTTTTAGAGCACTTGCAAACAACACACAAAAATCAAATCAAGCAAAAATCCAAAATACTCAAAAGTTTTTGTCAAACCACATTTTATCATGATTTATTAGCTTAAGTGTTGTGGCATGAAAATCAGGGTGTGACAACCAATCCACATCCTGACGACCTTCAGGTATATCTTCCTTCGAAACCGCCTTAGCTCTACTTCCCTAGCTCGCTACGTGACTGCATGTGCATCATTTTCTACCTCTCAGCCCCTCTCGATCGGATGGACCAACGTCACGTATTTTTTTCTTCTATTGTTAGAGGTAAAGCTACTTCATGGAGTCGAATCATGTACTTGGTTCAAACAAGAAATAAAGTGTGGGTGGGGGAATTTAGTATGTACATCTGACTTGGTACAAACAAACAAGAAAGGGGGTGAAAGTAGTATAGACTAGTCATCCAACCGGTCTCTTGGTCGAAAAGGGAAATATAGGGGTAACGCTGTACATAGTGGTATGACCAGGACTAGATTTGCTATCCACACATAGGAGTAGGTGGCTAGAGTGAACAAAAATGGGACCAACCCAGATATGTTTCTTGGATGTTTGTTTCTCGGGGCAACAAACTCTGAATCACCACTTTATGCCCTTGTTTAGGTACATGGTGCTGGACTGCTGGTGCACCCACTGTCCCATTCCCTTATACCAAACATTTAGTTTTTCTTAATCTAATGCCCCTGGTAAAATGAAGCCATGCCACTATTATAAGCCATGACAAGTTTAGCCAAATGTTTTTGCCTGTAATTATTTGAGACTCTAATTGTTTCCTCTGTAGCTTTTTGTGCAAACAGGGATATCCATTTCACCTGGTTGTTGTTGTGACCTTTTGGTGCACTGCACAAAACACTTCTTAAAAGAAGTGACTTTTGTGTTGTTTAACTAGAATGTCAGAATGGAACAGTTGATTCATTTCGGTGGAACTGCACAAAGGGAGATTTGTGTTCCAGTCCTCATCATCCATATTGGCACCATAACCTTCCTTTAGGTAAGAATGATATTTAATGCATGTGTTCATCTCCATTTTGTGACTGCCATGAGAAAATAATGCTATTATTTACTAGTACACTTCTACTCCCTCACTGACAAAACCAATTCAGAAATAGAAGGCCAATCATGTACTTGGTTTCACCAACTGGTGAGGAGAAAGAGAAACCGAGCATGAAGAGGAAGAAGAAGAATAAGCAGTGCCAAGGTGATCTTGCTGAAGCCAGAGGCCTCAGTCGAGGCCATTCAAGGGCTCCGGCAACGTCTACCTTACACGTGAGACAATCCTCTAGGGAGCCCTTCCACTTCTGCTATCTCTCCTGCAAGGTCACTTAATTAATTAGGACTACTTAAGTACCACTAATTTATTGCTGCCTAATTTTCCTGTGGGAGTTAAACAAATCTTTAGTAGCACCCTATGCTGAATCATGTACGTGTGTATGTTTGTCTATGGAGGCGAATCATGTGGTGGAGCAGGGAGGTAATATTGGTAGTGTCATGACATAATAGTGCTATTGTTTTGCATGTCAATTTATTGCCATTGGTTCAATGAGGCAATGTTTTGCGTATTGTCCATCATGAATTTGATGCTACTGTTAGAGTAATATGCTAATGTCTTTCTATCCTTTCTCACTAAGCTAATGAAGGTTTCACCTTGTTCATACTTGTGCAAACAGGGATCATGTTGTGCCAATCATACATTTTAGTGGAACTACACAAGACAATACAATGAATTGTATCCAAGCCAGTGCTTTAACTCTGCTGGAAGTTCTAGATAATCTTTCGATATAATCTCAGCACTGATAAATAAGAGTGATTTCAGCCACACATTTGAAGTGCACAAAAATATATACTATTGAGTGATTCCAGTGAGTGCTTTATCATCTCTTCTGGGACTACATGAATAAGCTTTTTTCCTCAAGTTGGTACCGGCCTAAGGCCTTCATCCATATTAGTTTGATGTCATCTCTATTTGTATCGTCCTACTGTCATGAGAAACTCCTTTATCTTTGCACGTTAAAGTTTTGCAACCTATGATACATGGCAATGCTTTGAGTGTTGAGCCAATTGGCATTGATTAAATAAACTAATACCTCTCTTTAAGCAAGACTACTATGTTGCTAACTTTATCCATTAAGATAATGATGGTGCTTCTATTTTTTAGTGTATCTTTCATAAACTAGTCCCACTATTACAGTAATCTCACTCTCTCAATATATGTGCCAACAGGGATGCTCGATTTTGGTGGCACTGCACAAAAACTTTGGGTGCTTCATTGCCTCGACAGCTTCCTTCCTTTCTTGTCAGTCGCTAACATGGGCTTGCTTCCTTTCTTTGCTATCAGTCGCTTCGCTTATCTCGGCTTCCAGTCAAAGGAAATAGTAATTGATATGCTACCTCACACAGGTTGGTATTGGTCTTTATCCTGATATTGTGCTTGTCATATGTATTGGTAATTTCGTATTGTGCTACTGTTTGCCGATTTTATAAAGGAGTAACTTGGAGCCTGAACTCGCAGGCAAATCATTACATTGGGTGATTTCAGTAGAACTGCACAAAAATATCAGATGGACCGATACTTATGCTGCTGCTATGTACTCCAAAGTGCACTCAGACAAGCATCGATGTTGACAAGAAGAAGTGCCTATATTCATTCGAGTATCAACCGGCGTCAACCAGTTGTCAAACTCCAAGTATTAGGAGAGTGAACGCCAAAAATATTGCTTGGCGCATAGCCCAGAAAAACATAGTCCAGTCTTTGGTCCCAACTTGTGCCTTTTGGTTATCGACACATATGGTAGCGAACTGTATGTCATGGAGTCTAAAGATTCCAGACAAGTTGGTTGATGTGTATATTCATCTGGCATTTAATCGGTCTGCACGCTAGGGATGCTCCATTTTAGTTGAACTGCACAAAAATTTGGGTGGTTCATTTTCTCAACCGCCTCCTTTCTTGTCTGCAATGTAGAATTTTGGCGAGCTACATGACCAAGGTGAGCCTGTAAACTAGTTAGATGAAAGTAGTGGCCAAGTTGCTCAAACCTCCCTCGGCACGAGGCCACTATTTGAGGATAAACCTACAAGCAAAGTTCAGATTGTCTGTGCTTCCTCTTATGTACTCGAAAGTTTACTCGTACAAGCATTAATTTTAGCAAGAAGTATCTCCGACTGAACACCATTTACCAGTCTATAACCTAGGTAATTAAAGTTCGTCCATGGATGATATTGGTTGTGATCTCAATCATTTGGATGCATAAACATACTGAACATGTGTATATCTGAATGTTTTTGTGAATTATCTATGAATATTGTTGTGGGATCTATCAATCATTTGGATGCATAGACATGTTGAACTTGTGTATATATGATTCTTTTGAGTTGTTGATTGTGAATGTTGGCTATGAATATGAACGTGTCTTGTGAACCTGAGTTTGATACGAATGTTTACCTTTTCTGTTGTACTTGTGTGTGAACTTGTTAGTATGCCTACTATGTGATTTGTGACGCGTGGGTGTCAACGGCAAACGTTCTTCCCGAGAAGAATTGCACCTGCTTTCTTAGGGTAGCAACGACGCATCAACTCTTTTTAATCTTTTTGCTCTGTCTTCCCCCCTGCCCCGCTCAACCCCTGCCATAATGTTTTCGGCCTCAAAACAAACATAGTATTGCATTGTTTTTGGGGCTTGATGAAAAATCAAGTGCTGGTTTTTGTACGTTGGCCCGCCCAGCAAATGGGCTGCTGGTCCACCATGGACTGGGAGGCTAAAAATACAAGTTGTATGGTGCAGAGGCAAGTAAAAAAACGCCATCGAGAGCCATCAACTGAAGAAAAAAATCGCTCCTGATGTGCTTCTTCAGTCGTGCCACCGGCCCCATCTTTAATCCAGTTTGCTCGGGGATCTAGTTGGTATCATTTTTTTCCAGAGGGCGAACAAGTATCAGCTAGGCCTAGGTTTTTTTAACATGCGTAGCCCACGACATACGGAGACAGTGGTTTCAACTTATTTTTTGAGGTCCATACCAGCCTATGGGCTTTTTCTTAAAGATCGGCAGCCCGATGTATTTTTTTAATAAAACGCAGATCTCTGGTCCATTTATCTATATATAAGAATAATAATGTTGTGTCCAATTTAAGTTTTCCCTTCTAACCACATTATATATATTTATATTATTCCTATTATCATATATTTTATAGAGACTTATATATACATTATAAAAACATCCCATGTGTTATTAACTTATAAAAGTAAATGTTTAACAGAAGTTGGCAAGGAAAATCCTGGTTGTTTTTGACACACAGGGAAGGAAAATCCTGGTGATTCCGTACAAAAGCTTCAAAGATTTTAAGGACCAATGTAATAATAACGCGCTCATTTTTATTTTGAGCTGTTACTCACTAAATTTTTTTTATATACAAAAAATGTGTCGCTCCGGTTTATCTTTTGATATTAATTGCTCCTTCTAACCTAACATTATATATAGAACGAGCCCAACTAATTCGTGTATTTCAAGAAAGTGCAAATGGGCTGGGATTTCTTAGAAAATATAAATGGGCCGCATTGACGCGAAATTATTTGTTCACCCAGCCCAGCAAATGGACTATACATTCTAGAAAACATGGGTTAAATATATGCCACATTTTTGCAGGATGACATGTGGGCCAATAGGTCGAAGCCTACGTAGGGCGTTGTTAACTTGGTCAACAAATGATTATGACATCCACAACCATTGGATTTATATCGAATGGCCAACATGCACCTTCAATCTCTTGTCTTCTTCCTCCAGCATCGCCGGGACCGCCTGGTCTGGCCTCCCGCGGCTACCGGCTCTGCTTAGCATGCATCGCTGTGAAGCGCTACCCCACCGCCGACCAGGCTATCGCTCCACCCCTCCACACCTCCTATTATTATCCACCGACTGCAGCCCCATGCCGCACCAGAACTATTTATAACCCTTGTACTCCTCTCAATCTATGACTCCATTGCCGCGTCTTCCCATCTCCGGGTCGTTCCCGTCCGGGGCCTCGCTGTCGTCCACCGCCTAGCTGCGCTCGGTGCAGCGTGGTCAACAAATGAGAGCCATCGGAAGAGGACTGTATGTGAAGAGCCTGACGGCGGGACCCACCAGGTCCATGGTCGCACGCAAGGAAAGTTCCTCCTTATTAAGCTAAAAAATGTTTCCTCCCCCTGACAGTTGGGACCCACCGGCTGTATCTTCGCATGGAAGGAAGTGCCTCCTTGTTATGCGGAAAAATTATTCCTCCCATTGACAGATGGGACCCGTCAGATTTGGTGGCTGACTTGTGGGCCTACTAAGCGGACGTGTATGCAGGGCTTTGTCAACTTAATCAATAAATGATTCTAGCAGCTGGACCGTTGGATGTTAATCCAACAGCCGTGCTCCTTCTTCAACCTATGTTCTTGCTCCTGTCTCCCGTGGGCGGCACTGCGGCAGTGCTGTCGCGCACCCGAACCAGTCAAGTTTCCCACTCCTCTCCATCTACGACTCCACCGCCGCGTCTTCCCCATCTCCGCGTCGTTCCAGTCTGGGGCCTCGTCGTCGTCCACCAGCCTTGGTGCGCTCGGCACGGTGTGGTCAACATGGTCAACAACCGAGAGTCATCGGAAGATGACTGTACGTGAGAGGCTGACAGTGGGGACGCACCACGCCCATGGACGCATGCATGCAAGTGCATCCTTTTTACCCCCAAAACAATGTTTTCTCCCCCTGACTGCTGGGACCCACCAGCTACATCTTCGCACACAAGGAAGTGCGTCCTTATTATGGCAAAAAATACCCCCTGACAGCTGGGACCCAACAGCTATATCTTCGCACGCAAGGAAGTGCGTCCTTATCCTCCCTGACAGCTGGGACCCACCCGGTCGAAGTGTACGTAGCGTTGTCATTCTGGTCGCGAACATGTACGTACATATGGTCGGTCTGTTTGCAGGTTGTAGCGATGAACTGTGGCCGTGTAAGGAAGGGCACGTGTCATAGTAGAGGCGCGCACGTAGCATGTACACGTATGTATAGTGGCCAGGGTGCAAGAAAGTAAATCCGGCCACGTACGTACATACAGGCAGGGTCTTGAACACCTACTCACGCATATGTACGGCCAGGGCTCGTGTACATGGCTTGGTCGGAACAGAGAAACTGTGACGTCGTCGTGTTCACGGGGAGGCAACAGAATACGTTGTGTTCATCGGGAGGCAACGGAACGCGTGTTGTTCATCGGGAGCCAACCGGCTTGGACGGAACAACCGATGGAAACAAGGCCTGGCGTACCGCAGAACGGAGGAACGGCCTTGTGTTCGACCGGCCACGGTCGAAATGGGATCCTGTTCATCAGGAGGGGTCTAGCGTACCACAAAATGGAGGAAACATACTTCTCTTGGACCTCCTACGGTTGAAATGGGGTCCTGTTGATCGAGAGGGGTGTGGCGTACTGAAGGAAATATGCCCTAGAGGCAATAATAAAGTTATTATTTATTTCCTTATATCATGATAAAGGTTTATTATTCATGCTAGAATTGTATTAACTGGAAACATAATGCATGTGTGAATACATAGACAAACAGAGTGTCACTAGTATGCCTCTACTAGACTAGCTCGTTAATCAAAGATGGTTATGTTTCCTAACCATAAACAAAGAGTTGTTATTTGATTAACGAGGTCACATCATTGGTTGAATGATCTGATTGACATGACCCATTATATTAGCTTAGCACCCGATCGTTTAGTATGTTGCTATTGCTTTATTCATGACTTATACATGTTCCTATGACTATGAGATTATGCAACTCCCGTTTGCCAGAGGAACACTTTGGGTACTACCAAACGTCACAACATAACTGGGTGATTATAAAGGAGTATTACAGGTGTCTCCAATGGTAGATGTTGGGTTGGCGTATTTCGAGATTAGGATTTGTCACTCCGATTGTCGGAGAGGTATCTCTGGGCCCTCTCGGTAATGCACATCATTTAAGCCTTGCAAGCATTGCAACTAATGAGTTAGTTGCAGGATGATGTATTATGGAACGAGTAAAGAGACTTGCCGGTAACGAGATTGAACTAAGTATTGGATACTGACGATCGAATCTCGGACAAGTAACATACCGATGACAAAAGGAACAACGTATGTTGTTATGCGGTCTGACCGATAAAGATCTTCGTAGAATATGTAGGAGCCAATATGGGCATCCAGGTCCCGCTATTGGTTATTGACCGGAGACGTGTCTCGGTCATGTCTACATTGTTCTCGAACCATAGGGTCCGCACGCTTAACGTTACGATGACAGTTATTATGAGTTTATGCATTTTGATGTACCGAAGGAGTTTGGAGTCCCAGATGTGATCACGGACATGACGAGGAGTCTCGAAATGGACGAGACATAAATATTGATATATTGGAAACCTATGTTTGGACATCGGAAGTGTTCCAGGTGAAATCAGGATTTTACCGGAATACCGGGAGGGTTACCGGAACCCCCCGGGAGCCAAATGGGCCATAGTGGGCCTTAGTGGAAAGGAGAAAGGGGCTGCCCTAGGTGGCCGCGCGCCTCCCCCCTTCCCCTAGTCCTATTAGGACTAGGAGAGGTGGCCGGCCCCCTCTCTCCCTCTCCCCCTTGAGGAATCCTTTTCCAACTAGGATTGGGGGGGGAATCCTACTCCCGGAGGGAGTAGGACTCTCCTGGCGAGCCAAGGGCTTGGCCGGCCAGCCCCTCCCCCTGGATCCTTTATATACGGAGGCAGGGGGCACCCCATAGACACACAAGTTGATCTACGGATCGTTCCTTAGCCATGTGCGGTGCCCCCTTCCACCAAATTCCACCTTGGTCATATCGTTGCAGTGCTTAGGCGAAGCCCTGCGCCGGTAACACATCAAGATCGTCACCACGCCGTCGTGCTGAAGGAACTCTTCTCTGACGCTTTGCTGGATCGGAGCCCGGGGATCGTCATCGAGCTGAACGTGTGCCAAGAACTCGGAGGTGCCGGAGTAACGGTGCTGTGATCGGTCGGATCATGAGGAGAACGTACGACTACTTCCTCTACGTTGAGTCAACGCTTCCGCTTCAGTCTACAAGGGTATGTAGACGACACTCTCCCCTCTCGTTGCTATGCATCACCATGATCTTGCGTGTGCGTAGGAAATTTTTTGAAATTACTACGTTCCCCAACAGTGGTATCAGAGCCTAGGTTTTTATGGTTTGATGTTATTTGCACGAGTAGAACACAAGTAAGTTGTGGACGATACAAGTCATACTGCCTACCAGCATGTCATACTTTGGTTCAGCGGTATTGTTGGACGAGACGATCCGGACCAACCTTACGCGTACGCTTACGCGAGACTGGTTCCCTCGACGTGCTTTGCACATAGATGGCTTGCGGAAGACTGTCTCTCCAACTTTAGTTGAACCGAGTGTGGCTACGCCCGGTCCTTGAGAAGGTTAAAACGGAGTCTATTTGACAAACTATCGTTGTGGTTTTGATGCGTAGGTAAGATGAGTTCTTGCTTAAGCCCGTAGCAGCCACGTAAAACTTGCAACAACAAAGTAGAGGACGTCTAACTTGTTTTTGCAGGGCATGTTGTGATGTGATATGGTCAAGACATGATGCTAAATTTTATTGTATGAGATGATCATGTTTTGTAACCGAGTTATCGGCAACTGGCAGGAGCCATATGGTTGTCGCTTTATTGTATGCAATGCAATCGCGATGTAATGCTTTACTTTATTACTAAGCGGTAGTGATAGTCATGGAAGCATAAGATTGGCGAGACGACAACGATGCTGCGATGGAGATCAAGGTGTCGCGCCGGTGACGATGGTGATCACGACGGTGCTTCAGAGATGGAGATCACAAGCACAAGATGATGATGACCATATCATATCACTTATATTGATTGCATGTGATGTTTATCTTTTTATGCATCTTATCTTGCTTTGATTGACGGTAGCATTATAAGATGATCTCTCACTAAATTATCAAGAAGTGTTCTCCCTGAGTATGCACCGTTGCAAAAGTTCTTCGTGCTGAGACACCACGTGATGATCGGGTGTGATAGGCTCTACGTTCAAATACAACGGGTGCAAAACAGTTGCACACGCGGAATACTCAGGTTATACTTGACGAGCTATGCATATAAGATATGACCTCGGAACACAGATACCGAAAGGTCGAGCGTGAATCATATAGTAGATATGATCAACATAAAGATGTTCACCATTGAAAACTACTCCATATCACGTGATGATCGGTTATGGTTTTAGTTGATTTGGATCACGTGATCACTTAGAGGATTAGAGGGATGTCTATCTAAGTGGGAGTTCTTAATTAATTTGATTAATTGAACTTAAACTTATCATGAACTTAGTATCTGATAGTATCTTGCTTGTTTATGTTGATTGTAGATAGATGGCTCATGCTGTTGTTTCGTTAAATTTTAATGCGTTCCTTGAGAAAGCAAAGTTGAAAGATGATGGTAGCAATTACACGGACTAGGTCCGTAACTTGAGGATTATCCTCACTGCTGCACAGAAGAATTACGTCCTGGAAGCACCGCTAGGTGCCAGGCCTGCTGCTAGAGCAACACCAGAAGTTATGAACGTCTGGCAGAGCAAAGCTGATGACTACTCGATAGTTCAGTGTGCCATGCTTTACGGCTTAGAACCGGGACTTCAACGACGTTTTGAACGTCATGGAGCATATGAGATGTTCCAGGAGTTGAAGTTAATATTTCAAGCAAATGCCCGGATTGAGAGATATGAAGTCTCCAATAAGTTCTATAGCTGCAAAATGGAGGAGAACAGTTCTGTCAGTGAGCATATACTCAAAATGTCTGGGTATAATAATCACTTGATTCAATTGGGAGTTACTCTTCCAGATGATTGCGTCATTGACAGAATTCTCCAATCACTGCCACCAAGCTACAACAGCTTCATGATGAACTATAATATGCAAGGGATGACCAAGACTATTCCCGAGCTCTTCGCAATGCTAAAAGCTGCGGAGGTAGAAATCAAGAAGGAGCATCAAGTGTTGATGGTTAACAAAACCACTAGTTTCAAGAAGAAGGGCAAAGGGAAGAAAAAGGGGAACTTCAAGAAGAACGGCAAGCGAGTTGCTGCTCAAGAGAAGAAACCCAAGACTGGACCTAAGCCTGAAACTGAGTGCTTCTACTGCAAGCAGACTGGTCACTGGAAGCGGAACTGCCCCAAGTATTTGGCGGATAAGAAGGATGGCAAGGTGAACAAAGGTATATGTGATATACATGTTATTGATGTGTACCTTACTAATGTTCGCAGTAGCACCTGGGTATTTGATACTGGTTCTGTTGCTAATATTTGCAACTCAAAACAGGGACTACAGAATAAGCGGACACTAGCAAAGGACGAGGTGACGATGCGCGTAGGAAACGGTTCCAAATTCGATGTGATCGCGGTCGGCATGCTACCTCTACATCTACCTTCGGGATTAGTATTAGACCTAAATAATTGTTATTTGGTGCCAGCGTTGAGCATGAACATTATATCTGGATCTTGTTTGATGCGAGACGGTTATTCATTTAAATCAGAGAATAATGGTTGTTCTATTTATATGAGTAATATCTTTTATGGTCATGCACCCTTGAAGAGTGGTCTATTTTTGATGAATCTCGATAGTAGTGATACACATATTCATAATGTTAAAACCAAAAGATGCAGAGTTGATAATGATAGTGCAACTTATTTGTGGCACTGCCGTTTAGGTCATATCGGTATAAAGCGCATGAAGAAACTCCATACTGATGGACTTTTGGAGTCACTTGATTATGAATCACTTGGCACTTGCGAACCGTGCCTCATGGGCAAGATGACTAAAACACCGTTCTCCGGAATTATGAAGAGAGTAACGGTGCTGTGATCGGTCGGATCGTGAGGAGAACGTATGACTACTTCCTCTACGTTGAGTCAACGCTTCCGCTTCAGTCTACAAGGGTATGTAGACGACACTCTCCCCTCTCGTTGCTATGCATCACCATGATCTTGCGTGTGCGTAGGAATTTTTTTGAAATTACTACGTTCCCCAACACGTACTGCAAAACAGAGGAAACAGACTTGTGTTAGAGCGCTATGGTCGAAACGGGGGTCATGTTCATCGGGAGGGGCGTGGCGTACCGCAAAACGGGACTCCACCGGATACTGTTCAACTCCACCATTGACCTCCTCCAGCCTCCACGGGTTATTGTTCATCCACCGTCGACCTCCTCCAGCCTCCACCTATGACTGTTCATCCATGGCCTCCTGTTCATTCAGCCTCCACTGCGGGCTCCTCCACCGGCTACTGTTCAACCAGCCCTCTCAATGGGGTCCTGTTCAACCGCCCCTCCACGGGCTACTGTTCATCCAACCCTCCACCGACTACTGTTCAACCAGCCCTCCATGGGGTCGTCCTGTTCATCCAGCCCTCCACGGGGTCCTGTTCATACAACCCTCCACCGGCTCGATTGATCGGGGTCCTGTTTATCCAGCGGCAACGGCCTCTACTACCACGGGTTCCTGTTCATCCAACTCCCCATCGGGAACTGTTCATCCAACCCCCCCCCCCCAACAACACTCACTGTTCATCAAGAGGCAACAGGTTCGATCGGCTTTAGTTAGCAGCAGTAGCGAAGGAATCGCTCGATCGGGTTCATTTAACAACCATCGATCGATCGCTTGGGTTTAGTAACGCGTAGCCTGCAGTGCAATCGCTCGGGTTTGATTAGAGCCCAATGCCTCGCTCGGGTTCAGTTAGAGCGCAACACCTCGCACACATGCGTACATGTACAAGAGAAACAGGCATCGCTCCACCCCCGACCACCCACCATACCAGGCAACTCCCTGATATTTTCCTCGCCCTCACTTTTACCACGGTTTTTTCCATCATGGACGGCCCAGAGAATGTCATGCAGCCGCGTCTCTGGCCCGCCCAGGACGAAAAGCCCATTTTCTGTCATGATTTTTTGTCACAGAAGTAGGAGCCCACCACATCTATGATGATACCGGGTTTTGTCACAATTATCGTCATAGAAGTGTCATAAGCATGACAAATTTTTTTCGTTCGGCCCAAAATGTCACGGATGTGTCTTTTTTGTAGTGACCCCTACCATCAACCTGATTCCCGTTCGTCACCGCTCGCCGCTCCAGAGCCTTCTCTGGCGATCTTGTCCCCTGTCCCGCCCCCACCTATAGATAGGGCATTCCCTGAGCTTCTCTGGCCATCCCAATCTTCCCCACTAACCTCAAATCATCGAGTAGAAGGCTGCGGCCAGGCCAGGCGGGCCTCTGGCCGCCGTTCTGCACCGAAGCTCGCCGTCGATCCTCCCTCGGCATTATGCTTCCTCCGGCGCCGCTCGACCCTATCCAACCACTCCCGCATGCTTGTGGCGTTCCCCTGGTCGAGACGGTGTAGCTGGAGCCCTTCTACCTTGCCGGCACCGCGAACCCGATGAGCCCCCTCCGCCGCCACCTCTGGAGAAGCTCGCCATGATGTCGTATGTTCACCTCCGACCATGCTACTGGTACGTGTGTTCTCGCCATGCAGAGACGCGTCCATCCATCCCTTCGCCGGCGGCAGCCATGGCCTCCTCGCCGGACAACAACCGGCGATGGAACAACCGTCCCCTGCCCCCCCCCTCTCTCTCTAACCCTGAAAGAGGGGCCCGCTGGTCAGCCTCTCTCTCTCTCCCCGAAGTGGTATAAGTGGAGGCGTAACCCCAGAATACGCCTTCGATGTCACCCCTTTCTATTTATTCTGAAATTCATATTAAATCAGAAAATTGACCCAACTTTGACCAACTATAACTTTTATTCTACAAGTCCAAATCAGTTGATTCTTTTATATTGGTTCTGTCTTGAGCTCCTCTATTAGCATGCAAAATTTGAAATTTTTTGCTTGCTATAGATATTTTCTGGTGCATTTAAATGTGTTATGTGACAATTTCTTTATGCCATTTTAATTATTTTCAAAAGGATCTTGCTGCCTAGAGGAGAACCAGGAGGATTGTGACCCTCCTCTGCACTAAGGCAAGCCATCACAAATATTTGCAAGAGTGACATTTCAATGACTATGATTTTAACTTGAATATGAACTCATATAATGCATATAGTTATTTAATTAATTTCACTTGTGCTAGTTCATAGTCATGCTATGCTTACTATGTTTCCAGTGGTATTTCGGTCGTTTGGTCAAGATGATACAGTAGAGTAATATGATCATGAGCATGTGTAGGTTAATACTGGCATTATGTTGAAAAGGTGCATATGTATATCGTTGCATTTTTATGGAATACTATGGCTCGGATATATTTCATTGCAAGTTAAAACATGATGATAATTCAACTTGAACATGCTGTTGATCGAGTCATGGTGCCACCGAATCGAGCTTCCTAGTGCAACCACATTTGCCTTTATGGGAAGGCCCTTTCTCGGTCTGTTGTTATGCCTCTCGCCGGTGCCTCCAACTAGAGAAGGTTATGTGCTTGCGCTATCCTATCCTAGTAGCAGGCATTGCCTTGTGTGCCCGTAGTTGTTTTGGTACAACTGTCCCCATTTGGGACCATTTTCTTTTGCCACGACGGTGGCCGCTGGATGTCCGGAGTGGCATCAAGGCCACCCATGACTTAGCCCAAAGGGGAGTTGGTCAGAGTGGCCGGGAGTGTGTCATGGCAATGGATTGGTTCTGTAGGAACGCCATTGGTCCACCCGAATGAGAGTTCGAGGCCATGGGTTCTGTGGTGTAGGTATAGTGTAGTAACTTCTGCAGAGTGTGTTTAATCTATCGATAGCCGTGTCCTCGGTCATGGACACGGTTCGTAGTAGGTCACACTGTCAGATCCGGGGTTTCGCAGACCCTTGAGAGGTTCGAACTCTGGGGTGCGTGCGAAGAACTCTCTCTCCCCAGGCCACCTGATCAATGATTCCAAGGCCTAGCTCGACAAAGCCAAGGGACACCGCAGTTTATCCTGGTTCGGGCCACCTTGCGGTGTAACACCCTACTCCAGCTTTGTAGTGGATTGCCTCGAGGGCTGAGGATGAACTAGTAAAGTGGTGGAACAGCCTCAGGAGGTGATGTGTTCTTGAGTTCGATGAGCTGGTGAGCTAATCTGGGTGGAATGGATCCATCCCCTCTTCCCAAATGTAGGCGGGAAGGGATCCCACAACGGCCAAATTTGAAGGGAGACAACTAGTACAAGCTATCGTGACAAAAGTAGCCTTTGCCTGCAAAAGGCTCTGGTGGTGACACTGTGGTGGGCTCCGTGATGACCTCCATCCGGGCGGTCTTGGTCTTGTTCCACTGATATGGAAACCTTTGCTTGATTCCTCAGGACCCCGCGCCTGTGCTTGCCTCCTTAGCACCAAAGAGGAAACTGGTACACTGCGCCCATTGGCGCCCGCCTGGCCTTGGTCGTCATGGCTCACGTCATGTGAACCTCGTGAGGTGCGCCTTGCATAGATACCTCTGCTCCTCGGGAGCCATCCTGGTGAGGCTGCCTCCTAGGGAGGTCGTGGTGTCATCCGCCTTGCGAGGGTCTTAGGTTGTTGTTGCTGAAGCTGGGCCGTACCGGGCCGTTGACAGAGCCACTCCTAGGCCGCAGGCAGGCAAGTATGGGTACCCCCGTTCCCAGGACACCGACAGTAGCCCCCGAGCCCAAGGCGCGCTCGAACTTGGCTTCGAGGCGAAGCCAAAGGGCAAGTGCAGAGCGTCGCGGGCCCCAACTGCCTGCGGTCTCGGTTGACGCGTGGTGATTGATGGGACATGGATGCCTCTGCTTCCCCATGCTGCCACAACAACCGTTAGACTTGACAAGACCCTGCTACATGCAGAGAAAAACCATCATTAAGTGCGATCATGGAGGTCGGCGGTTGGCCTCCTCTTGGCTATAAATGAGGAGAGGGGCGGAGCCCCTTTTGCTCATCTCCTTCTTCCCATCGCTTGCTCCTTCCTCCTCCTTGCCTCGCCGTCTTGTTGCGGCACCCATGGCGCCTATCAGGAGGTTTCCTGCAGCAGAGAAAGGAAAAACTCCCCACGAGGAGCAGGGGCCGCTCCCGCCGAAGAAGAGGCTGAGCCGCCTCCACGAAGCCGACGATAGGCCAGAGGTGACACAGCCTTGGTACGAGCGACCTCCGCCCAGCTTTCTACTTCCTCTATACGCCTAGGTGCAAGGCTCCGGAGGAGGCGGCAACGCCTCGCGCCATGCCAGCCACGGCCGTGGTGGCCAGGTTGAGGTTGCAAGGGCTGCAGGCCCGCAAACCCCACACTGAAGGCTCCTCGCGTGAGATCGTGGTGTGGCCGGTGATGCCTCCGTGCACGTGGGTTCAGCTCCCGCGGTTCTTCATGGAGGAGATGCCACCGAGGGGGCCACTCGAGCTGTGGCTGCAGCATGCTGGGTGCTGCAGTCTGGCCACTGGGGCAGAGGTTGAGGTCGTCCCCTGGGCAAAGTCTTCGTGACCGGACGATGGGGCGAGGTCGCTCGCGCTTGCCGCGCGAAGGGGCCCCTCACCATCCATTTTGAGTATGACGGCGCCTCCACATTGTTCTTCAAGGTCTTCGACGAGGAAGGTCGCCGCCTGGAGTGCTGCCCTGGAGGAAGCCGCCAGCAGGGCACAACAACGGGCATTGAGCCAGCCTCCGGCCCTGCCGATAGCTCCTCCAGCAGCAATGACGACTCCTGGGAATCCAGCGACTGTCCCGAGCCTAGCGAGTCTCCGGAGCCGAGCAACGACAGCTACGTGCCCCCGAGCTCTCGTCGTGCCCGGAGCGCGGCAGTGTCATCCGCTCGGCGTCGACAGTGATCTGGACAGGGTTGGGCTGGCCTCACATGGCCCTCCGTTGATGATGGCGTCGATGGCGATGCCCGTAGCCAGGGGTCCTTGAGGTTTCTTCTTCTTTTGTTCCCTGCGAGGAATCGAGACAAACCCCGTGGGGGTGTGTAAATAACTTGTAATGCTTTTACTCCAATGTTTATTATTCCTATTATAAGGTTGCGGCTGCGTGTCTTGCTTCGACATTGTTCCCTCGTTTCATCCTCGCGGTAGCTTAGCACTCTACGCCGGCAGGTCCCAGTCTCCAGGCAACCTTCGGCCGTCGCTAGTATGCCAGGTCGAGATGTCGTGGTCAAGGCCAGGAGGTGAGCGGCCCAAGGTCCGATAAGAGCGTCTGAGGTGCGATGCTCAAGAGGACGCCTTTGGCGTGCAAGAAGCTTCCTGAACGCCGAAAAGGAAGGCGGCATTGCCGGAGCAAGGCTGCGAGAGTCGAAAATTCCAGACAGCAGCATCGCGCTAACACGAATAGGTGACTTATCTTAACGAGCCTGAGGTGATTCCTTGTGCGGCGTCCGATTTGCGCTTCAGCGGCGGCGTTGCTAGGTAGGGCTCACGCCGGCCTCCCCTTTCCTCGCCCATTTGTATGCTCTGCATCCTCGGGTCTAACCCTCGAGCGAGGCTGAGCCGCCGCTGGTATGCCAGGTCACGATGCCGTGGTCAAGGCCAGGGGGTGAGGGCTGGAGAGTCGGTAGGAGCTCCTAAGGCGGAGATGCTCAGGAGCCCCCGTTTAACACGCAAGCGAATCACGTGAAAGGGGCAGCCGGCGGGGCCACCTGTAGCTAAGCTCTGGAGATTCCTGCGGGTTAGTCCGAGGGGAGAATATAACCCATAATCGCGTTTGCTATCCTGCCGCTGATCTTTCCGCAAGAAGATGAAGGCACTGAGGGTCTGGTGAGGTGACGTGCGCGGGACGGGCCGTGAGCCAGGGCTCGATCTCTCAGGTTTGTCAGCGTTGCAGGGATGGACCCAAGCAAAAGCGCCATGCCAGCATGTGTAGCCCCCGTTGCGGGATGAGCAGGAGGCCGATCAGCAACGCGGGAGGCCGCGAAGAGCAATAGGCAAGCAGGTGACAACATAAATCATCTTGTGGAAGGAGGTAACGCTAGTTGTGATAGATGCAAGAACGATACATACCCCAGGGCAGACCCACGCGGACTGGGGATGATGCAGCCCGAGGGGCACCCCGAACAAAGTAAATCAAATGCACAAAAGGATACATGTCGCAGGGACAGGCCCATGCGACCTGGGGATAATGCAACCCGAGGGGCGCCCCCAACTGAATGAACCGGAAAATGTCACCTAGCACCGTTGCTAAAGAGATGTTGAAGTAGCTGAAGGCACGTGCTGAAGAAGTTTCTCCTCACGAGCCGCCTGGGTCCTGAACCTCGGGAGGTTCTGGAGGCTCGGGGGGCTCATGAAGAACTGTCGCAATCTCCTCTAGGACCGCCTGGTGCGTGGCTTCCTGAGCCGCCAGAACACTTCGCAGGCGACACTAGAAGGTAACGGCCGCATTTGGCAGGCCAAAGGGCATGCGAACATAACTGTGTTGGGGGCCCTCACACCGACCAATGTGCAATGGACAGAAGCACTCCTGGGATGCGGCCCTATTGAGCCCTAGGATGTTGACACAGATGCGCAGCTCATCGTCCTCGCCAAGAGAAGGAGCCACACCAGGTGGCGGGCGGCGGTCGCCGCGCATGGCTCTTGCCTCTTGAAGCTCCTCGGTTGCCTTGGTGATGAATCCCGAGCACCCGGCACTCCGTGCCTTGTGCCCTGGTGAGGGGATCGTGCGATGAAGCATGCCTCCATGTGGTGCCCGAGCGCCTCCCTTGTGACATTGGCTAAGTCTGAGGCCCTCTAGAAGAGAGCCCCCGAGCCCAGCCCGAGGAGAGCGCCGAGCGAGCCTTCCTATGCGAGAGAGGGAGGCGCCCCATCTGTGGGCGCAGGTCCTGAGGTGGTGCCACTGGAAATACCGCTCTCCTAAGGCTCTTGGCGAAGAAGCTTCTTCTTCTTCTTGGGGACAGCCTCAGGAGGGTAGATGGCGCCTTCGTTGCCTGGGTCCTCGACCACTGCAGCCTGGTAGGCGCGCTTGAGAGAGCACACTGCGTCCTTCTCCTTGCAGGTGATCGTGATGATGTCGCGGTTTCCTGGCATCTTGAGGACATTGTAGCCATGATGACTCACCGCCATGAACTTGGCCAGGGCTGGATATCCAAGGATAGCATTGTACGGAAGATGGATGTGAGCGACGTCGAAGTTGATGAGCTCGGTGCGGTAGTTGTCGCACTGGCCGAAGGTGACAGTGAGGCGGATCTACCCTATCAGGGTGTTGGAGCCACCGGTCACTCCCGAGAAAGGCTTGGTGGGCTACAGCTGATAGAAAGAACATTGAGCCCCGCACCGCCATTGATGAGGGCTTGGTGACAAGGACATTGCTGATGACGGGCGAGCAAAGCATCGGGAGGGCGCCAGCAGTTGCCGCACATTTGAGCTGGTCGGACCAGCTGAAGGTGATGGTGCACTTGGACCACCTGAGCAGACGTGTGGCCTCGAGCCTGGGGAGGGCCGCGTTCACCTCACAAGAGAACTGCTTGAAGATGCGTTGAGAGGCTGGGGCCTGTGCGCCGTCCAAGATGCAGGCGATGGCGCGAGGCTCCTGGAAGCCCCCAGCCCCCTCATCCTGGTAGTGGTGGCAGCGGAGGGAGGCCGACGTTGCCCTGGGGATGGTCCTCACGATGCTGATCTCTCCAGGCGCCCTCGCGAGGCTGGCCCTGCCAGCGGTCGTCCTGAGGCTGGTCGCGCTACTCTTGGTGGGGGCCGCGGTCATCCCAGCATCCCCCACATCGTCCTCCTCCGCGGCCGTAGCTTCGGTCCTTGCGCTCGGGGCGTTGACCGGGGCGCCCGTCGCGGATAGCCCTGAGCTCTTGACAGTCATTGGTGTTGTGGCTGTGTACGTTGTGGAAGACGCATAACGGGCAGCTGCCCTTGGATGAATCTGGGTGGTTGCAACCATGCTTCATCTCTGGTTCAGCTGCGAGCACGACCGCCCCCTTGCACTTCACGTCCTTGGCCTTGGCCTTCTTGTCTTCTGGGTCGGTTGCTGGGAGCTCGAGGAGGGAGAGGCATCCTTCCTCGGCTCTCGCACACTTGGTAACCATGTTGAACATCTCCAGAGCCATGCACATGTCCTCGTGTCTGGCGAGCTCCTCCTTCATATTGACATCATGGACGCCATCGAAGAATGCTGAGATGATGGCCTCGTCCGAAACCTTAGGGATCTTGAGGCGAACGCTGCTGAAGCGCTGGATGTACTTCTGCAGGGTTTCCCATGGCTGCTGCTTGATGCGCCATAGGTCACCCGCAGCAGGCGGGTGGTCGCGAGTGCCCTGGAAGTTGGCGATGAAACGCTCGCGCATCTCGCCCCAGGAGGAGATCGATCCAACGGGCAGGTTCAGGAGCCATGAGCACGCACCATCCTTGAGAGCCATGGGGAACCAGTTCGCCATGACCTTCTCGTCGCCATTGGCCGCCTCCATGCTCAGCTCATAGAGCTGCAGGAACTCCGCAGGGTCGGAGGTGCCGTCGTAGCATGGAGGCAGGTCGAGCTTGACCTTGCCCAACCAGACGACGCCGCGTAGATCGGGAGTGAAGGCTCGGCAGCCCGCGCTGGTCACGGGAGCTCAGCGCGAAGGTGGAGCCAGATCTTGGTGCTGACGGGCCGCCACCACAAGCGGCGCGCGGTCTTGATGCAGTGGTGCAGGGAGCACTGGAGCGTCTTCTTGCGGCCGCTGGACCTCTTGGCAGCTTTCTTCTTCGTGCGCAGGAGCCCTACGCGGCGGGTCACGTCGTGGGGCTGCACGCCTAGGACCAAGGGTGACATCTTGACGGGCAGGTGGCGGAGGCGCTCCATGGGCTACGTCGGCCGTAGTAGGCGGTGGGCGAGGTAGCAAGAGGGACGATGCAGGCGAGCCCCCAGCCGCGCTGACAAGCTCAGCGATGCGGTCCTGCCAGTCCTCGTAGAAGCCGTCGATGGGGTGGTAGCACTGGAGCTCGCACGCCATGAGCAGCGCAGCCTGCGCGTCCGCCGGCCTGCGATGAGCGTGAGACGACTAGCCAGCCGGAGGCAGAGACGGGGTGGCGGTGCGCCCATCGCGCCGCACGGAGGGGTGCAGCGATGAAGCTTGATGCTCGTGCACAGTCGGGCCAGTGGCGGCTTTGGCGGCAGGCGATGGAGAACGATGGGGAGGCCTGCCGACGGGCGCCGTCTGGGCGACGCGAGCGGCGAGGGCGACCCAACGCTCAGCACGGGCTCGACGGGCTCAACCATGGAAGCAGTGGAGCTTTGGTGAGTCGACCGGTGGAAGAGAGGCTCCGACGCACCCCTACCTAGCGCGCCAACTGTCGGATCCGGGTTTGCGCAGACCCTTGAGAGGTTCGAACTCTGGGGTGTGTGCGAAGAACTCTCTCTCCCCAGCCCGCCTGCTCAACGATTCCAAGGCCTAGCTCGACGAACCCAAGGGACAAGGGACACAATAGTTTATCCTGGTTCGGGCCACCTTGCGGTATAATACCCTACTCCAGATTTGTGGTGGATTGCCTCGAGGGCTGAGGATGAACTAGTATAGTGGTGGAACAGCCTCAGGAGGTGAGGTGTTCTTGAGCTTGATGAGCTGGTGAGCTGGTCAGGGTGGAATGGATCCATCCCCTCTATGGTGGTGGCTAAGTCCTATTTATAGTGGCCTTGGTCCTCTTCTCAAATGTAGGCGAGAAGGAATCCAACAATGGCCAAATTTGAAGGGAGACAACTAGTACAAGCTATCCTGACAAAAGTAGTTTTCGCCTGCAAAAGGCTCTGGTGGTGATGTTGCGGTGGGCTCCGCGGTGACCTCCGTCCTGGCGGTCTTGGTCTTGTTGCACTGATATGGGAACCTTTGCTTGATTCCTCGGGACCCCATGCCTGCGCTTGCCTCCTTAGCACAAAAGAGGAAACTAGTACACTACACCCGTTGGCGCCTGCCTGGCCTTGGTTGTCACGGCTCATGTCATGTGAACCTCGCGAGGTGCGCCTTGCATAGATATCTCCGCTCCTCGGGAGCCAACCTGGTGAGGCCGCCCCTAGGGAGGTCTTGGTGTCGTCCACCTCGCGAGGCTTGGCCCCTCGCGAGGGTCTTGGTTTGTTGTTGCTGAGGCTGGGTCGTACCGGGCGTTGATGGAGCCATGCCGTGGGCCGCAGGCAGGCAAGTCTGGGTACCCCAATTCCCAGGACGCCGACACACAATGTGGGTCGACAGGAATAATTAACCTGCACACAAAAGTTATACTTGTGGCACTTGTTATGATGGTGAAGTTGTTGGAACCATCGAGATGGTTTCTTTTGTGATCCGGAGGTGATCAGCATGGTAAGATGATGTTCGTGGTTACGAGGTAACCAAGATGGTAAGCGGGTCCAAGAGACCCTATTTGCAATCACTGTCACTTCATGAGTAGCATATTATGTTCTTGCATATAACCTGCTTAAATATCATGTTATTGTTTGCCATTGTTGCATTATTTGTTGTGAGCCTGCGAGTACATTCAAAGTATTCACCTAGCGTGTCACGCTAGTTTCAGGAGAATCCGTATGAGAGTTGGAGTTGCATCGTGCATCGCAGTTTAGGCCGTGTCCACATCAATGTCCCTGTGAGATGGAGTCCTTCTATGTCGTCCTTCCGCTGCCGCATAGTTGTACCGTTGTGTTCGAGGACCCCTTCATGTTCACTAAATAATGTACATATGTGCAGCAGCACCGGGTGTGCCGCTTGGCCTCACTACTTGATGTACTATCGAACCTATGTTTTTTTTGACTATCGAACCTATGTTCCCGCAAAGTATCAATAAAGCGGTTATCTTTTGTACCAAGTTGTTTGTGTGTTGCCAGAAGGCATGATCTCTGGCTGGCAATGCAAGGTAAACCGGTTTCTCTGAGCCGGGTTGACACATTTGTCTTGATGCATGCTTTTAGATTCCATTTGATAGTTTGTATTCACTCACTTTATACAGTTTTCTTGCGCTCCACTACTGCGTACCGAGAGTTTTGATATTTCTGAAGAAATTTTAAAACTCCCATTCACCCCCTCTGGTAGACATATTTGTTCCTACATGTACCACACTCCTCCTGTGAAGACCACCCATTCATATGTGGGTGGTTAACAAGAAGAACTAATCTCTTTTGAACGGTCAGGTCTTCAGACACAATGAATGTTTGAGGAATTTTCTGAAGACCTAACATAATGCTTGTTGGGTTGCAAACTAATCATGATGATACGAATTCTTCATCTCACTCACCCCTATGCTGCTTGTTATAAACTTACTAATGAAATTCACTGACGAAATTTACTATCATATTCTTCAAGAGAAGTATATGGATTTGTAAGTGAGACCAATGCTTCTATAGGATGATACTCCAAAAGCTACTGAATGGGTTCTAGACAGTGGGTGAACCAATCACATGACTGGTGACAGGAATATCCTCACCAATGCTCCCCTTGACCTGTCTCATCTGAAGCATATCACCTACGCTGACAAAGGAAAAATCAAGGTATTGGGTCTAAGAAAGGTTGCTATCTCAAAGGATCGACACATGGAAAAGGTGATGCTTGTCGAGTCCGTAGGATACAACCTCATGTCCGTCTCAATGCTTTGTGATCTTGATATGATTTTCATCTTTGGCAAATATAGATGCATCATGCTAATGGAATCTGACAATTCCAAAGTCTTCGAAGGCTTTAGGAGAGGTGATATGTACATTGTAGATTTCTCTCTAGGTCCTCAACCGGCCATGTGTCTACTAGCAAAAGCTTCAGAGTGTTGGTTATGGCATCGATGACTTGTACATGCTGGCATGAGGAACTTGAGCACACTCGTCAAGAAGAAGCACATCATTGGTGTCAAGGGCATCAAATTCGTCAAAGATCACCTTTGCAGTGCTTGTGAGGCTGCAAAAATGACCAGATCCAAGAACTCCACGAAGACAATCATGACCACTCATACGTCTCCAACGTATCTATAATTTACTAGGATGTTTTGTTGGAAATGATCTATAATCCAACATGTATCCTAGTTGTCTTTGTGGGCTGATGACTTGTTGTATGTAATCAATGGTACATTTGCACATGCGTCCATCAATTCACGCCTGCTAGTGGTGTCCATATGAATAGTGCTAGTGATTTTAGTTGCAAAAATTAGATAGTGCTAGTGAATTTTAGCTGCATATTTTAACAAATCGCTGTGTTACAAGGTTGACAAATGGCAATGTTACTAGATAAACAAATGTCAATCTTTCCAGTTTGACAAATGGCAACATACCCAAAATGAAAGATATGCAAATCTTACCCAATTGTTTGTACATGGTTGCACGCGGGTCATGCAAAACAACCATTTGCGTTGAAGGGATGCAGAAATCCTGCTCGGCACATTTTCCCTTGGCTTCCTGGGGAACCTGTCGGTTTGCATTTGGGTGTTCTAACTAAAACGTTTGCGAAGAGTGTCTTATATTTAAAAACATTGACGTTTTTTCAAAATAAAATCGTTTGATAAGTCTATACATTAAGGGAGAAAAACGTAAGTTCATTCAAACCATATCTTTCATTCAGTCACACTGTGAATTTATATTCATATGATCGAGAAGTTGAGATATAGTATTAAACCCCAAAAAACTATTTCTGGCAGAGGCGGAGGCGGCGTGTCGCGCCGTCGTTGTCGTTGTCGTCCTCCGGGACGCCGTTGTTGAAGTCTTCAAGGCAGCACAAAATGTTCTTCACTTGTAAATCAAACATCATGTCATCGCGCGATCGACGGGCGGGGCGCGGGAGGACGGCAACTGGCGCCGCTGAGAGGTAGCGGCCGATGATAGTGTCCCATGCCGCCGAGGGAGGTGCGCGCACTGGCATGGGCATGGGTGCGGCGGGTGCAGCCAAACGCACGGGGGTCGGTGCCACGGTGGGTGGAGGGGCGCGCACGAGCATGGGCGCTGGCGCTGGCATGTACATGAGCTCGCGTGGGTCCGCGCAAACCTCATTGACGCTCGCGGCTTCCAGCTCTGCAATAGTGCTCGGCGACCAGCCTGTCAATGCTACGGGGATGGTCGCTGGCGCGGGCGTGGGGATGGGAGCTGGGACAGGAGCGAGGGCAGCAACCGCCGCGGCCAGCTCGTTCTGGGCCATGTCCATGAGGCCCCATTCCTCCTTATTTTCTATCTCCTCCGGCTTGGAGTCGACTTCACCAAACTTGAAGACTAGTGGCAGATCATCGTTCTGCGCCATGGCGTCGATGGAGGTCTACGGGGTGGAGGGGAATGGGAGGTGAACAGTAAGGTTTCCCATATTAAACATTGGCTCAGGCGCCATTAATGGAGAGGAAGGTGGGAGGCCATGGAAGTCAAAGGGCTCACTTCCAAGTGAGCCTATGCAGCGTACAGCTCGCACGCTTCCTCGTGAGCCTGCGCATTGGAGGACAACTTTCACGCCTCTCGGTCAGGCTGCGCACCGGACTGCGCTCGCACGCCTCCCGTTCAGTCAAGGTCAAGAAGCTGTCTGCATGGCACCTCCTACAACCATTAAAACCAAGACACATGGCCTCACGTGAATGGTTAACAGAACGCACACGGTTTGAATTCTACAAACATTTGAGATATTAAAGTGGGAGCTATTTTTCCAAAATGCCTTTGTTGGTTGTCATTATTCGAGTGCGCCTTCTCTCAAAATGGACACAAAAAATGCCACAGCATGTCGGGTGCCATTCCATGATAGCATGCCAAGTTTCATCAATTTCAGACGAGTTTTGGATTTACTAGAATTTAAAAACCAGGCATCTCAATGTTTTGCCGGTAATCAACGGTGCCCTGGTGTTTGAAATTCATTCGCATTTCTTGCATGGGACCTAAGCATGCACCCAAGGACACAGATTTGATTTTTCAACCAATTTATATGCACTGGAGCATGTGCATGTAGTTCAAATTTGAATTATGCACATAAATGCATTGAAAGCTCAGTTAATGCATAAAAATGTCCAAACGAACCCCGAAAAATCCCAAAAATTGACACAACACTCCTGTTGTTCTATCTTGACACGAGAAATTTTTTGAAAGCAATAAGAGGCGATGGATATCGTTTCGTCCCCAAAGGAGGGATGTTCCCTACCGAAACCATCATGCTTGTTGTGAGAAGCTCTGGTTTGTGAGAAGCATATACCCGAACCTGCCTCGAATGGGACAATTTTTTTACCACGGCATGTTGATGCCGCTCCATGATAGCATGCCAAGTTTCATGAATTTCAGACGAGTTTTGGATTTACTAGAGAATTTAAAAACCAGGCATCTCAACGTTTTGCCGGCAATCAACAGTGCCCTGGTGTTTGAATTTCATTCTCATCTCTTGCATGGGACCTAGAAATTCACCCAAGGACACAGATTAGATTTTTTTTCAACCAACTTTAGTGCATTGGAGCATGCGTTTGTAGTTCAAATTTGAATTATGCACATAAAATGCCTAGAAACCCCAGTCAATGCATAAAAATGTCCAAACAAACCCCGCAATATCACAAAAATTGCCACAACATTCCTGTTGTTCTATGTTGACACTAGAAATTTTTTAAAAGCAATAAGAGGCAATGGATATCGTTTGGTCCCCAAAGGTGGGACGTTCCCTATCGAAACCATCATGCTTGTTGTGAGAATCTCTGGTTTGTGAGAAGCTTATACCCGAACCTGCCCCAAATGGGACAAGTTTTTTACCACGGCATGTTGATGCTGCTCCATGATAACATGCCAAGTTACATGAATTTCAGACGAGTTTTGGATTTACTAGAATTTAAAAACTAGGCAACTCAACATTTTGCCGGCAATCAACAGTGCAATGGTGTTTGAGTTTCATTCCCATCTCTTGCACGGGACCTAGAATTTCGCCCAAGGACACACATGTGATTTTTCAACCAACTTTGGTGCATTGGAGCATGTGCTTGTAGTTCAAATTTGAATTATGTACATAAAATGCCTAGAAAACCCAGTTAATGTATAAAATAGGCCAAACGAACCCCAAAAATTCCAAGATTAAACACAACACTCCGGTTGTTCTATGTTGACACAACAAATTTTTTGAAAGCAATAAGAAGCAACGGATATCGTCCTGTCTCCAAAGGTGGTATGTTCCCTATCGAAACCATCATGCTTGTTGTGAGAAGCTCTGGATTGTGAGAAGCTTATACCCAAACCTATCCCAAATGGGACAAAATTTTCACCACGTCATGTTGATGCCGCTCCACGATAGCATGCCAAGTTTCATGAATTTCATACGAGTTTTGGATTTACCAAAATTTAAAAACCAGGTATATCAACGTTTTTCCGGCAATCAACAGTGCCCAGGTGTTTGAAATTCATTCCCGTCTCTTGCATGAGACCTAAGCATGCACCCAAGGACACACATGTGATTTTTCAACCAATTTATATGCACTAGACCATGTGCATGTAGTTCAAATTTGAATTATGCACATAAAATGCCTAGAAAACTCAGTTAATGCATAAAAATGTCCAAACGGACCCCGAAAAATCCCAAAAATTGACACAACACTCCTGCTGTTCTATGTTGACACGAGAAATTTTTTGAAAGCAATAAGAGGCAATGGATATCGTTTCATCCCCAAAGGTGGGATGTTCCCTACCGAAACCATCAGGCTTTTTGTGAGAAGCTCTGGTTTGTGAGAAGCATATACCCAAACCTGCCCCAAACGGGACAAAAAGTTTACCATGGCATGTTGATGCCGCTCCATGAAAGCATGCCAAGTTCCATGAATTTCACACGAGTTTTGGATTTACTAGAATTTAAAAACCAGGCATCTCAATGTTTTGCCGGCAATCAACAGTGCCATGGTGTTTGAATTTCATTCCCATCTCTTGCATGGGACCTAGATATTCACCCAAGGACACACATGTGATTTTTCAACCAAATTTAGTGCATTGGAGCATGTGCTTGTAGTTTAAACTTGAATTATGCACATAAAATGCCTACAAAACCCAGTTAATGTATAAAAAAGTCCAAACGAACCCCGAAAAATTTCAAGATTAAACACAACACTCGTGTTGTTCTATGTTGACACTAGAATTTTTTTGAAAGCAATAAGAGGCAACAGATATCATCTCGTCCCCAAATGTGGTACGTTCCCTATCGAAACCATCATGCTTGTTGTGAGAAGCTCTGGTTTGTGAGAAGTTTATACCCAAACCTACCCCAAATGGGACAAAATTTTCACCACAGCATGTTGATGCCGCTCCATGATAGCATGCCAAGTTTCATGAATTTCAGACGAGTTTTGGATTTACTAGAATTTAAAAACCAGGTATCTCAACGTTTTTCTGGGAATCAACAGTGCCCTGGTGTTTGAAAATCATTCCCATCTCTTGCATGGGACCTAAGGATGCACTGAAGGACACATATTTGATTTCTCAACCAATTTGTATGCACCGGAGCATGTACATGTAGTTTAATTTTGAATTGTGCACATGAAATGGCTAGAAAACTAGTTTAATGTATAAAATGTCCAAACAAACCCTGAATAATTCCAATTCTTTTACGACACACATATAGTTGCATGTTCACTGCAGATAAAAGGTCTAGCAATTCAAACATCATCCATTGCCGTTGTGACCCCATTTTGTAATTCAAATCAAGTAGATCCCACACAACTTATTATCACCAACCGTGTGAGATGTAGTACAAAATATCTTGGAGCACCGTCAGTGTATAGTACGCCTATGGCTTACGCGAGAAGGTGTGTCGACTACAGTCCACAGCCGGCGTGTCAAGCACACTAGCTCACTCCCCAAAAACTCCCGCCTCTTCATCCTCGCAATCTCGAAAATATCTACCACCTGAATGGTTTTAATGTTTGATAGCACACGATTAGTATGTGCGGACCGTGTGCGATGTCCGTTACTCCTGCTCTGCTTCAGTCCCTTGATTCAAATTTTCAGTAGCCCCGAAATTTTACTCCCGCCTCTGCATCCCTCGCAATCTCGAAAATATCTGCTCGCCCTTGATCCAAATTTTTAGTAGCCCCGCCTTGTTACTCCCGCCTAGTAAAATTTTTAGTTGCCGCAGTATTCCCTCAAACACAACCTTGCCCTCCCTCCACACACACCCCAAAACCTCCGCTCACACAAACACACACAACCCTCGAAACCATTGGTAGGTCGCCGCCATCGCCGACGCCTCCATCCTCAACCTCTACCTGTGTGCCGGGGAGCTCGAGGAGCCAATGGCCAAAAAGAGGTTTATCGCGTCCTTTTTGCCCGACGCCAGCGAGGTGGCCGCCGAGGTGTCCCCGTCGTCCTCCGCGGGCCCGATCCGCCGTCGCCGGTCCCCAGAACCGACCGCCGCCGCGCCCCTACGGTCCGAGGACTTCCCCGTCCTCCCTCGGAGCCGGCAGCCGACAAAGTCCTACCTCGGGGTCCGGCAGCGGCGATAGGGGACGTGGGTCATCGAGATTACAGATCGAGAGACCCACACACCCCGGTGGCTCGGTAGCTTCCACACGGCCGAGCACGCGGCCATGCAGTACGACTGCTGGCAGGTCCGCTACCACGGCGCGGCGGCTAGGCTCAGTTTCCCTTTCGGCACACGTCCGGTCCATGTCATTCCACCGGAGCCAGGGTGGTGAGCTCGGCTATGGCGCGAGAGGACCGCGAGGCGTGGGAGCACCTCGAGGCCGAGGCCGCCGCTGAGGCCTAAATGCAAGAGCTCCACCGGCAGCACCCAGAGCTCGTGGAGGCGGAGCGGGCGATCTTTGCCGGCGCGGAGGACAGCGAGGTTATTGTGCTCTCCTCTGATGACAAGGTCGAAGGCAGCGAGGACGGAGGCGCGGAGGGCAGCGAGGTTATCGCGCTCTCCTGTGATGACGAGGTCGAAGGCGGCGGCGACGGCGGCGCGGAGGGCGTCGAGGTGGGCCCCAAGGACGAGGAGATCGACGTCGATGAGTGGAGGAGTGCCTTCCCCAACGACCCCGACGACGGTACTGGCCCGGACCCGGCTCGCGCCACACCGTACATGACAAGGAAGGATTGGCTCGACCTCTACTTCGACCGAGTAGTTTAGCTTAGTTTAAATTTATGTTTTATGTTCGGTTATGCAAAACTATCTATGTTTATGTTTGAATGCATGCTACTTTTGGTTGAACCTGCTTTGAACTTGATCAAATTGAAGTTTACAACCTTAAGTTTAGGGGATCGACTAGAAAAGGCCAAAAATTGTTGGAGTATATATATATATATATATATATATATATATATATATATATATATACACTTAGGGTTTTAGTCCTTTAACTTTTTAAGGATCGCCTAGAGATGTCCTTATGACTTGTTTATTTCAGTTTTTCACAATGTGATGCTCTATATGTGCAACTATTTGCCGTGCAGTTCAATTTCATCAATAACAGTTTCAACATACCACTATGAATTACGATATTTGGTTGTTGTTAAGGATATTGCAGTTAACATGCCTTTTCATTTTTCAATTGTTGTTCAGCAACATGCATTGTACTGAATGACTAAATATGCAATCCCAGGCTACATAGCAACAAGGAAGAGTGTTACCTTAATGTTCTGATGATGTCTAGATATACATGTAATAAAATCTTATATAATGGGATGGATGGAGTGTTGTACTACATCATTTTTCAATTGTTGGTTAGCTTCTAATATTAACTTTGTGCTTTTAGGTACATATATCATTGGCAAAGATCCACACTTCGACCATTTCTGCATATGGGGCAATGAGATATTCATGAACCAACATCAAGTGAGGAAACTGATAAAAATTGCTATTAAAATGGGTCAAAAGATGTCAATCGAACTATTTGTTTACACTTTATGCAAGAAAACAGTGAACTACAGGATGGTAAGTAAGAACCATGCAGCCTTCTTCTTACTACCCGTAATGAGTTGTGTTAGATGACAATATCTGAATCTTTTTTCTTCTGCAGTGGATCCTGAAGTAGTTTACTCAAGATTACCTCTCAAACTACATGATTGGTGGCCGGCCATCACAAGGGGTTGGACTAGAGTCCTGCATGCCTTCTGCATCTAGGAGAGAACAATAGGGCCATTCCGCTTCACCTTGTTCAGCAACTGGAATGTCTGTCGCCTCTTTCTTTACCACCTGTAATTGTACAAGTATAGAACCCTGGTACATCATTCTTTATTTGGTGTTGATGTAATTCTTAAACAGATGTACCTGTGAATCGAATAATGCATTGGTTGTTTGAACCTGATGGATATGAATAAAGCTATAGCCTACTTTCAAATTTATATTAGGTACAATTTCAAATAGCAGCAATTAAATTAGGGCGAAATTACGTTGTGCAGGTCATTACGGCACACACGGTTGGTAAAACACAAACGTTTGCGATATACACCATAATCCGAGACGGTTCACTAAGAGGAAATGTGTGCAAGCATGCACATAGTTGTTGTTTGCAAAGCGTGTGTGATGTCAGACACTATCACATATGATGCGGGGAAACTAAATGTGTGTGATTGTCTACCCATCGTACATGATTTATAATCATAAACTGTTTGTGATGTGCCAGGCATCGTAAAACTCCCGTGCCTAGAATCTACTTGGAAAACTCCCGTGCCTGGAATCTGCCTGGTTTTAGGCAGAACCACAAAACTCCGACTGCGATGGCAATGCGAGCACAAACGAGTAGCAAGGATGAAGCGTTTGGGATATTCTAGATATCGGAAACGGTTATATAGGGACAATTGTATGCATCAAGGCTCCCTATCCCTGACGGTTTCTGGGTCATGTGGGAAGGACCCCCTATCGCCCACACTCACTTGGCGACGGTTCCAAATGCCGTCGCGGAAAGGGATTAAAAACCGTCTGTTTTGGACCGACGCATACCAGTGGAATCTCATGATCCATGGAGCATAAGGATTAAGTCAAAAGGAGACTGTGCCACAGTGGCCAAAGTTCTCAGGAAGAAATCATGAATGTTGATGGGAGTTCCATGAATGAGGTGGACCAGCAAGTTCTTCATAACTCCAACAACTTCTTCAGTATTGGAGTTGTGTCCTTTGATTGGACTGAGGGTTTTGGTCAGAATGTGGTATATTGTCTTTGGCACATAGAGCAAATCCTTCACAAGGAAGGTTGTCCGTGGAGCATTTCCTTCAACCATAGGCTTCATTAGCACTTGCATCTGATTGTTGGGCAGCTCAGGTTCTTCATATATTTTCCTTGCTTGTTCTTGGGGTGGATCAACTAGCAGAGCATGAAGAAGTTTGTCGATTGGTGCTCTGTACTGAGTCTCTTCACTCATCTAGTCTAGAGCCCAAGTTGCAGTGTCATCAGCGTTGCTAGAAAAATGAACAGTTGTATAGAACTGAAGAATTAGTTCTTCATTCCAATCGCAGACGTCAGTGCAAAAGTTGAGTAGGCCAGCATCATGAAGAACAACCGAAAGCAAGGGATTGCCTCCATATCCACATGAGGAATATGGCGATGCGGGGATACTTTGTTCTTGTCAAATAGGAGTGAAGCATAGAAATTCATCTGTGTTCTTGTCCAGAACCTCAAACGCCTGAGTTTGGCCGAGTCATAGGGTGACCCGTCAATGAAGTAATTCCTCTCTTCGAAGAATTTAGCAATATCAAACTTTGGCCGCTTGAGGCCTTTGCCGATCTTGGGAATCACAGGAACGGGTTGAAGATTATGTCTTTTTGTTCGCACATCAAACACTGGTCGTGGAGATCCAGTTGAATCATTCGGTTCAGTCTCAACAAGAGCTCTGGCAACTTCCTCAGATGTGGCAATTGGAACAATATCAGTGTCAGCTGACAGAATTGAGTCTGCTCTTGAAGGAGATGTATTAACGAGATCAACCAGTGGCTCATCTTGAGCAATTTCATCAGTTGCTGCAGCTGGAATTTCTTTAGGAATGTTTTGGAGCGATGGTTGTCTTTCTTTAGAGCCAGTATGTATTTCTTCAGTGCGCACAAGTGACTAAGGCTCTTGAGTGAGGGGAGTGGTGAGCGGCGAATATGGGTGAGTTGCTTCCCAATATTCGTATGGATTGGGGGAGTTGTCTCGCCATCAATGTCCACATTCTCCTCATGTTCTTCACTCGGTGGAGCTCATTGAGGAGTCTGTGCAGTTTCTTGGAGCATCGATACATCAACATCAACCTCAATATCTTCATCCATTTGTTCTATGGTAGCAGCAAAATGGGTATCTTCTTCATCTTCATCAGCCTGAGGGATTTCATAATCCACCCCGTATGGAACAATCTGACGTTATTATTGCCAGGAGCTGGGGGCACTGATGAGATTGGAATCGCATCAATTGGGATGACAATTGAAGACAATGTTGCCATCTTCAATTTCTTCACAATTTCGGGAGCAGAGGGAGGATTTGAAGCTTTTCATTTTCTTGCTTCTTTCTCAGCAGCCTTTGTCTTCTTCTCTTCTGATGCGGAAGGAAGGGTGTTAATATTCAAAGATGAAGGAGTTGGTGGTGCTACTGCTGAGGAACTTGATGGTTCAATTACTTCAGGAACGACTGATGCAGTCGCCCTGGCTTGTTCTTCTGGCACAACTTCTTCAGTTGCCTTTTCACTTTCTTTAGGCACAACTTCTTCAGTTTCCCTGACAGTCTCTTGAGGAGATGGAGGCGTAGTCTCACTGGCCTATGATATTGAAGGTGGAGCTGAGGAACTTGATGGTGGTTCCGTGCCAAACTTGGCGTCTTGTCGCTTGTTGTGGTCGTCAACCACCTTGGTTGAGGCAGTAATGAATCTTTCTTTGACACCACAACAACAATGAGCCTATTTCTTATATTCTTCAGACAGCTGGTGAATCTCAGATTGTGATGTCACAAGCTGCTGAGGAGATATAGATAGCATTTTCTTCCTCAGTTCCTTCTCCTTCTGGATCTGTTGTTTCTTCACCAGCTTTTCCTGATATATCTTATACTTCTCATTCAAGATGAATGAAGAAATCGTGTGGCTTGGACCAGGTGGTAAGTTGAGATCGTCAAGAGGCGTTTTTGGGTTGGTTCACTAGATGTCAATAAAGTCCAGACGCTTCTTTGGATCCAGCATTGTTGGGACTGAAGAATTATTGGCTAGTGTAGCTTGCTCTTGCTTCCTTCTGAGGAACTTGATCGGCGAGCTCATCTTCGTCAGCCAGCCCATGTTCGTCAACCTGAGGCACTACAACCTTGCTCTTGGGACTTGGCCTAGTTCCACGGCCAGTAGTTGCTTTTTTTGCTTCAGCTTGGGCATTGAGGAAATTGGTTTCCCACTAGCTGAGGCACTTGATGCAGCAAGTGTGGCTATTGTAAAGCCCTCGGTGCGCTGGCAAGATGCGAGCACAACTGGTGTTAAAGCTCTAACTGCTTCCATTGAGGAACTTGAAGCAGGAGGAGGCACTGAAGGTTTTGAAATCTTAGGTGCTGAAGCCTTTGAAGCTGTCGGCTAGGCCATTGAGGGCTTTGGGACCGACGGCTTGGTTTTATTTCCAGGCTTCTTCTGCATTTCCTTCTTGAGAACACTTGCACTGCCACTGCCACTTGCTTTACCTGAAGCCTTTGTGGCTCTATTGAATTCTTCAACAGCCTTCTGAGCCTATTTTGCCAATTTTGCTTGACGCTTAGCCCATTCCTTGGGGAATTCTTCACCACAACGGATGTTTGTGGGGTCAGCTTTTCCAGGAGCAAGCGATGGCCTATTGCATGGAGGCGTGACAGCAAAGTCCTTCATATATTTGGAGGTGACGAATCTGTAGTCTCTCCATTCATACATCCAGTACTGTTTGATATTTTGCAGTCGCGTTTTGTACTTCTCTTTAGTTTCCTCGCCATGAGTTGCTTCATCTGGCATGCAATATCCAGAGTAAATATCCTCAAGAATCTCAAGCTGTTTGTTGCTCTTTCCTCTTGCCTCCTCTCTAAGGCTTCTTTCCTTCAGCCATTTTCTTCAACTGGGTTTTTGAACTTGTGAGGACTCTGAAGAAGTCTGAAGGTTTTTCTCAAGCAATGCTGCATATGAATTAATTTGATGAGAACCTAGAGATACGTTGACAAACATTGTATCTGTGAATGGAGTATAGTTGCAAGGAAATAGGGAAGAGTCACATGTGTTCTCAGAGTTTTTTAAAATAAAACCAATTGAGGAAATTGACCTTTATCGCCTTGAAGAATTTCATCAAGTGTTCTTGACTTTGGTTCTAGAATTGTACAGATTGAAGCAATTGAACAATTGAGGAATCTAGTTGTTAAACATAACTATGATGAAATGCACAAGATTGGCCAAAAGGAAGTGCCGAATAATTGAAAGAGTGGTAAAAGTAGCACTTGAAGATTTTTGAGTTGAGTGAATATCAGACTAGGCAATAAAATTAGTATTTAATTATCCAAGTGATGAACTCGAAGATCTAGACGACAAGGCGAAGGAAATCGTTAGCTCACATCTTTCGTGCCCTAACTTGGCGACGTAAGATGTCTACGACGGCAGCGGAGGTGAAGAAATTTGTGTCCGGCGTGAGTACATCAACGAAGAAGTCGAGGCAGTGAAGCTCTTCTTCTCCGGCGGCGATGAAATCCAGCGGTGGTTCTAGGGTTTGGGTTTCAGAGCGACAGGAGCTGGGAGGCGAAGTGAAATAGTGTTGACCCGGTCAAGGCTATTTATAGCGAAAGTGAAAACTGAGGGGTCCAAATTTTTTGGACGGATAAGCCCCTGCTATTCGCATCTCGGTGACACACGTCACACATGCATTTTCGCACTTATCCATGCGTGTGAAGCGCGGGATGAAGTTATTGTGGCAACCGCCATAAATAAAACTTTTAAGGATATTTAAAATGTGTTCGCAAATTCTTCAGCTGTCAAGGACACAGTGAAGACTTTGAACAGTGTCAACTAGAACGCACATGAGGGATTTGTGAACGGAGTGGGTTGAGCTTAGCATAGAGGGGAGCGTGTCCGATCACATCCACATAGATGAAGAAATCAAACTGAAGAATTAACAATATGTGGATGTTGTTGAGGACACAAAAAACTCAAACAAACATATATATCAGCTCAAGCAATGAAGAATTACCTCAAATGACGAATTTGAAAAGTTTGACGAAATTGCAAATGACGAAAAACTCAAATTTGAAGATTGTCATATAGAGGTGGTGGTGTTACCCATCGTATAAGAACTGTGATGACTACAAACACCACGTAAAATTATCGTAGTGTTCTGACAGTCAAGTTTTTCATTAATTTCTTCACACTTAGAGGGTTAGTCTTCATTGATTGAACAAAAACGTTACTTCGTGTGTTGTGCATCAAAGTCATCAAAATTGCATAAGCGTCAGGACGTGTGTCCACTTCAGAGGACATTCAGAGATTCTAGGATGTTTAGCTCACACCACAACTTGCAGAACCTCTTTTCATCCAAGGGCTTAGTGAAGATATCGACAAGCTGGTCCTCAGTCTTCACATGGTTGATGACGATGTCTCCCTTCAGCACATCATCACAAACAAAATGGTGACGAATCTGAATATGCTTCGTCTTGGAATGTTGCACTGGGTTGTGGGCGATCTTGATAACACTCTCATTGTTGCGAAAGAGAGGGACTTTCTTCACGGTGACGCCATAGTCCTTGAGGGTTTGCTTCATCCATAGCAATTGTGAGCAGAAGGCACCAATGGCAATATATTCAGCCTCAACTATGGAAAGTGCCATGCTAGTCTGTTTTTTGAGGACCAGCAGACAAGAGATCGTCTGAGGAAATGGCATGTGCCTGATGTAGACTTACGATCCACACGATCTCTAGCGTAATCAGAATAACAAAATCTAGTTAGATCAAAAGATGAGCCCTTGGGATACCATAATCCAAGCGTTGGTGTGTGAGATAAATATTGAAGAATTCATTTCACCACCTGGTGATGTAATTCCTTTGGTGTCGCTTGAAATCGGGCACACATGCAAACACTAAGCATGATATCTGGCCTAGATGCACATAGGTAAAGAAGCGAACCAATGATGGAGCGATATACCTTTGATCGAAATCTTTACCATCTTCGTTAGTGCCGAGTTGACCATTTGTGGGCATTGGAATTTTGAGGCATTTGCAGTCCTGCATGCTGAATTTCTTCAAGCAATCTTTGAGGTATTTCTCTTGAGAAATGAAGATGCCATTTGGTTGTTGACGAATTTGAAGACCAAGAAATATTTTCAATTCTCCCATCATAGATATCTGATATTCTTCATGCATCATATATGCAAATTCATAACTGAAACGCTTGTTAGTGCAACTAAAGATAATATCATCAACATATATTTGGCTTTGAATAGTTCACCATCATAAGATTTTGTGATTAGAGTAGGGTAAAGTGAACCGGGTTTGAAACCCTTTTTCTTCAGGAATTCCTTCAGATTATCAAACCAAGCCCGTGGGGCTTGCTTGAGGCCATAGAGAGCCTTGTTCAATCTAAAGACTTTGTCAAGATGCTTTGGATCCTCAAAACTTGGGGGTTGAGCAACATATAATTCTTTCCTCAAGCTTACCATTGAGGAATTCACTTTTCACATCGATTTGATATAAGAGAATATTGTGATGGTTATCATATGAAAGAAATATACAAATAGCTTCAAACCTAGCAACAGGTGTGAAAGTTTCACCGAAATTAATACCAATACCCTCAACCTGTGTGTAGCCTTGTGGTACAAGACGAGCCTTATTTCTTACCACTTGACCATTTCTGTCTTGCTTCTTGCAGTAGATCCACTTAGTACCGATTATATTGTGCTTGCGTGGATCAGGACGATTCACAAGGTCCCACACATTATTGAGCTCGAATTGTTGCAATTATTCTTGGATGGCTTGAATCCACTGAGGCTCCAGAAATGCTTTATCAACTTTGGTGGGTACTGTGATAAAGACAAATGCAAAATACCCACAAAAGTTAGCTAGATGTGAAGCTCTTGAGCGAGTGAGGGGACCATGTGCATTCATATTGTCAAGGATCTTCTCAATCTGCACTTCATTCGCCACTCAAGGGTGAACTAGATGAGGGCCTTGTTGAGGTTCAGCATTTTCCTCAGAGTCATTTTCTTCAGGAGGAGCAGTTTCTTCGGGATGGGAAATGATCACTTCTTCTTCAGCTATTTCTTCACTGGGCACTATTTCACCAGTGCCCATCATCTTGATTGATTCCTCAGGAGGCATTTAATTTAGCACACGAGGCAGGTGCTGTCTTTGCAGGCCGTTAGTTTCATCGAACCGCACGTCTATAGTTTCAACAACCTTGTTGTGGCAGGTGTTCAAGACTCTGTAGGTGTGTGAGTCCTTTCCGTAACCAAGCATAAAATCCTCATGTCCTTTCGGTGCAAATTTGGAATTGTGATGTGGATCTCTAATCCAGCATTTAGCACCGAAGAGTTTGAAATAACTTACATTGGGCTTCTTGTCAGTGAGGAGCTCATATGAGGTCGTCTTCAGCAATTTTGACGATATACCCGATTGGTGATGTCGAAAGCTGTATCAATTGCTTCAGGACACCATCGAGGAGAAGTCTTGTGTTCGTCAAGCATAGTGCAAGCCATCTCAATGAGAGTCATGTTCTTGTGTTCGGCAATTCCATTCTGATAAGGAGTATAAGGAGCAGATAGCTCATGAGTGATACCAAGTTTGTCAAGATAGTCATCAAGCCCCGTGTTCTTGAACTCAGTGCCGTTATCACTTCTGATATGCTTGATCTTAATGCCATAATTCGTCATGGCATGATTTGCGAATTGTCTGAAGACACTCTGCACTTCAGTCTTGAAGATAATGATGTGCACCGAGATGTAACAAGAGTAGTCATCAACTATCACGATTCCATAAAGAGATGTCGCATTGGTTAGTGTGGCATAATGAGTAGGACGAAAGAGATCCATATGAAGTAATTCAAAGGGACGATGTCAGATCTTGGGTTCCGGCAGACCCTTGAGGTTCGAACTCTGGGGTGCGCGCGGAGATTCTGCCCTCTACCTCTCCGTCTCGCAAGGATCTAAACTACCCAAAGAACAACACAAAAGACACAGAGTTTATACTCGTTCGGGCCACCGGTGTGGTGTAATACCCTACTCCAGTGTGGGTGGATGGATTGCCTCTTGGGCTGATGAAGATGAACAGTACATGGGTGAACAGCCTCGCGAGGGCGTGTTCTAGCTGGGACGATGAACTACTGGGGGAGTTCAGCCGCCCTTCTCTCTCTCTCTCTCTCTCTCTCTCTCTCTCTCTTTGCTCGTATTCTAGATACCTGATGCCTTCCAGATCGGATCAACACCAACTGCTAGATGCCTTTCAGCTCTATGCCAGATGCCTCTACCTTGGGGGTGGCTAGTCCTATTTATAGGCAAAGGCCTTGGGCCTCTTCCCAAATATTGAGCGAGAAGGGCGCCAGCAATTGGCAAATTCAAAGGGGAACATACAGTACACTTATCCTGACCAAAGTTGGTGTCGGTGTCAAAACCGGCGGATCTCGGGTAGGGGGTCCCGATCTGTGCGTCAAGGTCGGATGGTAACAGGAGACAAGGGACACTTTATTTTACCCAGGTTCGGGCCCTCTCGATGGAGGTAAAACCCTACTCCTGCTAGATTAATATTGATGATATGGGTAGTACAAGAGTAGATCTACCACGAGATCAAGGAGGCTAAACCCTAGAAGCTAGCCTATGGGTATGATGATGGTTATGATGTGTTCGTCCTACGGACTACGACCCTCCGGTTTATATAGGCACCGGATAGGGTTAGGGTTACACAGAGTCGGTTACATTGGTAGGAGATCTTGAATATCCGCACGCCTAGCTTGCCTTCCACGCCAAGGAAAGAACCTTCCGGACACGGGACGAAGTCTTCAATCTTGTATCTTCATAGTCGTGGAGTCCGGCAGAAGATATAGTTTGGCTATCCGAACACCCCCTAATCCAGGACTCCCTCAGTATCCCCCGAACCAGGCTTCAATGACGTCGAGTCCAGCGCGCAAACTTGTCTTCGGCATTGCATGGCGGGTTCCCCCTCCGAATCTTGTGTACCTGTATGAATAATGTCCGTAGCGCTCCTCGGTCTCGGTGCCCAATAATTGTCGTCTTCCACGTGTTTGAACGAACGCGAAAAGCCCGGGGGTGTTTTTATATTCACACCCTTGGTCATATAAACGAGCCACCTATTTAACGGGATGGGGATCTAGACCCAAACCACATCTTCTTAGAGCGACTCCAGCAAAGGTCCATTCCAACATGGCCAGCCGTCGTAGCTCCTCCCCTCGCCCCTCCAGCCCCAAATCCAGAGACTGGGAGAGCTGCACCATCCCACACAGCGAGCTAGTGTCACTGCAGGCCAAGGGATTTCTTCCCCAAGCATATATGGTCCCGGTCCGAGCCGGACTCGCCACCTACAACGGCGGCAAGCAAGCGGAGAGCACCCCCAATCCTTCTAAAGGAGAACGGGTGTGCCTCGTCCCTTATTTATTAAGGGGTCTGGGATTTCCAATTCATCCATTCCCCCGCGGGCTTCTGGAGTTCTACGGCCTCCAGCTGCACAACCTCACGCCTGGCTCCGTGCCACATATTGTAGGCTTCGTTGCCCTTTGCAAGCTATTTTTAGGCGTCGAGGCTCATTTTGCGCTGTGGAAGAGGTTGTTCTGCTTGGTGCCCCGTTCTCAGGAGGGGTCTATATACCAAGTGGGCGGAGCCGAAATATGGCGCATCGCCGGGACCGGATACCTATCCGGAACCCCAAAAAAGGCGTCTGAGGACTGGCCTTCAGAATGGTTCTACATAGACGACGTCCCGCTGCCGGACCCTGTCCGGGTCGGCCTCCCTGAGTTCAGCATGGCTCCCTTAAAGAAACGCTTAAGTTGGCGTCTGCGGAGCTCTCAGAGAGAAAGCAACAGAGACGTTCTTTACCTGATGGGCCGGATAAGACTGTTGGCTCATTCCGGACTAACCACGATTGGAGTCATGGCCGCATGTATTATACGGGGGGTGCAGCCACTTCAATATAGGAGCCACCCCATGTGGGATTTCAACGGGGAGGATGACGCCACCCGTTACGGCCGCAAGGGGCCAGACACAGCTGCCGCTCTAGTAAAGATTCTAACATCTTTGTACAAGGGAGGAAAGGAGGAATTCCTCCGCGTCAACCCGCGGGCCGGATTCACTATGTATCAACCTCCAAGTTGGGTAAGTGAACAATTGCACTTGCCCGCTTATTTAATGCTCCCATGACTAGATACGTAATCTGGTGATTTCAATGCAGGAGCTTCGACAGGAGGTAAAGGATATCAACAGCTGCCCTCCACAGCCTGAGGACCCAGAACGGTCCCTCGATCCGGACTCCGAAGAGGATCCGAACATATCGGTGGAGCTCATCGACGGGGTGTTCCACCAGTTAAGCAAGGATAATACCTTGGTGGCCATTACGGTTGATTATCCCGGGTTAATCCCGGCCTCCCAGGTAACAGAAACCGGAGTGTTTATTCCCGCAAGAGAGATTCCGTCCTTACATATTCCGGTGTTTCTAACGACAACCGTATTTTACAGGGGAGATTTCCGAGGAGGGAGGCCGAACCTGCGGCGACTAGCCAGCGAGGAGCCGCCGGGCCCCGTGGGGTAAAAAGGGATGAAGTCCCGACTGAGAGTTCGGCACAAAGGTATAACGCGCCCTCTGTCTTCCTGGCGTTATTCTGTCAGGACATGTTAACATCCGTACTGTTTCCAGGACGAAGAGGCCTCGCCGGACTATATCCAGAGGGGCCGCCAACCGCGCCTCTACCAGCCAGGCTCCAACGTCTGGTCCGGAGGCGGGGACGAACAGCAGGCTTGCATCAGACGCTCCTCCAACAGAGGATGCGGACCGGCTATCTGCCACAAATTCAGAAGTGGAGAGCGCCATGAACCATAGGCATCGCCGGAGAGTTCTACGCGACGCTTGTTTCTCCCGAGAGGCCTTAGACGCCTTCAATTCGGGAGATGCGTACCTTCGTGCTGCTCAAGATGGTTTTGCCAGAGCCACGGAGCAGTATGTGAAACACATACGGGTAAGAAAATTTAAATATATATATATACCAGTAGCCCCCGAGACTTGTAACAGTTAAACTAACTGATTTAAGGATCATATAATATGTAGGTTCTTACTGAGAAGAACACCGTGCTGTCCCAGGAGCTGGAAAAGTGAAAGGCCCAACTAGAGGCCGCACTAGCCGCAACAGGGGAGCCCGAAGGGACCCCCTCAGGTATGATATACGTTGAGAGATTGGTATTGTGCGGCTTATGTGCGAATCTGACAATTAATGTTGCAGATGGTGCCGGACTAGATCCGGAGAGGCAACAACTCTTGCGCCAGTTAAAGGCTAGCGAGAGTACGTTGACAAGGGTGAGGCGAGAGAAGAATGATCTTCAAGATGCCAACACCAAGATGTATGTTGAACTGAAAGACGTTCATGGCCAGCTATCTGACTCCATGAAGGAGAATCAGCGTCTTCGACGCGGCATATTTAGTAAGTGCTTGATCGAACTCTTGGAAAAAAAAGGAGTTCGGCGAGGAAGACGAATAATAGAATTATGTCTGTTGGTACACTCACAGGTTGTCCTGCAGAGGAGATGCCCGGTTCTACGGGTGACCTTCTCCCCGAACTCCTGCAACTGCACGAACGAATTTGGCGGGCAATGCAAGGGGTTGCCCGGGCCTTATGGCCTGCCCACTCCACGCCCGAGGGCCTTGGAGAGCTTGCAGAGAGGCTGACGGGAGCTCGGCGGCGCATCCGGTTGTGGAAGATATCAGCCTGCCGACAAGGCGCGAGGGAGGCCTGGGCCATGGTGAAGACCCGCTTTACGAAGTCTGACCCCAATCACATGGCCGAGGTCGGACCAGTGGGGCCTTATGGGAAGGAGATCCCTGTGAGCTTGGTGTATGGCCAGGTAGAGCTGGCCGCAAAGTATTCCCAGCAGGACTGTAAATTAGAGAGCCTGTTAGATGGTATAGAGGAGGAATACGATCAGTCAAGATGACTATATAATTTATAATTGACATGTGTAATGCCTTCTAGCCGGATTGTAGATCGTTTGTCGTTGCCGACCTTTTCGCTTCGACCTCGGGACCTGACGGTCCGGAGTGTGTCCGAATACCATAACGGCTATATAAAAGCCGGGGTATGCATGGAGACCAGGCATAGGGGTCATTAGTGCTTTATCAGACAAGTGCCCAACTAGTTATGTTATATTACATGGTTAGTAAGAAACATCTTCCAGAGAGAATAGTTCCGTTAAGGGTTCCTTTCGCTGGGGTGGCGTGCCCTAAAGTGCACGTCCGAACTGCAAATGCAGAAGATCATCTGGGGGCATGTATAAAATAAAAAGGTTCATCTTTAGTTCACCGACCGAATATTCCCATAAGAATGCTAGCTTTCGGCTTCACCCAGTCTGAGGTACACATCCGGCTTATCCAGCAGTAACAATCGCAGAGGTGCTCCCTTTACCGCCTAGCCGAACAATCGGGAACGTAGGGGTAAGCACAGAAGCTAGGCAACCCAGCTTGGCCAAAACTTAAGTCATATCGATGCATATAATGGCGAACAAAAGGTGCATGCGGAAGTCTGATGCATGCCTTGGGTGTGAAACCCATATAGACAAGCTTCTGTTAAAGAAGCCCCCAGGTTTAAGGAGCGCGGATAGCGCGTCACGTAATGAGATTTTTAAGGGCTAGAAAAGAAAAGAGTAGGAGACAAAGTAAAAAAAAGGGTATAAATTTAAATAATGGACAGAGGAAGGAGACAAACACAGAGTCCGGCGCTAGGCATAGAATCTTCGGAGACGTGTGGCGTTCCATGGGTTCGGCTCGAGTCGGTTATCCGACGCATCTCACAGGCGGTATGCTCCACCAGTTAGGACTTGGTCGATTATGATTGGACCTTCCCATTTGGGCTTGAGTTTGTTCTTTTGCTTATCCGGCAGGCGCAGAACTAGTTCACCAACGTTGTAATTTTTGGCCCGTACTTCTCTGCTTTGATATCTTCGAGCTTGCTGTTGATAGAATGCGGAACGGGCCTTAGCCACGTCACGCTCTTCCTCTAAGGCGTCCAGGTTGTCCTGCCGATCAAGCTCGGCTTCTCTTTCTTCGTACATGCGCACTCGAGGTGAGTCATGAATTATGTCGCAGGGCAGAATCGCCTCAGCGCCGTACACCATAAAGAATGGTGTGAATCCGGTGGTACGATTTGGCGTGGTTCGCGGCCCCCAGAGTACGGAGTCGAGCTCCTCTACCCAGCGCATATCAGATTCCTTGAGGGACCGCACTAGTCTGGGTTTGATGCCGCTCATGATGTGACCATTTGCACGTTCGACCTGACCGTTAGTTTGTGGGTGATAGACAGAAGCTTAGTCGAGCTTAATGCCCATGTTTTTGCACCACAGCTTTACTTCATCAGAGGTGAAGTTTGTGCCGTTATCGGTGATAATGCTGTGGGGGACACCATAACGGTGTACGACCCCGCATATGAAGTCTATCACGGGTCCGGATTCAGCCGTCTTGACGGGCTTGGCTTCTATCCATTTGGTGAATTTATCCACCATGACCAATAAGTATTTTTTCTTATGGGTTCCGCCTTTAAGGGGCCCCACCATATCGAGCCCCTAGACCGAGAAAGCCAAGTGATGGGGATAGTTCGGAGGGCGTTGGGTGGCATATGGCTTTGGTTGGCAAAGAGATGGCAACCGACGCACCGTTTGACTAGGTCCTGAGCGTCTGCTCTAGCCGTCGGCCAATAGAAGCTAGTACGGAAAGCCTTGCTTACAAGGGACCGAGCCGCGGCGTGATGGCCACCGAGTCCGGCATGAATTTCAGCCAATAGACTCCGCCCTTCCTCTTCGGAGATACACCTTTGAAGGACTCCTGTAGTGCTTTTCTTATATAGCTCTCCCTCGTGGACTTTATAGGCTTTAGATCGCCGCACTATGCAGCGTGCCTCGTTTTGATCCTCGGGGAGTTCCTGCCTAGTAAGGTAGGCTAGGAATGGTTCTGTCCATGGGGCGATGACCGCCATTATTGCGTGGGCTGAGGGTGTAATTTCGGTGGCGGGGCCGCCAATTGTGTCTGTTTGTTCGGCATTGGGTTGTGCGGTTATGCCCGGGCTATTATCCGAGGGTTCCCCCTCCCATGTTACGGATGGTTTGAATAATCTTTCTAAGAATATGTTGGGGGGGACTGCATCTCGTTTTGCTCCAATGCGTGCGAGGACGTCCGCTGCCTGATTATTTTCTCGGGCTATGTGATGGAACTCCAGTCCCTCGAACCGAGCTGACATTTTTAGTACGGCATTGCGATAAGCTGCCATTTTTGGGTCTTTGGCGTCGAAGTCGCCATTTATTTGGGATATCGCGAGGTTTGAGTCCCCGCGTACTTCCAGGCGTTGAATGCCCATGGATACCGCCATCCGGAGGCCATGTAGAAGGGCCTCGTATTCGGCTGCATTGTTGGAGTCCGTGTACATAATTTGGAGTACATATTGGACTATATCTCCTGTAGGGGACGTCAAAACGACGCCAGCCCCCAGTCCGGCCAGCATTTTGGAGCCGTCGAAATGCATGATCCAGTTTGAGTACGTGACGTACTCTTTAGGGAGTTCGGCCTCTGTCCATTCGGCGACGAAGTCGGCTAGGACTTGCGATTTAATTGCTCGCCGTGGCTTGTAGGTTATATCGAATGGGAGGATCTCTATGGCCCATTTTGCTATCCGGCCTGTTGCATCGCGGTTGTTGATAATATCGTTGAGTGGTACTTCCGAGGCTACTGTAATAGAACACTCTTGAAAGTAGTGTCGTAGCTTCCGGGATGCCATGAATACCGCGTATGCGATTTTTTGATAATGCGGGTACCGTGATTTGCATGGTGTGAGGAGAGTGGACACGTAGTAAACCGGCCTTTGAAGGGGTAATTTATGTCCGTCTGTTATCCGTTCGACGACGAGTACTGCGCTAACAACTTGATGGGTTGCGGCAATGTACAATAGCATGAGTTCGCCGGTATTCGGCGCGGCCAGGACGGGGTTTGTTGCCAAGATGGCCTTTATTTCCTCGAGTCCGTCCGTGGCAGCGTCCGTCCACTCGAAGTGTTCGGTGCGCCTAAGGAGGCGGTAAAGGGGTAGTGCCTTTTCTCCCAAGCGGGAGATGAAGCGGCTTAGGGCCGCCACGCATCCGGTGAGTTTCTGAATTTGCTTGAGATCTTTTGGGGCATCCAATTGTGATAGAGCTCGGATTTTAGCTGGATTTGCTTCAATTCCTCTGCCGGATACAATGAAGCCCAGGAGCTTTCCGGCTGGGACGCCGAAAACACATTTTTCCGGATTAAGCTTGATGTCGTATTTTCTCAGGTTGTTGAATGTAAGTCTCAAGTCGTATACTAGAGATTCGACGTGTCTTGATTTAATGACCACATCATCTGCGTACGCCTCCACTGTTTTGCTGATCTGGTTTGCCAAACATGTTTGAATCATGCGCTGATATGTCGCGCCGGCATTTTTGAGCCCAAAGGGCATTGTGTTGAAGCAGAATGGGCCGTATGGCGTGATGAATGCTGTTGCAGCTTGGTCGGATTCTGCCATGTTTATTTGATGGTAACCGGAGTATGCGTCGAGGAAACACAGGGAATCGTGTCCTGCGGTGGCATCGATGATTTGATCAATTCGAGGGAGGGGAAAGGGATCCTTTGGGCAGGCCTTATTAAGGTCTTTGAAGTCGACACACAGGCGCCAAGATTTGTCCTTCTTTGGTACCATTACCAGGTTTGCTAGCCAGTCCGGGTGTTTGATATCTCTAATGAATCCGGCCTCCAATAATTTGGCTAGCTCCACTCCCATGGCCTGTCTCTTTGGTTCGGAGAAACGCCGAAGGGTTTGTTTGACAGGTTTGAATCCTTTCTGGATATTTAAGCTGTGCTCGGCCAGCCTGCGTGGGATTCCTGGCATATCTGAGGGGTGCCAAGCGAAAATATCCCAGTTCTCTCGTAGGAACTCGCGCAGTGCGGCGTTTACATCAGGGCTTAATTGTGCCCCGATGGAGGCTGTTTTATTCGGGTCCATTGGGTGGACCTGGAATTTGACTATTTCGTCCGCTGGTTTGAAGGATGTGGATTTGGATCTCTTATCGAGTATCACATCATCCCTGCTAACCGTGGATCGCAGCGCCGTCAGCTCTTCGGCCGCTAAGGCTTCGGATAGTGCCTCGAGGGCCAATGCGGCTGTCTTGTTTTCGGCGCGGAGTGCTATGTCCGGATCACTAGCGAGAGTGATAATTCCGTTTGGCCCAGGCATCTTAAGCTTCATGTACCCGTAATGGGGTATGGCTTGGAAAACTGTGAATGCCTCTCGTCCTAATATAGCATGATATCCGCTTCTAAACGGGGCCACCTGGAACGTGATTTGTTCGGACCTGTAATTATCCGGCGTGCCGAATAACACATCTAGTGTGATCTTTCCGGTGCAGCGCGCTTCCTGACTAGGGATTATTCCTCTAAAGGTTGTGCTGCTTCGCTCAATGCGGTTCCAGTCTATTTCCATCTTTTGGAGGGTTTCCTCGTAGATGAGGTTCAATCCGCTGCCTCTGTCCATAAGTACCTTTGCGAGGCGACAGCCGTCCACTATGGGACTGAGAACCAATGCGGCTGGCGCTCTGGCTGTTCGGAATTTAGGTTCGTCACTCGCATTGAAGGTGATGGCAGTATTGCTCCATGGATTTATGGTCGCTACTTGGTAGACTTCGGCGAGGCTGCGAAGTGTTCTTTTTCGCATGTTATTTGATGCGAAAGTCTCGGAGATTGTGAGAACGGTACTGAAATTCTCGGGCTGGTTTCCTTCGACCTCTGGATTTAGGAGGTCCTCGCCAATTTTGGCCACCTGCCGGAGTATCCAACATGCCCTGAGGCTGTGAGTTGGGGTGGCATCCTCTGTACTATGAATCTTGCAGGGTCCATCGAGCCACCTTTCTAGCACGGTTCCGTGCCCCCTAGAGGGTTTTGATTTTCTATTTAATCCGGGCGCTTTGCTGTAGTGCACCCTTTTGATTCGGACGGGATTGCTATTCAAGGCCGGATTATCCCAAAATTTAATTTCGGTTTTCCGAGCACTTTCCATCGCACAGTATTTTTGTACTATGGACACCAAGTCAGCAAAGCGCGTAATATTACGACGACTTATGGCGTTGAGTATCCCCTTGTCCATGCAGTTACTGCAGAAGATTGAAATCGCGTCTCCCTTGTGGCAGTCCTTTATCCTGTTCATAAGCAGGAGGAATCTGGCCCAGTAATGATGTACTGTTTCTTCGGGCATCTGCTTGTTTTGGGAGAGATCGCTTAAGATCGGACGGGCGGAATTCATTAGATCTGATACTTCGCCCGGTTTGCTGTTCGGAGGCCGAACGACCTCCGGATTCCGAGATTCGGAGTCCTGTATGTTTTCCGGTTTGCCTGGTTCCAAGCCCAGGTCTTGGGTTGTATCCTCCCTCCGTGGATATCCGGCATGGAGGGTTCCGGAATTCGGACGTAACTGGTCCTTAAGATTGATGAAGGGTCACCGCATTGTGTTTCCACCACAGCAACATGATGGGTGGCTTGGGGAGAGTTGATTTCCCTTAGATCGGGTTTAGGAACAACCTGGTTGTAGTTTGTAGAGACCCCCAAGGCGGCGATGCGATCCAGGAGCTCGTTTATGGAGGAGAGCTCCACCGGATCTAGCTGCTCGACCAATTCCGAGCTGACGCGGAGATTGTTTTCGATGACCCGAGAGGTCACCGTCGGCGTAATGGCCGAACGGGCGGTCATGAGAAAACCACCCAGCCGTAGGGGTTGGCCGATAGCCAAAGCTCCCTCAGTGACGGCGCCGTCTTTAAAGACGGGAAAAGGCATCCTTCCTGATCGCGACGGCACAGAGGAACTCTCAATGAAAGCACCAATGTCGGTGTCAAAACCGGCGGATCTCGGGTAGGGGGTCCCGATCTGTGCGTTAAGGTCGGATGGTAACAGGAGACAAGGGACACCTTATTTTACCCAGGTTCGGGCCCTCTCGATGGAGGTAAAACCCTACTCCTGCTAGATTAATATTGATGATATGGGTAGTACAAGAGTAGATCTACCACGAGATCAAGGAGGCTAGACCCTAGAAGCTAGCCTATGGGTATGATGATGGTTATGATGTGTTCGTCCTACGGACTACAACCCTCCGGTTTATATAGGCACCGGATAGGGTTAGGGTTACACAGAGTCGGTTACATTGGTAGGAGATCTTGAATATCCGCACGCCTAGCTTGCCTTCCACGCCAAGGAAAGAACCTTCCGGACACGGGATGAAGTCTTTAATCTTGTATCTTCATAGTCCTGGAGTCCGGCTGAAGATATAGTTTGGCTATCCGAACACCCCCTAATCCAGGACTCCCTCAGTTGGTCTTCGCCTGCCAAAGGCCCTGTGGTGACGCCGCTCTGGGCTCCACGATGAGCTCATTCCCACCGTTGGACTGGTCTTGGTCTCGTTGCACCGAAATGGATGCCTTTGTTTGATCCTCTCGCCTGCGCTTGCCCCCTTTGCACCAAAGAGGAAAGGGGAGGACACTGTGCGGTCTGGCGCCCGCCTGGCACCCTTGGTCGTCATGGCTTGCGTCATGGGCACCTCGCGAGGTACCCTGCCTTGATATCTCCGCCTCCTTATGAGCCAACCTGAGGAGGCCGCGCCCGAGGAAGCGTTGCGTCGTCCTCCCCGCAAGGCTTGGCCCCTCGCGAGGGTCTTGAGTCTTGCGTTGATGAAGGTGGGCCATACTGGGCCTTTATTCGATCCACGCCGCGGGCCGCAGGCAGGCAAGTCTAGGGACCCCTGTTCCCAGAACTCTGACAGACGAGTAGTGGTTGATGTCTACTACGCAACTTTATTCTTCTAGACTCGTGTTGGGACTCCAAGCGCAGAGTTTTGTAGGACAGTAGCAATTTCCCTCAAGTAGATGACCTAAGGTTTATAATCCGTGGGAGGTGTTGGATGAAGATGGTCTCTCTCAAACAACCCTGCAACCAAATACAAGAAATCTCTTGTGTCCCCAACACACCCAATACAATGGCAAATTGTATAGGTGCACTAGTTCAGCGAAGACATGGTGATAAAAGTGTAATATTGATGGTAGAAATATATTTTTATAATCTGAATAATTAAAAACAGCAAGGTAGCAAATAGTAAACGGGCACAAAAACGGTATTGCAATGCTTGAAAATGAGGCCTAGGGTCCGTACTTTCGCTAATGCAACCTCTCAACAAAGCTAATATAATTGGATCATATAACCACCCCTCAAAGTGCAATGAAGAATCACTCCAAAGTTCCTATCTAGCGGAGAACATAAGAATAAATTGTTTGTAGGGTACGAAACCACCTCAAAGCTATTCTTTTCGTTCAATCTATTCAAGCGTTCGTACTAAAATAACACAAAGCTATTCTTTCCGTTCGATCTATCCTAGAGTTCGTACTAAAATAACACCAAAGCAAATTCATATTCATAATACTCAATCCAACACAAAGAACTTCAAAGAGTGCCCCAAGATTTCTACCGGAGAAACAAAGACAAGAATGTGCATCAACCCCTATGTGTAGATTACCCCAATGTCACCTCGGGAATCCGCGAGTTGAGTGCCAAAACATATATCAAGTGAATAAATACGATACCCCATTGTCACCACGAGTATTCATATGCAAGACATATACCAAGTGCTCTAAAATCCATAAAAGTATTCAATCCGATAACAACGAAATCTCAAAGGGAAAAACTCAATTCATCATAATAAGGTAGAGAGGGGAAAACAGAATATGATCCGACTATATTAACAAAGCCCGTGATACATCAAGATCGTGACATCTCAAGAACAAGAGAGAGAGAGAGAGAGAGAGAGAGATTAGACACATAGCTACTTGTACAAACCCTCAGCCCCGAGGGTTGACTACTCCCTCCTCATTGTGGTGGCCGCCGGGATGATGAAGATGGCCACCGGTGATGATCCCCCCCTCCGGCCGAGTGGCGTAACGGGTCTAGATTGGTTTTCGGTGGCTACAGAGGCATGCGGCGGCAGAACTTCTGATCTAGGTTAACCCCGAGGGTTTTTGGAATATTTGTGAATTCATAGGGTAAAGAGGTGGTGCGGGAGGCTCCGAGGTGGGCACAACCCACATGGGCGCGCCATGGTGGGTTGTGCCCCCCTCGGGGCACTCCCAGGTGCTGCTCTGGCCCATTGGTGGTCTTTTAGTCCATAAAAAATCCACAAAAAAATTCACGGTGTTTGGACTCCATTTGATATTGATTTCTTGCGATGTAAAAAACAAGCAAAAAATAGCAACTAGCACTGGGAACTGAGTCAATAGGTTAGTCCCAAAAAATGATATAAAGTTGCTATAAAATGATTGTAAAAGATCCAAGAATGATAATATAATGGCATGAATACTTCATAAATTATAGATACGGTGGAGAGGTGTGACACCCAAAAATTTTTGGCCTTGTTTTATTAATTAAAATTTTGCCAGGAATTAAAACTTTTATTTTCTGGGCTCCCTTTTTATTTCTGAACCATTTATCTCCCTTGTTATTATGGAGTTTTTCCCCAAAGTGAAAATTTTTCAAATATGTTTTTGGACTTATTTAAACCCCTCAAGAAAAACTTTTCTTTCATTAGTAGAACTAATTACAAAATTAATTTTCCTGATCTTCATTTTATTGAAAAAAATGGTTTTTACAGGTTATATGGCCATATTTGAACTACAACCTCTTTAAAAATTTATTCAATAATCCCACCAAAATTTGGAGATGTCATGAGATGTTTTTAAATCACTTTTGTGCAAAAATATATTTTATTCTTGAAATAATTTGAGCCCTACACCCAATTTTCTTCTCTAGTCCAGTGGGCAATTTTTCACTACAACCCATTTAAATACTTCTTTCTAGCTTCCACCAAAATTATGGGATGTTAGTAGTAGTATATGATTCAACTTTATGCAAAAACCCAGTGATGTCCTTTGAAAAAAATGAGTGGATCAACCTCATCTTCATTCTGGCCCAACTTGCTGGTTTGTACAGCAACCACGTTTTAGTTGCTCCTTTACCCATGATTCCTTTTTCTACTTGTGGTCAACCCTACCAAACCTCTAAGTCCAGGAGCATGCAACCATTGGATCATTTTTGGTTCAAGAAGTGATGCCATTTACTCCCTGTCCAGAATTGTAGTTTGGCAAAACTTGCACTAGCAAGTTTCTCCTTTTGGCAAACTAACTTCACCACCCTCTCATTCATCCACAGATACCCCACTCTAGAAGTTTTCGCCACTCCAAGAACTTCCTAAATGCCTCTGGCATTTTGACAAACACCCTGAGTGCATAGCCAGATTTGACAAGATTTCATGTTTACATTGTGGACTTGAGCCCCTGACCCATCCACCATGTCCCTTGATCCCCTTGCTAAACCTAATCTAGTTCTGTTGCTTGACAACCTCACCCGAGACCCCTAGCATGCATGGGCATTTCGTCGAACACGTACCGTGCGTGCACTGGGCGCGCCCAGAGCGCGCCAATTGCAGCCACACGTGCGCCCGAGCCGCCGTGTCCCGCCCCGCACTCACTCCGGTCCATGACCGACCGTAGCCAGCACGCCATGTCCCCTTCTGCCCCCGCAAGCCCCGCAGCTCTCGGCACGTCTCCGGCAGGCCAGCAGCTAGCCGCCAACGCCGCCCGACAGCTCCTGCGCTGGCCAGCGGCGCCCAAGCCACCTCCGCTCGCCAGTTCGCCCTTGGAACAGTAGCTGCTCGTCCGCTAGCTCCTGCCGCCATCCCCAGCCTCGCCATGATGCCCTGCAGCTACAGAATGGCGGTCGTCGGCGTTCTTATCCCCGGCCATCGTCGGAACCGCCTCGACTCATCTATTTAAGGAAGCCCCGAGCACGTTCCCGCACGCACGCAACCTCAGGCCACCCCAATGGCACTCCCCTAGCTCGCATTCGACCCAGGGAGGTTTTCTTCCCCGTCTCTGGCAACTCCTGCCACCGCCACCGCCCTACCATTCTGGCACCACTAGGACCTCCCCCTCTCCACTCTCTCCACCACGAACCTTCTCTCCCTCCCGTGAACACTTCCCCCTGCTCAATTTTGATCGGGAGCCACCGCAGCCCCAAAAAGCGCTTCACTCACGAAGCCTCCTCCGCCGCGAAGCTCGCCGCCGGCAGCTTCCTCCGTCTCCACCTGCCTGGCAACCACCGGGAGGACTGCCCTGGAGTGGCAGATCCATCCCCGTCCTCGGGGCCCCGCGAGGAGCCGCTAGTCACCGGCGACGATCGCCGAAGCTCCGCCTCCGCTCGGGACAGAGGAAGGAGGGGGAAAAGACTAGTCAAACCTGACTAGTTGGCCCCCTGGACCCACTGTCAGTGACACCCCGTGCCGTCCACATGTTTAAGTGAAGGCGTAAAACTCCCCAGTATGTTCCTTGCACCGAAAGCGTATTCTGTCCGAAGCGTTTTCTTTTATATCTTTATTTTAAAAACAGATTTGACCAGAACTTTGACTGTCTATAACTCTTTAAATATAACTCCAAATGAATTGATTCTTTTTCCGACATCTCTCAAATTCAGTCTAGTTTATTTTAAGATTTATTTGAAAATTTTCCAAACAACTTTTTTGTACTGTTCTTGAAATGTGTGTTATTTGCATAATTTTGAAAATAGGATTTTTGGAGAGAGGAAGAAAGCTTTCAAAAGTTTTGGAGAGCACCCCACCTCTACACACCTTTAAGGCAAGCATTCTGAACCCCGGAATAATATTTCAGTGTGATAGTTGTCGGGGGTTGGAAGCGACATATGCCAAAGGATGGCTTATCATGGTGGGGGCGAGTAGAACGTCGCCGGTGCCTGGAAGCGGGATGAGGCGTAGACATGCACGCCGGCGGATCTTACCCAGCTTCGGGGCTCTCCGAGGAGATAACACCCCTACTGCTGCTCTGCGGGGTCTCCGCATGGTCACTATGGTGATATGTGTACAAAGTTGCTCCTCGAGCTGTGTTCTGGAGGTAGGAGAGGGCAAGGCTAGCTCTCTCCCTTCTATGCTTATGTCTAGTGGTAAAAGGATCGAACCCTTTGCATGGGTGCTCCGGGGGGTTTATATAGGCCTACCCCCGGGGGTACAATGGTAATCCGACTGGGCGCGGGTCCCAGCCGTCTGTCTCTTAGGACGCCGTCTTCCCTGCCGACTCCTGGGGGCCACCTCTGGTGGGCCCCGCCGACCGACCTGGCAACTGTAGCCGCGTCTCTGATGACGTTGGATGGGTCGTGGGGGCGTGGCAACAGTGCCGCCGCCTGGCGGGCGATCACTGTCGCCACTCCCCGTCTTATCTGGTTAATGGCGCGTGGGGCCCGTGGGAGGAACGGGCCGACTCTCGGAGGCCGACTCCCACGGGGTCCGTCTTCGGGTGCTCTCGCCGTCTTCGTCCCTCCCGCTGACTAGCAGGGCCTGCCGTCTCCAGGCCGTACATGCGGGCCAACGTGGGAACAGTGCTCCGTCGTCAGGGCGGTCGTCAGGGCCAGTATGGCGACAGTGCCGCGCCGTACGGAGCTCTCCTCCGGTACGGCATACTGTAGCCATACCTGCCCCTGGTAATGAACGTAGGGGAGGGTCGTACTCCGGCCATCCCTGGTCTCGTCCTTCTTCTCGAAGGCAGAGAGTGGTGAAGTCGCGGGCCGACTCCCCATAGTCGGCCTCCCTGGAGTCGCCGATCGGGAGTCACAGCCGTCTCTGGGACTCAGCCGTGAGTGGGTGTCGGCGATGCTGCGGCCGACTCCCAGAGTCGGCTGATCGTCTTGGGATTCTTTGAGGGGCGAAGCTTGCCCCGATGTCTTCAAAGGTTCTGGGTCCCGGGTTAGCCTACCCATGGCCCAATACTCCGACAGTAGTCCCCGAAGCTGGTGAGGCGCCGAGGGAGACCTGTCGAGGAGCCTCAACAATTTCTTCCTCCGAGTGGATCGTGGGGGAGGCGATCTTTATCGAGGCCGCCTCCGAGGAGCCGACTATGGGAAGCGGGACTCGTTGAAGGTCCTTTTGCTCTTCAAAGAGTTTGAAAGGCGTGGCAGGACACGGGGGGCGTGTCTGATAAGCCACACGGCCGCCGCCCGCCACGGACCCGCCGAGGGACGCCACGTGGTCGAGCCAGTCTGCCAGCCCACGCGCGCGACGGGACAGGCCCATGGGTGGGGCCCGCCATTACCGCGCCTCGGCCCTCGAACGGATTCATTGCGGCCGCGCGGGCGGTTGAGCTTCTCAGCGCAGTAAATGCGCGTGGTAACTTCCGTGGTAAATCGTGGGGTCGTGGGGGCATGGGCGCAGTTAATCCCACGACGCCCCCTCGGCTCTTCAGCCCGCAGGCCTATAAGTAGGCGGAGGGAACGGGGCAGCGAAGCACGCGCGCCCGCTCCCCTCTGCTCCCTTTGTTTCTTTTCTCCTCCTTCTTTCTCCCACCGCTGCCGCGCCGGACTGCGCCCTACACGCAGCGATGAGCTCTTCCTCCGCCGCCGCGCCCGCCGCCGTGCGCTCCGGCGTATGGGATGGTTCTGAGATCGACGACGACATGATTGACTTCCTCCGCAAGACGCGCCGCATCCCCGGCGCGCACCTCGTGCAGGCCCGCGCTCCGCCGCCGACGGAGGTGACACCGGCGCTGGAGGAGGGCGAGCGGCTCGTGTTCCACTCCCACCTCATGCGCGGGCTGGGGCTGCCGGCGAGCGGGTTCTTCCGCTCGTTCCTGGAATTTCATGGCCTCCAGCCGCACCACCTCACTCCAAACACAGTGGTGCTGCTGGCGGCCTTCACTGCGTTGTGCGAGGGCTTCCTCGGTGTTCTCCCCACCATCGAGCTGTGGGGAGAGTTCTTTCACTCCAAGCTCGGCACGCATGTCGCCGGCGTGCCAGCTCAATGTGGTGCCTTCATCGCGCTGCGGAGGTCGACGGCCGACAACCCGTTCCCCGCCATCCAGCTGATCAAATCGGTGAAGATGTGGCAGCGCTCCTACTTCTATGTGAAGAACGTCGCCTCAGACGGCGACTGGGTTAACCTGCCGGCTTATGCAGCCGGCGCACCAGCCGGGAGGCAGCCCAGCTGGTCCTACCGCGCCAAGACGCTGACTCCGGCTGGAGCCGCCGCCGTATCGCGACTTCGAGTGCTGACGCAGTCGGCCGGCTTGACTGGGGCCGACTTGCTGGCCACCTTCGTGGTTCGCCGAGTCCTCCCGCTCCAAGGTCGGCCTCATCTGATCTGTCAGATGAGCGGCCACCGGGACCCCAGTCGGACGTGCACCAAGGACATGCCTCACGCGGAGGTAGCCGACACGGTGAACTACATTGCGAACTGCGGCCTCTCGAAGGATTGGCAGTTCGGCCTGGAGCCGTACTCGCGCGCCAACCCCCCGCCGGTGGTAAGTGATTCTTCTTCTTCTTCTTCTTCAGCCGAATCCGACTCCTGACCTCTTTATTCTTATCTCTTGAACCAGAACCCTCTCCTCCAGCCCGCGGCCGGCGCCACGAGGCCGCCCCGCCAGTTCGCCCCCGATCGGGCAAGGAGCGACCTCGACGACCCCGACTTGGGGGCGGCGGCGATGGAGGCCGATGCTGAAGGGGGCTGCGAAGGAGAGGAAGGCTGCCCCGGGCCCTCGGCCACCTTCGCCGACTAGCCCGCCGGCGAAGATGGGGGAGTCCCCCCGCGCCATCAACCGAGGCAAGACGGCGCGAGGAAGCGTCGGGCCGGGCCGAGTTCCCTCAGAGGCCGAGAAAAGAAGTTTAAGGGGGCGGCCGCCGCGACCAAATGGGAAGAGGCGGTCGCGAGGGCCCATCGCTTCCGCAAGGAAGTGAAGAAGCCGCCGCTGTCTTCTGGGTACGTGTTTCTCTTCCTAGTCTTGTTTTATCTCTTGGTGGATTTTGTCTGAGTCCTTACGTGTCGTCCTATTCCAGCGCTCCCCTCACTCTTGGGAGAGTCGCCGCCGCCTCCATCAGGGGGTCAGTGGAGTCGTCCGCCACGACTCGGCGTATCGACCCCGCTGCCGACCTCCGGGAAGCGACGGAACGGAACGCGCAGGAGAAGCGCGACGAGGACGAAGCCGCCCGCTGGGAGAAGGCGGAGGCCAAGAAGGCAGCCGCCTCCACCCAGGAGGGGCCGGAGGGAGCAGAAGCCGCCGCCGCGGCCAAAAAGCGGGCCGAAGAAGCCGCGCACCACCAGTTGGCGCTACTCGTTGTCCCATTGCGCTCGGCGCCGCCTCCGGATCCTATGGAGCAGTCTGGGGAGACCGGCGGGGAACATGCCGTCGTGGAGAGGGAGGGCGGCGATGCCCCCGGTCTGGACACTGTGGTGCCGCCACCACCGCCCCTGCCGCCATCGGGAGGCATGAGGAAAGAACGGCCAGCGGACCCGCCGGTGCCGCCGACCACGGACAAAGCCGAGGCGAACTTGCTTCTCCAAGTCGCCTCGCCGACACGCCGCCGTCTGGAGAAGGCGACTTCAGCGCCGCGACCTCTGGAGACTGGAGCGGCCAGCTCGGCCGCCCTAGACGTCGAGGTGATGAGCGTCGCGCCCGTCGGGTGGGTGCGAGGAGGCGGCACCGGCCCGCTGAACCAGGCGCTCCTGGACGTCCAGGCGAAGCTGCGGGCCGAGAGCGACTCCCTCCAGAACTGCACCAAAGCGCATCTGGCGTCGCGTGCGGCCGTCCGGGTATGTTTCTTCTGTCTTTGTTTTTATTGCTCTTCTTTGTGGGAGCGCGCCAGCGCACCCACTGGGTGTAGTCCCCGAGTTCCGAGCTGGCTGCTGAGCAGGCGGGTTGGAACTCTACTAGCGACTTCCAGACGCTTATTATTTTTGAAAATGCTTATCATAGGACTACCACAACCTCCAAGTCACTGTCTTCAACCGCAATGTTGAAGAGCTGGGCAAGCGGACTGCCGACTTGTTGGAGAGCCGGAGTGAGTTTCCTTCTTTGCGGGGGCGCGCTGGCGCACCCGCGGGCTGTAGTCCCCGAGATTCGGTCTGACTGCTGCGCAGTCGGGCCGGATCTTCTGGGGTGACCTTTTATGATGACTTGTGTCCTTTTTCTTCTTTCTTCAGAGGCCAACGCCGTTCTTCAGCAGCAGCTGGACGAAGCCAACACCGCCTTGCGCGCCAAGGAGGTGGAGTGTGGCAAGCTCGTCACGGAGCGCGACCTGCTGGCCGCGCAGCTGGCGGAGCAGAAGGAGCTGCTCAAGAAGGCGCAGGAGGAGGCGAAGGAGAGGGAGGCTGGGCTCCAAGCTGAGTTCGAAGCCGAGCGCTCCTCCTGGACCGATAAGGAGGCGATGCTGACCTCCGGCTTCCACGAAATTGAAGATATCGTTGATGGTAAGTTTTCTTTACTCGCTTCCTTTGGGCAGCCGACTGTGGGCCGACTCTTGCCCTTTCTGACTTGCTTCTCTATTTTCCGTCTTGGTAGATTTCTTGCCAGGCCATGCGCAAGCCGCCGTTCAAGCCATCGAGGCCGATCGCGAAGCGCGGAGGGCGGCCGGCGAGGAGGTTGCTGCCAACGCCCCCCGGACTCTTGATGAACAACTTTTGAGCGTTGAGGCTCGCGTGCGGCCGGCTCACCGGATGCTGCGCCGGCTTCAGCGCGCCGGCGCCCAGGCGATTGCTGCTTTGTGGCCGGAGATGCCGATTCTGCGCACCCCCAGCCGGACAGCCGACTGGCTGGAGGTCGCAGCAGGCCGCTTGGAGGCCTGGAAAGGCTCCTCGGCACGCGCCGGAGCGCGTTGTGCCTTGGAGTTCGTCAAGGCATGGTATCCGGACCTGAGCCTGGACCAGCTAGCCACGCTCCGGGCTGAGGCCCAGCCGGAGCTGGCAGCCATGAAGGACGACTTTGTCAAGCGCGCCGCGGCACTCGCCGAGTACGTCGACCCCAATGTCTTTGTTCCTGAGCTAGCTGACAACGGTGACGAGGCGCTGCCGGAGTGGTTCGGGATGAACCCGAACTACGGCGAGGACTCGGCAGAGGTAATCGGCTCCAGTGTCGAGGAGGGAGGCGAGGTGGAGATCGGAGACGAGATGGAGGCGCCAGAAGCCGGAGCGGGCGATCATCCTCAGCTCGACCGTGCCTCCAACAACGAGCCGCGCCCAACTGCGCCGACTGCTGCTGGAGGTGATCAAGCCGAGTCTGCCCAGCCGGCTGCCCCAACGTCCGACACCGCCATCTCCTCTGAGCCCCCGAACCCGTCTGCGGCTTCATAAGCCGCTGCCTTGCTTTATTTATCTGCTTAGTAGTTGCTCAAAGAATTTTGTTAATTCGCACAACTCCACCCGCTGGGTGTATTTTGAACTTTTGTTCAATGATTCGGCCAATGGCCTCTGTGATGTAAATATCTATCTGGGTTCTATCATTTCTTGCTTATTTCTCTTTTGGCTTTTTCCTTTTGCCGCCTTCCCCTAGATGTCGTCTTTGCCAGTCGGGCAGCCGCTTCGTGGACTGCCGTTGGATCAAATACTTGGCTACTTTGGGGAAGGCAAGTACTTAGCCATTCTAGAGATTGGTTAGCAAGTCGGATAGAAAACAGTAAGCCGACTATTCGGAGTCGGATTTGTGAGGAACTGCTGGAAAGCCGGCTCGAGCTATGTTTGTGCTTTGAGTCCTTAGCCATTTTTCGTGTGGGCACCCATTATTCCCTACTCCTGCCCACCGGGCAGCCGCTCTGCGAGCTGCGGCTTCTAACAGGAGACGGCTTAAGCACCACACACTACTTGTCCGACTACAGGAAGCGTTTCATAGCGCGAGACGGCAAGTCCCCGGGCCGACTAGTCGAGCCCGGCGCCAAGCGGCATAACAAAGAGTAGCATACTCGGAAGCATAATACTTATTATACAGACGTTAAAAGGGGCAGTCCCCGAGTCCATCTCGGGGGGCCTAGAGTCTTGGTACTTCAGTACAAAAGGGTAGCGTGGTACATACTGCATCAGCTGTAAAACTTCGAAGAAGATTCGCGTTCCATGGTCGCTCCGTCTCTTTCCCGGAGTCGTCCCTCTTTCGTGCTCGGGGCTTCTGAGCGTTGATCAGGTAGTAGGAGTCGTTGCCTAGCACCTTGCTGATGATGAAGGGGCCTTCCCAAGGTGCAGAAAACTTGTGCTGGCCGGCTGTTCGCTGGATCAGCCGGAGCACAAGGTCGCCTTCTTGGAAGGATCTTGGCCTGACCTTCCTGTTGTAGTAGCGACGTAGGCTCTGCTGGTAGATGCTGGACCGGCTGAGTGCCAACATCCGGCCTTCTTCCAGCAGATCGACGCCATCTTGTCGTGCTTCTTCTGCTTCCTCTACAGTGTACATCGTGACTCGCAGGGAGTCAAACTCTATATCCGTTGGGATGACGGCTTCAGCACCGTAGACGAGGAAGAAGGGTGTGAAGCCGGTCGACTTGTTTGGAGTCGTGCGCAGACTCCAGAGGACGGCTGGCAACTCGTCAAGCCAACAGCCGGCCGAACGCTCCAGTGGTTCGACCAACCGAGGCTTGATGCCGGACAGGATGAGCCCATTCGCCCGCTCCACCTGCCCGTTTGATTGCGGATGGGCAACGGACGCTAAGTCCAGTCGGATGCCCTGCGTCGCGCAGAAACGGGCCAAGGCACCTTTGGCAAAGTTGGTGCCGTTGTCGGTGATGATGCTGTGCGGTATGCCATACCGAATTGTGATGTCTGAGATGAATGTCACGGCAGTCAGACCATTCAATTTGTTGATGGGCTTCACTTCTATCCACTTGGTGAACTTGTCCACCGCGACAAGCAAATGAGTTAGGCCGCCTCATGCCGTCTTGAAGGGTCCCACCATATCCAGGCCCCAAACTGCAAAGGGCCAGGCGATGGGGATAGTCTTGAGTGCTGAAGCCGGCTGATGCGGCTTGGATCGGAACTTCTGGCACCCCTTGCATTTCTGGACCAACTCCTTGGCCTCTTCGAGGGCAGTCGGCCAAAAGAAACCGTGTCGTAAGGCTTTGGCGACGAGCGCTCTTGAGGCCGCATGGTGGCCGCACTCGCCTTGATGGATATCTCTGAGAATTGCTTGGCCTTTCTCTGGCTCGACGCAGCGCTGGTAGATGCCTGTGACGTTGTGTCTGACCAGCTCTCTGTTGATTATGGTGTATGCTGCCGCTCGGCGTTGTATTTGCCGAGCCAAGGTTTCATCAGTTGGTAGCTCCTTGTTCACCAAGAATTTGAGGATGAGCTGGGCCCATGATGGTGCTGTTATCTCTTCAACCACCAGAACTGCAACTTGGACGAGGGTGGCCGGGCTGGGAGGCGGCGGGCTGGGGTCCGCGGCCGCTTGCTAGATCAGTGAAGTCCCCGGGCCGAGTGGTGCAGTCCCCGGGCCGAGTTCTGGAGTCTTTTCTCTGGTCGCCGTAGTCCCCGGGCCGGCTTTGACTGCGGCGTTCTTGGAGTCATCTGCGAGGGTTTTTGCGCCGTTTGCTTGGGCTTTGGAGTCGGATCGGACTTCTTCTGGAGGAGCCGGCACAAAAATGGCGTCTGACTCTGGCGAAGGCTTGATGGATGGCTTGAGGAGGCGCTGAAGAGCGACGCCAGATGGTATTGCTTGGCGAGTGGACCCGATTCATGCCAAAGTATCTGCTAGGTTGTTGTCGTTTCTTGGCACGTGGAGGAACTCGCACCCCTCGAAATATCCGTTGAGTTGCTGCACGAGGAATCGGTAGCTTGCCAAGTTTGCGTCCTTGGTGTCCCAGTCGCCAGATGATTGCTGGACCACCAAGTCGGAGTCGCCATAACACATGATCCGGCGAATGCCGAGTTCTTTGGCAAGCCGGAGCCCGTGAATGAGCGCCTCGTACTCAGCGACGTTGTTGGAGGCGGCGAAATGGATCTGCAGTGCATACTGGAGCTTGTCGCCTTTGGGAGAGGTGAGAACGACGCCGGCTCCCAAGCCGGTGCGCATCTTGGAGCCGTCAAAATGCATCCGCCAATGAGTGGAGTCGGGCGCTGGCGGCAGGTACTGGGTCTCGGCCCAGTCGACGAGGAAATCGGCCAGTGCTTGCGACTTGATGGCGGTGCGGGGTTGATAGTAGATCGTGTAAGGAGCCAACTCTATGGCCCATTTGGCCACTCGGCCAGACGCATCTCGGCTTCCCATGATCTCAGCCAATGGGGCTGTGCAGACCACTGTGATTGGATGTTCTTGGAAGTAAGGCTTCAGCTTCTTGGCGGCAAAGTGCACGCCGTAACACATCTTCTGGTAGTGGGGATAGTTCTGCTTGGAGGTCGACAGTACTTCACTCAGGTAATATACCGGTCTCTGGACTAGCAGTGCCTTGCCTTCCTCCTTGCGCTCTACTACAATGACTGTGCTGACTACTCGGCTGGTGGCGGCGATGTACAGGAGCATGGGCTCCTTGGGAGTCAGAGCCGCAAACACAGGGGGAGTAACCAACATCTTCTTCAGCTGCAGAAAGGCCTCATCCGCCTTGTGGTTCCACTCGAAAAAATTGGTCTTCTTCATGAGCTGGTACAACGGGAGAGCTTTCTCGCCCAGCCGACTGATGAAACGGCTGATGGATGCCAGGCAGCCAATGAACTTCTGCACATCCAACAGTCGGCTGGGTACCTCCATCCTCTCGATGGCCTTGATCTTCACAGGGTTGCACTCTATGCCGCGTTCGGAGACCAGGAAGCCGAGTAGCTGGCCGGCTGGTACTCTGAAAATGCACTTCTCGGGGTTCAGCTTGATCCGGAATCGGCGCAGGTTCTCAAAGGTTTCTTTGAGGTCTTCCAGCAAAGTTCTGCGCTTTTCTGTCTTCACCACCACATCATCCACGTAAACGTGGGCATTTCGGCCGAGTTGCTTGAGGAGGCACTTCTGCATGCAACGCTGAAAGGTGGCACCGGCGTTCCTCAAGCTGAACGTCATGGTCAGGTAGCAGAAGGCTCCAAACGGCGTGATGAAGGCGGTCTTTAATCTGTTTGCCGGGTTCAGCTTGATCTGGTGATATCCTGAATAGGCATCTAAGAAGCTCAACAGCTCACATCCGGCTGTGGAGTCTATCACCTGATCGATTCTCGGCAAAGCAAACGGGTCCTTGGGGCAGGCTTTGTTGACGCTTGTGTAGTCAATACACATTCGCCACTGCTTGTTCTTCTTCAGTACTAAAACTGGGTTTGCCAGCCACTCTGGGAAAAATACTTCCATGATAAAGCTGGCTGCAAGGAGCCGGGCTATCTCTTCACCAACAACTCTTCTCTTCTCTTCTAACAGGCGGCGCAAGGGCTGCCTGACGGGCTTCGCATCGGACCGGACATGTAACTTGTGCTCGGTGAATTCCGTCGGCACACCTGGCATGTCTTTGGGGGACCATGCAAAGATGTCCCGATTCTCACGGAGGAAATCGACGAGCTCGCCTTCCTATTTGCTGTCAAGGTTTGCACCTATGACAGCGTACCTCTCCGGGTGCTCTGGGTCCAAGGGTATCTTCTTCATTTCCCTCGCGGGCTTGAACGAGCCCTCAGCTTCCGACTCCTTGGGGTTGGGCGAAACCTCAGGCTGCTTGCTGGCCATCGCCACAACCCGATCAAGAAGCCGCTCTCTGCTGCAATAACCAGGGACTCGGCCAGCCGACTGCTCTCGGCCGCGCAAGCGGACGACTTCCTGTAGTCGCCGGTCACAGTCAGAATTCCCTTGGAACTCGGCATCTTCATCTTGAGGTAGGCGTAGTGGGGGACCGCCATGAACTTGGCCAAAGCAGGTCGGCCAAGCAGCGCATGGTATGGGCTTCTGAGGTCCACCACTTCAAACCAGACTGGCTCTCGGCGGAAATGTTCCTTATCCCCGAAGAGGACGTCTATCAGAATCTTGCCGATTGGGGAGCAGGAACGGCCAGGGACGATCCCATGGAACACGGTTCGGCTGCTCTGGAGCTGTCTTTGCTTGATTCCCAGCTTCTCCATTGTATCCTTATACAGGATGTTGATACTTCTACCTCCATCTATCGGAACTCGCGAAAAGCGAGCTGCCCGCCTATCAGTGGCAAAGGTGGCCTCCAGGACTAGGTCATAGGACCCTGGATTCGGCATCACCTCTGGGTGATCAGCTCTGCTCCAGCTGATAGGCTTCTCGGACCAGTGCATGAACTCTGGAGTGTCGAATGACACTGCATTGACTTCTTGCTGCTGCAGCCCCCTGCTGCGTCTGTCATCCGCCACACTAGTGAACACCACGTAGGCTCCATGCTCTTCCGGATACTCGTCTTGTACTACGCCGACTGGCCTGGCAGCCGGTTGCTGGGGCGGAGGCGGAGGCGGCTGCCCAGCCGGTGGGGGAGACGCCAGACCGTCTCCTTTGGCAATCCGGGCAAGCCAGTGGCACTTTCTGGTGGTGTGGTTCGACGGCTTCGCGCCGCTGTGGAACTTGCATGGACCATTCAGAGTCTGCTCGTAGGAGAAAGCCGACAACCAATTGGGCTTGCCGCCCTTCTGCCGCTTGGGCGGTGGCTGCTCCTCCGGCTGCTGGTCTTCGACTGCCGCGACCTGCCGGCTACTGGAAGCCGTCTGCGGGGCCTTGCGCTTGTGATCGTTCTGCTGTTGTCGCCGACTGGTGTCTCCAACCGGGGTTCTGGGAGCCTGGGGGGCCATTTTGCCGGTTGCGCTGACTTGGATCTCCGTCTTCATAGAAGAGTCGGTTGTGGCGTACTTGTCTGCTATGATCAGCAGCTCATCCAGGGTCTCCGGCTCGTCGCAGAGGAGCTTATGCTTGAGGAGGGTGCCTTCTCTGCACCCAGCGGTGAAGTACTCGATGGCCTGCACCTTGTGCACACCCTCGCACGAGTTTCGGAGCTCGGCCCAACGCGTGAGGTAGTCGCGAGTCGATTCGTTGGGGCCTTGCACGCACAAGGAGAGCTGGCGAGGCTTGGGAGGTCGCTTGTATGTGCTCGTAAAGTTGCGGATGAAAGCCTCGGTGAAGTCGGACCAGCCGTTGATGCTGCGGGGTTTCAGGCTGTTCAGCCATGTCCGGGCTGTGCCCTAGAGCATGAGCGGAACATACTTCACGGCAGCACGCTTGTTGCCGTTCGCTATGCTGACGGCTGTGGAGTAGTCAACCAGCCAGTCCTCTGGCTTCACGGAGCTGGTGTACTTGGGAGTGTCTCTAGGGAGAGTGAACCCTTTGGGGAAGGGCTCATCTCGGATGCGGGGGCCGAAACACGGCGGTCCCAGCTCGTCTTCTTCTTCGAGCGCCAGGGATCGGTGGAGTCGGTCGATCCGGTGGCGGGCATCATTCTCTCCGAATCCCTCTCGACGGCCGAGGCGGCCTCCGAGAGTCGGATGGTCGACAGGCGGCGTGGAGACTCGCCTTTCTCTGTGGGGTGGAGGAGGCACATAGTCGTCCCGCCACTCTACTGCTGTTGGGCGGCCGTCTTGGTCGCGCTCGATGGTGAGGTGAGTCCGACTGCAGCTCGCAGCCGGCTCCTTGTCTTTCCTTCTGCGAACCCCGCCGGTCGGCGTCCGAGACGTCGCGCCTTGGTCTCGGCGGGGCGGCGGGTCGTCGTTCTGCTGCTGCGGCCCCTCGGTTCAGCAGCCGGCCGCGTTCTGCGCGCCAGCCGCGTCGAGGAGTTGCTGGACTCGCTCCGTCATCAGTCGGCGCTCTTCGCCTTCGAGTCCATCTAACTCGTCTTCTGCCGCATGGGCAGCTCGAATGTTCTCGGCGGGCGTTGCGTATACGGGGCGATTGGCCCCGAACATGCTGGCGATGTCCGCGCCGCGTTGCCGGACGGCGCGATCCATCTCACGCTGGTAGGCCTTTGACAAGCTTCTCATGCTTGCCAGCTTCTTTGCGTCTTCGACGAGCTGGAGGCGGCGTGCCTCCAGCGTCTCGGCGTCGGCGTCCTCTGGAATGGGCGCATCCAGGTCTTGCAGCGCCGCGTCAAGCGGGTCGCGAGCCCCTCCGTCGGAGCGCTCGCCATGGCCGACGACAAGCACTTCTGTGACGGTGCTCCCGCTGCCCTCCGTGCGAGGGAGCGGCTCGTCGTAGACCACCACGTTGGTGGGGAAGGCGTCGAGCGACGCGGTGTCGGAATCGACCAGCATCGGGTCGGTGGAGCCTACGGACTCCAGGTCAGTGGCAGGCTCGCCAGCAACATGGAGGTCGTCGAGGAGGCCCGCGAGAAGGCTCTCGGGGCCGCCGGTGCCTGCGTCGGATGCAGGCTCGTCGGAGAGGCTAACCTCGCCGACAAGATTGGCGAGGCAGATGGCCGCGCAAACGGTCTCAACGTCGCGCAGCGCGTCGGCGTGAACTTCTTCTGGCGTGCCGGGCTGGCTACGCTCGCCAGGGAGGAAAAGAGTTCCCGTCCAGAACAGATCTCCGGACGACGGTGCACCTCGCCCCACGGTGGGCGCCAAATGTCGGGGGTTGGAAGCGACATATGCCAAAGGATGGCTTATCATGGTGGGGGCGAGTAGAACATCGCCGGTGCCTGGAAGCGGGATGAGGCGTAGACATGCACGCCGGCGGATCTTACCCAGCTTCGGGGCTCTCCGAGGAGATAACACCCCTACTGCTGCTCTGCGGGGTCTCCGCATGGTCACTATGGTGATATGTGTACAAAGTTGCTCCTCGAGCTGTGTTCTGGAGGTAGGAGAGGGCAAGGCTAGCTCTCTCCCTTCTATGCTTCTGTCTAGTGGTAAAAGGATCGAACCCTTTGCATGGGTGCTCCGGGGGGTTTATATAGGCCTACCCCCAGGGGGTACAATGGTAATCCGACTGGGCGCGGGTCCCAGCCGTCTGTCTCTTAGGCCACCGTCTTCCCCGCCGACTCCTGGGGGCCACCTCTAGTGGGCCTCGCCGACCGACCTGGCCACAGTAGACGCGCCTCTGATGACGTTGGCTGGGTCGTGAGGGCGTGGCAACAGTGCCGCCGCCTGGCGGGCGATCACTGTCGCCACTCCCCGTCTTATCTGGTTAATGGCGTGTGGGGCCCGTGGGAGGAACGGGCCGACTCTCGGAGGCCGACTCCCACAGGGTCCGTCTTTGGGTGCTCTCACCGTCTTCGTCCCTCCCGCTGACTAGCGGGGCCCGCCGTCTCCAGGCCGTACATGCGGGCCAACATGGGAACAGTGCTCCGTCGTCAGGGCGGTCGTCAGGGCCAGTATGGCAACAGTGCCGCGCCGGACGAAGCTCTCCTCCGGTACGGCATACTGTATCCATACCTGCCCCTGGTAATCAACGTAGGGGAGGGCCGTACTCTGGCCATCCCCGGTCTCGTCCTTCTTCTCGAAGGCAGAGAGTGGTGAAGTCGCGGGCCGACTCCCCATAGTCGGCCTCCCTGGAGTCGCCGATCGGGAGTCACAGTCGTCTCTGGGACTCAGCCGTGAGTGGGTGTCGGCGATGCTGCGGCCGACTCCCAGAGTCGGCTGATCGCCTTGGGATTCTTTGAGGGGCGAAGCCTGCCCCGATGTCTTGAAAGGTTCTGGGTCCCGGGTTAGCCTACCCGTGGCCCAATACTCCGACAATAGTTGTCACGTTTATAACACCACCTTATTTCGGAGTGTTGTTATTTCATGTGATATGAACATTTGCATGGATGCATTTTTTTGTGATTTCCTTGCTGTTGGAAATGAACATACATGTGTTCGTAATCATCCTCATGTGTCTTACATGCATGCCGGTAAGGAATCCAGGAAAGCCGCTGCCTTGGGTGGGCGTGAGATCGTCGCCGGTCTCCGTCGGGACGGTTATATCCTGCATGGCATGGTAAGGTATAATGAGTGTTGATTTGTTGGTTGAAATAATTTTGTTACACATGTCATGCAGGAAACTCATAAGCCTCCTGAGTCGGCCATAGATCGAGTCTTGCTCCGGTAACCCCCATACTTGTTTCGTACTGCCACTGGTCCCTACCGTAGGTAGGGTACGGTTCAGTAAGTTGTCAACCCCTTTCCTAGAACACACCATATAGAGAGGCCATGGTGGAAGATACCGGAGGCATCCGGTAGGCATGCCACCTGACCCGGGGGCATGGCTGTTTCGGTTGTAGCCGAAGGGGTAGCTCCCCCAGTTTGTGCGCGGTATAAATTTTTGTGATCCCATGCTACGTCGAGGTTGTAGCCTCCCCACTTAGAGTTTTGCTTAACGGGTGTCGTGGGTGATTTCTAGACACCGGTAAGTTAGGCTGGTGTGTGCGGATAGGTGTGTTTTCAATCAAAAGACCGTAGACGGAATTAGTCCCGATGGACTAAAGGAATCCGTTATTCGTGGGTAAAGAGTACACCCTCTGCAGAGATTAAACCTATTCGAATCGCCGTGTCCATGGTTAAGGACTACAGTCTGGGATGGGTCAAGTGTCGGTCTTAGTGTCGGTCTTCGGAGGAGAAACCACTAAAACCCAAATATTGATTATAACATGTGATATATGATGGTTATGATTGTTATCATTATGGACTAACCGTTTGCATTGTTTGATATAAGGAGTATCCCTGGAACGGTACCACCTCCTGGGTATTCATCATGATTATAAGCCCTTTATGTGGCATCGCTCAGACACCCGACTGTGGCATGTTTGTTATTTCATTTCCTTATAAGCCCTTTATGTGGCGTCGCTAAGACGCCTGACTGTGGCATGTTTGTTATTTCATTTCCTTATAAGCCCTTTATGTGGCGTCGCTCAGACGCCCGACTGTGGCATGTTTGTTATTTCATTTCCTTATAAGCCCTTTATGTGGCGTCGCTCAGACGCCTGACTGTGGCATGTTTGTTATTTCATTTCCTTATAAGCCCTTTATGTGGCGTCGCTCTGACGCCCGACTGTGGCATGTTTATTATTTCATTTACTATAAGCCCTTTCTGTGGTGTCGCTCAGACGCCCGACTGTGGCATACTTGTTACTTAATTTACTTATAAGCCCTTTATGTGGTGTCGCTAAGACGCCCGACTGAGGCATGCTCACTTTCACTATCCTTTCGAGACGTCGCTTCACACATTCGATCGGTGCATTTTATTACTATTCTGTCATTGCATATTCCGGTTGCATATAAATAACCTACTTGCATGCATCAAGATTTTATTTATGACTGACGATGTGATTATAGAATATTTCCGTGCATGTTGATCAATTATATTATACCTGTGTTCTTAATGTTTGCGAGTACATTCAAAGTACTCACTGGCTTGTCCCTGGCTATTGTCTTGGCCAGATTGCTTGCTTGGAGAGGAGCGACGTGATGTCAACCCCGGAACTTAAGCAACGGTGATAGCAGCCTCGTGAAGATAGGAGTTAACCTGGTCAGCTGTTCCCGTGGGAAATGGAGTCCCATAGACCTTGGTGATCCACAAACTGCTTCCGCCCTCGACCACTAGAAACCATCTGATGTACTCATAGGCCACAATGGTCTTGTACTACATATTTTGTACTTTTGCTTGGATTTTCTGTAACAAGTTGGTGCCTCATCAGCTAACAGTAATCCTGGGGCTGGTGAGCACAACGGCCCTTTTCTGGAAATTAAAGCCGGGAAAAATCGGTCATGACAGACTTGGTATCAGAGCCAGGCTTACCATTGGCTAATCCTATCTTGGCCAGGTCAATAAACCTAGGAAGGCCAACCCACCAAGCCATAACCGAACCCCCCGCCAAGCTTCTCATGCAAGATAGCCACACAATGACCTGACACCTTTTGGCAGTCGGTGCCCAACCTGTCGCTCATGCGCCAGTGACCGGATGCCGAATAGTCTTTCTCGCAAGCGTGAGAAGGAAGACTCCGTTCTCTTTTCTATAAAAAGGCACGCTAGCCTCAACCCAGCACAGCACAGCCACTACCCCAAACCAAGCCGCAATGCCTGGCCCTGTCGTGCACAATGAGACCACGGCAACCAACCTTGGAGGCTTTGTGACCATACTCGCAAACCTCACCTGTCGTGCCTATGCGTTAGAAGAACCTCCAGAATATGTTGTGTACCAAGGACCCATAAGAGGTGAGAGCCCGCAATTCTGGGCCACTGTACACATCTACGGTAGGGGTCTAGCACCCGAACGCCCCTACCGGTTCACCGGAAGAACAACTTCCTTTGAGCCACAAGCCATTCAACTAGCTGCTCGAGAAGCTATAGTTCATCTCCGGCACTTGTCGCCTAGGTTTAACTGTCGCTCGTTCCACTATTACCCCAGACGTGAAGGGTATGGTAGACCACCCCAAGTTGCCAACGGAGATCACGAGACAGATCCTGCATTATTGCACCTAGTGCGCTATGTAAGTGCACTAGAGGAGCTGTGCGATCAAGTCACTATTGATCTAATCGCAGCTCGTGGGGAGCTGGTTCGTCGAGCCCCGGCGAGAAAAGAGAACAAGCCCAACACCGACAACCCAGTCGTGCTGTTTGGACACCCAATCGAGTCCCTGAGGTCTACCCCAGCCATCGGCCAAGGTGCTGCGATAACCCCTGAAGTGCTTCGTCGCATATTGGGAACACACTCCAACGGGGTTGTGGCCAACAATACCCGAGATGGTCGTCATCGCCACCCCGAGCCTGCAGCCCCTCAACCCACTCCAGCTAATTCCGACGGCGAAACCCGTGGAGAAGCCTCAACATCCACAAGGCATGCCCGCATGGATGTAAACGAGGTAGACTAAGTCACCCGAGTCGTATCGAGTCCCAGTGTACCCTCGCCTTGTAATCGTTTGGCCTTGTAAATAAACGCTGTTGTTGTCGTGCCTCTGTTTTAATAATAGCCTTTCCTGGATACGCCAGTATGCAGTGTAATATTTCTATCCCAGGCACAGATACCAAAAACATTCCCCGACAACCCCCACAGCAACACATCACTTTAGTGAAATGTGTGAATCTGTGGCTTGACCCCGACCCGTGGAGCAGAGCTGGAAGTTTCTTTACCATTCACCATGGTAAAAGTGACCCAGCTCCAGTGCTATAAGAAGGCCACCACGCGACCTTGCCAAAGCACCCCTCACCTTGTGCACCATCCACACAACCATTTCTTGCCATGTCGAGCCCTAGCATTCACCTGAGAACCCCAGATGCAACCCCGGGTAGTTTTGTCAAAATATTGTGGGATTTTACCTGCAGTACCATGGGCGCTACCCAGCCACCCCAGTACGAGCTGTTCAAATCGAGAATCACCTCTTCCACCTCGAGATATTGGGCAGCAGTACATATCCCTCCCATAAACTCAAACCAAGACCCAACGGAGGTCTCCTTCGTGGGGAAATCTATGCCAACCCCACAGATGGCCGTGGAAGCTGCGGCATACGAAGCGCTTGCTCGCCTTCGATTCACGGTACCCTATGCCAGCGAACGAGGGTATTATTACTTCCCGAGCCGTGCAACGCCCGGAGGAGTAACATCTTTTCCCGGTGGACGAATTGAGAGAGACCCAGTCCTGGCCAACCTCGTCCAGTACGTCATCGCTCAAGAGCGTTTAACCCAACGCGTGATCAGTTATCTCCAGAGCCTCGCGGATTCAAATCCTCAGATCTCCATCGGCAGATCACTAAGGCCTGACCAGGAGAGACACGTGCATCGGCTGGTCAATTCCCTTCCCCTGATAGAAGAGGAATGTGTTCCAGTACCAGAGACGTTTTTTCAGGACCCCGTCTAGTTACCGCTTCCACTTTAGACGTCGCTGCTGTGTTTATTATTGCAACATTTAATTATGTATTGTAACTTATGCGTGACACCCTGAGTTTGTGCGATGAGTCAATTATTTGGCTTCTGCTAATGTGAGTAGTTTTTGTTGTGGTTTTTGCTCCTTTATATTAACAGTTTTCACTCGCGGAAGTCCTGGAGTGAATTTTCTTTTCCCTGAGTTGCTACATCGTACACCTCCTCACGGCGTGGATTATTTAGTTTCACACAGCATCACGGCAGCAGACTCACAACCACCCGAACACACACCCTACTTGCAAAACGCGTAATCGTGGCATATTTGTTTTTCAAAACAACCCTTATCTAATCTCGAGGACGAGATTTTTCTTAAGTGGGGTAGTGTTGTGACACCCAAAAATTTTTGGCCTTGTTTTATTAATTAAAATTTTGCCAGGAATTAAAACTTTTATTTTCTGGGCTCCCTTTTTATTTCTGAACCATTTATCTCCCTTGTTATTATGGAGTTTTTCCCCAAAGTGAAAAATTTTCAAATATGTTTTTGGACTTATTTAAACCTCTCAAGAAAAACTTTTCTTTCATTAGTAGAACTAATTACAAAATTAATTTGCCTAATCTTCATTTTATCAAAAAAAATGGTTTTTACAAGTTATATGGCCATATTTGAACTACAACATCTTTAAAAATTTATTCAATAATCCCACCAAAATTTGGAGATGTCATGAGATATTTTTAAATCACTTTTATGCAAAAATATATTTTATTCTTGAAATAACCTGAGCCCTACACCCAATTTTCTTCTCTGGTCCAGTGGGCAATTTTTCACTACAACCCATTTAAATACTTCTTTCTAGCTTCCACCAAAATTATGGAATGTTAGTAGCAGTATATGATTCAACTTTATGCAAAAACCCAGTGATGTCCTTTGAAAAAAATGAGTGGATCAACCTCATCTTCATTCTGGCCCAACTTGCTGGTTTGTACAGCAACCACATTTTAGTTGCTCCTTTACCCATGATTCCTTTTTCTACTTGTGGTCAACCCTACCAAACCTCTAAGTCCAGGAGCATGCAACCATTGGATCATTTTTGGTTCAAGAAGTGATGCCATTTACTCCCTGTCCAGAATTGTAGTTTGGCAAAACTTGCACTAGCAAGTTTCTCCTTTTGGCAAACTAACTTCACCACCCTCTCATTCATCCACAGAGACCCCACTCTGGAAGTTTTGGCCACTCCAAGAACTTCCTAAATGCCTCTGGCATTTTGACAAACACCCTGAGTACATAGCCAGATTTGACATGATTTCATGTTTACATTGTGGACTTGAGCCCCTGACCCATCCACCATGTCCCTTGATCCCCTTGCTAAACCTAATCTAGTTCTGTTGCTTGACAACCTCACCCGAGACCCCTAGCATGCATGGGCATTTCGTCGAACACGTACCGTGCGTGCACTGGGCGCGCCCAGAGCGCGCCAATTGCAGCCACACGTGCGCCCGAGCCGCCGCGTCCCGCCCCGCACTCACTCTGGTCCGTGACCGACCGTAGCCAGCACGCCATGTCCCCTTCTGCCCCCGCAAGCCCCGCAGGTCTCGCCACGTCTCCGGCAGGCCAGCAGCTAGCCGCCAATGCCGCCCGACAGCTCCTGCGCTGGCCAGCGCCGCCCAAGCCACCTCCACTCGCCAGCTCGCCCTTGGAACAGTAGCTGCTCGTCCGCTAGCTCCTGCCGCCATCCCCGCCTCGCCACGATGCCCTGCAGCTACAGAATGGCGGTCGCCGGCGTTCTTATCCCCGGCCATCGTCGGAACCGAATCGACTCGTCTATTTAAGGAAGCCCCGAGCCCGTTCCCGCACGCACGCAACCTCGGGCCACCCCAATGGCACTCCCCTAGCTCGCATTCGACCCAGGGAGGTTTTCTTCCCCGTCTCCGGAAACTCCTGCCGCCGCCACCGCCCCGGCCATTCTGGCACCACTAGGACCTCCCCCTCTCCACTCTCTCCACTAGGAACCTTCTCTCCCTCCCGTGAACACTCCCCCCTGCTCGATTTTGATCGGGAGCCACCGCAGCCCCAAAAGCGCTTCGCTCCCGAAGCCTCCTCCGCCGCGACGCTCGCCGCTGGCAGCTTCCTCCGTCCCCACCTGCCTGGCGACCACCGGAGGACCGCCCTGGAGTGGCGGATCCATCCCCGCCCTCGGGGCCCCGCGAGGAGCCGCCAGTCGCTGGCGACGATCACCGGAGCTCCGCCTCCGCTCGGGACAGAGGAAGGAGGGGGAAAAGACTAGTCAAACCTGACTAGTGGGCCCCCTGGACCCACTGTCAGTGACACCCCGCGCCGTCCACATGTTTAAGTGAAGGCGTAAAACTCCCTAGTATGTTTTCCCTGCACCGAAAGCGTATTCTGTCCGAAGCGTTTTCTTTTATATATTTATTTTAAAAACAGATTTGACCAGAACTTTGACTGTATATAACTCTTTAAATATAACTCCAAATGAATTGATTCTTTTTCCTACATCTCTCAAATTCTGTCTAGTATATTTTAAGATTTATTTGAAAATTTTCCAAACAACTTTTTTGTACGGTTTTTGAAATGTGTGTTATTTGCATAATTTTGAAAATAAGATTTTTGGAGAGAGGAAGAAAGCTTTCAAAAGTTTTGGAGAGCACCCCACCTCTCCACACCTTTAAGGCAAGAATTCTCAACCCCGGAATAATATATCAATGTGATAGTTGACACGTTTATAACACCACCTTATTTCGGAGTGTTGTTATTTCATGTGATATGAACATTTGCATGGATGCATTTTTTTGTGATTTCCTTGCTCTTGGAAATGAACATACATGTGTTGGTAATCATCCTCATGTGCCTTACATGCATGCTGGTAAGGAATCCGAGAAAGCCGCTGCCTTGGGTAGGCGTGAGCTCGTCGCCGGTCTCCGTCGGGACGGTTATATCCGGCATGGCATGGTAAGGTATAATGAGTGTTGACTTGTTGGTTGAAATAATTTTGTTACACATGTCATGCAGGAAACTCATAAGCCTCCTGGGTCGGCCATAGATCGAGTCTTGTTCCGGTAACCCCCATACTTGTTTCGTACTGCCACTGGTCCCTACCGTAGGTAGGGTATGGTTCAGTAAGTTGTCTACCCCTTTCCTAGCACACACCGTACAGGGAGGCCATGGTGGAAGATACCGGAGGCATCCGGTAGGCATGCCACCTGACCCGGGGGCATGGGTGTTTCGGTTGTAGCCGAAGGGGTAGCTCCCCCAGTTTGTGCGCAGTATAAACTTTTGTGATCCCATGCTACGTCGAGGTTGTAGCCTCCCCACTTATAGTTTTGCTTAACGGGTGTCGTGGGTGATTTCCAGACACCGGTAAGTTAGGCTGGTTTGTGCAGATAGGTGTGTTTTCAATCAAAAGACCGTAGACGGAATTAGTCCCAATGGACTAAAGGAATCCGTTATTCGTGGGTAAAGAGTACACCCTCTGCAGAGATTAAACCTATTCGAATAGTCGTGTCCATGGTTAAGGACTACAGTATGGGATGGGTCAAGTGTCGGTCTTAGTGTCGGTCTTCGGAGGAGAAACCACTAAAATCCGAATATTGATTATGACCTGTGATATATGATGGTTATGATTGTTATCATTATGGACTAACCGTTTGCATTGTTTTATATAAGGAGTATCCCTGGAACGGTACCACCTCCTGGGTATTCATCATGATTATAAGCCCTTTATGTGGCGTCGCTCAGACGCCCGATTGTGGCATGTTTGTTATGTCATTTCCTTATAAGCCCTTTATGTGGTGTCGCTCATACACCCGACTGTGGCATGTTTGTTATTTCATTTCCTTATAAGCCCTTTAGGTGGCGTCGCTCAGACGCCCGACCGTGGCATGTTTGTTATTTCATTTCCTTATAAGCCCTTTATGTGGCGTCGCTCTGACGCCCGACTGTGGCATGTTTATTATTTCATTTACTATCAGCCCTTTTTGTGGTGTCGCTCAGACGCCCGACTGTGGCATACTTGTTACTTCATTTACTTATAAGCCCTTTATGTGGTGTCGCTAAGACGCCCGACTAAGGCATGCTCACTTTCACTATCCTTTCGAGATGTCGCTTCAGACATCCGATCGGTGCATTTTATTACTATTCTGTCATTGCATATTCCGGTTGCATACAAATAACCTGCTTGCAAGCATCAAGATTTTATTTATGACTAACGATGTGATTATAGAATATTTCCGTGCATGTTGATCAATTATATTATACCTGTGTTCTTAATGTTTGCGAGTACATTCAAAGTACTCACTGGCTTGTCCCTGGCTATTGTCTTGGCCAGATTGCTTGCTTGGAGAGGAGCGACGTGATGTCAACCCCGGAACTTAAGCAACGGTGATAGCAGCCTCGCGAAGATAGGAGTTAACCTGGTCAGCTGTTCCCGTGGGAAATGGAGTCCCATAGACCATGGTGATCCACAAACCGCTTCCGCCCTCGACCACTAGAAACCATCTGATGTACTCATAGGCCACAATGGTCTTGTACTACATATTTTGTACTTTTGCTTGTATTTTCTGTAACAAGTTGGTGCCTCATCAGCTAACAGTAATCCTGGGGCTGGTGAGCACAACGGCCCTTTTCTAGAAATTAAAGCCCGGAAAAATTGGTCGTGACAGACTTGGTATCTGAGCCAGGCTGACCATTGGCTAATCCTATCTTGGCCAGGTCAATAAACCTAGGCAGGCCAACCCACCAAGCCATAACCGAACCCCCAGCCAAGCTTCTCATGCAAGATAGCCACACAGTGACCTGACACCTTTTGGCAGTCGGTGCCCAACCTATCAACCCAACCTGTCGCTCATGCGCCAGTGATCGGATCCTGAATAGTCTTTCTCGCAAGCGTGAGAAGGAAGACTCCGTTCTATTTTCTATAAAAGGGCATGCTAGCCTCAACCCAGCACAGCACAGCCACTACCCCAAACCAAGCCGCAATGCCTGGCCCTGTTGTGCACAATGAGACCACAGCAACCAACCTTGGAGGCTTTGTGACCACACTCGCAAACCTCACCCGTCGCGCCTATGCGTTAGAAGAACCCCCAGAATATGTTGTGTACCAAGGACCCATAAGCGGTGAGAGACGTCAATTCTAGGCCACTGTACACATCTACGGTAGGGGTCTAGCACCCGAACGCCCCTACCGGTTCACCGGAAGAACAACTTCCTTTGAGCCACAAGCCATTCAACTAGCTGCTCGAGAAGCTATAGTTCATCTTCGGCACTTGTCGCCCAGGGTTAACTGTCGCTCGTTCCACTATTACCCCAGACTTGAAGGGTATGGTAGACCACCCCAAGTTGCCAACAGAGATCACGAGACAGATCCTGCATTATTGCACCTAGTGCGCTATGTAAGTGCACTAGAGGAGCTGTGCGATCAAGTCACTATTGATCTAATCGCAGCTCGTGGAGAGCTGGTTCGTCGAGCCCCGGCGAGAAAAGAGAACGAGTCCAACGCCGACAACCCAGTCGTGTTGTTTGGACACCCAATCGAGTCCCTGAGGTCTACCCCAGCCATCGGCCAAGGTGTTGCGATAACCCCCGAAGTGCTTCGTCGCATATTGGGAACACACTCCAACGGGGTTGTGGCCAACAATCCCCGAGATGGTCGTCATCGCCACCCCGAGCCTGCAGCCCCTCAACCCACTCCAGCTAATTCCGACAGTGAGACCCGTGGAGAAGCCTCAACATCCACAAGGCACGCCCGCATGGATGTAAACGAGGTAGACTAAGTCACCTGTTGGGGATGTTGCTATCCGGGGTAAACCGGCCTGCAGGGCCCGGGTTACCTCCGTCAACAGACCCGAGATGTTAAAGCCCAAGGAGAGATAGAAGGGCCTAAGGCCCATAATCGGTTTAAAGGTTTATGGTGTAAACCGGCCTGATGTAAACTTGTATTGTAAGTTAGGAATAGAGAGACCGACCCGGGCACGTTTATGAGCCGGAGGTTGGGACTTTGCAGACCGACGGGCGTCACCCATGTATATAAGGGGATGACCCGGCGGCGGTTTGGGGACAGAGAAGAAGAACTCGAGGTTTAGGCGAAGCATATCGCTCCCTAAGCCCTCGAAACCCATCAATCCCATTACAACTAGACGTAGGCTTTTACCTTCATCGAAGGGGCCGAACTAGTATAAAAACCGTGTCCTTGTGTCCACTTTAACCCCTTCAAGCTAACCCGTTGCGATGGCTCCACGACTAAGTCCTCTTACTAGGACATCTGCCGTGACAAATCCACGACAGTTGGCGCCCACCGTGGGGCTATCGCGAGATGGTTTCAGGTTCTTGGAGGGCCGCTTTGAAGGACTCGAGGGTTACGCTGTGGGACGGATGACCAAGAGCCGCCGCGGAAAACTCTACATCGATAGCACAGGCTGGGGCCCCGACGCCGGCTCGATCGAGTACGGGTACCGGGTCCCCTTTGGCGGCATCCATGTTTTCATCGGCAAGATCGGAGAACCGGGCCCCGAGTTAGGCGTCTGCGCCGACCTCATCGAGACAGCTCAGTGCACGAGATCGACCCTGGCCAAACCGACCAGGAAGCACGCCTTCGTGGGAGTCATCCACGGGGGAAGTTACGAGGAAGGATCCGAATCTGGTGACGAAACCGCCATCTACTCTGGCGATGAAACGTCGACCGGGGAGACCGAATCTCTTTACCAGCTACAAGATGATCGGGTTGGGGGCGGCTCCGATGGCAACAGTATTCCGGACCCCTTTGATCTGCCCTATCGGGTTGGGATCTTCATGGCCGGGACACAGGCAGCGCCACGATCATCAACTGCAGCAGCAGCGATCTCCGGATCGGCAGCAGCAACGGCTGCGCGGGCAGGAGGCCCTACGGGTTCACCAGCCCAAGTTTTGTCAGACCTGTTTGACGCACAAGCAGCGCTCATGGCGGTGGCCAACCCGGTGGATCAGGAGGTTCACAATGCTGAGATTGCCAAAGTGAGAGAGCAGATCACTCGGGCTAAAGCGGAGCTGGCAGCAGAAGAGATCAGGATGACGGCGGAGCGCGCCGCTTTAGATGCACAGGCTTACAGGCTCATGATGGACCAGAAGGCGTCTCAGGAGGTCCTGAAGAGAAAATCCCGGTCTCGGTTGCCCGCCGCCCTCGACGCTCGAAATCTCTTCAACACCCCAGGGGTAAACCGTGCGGAGGCGACAACCGGCGCCCCGGTTCAGCACCGGGTAATAGACCTGCCTCGTCACAACGCTGGTGCACCACCGGCCATACCCACGCCGTCAGGTCATTATTCCAACCCGATGGATAACCTCGTCGCGGCGGCGGCTCGGTTGGAAGCCATTCCGATCGAAGGAGATTCACCGCAGGATGAAGAGACACGCCGGGTCAAGGAGCTCCTTAGGACCGCGCTGGCCCAGCAAGAAGCATATTCGCAAAGCCGTGATCGGATTCACTCCACCCCTCGCCCCAGCGGGAGCTATAGTAGGCGCGTGGAGGAGCCGGCCGTTTCAAGTAATGCCAGGCGTGAAGCGCTCCGCGGCAACAATCCGGCGGGCGTTGACAATGCTCACGAGAATGTGGATCGCACCCGTGCACGGGAGGCCGGATTAGCAGTACAGCATCAGGCTCGTCAGCTTACACCTATCTTCCCAGCAGCTACGGTTGAACCGGGGGTGGTTTCCAGTTCTTTGGGAGTACCGTGCCTTGTTCCCGCTTTGCGCAACGTACGCCTGCCCAAAGACTTCAAAGGCCCCCGCAAGGTACCAAACTACACGGCAGATCAGCCTCCGGAGACATGGGTGGAGAGCTATGAAATGGCTATGGAGATGCTGGATGTGGATGACACGGCGTGTGCCAAGTATTTCACTATGATGTTAGAAGGAACGGCCCGGACTTGGCTAAAGAGTTTACCGCCTAATTCAATTAGTTCATGGGCCCAACTGCGCGCCCGGTTTATCAAGAATTTCAAGGACACGTGCAAACAGCCAATGTCAATAGTTGACCTAGCAGCCTGCGTTCAGCAAGAAGGGGAATCAACTACCCATTGGGTACGACGAGTATCAGAAGTTTTGCACTCATCAGATCGCATCAACGCAGACACCGCTGTAGTGCTGTTGGAGAGCAACTGTCGGTTTGGCCCTTTGAAGCTAAAGCTGGGCCGGATGAAGCGTGATTGTACAGATATAGGAATGCTCATGACCGCTTTAGTGAAGTATGCGGATTCTGACAGTACCAAGGATCCTGACTCTGGCGATGACAAAGCAGGGAAGGGAAGGAAGAACAGCAACACCAAAGGCCGGCAGCATCGACCGACAGGTAATGGAGGCGGAGGAAAACGTAAACCGGACGGGAGCATGGACTTGGTGGCCAGCACAGGTGCACAGGATAAAGGCCAGCGGCGTAAGGGAAAACAGCCAAGTTTTCGCGCCCATCCCGGTCCTAACCCGGAGCGTTTGAACTTTTTCTTAAACCAGCCCTGTCCGAAGCACGGAACAAAGGAGGAACCAGCAGCCCATCTTTGGAAGGATTGTTATATCATGAAGGAATTCAAAAGCTCAAACACTTTCCAATATGATCACAGCTCCGGCGGCGGTTCCGGTTCCGGATCAGGGTACGGTGGCGGGAATTCTGGTCCAGGGTTCCAGGGTAACCCGGGCGGACAGGTCAGCCAAAATAATCAGAATAATCAAAGTAATCAAAGTGGTTATCAGAGCAACCCGAAACAGTTGAGTGGTGGACAGTATCATGTCTTTACTACGAGCTTTGATAAACGAGATAGGAAGCTTCAGAGGCGGGCAGTTAGTGCTGTCGAACCGGCCACGCCTCACTATCTGCGTTGGTCGGAACAGCCTATCATATGGAGCCGAGAAGATCATCCTCCCAGGGTGTATAATCCGGGTCAGTTAGCACTGGTGGTAGCGCCTCAGGTGGGAGGCTATAAGCTCACCAAGGTGCTCATGGACGGAGGGAGCAGCATTAACATCTTGTATTATGAGACCTTCCGTCGTATGGGACTGGTAGATAAGGATCTTAGACCGACCAATACAGTGTTCCACGGGGTGGTGCCTGGCAAGTCTGCGTATCCGATTGGTAAGATAGCCCTTGAAGTGGTATTTGGCGATAGTCACGATTCCAGATCAGAGACGCTGACGTTTGAGGTGGTTAAAATCCAAAGTCCGTACCACGCTTTGTTCGGGCGGCCAGCTTATGCAAAATTTATGGCACGGCCCTGCTACGTATATCTGCAACTTAAGATGCCAGGTTACAAGGGCACTATAACGGTTCATGGGAGCCGCCGAATCGCTTTGGAATGCGAGGAAGGAGATGCGACTTATGCTGAATCGGTTTGTGCTACGGAGGAGCTAAAGCAGTACAAAGACAGTGTTGATCCGGAGGATATGACTTCATTAAAAAAGCCAACTATGGACCACGATCCGGCCTTGAAGTTCAAGTCAGCGGCCGAAACTAAGCTTGTTGACTTCGTACCTGGCGATTCATCCAAGCAGTTCAGCATCAGTGCAAACTTGGATCCAAAATAGGAAAGCGCGCTCATCGAGTTCATCCGTGAGAATCGGGACATCTTTGCATGGAAGCCATCTGACATGCCTGGTGTACCGAGGCAACTCGCTGAGCACACCCTTAATGTGGATCCTAAGTACAAGCCGGTAAAGCAGTTCCTACGGCGGTTTAACGAAGAAAGACGTAAAGCGATTGGTGAGGAAGTGGCCAGGCTCCTGGCAGCTGGGTTTATCATTGAGGTTTTTCATCCCGAATGGCTCGCTAATCCGGTGCTAGTTCTTAAGAAAAACGGCACCTGGCGCATGTGTGAGGATTACACAGACTTGAATAAAGCTTGCCCAGCAGATCCTTTTGCTCTCCCCCGGATTGATCAGATCATTGATGCTACGGCAGGTTGCGAGCGTTTAAGTTTTTTGGATGCTTATTCGGGTTATCATCAGATCAAGATGGCAGTTAAGGACCAGGAGAAGACAGCGTTTATTACTCCCTTTGGAGCCTTCTGCTATGTGTCTATGCCCTTTGGGCTTAAGAGTGCGCAGGCTACTTATCAACGATGTGTGCAAAATTGCCTCCACGAGCAGATTGGTCGTAATGTGCATGCTTATGTGGATGATATTGTGGTCAAGTCACGAAAGAAGGAGACCCTGGTTGACGATTTGAAGGAGACTTTCGATAACTTGAGAGTGTACCAAATGATGCTCAACCCGGCTAAATGTGTTTTTGGTGTACCTGCAGGCAAGCTGTTGGGATTTTTAGTGTCCCATAGAGGAATTGAGGCCAATCCAGAAAAGATCACAGCCATCACCTCCCTGGCCAAACCGAAATGCATCAATGATGTTCAGCGCATGGCCGGGCGGATTGCAGCGTTAAGCCGGTTTATCAGTCGCCTTGGTGAAAAGGCGATCCCCTTGTATCAAATGCTCAAGAAGACGGATCAGTTTGTCTGGAGTCCGGAGGCTGATAAAGCGTTTGAGGACTTGAAGCGACAACTAGCCAATCCGCCAGTGTTGGCAGCCCCTGTAGATAAAGAGCCACTCCTGTTATATGTTGCAGCGAATGCCAGAGCAGTCAGTGTGGCGATGGTGGTAGAACGAAAGGAGGCTGGAAAGGAACATCCGGTTCAGAGACCGGTTTACTATATCAGTGAAGTACTTATCGAGTCCAAACAAAGGTATCCGCATTGGCAGAAGCTGGTATATGGCGTTTTTATGGCAAGCCGGAAGCTGAGGCAATATTTCCAAGGACACCCAATCACGGTGGTCAGTTCTGCTCCTTTGGGTGACATTATACAGAACCGGGAGGCGACCGGTCGGATTGCCAAGTGGGCTATCGAGCTCGGGCCGCACGATTTAAGGTACGTACCCCGGACGGCCATAAAATCACAGGCACTTGTCGATTTCATAAACGATTGGACAGAATTACAAGCGCCTGAGGAGAGGCCAGATAACACCTATTGGACCGTTCATTTCGACGGGTCAAGACAATTGGAAGGCTCGGGGGCTGGAGTCGTTTTAACTTCCCCACGAGGAGATAAGTTTTGCTATGTCCTCCGTTTAATGTTCCCCTGTACAAACAATGCGGCTGAGTATGAAGCTTTGCTTCATGGTCTTCGGGTGGCTAAAGAGATGAATCTGAGCAGAGTTAGGTGCTTTGGTGATTCGGATCTGGTGGCTCAGCAGGTATCTGGCACCTGGGATTCTAAGGATCCGCTTATGGCTGCATACCGACGTGAAGTAGATATGGTGGCTGGGCATTTCAAAGGCTATCAAGTGGATCATGTGGACCGCAGAAAGAATGAGGCAGCGGACGCTTTAAGTCGCTTGGGCTCTCAGCGCAAACCGGTCCCACCCAATGTTTTCTTGGATGTATTGTACCACCCATCGGTACAGCTGCCCGGTGAGCTGGAGTTGGCTGTTCCTGATCCGGAGGCTCAGTTAGTGGCGGCTCTTCACACCACCCCGGATTGGACGCTCCCTTACCTGGCATATATGAACCGGGGTGAGTTGCCAGAGGATGAAAGCTTGGCTCGACAGATAGTGCGAAGGTCCAAGTCTATGACCATTTTCCAAGGAGAGTTACATCATCGCAGCGTGTCAGGAGCGCTGCAACGGTGCATATCCCCTAAGGAGGGGTGCGAGATATTACGAGAAATACATGAAGGGGATTGCGGCCACCACGCCAGTTCAAAATCATTGGTGGCTAAAGCGTTCCGCCACGGTTTCTACTGGTTAACTGCTCATGCTGATGCGGAAGACCTGGTCCGGTTATGTGATGGTTGCCAGAAATTTTCCAGACGAGCGCACATACCGGCTCAAGAATTGAGGATGATTCCAATCACTTGGCCGTTCGCGACTTGGGGGCTTGATATGGTTGGGCCTTTTAAGCGTTCCAAAGATAAGAAGACCCACCTACTGGTGGCGGTTGACAAATTTACAAAATGGGTGGAGGCCGAACCTGTCAGTAAGTGTGATGCTGCCACGGCGGTTCGGTTTATAAAGAAGGTGATCTTCCGGTTTGGTTTTCCACACAGCATCATCACAGATAATGGTACCAATCTGTCCAAGGGGGCCATGAAGGAGTTCTGTGCACGGGAGCATATACGGCTTGACGTTTCTTCGGTGGCGCACCCACAGTCTAATGGTCAGGCAGAACGAGCGAACCAAGAGATCTTGAGAGGTATCAAGCCCCGGCTTCTGGTCCCTTTGCAAAGGACGCCGGGTTGTTGGGTGGAGGAGCTACCGTCTGTATTATGGAGCATCAACACCACGCCTAACAGATCCACGGGGTTTACGCCGTTTTTTATGGTTTATGGAGCAGAGGCGGTTCTCCCAAGTGATATACGACATGACTCACCTCGCGTGGCAGCATATGTTGAAGCGGATAATGAGCAGGCACGGCAGAACGCTCTTGACTTGTTGGATGAGGAGCGTGACTTGGCAGCTGCCCGTTCAGCGATTTACCAGCAAGATCTTCGCCGTTACCACAGCCGTCGGGTTAGGACCAGAACCTTTCAGGAGGGGGATTTGGTGCTTCGGCTCATCCAGGATCAATCTGATCAGCATAAATTATCCCCGCCGTGGGAGGGACCTTTTGTGGTCAGCAAGAATCTGAATAATGGGTCATATTACCTGATTGATATTCGAGAGCGCAAGGATTCACGCACATCAGAGGAGGAAACCAGCAGGCCGTGGAACATAGCTCATCTTCGACCTTATTATACATGAGCCCTGGGCTCTGTTTATGTACATATCATGACCATGTATATATTATGATTAATACAATAAACCGGAGCCTCGAGTAAAACGGGGTCTCTGCTGTTCTTCACATCATGTGTGCTTACCCCTGGAGGTCGTTTCACAGAAATTCAAATTATAGACTCCGGTTTAAAAGCCGGTTCAAGGGAAGATGTTTCCTACAAGGCTGTGAAGCTCTTAATATCCGGTTCAATATCCCGGTTCAAGTATAAGGCTTACTGTTCAAACATAGGTCGTATTCGAGCCAAAGAGAACATAGCCATTCAGCATGAGGCTTCCTGTTCAAACATAGGTCGTATTCGAACCAAAGAGAACATAGCTATTCAAACATGGGGCTTCCTGTTCAAACATAGGTCGGGTTCGAACCAAAGAGAACATAGCTAAACCCTATAAAGTCAGTTGGGGACCTAGTCGGCCTGAACCGTAGCTACACCTCCGGGGGGCTTGGTCATGTCTTGACGATGGTAATGCCTTCTGGCTGGCATATTTGCCACTGAATCAGTTGGGGACCTAATCGACTTGAACCGTAGATTACGCCTTATGGGAACTCGGTCATGTCTTGATGATGGTAATGCCTTCTGGTCGGCTTTTTAGCCAATGAATCATTTGGGGGCATGGTCGTGTCCGAACCAACGCAATGCCACTTGATCGGCCCTTGGCCATTGAGTCACTTGGGGGCTTGGTTGACGAACCAATGCAATGCCATTTGGCCGGCATAATTGCCACGATTCAGTTAGGAACCTAGTCGACCTAAACCGTAGCTACACCTCTTGGGGGCTCGGTTTTGTCTTGACGATGGTCACGCCTTCTGAACGGTTCATAGTAACCACTATTCGCATGCGTTTTACTATCGCGTTGCCTTTTCATATTTGGTTTTGTTTTCTGCCCTTATTGTGGTGTTTTTTGGTTCTTCGGAACGCCAAGTATTCTTAAACCCGATTCAGCTGGCATAGCCTGATCCGTTTTTTAACCCGGAGGCAAATTGCCCGGTTTGGCAAAGGCGCAGCACGGTTCAGGTGGTCGAAAAATCACATTGTGTACTCAGTAAAGACAGGAAACGAAGTTGGAGAACGTCATTGGAAAGAGCATCAGTACCCGTGCGCGAAGGCACATTCAAATGCAGAGGTATTAAACTATCTTATTACAAGGCAACATAGTGCCTGAATATATTGTTCGTTGACGGATTATAGCTTCACCAAGTAAGGTGAACCGGAGCGCTGATTACGCCTGTTCGCCGCCTCGGTTCGAAGGCTGGGGATCGTCTTGCGCCGCTTCAGCTCCATCTTGGTTACCCATTGGCTGGAAATCAGCAGTGGTCCAGTCGATTCCCATTAGCGCTTGAAAGACGGCTTCTTCATGAATCAGCGAAGACGGTTCAATGTCTGGGGCGTAAGTATGCTTACGAATTGGAGGAACAAGGTTTCCCGCTTCAGGGACCGGGGCAGATACTCGTTTGTTCTGGTTGTCGTATTGGGCTTGGTAACGTGACAGATCTGCTTCCTCCGCCAATTGACAAGCTAGGGGGCGCACCGCCCGGTTTATCGCCCTCAAATCATCTTCACCAAAGTCTGAACCGTCTTCCTTCAAGCTGGGGTATCCTTGGGCCGCTTCGACAGGATCGAAATCTGGTACCCACGCTTTGGCCCGGATCAAGGCAGTGATGGCTCCAGTTCGAGCAGCTGATCTTTTCAACTCTTCAATCCGGGCCGGAAGCATGGACAGCCTCTTTAATGTGTCTTGAATCAGAGACGGCGCAGGGTTGTTATGCGATGCAGTGGTGATAGCTCTTTGTGCTCCGGTGTATAACTGTTCAATCAGGGTATAAGCAGCTTTGAGTTTCATCCGCACATCAGAACCCAAGTGTCCAATACGTGAGCCTACAGTGTTTCAAGGTGGATTACAAACCGGACATAGGGTGTAGCAAACAAGGTACAAATTGGAAGAAGGACATCGAAAGGTTTACCAAAAACGGCAGAGGTCATGGAGTGTATTTGTCGCTTCACGGTGGATAACTCATCAACCACCGGTTTAAGAGCAGCTTCGGCATTTTCAGCCCTCTTCGTCAAAAGAGCTCTTTCAGTAGCCCAATCGGCTTGCTCCTTTTTGCGGCTTGCTTTCAGCTGCTCCATAACAGTTAAGGCTTTGGTCAATTCCTCCTTTGCTTTTTCAGTTTCAATCTGCTGGACTTTTAAAGCTTCCTGAAGGTCCGAGACTTGGTTCTCTTTGGTCTTCAAATCCCCCTGCAGCAGGTTATCAACAGTGTTCAGAAAATATTGCACGGTTTGGAAGTATCAACCACACAAGCAAGTTATGTGCTCGATACTTGGGGGCTAATGCATATTTGATTTTAACACAAGTTTTCCATTACAAAAAGTCCCAGGATTAATACAAGTATTTAAGCTTGGCACTTGGGGGCTAATAGTTATCTAATGATGTTTTCTGGTTATGACCTATGTTGAAGCCTTGGGGTTTTTTAAACCGGACTTTAATTGTCAAGGCAGCCTGATCCGGTTTACCATCTCGGTTTGGAAATATTGATAAGCTAAGTTGCAATGGAATGAAGCACAAGGGAGTTACCTCAAGTTTCTCCTTCATCATCTTGATCATGCCAGCTTCATAATCCCGACTGGTGTACAGTCGGTTCAGGTACCCAGAATAAAGATCCGGGGCGCTTAAGGCGGCGTACGTAGAAGAGTCAAGGTCCCATTTGCCCTTCACGGCCGAGATTTCGTCCTTGGCAGTATGCTTGGCTAAGGTAGCAGTGTTCCCCGGTTCAGAGTGACCGATGCCGGTAATCACAACATCATCATCCTTGGAATCGCTGCTCTGCAGTGGCCCTGTCGGTTTGTCAGCAGTTCCAGAAGGGGGGATGGATTCCTCAACCCGAACAGGACTGACAGGCGGATCAGTATGGCTGGCAGGTTCGATAATCCTCTCTTCGGCGCAGGTATCATCTTGCGGAGATAGATAATTCTGAGTATCTTCACGACCCAGAACGTCAGCACCAGGAGTTTTCTCCGGTTCAGGAGCGGCAGTTCCTCCAGCCGGGTTATCCAGACGAGCCTTCTTGCTCGGTCTAGGTTTGGCCCTGGAAAAAGCCCAAAGATTGAAAAAAACGGTATAAGATGGATTAAGAGACCCATACAGAGATATGTTGTGATCAGTCCAACTTACCCAATAACTGTCTTCAACGGCGGCAGTTGAGTGGCTGAAGATTCACCGGAAGAGGAATGGGAAGTGACCTGATAATCGGAGTCAGATGGATTTAGAGGCTGACGAGTTAAACCTGCTTTAGGAGGAAAGCTAGCGCGTAAATCGGAGACCTCTGAGCGGCGTTTCCGAACCGGGCTGTTCGGTAAACCGGCGGAGGTGACTACCTGGCCGCTATGTCGGGTGGTGCGTCGAGCTTCATGTTGCTGGGTCTTCACAAGAAATTTGGGATCCAAGTAAGCAAGAGGGTGAGAAAATTTAATTCTCCGGTTTGCTTGGCGAGGTTTTTTCAAAGGCAAAGGAACGGCATCAGAAGAAAGAATAGTTACCTCTGGGCCTTCGGCATGGCTCACTTCAGCGTCGTCCTGACAAATATCATCATCAATAAGGCGTATAAAAAGCAAACCAACTGAATCGAGGTCTACCCCGAGGTCCGGATTACCCACATCATCCTCCTCTAAATCCGGAGTATTGGAAGCGGTGTTCCTTTTCCTCTGGGCAGGCTTCTTCACCCTCGTCTTGGGTCGGGTTACCTTTTCGGTCGGCTCTTGTAACTTCTTGCTCCAAAATGGATCATCTCCCTGTCTCAGGAAGGACTGGAGTTAGCAATATGTGTATAAGAAGATCATAAGTTCTATAACAAACCGAGGGGAGATACTTACAGTAGGTGGCTTGTTTGTGGCACAAAATGGAAGCAGGCCGGTTCGGGCGCAAACATGCTCCGGTTCGTTCAGCATCTTTTTCACGGCTTCAGCGACTTCGTCCTCCGTCAGCTGAATGTTGCAGTGCCTCAAAGGATCATCAACCCGACCCGTGTATTGGCACATCAAACCGGAGCGGATGCTAAGGGGCAGGATGCTCCATGAAATCCAGAAACGAGCAAGATCAACCCCCGTTAAACCATTAGCCATGAAGGCTCTGAGCATGGACAGCTGAGGGGCATACTTACTCCTCTCTTTGGCAGTTAGCCGTGGGGGGAAGGGGTGAGTGTTGCTAAGTCTCTCTGGACGGAAACCGGGCAGTGGATTTTCTTCAGCAGGGGAAGTATCCTTGCAATAGAACCAAATGCAATTCCATTCTTGCGGATGACTATGCAGCTTGGCGTGAGGATAAGTTACCTCTTTCCTCTTCTGAATCGCCATACCACCCAGTTCCATATTAGGGCCGTCGGTAAATTCAGTACGTCGATTCAAATGGAAAAAGTCCCGGAACAGCTCTACAGTAGGTTCTTCTTGGAAGTACGCCTCGCAAAGTACTTGAAAATGGCAGATATTCGTGACTGAATTTGGACCAACATCTTGTGGGCGCAGCCTAAAATTAGCCAAGACGTCCCGATAAAATTTTGAACCGGGTGGATTAAACCCCCGGGCCAGGTGATCCGCAAACACCACCACTTCTCCCTCCTGCGGGGTAGGAGGACATTCATCTCCTGGAACCCTCCAATGGATGGTACTTTTGCTACTCAAAGCACCAGTCAGAACTAAGTTGTTTAGTTGGGTCTCAGTGATGCAAGAGGGAACCCAGTTGCATTCATACACCTGTTTTGCCATGAGGAAATCTACAAGGCAAAGGTATTCCGGTTTGAGAGCAAGTATGATTGTAAACCGAAGATGCTCTTATATAGAGTCAGGTTATCTACAATAATATCAACCGGCGGTTCATCAAGGGGACTAATGGATGTGTAGATCGGTTTGTTCGCTTTGCTAAGAGTTAAACCGACCAGATCTAAACAGTCGTGAGTATGAAAGCAGAAACAGATCCCGTACGGATTCTTTCAAAGCAACGGATCTACAGCTAGGGCGAAAAAGAAATAAAAACAGGTAATATGAAGTCGGGCTCACAGCAGAACAACATAAGTTCGACAAGCAGGAACAAGAGTGAGATCTAAGGAAATGAGTGCAGATTTATGGCGACTGCTAAGAGGAACTACAAATCCAGATACAGGTATCATCATCTGTTCACGAAGGCTGCTATGGGGATGAGCAAGAAACAGTAGCAGGACGATGAACCCTAGAACAGATCTAAAGCAACAAGAACAGGGGCCTTACCGGGGTCCGAACAGATGTGGAAGGTCGCCGCGGTGCTCTGATCCGATCAGGTTGATGCAGCGGCCGGAGTTGACGCAGCAGCTGACGGCGGCGGCGGAGCTCTGAGGTTTGGGTCGCGAGGAAGACGAAGAAGGGGAGGAAAGGAAGATGGCCTTCAAGTCCTATTTATAAGGCGCGGCGCGCGTGTCAGGCGCGCGAATCCAGGGGCCGCAGATTTCGGAAGCCAAGCCGTCGCCCTGATTCTTGCGGGTTAGCGAAAGGAGACGGTAGCTTGCGCTGACGTCATATCGGTTTACCACAGCAAGAGGAGACGGAGAAATGACGGTTTAACAAGTCACTGGAAGACATTTGAAGACAGAAATTCTTATTAAGGATTGACATGAACCTGTTCAAATCAATCTGGGGCCTAATGTTGGGGATGTTGCTATCCGGGGTAAACCGGCCTGCAGGGCCCGGGTTACCTCCGTCAACAGACCCGAGATGTTAAAGCCCAAGGAGAGATAGAAGGGCCTAAGGCCCATAATCGGTTTAAAGGTTTATGGTGTAAACCGGCCTGATGTAAACTTGTATTGTAAGTTAGGAATAGAGAGACCGACCCGGGCACGTTTATGAGCCGGAGGTTGGGACTTTGCAGACCGACGGGCGTCACCCATGTATATAAGGGGATGACCCGGCAGCGGTTTGGGGACAGAGAAGAAGAACTCGAGGTTTAGGCGAAGCATATCGCTCCCTAAGCCCTCGAAACCCATCAATCCCATTACAACTAGACGTAGGCTTTTACCTTCATCGAAGGGGCCGAACTAGTATAAAAACCGTGTCCTTGTGTCCACTTTAACCCCTTCAAGCTAACCCGTTGCGATGGCTCCACGACTAAGTCCTCTTACTAGGACATCTGCCGTGACAAATCCACGACATCACCCGAGTCGTATCGATTCCCAGTGTACGCTCGCCTTGTAATCGTTTGGCCTTGTAAATAAACGCTGCTGTTGTCGTGCCTCTGTTTTAATAATAGCCTTGCCTGGATACGCCAGTATGCATTGTAAGATTTCTATCCCAGGCACAGATACCAAAAACCTTCCCCGACAACCCCCACAGCAACACATCACTTTAGTGAAATGTGTGAATCTGTGGCTTGACCCCGACCCGTGGAGCAGAGCTGGAAGTTTCTTTACCATTCACCACGGTAAAAGTGACCCAGCTACAGTGCTATAAGAAGGCCACCGCGCAACCTTGCCAAAGCACCCCTCACCTTGTGCACCATCCACACAACCATTTCTTGCCATGCCGAGCCCTAGCATTCACCTGAGAACCCCAGATGCAACCCCGGGTAGTTTTGTCAAAATATTGTGGGATTTTACCTGCAGTACCATGGGCGCTACCCAGCCACCCCAGTACGAGTTGTTCAAATTGAGAATCACCTCTTCCACCTCGAGATATTGGGCAGCAGTACATATCCCTCCCATAAACTCAAACCAAGACCCAACGGAGGTCTCCTTCATGGGGAAATCTATGCCAACCCCATAGATGGTCGTGGAAGCTGCGGCATACGAAGCGCTTGCTCGCCTTTGATTCACGGTACCCTATGCCAGCGAACGAGCTTCCTGAGCCGTGCAACGCCCGGAGGAGTAACATCTTTTCCCGGTGGACGAATTGAGGGAGACCCAGTCCTGGCCAACCTCGTCCAGTACGTCATCGCTCAAGAGAGTTTAACCCAATGCGTGATGGGTTATCTCCAGAGCCTCGTGGATTTAAATCCTCAGATCGACATCGGCAGATCACTAAGGCCCGACCAGGAGAGACACGTGCATCGGCTGGTCAATTCCCTTCCCCCGATAGAAGAGGAATGTGTTCCAGTACCAGAGACGTTTTTTCAGGACCCCGTCTAGATACGCTTCCACTTTAGACGTCGTTGCTGTGTTTATTATTGCAACATTTAATTATGTATTGTAACTTATGCGTGACACCCTGAGTTTGTGCGACGAGTCAATTATTTGGCTTCTTCTAATGTGAGTAGTTTTTGTTGTGGTTTATGCTCCTTTAAATTAACAGTTTTCACTCGCGGAAGTCCTGGAGTGAATTTTCTTTTCCCTGAGTTGCTACATCGTACACCTCCTCACGGCGTGGATTATTTAGTTTCACACAGCATCACGGCAGCAACTCACATCCGCCCGAACACACACCCTGCTTGCAAAACGCGTAATCGTGGCATATTTGTTTTTCACAACAACCCTTATCTAATCACGAGGACGAGATTTTTCTTAAGGGGGGTAGTGTTGTGACACCCAAAAAATTTTTGCCTTGTTTTATTAATTAAAATTTTGCCAGGAATTAAAACTTTTATTTTCTGGGCTCCCTTTTTATTTCTGAACCATTTATCTCCCTTGTTATTATGGAGTTTTTCCCCAAAGTGAAAACTTTTCAAATATGTTTTTGGACTTATTTAAACCTCTCAAGAAAAACTTTTCTTTCATTAGTAGAACTAATTACAAAATTAATTTGCCTGATCTTCATTTTATTGAAAAAAATGGTTTTTACAGGTTATATGGCCATATTTGAACTACAACCTCTTTAAAAATTTATTCAATAATCCCACCAAAATTTGGAGATGTCATGAGATGTTTTTAAATCACTTTTGTGCAAAAATATATTTTATTCTTGAAATAATTTGAGCCCTACACCCAATTTTCTTATCTGGTCCAGTGGGCAATTTTTCACTACAACCCATTTAAATACTTCTTTCTAGCTTCCACCAAAATTATGGGATGTTAGTAGCAGTATATGATTCAACTTTATGAAAAAACCCAGTGATGTCATTTGAAAAAATGAGTGGATCAACCTCATCTTCATTCTGGCCCAACTTGCTGGTTTGTACAGCAACCACATTTTAGTTGCTCCTTTACCCATGATTCCTTTTTCTACTTGTGGTCAACCCTACCAAACCTCTAAGTCCAGGAGCATGCAACCATTGGATCATTTTTGTTCAAGAAGTGATGCCATTTACTCCCTGTCCAGAATTGTAGTTTGGCAAAACTTGCACTAGCAAGTTTCTCCTTTTGGCAAACTAACTTCACCACCCTCTCATTCATCCATAGAGACCCCACTCTGGAAGTTTTGGCCACTCCAAGAACTTCCTAAATGCCTCTGGCATTTTGACAAACACCCTGAGTGCATAGCCAGATTTGACATGATTTCAAGTTTACATTGTGGACTTGAGCCCCTGACCCATCCACCATGTCCCTTGATCCCCTTGCTAAACCTAATCTAGTTCTGTTGCTTGACAACCTCACCCGAGACCCCTAGCATGCATGGGCATTTCGTCGAACACGTACCGTGCGTGCACTGGGCGCGCCCAGAGCGCGCCAATTGCAGCCACACGTGCGCCCAAGCCGCCGCCTCCCGCCCCGCACTCACTCCGGTCCGTGACTGACCGTAGCCAGCACGCCATGTCCCCTTCTGCCCCCGCAAGCCCCGCAGCTCTGCCACGTCTCCGGCAGGCCAGCAGCTAGCCGCCAACGCCGCCCGACAGCTCCTGCGCTGGCCGGCGCCGCCCAAGCCACCTCCGCTCGCCAACTCGCCCTTGGAACAGTAGCTGCTCGTCCGCTAGCTCCTGCCGCCATCCCCAGCCTCCCCATGATGCCCTGCAGCTACAGAATGGCGGTCGCCGGCGTTCTTATCCCCGGCCATCGTCGGAACCGCCTCAACTCGTCTATTTAAGGAAGCCCTGAGCCCGTTCCAGCACGCACGCAACCTCAGGCCACCCCAATGGCACTCCCCTAGCTCGCATTCGACCCAGGGAGGTTTTCTTCCCCGTCTCCGGCAACTCCTGCCGCCGCCACCGCCCCGGCCATTCTGGCACCACTAGGACCTCCCCCTCTCCACTCTCTCCACCAGGAACCTTCTCTCCCTCCCGTGAACACTTCCCCCTGCTCGATTTTGATCGGGAGCCAACGCAGCCCCAAAAGCGCTTTGCTCCTGAAGCCTCCTCCGCCGCGAAGCTCGCCGCCGGCAGCTTCCTCCGTCCCCACCTGCCTGGCGACCACCGGGAGGACCGCCCTGGAGTGGCGGATCCATCCCCGCCCTCGGGGACCCGCGAGGAGCCGCCAGTCGCCGGTGACGATCGCCGGAGCTCCGCCTCCGCTCGGGACAGAGGAAGGAGGGGGAAAAGACTAGTCAAACCTGACTAGTGGGACCCTTGGACCCACTGTCAGTGACACCCCGCGCCGTCCACATGTTTAAGTGAAGGCGTAAAACTCCCCAGTACGTTTTCCCTGCACCGAAAGCGTATTCTGTCCGAAGCGTTACTTTTATATCTTTATTTTAAAAACAGATTTGACCAGAACTTTGACTGTCTATAACTCTTTAAATATAACTCCAAATTGATTGATTCTTTTTCCTACATCTCTCAAATTCTGTCTAGTTTATTTTAAGATTTATTTGAAAATTTTCCAAACAACTTTTTTTTACTGTTTTTGAAATCTGTGTTATTTGCATAATATTGAAAATAGGATTTTTGGAGAGAGGAAGAAAGCTTTCAAAAGTTTTGGAGAGAACCCCACCTCTCCACACCTTTAAGGCAAGCATTCTGAACCCCAGAATAATATTTCAATGTGATAGTTGACACGTTTATAACACCACCTTATTTCGGAGTGTTGTTATTTCATGTGATATGAACATTTGCATGGATGCATTTTTTTTTGTGATTTCCTTGCTGTTGGAAATGAACATACATGTGTTGGTAATCATCCTCGTGTGCCTTACATGCATGCTGGTAAGGAATCCGGGAAAGCCTCTGCCTTGGGTAGGCGTGAGCTCATCGCCGGTCTCCGTCGGGACGGTATATCCGGCATGGCATGGTAAGGTATAATGAGTGTTGATTTGTTGGTTGAAATAATTTTGTTACACATGTCATGCAGGAAACTCATAAGCCTCTTGAGTCAGCCATAGATCGAGTCTTGTTCCGTTAACCCCCATACTAGTTTCGTACTGCCACTGGTCCCTACCGTAGGTAGGGTATGGTTCAGTAAGTTGTCAACCCCTTTCCTAGCACACACCATACAGAGAGGCCATGGTGGAAGATACCGGAGGCATCCGGTAGGCATGCCACCTGACCCGGGGGCATGGGTGTTTCGGTTGTAGCCGAAGGGGTAGCTCCCCCAGTTTGTGCGCGGTATAAATTTTTGTGATCCCATGCTACGTCGAGGTTGTAGCCTCCCCACTTAGAGTTTTGCTTAACGGGTGTCGTGGGTGATTTCCAGACACCGGTAAGTTAGGCTGGTGTGTGCGGATAGGTGTGTTTTCAATCAAAAGACCATAGACGGAATTAGTCCCGATGGACTAAAGGAATCCGTTATTCGTGGGTAAAGAGTACACCCTCTGCAGAGATTAAACCTATTCGAATAGCCGTGTCCATGGTTAAGGACTACAGTCTGGGATGGGTCAAGTGTCAGTCTTAGTGTCGGTCTTCGGAGGAGAAACCACTAAAACCCGAATATTGATTATGACCTGTGATATATGATGGTTATGATTGTTATCATTATGGACTAACCGTTTGCATTGTTTGATATAAGGAGTATCCCTGGAACGGTACCACCTCCTGGGTATTCATCATGATTATATGCCCTTTATGTGGCGTCGCTCAGACGCCCGACTGTGGCATGTTTTTTATTTCATTTGCTTATAAGCCCTTTATGTGGCGTCGCTCAGACGCCCGACTGTGGCATGTTTGTTATTTCATTTCCTTATAAGCCCTTTATGTGGCGTCGCTCGGACGCCCGACTGTGGCATGTTTGTTATTTCATTTCCTTATAAGCCCTTTATGTGGCCTCGCTCAGACGCCCGACTGTGGCATGTTTGTTATTCCATTTCCTTATAAGCCCTTTATGTGGCGTCGCTCTGACGCCCGACTGTGGCATGTTTATTATTTCATTTACTATAAGCCCTTTCTGTGGTGTCGCTCAGACGCCCAATTGTGGCACACTTGTTACTTCATTTACTTATAAGCCCTTTATGTGGTGTCGCTAAGACGCTCGACTGAGGCATGCTCACTTTCACTATCCTTTCGAGACGTCGCTTCAGACATCCGATCGGTGCATTTTATTACTATTCTGTCATTGCATATTCCGGTTGCATATAAATAACCTGCTTGCATGCATCAAGATTTTATTTATGACTGATGATGTGATTATAGAATATTTCCATGCATGTTGATCAATTATATTATACCTGTGTTCTTAATGTTTGTGAGTACATTCAAAGTACTCACTGGCTTGTCCCTGGCTATTGTCTTGGCCAGATTGCTTGCTTGGAGAGGAGCGACGTGATGTCAACCCGGGAACTTAAGCAACGGTGATAGCAGCCTCGCGAAGATAGGAGTTAACCTGGTCAGCTGTTCCCGTGGGAAATGGAGTCCCATAGACCGTGGTGATCCACAAACCGCTTCCGCCCTCGACCACTAGAAACCATCCGATGTACTCATAGGACACAATGTTCTTGTACTACATATTTTGTACTTTTGCTTGGATTTTCTGTAACAAGTTGGTGCCTCATCAGCTAACAGTAATCCTGGGGCTGGTGAGCACAACGGCCCTTTTCTAGAAATTAAAGCCTGGAAAAATCGGTCGTGACAAGAGGTATCAGTGGTCATGATTGTCTTCGTGGATTTCTTGGATCTGGTCATTTTTCCAGCCTCACAAGCACTGCAAAGGTGATCTTTGACGAATTTGATGCCCTTGACACCAATGATGTGCTTCTTCTTGACGAGTGTGCACAAACATGTGTTGTTATTTGATGAATGGGATCACATCATTAGAGAATGATGTGATGGAAAAGACCCATCCATTAGCTTAGCATAATGATCGTTAAGTTTCATTGCTATTGCTTTCTTCATGACTTAATACATATTCCTCTGACTATGAGATTATGCAACTCCCGAATACCGGAGGAACACCTTGTGTGCTATCAAACATCACAACATAACTGGGTGATTATAAAAATGCTCTACAGGTGTCTCCATAGGTGTTTGTTGGGTTAGCATAGATCAAGATTAGGATTTGTCACTCCGAGTATCGGAGAGGTATCTCTAGGCCCTCTCGGTAATGAACATCACTATAAGCCTTGCAAGCAATGTGACTAATGATTTAGTTACGGGATGATCCACTACAGAACGAGTAAAGAGACTTGCCGGTAACGAGATTGAACTAGGTATGATGATACCGACGATTGAATCTTGGGCAAGTAACATACTGATGACAAAGGGAATTACGTATGTTGTCATAAGGTTCGACCGGTAAAGATCTTCATAGAATATGTAGGAGCCAATATGGGCATCCAGGTTCCACTATTGTTTACTGACCGGAGAAGTGCCTCGGCCATGTCTACATAGTTCTCGAACCCGTAGGGTCCGCACGCTTAAACGTTTTTTGACGATATAGTACTATATGAGTTATGTATGTTGGTAACCGAATGTTGTTCGGAATCCCGGATGTGAAGCGGATGTCCGGAATGGTCCAAAGGTAAATATTGATATATAGGATAATAGTGTATGGTCTCCGAAAGGGTTTCGGAGTTCAACGGAAGGGGTTCCGGATGTTTCCCGAAATGTTTGGGTATGAGAACACTTTATTTGGGCCGAAGGGGAAAGTCCACAAGGTTTTTGGAAAGCGCAAAAAGGAAGTTTTGTGGATTTCAGGGGCCAGACGCCAAGGTCCCTGGCATCTGGGTCCAGACGCCGGGAACCCTAGCGTCTAGCCCTGGAGTCCGAGAAGGACTCTTGCCTTTTGGGTGAAACCGACTTTGTTGAGGCTTTTACTCCAAATTTCGTTCTCAAGGCTCAACATATTTTTTTCAAGAGTACGCCAATAGCGTACCTTAGCTTTATAGAAGAGTGAAAGATATTTACAAGAGCATTACAGATTGCAGGCGTCGCCCTCGGCATGCCTACGCACCCCTACTCCGAAACACCTAGCTGACTACTCACTACCCGTTTGCACTCATCTCCCTCTGGTGATCACCCATAGGTGTCGCTCTCTAAGAATGATCCGAACTGTTCCTTGTTCGTTACACGTATCGTTCCTTCCAAATACTCTCCTGTTCCTCTGCTTCCAAATACACCAACACACCAACATGACTAACGAGTCAAAATCCTTGCATTTCTCCTTCTCCACCCGCTTCCTAGATCTGACCCACCAATCCTGCAAGGAGTCCTGTCCCGTTGGCAGCATCGATAAGCTCTGACCCACAACCAGGAAACACTGGTGCCAGACCTGCCTGGCAAACACGCATTGCATCAACATGTGTTCCACCGCGTCCTCCCCTTGCTCACATAGATAGCAAGGCGAGGTCGTGTCCTGCAACCCATGGCGTGCACGCCGATCTGACGTCCAGAGTCTATGCAAGATGGCCAACCAGATGAAGATTTTGCAGCCCAACAGCGCCCAACACTTCCAGATCGTTGCAGCCGCCTGGAATTTGATACCACCTTCACACATCATATGATAAGCCGAGGCAGCCGAGTACTTCCCAGAGCGGTTCCAAGCCCATACTGGCAAGTCTTCCTCCTCTTGCCACAAGTGGACCTCAATCAGAATGTCCCAGAGCTTGATGAATTGAGCTAGGCCATCCGTGTCTAGCTCGCCTAAGATTTCATTCGTCCAGACATGCATGAACATCCCCTCACACAGTAATCTTCTATGGGACACCTGTGTCCGTACCTTCACCATGAGTAAGGGTGCAATCTCTTTAACCGTGCATCCACCGATCCACCTGTCTTTCCAGAACAAGATTTTCGATCCATCTCCAATGGACCAGCTCACCAAGCTCGTAAACGCCTCTTGCGTTTGTTTGTCAATCATCGCACTTAGCCCCTGCCACGGTCTCGACTCGTCAGTTCGCTTAAGCCATTCCCATCTCAGTCTGAGTGCTATGCCCTACTTGTGCAGATCGATAACTCCCAGCCCGCCAAGTTGTTTAGGTCTGCACACCCTCTGCCATGACAGCGCACTTCCCTCCGTGAATCTCCTCCGAGCCGTCCCATAAAAATGCTCGGCAACCTTTGTTCACCCTCTCCAGTGCCCACTTGGGTGCTTCTGCGACAATGAGATGGCGAGTAGGTCTCGCCCTCATTACTTGATTCACTAAGATGAGCCTGCCCGGCCGAGTCACCATCCCCTGCTGCCAGCCAGGTAGAATTGTAGGGCCGCATCAACGATCGGTTGCCAATCTGATCCTAAGAGATTCTTGATGCTGAGCTGCAGCCCTAGATACTTGCACGGTAACTTATCAATCTTCCACGGCAATATGTTCCTCGGCCTTTCCTCATCCCCCTCATCTCCTCTGATCAGAATGGCAGAGGATTTCACGTAGTTTACCATCAACCCAGATGCCGTGCCAAACATTCTAAGAGCATCCTTGACAAACTCCAGATCAGATCTCGTAGGCTTGATACGGCGTACAAGGACAGGCGTTGAAGTGGACCACAACCATTGATCTTTGACAGAATCTGATCATCACGTGCTTTCCTTACAATCGCAGTGAGCACATCCATGGCAATCACAAAAAGGAACGGCGAAAGTGAGTCCCCCTGCCTCAGGCCGCACACGTGAGAGAATTTCTTGCCAGCGCATTTGTTAACCACCACTTTAGACGTAGCCGTGGAGAGTAACACTGCCATCCAAGATAACCATCTCTCCGAGAATCCCTTCGCTCTCAACACCTCGAAAAGGAAAGGCCATGACAGCGAGTAGAACGCTTGTGAGATGTCAAGTTTAAGCATGGCCCCCTTAACCTTCCTCTTGTGCAATCTTCTAGCCATCTGTCTCACCAACAGGAAGTTACCATGTATACTCCGCCCCTTGATGAATGCCGACTGGTTAATGTTAACTAGCTCCAGCATGCGTCTGCTAAGACTCGATGCCAGCAACTTAGAAGCGAGTTTTGGGGAACTGTGTAGCAGACAAATCAGCCTGAAATCCTTGATCCTGCAAGCTTCCGGCGATTTCAGAATGAGAGTGATGAGCGCCTGATTGAGAAGACCAAAGGCAAGGCCATTATTCAGAAATAGCTTATTCATCGCCGCGATCACATCCTTTTTGAAGATCTCCCATGCCTTCTGAAAAAATATCCCAATAAATCCGTCGGTCCCCGGTGCCTTCTCCGATGGCATCTCCTTAATCACCGCCCAGATTTCCTCTTCCTGGAACACAAGATCCTGCTCGGACAGGTCTAGTCTTGGAATGTTCAAGAACTCAAGATCTAATGAGTGCTCCCCCGCCCTGTCTTTCCCAAGCAACTCCTGATAAGCCTCAAAGGACGCCTCCTCTTTGCCCTGCTGGTCCGTAATGACCTGCCCCTCCACTGACAGCGCTAGTATAAAATTCTTCGCCTTCCTTCTGTTGGCAATCAGGTGGAATAGCGCGGTGTTGGCATCGCCTTCTTGCAGCCATCTGATACGCGACCGCTGTCGCGCGATAGTTCTCTCGAGCGATGCCAACCCGAGCACCAGGTTCTTAAGAGAAGCCCTGAGCCATCTTTCTCCCTCCGTCAGCTGCCTGGAATCCTGTGCAACATCAAACCTTAGGATCACCAGATTGGCACACGCGATTTGCAGCTGAATGTTGTCCACTCTGCGTTGTCCCCAGGTCGTGAGGAACTTGGACGTGTTCCGCAGTAGCACATCCAGTCGATGGAAAGGATCAGTAATTCCTTCATCACACACCCAGGCCTCTTTGATCGCCTCTAGAAAGCCCTCAAGCTTGACCCAGAATAGCTCAAACTGAAATCGTCCCTTCAGATGCAAGTGTTCTTCTAGCGCAAGGAAAAGAGGGCAATGATCTGACGCCGAGGTAGACATGTCTTGTAGAAGGCAGTCCGGGTGCTCCATCTCCCAATCCACCGACACAAAAGCCCTGTCAATCTTGGTCAAGGTTGGCTCCTCCCTCTCACTACTCCAGGTGAACCTCCGACCATGCAAGAACAATTCTTTGAGAGCATTATCATCAATGAATCTCTCAAATTTGCCCATCATACTCCGGTCAATCCTGTTGTTGCTCTTGTCAGCCGCATGCAAAGTCAAGTTGAAATCCCCGATGACTAACCACGGTCAACATATAAATAGAGGGGCATGGCTAGCACCAAAGACACATCAAGAATCACCAAGCCGTGTGCCGGCAACCCCGTCCTCTCTAGTTTATCCTCCGTCATAGTTTCCATTGTGCTTAGCGAAGCCCTGCGAAGATTGTTCTTCACCAACACCGTCACCATGTCGCTATGCTACCAGAACTCATCTACTACTTCACCCGTCTTGCTGGATCAAGAAGCCGAGGACGTCATCGAGTTGAACGTGGAGGTGTTGTACGTTCGGTACTTGATCAGGACGGATCGTGAAGGTGTACAACTACATCAACCACGTTGATAAACACTTCTGCTTTGCGATCTTCAAGGGTATGAAGATGCTCTCCCCCTATCATTGCTATGCATCTCCAAGATAGATCTTGCGTGATCATACGATTTTTTTGAAATTGCATGCTACGTTCCCCAATAGTAGCATCCGAGCCAGGTCTATGCATAGATGATATGCACGAGTAGAACACAAAGAGTTGTGGGCGATAATAGTCATACTGCTTACCACCAACGTATTACTTTGATTCGGCGCTATTGTTGGATGAAGCGGCCCGGACCGACATTACATGACCACGTTCATGAGACTGGTTCTACCGACGTGCTTCGCACACAGGTGGCTGGCGGGTGTATGTTTATCCAAGTTTAGTTGAATCGAGTTTGACTACGGTCGGTCCTTGTTGAAGGTTAAAACAACAAACTTGACGAAATATCATTGTGGTTTTGATGCATAGGTAAGAACAGTTCTTGCTAGAAGCCTGTAGCAGCCATGTAAAACTTGCAACAACAAAGTAGAGGACGTCTAACTTGTTTTTGCAGGGCATGTTGTGATGTGATATGGACAAGGCATGATGAGATATAAATTGTTGTATGAGATGATCATGTTTTGCAAAAGTCATTGACAACTGGCGGGAGCCTTACGGTTGTTGCTTTATTGTATGAAATGCAAACGCCATGTAATTGCTTTACTTTATCACTAAGCGGTAGTGATAGTCGTAGAAGCAATAGTTGGGGAGATGACAACGACGCTACGATGGAGATCAAGGTGTCAAGCCTGTGACCATGGAGATTATGACGGTGCTTTGGAGATGGAGATCAAAGGCACAAGATGATGATGGCCATATCATGTCATATATTTTGATTGCATGTGATGTTTATCCTTTATGAAACTTATTTTGCTTAGTACGATGGTAGCATTATAAGACGATCCCTTACTAAATTTCAAGGTATAAGTGTTCTCCCTAAGTATGCACCGTTGCTACAGTTCTTCATGGCGAGACACCACGTGATGATCGGGTCTCATAAGCTCTACGTTCACATCCAACGGGTGCAAGCCAGTTTTGCACGTGCAGAATACTTGGGTTAAACTTGACGAGCCTAGAATATGAAGATATGGCCTCGGAACACTGAGACCGAAAGGTCGAACGTGAATCATATAGTAGATATGACCAACATAGTGATGTTCACCATTGAAAACTACTCCATCTCATGTGATGATCAGACATGGTTTAGTTGATATGGATCACGTGATCATTTAGATTACTAGAGGGATGTCATTCTAAGTGGGAGTTCTTAAGTAATATGATTAATCGAACTTTAATTTACCATGAACTTAGTACCTGATAGTTTTTGCATATCTATGTTGTTGTAGATCAATGGCCCGTGCTACCGTTCACCTGAATTTTAATGCGTTCCTAGAGAAAGATAAGTTGAAAGATGATGGTAGCAACTACACGGACTGGGTCCGTAACCTGAGGATTATCCTAGTTTCTGCACAGAAGAATTACGTCTTGGAAGCACCGCTAGGTGTAAGACTCGCTGCAGGAGCAATTTCGGACGTTATGAATGTTTGGCAGCGCAAAGTTGATGACTACTCGATAGTTTAGTGTGCCATGCTTTACAGCTTAGAATCGGGACTTCAAAGACGTTTTGAACGTCATGGAGCATATGAGATGTTCCAGGAGTTGAAGTTAATATTTCAAGCAAATGCCCGAGTTGAGAGATACGAAGTCTCCAACAAGTTCTACAGCTGCAAAATGGAGGAGAATACTTCTGTGAGTGAACACATACTCAGAATGTCTGGGTACCATAACCACTTGACTCAGATGGGAGTTAACCTCCCTGATGATAGTGTAATTGATAAATTTCTTCAATCACTACCACCAAGCTATAAAGGCTTGGTGATGAACTATAATATGCAAGGGATCTTCGCGATGCTAAATGTTGCGAAGGTAGAAATCAAGAAGGAGCATCAAGTGTTGGTGGTTAACAATACCACTAGTTTCAAAAAAAGGGCAAAGGGAAGAAGGGGAACTTCAGGAAGAACAACAAGCAAGTAGCTGGTCAAGGGAAGAAGCCCAAGTCTGGACCTAAGCCTGAAACTGAGTGCTTCCACTGCAAAGGGACTGGTCACTGGAAGCGGAACTGCCCCAAGTATTTGGCGGATAAGAAGGGTGGCAAAGTGAAAGGTATATTTGACATACATGTTATTAATGTGTACCTTACTAATGCTCGTTGTAGCGCCTGGGTATTTGATACTAGTTCTGTTGCTCATATTTGCAACTTGAAATAGAGGCTACGGATTAAACAAAGATCGGCTAAAGATGAGGTGACGATGCGCGTGGATAATGGTTCCATAGTCGATGTGATCGCCATTGGCACGCTACCTCTACATCTACCGTCGGGATTAGTTTTAGACCTAAATAATTGTTATTTATTGCCAGCGTTGAGCATGAACATTATATTTGAATCTTGTTTGATGCGAGACGGTTATTCATTTAAATCAAAGAATAATGGTTGATCTATTTATATGAGTAATATCTTTTATGGTCATGCACCCTTGATGAGTGGTCTATTTTTGTTGAATCTCAATTGTAGTGATACACATATTCATAATATTGAAGCCAAAAGATGCAAAGTTAATAATGATAGTGCAACTTATTTGTGGCACTGCCGTTTAGGTCATATTGGTGTAAAGCGCATGAAGAAACTCCATGCTGATGGGCTTTTGGAATCACTAGGTTATGAATCACTTGATGATTGCTAACCATGCCTCATGGGCAAGATGACTAAGACTCCGTTCTCCGGAACAATGGAGCGAGCAACTGACTTGTTGGAAATAACAAACATTGATGTATCCGGTCTGATGAGTGTTCAGGCTTGCGGCGGGTATCGTTATTTTCTAACCTTCATAGATGATTTGAGCAGATATGGGTATATCTACTTAATGAAACATTTGAAAAGTTCAAAGAATTTCAGAGTGAAGTGGAAAATCATCGTGGAGGTGAATATTTGAGTTATGAGTTTGGTCTTCATTTGAAACAATGTGGAATAGTTTTGCAACTCACGCCATCTTGAACACCACAGTGTAATGGTGTGTCCGAACATCTTAACCTTACTTCATTAGATATGGTGCTATCTATGATGTCTCTTACCGATTTACCGCTATCATTTTGGAGTTATGCTTTAGAGACCTGCATTCACGTTAAATAGGGCACCATCTAAATTCGTTGAGACGACACCATATGAACTGTGGTTTGGCAAGAAACCTAAGCTGTCGTTTCTTAAAGTTTGGGGCTGTGATGCTTATGTGAAAAAGCTTCAACCTGATAAGCTCGAACCCAAATCGAAGAAATGTGTCTTCATAAGATACCCAAAGGAGACTGTTGGGTACACCTTCTATCACACATCTGAAGGCAAGCTATTCGTTGCTAAGAATGGATCCTTTCTAGAGAAGGAGTTTCTCTCGAAAGAAGTGAGTGGAAGGAAAATAGAACTTGACGAGGTAACTGTACCTTCTCCCGAATTGGAAAGTAGTTCATCACAGAAATCAGTTCCAGTGATTCCTAGACCAATTAGTGAGGAAGCAAATGATGATGATCATGAAACTTCAGATCAAGTTACTACCGAACCTCGTAGGTCAACCAGAGTATGATCTGCACCAGAGTGGTATGGTAATCCTGTTCTGTAAGTCATGTTAGTAGACCATGACGAACCTGCGAACTATGAGGAAGTGATGATGAGCCCAGATTCTGCGAAATGGCTTGAGGCCATGAAATCTGAGATGGGATCCATGTATGAGAACAAAGTGTGGACTTTGGTTGACTTGCCCGATGACTGGCAAGCCATAGAGAATAAATGGATCTTCAAGAAAAAGACTGACGTTGACGGTAATGTTACTGTCTACAAATCTCAACTTGTGGCGAAAGGTTTTCGACAAGTTCAAGGGGTTGACTACAATGAGACCTTCTCACCCGTAGCGATGCTTAAGTCTGTCTGAATCATGCTAGCAATTGCTGCATTTTATGATTATGAAATTTGGCAAATGGATGTCAAAACTGCATTCCTTAATGGATTTCTTAAAGAAGAGTTGTATATGATGCAACCAGAAGGTTTCTTCGATCCTAAAGGTGCTAACAAACTGTGCAAGCTCCAGCAGTCCATTTATGGACTGGTGCAAGCATCTCGAAGTTGGAATGTATGCTTTGATAGTGTGATCAAAGCATATGGTTTTATACAGACTTTTGGAGAAGCCTCTATTTACAAGAAAGTGAGTGGGATCTCTGTAGCATTTCTAGTATTATATGTGGATGACATATTGTTGATTGGAAATAATACAAAATTTCTGGATAGCATAAAAGGATACTTGAATAAGAATTTTTCAATGAAATACCTCGGTGGAGATGCTTATTTATTGGGCATCAAGATCTATAGAGATAGATCAAGACGCTTAATTGGACTTTTACAAAGCACATACCTTGATAAAGTTTTGAAGAAGTTCAAAATGGATCAGTGAAAGAAAGGATTCTTGCCTGTGTTACAAGGTGTGAAGTTGAGTCAGACTCAATGCCCGACCACCGCAGAAGATAGAGAGAAAATGAAAGTCATTCCCTATGCCTCGGCCATAGGTTCAATCATGTATGCAATGCTGTGTACTAGACCTGATGTGTGCCTTGCTATAAGTTTAGCATGGAGGTACCAAAGTAATCCAGGAGTGGATCACTGGGTAGCGGTCAACAACATCCTAAAATACTTGAAAAGGACTAAGGATATGTTTCTCGTTTATGGAGGTGACAAAGAGCTTGTCGTAAATGGTTACGTCGATGCAAGCTTTGACACTGATCCGGATGACTCTAAGTCACAAACCGGGTACGTATTTATATTGAATGGTGGAGCTGTAAGTTGGTGCAGTTCCAAGCAGAGCGTCGTGGCGGGATCTACGTGTGAAGCGGAGTACATAGCTGCTTCGGAAGCAGCAAATGAAGGAGTCTGGATGAAGGAGTTCATATCCGATCTAGGTGTAATACCTAGTGCATCGGGTCCAATGAAAATCTTTTGTGACAATACTGGAGCAATTGCTTTGGCGAAGAATCCAGATTTCACAAGAGAACCAAACACATCAAGAGACGCTTCAATTCCATCCGCGATCTAGTCAAGGAGGGAGACATAGAGATTTGCAAATTACATACGGATCTGAATATTGCACACCCGTTGACTAAGCCTCTTCCACGAACAAAACATGGTCAGCACCAAGACTCCATGGGTGTTAGAATCATTAATGTGTAATCTAGATTATTGACTCTAGTGCAAGTGGGAGACTGAAGGAAATATGCCCTAGAGGCAATAATAAAGTTGTTATTTATATTTCCTTATATGATGATAAATATTTATTATTCATGCTAGAATTGTATTAACCAGAAACTTAGTACATGTGTGAATACATAGACAAAATAGAGTGTCCCTAGTATGCCTCTACTTGACTAGCTCGTTAATCAAAGATAGTTAAGTTTTCTAACCATAGACATGTGTTGTCATTTGATGAACGGGATCACATCATTGGAGAATGATGTGATGGACAAGACCCATCTGTTAGCTTAGCATAATGATCATTAAGTTTTATTGCTATTGCTTTCTTCATGGCTTAATACATATTCCTCTGACTATGAGATTATGCAACTCTCGAATACCAGAGGAACACCTTGTGTGCTATAAAATGTCACAACGTAACTGGGTGATTATAAAGATGCTCTACAAGTGTCTCCAAAGGTGTTTGTTGGGTTGGCATAGATCAAGATTAGGATTTCTCAGTCCGAGTATCGGAGAGTAGCTCTGGGCCCTCTCGGTAATGCACATCGCTATAAGCCTTGCAAGCAATGTTACTAATGAGTTCGTTACAGGATGATGCACTACGGAACGAGTAAAGATTCTTTCCGGTAACGATATTGAACTAGGTATGATGATACCGACGATCGAATCTCGGGCAAGTAACATACCGATGACAAAGGGAATTACGTATGTTGTCATAAGGTTCAACCGATAAAGATCTTCGTAGAATATGTAGGAGCCAATATGGGCATCCAGGTTCTGCTATTGTTTATTGACCGGAGAAGTGTCTCGGCCATGTCTACATAGTTCTCGAACCCGTAGGGTCTGCATGCTTAAACGTCCGTTGATGATATAGTACTATATGAGTTATGTATGTTGGTAACCGAATGTTGTTCGCAATCCCAGATGTGATCACGGACATGACGAGGAGCTCCAGAATGGTCCGGAGGTAAAGATTGATATATGGGATAATAGTGTTTGGTCTCCAGAAGGGTTCTAGAGTTCACCGGAAGGGGTTCCGGGTGTTTCCCGAAATGTTTGGGTACGAGAACACTTTATTTGGGCCGAAGAGGAAAGCCCACAAGGTTTTTGGAAAGCGCAAATGGATGTTTTGCGGAGTCCAGGGGCCAAATGCCACGGTCCTTGGCGTCTTGGTCCAGACGTCGGGAACCCTGGCGTCTGGCCCTAGAGTCCGAGAAGGACTCTTGCCTTTCGGGTGAAACCGACTTTGTTGAGGCTTTTACTCCAAGTTTCGACCGCAAGGCTAGCACCAAAGACACATCAAGAATCACGAAGCCATGTGTCGGTAACCCCGTCCCCTCTAATTTATCCTCCATCAAAGTTTCCGTAGTGCTTGGCGAAGCCCTGCGGAGATTGTTCTTCACCAACACCATCACCATGTCGCCGTGCTGCCGGAACTCATCTACTACTTCGCCCGTCTTGCTGAATAAAGAAGGCGAGGATGTCATCGAGCTGAACATGTGCTGAACGCGGAGGTGTCGTATGTTCGGTACTTGATCGGGATGGATCGTGAAGGCGTACGACTACATCAACCGCGTTGATAAACGCTTCCGTTTTGCGATCTTCAAGGGTATGAAGATGCTCTCCCCATCTCATTGCTATGCATCTCCTAGATAGATCTTGCATGAGCGTAGGAATTTTTTTGAAATCGCATGCTACGTTCACCAACACTATGAACCCGTAGGTCTATGGTGAACTACTCACGCATCATCGGAGGAGCACCAATGAGGATGATGAACCCCTTGAAGGAAATATGCCCTAGAGGCAATAATAAAGTTATTATTTATTTCTTATATCATGATAAATGTTTATCATTCATGCTAGAATTGTATTAACCGGAAACATAATACATGTGTGAATACATAGACAAACAGAGTGCACTACTAGGAAAAGGCCTACTAATGGCGCACTGGTTTTGCCTACTAATGGCGCATTACCAGTGCGCCATTAGTAGCACGCCACTAGTATATCTTACTAATGGCGCACCACAGGTGCGCCATTAGTATCTGGTATACTAATGGCGCACCCACTAGTGCGCCATTAGTATGTGACAACATGTGCCATTAGTGTGCCTCCCGGGGGGCCATACGTAAGCATGGCTTTGTCATACTAATGGCGCATTCTACGCTGATGCGCCATTAGTATCCTTTGGCACACTAATGGCGTACCTGGTGGTGATGCGCCACTAGTATGAATATTTGGTTTATTTTTTTTCCTTTTCTGATTTTTGCGCAGGTTACAAAATATATTATTAGACAGAATATAAAATATATTATTAGACAGGATATAGACAGCAGCACACAAAAACATCAGATTCATCGAATACAATAGAAGATTAGTCTCCGAATACAATTCATCATATTAGTCTCCGAATTCAAAAGACCGAACAAAGGTAAAAACATTACAAGTCTCAAGACCGCGAGTATCGAGTTTGTCTTCACATTACAAGTCGATATCGATCATCTAAACTACCATCACATAGAAGAGAGCTGTGGTCATCAAGATGAGCATCATCGCGATCAAACTGGTCTTCATCCGGTTCCTCCAACGCGCCCTCCTCTCTCCCGCTAGATAGCGGGCGTATCTAGATTCGGCCTCCGCCCTAGTGGTGTACCCTTTGTAACTGTTACCGCTGAAACGGTGAACCTGTCTTCGGCACTCCTCCCAGTCGTCGTAGACTCCGGGAACCTTACCCTTGTACACGACATACGACGGCGTCTCTATGCACAAGCCAAATAACAGACAATACATAAGCAATATGTAAGTATGCAACAAAAGGATCGGAAGAGAAAAGCAAGACATTAATAGCACGATTCATGGTCCTACTAATAAATAGCATCGATTACATCTAAGTTGAACGACTATCCAAACCAAAGAGACATACGAATTCATTAAGGTATAATTACAACATGAGCCAATCAATGTTTCAGAACTACACATCACTACTTTCGACTCGACTCATCGGACAGGAGCGTGGATGAAGCCGCCGTCTGTCGTGGTGGTCATGAAATCGCGGTCGTTGTGACCCTGCATTTGTAGCGTTCCATCTATCTCACTGTTGGACGGTTGATATCTGAGGAAGAACTGCCCCGAGGTATGAAGGACATCTTGATGGATGATGTCCGCAAACTACGACTGGATTCGAAAGAATTCTTGTCTAAGGTCCGCGTCCTGGACTGCCGACAAGCTCGCGGCCCAATCTTTGAGATTATCTGGTAGCAGAAGTTGATGATGGTCCCTTACGATTGCCCGCATGTGATGGAGGGTGTAGTAGGCATCCTTCTGACCGCCAGGCGGCTGCTTGACACAGCAGAACTTCGTACTGTGTGAGAACATGTGCTTCCCGTACTTACGAATTGGCCTGGTGAAGGTGCCTCCAGATTTGGCGTAGCCGGGGAGAACATCATCAAGAACTTTCTTGACATTTGTGTAGTCTATGTTGGAGTTACGGTTCGGGTCTAAATACGTGGCCATGGAATATTTCGGGCTTAAGAGGATGAGTGTGCAATGTGTGTCACTACACAGAACACGGAATGTTAGAAAAAAAGAACGATCGAAATCTAAGAAATCATATGTTACGGGGCGGTTAAGGGATGACTTACTTAGGAAAGTAAGGCACAAGGAAGTTATCCTTATCTGCGTTTGCCAGAATGACGACTTCGAGGTGTGAACTCGCAACTTGGCGGTCCCCAGCGCTGCTCAAGTGCCTCGCACGCATGTAGAAGGGGTTGACTATCACGATGTCCGGGGTCTTGTCTCTAATGATCTGCATCTGCATGCTCAGCGAAAACAGCCGAACGAAGGTGTAGTGCAGCGGATGAAGGTTAAACATAGCAAAGATGTCATCAAACCGCAGGACGATCGTACCCCCGATGTCGCCATCCACAAAGCCCTTGCCCTCTGGCACCTTGGCCACGAAAACCGGGTATGCCACATCCTTCTCTCTGAGACGCCGCTTCTCCAAAGAAAGAACACTGTCGTGCAGACTCCGCATAGCACCGGTTGCAGCATTCAGCATATTTGGCGGTAGCATCGCCCTACCCACCACATGCACCCTCCTCGAGATATCCTTAGGTGAAGGTGGCCCGTCCTGAGCACGGATCGAACTCGGTGCCGGCTGGCTCGCATCGGCGCCCTTGTTAGTCTTTCGTTTCTGTCCCTTCTTCTTGATCTCCTGTAATGGGACCGAGTTTTGCTCACAGACAGCCTTCTTGAGTGTGTTGGGGCTGATAATATTTCGCACCTCAGCTATCTGAGGCTCGGTGAAGGCGGGAGCTGGAGGCGTGTCCTGAGAACTGAACGCCAGACGACGCCTGTTGCAATTGGATTTCTCCGTCGTACCAGCTAGATCGCGGTCGTCTTGGTTGGGTTCTTGAGAAAGAGGCCCGCAGAACTCGTCAACGTACCCATGTTCGTCAAAGTACTTATCAACTTTGGTAAATGTACCGTCGTCGTTGTCATCGTCGTCCGGATCCTGTGCCATAGGTCAGTCCGGATCCTGTGCCATAGGGATGTACGGCAGGTCCAGTAGCGTTGCGGCGTTCTTGCCATGGCTTGGCGCCGGCACGACTGGCGGTCTTGTCTGTGGTGTGGTGTCCCCCGCCCCCAAACGAATATGGCTCTTCGTCCAAAGCAGGGGCCAGTTTACGCAGGTGCTGAGGATCATCTCATCTTCTTCGTCGGCCCCAGCGGGTCGAATCGGAGGTAACAGCTCATCGCAGCCTGGCAGCACCCGAACCACTTCAACCCTATACATTGTGGGTGGCATCGGATTACCGTGGAACATGGGGTTGCCCGGTTGAACGATTCTGCCCTTGGCGACATCGACCAACTCGGCGCCCACGAAGTGTAGAAGAGTGCAAGGAACATCGGCGGTGCCCTGCGAAAACATGTATAGGGCGTCAGGGAGGCCCAGTCAAAGGCAAGGAGATGAAGTTATCGGCCGAGAGGCTTAGTTACCGTGATGCCGTCGAGCTCGGCTAATGTCGAGGCACCACCAACGGCGGGCGTGCAACTGACGGAGGGGGCGCTTGCTGGCGAGGTGCCGGTCGGCGTACACCCGAGTGCATTAAGCTCCAATGCCCGTGCCGGCGCCGGAGACACGAATACCGCCTCCGCCGGAGACACCAATGGCGCCGCCGCCGAAGACACCAATGGCGCCGCCGGAGACACCAATGGCGCCGCCTGCGCGCTGTGTGAGTTGCTGGCCGTGAAGCTGGGAACCTGGGGAGGCCCCTGTTGGCCGCCCGCAATCCACGTCGTCGGCCCATGAATCAACGTAGGCAGCATGGCGTTGAGCGTCATTCCAAGTTGTTGTTGCACTTGCTCTTGGACAAGCTCCGGAATCCGCGCCTCTTGTGCCTTGAGTTCTTCAACCTCGCGCGTCTGGCTTTCCGAGCTGGTCTTTTTCTCCTTCCGCACACCAGCGGTATAGTAAGACCCCCATTTTGTGGACAAGCCTTTGCCGGCCACACGACCAGCTGACGTCGGCTTATTGAGCTTATCCTTGTTTTTCATTACGTTCAACGCCCTATTTAAAGGGGTGTCGAAAGGGGAGCTCTTAGACGACCCCGCGCTACTGCTTTCAGTGTCCTGCGAAAGGAACGTGAACCATTTAGGAATATTGGGGATTAATTAGAGTGCAACCATATGGAGCTAATTACGCGGGGGTGTATTCCTTACCAGAAGAAGCTCAAGCGCCCTGGTCTTCGGATCCGTGGTAAGCTCCTTTGTTATCGGGTCCTCCTTGTACCGGGCCCTGACATAGTTCCTGGTCTACTTGTCACTGCTGTATTTCTCGAAGCGGGGCGGTAGGCCTTGCTCGGCACGCTCCGCGTCCTCCTTGTCCCATATAGGCTCCGCCACTCTGTAACCGCCGGGACCGAGTTTGTGTTCCCCTAAGTTCAACTCCCGCATTTCTTTCCCCCACTGACTTGATTCGGAGGTTGCAGGGCTCTTGCACTTGATCTTGAACTCCTTGTAGTCATCTTCGCTCATCAAAGGATATTTCGCCTTGATCTTGTCATAACTATCACCTTTATCAATCATTCTCTTCACCGCGCTTCTCAAAGTAGACAGGGTCGTGCTCATCTTCGTGAGGGCGGCATTGTTCACTTTATTCCTTGAGAGGTGTGTGTTTTCAAATTCGGCGGGGAACTTGTATCGTTCGTGCAGCTTTGTGAAGAGGAGGTTGCGCAAATTCCCTCGGTCCTTATGCCTAAGGTTCTTGGTGTTGATCGAGACGGTGCTCCGGAGAATGCACCCGAGCTGAAGTGAGTACCCCTTGACTATATGTTTGGGCTCCGTTGGATTTCCGTCGGAGTCCACTTGAGTGAATTCCTCCTTGAGGGCACGGAGCGCATTCGGGCGCCGGTCCTTCCTTTGCTTCTTCGGTTGGCTGCCATCTGTGTGTGCGCCGCCATCATCAGTGGTGGCATCCTCGGCGGCACCATCAGTGGTGTCATCCCCGACGTCACTAGGGGTTGTGTAATCAGGATCGGTGTCTTCCGCGGCGTCCTCATAGCGGTGAGGTTGTTCCTCCATCTCCTGGGACATCTCCCATAATGGCTTGCCGCCCGAACCACCGGCCTCATCGTTGTGGGCCATGTTTCGCTCTAAATAGGAAAAAAGTTTGGTCAAAAAGTTGGTTATTGTCAAGCAACAAGATCATGGTCTCATCATTTAGGGTTTGTCGACACCGAGGCACCCTAAAAGCCTAAGCTTTCATCATTTAGGGTTTGTCGACGCCGAGGCACCCTAAAAGCCTAAGCGTACATCATTTAGGTTCTCATCGACACCGAGGCATCCGGGGCAGCCAAGTTAAGTTTTCATCATTTAGGGTTTATCGATGCCGAGGCACCCTAGGTTGGGCCTAATCACTTGGCACTAATCACATGGCTCTATTGCCACCTATGGTTTAATACAGCAAGAATAAAGGGGCAGTTGATCCTACTTAATTAAGTACTAAGATACCCCGGCCCATGCATTAGTAGCAACTACCTCAGATGTCCGATTTTTAGCAAAGTCGGGCTAAAATTCACGAAAAAATTCAGCATGACCTTTGCTGAAAATAGGACATATGGAGTACCCAAATTTGCCGGAACGAAAGTTAATCGACATTCCGGCAAACTCAAGGGCCTCTCGGGGTACCTGCAAATTCATTATACCCGCGCAATGAAGTCCGCAATGGGTCATTTCAGAAGATCACAAGTAGCATCATCACAAGTACAACATCATCACAAGTACAACAGTAGCAGCAGTGAATACAGGCATAACAGCAGCAGCAGCAGCTTTATTCTTCTTCTTCATAAAGACTAATTGTCTAATTGAGCAATACATCGACAGTGTGAACAAATAAAAACACAAACTACACCTACATATTTGGGTACCTAAATGGTATTAACATGCCATTCTCTGTCAACAGAAGTAGCACAAAATCATTCAAGTACCAGTGTTTAACTAAAACTTGGTGTGAATAAGATCCTTTGTCAGTACTTCATACCAATAATCAAAACCCCAAAACCTGACCCCAACTAGTTACCATAAGGTCAAATACTGTCCAAAAAACCATAACAGAAATAGCACAAAATTATTCAAGTATCATTGTTTAACTAAAACTTGGTGTAAATAAGGTAATAAAAGCAAATTATCCTAGCCAACATGGGTTTTCAGGAAATATTGAGATGCCGCACTTCTGATCGACTCCTAAGGTACATTCTCAACTAGCATAGTTTGTTTACCTTCTATTCCTATGTGGTTCATTACTTGATTTCCTTTTAGCCTCAAAGTTTATGTTTGTCCTGGTCATATTATGCTTTTGGCAACCACTAGAAATGTAAAAGATTTTTTGTGAACTTGGGAAGAAAAGAACCAACTTTCATCAAAGAAATAAAAATAAGATCATGAGCAGAACAGTTGTTAGGGTACTGTCATTTATAGGACCATTTAACATTGGCTAGGCATTTCTTGGCTGCAACAATCACTGAGTTTGAAATAGGTAGAATAGAATGTATTTTTCTCACTTGGGAAAGTAATCAGTTACAGCAACTTCAATATTTTGTGTCTCTAAATATTTGCATAAATTCCTACCATCATCCATGAGCAGCACCACATAGCAGTTCACAGAGCAGAACATGAGGCAGTTAGCTACTGACAGAGCTTTTTGGCCAACACTCATAACACTGATCAACATTTCTCTAACTCACACTACTTTACACTGATCAACTGTTCTAATGGAGGAGAGGAGGAACAACTGAGGTGGATACTCACATCTACTTCTGGTGGGTGCTGAGGTAGGACTTCCTGCAGTACTCGGAGGCGGACTAGAGCTGCGGCCGCAGGTTCTTGACCTCCTGCATCAAGCATGGCCACAACGCTCAGTTTATCTACCATAGACAGTTTAGCAGAAACAAAAGCAACACACACATCTCTATGAAGTATCTGAATTTTGCAACTTTATTGTGTCTGAAATAGCTTTACTCGATGGTGTACATGCAGATCTCAGTTTCAAACTGGAATAATTTACAAGCAGGTCTAGAGTACTGTCAAAATTCAGAATGGTGGCTGAATTTAACTAACAAACCGATCAAGAAGCAGCAGCGGCGGCACGACGGGGCGACGGCGTGAGCTCCTACTCCTAACCCTAGGTCGCCGCCCTGTGGGGGCATGGGGATGAGCGGGGGAGAGAGGGAGGGAGGGACAGAGACTAACCGTCGTTGATGAGCAGCAGCCGTGCGGGGAGGCTCGCGCCGCCGTCGAGGAGCATGTCCGACGAGGCTAGCCGCCGTCCGTCCGTCCGTCGAGGAGCCGGTCCGTCGAGGAGCGCGGGGAGGCTCGCGCCACCGTCCGTCCGAGGAGGTCGCGGGCTCGAGGGGGAGGAAGGGGAGAGGGAGGCGGCGGGGGCGTGTGGGCGGCTAGGGCGCAGTGGGTCGGGGCAGCGGCGGCGGCGGTGCGGTGGAGGGAGGGACGAGGGAAGGAGCGGCGCGGTGGATTGAGGGAGAGGGAACTAGCGAGGGGGAGAGGGAAGGCTGGATCGGGTGAAAGGGTATCCTATAGCAACGGCGCACCACCTCGTGGTGCGCCATTAGTAGTTTTTTTCTTATAGCAATGGCGCACACACGTCCGGTGCGCCATTAGTTTTATTACAGTTGCAGCATAGGTTATATTGCACCTAACCCAATCCACATCAGAACCCGCCCACTAGCCCGAATGGTCAGCACGCAGCACACACACCAAGAGGTCCTGGGTTTGATTCCCAGGCTCCGCAATAGTTTTTTTTTTTGCAATTTAAATGTTGTTTGATATTTATTTGTGTTTAAATATGTTCAAACTTGTTTAACTCATAATAGTAATACTTTTTTATAAAAATAGTAATAACTTTTTTTTTAAATATGTTCAAATTTGTTACTTGAAAATATCATCGGCGGTGGCGGTGGAGCGGGGGAGGGTGCGGGGGGTGCCCGTTGGCGGCGGTGGAGCGGGGGAGGGTGCGGGGGGGCGGGTGCTCGTCGGCGGCGGTGGAGGGGGGTCGAGATCGAGTGTCCTCATGAATTCAAAAAGTGCCCGTGAAATTTAAAAATATTCATGATATCAAAAAGTGCCCATGAAATACGATCGATCTTAGCTAGCTATCTGTTCACAATCTTCTTGCCCTTCTTTTTCGCAAATGGAGTTCTTCTGTGGAACGGACGTCCTTTAGGTAGGGTGGTCCTACTTCTTCTTGTGGTGTGTGCTGCTACTTCGTCGTCGTCGTCATGTTCGATCTTCGGGTCGCCGTACTTGTCGAAGTCTTGCTCATTGGCTACTCCATCCATTCCGATGATCTTCCTTTTGCCTCTCCTCACGACAACACGACTGGGCTTTGGCGGGTCGGTAATGAAGAAGCATTGGTCCACTTGGGAAGCCAGTACCCATGGCTCATTTTTCGCGGTGACGTTTGCGCCCGCGGTCTTGGATTTGGCTTTGGGTATAACCATGGTGGTGAAATACCGGTCTTCTTTTAGGACGCTCTTGGCCCATCTGACACGGAACATCGGGACCTTCTCTCCAGCGTAGCTCAGCTCCCAGATCTCCTCGATCCTTCAGTAGTATCTGTCCTTGTCGTTGCCGGTGTAGGATTCCATCGTTACCCCGGAGTTCTGATAACCATCGCTCTTCATGTCCTTGTCCTCGGTGTAGAATGTGTAGCCGTTGATATCGTACGCCTCATAGGTCATCAGGTTGTGCTCGGCGCCCTGTGACAAGGCGAATATGAGTTGTTCTTCCGTGAAAGAATCCTCATGTAAAGGGTACGACAGAAGCTTCTGCTTGAACCAATGCGTGAAACATGAGTTGTGCTCTTTGAGTATATCTCCGTCCGTCCTCTGTTGGCCTCGGTCATTGTACGTCTTCTCAATAAAGGTTTTGTGCTCTACCACCCAAGGATCGACCACGTCTATGTGTTGTAGCACGACTAGGTTTGCTCTTTCAAAGTCGGCGAGTCGACCCTCAAAGTCGACATGCATTTCGCGGCGACCCTCACGGTGACCCCATCCAGCGAGCCTGCCAAGGTGCCTGTTGACAGGTAGACCAACGGGATTCTCGATGCCTAGATAATTCGTGCAGTAGGAGATGCACTCTTCAGTCAGAAAGCCCCTCGCTATACTTCCCTCTGGACATGACATGTTGCGAACGTATCCTTTGATGACACCATTCATCCTTTCAAACGGCATCATGCTGTGCAGGAACGTCGGCCCGAGTTGGATGATATCCTCCACGATATGGACCAGCAGATGCACCAGAACATTGAAGAATGCGTGCAGGAAGTACATCTCAAGCTCGCATAGTATCACCACAATCTCTTCCTGTAGCCTTCTGAGTTGCCTCGCGCCAATCGACTTCCGAGAGATGACGTCGAAAAAGTTGCATAGGCCAAATAGCGTTTCACGGACGTGCACATCCATGATCCCACGGATTGCAACTGGAAGTATCTGCGTCATCAGCACGTGACAGTCGTGAGACTTCATCCCGCTGAACTTCTGCTCCACTGGGTCTAGGTATCTGCTTATCTTCCCCGTGTAACCGTAAGGAAGTTTTACTCCTAGGAGGCAGGTGAAAAGCTGCTCGATCTCCTCCTGACTGAGAGTGAAGCACGCGGGAGGGTAGTCATTTCCGGTCTTCTTGGCCTTTTTGCCTTTGCGACGACTTTCTGTGTCCTGCTTCGCCTCATCATCATCATCATCATCATCATCATCATCATCATCATCATCATCATCATCATCATCATCATCATCATCATTAGCGTGAAGCTCTGCCTGATGCCCATTGATTTCAAGTCTACCCTTGCTTTCGGCCCATCTTTGGTCCTCTCTGGCTTGTTGAGCAGGGTACCAAGCAGACTCTCGCACACGTTCTTCGTGATATGCATGACATCAAGGTTGTGAGGCACACGGTGGATCTTCCAGTACGGCAAGTCCCAGAAAACAGACCTCGTTTTCCATACCTTCAGCAGCGGCTCTGGCGCCTTTCGCTTCTTTCCCGGCTCTAGCGCCTTTTGCTTCTTTCCCGATAGTGGGCAGTCTTTCCAATTTTTCAACAACTTGTCTATTTCCTCGCCGCTCCTCGTACACAGGTGCTTTCGGGGTTCGGTTTCACCATCGAACAGATCCTTGCGTTTCCTCCACGGGTCATCGTCGCGAAGCCACCTTCGATGTCCCATGAACACGGTTTTCGAAGACCCGGGATCTCTATCTAGCTGGCGATACATTGTGTCATCCATGCACCTTACGCATCCAGAAAATCCGTGGACTACCTGCCCCGCGAGATATCCGTAACCGAGATAGTCGTGCACCGTCGTGAGCAGTGCGGCTCTCATAGGGAAATATTCTTTCGCTGCAGCATCCCACGTATTGGCTGGCGTTTTCTAGAGCGTGTCTAGCTCCTCCTTCAGCAGCCCCAGATACAGATTGATGTCGTTCCCTGGTTGTTTTGGCCCTTCAATTAGCATACTCATGTGAATGTACTTCCTCTTCATGCACAACCAGGGGGAAGGTTGTACATCCACACAAACACAGGCCAGGTGCTATGTGTGCTTCTCTGGCTGCCAAACAGATTGACTCCATCGGTGCTCGCGCCCAGCACGATGTTCCTTGGATCCTTCCTAAATTCTGGGTATTCGAAGTTCAATGCTTGCCACTGGCTCGCATCCATAGGGTGACTCAGCATCTTGTTTTTTTATTTATCTCCGGATCATTTCCGTCATCTTCCCGATTCTTCTCCTCCCTATCCGCGTGCCAACGCAGGAGCTTTGCTACCTTAGGGTCCGCGAAATACCGCTGCAGACGAGGAGTGATCGGAAAGTACCACACCGATTTTCGAGGAGCTTTCTTCCTCTTCTTGTATCGAGTGACGCCGCACACCGGACATATGGTAGACTCCGCGTGCTCGTCCCGATAATTGATACAATTGTTCATGCACACATGGTATTTCACGTGAGGTAAATCCAGAGGACACACGATTTTCTTCGCCTCCTCGAAACTGGTCGGGCACTTGTTCCCCTTGGGGAGACGTTCGTGCCAGAATGACATGTTCTCGTCGAAGCATGCGTCGGTCATTTTGTGTTTTACCTTCATCTCCAGAGCCATGAGCGTTACTTGCAGGCGGGTATCCTCGGGCCTGCATCCTTCATACAATGGAGTAACCGCGTCTATCTCTAGTTGATCCAGCTTGGCTTTCTCTCGGGCGGCAGCTCTTGCGTTATTTGTCTGCTTTAGAAGCAGCTCTTGAATATGAGGGTCCTGCACCCAGCCTCCATCGTCGTCTGCTCCGGCATCTTCATCTTCATGATCATGCCCTTCGTCTTGATCTTCCTCATCATCATGTACGACATCTTCTACATGATGACTGTGTACAGCATCACCGTCGTGATCATGTCCTGGAGGTTCTTCGTCTTCTCGCCCGCCCTCGCCGCGGTGGTACTTGTCTTGTTGCCCTTCCTCATTTCTTGCCCGGCGCCGGCCATGGACGACTTCATAGTCATCTTCATCACCTTGCCACCGATAGCCATCCATGAAACCACGCAAGAGCAGGTGGTCCCGCACCTGCCCGGAATCCGGGTCCGCAATAAGGCTCCTCAGCTTGCATCTTCAACACGGACATCTTATCTCCGTCTCGTTCTTTTGAAGCATCTCGGCCTTCGCGGAGCTCAAAAACCTATTCACGATGCCTTCAGTCATCGTGCGGACCATGGTCGCCTGCGGGGTAGAGCAAAACGATATTTTAGAACCAAGAAAAAATTTAGCATGACCTTCCCTAAAAATAGGACCAAAAAGAATGCATAGTGCCAAAATTCTCGCCGAAACGGAAATGAATCAAAACATTCCGGCAAAATATTGGCAACTATCGCATTTCAAATACCGGTACCTTCAAACACAAACATATATGCAACACCACAAACACATGCAACACCACAAACATACATAGATCTAGCTAGGCCACAAAAAGTGCATGTGCACGTTGTTGGAGCGAGCTAGGGAGAAAAAAAGTAGATCTACATCATGAAGATAACTTTCCCTTACTTACCTATCAAAAAAAGGTAATTTCACCACTTAATTTTGATGAATCTATGGTGGAAATGAGGTGAGGAGGAGGAGATGGCCGAAAGCTTGGAGAAAGAGGTGGAGGGAATGAAGTGGGGAAAGTGAGTGGGTAGGTGTGGGGCTGTCCAAAATATCTTGTTGGGGTCCCAGGTTACTAATGGCGCACCACCAACAAATGCTCCATTAGTAACCCTGGTTACTAATGGCACACCAGCAGGTGGTGCGCCATTAGTAGTTTTGCAAAAAAGTATATATATATATATATATATATATATATATATATATATATATATATATATATATATATATATACTAACGGCACATCTTCTCACAGTGCGCCATTACTAGTTTAAACTAGTAATGGCGCACTGTCTGCTTGGTGCGCCATTAGTAGTTAGAACTAGTAATGGCGCATTATGGACCTGATGCGCCATTAGTATGTATGGAAAAATGGAAAAAAATTCATACTAGTGGCGCACCCTGTTTCCGGTGTGCCATTAGTGTCTTCCACACTAATGGCGTATCACAAACAGGTGCGCCATTAGTATATAGTAGTGGCGCACTACTTTCCTGGTACGCCATTAGTACCAATCCTATCTATAGCCCTTTTCCTAGTAGTGGTGTCACTAGTATGCCTCTACTTGACTAGCTCGTTGATCAAAGATGGTTAAGTTTCCTAGCCATTGACATGGGTTGTCATTTGATTAACGTGATCACATCATTAGGAGAATGATGTCATTAACATGACCCATTCCGTTAGCTTAGCACATGATCGTTTAATATGTTGCTATTGCTTTCTTCATGACTTATATATGTTCCTATGACTATGAGATTATGCAACTCCCGTTTACCGGAGGAACACTTTGTGTGCTACCAAACGTCACAACATAACTAGGTGATTATAAAGGTGTTCTACAGGTGTCTCCGAAGGTACTTGTTGGGTTGGCGTATTTCGAGATTAGGATTTGTCACTCCGATTGTCGGAGAGGTATCTCTGGGCCCTCTCGGTAATGCACATCACTTAAGCCTTGCAAGCATTGCAACTAATGAGATAGTTGTGGGATGATGTATTACGGAAGGAGTAAAGAGACTTGCCGGTAATGATATTGAACTAGGTATTGAGATACCGACGATCGAATCTTTGACAAGTAACATACCGATGACAAAGGGAACAATGTATGTTGTTATGCGGTTTGACCGATAAAGATCTTCGTAGAATATGTGGGAGCCAATATGAGCATCCAGGTTCTGCTATTGGTTATTGACCGGAGACATGTCTCAGTCATGTCTACATAGTTCTCGAACCCGAAGGGTCCGCACGCTTAACGTTACGATGACAGTTATTATGAGTTTATATGTTTTGATGTACCGAAGGTTTTTCGGAGTCCCAGATGTGATCACAGACATGACGAGGAGTCTCGAAATGGTCAATACATGAAGATTGATATATTGGAAGCCTATTATTGGATATCGGAAGTGGTCCGGGTGAAAATGTGATTTCACCAGAGTACCGGAGGGGTTATCGGAACCCCCCGGGGACTTAATTGGCCTTGATGGGCTTTAGTGGAAGAGAGGAGAGGCGGCTAGGGTTGGGTCGCGCGCCCCTCCCCCCCTAGTCCGAATAGGACAAGGACAGGGGGCGGCGCCCCCTTCCTTCTCTCTCTCCTCTTTCCCCCCTCCTGAATCCTATTCCAACTAGGAAACGGGGAGTCCGGTGGGAGTAGGACTCCTCCCGGCGCGCCTCTCCCCTTGGCCGGCCGCACCCCCCCCCCTTGCTCCTTTATATACGGGGGCAGGGGGCACCCTAGAGACACAACAATGATCTATTTGATCTTTTAGCCGTGTGCGGTGCCCCCCTCCACCATAGTCCACCTCGATAATACTGTAGCGGTGCTTAGGCGAAGCCCTGTGTCGGTAGAACATAAACATCGTCACCACGCCGTCGTGCTGACGAAACTCTCCCTCAACACTCGGCTGGATCGGAGTTCGAGGGACGTCATCGGGCTGAACGTGTGTTGAACTCGGAGGTGTCGTGCGTTCGGTACTTGATCGGCCGGATCGTGAAGACGTACGACTACATCAACCACGTTGTGCTAACGCTTCTGCTTTCGGTCTACGAGGGTACGTAGACAACACTCTCCCCTCTCGTTGCTATGCATCACCATGATCTTGTTCGGGAACGTAGTAATATTAAAAATTTCCTACGCACACGCAAGATCATGGTGATGCATAGCAACGAGAGGGGAGAGTGTTGTCTACGTACCCTCGTAGACCGAAGCAGAAGCGTTGACGCAACATAGAGGAAGTAGTCGTACGTCTTCCTGTCCAATTGATCCAAGCACCGTTACTCCGGCACCTCCGTGTTCTTGGCACACGTTCAGCTCGATGACGCTCCCCGGGCTCCGATCCAGCAAAGCTTCAGGGAGGAGTTCCGTCAGCACGACGGCGTGGTGATGATCTTGATGTTCAACTGTCGCAGGGCTTTGCCTAAGCACCGCTACAATATGACCGAGGTGTAATATCGTGGAGGGAGGCACCGCACACGGCTAAGGAATGATCACGAAGATCAACTTGTGTGTCTATGGGGTGCCCCCTGCCCCCGTATATAAAGGAGTGGAGGAGGGGAGGGTCGGCCCTCTCTATGGCGCGCCCTAGGGAGTCGTACTCCCACCGGGAGTAGGATTCCCCATTTCCTAGTCCAACTAGGAGTCCTTCCATGTAGTAGGAGTAGGAGACAAGGAAGGGGAAAGGAGAAGGGAAGGAAGGAGGGGGCGCAGGTCGGGTAGGGGGGTCCCGAACTGTGCGTCAAGGTCGGATGGTAACAGGAGACAAGGGACACTTTATTTTACCCAGGTTCGGGCCCTCTTGGTGGAGGTAAAACCCTACTCCTGCTAGATTAATATTGATGATAAGGGTAGTACAAGAGTGGATCTACCACGAGATCAAGGAGGCTAAACCCTAGAAGCTAGCCTATGGTATGATTGTGTATGATGATGGTTGTCCTACGGACTACAACCCTCCGGTTTATATAGACACCGGATAGGGTTAGGGTTACACAGAGTCGGTTACAATGGTAGGAGATCTCGAATATCCGCACGCCTAGCTTGCCTTCCACGCCAAGAAAAGATCCTTCCGGACACGGGACGAAGTCTTCAATCTTGTATCTTCATAGTCCTGGAGTCCGGCTGAAGGTATAGTCCGCCTATCCGAACACCCCCTAATCCAGGACTCCCTCGGTAGCCCCCGAACCAGGCTTCAATGACGACGAGTCCGGCGCGCAAATCTTCTTCGGCATTGCAAGGCGGGTTCCTCCTCCGAATCCTGTGTACCTATACGAATAACGTCCGATTTTTGTAATGTAGCGCTCCTCGGCTTCAGTGCCCAATAATGGCCGTCTTCCACGTGTTGAACGAATGCGAAAAGCTTGGGGTGTTTTTACATCCACACCCTTAGTCATATAAACGAGCCGCCTATTTAACGGGATGGGGATTTAGATCCAAACCACATCTTCTCCTCCCCGCGAGTTATCATCAGAGCGTCTCCAGCAAAGGTCCATTCTAACATGGCCAGCCGCCGTAACTCCTCCTCTTGCCCTTCCAGTCCTATCCCTGGAGACTGGGAGAGTTGTTCCATCCCGCACAGCAAATAAGTGTCGCTCCAAGCCAAGGGATTTCTCCCTCAAGCCTATATGGTCTCGGTCCGAGCCGGACTCACCACTTATCAAGGAGGAAAACAAGCGGAGAACTCACCTAGTCCCTCTAAAGGGGAGCGGGTGTGCCTGGTCCCTTATCTAATAAGGGGACTGGGATTTCCAATTCATCCCTTTCTCCGCGGGCTTTTGGAGTTCTACGGCCTCCAGCTTCACCACCTTACGCCCGGCTCCGTGTTACACATCGCGGGCTTCGTTGCTCTTTGCGAGCTATTTTTAGGCGTCGAGGCTCATTTCACGCTGTGGAAGAAGATATTCTGCCTGGTGCCCCGTTCCCAAGAGGGGTCCATATATCAAGTGGGCGGAGCCGAAGTATGGCACATCATCGGGACCGGATACCCGTCCGGAACCCCGAAGAAGGCGTCCGAGGACTGGCCTTCAGAATGGTTCTACATAGACGACGTCCCCCTGCCGGACCCTATCCGGGTCGGTCTCCCTGAGTTCAACAATGCTCCCCTGAAGAAACGCCTGAGCTGGCGCCCTCGGAGCTCTCAGAGAGAGAATGACAGAGACGTCCTTTACTTAATGGGCCGGATTAAGCTACTGGCTCATTCCGGACTAACTATGATTAAAGTCATGGCCATATGCATTATGCGGGGGGTGCAGCCGCTCCAATACAGAAGCCACCCCATGTGGGATTTCAACGGGGAAGATGACGCCACCCGTTACGGCCGTAAAGGGCCGGACTCTCCTGCCGCTCTAATGAAAATCTTATCCTCTTTGTACAAGGGAGAAGAAGAGGAATTCCTCCGCGTCGACCCGCAGGGCGGATTTTCCATGTATAGTCCTCCGAATTGGGTAAGCGGACAGTCGTGCTTCCCTGTTCATTTTACATTCCCATGATTAAATAGGCAGTCTAACGACTTCAATGCAGGACCTGTGTCAGGAGGTAAAAAACATAATCAGCCGTCCTCCACAGCCAGAGGACCCAGAACGGTCCCTCGATCCGGACTTCGAAGAGGATCCGAACTTAGTGGTGGAATTCACCGATGGAGTGTTTCATCAGCTAAGCAAGGACAATACCTTGATAGCTATTATAGCTGATTACCCAGGGTTAATCTCGGCCTCCCAGGTGACAAATACCGAAGCTTTACCCCCTTAAGAGGGGTTCCGTTTTCATGGGTTTGGTTGTTCTGACAACAACCGTGCTTTGTAGGGGAGATTCCCGAGGGGGGAAGCCGACCCCGCTGCAGCTAGCCGGCGGGGGGCCGCAGGGCCCCGTGGGGCAAAAAGGAACGTAGTCCGGTCTGAGGTGCCAGAGCAAAGGTATGGCGTACCCTCTCTTTCTCCCTGGTGTTTTACTCCTCCAGGGTATATTAACATTCGTGCTATCTTCAGGACGAAGAGACCTCGCCGGACTATATCCGGAGAAGTTGCCAACCGCGCCTCCACCGGCCGGACTCCAACGCCCGGCCCGGAGGAGGAGGCCAACGCAAGGCACGCACCGGACACTCCTCCATCAGAGGATGCGGACAGGCTATCTGCCACCCATTTCTAGGTGGAGAGTGCCATGAACCACAGGCGTCGCCGGACAGTTCTTCGCGACGCTTGTTTCTCCCAGGAGGCTTTAAATGCCTTCAATTCAGGAGACGCGTATCTCCGTGCTGCTCAAAATGGTTTAGCCAGAGCCACGGAGCAGTATGTAAAAGACATACGAGTAAGAAAATTTTGGTAAATATAGATATGCCAGTAGCCCCCGAGACTTGAAGCAGTGGAAATAACTGATTCGAGAATCATATAACATGCAGTTTCTTACCGAGAAGAACACCGCGCTGTCCCAGGAGCTGGAAAGGTGCAGGGCCCAACTAGAGGCCGCACTAACGGCTGCAGGGGGGTCTAAAGAGACCCCTACAGGTAAACAATACACCAGAATATTTAGTATTGTACGGATTTAAGTGCCGATCTGACAAATGGTATTGCAGATGACGCCGGACTCGATCCGGACAGGCAACAGCTTCTACGCCGGTTAAAGGCTGGTGAAAGCGTGCTAACAAAGGTGAGGCGGGAGAAGAATGATCTCCAGGATGCCAACACCAGGCTGGATGTTGAACTAAAAGATGTTCGTGGCCAGCTGTCGGATTCCAATAAGGAGAATCAGCGACTTCGACACGGCATTTTTAGTAAGTGCTTAAGCGAACTCTTGAAAAAGGAGTTCGTCGAGGAAGACGACTAACAGAGTTATGTCTAGAGGTATGCTGATAGGTCGTCCTGCAGAGGAGATGCCCGGTTCAACGGGCGATCTTCTTCCCGAACTTTCGCAACTGCACGAACGAGTTCGGCAGGCGATGCGAGGTATTGCCCAAGCCTTGTGGCCTGCCCACTCCATACCCGAGGGCCTTGGAGAACTTGCGGAGAAGTTGAAGGGAGCTCGGCGGGGCTTCCGGTTGTGGAAGATATCGTCCTGCCGGCAGGGCGCTAGGGAGGCCTGGGCCATGGTGAAGACCCGCTTTACGAAGTCTGACCCCAATCACATGGCCGAGGTCAGACCGGTGGGGCCTGACGGGAAGGAGATCCCTGTGAGCTTAGTGTATGGCCAGGTAGAATTGGCCGCAAAGTATTCCCAGCAGGACTGTAAATTAGACAGCCTGTTAGATGGTATAGAAGAGGAATACAATCAGTCAGGATGACTATGTAATTTATAATTGACATGTGTAATACCTTCTAGCCGGATTGTAGATCGTTTGTCGTTGCCGACCTTTTCGCTTCGACCTCGGGACCTGACGGTCCGGAGTGTGTCCGAATACCATAACGGTTATATAAGAACCGAGGTATGCGTGGAGACCAGGCGTAGGGGTCATTAGTGCTTTATCAGACAAGTGCCCAACTAGTTATGTTATATTACATGGTTAGTAAGAAACATCTTCCAGAGAGAATAGTTCCGTTAAGGGTTCCTTTCGCTGGGGTGGCGTGCCCTGAAGTGCACGTCTGGACTGCAAATGCAGGAAAACATCTGGGGGCATGTATAAGTAAAAAAAAGGTTCATCTTTAGTTCACCGACCGAATATTCCCTTAAGAATGCTAGCTTTCGGCTTCACCCAGTCTGAGGTACACATCCGGCTTATCCGGCAGTAGCAATCGCAGAGGTGCTCCCGTTACCGCCTAGCCGAACAATCGGGAACGTAGGGGTAAGCACAGGAGCCAGGCAACCCAGCTTGGCCAAAACTTAAGTCATATCGATGCATATAATGGTGAAGAAAAGGTGCATGCGGAAGTCTGACGCATGCGTTGGGCATGAAACCCATATAAACAAGCTTCTCTTAAAGAAGCCCCCAGGTTTAAGGAGCGCGGGTAGCGCGTCACATGATGAGCCTTTAAGGGCTATAAAAGGAAAGAGTGGGGGGAGACAAAAAACAGAAATATATATATATATATATATATATATATATATATATATATATATATATATGGACAGAGGAAGGAGACAAACCCCGAGTTCGGCGCTAGGCATAGAATCTTCGGAGACGTGCAGCGTTCCATGGGTTCGGCTCGAGTCGGTTATCCGACGCATCTGGCAGGCGGTATGCTCCACCAGTCAGGACTTGGTCAATTATGAAGGGACCTTCCCATTTGGGCTTGAGTTTGTCCTTTTTCTTATCCGGCAGGCGTAGAACTAGTTCGCCAACGTTGTAATTTTTGGCTCGTACTTCTCTGCTTTGATATCTTCGAGCCTGCTGTTGATAAAATGCGGAACGGGCTTTAGCCACGTCGCGCTCCTCCTCTAAGGCGTCCAGGTTGTCCTGCCGATCAAGCTCGGCTTCTCTTTCTTCGTACATGCGCACTCGAGGTGAGTCATGAATTATGTCGCAGGGCAGAACTGCCTCTGCGCCGTACACCATAAAGAATGGTGTGAATCGGGTGGTACGATTCGGTGTGGTTCGCAGCCCCCAGAGTATGGAGTCGAGCTCCTCCACCCAGTGCGTATTAGATTCCTTGAGGGAGCGCACTAGTCTGGGTTTAATGCCGCTCATGATGAGACCATTTGCACGTTTGACCTGACCGTTAGTTTGTGGGTGATAGACAGAAGCATAGTCGAGCTTAATGCCCATGTTTTTGCACCACAGCTTTACTTCATCGGAGGTGAAGTTTGTGCCGTTATCGGCGATGATGCTGTGAGGGACACCATAACGGTGTACGACCCCGGATATGAAGTCTATCACAGGTCCGGATTCGGCTGTCTTAACAGGCCTGGCTTCTATCCATTTGGTGAATTTATCCACCATGACCAATAAGTATTTTTTCTTGTGGGTTCCACCTTTAAGGGGTCCCACCATGTCAAGCCCCCAGACCGCAAAAGGCCAAGTGATGGGGATAGTACGGAGGGCGTTGGGTGGCATATGGCTTTGGTTTGCAAAGAGCTGGCAACTGACGCATCGTTTGACTAAGTCATGAGCGTCTGCTCGGGCCGTCGGCCAATAAAAGCCCATACGGAAAGCCTTGCTTACAAGGGACTGAGCTGTGGCGTGGTGGCCACCGAGTCCGGCATGAATTTCATCCAACAGACTCTGCCCTTCCTCTTCGGAGATACATCTTTGAAAAACTCCTATAGTGCTTTTCTTATATAGCTCTCCCTCGTGGACTTTATAGGATTTAGATCGCCGCACTATGCAGCGTGCCTCGTTTTGGTCCTCTGGGAGTTCCTGCCTAGTAAGGTAGGCTAGGAATGGTTCTGTCCATGGGGCGATGACCGCCATTATTACATGGGCTGAAGGTGTGATTTCGGTGGCAGGGCCTCCGATTATGTCGGATTGTTCGGCTTCGGGTTGTGCGGTTGTGTCCGGACTGTTATCCGAGGGTTCCCCCTCCCATGCTACAGATGGCTTGAATAATCTTTCTAAGAAGATGTTGGGGGGGACTGCATCTCGTTTTGCTCCGATGCGTGCCAGGACGTCTGCTGCCTGATTATTTTCTCGGGCTATATGGTGAAACTCCAGTCCCTCGAACCGAACTGACATTTTTAGGACGGCATTGCGATAAGCTGCCATTTTTGGGTCTTTGGCGTCGAAGTCGCCATTTATTTGGGATATCACGAGGTTTGAGTCCCCGCGTACTTCCAGGCGTTGAATGCCCATGGATACTGCCATCCGGAGACCATGTAGAAGGGCCTCGTATTCGGCTACATTGTTGGAGTCCGTGTACATAATTTGGAGTACATATTGGACTGTGTCTCCTGTAGGGGACGTCAAAACGATGCTAGCCCTCAGTCTGGCCAACATTTTGGAGCCGCCGAAATGCATGATCCAGTTTGAATATGTGTCGTACTCTTTAGGGAGTTTGGCCTCTGTCCATTCGGCGACGAAGCCGGCTAGGACTTGCGATTTAATGGCTCGCCGTGGTTTGTAGGTTATGTCGAACGGGAGGAGCTATATGGCCCATTTTGCTATCCGGCCCGTTGCATCGCGGTTGTTGATAATATCGTTGAGTGGTACTTACGAGGCTATTGTTGTATAACACTCTTGAAAGTAGTGTTGTAGCTTCCGGGATGTCATAAACACCGCGTACGCGATCTTTTGGTAATGCGGGTACCGTGATTTGCATGGTGTGAGGACAGTGGACACGTAGTAAACCGACCTTTGAAGGGGGAGTTTGTGTCCGTCCGCTGCCCGCTCTACGACGAGTACTGCGCTAACAACTTGATGGGTTGCGGCAATGTACAATAGCATGGGTTCGCCAGTGTTCGGCGCGGTCAGGACTAGGTTTATTGCCAAGATGGCCTTTATTTCCTCGAGTCCGGCCGTGGCAGCATCTGTCCACTCGAAGTGTTCGGTGCGCCTAAGGAGGCGGTAAAGGGGCAATGCTTTTTCTCCCAGGCGGGAGATAAAGCGGCTTAAAGCCGCCACGCATCCAGTGAGTTTCTGTATTTGTTTGAGGTCTTTTGGGACATCCAATTGTGACAAAGCTCGGATTTTAGCTGGATTTGCTTCAATTCCTCTACCATATACAATGAAGCCCAGGAGCTTTCCGGCTGGAACGCCGAAATCGCATTTTTCTGGATTGAGCTTAATGTCGTATTTTCAGAGGTTGTCGAATGTAAGCCTCAAGTCGTCTACTAGAGATTCGACATGTCTTGATTTAACGACCACATCATCTACATACGCCTCCACTGTTTTGCCGATCTAGTTTGCCAGGCATGTTTGAATGATGCGCTGATATGTTGCGCCGGCGTTTTTTAGCCCAAAGGGCATTGTGTTGAAGCAGAATGGGCCGTGTGGTGTGATGAATGCTGTTGCAGCTTGGTCTGATTCTGCCATCTTGATTTGATGGTAACCGGAGTATGCGTCGAGGAAGCACAGCGAATCGTGTCCTGCAGTGGCATCGATGATTTGATCTATTCGAGGGAGGGGGAAGGGATCCTTTGGGCAAGCCTTATTAAGGTCTTTGAAATCGACACACAGGCGCCAGGATTTGTCCTTCTTTGGTACCATCACCAGGTTTGCTAGTCAGTCTGGGTGTTTTATGTCTCTAATGAATCCGGCCTCCAGTAACTTGGCTAGGTCCTCTCCCATAGCCTGTCTCTTTGGTTCGGAGAAACGTCAAAGAGCCTGTTTGACAGGTTTGAATCCTTTCTGGATATTTAGGCCGTGTTCGGCCAAACTGCGTGGGATTCCTGGCATATCTGAGGGGTGCCAAGCAAAAATGTCCCAGTTCTCTCATAGGAACTCTCGCAGTGTGGCGCCTACATCAGGGTTCAGTCTTGCCCCGATGGAGGCTGTTTTATTGGGGTCCGTTGGGTGGACCTGGAATTTGACTATTCCGTCCGCTGGTTTGAAGGAAGTGGATTTGGATCTCTTATCGAGTATCACATCATCCCTATTGACCGTGGATCGCAGCGCAGTCAGTTCTTCAGCCGCTAAGGTTTCGGATAGTGCCTCGAGGGCCAATGCGGCTGTCTTGTTCTCGGCGCGGAGTGCTATGTCTGGATCACTAGTGAGGGTGATAATTCCATTTGGCCCAGGCATCTTAAGCTTCATGTACCCGTAATGGGGTATAGCTTGAAAAATTGTGAAAGCCTCCCGTCCTAGTATAGCATGATATTCGCTTTTGAACGGGGCCACCTGGAACGTGATCTGTTCGGACCTGTAATTATCCGGCGTGCCGAATACCACATCTAGTGTGATCTTTCTGGTGCAGCGCGCTTCCTGACTGGGGATTATTCCTCTAAAGGTTGTGCTGCTTCGCTCAATGCGGTTCCAGTCTATTTCCATCTTTTGGAGGGTTTCCTCGTAAATGAGGTTCAATCCATTGCCTCCGTCCATGAGTACCTTTGCGAGGCGACAGCCGTCCACTATGGGACTGAGGACCAATGCGGCTGGTGCTCTGGCTGCTCGAATTTTAGGTTTGTCACTCGCGTTGAAGGTGATAGCAGTATTACTCCATGGGTTTATTGTCGCTACTTGATAGACTTCAGTGAGGCTGCGGAGTGTTCTTTTTCGCATGTTATTTGATGCGAAAGTCTCAAAGACTATGAGAACTGAACTGAAATTCTCGGGCTGGTTTCCTTCGACCTCTGGAATTAGGAGGTCCTCGCCAATTTTGGCCACCTGCCGGAGTATCCAACATGCCCTGAGGCTGTAGGTTGGGGTGGCGTCCTCTGCACTATGAATCTTGCAGGTTCCATTTAGCCACTTTTCCAGTATGGTTCCATGCCCTCTAGAGGGTTTTGATTTTTTAGTGTTTAGTCCGGGCTCCTTACTGCGGTGCGCCCTCTTGATTCGGACGGGATTGCTATTCCAGGCCGGATTATCCCAAAATTCAATTTCGGTTTTCCAAGCACTTTCCATGGCACAGTATTTTTGTACTATAGACGCCAGGTCAGCAAAGCGTGTAATATTACGACGGCTTATGGCGTTGAGTATTCCCTTGTCCGTGCAGTTACTACAAAAGATTGAAATCGCGTCTTCCTTGCTGCAGTCCTTTGTCCTGTTCATAAGTAGGAGGAATCTGGCCCAGTAATGATGTATTGTTTCTTCGGGCATTTGCCTGATTTGGGAAAGATCGCTTAAGATTGGGTGGGCGGGTGTCGTTGAATCTGAGACCTCGCCCAGTTTGTTGTTCGGGGGCCGAAGAACTTCCAGATTCTGAGATCCGGAGTCTTGGATGTTATCCGATTTGCCTGATTTTAAGCTCAGGTCTTGGATTGTATCCTCCCCTCCGCGGATATCCGGCATGGAGGGTTCGGGGATTCGGACGTAGCTAGTCCTTAAGATAGATCAAGGGTCGCCGCATTGTGTCTCCACCACAGCAACGTGGTGGGTGACTTGGGGATAGTTAATTTCTCTTAGATCGGGTTTAAGCCCAACCTGGTCATAATTTGTAGCGACGCCCAGTGCGGCGATACGATCCAGGAGCTCATTTACAGAAGAGAGCTCCATCGGATCCAATTGCTCGGCGAGTTCTGAGCCGACGTGGAGGTTGCTTTCGATGACCCGGGAGGTCACCGTCGGCGCAACAGCCAAACGGGCGGTTGCGAGAAAACCACCTAGCCGGAGAGTTTGGCCGACAGCCAAGGCTCCTTTTGTAATGGCGCCGTCTTTAAAGACGGGAAGAGGCATCCTTCCTGACCGCGACGGCACAGAGGAACTCTCAATGAAAGCACCAATGTCGGTGTCAAAACCGGCGGATCTCGGGTAGGGGGGTCCCGAACTGTGCGTCAACGTCGGATGGTAACAGGAGACAAGGGACACTTTATTTTACCCAGGTTCGGGCCCTCTCGGTGGAGGTAAAACCCTACTCCTGCTAGATTAATATTGATGATATGGGTAGTACAAGAGTGGATTTACCACGAGATCAAGGAGGCTAAACCCTAGAAGCTAGACAATGGTATGATTGTGTATGATGATGGTTGTCCTACGGACTACAACCCTCCGGTTTATACAGACACCGGATAGGGTTAGGGTTACACAGAGTCGGTTACAATGGTAGGAGATCTCGAATATCCGCACGCCTAGCTTGACTTCCACGCCAAGAAAAGATCCTTCCGGACACGGGACGAAGTCTTCAATCTTGTATCTTCATAGTCCTGGAGTCCGGCTGAAGGTATAGTCCGCCTATCCGAACACCCCCTAATCCAGGACTCCCTCAGGCGCAGCCCCTCCCCCTAGTCCAATTCAGACTAGGCCTTGGGGGGCGCGCGGCCTGCCCTAGGCAGCCCCTCTCTCTTTCCCGTATGGCCCAATAAGGCGCAATACTTTTCCCCCGTATTCCCGTAACTCCCCGGTACTCTGAAAAATACCCGAACCATTCAGAACCTTTCCGATGTCCGAATATAGTCGTCCAATATATCAATCTTTACGTCTCGACCATTTCGAGACTCCTCGTCATGTCCCCGATCTAATCCGGGACTCCGAACTCCTTCGGTACATCAAAACTCGTAAACTCATTATATAACTGTCATCGAAACCTTAAGCGTGCGGACCCTAAGGTTCGGGAACAATGTAGACATGACCGAGACACGTCTCCGGTCAATAACTAATAGCGGAACCTGGATGCTCATATTGGATCCCACATATTCTATGAAGATCTTTATCGGTCAGACCGCATAACAACATACGTTGTTCCCTTTGTCATCGGTATGTTACTTGCCCGAGATTCGATCGTCGGTATCTCAATACCTAGTTCAATCTCGTTACCGGCAAGTCTCTTTACTCGTTCTGTAATACATCATCTCACAACTAACTCATTAGTTGTATTGCTTGCAAGGCTTAAGTGATGTGCATTACCGAGAGGGCCCAGAGATACCTCTCCGACATTCGGAATGACAAATCCTAATCTCAAAATACGCCAACCCAACAAGTACCTTCGGAGACACCTGTAGAGCACCTTTATAATCACCCAGTTACGTTGTGACGTTTGGTAGCACACAAAGTGTTCCTCCGGTAAACGGAAAGTTGCATAATCTCATAGTCATAGGAACATGTATAAGTCATGAAGAAAGCAATAGCAACATACTAAACGATCGGGTGCTAAGCTAACGAATGGGTCATGTCAATCACATCATTCTCCTAATGATGTGATCCCGTTAATCAAATTACAACTCATGTCTATGGCTAGGAAACTTAACCATCTTTGATCAGCGAGCTAGTCAAGTAGAGGCATACTAGTGACACTCTGTTTGTCTATGTATTCACACATGTATTATGTTTCCGGTTAATACAATTCTAGCATGAATAATAAACATTTATCATGAAATAAGGAAATAAATAATAACTTTATTATTGCCTCTAGGGCATATTTCCTTCAGTCTCCCACTTGCACTAGAGTCAATAATCTAGTTCACATCGCCATGTGATTTAACAGCAATAGTTCACATCACCATGTGATTAACACCCATAGTTCACATCGATATGTGACCAACAGCAAAAGGGTTTACTAGAGTCAGTAATCTAGTTCACATCGCTATGTGATTAACACCCAAAGAGTACTAAGGTGTGATCATGTTTTGCTTGTGAGATAATTTTAGTCAACTGGTCTGTCATATTCAGATTCGTAAGTATTTTGCAAATTTCTATGTCAACAATACTCTGCATGGAGCTACTCTAGCTAATTGCTCCCACTTTCAATATGTATCTAGACCGAGACTTAGAGTCATCTAGATTAGTGTCAAAACTTGCATCGACGTACCCCTTTACGACGGACCTTTTGTCACCTCCATAATCGAGAAACATATCCTTATTCCACTAAGGATAATTTTGACCGTTGTCCAGTGATCTACTCCGAGATCACTATTGTACTCCCTTGCTAAACAAAGTGTAGGGTATATAATAGATCTGGTACACAACATGGCATACTTTATAGAACCTATAGCCAAGGCATAGGGAATGACTTTCATTCTCTTTCTATCTTCTGTCGTGGTCGGGTTTTGAGTCTTACTCAATTTAACACCTTGTAACACAGGAAAGAACTCTTTCTTTGACTGTTCCATTTTGAACTACTTAAAAATCATGTCAAGGTATGTACTCTTTGGAAAACTTATCAAGCGTCTTGATCTATCTCTATAGATCTTGATGCTCAATATGTAAGCAGCTTCACCGAGGTCTTTCTTTGAAAAACTCCTTTCAAACACTCCTTTATGCTTTGCAGAATAATTCTACATTATTTCTGATCAAAAATATGTCATTCACATATACTTATCAGAAATGTTGTAGTGCTCCCACTCACTTTCTTGTAAATACAGGCTTCACCGCAAGTCTGTATAAAACTATATGCTTTGATCAACTTATCAAAGCGTATATTCCAACTCTGAGATGCTTGCACCAGTCCATAGATGGATCGCTGGAGTTTGCATATTTTGTTAGCACCTTTAGGATTGACAAAACCTTCTGGTTGCATCATATACAACTCTTCTTTAAGAAATCCATTAAGGATTGCAGTTTTGTTATCCATTTGCCAGATTTCATAAAATGCGGCAATTGCTAACATAATTCGGACAGACTTTAAGCATCGATACGAGTGATAAAACCTCATCGTAGTCAACACCTTAAACTTTGTCAAAAACCTTTTTCGACAAGTCTAGCTTTGTAGATAGTAACACTACTATCAGCGTCCGTCTTCCTCTTGAAGATCCATTTATTTTCTATGGCTTGCCGATCATCGGGCAAATCCATCAAAGTCCATACTTTGTTCTCATACATGGATCATATCTCAGATTTCATGGCCTCAAACCATTTCGCGGAATCTGGGCTCATCATCGCTTCCTCATAGTTCGCAGGTTCGTCATGGTCTAGTAACATGACTTCCAGAACAGGATTATCGTACCACTCTGGTGCGGATCTCACTCTAGTTTACTTACGAGATTCGGTAGTAACTTGATCTAAAGTTACATGATCATCATCATTAGCTTCCTCACCAATTGGTGTAGTAGTCACAAGAACAGATTTCTGTGATGAACTACTTTCCAATAAGGGAGAAGGTACAATTAACTTATCAAGTTCTAGTTTCCTCCCACTCACTTCTTTCAAGAGAAACTCCTTCTCTAGAAAGGATCCATTCTTAGCAACGAATGTCTTGCCTTCGGAATTGTGATAGAAGGTGTACCCAACAGTCTCCTTTAGGTATCCTATGAAGACATATTTCTCCGATTTGGGTTTGAGCTTATTAGGATGAAACTTTTTCACAAAGCATTGCAACCCTAAACTTTGAGAAACGACAACTTTGGTTTCTTGCCAAACCACAGTTCATATTGTCGTCTCAAAGGACTTAGATGGTGCCCCTTTTTAACGTGAATGCAGCTGTCTTTAATGCATAACCCCAAAAACGATAGTGGTAAATCGGTAAGAAACATCATAGATTGCACTATATCCAATAAAGTACGGTTATGACGTTCAGACACACCATTATGCTGTGGTGTTCCAGGTGGCATGAATTTGTGAAACTATTCCACATTGTTTTAATTGAAGACCAAACTCGTAACTCAAATAATCGTCTCCGTGATCAGATCGTAGAAACTTTATTTTTCTTGTCACGATGATTTTCCACTTCACTCTGAAATTCTTTGAACTTTTCAAACGTTTCAGACTTATGTTTCATCAAGTAGATATACTCATATCTGCTTAAATCATCTGTGAAGGTTAAAAAATAATGATACTTGTCGCGAGATTTAATATTCATCGGACCACATACATCAGTATGTATGATTTCCAACAAATCTGTTGCTCGCTCCATTGTTCCGGAGAACGGCGTTTTAGTCATCTTGCCCAAGAGACATGGTTCGCAAGCATCAAGTGATTCCAAAATCCCATCAACATGGAGTTTCTTCATGCGCTTTACACCAATATGACTTAAACGGCAGTGCAAAAATAAGTTGCACTATCATTATTAACTTTGCATCTTTTGGCTTCAATATTATGATATGTGTATCACTACGATCGAGATCCAACAAACCATTTCGTTGGTGTGTATAACCATAGAAGGTTTTATTCATGTAAACAGAACAACAATTGTTCTCTAACTTAAATGAATAACCGTATTGCAATAAACATGATCAAATCATATTCATGCTCAACGCAAACACCAAATAACACTTATTTAGGTTCAACACTAATCCCGAAAGTATAGGAAGTGTGCGATGATGATCATATCAATCTTGGAACCACTTCCAACACACATCGTCACTTCATCCTTAACTAGTCTCTGTTTATTCTCAACTCCCGTTTTGAGTTACTAATCTTAGCAACTGAACTAGTATCAAATACTGAGGGGTTGCTATAAACACTAGTAAAGTACACATCAATAACATGTATATCAAATATACTTATGTTCATTTTTTCATCCTTCTTATCCGCCAATCACTTGGGGTAGTTCCGCTTCCAGTGACCAATCCCTTTGCAGTAGAAGCACTTAGTCTCAGGCTTAGGACCAGACTTGGGCTTCTTCACTTGAGCAGCAACTTGCTTGCTGTTTTTCTTGAAGTTCCCCTTTTTTTCCTTTGCCCTTTTCTTCAAACTAGTGATCTTGTCAACCATCAACACTTGATGCTCTTTCTTGATTTCTACCTTCATTGATTTCATCATTATGAAAAGCTCGGGAGTCATTTTATTCATCCCTTGCATACTATAGTTCATCACGAAGTTCTACTAACTTGGTGATGGTGACTAGAGAATTCTGTCAATCACTATCTTATCTGGAAGATTAACTCCCACTTGATTCAAGCGATCGTAGTACCCAGACAATCTGAGCACATGCTCACTAGTTGAGCGATTCTCCTCCATCTTTTAGCTATAGAACTTGTTGGAGACTTCATATCTCTCAACTCGGGTATTTGCTTGAAATATTAACTTCAACTCCTGGAACATCTCATATGGTCCATGACGTTCAAAACGTCTTTGAAGTCCCGATTCTAAGCCGTCAAGCATGGTGCACTAAACTATCAAGTAGTCATCATATTTAGCTAGCCAAACGTTCATAACGTCTGCATCTGCTCCTACAATAGGTCTGTCACCTAGCGGTGCATCAAGGACATAATTCTTCTGTGCAGCAATGAGGATAAACCTCAGATCACGAATCCAATCCGCATCATTGCTACTAACATCTTTTCAACACAATTTACTCTAGGAACATATCAAAATAAACACAGGGAAGCAACAACGCGAGCTATTGATCTACAACATAGATATGCTAATACTACCAGGACTAAGTTCATGATAAATTAAAGTTCAATTAATCATACTACTTAAGAACTCCCACTTAGATAGACATCCCTCTAATCCTCTAAGTGATCACGTGATCCAAATCAACTAAACCATAACCGATCATCACGTGAAATGGAGTAGCTTTCAATGGTGAACATCACTATGTTGATCATATATACTATATCATTCACGCTCGACCTCTCGGTCTCCATGTTCCGAGGCCATATCTGCATATGCTAGGCTCGTCAAGTTTAACCTGAGTATTCTGCGTGTGCAAAACTGGCTTGCACCCGTTGTAGATGGACGTAGAGCTTATCACACCCGATCATCACGTGGTGTATGGGCACGACGAACTTTGGCAACGGTGCATACTCAGGGAGAACACTTTTATCTTGAAATTTGGTGAGAGATCATCTTATAATGCTACCGTCAATCAAAGCAAGATAAGATGCATAAAAGATAAACATCACATGCAATCAATATAAGTGATATGATATGGCCATCATCATCTTGTGCTTGTGATGTCCATCTCCGAAGCACCTCCATGATTGTCATCGTCACCGGCGCGACACCTTGATCTCCATCGTAGCATCGTTGTCGTTTCGCCAATCTTATGCTTCTACGACTATCGCTACCGCTTAGTGATAAAGTAAAGCATTATAGGGCGATTGCATTGCATACAATAAAACGACAACCATATGGCTCCTGCCAGTTGCCGATAACTCGGTTACAAAACATGCTCATCTCATACAATAAAATTTAGCATCATGCCATGACCATATCACATCACAATATGCCCTGCAAAAACAAGTTAGACGTCCTCTACTTTGTTGTTGCAAGTTTTACGTGGCTGCTATGGGCTTAGCAAGAACCGTTCTTACCTACGCATCAAAACCACAACGATAGTTTGTCAAGTTGGTGTCGTTTTAACCTTCGCAAGGACCGGGCGTAGCCACACTCGGTTCAACTAAAGTTGGAGAAACTGACACCCGCCAGCCACCTGTGTGCAAAGCACGGTGGTAGAACCAGTCTCGCGTAAGCGTACGCATAATGTTGGTCCGGGCCGCTTCGTCCAACTATACCGCCGAACCAAAGTATGACATACTGGTAAGCAGTATGACTTATATCGCCCACAACTCACTTGTGTTCTACTCGTGCATATAACAACATAAAACCTAGGCTCGTATGCCACTGTTTGGGAACGTAGTAATTTTAAAAATTTCCTACGCACACGCAAGATCATGGTGATGCATGGCAACGAGAGGGGAGAGTGTTGTCTACGTACCCTCGTAGACCGAAGCGGAAGCGTTGACGCAACATAGAGGAAGTAGTCGTACGTCTTCCCGGTCCAACCGATCCAAGCACCGTTACTCCGGCACCTCCGAGTTCTTGGCACACGTTCAGCTCGATGACGCTCCCCGGGCTCCGATCCAGCAAAACTTCGGGGAGGAGTTCCGTCAGCACGACGCCGTGGTGACGATCTTGATGTTCAACTGTCGCAGGGCTTCACCTAAGCACCGCTACAATATGACCGGGGTGTAATATCGTGGAGGGGGGCACCGCACACGGCTAAGTAACGATCACGAAGATCAACTTGTGTGTCTATGGGGTGCCCCCTGCCCCCGTATATAAAGGAGTGGAGGAGGGGAGGGTCGGCCCTCTCTATGGCGCGCCCTAGGGAGTCCTACTCCCATCGGGAGTAGGATTCCCCCTTTCCTAGTCCAACTAGGAGTCCTTCCATGTAGTAGGAGTAGGAGACAAGGAAGGGGAAAGGAGAAGGGAAGGAAGGAGGGGGCGCAGCCCCTCCCCCTAGTCCAATTCGGACTAGGCCTTGGGGGGCGCGCGGCCTGCCCTAGGCAGCCCCTCTCTCTTTCACGTATGGCCCAATAAGGCCCAATACTTTTCCCCCGTATTCCCGTAACTCCCCGGTACTCCGAAAAATACCCGAACCACTCAGAACCTTTTCGATGGCCGAATACAGTCGTCCAATATATCGATCTTTACGTCTCGACCATTTCGAGACTCCTCGTGATGTCCCCGATCTCATCCGGGACTCCGAACTCCTTCGGTACATCAAAACTCATAAACTCATTATATAACTGTCATCGAAACCTTAAGCGTGCGGACCCTACGGTTCGAGAACAATGTAGAAATGACCGAGACACGTCTCCGGTCAATAACCAATAGCGGAACCTGGATGCTTATATTGGCTCCCACATATTCTACGAAGATCTTTATCGGTCAGACCGCATAACAACATACGTTGTTCCCTTTGTCATCGGTATGTTACTTGCCCGAGATACGATCGTCGGTATCTCAATACCTAGTTCAATCTCATTACCGGCAAGTCTCTTTACTCGTTCTGTAATACATCATCTCACAACTAACTCATTAGTTGTATTGCTTGCAAGGCTTAAGTGATGTGCATTACCGAGAGGGCCCAGAGATACATCTCCGACATTCGGAGTGACAAATCCTAATCTCGAAATACGCCAACCCAACAAGTACCTTCGGAGACACCTGTAGAGCACCTTTATAATCACCCAGTTACGTTGTGACGTTTGGTAGCACACAAAGTGTTCCTCCGGTAAACGGGAGTTGCATAATCTCATAGTCATAGGAACATGTATAAGTCATGAAGAAAGTAATAGCAACATACTAAACGATCGGGTGCTAAGCTAACGAATGGGTCATGTCAATCACATCATTCTCCTAATGATGTGATCCCGTTAATCAAATGACAACTCATGTATATGGCTCAGAAACTTAACCATCTTTGATCAACGAGCTAGTCAAGTAGAGGCATACTAGTGACACTCTGTTTGTCTATGTATTCACACATGTATTATGTTTCTGGTTAATACAATTCTAGCATGAATAATAAACATTTGTCATGAAATAAGGAAATAAATAATAACTTTATTATTGCCTCTAGGGCATATTTCCTTCAGATCTTGTGTGTGCGTAGGAATTTTTTTGAAATTACTACGTTCCCAACAGTGGCATCTGAGCCTGGTTTTATGCGTAGATGTCATATGCACAAGTAGAACACAAGTGAGTTGTGGGCGATATAAGTCGTACTGCTTACCAGCATGTCATACTTTGGTTCGGCGGTATTGTTGGATGAAGCGGCCCGGACTGACATTAAGAGTACGCTTACGCGAGACTGGTTCTACCGACGTGCTTTGCACAAAGATGGCTGGCGGGTGTCAGTTTCTCCAACTTTAGTGAACCGAGTGTGGCTAAGCCCGGTCCTTGCGAAGGTTAAAACAGCACCAACTTGACAAACTATCGTTGTGGTTTTGATGCGTAGGTAAGAACGGTTCTTGCTAAGCCCGTAGCAGCCACATAAAACTTGCAACAACAAAGTAGAGGACGTTTAACTTGTTTTTGCAGGGCATGTTGTGATGTGATATGGTCAAGACATGATGCTAAATTTTATTGTATGAGATGATCATGTTTTGTAACTGAATTATCGGCAACTTGCAGGAGCCATAAGGTTGTCGCTTTATTGTATGCAGTGCAATCGCCCTGTAATGCTTTACTTTATCACTAAGCGGTAGAGATAGTCGTAGAAGCATAAGATTGGCGAGACGACAATGATGCTACGATGGAGATCAAGGTTTCGCGCCGGTGACGATGGTGATCATGATGGTGCTTCGGAGATGGGGATCACAAGCACAAGATGATGATGGCCATATCATATCACTTATATTGATTGCATGTGATGTTTATCTTTTATGCATCTTATCTTGCTATGATTGACGGTAGCATTATAAGATGATCCCTCACTAAATTATCAAAGTATAAGTGTTCTCCCTGAGTATGCACCGTTGCGAAAGTTCTTCGTGCTGAGACACCACGTGATGATCGGGTGTGATAGGCTCTACGTTCAAATACAACGGGTGCAAAACAGTTGCACACGCGGAATACTCAGGTTAAACTTGACGAGCCTAGCATATAACAGATATGGCCTTGGAACACGGAGACCGAAAGGTCGAGCGTGAATCATATAGTAGATATGATCAACATAGTGATGTTCACCATTGAAACTACTCCATCTCATGTGATGATCGGACATGGTTTAGTTAATTTGGATCACGTGATCACTTAGAGGATTAGAGGGATGTCTATCTAAGTGGGAGTTCTTAAGTAATATGATTAATTGAACTTAAATTTATCATGAACTTAGTACCTGATAGTATCTTGCTTGTCTATGTTAATTGTAGATAGATGGCCCGTGTTGTTGTTCCGTTGAATTTTAATGCGTTCCTTGAGAAAGCAAAGTTGAAAGATGATGGTAGCAATTACACGGACTGGGTCCGTAACTTGAGGATTATCCTCATTGCTGCACAGAAGAATTACGTCCTGGAAGCACCGCTGGGTGTCAGGCCTGCTGCTGATGCAACTGACGACGTTAAGAATGTTTGGCAGAGCAAAGCTGGTGACTACTCGATAGTTTAATGTGCCATGCTTTACGGCTTAGAACTGGGACTTCAACGACGTTTTGAACGTCATGGAGCATATGAGATGTTCCAGGAGTTGAAGTTAATATTTCAAAAGAATGCCCGGATTGAGAGATATGAAGTCTCCAATAAGTTCTATAGCTGCAAGATGGAGGAGAATAGTTCTGTCAGTGAGCATATACTCAAGATGTTTGGGTATTGTAATCACTCGATTCAACAGGGTGTTAATCTTCCGGATGATAGCGTCATTGAAAGAATTCTCCAATCACTGCCACCAAGCTACAAGAGCTTCGTGATGAACTATAACATGCAAGGGATGGACAAGACGATTCCCGAGCTCTTCGCAATGCTAAAGGCTGCGGAGGTAGAAATCAAGAAGGAGCATCAAGTGTTGATGGTCAACAAGACCACCAGTTTCAAGAAAAAGGGCAAAGGGAAGAAGAAGGGGAACTTCAAGAAGAACAGCAAGCAAGTTGCTGCTCAGGAGAAGAAACCAAGTCTGGACCTAAGCCTGAAACTGAGTGCTTCTACTGCAAGCAGACTGGTCACGGGAAACGGAACTGCCCCAAGTATTTGGCGGATAAGAAGGATGGCAAGGTGAACAAAGGTATATGTGATATACATGTTATTGATGAGTACCTTACTAATGCGCGCAGTAGCACCTGGGTATTTGATACTGGTTCTGTTGCTAATATTTGCAACTCGAAATAGGGGCTACGGATTAAGCGAAGATTGGCTAAGGACGAGGTGACGATGCGCGTGGGAAATGGTTCCAAAGTCGATGTGATCGCGGTCGGCACGCTACCTCTACATCTACCTTCAGGATTAGTATTAGACCTAAATAATTGTTATTTGGTGCCAGAGTTGAGCATGAACATTATATCTGGATCTTGTTTAATGCGAGACGGTTATTCCTTTAAGTCAGAGAATAATGGTTGTTCTATTTATATGAGTAATATCTTTTATGGTCATGCACCCTTGAAGAGTGGTCTATTCTTATTGAATCTCGATAGTAGTGATACACATATTCATAATGTTGAAGCCAAAAGATGCAGAGTTGATAATGATAGTGCAACTTATTTGTGGCACTGCCGTTTAGGTCATATCGGTGTAAAGCGCATGAAGAAATTCCATACTGATGGACTTTTGGAACCACTTGATTATGAATCACTTGGTACTTGCGAACCGTGCCTCATGGGCAAGATGACTAAAACGTCGTTCTCCAGAACTATGGAGAGAGCAACTGATTTGCTGGAAATCATACATACAGATGTATGTGATCCGATGAATGTTGAGGCTCGTGGCAGATATCGTTATTTTCTCACCTTCACAGATGATTTAAGAAGATATGGGTATATCTACTGAATGAAACATAAGTCTGAAACATTTGAAAAGTTCAAAGAATTTCAGAGTGAAGTTGAAAATCATCGTAACAAGAAAATAAAGTTTCTACGATCGGATCGTGGAGGAGAATATTTGAGTTACGAGTTTGGTCTACATTTGAAACAATGCGGAATATTTTTGCAACTCACGCCACCCGAAACACCACAACGTAATGGTGTGTCCGAACGTCGTAATCGTACTTTATTAGATATGGTGTGATCTATGATGTCTCTTACTGATTTACTGCTATCGTTTTGGGGTTATGCTTTAGAGACGGCCGCATTCACGTTAAATAGGGCACCATCGAAATCCGTTGAGACGACGCCTTATGAACTATGGTTTGGCAAGAAACCAAAGTTGTCATTTCTGAAAGTTTGGGGCTGCAATGCTTATGTGAAAAAGCTTCCACCTGATAAGCTCGAACCCAAATCAGAGAAATGTGTCTTCATAGGATACCCAAAGGAGACTGCTGGGTACACCTTCTATCACATATCCGAAGGCAAGACTTTTGTTGATAAATTTGGAGTTTTTCTAGGGAAGGAGTTTCTCTCGAAAGAAGTGAGTGGGAGGAAAGTAGAACTTGATGAGGTAACTGTACCTGCTCCTCTATTGGAAAGTATTTCATCGCTGAAATCGGTTTCTGCGACACTTACACCGATTAGTGAGGAAGTTAATGATGATGATCATGAAACTTCAGATCAAGTTGCTACTAAACCTCGTAGATCAACCAGAGTAAGATCCGCACCAGAGTGGTATGGTAATCCTGCTCTGGAAATCATGCTACTAGATCATGGTGAACCTATGAACTATGAAGAAGCGATGGTGAGCCCAGATTCCGCAAAATGGCTTGAGGCCATGAAATCCGAGATGGGATCCATGTATGAGAACAAAGTGTGGACTTTGGTTGACTTGCCCGATGATCGGCAAGAAATTGAGAATAAATGGATCTTCAAGAAGAAGACTGACGCTGACGGTAATAATACTATCTACAAAGCTCGACTTGTTGCAAAAGGTTTTCAACAAGTTCAAGGGATTGACTACGATGAGACCTTCTCACCCGAAGCGATGCTTAAGTCTGTCTAAATCATGTTAGCAATTGCCAAATATGGCAGATGGATGTCAAAACTGCATTCCTGAATGGGTTTCCGGAGGAAGAGTTGTATATGATGCAACCGGAAGGTTTTGTCGATCCAAAGGGAGCTAACAAAGTGTGCAAGCTCCAGTGATCCATTTATGGACTGGTGCAAGCCTCTCGGAATTGGAATAAACGTTTTGATAGTGTGATCAAAGCATTTGGTTTTATACCTACTTTTGGACAAGCCTGTATTTACAAGAAAGTGAGTGGGAGCTCTGTAGCATTTCTGATATTATATGTGGATGACATATTACTGATTGGAAATGATATAGAATTTCTTGATAGCATAAAGGGATACTTGAATAAGAATTTTTCAATGAAAGACCTCGGTGAATCTGCCTACATATTGGGCATTAAGATCTATAGAGATACATCAAGACGCTTAATTGGACTTTCACAAAGCACATACCTTGACAAAGTTTTGAAGAAGTTCAAAATGGATCAAGCAAAGAAAGGGTTCTTGCCTGTGTTACAAGGTATGAAGTTGAGTAAGCCTCAATGCCCGACCACTGCAGAAGATAGAGATAAAATGAAAGATTTTCCCTATGCTTCAGCCATAGGCTCTATCATGTATGCAATGCTGTGTACCAGGCCTGATGTGTGCCTTGCTATAAGTCTAGCAGGGAGGTACCAAAGTAATCCAGGGGTGGATCACTAGACAGCAGTCAAGAACATCCTGAAATACCTGAAAAGTACTAAGGATATGTTTCTCGTTTATGGAGGTGACAAAGAGCTCATCGTAAATGGTTACGTTGACGCAAGCTTTGACACTGATCCGGACAATTCTAAATCGCAAAACGGATACGTGTTTACATTGAACGGTGGAGCTGTCAGTTGGTGCAGTTCTAAACAAAGCGTCGTGGCGGGATCTACGTGTGAAGCGGAGTACATAGCTACTTCGGAAGCAGCAAATGAAGGAGTCTGGATGAAGGAGTTCATATCCGATCTAGGTGTCATACCTAGTGCATCGGGTCCAATGAAAATCTTTTGTGACAATACTGGAGCAATTGCCTTATAGAAGGAATCCAGATTTCACAAGAGAACCAAGCACATCAAGAGACGCTTCAATTCCATCCGGGAATTAGTCCAGATGGGAGACATAGAAATTTGCAAGATACATACGGATCTGAATGTTGCAGACCCGTTGACTAAGCCTCTTCCGCGAGCAAAACATGATCAGCACCAAGGCTCCATGGGTGTTAGAATCATTACTATGTAATCTAGATTATTGACTCTAGTGCAAGTCGGAGACTGAAGGAAATATGCCCTAGAGGCAATAATAAAGTTATTATTTATTTCCTTATATCATGAAAAATGTTTATTATTCATGCTAGAATTGTATTAACCGAAAACATAATACATGTGTGAATACATAGACAAACAGAGTGTCACTAGTATGCCTCTACTTGACTAGCTCGTTGATCAAACATGGTTAAGTTTCCTAGCCATTGACATGGGTTGTCATTTGATTAACGGGATCACATCATTAGGAGAATGATGTGATTGACATGACCCATTCCGTTAGCTTAGCACACGATCGTTTAATATGTTGCTATTGCTTTCTTCATGACTTATACATGTTACTATGACTATGAGATTATGCAAATACCGTTTACCGGAGGAACACTTTGTGTGCTACCAAACGTCACAACATAACTGGGTGATTATAAAGGTACTCTACAGGTGTCTCCGAAGGTACTTGTTGGGTTGGCATATTTCGAGATTAGGATTTGTCATTCCGATTGTCGAAGAGGTATCTCTGAACCCTCTCGGTAATGCACATTACTTAAGCCTTGCAAGAATTGCAACTAATGAGATAGTTGCGGGATGATGTATTACAGAACGAGTAAAGAGACTTGCCGGTAACGAGATTGAACTAGGTATTGAGATACCGACGATCGAATCTTGGACAAGTAACATACCGATGACAAAGGGAACAACGTATGTTGTTATGCGGTTTGACCGATAAAGATCTTCGTAGAATATGTGGGAGCCAATATGAGCATCCAGGTTCCGCTATTGGTTATTGACCGGAGACATGTCTCGGTCATGTCTACATAGTTCTCGAACCCGAAGGGTCCGCACGCTTAACGTTACGATGACAGTTATTATGAGTTTATATGTTTTGATGTACCGAAGGTTGTTCGGAGTCCCGGATGTGATCACGGACATGACGAGGAGTCTCGAAATGGTCGAGACATGAAGATTGATATATTGGAAGCCTATGTTTGGATATCGGAAGTGGTCCGGGTGAAAATGTGATTTTACCGGAGTACCGGAGGGGTTACCGGAACCCCCCGGGGACTTAATGGGCCTTGATGGGCTTTAGTGGAAGAGAGGAAAGGCGGCTAGGGCTGGGCCGCGCGCCCCGCCCCCCTAGTCCGAATAGGACAAGGAGAGGGGGGGCGGCGCCCCCCTTCCTTCTCTCTCTCCTCTTTCCCCCATCCTGAATCCTATTCCAACTAGGAAAGGGGGGAGTCCTACTCCCGGTGGGAGTAGGACTCCTCCCGGCGCGCCTCTCCCCTTGGCCGGCCGCACCCCCCTTGCTCCTTTATATACGGGGGCAGGGGGCACCCTAGAGACATAACAATTGATCTGTTTGATCTTTTAACCGTGTGCGGTGCCCCCCTCCACCATAGTCCACCTCGATAATACTGTAGCGGGGCTTAGGCAAAGTCCTGCGTCGGTAGAACATCAACATCGTCACCACGCCATCGTGCTGACGAAACTCTCCGGCAACACTCGACTGGATCGGAGTTCGAGGGACGTCATCGGGCTGGACGTGTGCTGAACTCGGAGGTGCCGTGCGTTCGGTACTTGATCGGTCGGATCGTGAAGACGTACGACTACATCAACCGCCTTGTGCTAACGCTTCCGCTTTTAGTCTACGAGGGTACTTCCTTGGCTCCCAGGTGGGTGGTGAGCCCCATGGGCCTCCCTTCTGGTGCTTCTTTGGCTCCCAAGTTGTCATCTGGTCCAAAAAATCTTCAAAAAGTTTTGTGGCATTTGAACTCCGTTTGATATGGATATTCTGTGAAGTAAAAAACAAGCAAAAAACAACAACTGACATTGGGCACTATGTCAATAGGTTAGTCCCCAAAAATGATATAAAGTTGCTATAAAATGATTGTAAAACATTCAAGAATGATAATATAACAACGTGGAATAAAATCAAAAATTATAGATACATTGGAGACGTATCAATGTGAAATGATGTATGTGATTTGTGCCTAGGTATACATGATGTGATACGAATTGCGCTTATGCCTATGTGACATGTGAAATTACTTTGTGACATGTGATACTCTGATTGCTATATATGTGCTATTGTAGGGCTGATCGCAAATATATAGAAGAAGAATAACTGCTAACTAGAGCTTTGCCGTGTGTTACACTCGTCAAAGGCGCACGCTGGTAACTCTTGGCAAGATTTTCTGAGTTCCTCCAGAGCGACACTCGGCAAAGGATGCCGCTTGACGTATGCTAACTACTATAAAAATTTGTCGAGTTTCATTTAGATAGAAACTCGATAAAGACTGCCACATGGCAGTTGCTGGTGACTCCCGGAGTCAGCGTTTGCTGAGCACCTTACAAGCAACACTCGATAAAGGTTATGCTTTGTGGCACTCCCTCGTCCATCGAGGTATTGTCGAGTTTCGCCTGGGAAGAAACCGACAAAGGTTGCACCATGTGCCACACCCTCGTGTGTTGTTGCATTGCCGAGTGCGTTCAAACAAGAACTCGACAAACACGTGTTGCCATGTGGCACTACCATTAATGCGCCGTTTTGTTTGCACTGTTTGTTTGTCGAGTTCCCTATACACGGTACTTGGCAAAAAAATTGTATGTGTTTGTCGAGTGCCAGTGAAAAAGAACTTGACAAAGTCTCTTTTGCCAACAGCCGGCCAGCCGAGTCGTGTTCTCCGAGTGTGGGACTCAACAAATGCTTTGCTGAGTGCCTAATTTAAAATTTCCAGTAGTGCAAGGCTAAGCCAGGACTGAGCCGGGGCCGGTGACGAGGAGGGGTGTTGCCCACAAAGGCAAGTCGGAGGTTTTGACATGTGCGAGTGGCGGCCATATCGTTTTGACTCCCTTTTGGATTGGAAAACGCCCAAACTCGAGAGGTGGTTCAACGTCGCCTGTGAGGGTTCAGATGTGACCTCGCTGGAGGTGAGGATAGGAGGCTCGCCGGAGGCGGGGCAAGACGGTGTTAGAGGAAATCGTGTTGTTCGTCGAGGGAAGAAGAAAACAGTTTAAGGAAGAAGAATACATCCGGCCGTTCCTTTCTGATCCAACGGCTTGCACAAATCGACGCAAACTTTTTTTCAAACGGTAGGGGCCCTTTTATTTATTTTTTATTTTAACAACTCTATACACAACCGATCGATCATATCTTGTCAACATTTGGCTTGCAAGGGCGCACGCACGTTTGCACGCCGACACGCGCGCATCCTCCTACAGTCGACCGGCGCCGCTAGCTGCTAGACGCGGCCGGGGACGGCGCTCAGAGGCAGGCCCATTGCCTGATCGCCGCACCGCTGGAACTCGGCGACGTGCGACGCCGGCGGCAGCTGCATTCCCTGGGGCGCCGACGCTGTAATCGGCACCGGCGCCGCGCCCAAGGCTTTCCCGTCGGCGACTACGACGTCGCCGCCGCCGCAGGAGAGGCGGCAACTGGCCATTTTGGAGCAGTCGTGGCGGCTGACGATGACGTAGGTGCCGTTCCGGTAGAGCTTCATGACGTAGCACCCCAGCTGGGCGTACGTCTCGCGCGGGACCGTGGCTGCTGCCGCCGCCGGCCGCAGGGACGCAGCGGGCCCGGCGGCGACGTCGGGGTCGTAGCACAGGAGGTGGCACCAGTCCCAGTAGATGGGGCAGTACCAGATCAGCATCGGGTTGCGCCCGGTGCAGAGGTAGCAGAGGTACATCTCCGTGTCGTCGATGGACCGCGCCACGGGCGAGTCGCCCGTCGTGCTGCCGTCGCCGCCCGTGGCCGTGGCCGCGAGCAGCAGGACGGCGATGGAGGAGGCGCGGAGGATGGAAGCCGCCGAGAGAGGCATCGCGTGCAAGACCGAGAGCGAGAGATGGTGCGTGCGTTGCTGCTGGGAGTGATGTGATCTAGCCGGAGTTCGTTCTTCGCTTTATCTGGACACAGTCGTACAGATACAGATGCATGTGCACGTATGCTCGACAAATCTTGCTGCGGGAAAGAAGAAAAGGAGAAAGAAAAAGTGTCCAGCAGCCCATGAATTTGGCTGCATGTGCTTCTCCCGGTAAGAGACAGCAGATGATTAAAGCATTTTGGATCAGCAAGTACTCTCATCTTGGGAAAATGGTGTTGTGGTTACAGCTTGGCGAAATTGGCTGGAATACAACGGGTGGATCTGAATCGACCGACCAGGAGACCTGTGAGAAAACTCCAAGCAGTAAACCGGCCCGAATTCATGCATGGTCACCTACTCACCTTAGCTCAGAAGGCAATAGATGCTGTTGAACTTAAACAGTGTGTGCCACAGCCATATCCGGAAAAACAAATCACCAAGTCGCCGAGTTGCTTTCTGCCATAAAACGAGGAGAGGCGATCGAAAACAACCTGAATTCTAAAAAGTGGCCGGCCACCAACTAGTCGATCCGGGCGGCCGGATCGCGACCGCACGATCGCTTGCGATCGGCCTCGGGGGAGCGCCAGGTGTCGCCTGGTCGGCTCGTCCAACCGCGCGGTCGTGGGCGGTTTGTCCTCATCCGGACGAGGCGTGGACCCACCTGTAAGCGGGCGTGGCGTAGATCGTGGGCGGCCGTTTTCGAAACGCGAGCCGTTCTCGCTCTTTCTCCCCCTTTCTCTCCTGTTCCTCCCCCACTCTCCGCTCCTCTCCTCCCCTCGCTCTCGTTCCGCGGCGAAATCGCGTCGCGGCTGTCCAAATCCCCGGTGGACCGCGCGGGGATTCGGTGCTGGCCCTCGTCGGCGTTGCAGGTATCCAGTGCATCTGTCCTTTCTCTGTCTAGTCGCCGGGGGCCTAGGTCGTCTCGAGGTCGTCGGCGGCGGAAATGTATGGCGGGCTGGGATTCTTAGGGTTTCTGCGGTTTCTGTGGTCAACTTACTCGCACGGTCGTTTTGATGTAGACGCTTTTCGGGGTGGGATGGGTGTGCTTCTGTTCGACTAGTCGGCAGTGTTATTGGATCTGTAATGGCGGGGATTCGTGGGGGGGAATGCGTTGTTGGTGCATGTGGTTGTTGGGTTTGCGCTCGAGGCAGACGTCCGCGACTGCGCTCTGCTATCCTCCCTCTCTCTCTCTCTCGTCGCCGGTGGCGAGGTGGTGTCTAGGTCAAAGGGTGGCGGATGTGGCGGGCTGCATAGGGGGGGGAGCCCTTGCTGTGATTTCCGCTGTGTTTTGGTTCGTTTTTGCGCGGTAGTGGTGGTGGTGGTTTTTGTCCCATGATTCGTCATTGATTCGATGTTCATGGCCGCTGCAGGAAGTTTTAGGAATGAATTGGTTGGCTATGCATTTGCGGTTCAGTGAACTTGTTGTCTCTTAGTTGTGTTCGAGTTTTGGAGAAGTTGCCGTGTAGTTGGTAGAACTTGTGTTCCAGTTGCACAAAATTCCATCCAGTTGGCTTCATTCATATAGTAGTTGGATGTCCCTATATTCTGCAGTTGCACCAATTTTTGCTAGTTGGGTGTCTACACATTGTTCAGTTGCACAAGTTGCCTGCTCAGTTGGCTGCATCACTTTTACTAGTTGGCTGTCCATATGTTCTACACACTGTTCATTTGCACAAATAGATGGATGCATCCATATACTAATTCTGGCTGTATATATATACTGTTTTTGAGTTGCACAAGTTGCTCTGCTTTCGTGGTCAAGTTGGTTGTCCATGTGTTTTACAATGGACACTAGTTGCCCTGCTTAGGTTTGCTTGCTATTTTGTACTAGGTTGTCTGTCTACGCGTCGTTCAGTTGCACAAGTCGCCTGATTAGTTGGCTGCATCCATGTACTAGTTGGTTCTGTAATTCATTTGGCGCATCTTCTAACTCATTTAGCGCATGAGTTGGATGTTTTCCCCCTCTGTTGTGTGCAACTAGGGCCATGTTGTTTGTGCAATTTTAGCACCAATGCTTGCCAGTTTTCCGATATATTCTACCCAATCCACCAGCTGTGGTGGTTTAGATGTTATTCTCCTGCTTTTGGGCAACTAGGACCCCTTGATTTGTGCAAATTAGTACCAATGCTTGCCAATTTTCCATTTTAATTTTTCTCAATGTGCAAGCCTTTTGTTGTGGATGTGGTTGTTTTCATGTGCCTCCCCTCATGTTCAACTAGGGATGTTTTTTTTCAGAATAAGTTATCTCACTGAGCTTGTCACAGTTGGCAAGTAATAACTAGGCAGAAAAAAGTTAGTTGGCTTATTTGATGTCCAGTTTTGCACAAGGTTTACTGCCCAGTTGGCTGCATCATTGTAGTAGTTGGCTGTCCACATCTTCTAACTATTTTTTTGTTGTATTTCCTGCCGCAGGGCAAAAATGGTTATAATAGGAGGAGATGCGGATGGCAATGAAGGAGATGTATCTTTTTTCACTTTTTCTCTTTTGTTTTTGAGTTGTTTCCAACTTATGCATGTATGCTAATGTCTATTTTTTCATGTTTTCTTTTTGGTTGCTTAATTAGCGTTTTGGAAGTCAGTCGCTTCGCCGGAACTCGAAGCGTCCTGCTAATCGCCAGCCACGACCTGCGCAAAGTGTTGAGGAGGGAGAGGATGTTGAGGTAAGCGGCATGCTGATGACACAAGGCCAATTTTCTTTTGGTTTTGTTTGGGTCATATAACATTTTTTTGTTTTTTCCCATGCTCATGACTTTTTTTTTCTTAGGATGCTGATCAGTTCCGTGTTGTAAAGCGGACTAGACGTGCAGCACTTGGCAAGGGAGTTGAGTCATCTTCTAGGGTAAGTAAAATCTCGAATATAAGTGTTTTTCTCACCCCTTTTTACACAGTGATGAAATTATGCAGTAGTTCGGACCACTATTTTTGTTTTTAGTCTGTCAATAACAACCTTTTTGTAGTTGGCATCTCTAGTCATATCGATTTAAATACAGTTGACATTAGTTGGCATTTAGTTGGCATCTTGCAGTTTACTAGTTGACATCTTTTCATAGGTGACATGGGTGGTCATTTTTTTGTGCAGGCAGCAGTTGCTGGAGAAGCCGTCGTATCTTCCGCAGCAGATGCTCAGGTATGTGTGTTTTTTGTGTGTGTTTTATGATCTATTTGAATAGTTTTGTGTGGGTTTTTTAGTTACTGTTTTTCTTGTGTTGCAGTATCATTTTCTTATTGTTGCACATCCACTAGAACTTTTTGTAGCTGCCAGGTCTTGTACTTTTTTTTATTTTTTTTGAAGGTTGCACACTGGCAGTCTTGCAGTTGTCCTCATGAGCTTTATTAGTTGCACAAATACATCATATTAGTTGGCATTATCCATTTTATGAATATATAGCTCATTCTAATACTGATCCAAATGATGACTGCTAGTTTTTTTTCATTCTTGTTTTTATCTCTTGTGTTTTAATGTTTGTGTAATGCTTTCATTTTCTCATCAACAGGGCAGCGGTGAAGGAGTTGAGGTGGCTCCGGGGGAAGATGTGGAGCGACCATCACAAGCAGGCAGGATAAGGGCATCACCAGCGCGGTTTGCAAATTTCAACGCCTCTCTAACCCCACCGCAGAAGTCAGAGCTAGTTTCGAGGTTGTTCGGGGGGCTATTGAACTTATCCGACACACTTCCAGCGGACCTCACTAAGTTCCTGGTGCAATCCTACCAGCCACAGACCTCTAAAATGGTTTTCCCAGGAAGGGGAAGGATCCGTGTCGATGCTGACAGTGTTCAGAGGGTATTTGATCTCCCAAACAGGGGCCAAAAAGTCAGATATTTAGTTGACAAGGATGCCACTAGGAGATTCAGACAGGCTTTCAACATAACTTGAAATTCTCATCCCCAGATCACTACATGGCTCAAGATGATTCAGGATATGGCCGGAAGAACGGATGACACATTCTTTATGGCCTGGCTTGCGGTTGCCTTCAGCACTTTTCTAGCACCAACCACGGCCTTGAAGCTCAGCCCAAAGTGTTATGGACTTGTGCTAGATCATGAAATGCTAAAGAATACAAACATCTGCCTCTTTGTAGCAGGACACATTAACGAAGCTTTCCGGAACATGGACCAGGAGAAGCAAACTGTGTGTTGCTGCTTGTATCATTTGATGGTTAGTGAAAACGACCACTTTTTTCCATCTGTTCATGTTCTTTCTGTGCAGTTATAGTTTGCGGAAATTCTCATAACAACAACTGAAGTTGGCTTTTTCTTTTGTTTTGGGTCTGGCACAAATACTATACCTTGATGCGCTCGTACATGACATCCCACTAAGCAACTGCGCGATACGATCGAATGCATGGGACAGTACTCTAATTGCCAAGGTGATCAAGAAGGATACTATCTCTCCTGGTGTGTTCGGCAAATTACAGGTGAGTTCTTTTTTGTTTTTTTCCAACACTGTCTTCCTTCTATGTTCTATTGATGTCTGGTCACTCTTTTGGAAATTGCACAGAAAACTGCCATCAGTTGGCACAACAATGCATGTAGTCGCACAACTTGTAGCTTTAAGTTTGGCAATCTGCACACAGGTTCATGTTAAATTGGCACACCATCTTTTTTAAGTTGCACAGTTTTACTAATCCTATTGCACATATGTGTTGCATCAGTTGGTAGAACTTTTTTTTAGGCGCCATGTGTGTTGCACAGTTTTTGTGTCTTTGTTCAGTTGCATATATGCATAGTTGAATTTGTCTACCCCAGTATGTTGTTGTAGTTGCACAGGTTGTAATGTGTGGTTTCGTTCAACACAGAAAATCTATTTTGATAACCTTGTTATTTTCTGTTTCTCTTTTTTTTTCACATCAGCTTAAAGAGGAATATAGAGGCACGGAGCAGACACCACTGTTTGGTGGAATTTTGCAAGCTGAAGCATTCGTGGCATCCAAGTTACCAATAACCTACAATCCGCAGGTTAGTGTTTTGCATACAGAAACTTGTACCACTTTACCAAATCTTTTTTTCTATTGGCTGGGATGTATGTTCAATTGGACATGTATAACTTTTGTAGTTGCGAGAATACAAAATTTAGTTGGCTCTGATGTATGTTCAGTTGCACATATAATCGTCTGTAGTTGCACATGTTCTTTTGGGACAGTCAAAGTGTTCATTTACAACCACAGTGCATGTTTTTTAGTTTGCACCACAGTGCATGTGTAGTTGGCTAGAATCATGTTTTTAGTTGGCCAGAAAGTGTGTACGGGTCGTTTTCGCTTATCACATCATGGTCAGTTACAGACATTTTACTTTTTATTATTTTTTCTAACTGAATCAGTACTCAATCTTTTTTGTGTTGATGCAGAAAAAGGCAAAGATTGCGAAAGTGGTCAATGAGCTGTGCAAGGCTGTAACTGAACAGGTTGGCACCTTCATTGAAGCAGTTGTCAAGATCGATGACGAGGAACCCGATATTGATCCTTACGTACAGCAGCCATCAATGCAAACTGGGGCGACACGCCGTGCTCCAAAAATAAAGAGACGGGGGTCAACCATACAAGAAGAAGAAGAGTTTGTTGAGGATGAGTCAGAAAAAGACGAGGAAATAGAAGCAGCGATAGATGCTGACGATGATGAGGACACAGATGCGGATGAATCAGAGGAGGAGGACAAGGATGAGGATAACAATGAAGAAGATGCAGAGGAGGAGGAGGAGGAAGAGGAAGAGGAGGAGGAGGAGGACAAACAAGAAGAGGACAAAGGAGTGGAGGAGGACAAGGAATAAGATAGTGATGCAGAGGAGGAGGAAGAAGAAGGTGAGACGAAAGAGGGGGACGAGGACAAAAGGGCAGCAGTTGATGGCAGTGAGAGGGGAGAAGACAAAGGCACAACACCTGATGGCAGTGAGAGGGAAGAAGACGATGATGAAGAAGACGTGGATGGTTATGGTGATGATAAAGGGGGATCAAATGGAGGGAGCGACAACAGCGATGACGACGACGATGACAACGCCCCTGGTTCTGGTGGTACAGGTGGCAACACATCCAGGAGGACTAGCACTTCTGCCACCCCTGCGAGCAGCAGCAATTCATTGAGTAGCAGGAGCACACTACAGATGTTGATTGACAAAACTTGCTGGAAAGACAAGGATTTGCCAAAGTCAAAGAAAAACGACGAAGCAGAGTCTCAGGGCAGCATTGATATGTTCAAGCTCTGCAACTTGGAGCCAGCTTTGCCAACCACCTTTCCTATGCCAGATTTCAGCGACAAAGATATGTGTGAGAAGATCAACTTTGCCATTGACAAGAGCCTGTTTTTATCAAGTGAAGCTGAAAAGAATCAAATTGATATGGAGGAAGCAGGAAAGGGTCTTGACTGGGTTCATTCAAAGGAAAAATACAAGGAATATTTGAAGCAGCTCCTAGACCTAAGCTCCAGCAAGACCAAGGCAGCATCCATGGCAAACCCTCACGTGGTCCAGAAGCGTAAAGCAGTTTCAATGAAGAAGAATCTACAGTTGCCAACTGTAGTGAGCAGAGAGCCAACCAATGTCAGAGAAGTTCAACAGATCAAGGGGAAGACTCCCCTTTCAACAGTCCCACCAAAACCACCTAAGCAGAAGATTGTCAAGTTTGCCAGGGGCACAAAGGAGGAACAGGCCACAAAAGATTTAGGGTACAGAGACGAGAGAGAACTGCGAGCTGCAGCCATTGATGCAGGGGTGCCAAGTTCTGCTAGGTTGCTGCCAACTCAGACTGGAAAGATGCCAACTACAGATACTAGTGTGCCAACTGATGTGTCAGTCAGCAGCATGGTCACAGTCAAAACTACCACAGCTGGTCAGGAAGGCAACACTGCAACTGCAAGCCCCAAGGTGCCTACTCATAGAGATGCTTCTATGCCAAACACAAAAGAAGGTGATCCAACTATCAAAGTGCCGTCCCCAAGAGCTGACTTTCAGCAACCATTAACACAAGAGGAGGTGTTCGACATTATAAGTAGGTGCAAGCCTCCAAGGCCGCCAACTACAACACTATTGCGAACCAAGTCAGTGAACGATGCACCCGTGTTTGTGCCGCAAGGAGATCCCTTGGTCCTTGAACCCTTACGAAGATCAAAGTCTTATCATGGTGACGGGTTCTGCGATGCACCATCTTTTGACCTCGGCATAGATGGTGGTGCTCCAGCACCTGGTCCAGCAGCAGAAACAACGGAAGCCGGTGTGATTAGCATTGATGAGTGTGAGTTGGACGCAGCAGCTGTGAATGAAGGATGTGCTGCTGCTGATGCTGGCAAGGCAATAGCTCAAGAGCTAGATGTTGGTTCACCAGAAAATTGCCACACCCCGATATGCGCAGAACCAGAAGCTGGCACGAGCAGTTCTTCGGGACCACCTATTGCACGAAGACAGAGGAGGGTAATAAGGCCCGCAGCATCTCAAAGGTCTCCATTCATCGACTACAGCAAGAAGAAGACTTTCACCAGCAATGAGGCAGTGAACAAGCTTTATGCTGCCCTCTTGTATTGGGTCAGGCATCACGAAGGAGCAAATGATGAAGCTACCAGATAAACTAACTCCCCACAGCCTACATACATATCTTTTTCAGTTGCACAGGACCAGCCACTTAGTTGCACAGAAAGGATAGCATGTTGCACAGAACAGGGATTTTAGTTGCACACTGTTCTGTTTTTCAATTTCATACACAATTTTTTTGCTGCTGTGACCCTTCGAGCTAACTTGTTTTTTTTATTGCTTTCAAAAAAAATCATCCCTGAGATAATCAGGTATGGTTATTTCTACATTTCCTTAAAGGAGTTAGTTGTTTCGATGAAGCCAGTTCAATGGTTGTCAAAAATTGTTATTGAGACTAGAATCTTACACATCATGGATAACTTACCAGAAGGGTCAAAGAAGGTTGTCATGCCACTGAGGTTTTCTGTAAGTTTTTCCAAAACCTTCTTTTTACCCTCATCTTTTGTTCTGTAGCAGTTTTTTTCGTTGACCATTTGAGGGAGGCCTTTCACCTACTAAGGAGTTTTGGGCCATGTTTTAATCTCTGCAGATAAATTTGCAGCAAGGTATCCACAACGTGAATGAGATAAACAAGAACTTTGATTACAAGAACCGTCTCGACAAGAAAGACTTGGTGAGTGTCGTGCCCACATGATCAATCTTTTTTTAGTTGGCACCCACAGCATGTCCAGTTGCACATGACACATCTGTCAGTTGGCAGATACTTGTTGCAACCTGTTTTTAACTTGACCAAGTCTTTTACTGTTTTTTCTTAGCTACAGCCTGTTTTTTTGTGTCTGAAATCGTTCACGGTTGTAGGTCATGCTGCCAGTGCTCGAGTGCGCTGATGTAACCGATAAGGAGGGAGGGAGGCATTATTGGGTCTTCAATGTCAATCTGAGGGACGGACGCTTTGAAGTTCTTGACTCAAGTAGGACGCCGGACAACATTGTCCTGATGACCACCGCCTCAGTATGCCAGCTATGGAGGAAGCATTACCCAAAGTCCAGCATCGAGCACTTCCAGATTATTGACATTGACGTACCGAAGCAGCTCGGCAAGTAAGAAAATAAGCATTTCATCCCTTCTCAGTGTTGAGTTTCTAATGGATTATCTAGCCAGTTGCAGAGTGGCGCATAAGTAGTTGCACACTGGCACGTGAGCAGTTGCACAGTGGCACATAATGAGTTGCAGCAGAACACAAGCAATTGCACATTAGAACAGAAGCAGTTGCACTGTACGACATTACCTTTTTTGGTTTTAATTTTATGCGACAAATTCTTTTTGTTCACCCATTGCAGTAATGAGTGCGGGTTGTTCACACTGCTTAATGCCACCGAGTGGAATGGTAGCCAACTACCCAACTACGAGCCTAAGGAAGTACTCAACATCAGGAAGAAGCTGGCATATGATTGGGTCACCAGCGTGCACAACACCGCCCCATGGAGGAAGTTGCTTAGATACGACAAGGAGTAGGTCAGTACTTTCTTTTCCTTTTTCCTGCTCCATGGAGGAAGTTGTTGGTTTGTACAATTTTACTAAGCACATTTTGTAGTTGCACACTACGACTGCAAGGAAGTACTCAATATCATCACTTTTGTTGATACATTAGGAGCATTGGATATACAATTGTTCAACAACTAAATATTTAACTGGTCGCCAACAAAGGCACAAATAGCAACTTTTTTTTACACATTGCATGAACTAATTCAAGCAGCATAAATTAGATAAAGAGGAATCATAGATGTTGAATGTGTCCACTTTTTTGGTCCCAACATTGCTAAAAAACATGATTCTTTTCCTTTTTTGTTCCAAAGTTACAAACGAGGAAACAGAATCACAGGAGCCTGAGTGGACACAGACCAGCAGTGTGCTCTGTAGATTGGCACTGGCTGCATTTGTTTTTCTTCTTTGGGTGTAGCTCCAGCGCTGATTTGTACCGTCGACTCTTCGCCCTACCCTTTGTAGTAGACCTTGGAGGATCCCTGGGCACAAAATCATCAGAAGCTTGTGCAAGGGATGCAGCCTCCAACGGGGCAGTAGGACCGTCACGATCACCTGTGTATTAATCATATAAAAAGTTTAGTATTTTTTTGTTATTGTGCAACCAGCAGTGATATTCTGTGCAACCACACAGCAAATTTTGTGCAAGTAATTGGTTGCTGTGTGCAACCTAAGTTGAAAAAAACACCTGCAGTAGCACGGCCTGTCATGGTACTTGGATTGCAGTCGGCTATGGGCAGAACATGAAAAACAAGTTAGATTTTTAGGTTGATCTTCAAACTAAAACAATGCACGCAACTAGGCACTATGATATGTGCAACTAAAGTCACTCAACCCAGTTTTTGTTTTGGAGTCGGTGAAGGCACTAACCTGGGCGATGAGCCTCCTGAGTCCTGCCTGTAGGTCCATTTGTAGTACCACAAAGGGCACTGGTAGTTGGGCCTGGCGGGGGAGGAGGTCTTTGAGGGTTGGCATCAACTATAGGCAGAACAGGACAAACAAGTCAGTTGTGTTTATCTTTTGATGATCGAAATAACACATCGTGCGCAACTAGGTAGCCTGTTCGGTGCAACTGAGCACCATGATGTGTGCAACTGGAGTTACAGACCTAGTTTGATGGGGAGTTGGGGGCAGGTAATTACCTCGATGATGAGCCTCCTGAGTGCTGCCTGTAGGGCCATTGGGAGGAGCACGCGGGGGAGGAGGTGGCGGAGGATGCCGTGTACAGCCAGGAGAGGGAGGAGGTCCTTGAGGGTTGACATCACCTATATCCAGGACAGGAAAAATAAATTAGTTGTGTTATCTTGGATGCTTGAACCAACACAGCGTGCGCAACTAGGCAGGATGTTCTGTCCAAGTGGGTACCATGGTGTGTGCAACCGGGCACAACGATGTGTGCAACTGAAGTTACACACCTAGTTAGATCAGTAGTTGGGGCAGGTAATTACCTGTACGATGAGTCCCCTGGTTGCTGCCTGGAGGTGGAGGAGGTCCTCGAGGGTTGCCATCATCTGATGGCCCTGTTGCACTAGTCGTTTTTTTATTTTTCTTGGACTTGTTCAGGTGGCCGATCTCGGTACGTGCTGCACGCATATGCTTGTATACAATAGCTTGTGCTGGATCAGAACCACTCGCAAACTTTGCTAGTTTCCGAAAATCATATATCATGTTCCTCTCCCTTATCTGCTTCTTTGATTGAGGAGGCATTTCATCCGGTTGCTCATAACCAGTCCCTGGTGCACTAGGTACAGCAGTAGGTGTCCACCGTCTTAGCAGGTACCTTTCCGGTATGACATCAACTCCAACATGGGTGAACACCTTGAGGATGTGGCAACAGAGGATGCCATCTTTGTCCATTTTACAGAACTCACACAAATAGGAACCCTCTTCCACCCTTGCCTGCACCAAGTAGTTTCGAGAACCATATTTAGCAACAAATTCCTGGTTCGGTCCGAGCTCAAATACATCAGCACCAACTTGGAATGCATTATAACGTCCAATCAGCTCAAACTCTTCTCTAAACTTGCGGTAAAGGTCCCTAGTATAGGTTTTGTAAGCTTACTTCTCTATTGGGAAGTTGGACCACAACTCAATCTCAAGGTGTTCTGTCCTGTAATCATTGCAGCCTTCCTTGGCAAGGATGTGGTTCTGGATTTTTTCATATTGCTTGACGAAGTTTAGCATTGAGTTGTGTGGGTTCACATATCTTTTCAGGACGGCGTTGAACCCCTCACTACGCTGTGTAGACTGGAGGAAGGGGAAGAAGTTGTGTTTGAAGTAGCACGGCACCCAAGTTGACCTTTATTCGTACAACTTCTCAAAGTGCGTGTGTGTCATAGCCTCATACTTCATCATTAACCCAGCCCAATTCTGCTCAAACTCGTCTATAGTGAAGCTGAAGTCAACACACTTGTTGAAATCATCAGAGAGTCCTGGATGCCGGCACAGCAGCCAACCAACCTTTTCCTGAGCCTTTTTCATGATGTGCCATCGACAACAGCGGTGCATGGTGGTTGGAAAGATGCTCTGTATTGGCTGCCTCATTGCACCATCCTGATCGGTGATGAAGTTGTCAGGAGGTTTGCCATCCATAGCCTCTAGGAATGCTCCAAAGACCCAATCAAAGCCCGATGCCAACTCCTGCCTCACAAATGTGCAACCCAGCATGAAAGATTGGCCATGTCGGTTTATTCCTATGAAGGGCGCGAACGGCATATTGTACATGTTGGTCATGTAGGTGGTGTCAAACGGTATGCAATCATGGTACGCCTCCGCATAAGCTTTTCGAGCTAAGCCATCCACCCAAAATATGTTGACAACTCTGTCCTCTTCATCATATTTCACCTTATAGAAGAAGTCTGGATCGGTTTTTTGTATATCCTTGAAGTGCGCAATTGTCTCAATCAGATCGCCCTCCTTTGTGTCATCTCTACGGAAACTTGTACAAAGTATTGCCTTTGGTCCGAACGGCACCATCATCTCAGATCCATAGAACTCTGCCATTACATGCATCATTCGTCCTGCATAATACAAAAACAAACAGCATATCCTTTTTTTTAGTTGCACGAATGCGCACATCCAGTTGCACAGTAATAGGACATGCGTTGGCACAGAAGATAATCGCAGGAAATGGACACCTAGCTGCGCCTTTTTCAAAACACTTTGCAGTTTTTTGCATACAGGACATTGTGTAGTTGCACAGTAAAGACAATCTAGTTGCACCAGAAGCACCAAAAGTGATATACAAAAAGCATGGGAAGTTGGACACCAGTTGCACAGTTAAGCCATTTTAGTTGCACAGTAGTACCATAATAGTTGCACACTGGACTGCCTATAGGGAAACTTAATTCTTCAAGGGATATAAAAAAACACCAAACCCGTAGTCAAGTTGCAGTTATACAAGATGCGCAGAAACTCCTTCTCATCAAGTGAGATGCCTTGGTGGGATCTCAAATATTTGGACAATGAAGGTTTGTTCACGAGCGGATGATTGTGGTTACGAACAAAGTGCGTCACCTCCCATCGCCCATCTATCAGCTTCACCAACATTTTCGCCTTGCATTCAGTCTGCTTTATTGTCTCGCGTTTGCGCTTCTTCTTCTTCTTACTAGTATCAGCCTCCTCTTCAGCAAATATTGGAGGTTATTCTTCCATCTCCTCATCACTGTTAACAAATTTTGGATCTGGAATAGGGTCCAGGAAAGGAGGAGCCTCAGCTCCTCCATCATCAGCTTTGGGCTTCTTGAACTTGTTGCAGCAAAACTGTTGTTTTATCAATTCATTGGTGCGGGGTGTCCGTCTAGAGGTGTTCATCTTGATAGAGAAACCCATCCGTAGTGCGTAGCTATTGTAGTGATCCTTAGCAATTTGCAGGCTGTCAAACCTCATGCCAACATAGGGTTCCATAGGTTGAGAACCAGCCTCATCCTCTCCTTCTTCTACTTGCACAGCTTCGTCAACAGCCCGAGCTCCTAGCTCAGTCCTTGTTGGACCAGGAACATTTGCCTCGGTTCCTGTGTCATCAAGAGTATGGCTCTCTGACTGCAAAGACATCACTACAGGGGCACCACGGGCCGATGACTGGCCTGCCACATTGTCATGGCCCGTAGGGTTACCATCACGACTTGCCTGCGTGTAGTAAACAAATCGACCATTTTCTGTCCAGTTTCCCTGTTGTATGTTGGGTTGCTACTGATCCATATCATGAGGAAGCTCATTGAGATCTGGAGGCAACTCATTGAGATCAAGCATCTTTTCCCTTGTTTTCTGGATGCTGCCACACACTCCCTGCACATATATAAAAAAGAAGAAATTGATGTCATCAGTTGGTAACTACAGAAAAACTGTGTTTCAAACAACCCAAAAACTTAGACCATTTCGTGACAATCTTAGTTCCAAAAGCAACATGACCATAGCATAATCTATATTATAACAGTTATGATTTTTTTTGTTTTGCACAGAGTTGTTATGTTAGTTGCACAGTTTGCAGTAAATAATTGGCAAGAGCATGACTTCTTTTTGCTACAGAGTTTTTCTTACTTTTTTCCTTTTTGTTTTGTTGCAATGATCTGTAGGTTTCCGTTTCGCAAGGAGCTCTTTTCAGATTTTTCTGCACATAATTGGATGCTACACTTGAGAAGGAAAATCCAGGTGAAAGAAGAAAGAAGAATTGGAGGACAGATTATAGTTATATGTTTTTCATCGCCGTTTATGTTTCTAGATCTGGTATATTGAACATATTAACATGGTTTGCAATAGGTGTGGGACCAGAATATATGCGTGGGACAAGATTATGTGTGTGAATATGTTAATATGGTTTGTGGCTTCATTAGCCATGGACAAAAGTTACTGTGTTTTTCCTGTTGCACTACAGAATTCTGGTTTTCGCTAGAATAGACGTCTCAATTGCCAGCATTTCCACTTGGCCAGCATACATATTTTCAGTTGGACATTCAATGCTTTTTAGTTGGCTAGAATAGATGTCTCAGCTGGCCAGGTTGCATTTATTTCAGTTTTTTGGCCAACATGCATGTTCAGTTGGACAGCTAATGCATTCAGTTGGCTAGAATAGATGTCTTAGTTGGCTAGAATAGATGTCTTAGTTGGCCAGCAGTTTTTGGCCAACATGCATGTTTAGTTGGCTAGAAAACATGTTTTTTATTTCCACATATACTACATTTTTTCCAAAGTGTTCACTCAGAAACATGTATTGCCAAATATATGTTTTTAGTTGGCAGGATACATGTTTAGTTGGCCAGGATACATGTGCAGTTGGCTGGGATGCATGTTCAGTTGCACATTTATGAATTTTTGGTCGCACATGTTCAACAAAGCATTGGGCGGTCAATTTTTTGTTCATGTTACAAACAATAACTACAAGTTGGCTTTAATCATGTTTTAATTGGCCAGAGAACTTGTTTTTATTTGGCTTGTTTTAACACATCCAGGTGGTAGTTTTTGGCATGTTTAACACATTCAGCATGTCTAACATCTGGTGTGATGTGCCAGATTCACCTCTTTTTTTGAAGCAGATTCTCCATGGATCCATGGGAGAAGGGGTGTTTAGATACCTATACACATGCTTATGCAGTAGAAGAAAGGGGGAAGTGAAGAGGTGCAGAGGGAGCTTACCTGCTCGATCTTTCTACCTGGTATGGCTCTGACCACCCCTGCCCTTTAGATCTTGAAGCAGCTCCTTCTACTTTGGGGCTCCCATGGCGGCTGTGTAGGAGGAGGAAGAAGGGCTGGGGGCGATTGAGTTGGATCTGGTTCTGGCGTGCAGAAGAAGAAGAAGGCAGCATGGGGGCGGGGGTGGCTGGGACGTGGGGGCCAGCGGCGGGCGTGGGGGCGAGCGGGGCGTGGGGGACAGCTGGCCACGTGAAACGGTTTCTGTTGATGCCCGGTGGAATCGGATCGGTTGATGGCCTTCCTTTTCTGTTTCGCGGGGGACAGGGTCCTTCCTTTTTTAGCCGGCCGCTCAATTGCGCTAGCGGGCGCCCAGCCGCCAGCTAGACGCGTCCCGAAAACAAACCACGGACTCACGATTAATTAGAACTGCGATGGAAGAATTTTTCTTGTCTGTCCCGCGAGAAACTGGATGCTTAAATCTCGCTTAAGCCGATAGAAACCATCTAAACCGAATCATATGGCCGTGGTTTAGAGCCTTAGACGCCGTTGCCTGCCGCCGGGAACTGACCGCCGCACCGCTGGAATTCGGAGGCGCCGGGCAACGGCGACCCCCTGGCCAACGCCGGGGTGGTGTCGTCGGCTCTGCTCCCAAGCGTCGCGTCTCCATGGCTGCACACGAGGTAGCAGCCCGCCACCGCCTTGCAGCTGACCGCCACGGTTATGACCCACCTGCCATCCGGGTACAGCTTCATGACGTAGCAGTCGTCGGCGTTCGAGCCGCCAGGGCCGGTTCCCAGCGTGCTCTTCCTACCTTCGACATCGGCGGCGGGGTACAGCTGGGGGTGGCGGATAGGGGACGTGGAGGACAGGCATGCGAGGTGGCAGTCGTCCTTGTAGAGGGGACACCACTTGATCATCAGGGTGTTACGCTGGCGGCAGAGGTAGCAGATGTACTGATCCAAGTACTGATCCGAGCTGTTGAGCGCCGCCGTCGCTGCAGGGGACTCGACGCCGTTTGCGGTGTTGCTATTGGCCACCGCCGTGGCGTTGGTGACGCCGGACGTGGGGAAGGGCGTGGTGGTTCTGGCGACCGCCGTGGTCGCTAAGAGAGCAACGTGGACGATGAGGCAAATGCACATGATGGAAGCTGCGGTAACCATTCTCATGTTTGAGAACGTTGGCGTGTTTGCAGTAATGGAGATTATGAAGGTAGTCCTCTCTATATAACATAATCCTGGTTGTAAGCATAGTGTGTAACCTTCATACATAGGGCAAGTTGCTATGAACGATTCTACAGGGCTAGCTAATATATATTTACACTTCTACAAGCAAGGAAATACATTACAACACCATTAAAACCCCAAAAGTAAAATGGAAAGTTTTAACAATGTATTGTCTTTGCCGTTAAATTTTATATGTTAAAAACTGTCATTTGATGTTATTTTTATTGTTTTTTTACGCTTGACACGTACAATATATACGGTAGGTAGTAGAATAGAATATAGAGTTAAGATTCATCGTTTGTTAGAAGGGAAACATTCTGGAACGGCACACCATTCTAATCTCGCGCCGGTCGTGTGGGTGTCGTGAGATCGGGCGAGATTGGACGCACCACATAATATGCACACGTGTCCACCCACCCACCGCCCCTCATCCTTCTCATTCTTATCCATTCAAGCGGTGTGTGCTCACCTCCCATCTTCCACCTCCTCCCCCCCCCCCCCACCTCGCACGACACCTCACCGGAGATGGCAGTCGTCTACCCCGCAACAAAACCTCCCTCGCGCTCCGCTGCAGGGAGGCAGTTGCGCTCACCCATGCTCACCTGTTGTCTGCCCACCACCTGCCGATTTCTTCCCATTCCTCACCTCGCACCACACCTCGCTGAAGACTACCGCCACCCACACCTCTCCGGCCAACACATCTTCGCTCCCCAACGCGCTCGATTCAAGCCTCCCTCCTCCCGTTGTTGCGACCGTACCCGATGAGTGCTTCAACAAACGCCACCGGAGCACCACGACAGTCACCGGGGTATTGCGATGGCGGGTCCCACGCCCTGCGGTGCTGCAACCAGGGCGGCCAATGCTAGAACTGCGACGACAGGATGTTCCAGCGGCAGAGCCAGGAAATAAATGAGGGTGTGCACACATATTATTTCTACCTAATCCAAGTGGCATACAATAGTTGGCCAAAATAATAATACAAATAATTCAATCAAGTCAGACAACATTATAGTTCACAAAATATTCCAAATTTACAACATTGCAAATACAAATAGTCTTACATGAAAGATACATACAGGTAGAAAACTACAACACTAAGTAACTCTAGTCGCTCATTTGCCATGAAAGCTTCAACTATGTCATCCTCACTTACTTTCATGAACACACGTTGCTCAGTGAATGTCACTCAACAATAGTTCATGAGATCATCACCCATACTATTTCTCAAGTTATTTTTCACTAGATTCATTGCCGAAAATATTGTTTCAACACTTGTTGTGGCCACAGGTAAGATCAATACCAATTTGATAAGCAAGCAAACCAAATCATAAAGAACATTTTTTTCAACATGCCCAATAGAGAGCTCACCAATATTACTAATAGATATGAACCTATCATCTTATCTCGTATCATCAATAAAAGTAACAAGTTGGAATTCAAGCCTTTCCAAACTCATGTTTGATATGTCCTTGGGGTAGAATTCAACAAGTTTTATTACCTTGAGTGCATCATAAGAAGCAAAGAATTGACATATCAAAGCAGACATGCAAAATAAGCAAATCCATATTAACCTCATCAAACCAATTGTCCAGCTCTTGAATGATTTGATAAAAGATACCAAGATATACTTCTCTCCTATAACGATCATTATTTGTTGCACTTCATAATATCGACACGATCTTCTTTGACAAACATAAATATTCTCGGGTAGAGGAACTTTAGTGCCATGTTTGTTGCAAAACTATGTCACCTTTGCAAGAAATTATTCCCATCCATGAGACCTCATATGTCTCATTCTACTCTTTGTCAAACTACAAGTGCCATTGCATTAACAATATCTTGGTGTCTCTTTTGAATTGCGACAACTCATTGGTGTAGTCAAGAATAAAAAGCATTAAGTGAAGATTGAAAACAAAGTCAAATGACTCCAAGGCAAAAGTCACTCCACGTATTCTTGTCCACTCACCCCTTTGTGAAGGATTTTTTCCAATGGTATCAAGTACTTCAAGGATTGTGGGGTACATGCTAATAATGTGCAAAATGGTTCTAAAATGAGAACCTCGTGGAGTATCACGGCCTCTAGCTAATCACATCTCTTGATTTAACCCACTTCCACTTTCACTGTCACACATTTCAAGTACTTCCAAAACCTTTTGAGCTCGGACATCTCGAAGCATGTCATGACGCTTGAAGAAACTCCAGTAAACTTGAGCACGTAAGAAACATGATAGAAAAACCACCCACATGGTCCATTTCCCATTGCCGCGACAATAAGAACCAATAGAAGTTGAGGTGCAAAGCATTGAACGTAATAAGCAGAGGGTGACTCTTTCGTGATCAATGTTTAACTCTTTACTCTTCCCTTGCATGTTGCTAGCTCCGTCATATCCTTGCCAACAGATTTGATTAAGATTCAAATTATGAGCAGTAAGCAAAGATTCAATTGTAGATTTAAGTGACAATGAAGTTGTGTTGGCAAGATGAACAACTGCAAGAAACCTCTGACATCCCTTTCCAACTTTACTAACATAACATATGAAAATAGCAAGTTGCTCTTTGTGAGATACATCACCACACTCATCGTCTAGGATTGCATAGTGGTCATCACCAAGATCTTCAATAATATATTTTCTAGTTTGCACTGCACAACATTCAATAATTTTTTTTGTATTATTGGACTAGTTAAGATGCAGCTTCCAGGAGCATTCTGTAAAACAATCTTATTAACTTCTACACCATTTTCTGAAAGCCATTTTGGAAGTTCAAGAAAGTTTCCCCTATTGCAAGATTCTTCACTCCCATCATGTCCAGGAAATGCCAATCCTTGGTTCAAAAGAAACCTCAAGCATCTAGGTGAATAAGTTAGCCTCGCCTTGTAAATATATAGATCATGTTTAGACACCTTCACAATGATATTATCAACTGACGTCTGAAGTGTGACAAATAAATTGTACTTCTCTTGAGCTTGGTGTGAATGCTACCAATGCCGCCCACATGTTTGTCCAGTGCATCAAGTTTGTTCCAATTTCTCCAACATTTTTAACAAAGGCATAGCCACTGGGCCCGCATAGTTTTCCATTTGAACACATAACACATAAAGCAATAAGGTTCTTCCTTCGAGACACTATATTCTAGCCAACTGTACCTTGCAAACCAAACAAAACTGGAGTGCCAATTTCTACCATAGATTTTCCTCACTTCAAAAGCATGTTCATATGGTCGACATGTAGTTTTTGCAATATATCTTCCTGAAACTTTATCTTGATCATTAAAAGCACACTCTAAAGTAGAATTTCTTTTCCCTGGATCACCAGAAAGGGCATGTGCACTTGGCTGGTGTGGTGATGGAAGGCATTATCTCTTCAATTTCAGCATCAATCTCAATATATGTATCCATGTCTATACCAGAATAGATTGGAGGTGGGGAATTAGGGCGGTGTGCATTTCCAATATCTTCTGTCTGGTGTTCAGTTGCAACCTTCCCTCTTTCTCTTCATGTTTTGGAAAAAAGGTCCATAATTTCACCATTCCTCTTCATGTTATGTTCAGTAATTTCAGCATCATTGTCAGCAGCATATAGAATCAGTTCAACACAAATAGGTGCTCTCTAGTCCGTTCTACAATTGCAAAAAAACAAGGACAACTAAAATAAATAAATAAATAAATAATAATCAATTTTTTAGCATAGCATAGGCCTTTAATTTAGCATATACACTATATTGGGCATGTATACCTATTTTTTGGGGAAGAGGGAACAAGATGCATCTATTTTGTAGGAAGGTTAGAAGCTCACCTTGCAGATTTGTTGAACCAGAGGTTGGGGAAGCTGGCGCCTAGTCCAAGGCTGGTTTGATGAGTATAGGGGTTATAAGAGTTGATCTACCTCGAGATCGTAATGGCTAAACCCTAGATGTCTAGCCTGTATGATTTGTCTCAGTCTCTACGGACTAACCCCTCCAGTTTATATAGACACCAGAGGGGCCTAGGGTTGTACAGAGTCGGTTTACAGAGAAAGGAAACTTGGCGTCCGGACGCCAAGCTTGCCATCCACACAAAGGAGAGTCCCATCCGGACACGGGGGAAGGCCTTCTATCTTGTATCTTCGCGGCCCATCAGTCCGGTCCATGTCACATAGCCCGGACGCCCGGGGACCCCCTAATTCAGGACTCCCTCAGTAGCCCCTGAACCAGGCTTCAATGACGATGTGTCCGGCGCGTAGATTGTCTTCGGCATTGCAAGGCGGGTTCCCCCTCCGAATACTCCAAAGCTGTTGAACGAGAGAACTACATCCGGCTCTGTATAACAATTATAACCCTGAACCATAAGGGCGAAATACTTAAACAAAATAAGTCATGTCCACTGACAGCTTTTTCGACAAGACGTTATGCCTGGCCTTATTATTATTTCGAACCGTTTTTAGCCTCCCGCTTCGTGTTTCGAGGCGCGACCTCTATTGACACGTCTTGTCAAAGCAGAGATCGTGTCCCCTTATTGCGGGATTCTCAGCAATAGGGGTTTGGGTAATCCAACCGTGTCGTTCACACGACCCCTTGGGAATAGGCGAGTTTTAAGGCTTATGAGGGGGAGCTTGATATTCATGGCCTTTATAAGAGGATAAGGACCCATCTTTTTACCCCCACGCCTTCTTCTTCCTCAGCCCTTCCGTCCTCGAGCTCCAGCGCCCAAGTTTCAATCTTTTTCACCCCACCAAACTCCAATAGTCTCAAGATGAACAAGGAGGGAGACACAAATGGATCCTAGAGAGGTGTCCAGCGAGAAGGGCCAGAAGGGTAGCTCGCCGGCCGCTAGTGATGGTGACGTCAGCGGGATCGGGATCGCTGACACAATGGTTTCCAAGAATCAAGGCTCTCCCTCGTGTCTTCACGATGGTGAAGCAAGTGGGGAAGTGGAGATAGGATGTGAGAGGCGATGCTAGGGGCTAGGGCTCGACAGGAAACAATGAGGCCAGAAATGGGAGGCAGCATGCAATGGACGACCACGCGAGAGCCTCTCTCTCCCATTTCTCATGCATGGGCACGAGACTGGGCGCAACATCGATATCTCACATTAAGCAAGATGAGAGGGAACTCTCACTGAAGGTTTTCCCTCCTCCTATGTCGTATTGGGCCAGGCAGATGACGGGTGCTGCTAGCCACTCCACCCAGGTCCCTCTCATGGTAAGTTATAGAGACGCATTCTACTTGAGGCTATTGGAGCCTCTCTCTTTTTTTGTCTCTTTTTTTTTCTTCTTCCTTTTTTTCATTCTTTCTTTGTTTTTTTTTTCATTTTCATGTTTCTTTTGTTTATTTTACTTCTTTTTTCGGGTTTCTTTGTACTTTTGGTCATTATTTTAGAATTTTTGTACATCCCAACAATATTTTTCTAATACACCTCTAACAATATTCCAATGCAAATTAAACATTTCTGTAATACATGGTCAACATTTTTCTATACACATTTTAAACATTTTTCATATACAAGATTAACAAATTTTTAATACAAAGTCAACATTTTTATATACATTTTTTATTTTTTTAATGCTTGATTAAAAAAATTCAAATAAAAATATTAACAATTTTTTAATACATGACCAACATTTTTTTTACACATTGAACATTTTTCAAACACTTGTTCAACATTTTTTAAATGCTTGATTAACATTTTTATATACATGATCAAAACATTTCATTATTTTATTAATACATGGTCAAAAAAATTCCATACACATTTGACATTTTTCAAATGCTTGATTAACGTTTTTAATAATTGTTCAACATTTTTTCAAATGTTTGATTAACATTTTTATCTACATGATCGAAAAAATTCATCACTTTTTGATACATGGTCAACATTTTTTTTCAAAATGCTTGATTAACATTTTTATATACACGATAAAAAATTTTCATCATTTTTTAATACATTATCAACAATAATTCTATACACATACAACATTTTTTCGAATGCTTGTTCAACATTTTTCAAATGTATTTGTAGAGTGTATTTTGTAATATATATATATATATATATATATAGAGAGAGAGAGAGAGAGAGAGAGAGAATATTTTAAAATATAAATAAAGGTATAAAAATAAAGCAAAAAAACAAGACAAAAAAACAGGAAAAAAAGAGATCGTGGCCTACTGCGCGCGTGGGCCGGCCCATCTTGCTCCCCCTTCAGCGAGTCGGAAGTTGAACTCACTAAAGGCGAGATATAGGGGCGCCATGAGACTAGGAGGAAAAAAGACCTACTCAACTAGCTAGTTGGCCTTGGACAATAAATTAGTGTAGAACTAAAAAATATTTTCAATATTCTAGGTGGGCCACAATCCAGCGTTCCTACACACTATCTCCGCCAATGGTTGTAACCCGTGAACACGTGGGCTTGCGGCAATGACCACGCCCGGCAGAGTTTTGCAGCCGTGGTGGACAGATGCTGGAACCATGACGGCGAGGTGCTAGAACCTACGAACACACGAGCTTTCGGCGGTGACCATGCCCGGCAGGGGTGCTGAAACCGGCGGGAGCCTAGTGTCGTGTCGGTCGGGATCTGCGGGATGCTGGAAGCTGTGGCCTAGATGTTGATATCGACCTCGCGAGATGCTTAACACCTGACACAAGATGCAAAAACTACGTCATGAGATGTATTGTCATGCTTTTTGCGAGATGTTGGGACCGACCTTGTGAGATCTTCGAAACGGCATCGTGAGATGCTATGGGCACCTTCGACTAAAAGTGCAACCGGCAACAGTGAGTGCTGCGAGCAGCCTCACCGGTGATACGATCCATGCTACCAACATCGATGAGCCGTATTGTGAGCAGTGCACTAGGATGCTACAAACGGAGGGCTGCACGTAATGCGCCCAACGATGAGCGGTAGCGCGCACCAACTCATGCGGCCAAGTTCCTACAACGGTGATAACGACTCAAGGCGAAGCATTACTCGATGGTGTTGATGGCCATCAGGGTGGCCGCGGAGCTCCAGCTCCCGCCGCTGTCCATCCGCTACCGGCGGAGGGCGAACTACTTGTCATCCGGAGCGGAGTTGGATTCTTCCATGAGGAATGCCTCCTAGTCAACGGTTCTGACTCATTATCAGATCCGCTGCTGGAGTTGGCCATGGTTGCGCTGGGAGGGGAAAGTTTGGAGAGCGGACGGGACGGGTAGTGGAACGGTCAAGAGTGTGGATTGTAGACTAGGGTTTGGTTCGGGTGGGTATGTTGGGTCAAACTGCGCAGCCTAGGACGGTTCAACATGGAGGTTGCGTCCGGACTGCACCATATCCGCCCCATATATGGGTTGGGTTTCGGGGGTGCACTCGTACACGTCGGTGATATACAAACGGTTTTTAACCACTTTCCGTGATGGCATCCGGAACCGCCACCTAGTGAGTGACTGCGATAGGGGGGTCTTTCCCACACGACCCAGAAACCATCGGGGATATGCCCGCCTGGCACACACGCTCGGCAAAATGAGGTCGCGTGCGACCGGCGAGCGATCAAATACGGTTATACGTACAGTAGTGTTAAAAAATACAGTTATACAGGCGAAATCGTTTCTGGTCGTAAGTACATCCCACACAGTCCGTCCCCGCTAAACGTTTCCGTTTGTATATACATCCCACACAGTCACTCCAAGGAAGACTGATACATCTCCAACGTATCTATAATTTTTTATTTTTCCATGCTATATTATATTCTGTTTTGGATGTTTAATGGGCTTTATTATACACTTTTATATTATTTTTGGGACAAACCTATTAACCGGAGGCCTAGCCCAGAATTGCTGTTTTTTGCCTATTTCAGAGTTTCGCAGAAAAAGAATATCAAACGGAGTCCAAACGGAATGAAACCTTCGGGAACGTGATTTTTGGAACGAACGTGATCTAGAGGACTTGGGCCCTACGTCAAGACATCAACCAGGAAGGCACGAGGTAGGGGGCGCGCCTACCCCCCCCCCCCCCCCCTCGGCGTGCCCTCCACCCTCCTCGGCCCCACGTTGCTCCACCGACGTACTTCTTCCTCCTATATATACCTACGTACCCCCAAACTACCAGATACGGAGCCAAAAACCTAATTCCACTGCCGCAACCTTCTGTACCTGTGAGATTCCATCTTGGGGCCTTTTCCAGAGCTCCGCCAGAGGGGGCATCGGATTATTATTCTCTCGTACTTCACTTAGATTATTTTGAGAGTCCTACAAAACAGCATGGTAATTTGCTTTAATTATGATAGGCGTTCAAGATTAGTAAAAATTTCTTATGAGTGTGTTGAATACTACGAGAAGTTTGATACTTGATAATTGTTTTGAGATATGAAGATGGTGATATTAGAGTCATGCTAGTTGAGTAGTTTTGAATTTGAGAAATACTTGTGTTAAAGTTTGTGATTCCCGTAGCATGCACGTATGCTGAACCGTTATGTGATGAAGTCGGAGCATGATTTATTTATTTATTGTCTTCCTTATGAGTGGCGGTCGGGGACGAGCGATGGTCTTTTCCTACCAATCTATCCCCCTAGGAGCATGCCCGTAATACTTTGCTTCGATAACTTGTAAATTTTTGCAATAAATATATGAGTTCTTTATGACTAATGTTGAGTCGTGGATTATACGCACTTTCTTCCTTCCACCATTGCTAGCCTCTCTAATACCGTGCACTTTTCGCCGGTATCATACACCCACCATATACCTTCCTCAAAACAGCCACCATACCTACCTATCATGTCATTTCCATAGCCATTTCGAGATATATTGCCAGGCAACTTACCACCGTTCCGTTTATTATGACACGCTCCATCATTGTCATATTGCTTTGCATGATCATGTAGTTGACATTGTATTTGTGGCAAAGCCACCGTTCATAATTCTTTCATACATGTCACTCTTGATTCATTGCATATCCGGGTACACCGCCAGAGGCATTCACATAGAGTCATATTGTTCTAAGTATTGAGTTGTAATTCATGAGTTGTAAGTAAATAAAATTGTGATGATCATCATTATTAGAGCATTGTCCCAAGTGAGGAAAGGATGATGGAGACTATGATTCCCCCACAAGTTGGGATGAGACTCCGAACTAAAAAAAAGAGGCCATAAAAAAGAAAAAGGCCCAAAAAATGAGAGAAAAAGAGAGAAGGGACAATGTTACTCTCCTTTTACCACACTTGTGCTTCAAAGTAGCACCATGATCTTCATGATAGAGAGTCTCCTATGTTGTCACTTTCATATACTAGTGGGAATCTTTCATTATAGAACTTGGCTTGTATATTCCAATGATGGGCTTCCTCAAAATGCCCTAGGTCTTCGTGAGCAAGCGAGTTGGATGCACACCCACTAAGTTCCTTTTGTTGAGCTTTCATATACTTATAGCTCTAGTGCATCCATTGCATGGCAATCCCTACTCACTCACATTAATATCTATTAATGGGCATCTCCATAGCCCGTTGATACGCCTAGTTGATGTGAGACTATCTTCTCCTTTTTTTGTCTTCTCCACAACCACCATTCTATTCCACATATAGTGTTATGTCCATGGCTCACGCTCATGTATTGCGTGAAGATTAAAAAAGTTTGAGAAAATCAAAAGTATAAAACAATTGCTTGGCTTGTCATCGGGTTGTGCATGATTTAAATACTTTGTGTGGTGAAGATAGAGCATAGACGGACTTTATGATTTTGTAGGGATAACTTTCTTTGGCCATGTTATTTTGAGAAGACATAATTGCTTAGTTAGTATGCTTGAAGTATATTATTATTTTTATGTCAATATTAAACTTTTGTCTTGAATCTTTCGGGTCTGAATATTCATACCAAAATTAAGAGAATTACATTGAAATTATGCCAAGTAGCATTCCACATCAAAATTTATGTTTTTATCATTTACCTACTCGAGGACGAGCAGGAATTAAGCTTGGGGATGCTTGATACGTCTCCAACGTATCTATAATTTTTTATTGTTCCATGCTATATTATATTATGTTTTGGATGTTTAATGGGCTTTATTATACACTTTTATATTATTTTTGGGACTAACCTATTAACCGGAGGCCCAGCCCAGAATTGTTGTTTTTTGCCTATTTTAGAGTTCCGCAGAAAAAGAATATCAAACGGAGTCCAAACGGAATGAAACCTTCGGGAACGTGATTTTTGGAACGAACGTGATCCAGAGGACTTGGACCCTACGTCAAGACATCAACCAGGAAGGCACGAGGTAGGGGGCGCGCCTACCCCCCCCCCCCCCCAGGAGCGCCCTCCACCCTCGTGGGCCCCATGTTGCTCCACCGACGTACTTCTTCCTCCTATATATACCTATGTACCCCCAAACTACTAGATACAGAGCCAAATACCTAATTCCACCGCCGCAACCTTCTGTACCCATGAGATCCCATCTTGGGGCCTTTTCCGGAGCTCCGCCGGAGGGGGCATCGATCATGGAGGGCTTCTACATCAACACCATAGCCTCTCCGATGATGTGTGAGTAGTTTACCTCAGACCTTCGGGTCCATAGTTATTAGCTAGATGGCTTCTTCTCTCTTTTTGGATCTCAATACAATGTTCTCCCCCTCTCTCATGGAGATCTATTCAATGTAATCTTCTTTTGTGGTGTGTTTGTTGAGATCGATGAATGGTGGGTTTATGATCAAGTTTATCTATGAATAATATTTGAATCTTCTCTGAATTCTTTTATGTATGATTGGTTAACTTTGCAAGTCTCTTCGAATTATCAGTTTGGTTTGGCCTACTAGATTGATCTTTCTTGCAATGGGAGAAGTGCTTAGCTTTGGGTTCAATCTTGCAGTGTGCTTTCCTAGTGACAGTAGGGGAAGCAAGGCATGTATTGTATTGTTGCCATCGAGGATAACAAGATGGGGTTTATATCATATTGCATGAGTTTATCCCTCTACATCATGTCATCTTACTTAAAGCGTTACTCTGTTCTTATGAACTTAATACTCTACATGCATGGACAGCGGTCGATGTGTGGAGCAATAGTAGTAGATGCAGGCAGGAGTCGGTCTACTTGTATCGGACGTGATGCCTATATGCATGATCATACCTAAATATTCTCATAACTATGCTCAATTCTATCAATTGCTCAACAGTAATTTGTTCACCCATCGTAATACTTATGCTCCCGAGAGAAGCCACTAGTGAAACCTATGCCCCCCGGGTCTATTTTCCATCATATTAATCCTCCAACACTTAGCTATTTTTATTGCCTTTTATTTTACTTTGCATCTTTATCATAAAAATACCAAAAATATTATCTTATCATATCTATCAGATCTCACTCTCGTAAGTGACCGTGAAGGGATTGACAACCCCTTTATCGCATTGGTTGCGAGGATTTATTTGTTTTGTAGGTGCGAGGGACTCGTGCATGGTCTCCTACTGGATTGATACCTTGGTTCTCAAAAATTGAGGGAAATACTTACGCCGCTTTACTGCATCACCCTTTCCTCTTCAAGGGAAAACCAACGCAGTGCTCAAGAGGTAGGAAAGACGTTTGCGCAAGGTGGCGTAACGCAAACAGTTTTCAAGACAATGTCGTGTGTGTGATTGTTCATTGATCCAACATGGTTTATTCCTATAAATTGTGTGCGTTGCCTGAGGTCATCGCCCACGGTGTTTTCTCAATAATCGTTTGCAATAGGAAAACCCAATTAGCAGGCTAATTGGCCAATTAACAGACTAATTGCCCTATTATTAATAATCCATTTACTAATATAATTGGCATTCATATTAAGCACATAATATATTTCATTTCTAAATTAAGGAAGCAGGCTTTCATAATTGGAATACATCTGAGTACAACATGATATACTTTCAGCACTCAGCTACCCCATTACACAACTGCAGCAGCACCAAGTTTCACATGTAACATCAAAAACCTTTCGAAATTAGCATCATAGACGGTACATAGACAAATGCATCTCATCTGGAAAACTGCTGAAGCAGAAGGCGAATATTGAGCCTTCATTCATGTTGAAGGTATTTACAACTTTAGGCCAGTGCATGTGGATGATTGACCATCCATCCTTCAACCTCTTCAGGAACACTTCAATATTGAACTATGGGTGTTGTATGAAAACTTTCATCGACTCCTGACCACAGAGATGGTTTGAGAGGTAATCATCAGTGAACCCTGAAAACAAGGATGTGCATAAATATCTTCTCTATATTGGAAATGGGGCAAAGGAATAAAAAAGGCAAGGTATAATAGTTAGTATCATCTTGTAAACCTCAGTGCTTCCCATTGTTTCCCTACAATACATATAAGGTAGTTAGTCATCAGGTTAAGTAAGGGTTCGCATGCTATCAGTAAAGTAAGTTGATGATAAATAAGCACATTGCAGATTCATCAGATTAATTCAAGCCACATGGAAAAGCCATTTATCCAAACCAAGCATGATTAAGAACTAGGAAATATAGCACTTGTATATGTTTCTCATGTATTAAGTGCAGCCAAATTCGATTTATTCCCCACATGGTATACAATAACAGAATGCAGCCACAACAACTGAACATCGCATTGCAGAATTGAACCAAGCAGTTAACTAAACACCACAACAAATGAACCAAACGTTAACTGAGCACCACATTGCACAATATAACATACTCCTAATAGAAGATCAGACAGTTAACCAAACCAAGCATGCTTAACAACTTGGAAATATAGCAATTGTATTTATTTCGCATGTATTTAGTACAGCCAAATTAGATTTATTTCTCACATGGTATACAATAACAGAATGCACCCATAACAATTGAACATCGCATTGCAGAATTGAACCAAGCAGTTAACTAAACACCACAACAAATGAACCAAACGTTAACTGAGCACCACATTGCACAATCTAACATACTCCTAATAGAAGATCGGACAGTTAACCAAACCAAGCATGCTTAACAACTTGGAAATATAGCAATTGTATTTGTTTCTCATGTATTTAGTACAACCAAATTCGATTTATTTCTCACATGTTATACAATAACAGAATGCACCCACAACAATTGAACATCGCATTGTAGAATTGAACCAACCAGTTAACTAAACACCACAACAAATGAACCAAACGTTAACTGAGCACCACATTGCACAATATAACATACTCCTAATAGAAGATCGGACAGTTAACCAAACCAAGCATGCTTGACAACTTGGAAAATTGCACCCTGAAGAATTGAACATCACATTTGTAGAATTGAACCAAATAGTTAACTGAACACCACATTGCACGACATATAGAACATATACTCTAGAGCAGACTATTGCATGGTAAAAGTAGATAGCACAGTCCACTAGAATTTGTTAAGGAAAGACAGTAGCTAGCAAACTGAACATGGGTCCTTATAGTGAGCTAATAAGACAAGCTACTCCTCATTGTCGGAGATATCGATGTCGATTGGCTCCTTGGACATGGAAGAGGGTGAGGCCTCCGCATCGTGGGTGCCGTCGTCGTAGTGGTGAGTTGCCTGAGCCGCTCCGGGCACCAACCTGCTGGCTCTCACGATTAGGTAAGCACGTTCACGCTGAGAAAACACCTCGTAGTCTTCGTCGAAGGCATCGACGGTGGCCTCGAGAAAACGCCACGAACTGTCATTTAAAGCAGCCAACCGCATCGCGGCGTCGGCACGCTAGGCATCGACGGTGAGGTGCTCCTCCAAGATCTGGGGGTCGACAAGAATGGCAGCCATCACGGCCTCATCTGCGTGTGCGATCACGATTTTCTTCTTCGCTGCCAAATGCTCCTTGAGATCCTAGCTATACTACATGCACCATGGCTTAGGGTGGCGCTTATTTGGTGGAGGGGTCGGTCAGTTGGGTGGAAGGTGTCGCGCTTGCGACGGTAGTCGGGGCAGGTGGGATGTGGAAGGAGGAGGATGGGGGTCGGATGTGGATTACCTGCCTGGATAGGCGAGGCCGAGCAGCGTGAAGGAGGGTCGCCGGCGAGGAGGCGGCGCTGCAAGCAAGGAGTGAAGGTTTCAACTTGGAAAGGAAGGCGGAAACAGGGGAAATGTGGCTTTTGGTAAGGGGGAGGAGGAAGGGAGATAGATATTTCTGCGGAATACGAAAATTTGGAATCGCTTCAGCGAAAAAACTGGCATGCAAAGTGTCATAAGACACGGTCCCTTATTCAGAGCGGGCTATCGATTGTAGCCGTCGCACCTTCTCACGTAAGCCGTATGCGTACTATACTCCGTCCGTGCTCCGAGATATTTCGTGCTGCATCTCACACGGTTGGTTATAATAAACTATGTGGGATCTACTTGATTTTTCCTCTTGATTTGAATAAAATAATGGGTTCACGGCGGCAATGGATGGTGTTTGAATTTCTAGACCTTTTATCCGCAGTGAACATGCAACTATATGTGTGTCATAAAAGAATTGGAATTATTCAGGGTTCGTTTGGACATTTTTATGCATTAACTGGGTTTTCAATGCATTTATGTGCATAATTCAAATTTGAACTATATGCACATGCTCCAGTGCATATAAATTGGTTGAAAAGTCAAATCTTTGTCCTTGCATGCATGCTTAGGTCCCATGCAAGAAATGGAATGAATGTCAAACACCCTGCCACCGTCACTCAGCCGCAAACATTGAGATACCTGGTTTTAAATTCTAGTAAATCCAAAACTCGTATGGAGTTCATGAAACTTGGCATGCTATCGTGGAGCGGCATCAAGATGTCGTGGTAAATTTTTTGTCCCATTTGGGGCAGGTTTGGGTATATGCTTCTCACAAACCAGAGCTTCTCACAACAAGCATGATGGTTTCGGTAGGGAACATCCCACCTTTGGGGACGAAATGATATCCATTGCCTCTTATTGCTTTCAAAAAATTTCTCGTGTCAACATAGAACAACAGGAGTGTTGTGTCAATTTTGTGATTTCTCGGGGTTTGTCTGGGCATTTTTATGCATTAACGGAGTTTTCAATGCATTTATGTGCATAATTCAAATTTGAACTATGTGCACATGCTCGAGTGCATATAAATTGGTTGAGAAATCAAAACTTTTTCCTTGGGTTCATGCTTAAGTCCCATGCAAGAAATTGGAGTGAATGTCAAACACACTGCCACCGTCACTCGGCCGCAAACATTGAGATACCTGGTTTTTAAATTCTAGTAAATCCAAAACTCGTCTAAAATTCATGAAACTTGGCATGCTATCATGGAGCGGCATCAATATGCCGTGGTAAATTTTTTGTCCCATTTGGGGCAGGTTTGGGTATATGCTTCTCACAACCAGAGATTCTCATAACAAGCATGATGGTTTCGGTAGGGAACGTCCCACCTTTGGGGATGAAACGATATCCATTGCCTCTTATTGCTTTCAAAAAAATTCTCGTGTCAACATAGAACAACATAAGTTTGTGTCGTTTTTTGTGATTTTTCGGGGTTCGTTTGGACATTTTTATGCATTAACTGAGTTTTCAATGCATTTATGTGCATAATTCAAATTTCAACTACATGCACATGCTCCAATGCATATAAATTGGTTGAAAAATCAAATCTTTGTCCTTGGGTGCATGCTTAGGTCCCACGCAAGAAATGGGAATGAATGTCAAACACCCTGCCACCGTCAATCGGCCGCAAACATTGAGATGCCTGGTTTTTAAATTCTAGTAAATCCAAAACTCATCTAAAATTCATGAAACTTGGCATGCTATCATGGAGCGGCATCAATATGTCGTGGTAAATGTTTTGTCCCATTTGGGGCAGGTTTGGGTATATGCTTCTCACAAACCAGAGCTTCTCACAACAAGCATGATGGCTTCGGTAGGGAACATCCCACCTTTGGGGACGAAATGATATCCATTGCCTCTTATTGCTTTCAAAAAATTTATTGTGTCAACATAGAATAACAGGAGTGTTGTGTCAATTTTTGTGGTTTTTCGGGGTTCGTTTGGACATTTTTATGCATTAACTAAGTTTTCAATGCATTTATGTGCATAATTCAAATTTGAACTACATGCACATGCTCCAGTGCATATAAATTGGTTGAAAAATCAAATCTTTGTCCTTGAGTGCATGCTTAGGTCCCATGCAAGAAATGGGAATGAATGTCAAACACCCTGCCACCGTCACTCAGCCGCAAACATTGAGATACCTGGTTTTCAAATTCTAGTAAATCCAAAACTCGTCTAAAATTCATGAAACTTGGCATGCTATCATAGAGCGGCATCAAGATGTCGTGGTAAATTTTGTGTCCCATTTGGGATAGGTTTGGTATATGCTTCTCACAAACCAGAGCTTCTCACAACAAGCATGATGGTTTCGGTAGGGAACGTCCCACCTTTGGGGACGAGATGATATCCATTGCCTCTTATTGCTTTCAAAAAATTTCTCGTGTCAACATAGAATGACATGAGTGTTGTGTCAATTTTTGTGATTTTTCGGGGTTCGTTTGGACATTTTTATGCATTAACTGAGTTTTCAATGCATTTATGTGCATAATTCAAATTTGAACTACATGCACATGGTCCAGTGCATATAAATTGGTTGAAAATAAAAATCTTTGTCCTTGGGTGCATGCTTAGGTCCCACGCAAGAAATGGGAATGAATGTGAAACACCCTACCACCGTCACTCGGCCGCAAACATTGAGATACCTGGCTTTTAAATTCTAGTAAATCCAAAACTCGTTTGAAATTCATGAAACTTAGCATGCTATTATGGAGCGGCATCAAGATGCCGTGGTAATTTTTTGTCCCATTTGGGGCAGGTTTGGGTATATGCTTCTCACAACCAGAGCTTCTCCCAACAAGCATGATGGTTTCGGTAGGGAACGTCCCACCTTTCGGGACGAAACGATGTCCATTGCCTCTTATTGCTTTCAAAAAATTCTCGTGTCAACATAGAACAACATAAGTTTGTGTCAATTTTTGTGATTTTTCGGGGTTCGTTTGGACATTTTTATGCATTAACTGAGTTTTCAATGCATTTATGTGCATAATTCAAATTTGAACTACATGCACATGCTCCAGTGCATATAATTTGGTTGAAAAATCAAATCTTTGTCCTTGGGCGCATGCTTAGGTCCCATGCAAGAAATGGGAATGAATGTCAAACACCCTGCCACCATCACTCGGCCGCGAACATTGAGATACCTGGTTTCAAATTCTAGTAATTCAAAACTCGTCTGAAATTCATGAAACTTGGCATGCTATCATGGAGCGGCATCAAGATGCCGTGGTAAATTTTGTGTCCCAATTGGGATAGGTTTGGGTATATGCTTCTCACAAACCAGAGCTTCTCACAACAAGCATGATGGTTTCGGTAGGGAACGTCCCACCTTTGGGGACAAAATGATATCCATTGCCTCTTATTGCTTTCAAAAAAATTCTCGGGTCAACACAGAATGACATCAGTGTTGTGTCAATTTTTGTGATTTTTCGGGGTTCATTTGGACATTTATATGCATTAACTGAGTTTTCAATGCATTTATGTGCATAATTCAAATTTGAACTACATGCAATTGCTCCATTGCATATAAATTGGTTGAAAAATCAAATCTTTGTCCTTGGGTGCATGCTTAGGTCCCACGCGAGAAATGGGAATGAATGTCAAACACCCTGCCACGGTCACTCGGCCGCAAACATTGAGATACCTGGTTTTTCAATTATAGTAAATCCAAAACTCGTTTGAAATTCATGAAACTTGGCATGCTATCGTGGAGCGGCATCAAGATGTCGTGGTAAATTTTTTGTCCCATTTGGGGCAGGTTTGGGTATATGCTTCTCATAACCAGAGCTTCTCACAACAAGCATGATGGTTTCGGTAGGGAACGTCCCACCTTTGGGGACGAAACGATATCCATTGCCTCTTATTGCTTTCAAAAAAAATCTCGTGTCAACATAGAACAACATAAGTTTGTGTCGTTTTTTGTGATTTTTCGGGGGTTGTTTGGACATTTTTATGCATTAACTGACCTTTCAATGCATTTATGTGCATAATTCAAATTTGAACTACATGCACATGCTCCAATGCATATAAATTGGTTGAAAAATCAAATCTTTGTCCTTGGGTGCATGCTTAGGTCCCATGCAAGAAATGGGAATCACTGTCAAACACCCTGCTGATGACCCACAAGTATATGGGATCTATCATAGTCCTTTCGATAAGTAAGAGTGTCGAACCCAACGAGGAGCAGAAGGAAATGATAAGCGGTTTTCAGCAAGGTATTCTCTGCAAGCACTGAAATTATCGGTAACAGATAGTTTTGTGGTAATGTAATTTGTAACGGGTAACAAGCAACAAGTGTAAATAAAGTGCAGCAAGTTGGCCCAATCCTTTTTGTAGCAAAGGACAAGCCTGGACAAACTCTTATATAGATAAAAGCGCTCCCGAGGACACATGGGAATTATAGTCAAGCTAGTTTTCATCACGTTCATATGACTCGCGTTCAGTACTTTGATAATTTGATATGTGGGTGGACCGGTGCTTGGGTACTGTCCTTACTTGGACAAGCATCCCACTTATGATTAACCCCTATTGCAAGCATCCGCAACTACAAAAGAAGTATTAAGGTAAACCTAACCATAGCATGAAACATATGGATCCAAGTCAGCCCCTTACGAAGCAACTCATAAACTAGGGTTTAAGCTTCTGTCACTCTAGCAACCCATCATCTACTTATTACTTCCCAATGCATTCCTCTAGGCCCAAATAATGGTTAAGTGTCATGTAGTCGACGTTCACATGACACCACTAGAGGAGAGACAACATACATCTCATTAAAATATCAAACGAATACCAAATTCACATGACTAGTAATAGCAAGACTTCTCCCATGTCCTCAGGAACGAACGTAACTACACACAAATCATATTCATGTTCAAAATCAGAGGGGTATTGATATGCATATAGGATCTGAACATATGGTCTTCCACCAAATAAACCAACTAGCATCAACTACAAGGAGTAATCAACACTACTAGCAACCCACAGGTACCAATATAAGGCTTTGGAACAAAGATTGGATACAAGAGATGAACTAGGGTTTGAGAGGAGATGGTGTGTGTGAAGATGTTGATGGAGATTGGCCCCCTCCCGATGAGAGGAGCGTTGGTGATGACGATGTCGATGATTTCCCCCTCCCGGAGGGAAGTTTCCCCGGCAGAACAGCTCTGCCGGAGCCCTAGATTGGTTCCGCCAAGGTTCCGCCTCGTGGTGGCGGAGTTTCTTCCCGAAAGCTTGCTTATGATTTTTTCTCGAACAAAAGACTTCATATAGCAGAAGATGGGCACCAGAGGGCCACCAGGGGGCCCACGAGGCAGGGAGGCGCGCCCAGGGGGTAGGGCGCGTCCCCCACCCTTGTGGCCAGGGTGTGGGCCCCCTCTGGTATTTTCTTCGCTCAGTATTTTATATTAATTCCAAAAATGACTTCCGTGAAGTTTTAGGACTTTTGGAGCTATGCAGAATAGGTCTCTAATATTTGCTCCCTTTCCAGCCCAGAATTCCAGCTGCCGGCATTCTCCCTCTTCATGTAAACCTTGTAAAATAAGATAGAATAGGCATAAGTATTGTGACATAACGTGTAATAATAGTCCATAATGCAATAAATATCAATATAAAAGCATGATGCAAAATGGACGTATCAACTCCCCCAAGCTTAGACCTTGCTTGTCCTCAAGCGGAAGCCGATAACGATAAATATGTCCACATGTTTAGAGGTAGAGGTGTCGATAAAATAAAATACGGACATGAGGGCATCATGATCATTCTTATAACAGCAACATATAAATATATATATTGTCATATCATTTCTTATGCTCAAGTAATAATCTATTCACAATGTAAAGTATGAATTAGAAACTTCATTGAGAACTAACAAACTATAATCTCAGTCACTGAGGCAATTGCAATTTATCATAACATCAGAGAGAGTCAATATAAGAGCTTTTCAGCAAGTCCACATACTCAACTATCATTTAGTCTTTCACAATTGCTAACACTCATGCAATACTTGTGGTTACGGAGTTTTAATCGGACACAGAGAAAGATAGGGGCTTATAGTTTTGCCTCCCAACCTTTTACCTCAAGGGTAATGTCAACAATAATAGTTCATGCTAACTTACATCCAATTGGATATATGTATCGGGATCTTTCCAACACAAGGTGCTTGCCAAAGGATAAAATGTAAAAAGGAAAGGTGAAGATCACCATGACCCTTGCATAAGGGTAAGAGATAAAATTAAAAGATAGGCCCTTCGCAGAGGGAAGCAGAGGTTGTCATGCGCTTTCATGGTTGGATGCACGAAATCTTAATGCAAAAGAACATCACTTTATATTGCCACTTGTGATATGGACCTTTATTATGCATTTTGTCGCTTTTATTTCTTCCACATCACAAGATCATATAAAGCTTATTTTCTCCACACTAATAAATCGTACATATTTAGAGAGCAATTTTTAACTTGCACGGATGACAACTTACTTGAAGGATCTTACTCAATCCATAGGTAGATATGGTGGACTCTCATGGCAAAACTGGGTTTAAGGGTATTTGGAAGCACAAGTAGTATCTCTACTTGGTGCAAAGAATTTGGCTAGCATGAGGAGAAAGGCAAGCTCAACATGTTGGATGATCCATGACAATATACTTTATTTTAGATATAAGAAAACATAACCCATTACGTTGTCTTCCTTGTCCAACATCAACTCTTTAGCATGTCATATTTTAATGAGTGCTCACAATCATAAAAGATGTCCAAGATAGTATATTTACATGTGAAACCTCTCTTTCTTTATTACTTCCTATTAATTGCAACGATGACCAAAACTATGCTTGTCAACTCTCAACAACTTTTAGTCATCATACTCTTCATATGTGAAGTCATTACTCTCCATAAGATCAACATGATATCTTTATTTCTTTTCATTCTTTCTCTTTTCTTTTATTCCCTCAAGATCATGGCAAAATAATCAAGCCCTTGACTCAACACTAATATTTATTATATAGCTCATGGACTCGATTACATAGAGGGATCATAAAGCAAAACTCAGAACTAAATCCTACTAAAACTTTATTCTACTAGATCAAGATATTACCAAAAGGATCGAACTAAGAAAACGGTAAAGATATGAGTGTGATGGTGATATGATACCGGGGCACCTCCCCCAAGCTTGGCAGTTGCCAAGGGGAGTGCCCATACCCATGTGATTATATCTCTTTTGCCGGTGAAGGAGATGGAGGTGATGATGGATAGTCGCACATCGAGCATAGGAGGTCCTCCAACCTGCGGATAATGCCCTTGAGTGCGATGATATGCTCCTTCAACAAAATATTTTCACATGTGAGGTACTTGTTTTGTATACGAGCTAACTCAATCATCTTAAAAGCTTCGATCTCAGTTGGGGTAAGAAGATTGCGATCAAGTTGAAGGATGTCTTCTGCTGCCAGAGCTTGGTCCTCCGTGTCCCTCTTGATCCCTTCATCCTTGTTGATCTCCATGGGTTCTTCCCTCTTCAGCTCTATCTTCATTAGCCAAGCATCGTTGTCACCATTGTTGGAGGAGGGGGACGACATGATACCTGGCCTTGACAACCCTGACAGAAAACAGCTCGAAACAAGAATAGAGGATAATTGCGTGATACGATGGTCAAAACCTTCAGGAGATTATATAATGAATTTTTACCGACCAAAAGAAGTATCGTGCAAGAAAACGGAGTCCGGAGAGTGCACAAGGTTCCCACGAGGCAGGGGCGCGCCCAGGGGGTAGGGCGTGCCTCCCACCCTCGTGGAAGCCTCGTGTCCTTCCCGGACTGCTTCTTATTTTCCTATTTTTTTAATATTCCAAAACGGAGAAAAAATGCCATTAGAACTGCTTTGGAGTCGGTTTACTTACCATACCACGTACCTATTCCTTTTCGGAGTCTGAAACATTCTGGAAAGTGTCTCTTATGTATTCCTCCGGTGTTATAGTTTCAATAATATTAGTTTCAACATTTATAGGATTACCTGAGATATAATGTTTGATTCTTTGCCCGTTCACCACCTTCGGATTTGTGCCTTCGAAGTTGTTGATTTTTATGGCACCGGAATGATAGACCTCCTCGATAACGTAAGGCCCTTCCCATTTAGAGAGAAGTTTTCCTGCAAAAAATCTTAAACGAGAGTTGAATAGCAACACATAATCACCTACATTAAACTCACGCTTTTGTATCCTTTTGTCATGCCATCTTTTAACTTTTTCTTTAAACAACTTGGCATTCTCATAAGCCTGGGCTCTCCATTCATCAAGTGAGCTAATGTCAAATAACCTCTTCTCACCGGCAAGTTTGAAATCATAATTGAGCTCTTTAATGCCCAATATGCCTTATTTTCTAGTTCAAGAGGTAAGTGACATGCTTTTCCATAAACCATTTTATAAGGAGACATGCCCATAGGATTTTTATATGCAGTTCTATAGGCCCATAATGCATCATCAAGTTTCTTGGACCAATTCTTTCTAGATCTATTAACAGTCTTTTGCAAAATTAATTTGAGCTCTCTGTTACTCAATTCTACTTGACCACTAGACTGTGGGTGATAAGGAGATGCAATTCTATGATTAACATCATACTTAGCTAGCATTTTACGGAAAGCGCCATGAATAAAATGTGAACTACCATGAGTCATTAGATATCTAGGGACTCCAAACCTCGGAAAAATAACTTCTTTAAGCATCTTAATAGAAGTGTTATGATCAGCACTACTAGTTGGAATAGCTTCTACCCACTTAGTAACATAATCAACAGCAACTAAAATATGTGTATACCCATTAGAGGAAGGAAACGGTCCCATATAATCAAAGCCCCAAACATCAAATGGTTCAATAACAAGTGAATAATTCATAGGCATTTCCTGACATCTACTAATATTACCAATCCTTTGACATTCATCACAAGACAAGACAAACTTACGAGCATCCTTGAAGAGAGTAGGCCAATAAAAACCAGATTGCAATACCTTATGCGCAGTTCTATCTCCAGCGTGGTGTCCTCCATAAGCTTCGGAGTGACACTTGCGTAGGATCTGTTCCTGTTCATGCTCAGGTACACAATGTCTAATAACACCATCTACTCCTTATTTATAAAGATGTGGGTCATCCCAAAAGTAATGTCTCAAATCATAGAAAAACTTTTTATTTTGCTGGTATGTGAAACTAGGTGGTATAAATTTAGCAACAATGTAATTAGCATAATCAGCATACCATGGAGCAGTACGAGAAGTATTTATGACAACTAATTGTTCATCAGGAAAGCTATCATCAATAGGTAGTGGGTCATCAAGAACGTTCTCTAACCTAGACAAGTTGTCTGGAACGGGGTTCTCAGCTCCCTTTCTATCAATAATATGCAAATCAAATTCTTGTAGCAAGAGAACCCATCTAATAAGTCTAGGTTTAGCATCTTTCTTTTTCATAAGATATTTAATAGCAGCATGATCAGTGTGAATAGTTACTTTAGAATCAACAATATAAGGTCTAAACTTATCAGAAGCAAATACAACTACTAAGAATTCTTTTTCAGTAGTAGCGTAATTTCTTTGGGCATTGTCTAGAGTTTTACTAGCATATTGAATAACATTTAATTTCTTATCAACTCTTTGCCCTAGAACAACACCTAAAGCATAGTCACTAGCGTCACACATAATTTCAAAGGGTAAATTCCAATCAGGTGGCTGAACAATAGGTGCGTAAATTAATGCTTTCTTAAGTATTTCAAATGCTTCTACACAATCATCATCAAAGACAAAAGGTATATCTTTTTGTAATAGATTAGTCAGAGGCCGAGAAATTTTTGAGAAGTCCTTAATGAACCTCCTATAAAAACCGGCGTGACCAAGGAAACTTCTTATGCCTTTGATGTCCTTGGGACACGACATCTTTTCAATAGCACCAACTTTAGCTTTATCAACTTCAATACCTCTTTCAGAAATTTTATGCCCCAAGACAATTCCTTCGTTAACCATAAAGTGGCATTTCTCCTAGTTCAAGACAAGGTTAGTTTCTTCACATCTCTGCAAAACTCGATCAAGGTTGCTCAAGCAATCATCAAAAGAGGATCCATAAACGGATAAATCATCCATGAAAACCTCACAGATCTTTTCACAAAAATCAAAGAATATAGCCATCATGCATCTTTGAAAGGTAGCAGGTGCATTACATAAACCAAAAGGCATACGTCTATAAGAAAAGGTACTGAAAGGGCAAGTAAAAGTGGTCTTTGCTTGATCATCAGCTGACACAGGTATTTGAGAGAAACCAGAGTAACCATCTAGAAAGCAAAAATGTGTATGTTTGGATAATATTTCTAGCATTTGATCAATGAAAGGCAAAGGGTAATGATTTTTTTAGTAGCTTCATTTGATTTGCGGAAATCAATTACCATCCTATAACCTGTAATAATTCTTTGTGGAATCAATTCATCTTTATCATTAGGAACGACAGTAATACCTCCCTTCTTAGGAACACAATGAACGGAATTACACACTGACTGTCAGCAACGGGATAAATTATACCTGCTTCAAGGAGCTTTAATATTTCCTTTCTTACCACTTCTTTCATCTTAGGATTTAACCGTCGTTGATGATCAATAACTGGTTTGGCATCTTTCTCCAAATTTATCTTGTGTTGACATAGAGTGGGACTAATGCCCTTAAGATCATCAAGAGTATATCCAATAGCAGCGCGGTGCTTCTTCAGAGTTTTCAATATTTTTTCTTCTTCATGCTCTGAAAGGTTAGCGCTAATAATAACAGGATATATCTTCTTTTCATCAAGATAAGCATATTTAAGAGTGTCAGGTAATGGTTTAAGCTCAAACACGGGATCACCTTGGGTGGAGGAGGATCCCCTAGGATTTCAACAGGAAAGTTGTGTTTCAGAATAGGTCCCTCTTTAAAGAATACTTCATCTATTTCCCTTCTTTCATTCATAAACATATCATTTTCATGGTCTAGCAAATATTGTTCTAAAGGATCACTAGGAGGCACAGCAATAGAAGCAAGACCAATAATTTCATCTTTACTAGGCAATTCTCCATCACGGGGTTGTCTACGAAATTTAGAAAAATTAAACTCATGAGACATATCATCCAAACCAATAGTAACAACATCTTTTTCGCAGTCTATCTTAGCATTAACAGTGTTCAAGAAGGGTCTACCAAATATAATGGGACAAAAGCTACCTTGTGGGGAACCAAGAACAAGAAAATCAGCAGGATATTTAACTTTCCCACACAATACTCCAACATCTCTAACAATCCCGATCGGTGAAATAGTATCTCTATTGGCAAGCTTAATGGTGACATCAATTTCTTCTAACTCAGCGGGTGCAATATCATGCATAATTTCTTGATATAAAGAAATAGGTATTGCACTAGCACTAGCACCCATATCACACAAGCCGTGATAACAATGATCTCCTATTTTAACAGAAATAACAGGCATGCCTACCACAGGTCTATGTTTATCTTTAGCACTAGGTTTAGCAATTCTAGTAGTTTCCTCACAGAAATAAATAGCATGCCCATCAATATTATCAGCCAAGAGATCCTTAACCATAGCAATATTAGGTTCAACCTTAACTTGCTCAGGGGGTGTATAAGTTCTAGTATTACTCTTACGAACCACGGTTGAAGCTTTAGCATGATCCTTTATTCTAATAGGAAAATGTGGTTTCTCAACATAAGCAGTAGGAACAATAGGATCATTATAAGTGATAGTCTTTTCTTCAACTTTAATAGGTTCAACTACTTTTACTTCTATGGGAGGATGATATTGAAACCAGTTCTCCTTAGGGAGATCAACATGAGCAGCAAAAGATTCACAAAAAGAAGCTACTATCTCAGAGTCAAGTCCATATTTAGTGCTAAATTTACGGAAAACATCAGTATCCATAAAAGATTTAACACAATCAAACTTAGGTGTTATACCTGACTCCTTACCTTCGTCGAGATCCCAATCTTCAGAGTTGCATTTAATTCTCTCCAATAAATCCCATCTGAATTCAATAGTCTTCATCATAAAATAACCAGTACAAGAAGTATCGAGCATGGAGCGATTGTTGTCAGAAAGCCGAGCATAAAGTTTTTGAATAATCATTTCTCTTGAGAGCTCACGATTGGGGCATGAATATAACATTGACTTAAGCCTCCCCCAAGCTTGAGCGATGCTTTCTCCTTCGCGAGGCCAAAAATTATATATATATATATATATATATATATATATATATATATATATATATATATATATATATATATATATATATATAATTACGATCACGATGAACAAGATGCATAGGATAAAACTTCTGATGAAATTCCAATTTCAATCGTTTGTAGTTCCATGATCCCATATCATCAAATAGCCTATACCATGTCAATGCATCTCCCTTCAAAGATAAAGGGAAGACCATCTTCTTCATAACATCATCGGGCATACCTGCAAGCTTAAATAATCCACAAACTTCATCCACATAGATTAAGTGTAAATCGGGATGCAATGTTCCATCTCCTGCAAAAGGATTAGCTAGCAGTTTTTCTACCATACCCGAAGGAATTTCAAAGTAAACATTTTCAGTAGGTTTAGTAGGTTGAGGAGCAACTATTTGCTCTACTGGTCGGGGTGAAGATACCCCGAACAAGCCCCTCAGAGGATTACTTTCCATAGTAACAAGTGACGGTAAATTTCAGCACACTATATAAATTTTTCCTTACCAAATTCCACCTACCAAAGGCGCTTCACTCCCCGGCAAGGACGCCAGAAAAGAGTCTTGATGACCCACAAGTAGTGGATCTATCGTAGTCCTTTCGATAAGTAAGAGTGTCGAACCCAACGAGGATCAAAAGGAAATGATAGGCGGTTTTCAGCAAGGTATTCTCTGCAAGTACTGAAATTATCAATAACAGATAGTTTTGTGGTAAGGTAATTTGTAACGGGTAACAAGTAACAAGTGTAAATAAAGTGCATCAAGATGACCCAATCCTTTTTGTAGCAAAGCACAAGCCTGGACAAACTCTTATATAGAGAAAAGCACTCCCGAGGACACATGGGAGTTATCATCAAGCTAGTTTTCATCACGTTCATATGATTCGCGTTCGGTACTTTGATAATTCGATATGTGGGTGGACCGGTGCTTGAGTTCTGTCCTTACTTGGACAAGCATCCCACTTATGATTAACCCCTATTGCAAGCATCCGCAACTACAAAAGAAGTATTAAGGTAAACCTAACCATAGCATGAAACATATGGATCCAAATCAGCCCCTTACGAAGCAACTCATAAACTAGGGTTTAAGCTTCTGTCACTCTAGCAACCCATCATCTACTTATTACTTCCCAATGCCTTCCTCCAGGCCCAAATAATGGTGAAGTGTCATGTAGTCGACGTTCACATGACACCACTAGAGGAGAGACAACATACATCTCATCAAAATATCGAACGAATACCAAATTCACATGACTACTAATAGCAAGACTTCTCCCATGTCCTCAGGAACAAACGTAACTACTCACAAATCATATTTATGTTAATAATCAGAGGGGTATTGATATGCTTATAGGATCTGAACATATGGTCTTCCACCAAATAAGCCAACTAGCATCAACTACAAGGAGTAATCAACACTACTAGCAACCCACAGGTACCAATCTGAGGCTTTGGAACAAAGATTGGATACAAGAGATGAACTAGGGTTTGAGAGGAGATGGTGCTGGTGAAGATGTTGATGGAGATTGGCCCCCTCCCGATGAGAGGAGCGTTGGTGATGACGATGGCGATGATTTCCCCCTCCCGGAGGGAAGTTTCCCCGGCAGAACAGCTCTGCCGGAGCCATAGATTGGTTCCGCCAAAGGTTCCGCCTCGTGGTGGCAGAGTTTCTTCCCGAAAGCTTGCTTATGATATTTTTTCTCGGACGAAAGACTTCATATAGTAGAAGATGGGCACCGGAGGGCCACCAGGGGGCCCACGAGGCAGGGAGGCGCGCCCAGGGGGTAGGGTGCGCCCCCACCCTCGTGGCAAGGGTGTGGGCCCCCTCTGGTATTTTCTTCGCTCAGTATTTTTTATTAATTCCAAAAATGACTTTCGTGAAGTTTCACGACTTTTGGAGTTGTGCAGAATAGGTCTCTAATATTTGCTCCTTTTTCAGCACAGAATTCCAGCTGTCAGCATTCTCCCTCTTCATGTAAACCTTGTAAAATAAGAGAGAATAGGCATAAGTATTGTGACATAACGTGTAATAACAGCCCATAATGCAATAAATATCAATATAAAAGCATGATGCAAAATGGACGTATCACCTGCCACCGTTACTCGGCCGCAAACATTGAGATACCTGGTTTCCAAATTCTAGTAAATCCAAAACTCGTCTGAAATTCATGAAACTTGGCATGCTATCATGGAGCGGCATCAAGATGTCGTGGTAAATTTTTTGTCCCATTTGGGATTGGTTTGGCTATATGCTTCTCACAAACCAAAGCTTCTCACAACAAGCATGATGGTTTCGGTAGGGAACGTCCCACCTTTGGGGACGAAACGATATCCATTGCCTCTTATTGCTTTCAAAATTGTTCTCGTGTCAACATAGAACTAAATGACTGTTGTGTCAATTTTTGTGATTTTTCGGGGTTCGTTTGGACATTTTTATGCATTAACTGAGTTTTCAATGCATTTATGTGCATAATTCAAATTTGAATTACATGCACATGCTCCAGTGCATACAAATTGGTTGAAAAAACAAATCTTTGTCCTTGGGTGCATGCTTAGGTCCCATGCAAGAAATGGGAATGAATGTCAAACACCCTGCCACCGTCACTCGGCCGCAAACATTGAGATACCTGGTTTTAAATTCTAATAAATCCAAAACTCGTCTGAAATTCATGAAACTTGGCATGCTATCATGGAGCGGGAGATGCCGTGGTAAATTTTTTGTCCCATTTGGGGCAGGTTTGTGTATACGCTTCTCACAACCAGAGCTTCTCATAACAAGCATGATGGTTTCGGTAGGGAACGTCCCACCTTTGGGGACGGAACGATATCCATTGCCTCTTATTACTTTCAAAAAAATTCCCGTGTCAACATAGAACAACATAAGTGTTGTGTCATTTTTTTGTGATTTTTCGGGGTTCGTTTGAACATATTTATGCATTAACTGAGTTTTCAATGCATTTATGTGCATAATTCAAATTTGAACTACATGCACATGCTCCAATGCATATAAATTGGTTGAAAAATCAAATCTTTGTCCTTGGGTGCATGCTTAGGTCCCATGCAAGAAATGGGAATGAATGTCAAACACCCTGCCACCGTCACTCGGCCGCAAACATTAAGATGCCTGGTTTTTAAATTCTAGTAACTCCAAAACTCATCAGAAATTCATGAAACTTGGCATGCTATCATGGAGCGGCATCAACATGCCGTGGTAAAAATATTGTCCCATTTGGGCCAGATTTTGGTATATGTTTCTCACAAACCGGAGCTTATCACAACAAGCATGATGGTTTTCAATAGGGAACGTCCCACCTTTGGGACGAAGCGATATCCATTACCTCTTATCGCTTTCAATTTTTTTTCTCGTGTCAGCATAAAACAACAGGAGTGTTGTGTGAATTTTTGTGATTTTTGGGGGTTCGTTTGGACATTTTTATTCATTAACTGAGTTTTCAATGCATTTATATGCATAATTCAAATTTGAACTACATGCACATGATCCAGTGCATATAAATTGGTTGAAAAATCAAATATGTGTCGTTGCATGCATGCTTAGGTCCCATGCAAGAAATGTGAATGAATTTCAAACACCAGGGCACCGTTGATTGCCGGCAAAACATTGAGATGCCTGGTTTTTAAATTCTAGTAAATCCAAAACTCGTCTTAAATTCATGAAACTTGGCATGCTATCATGGAGCGACATCAACATGTCGTGGTACAAATTTTGTCCCATTTAGGGCAGGTTTGGGTATATACTTCTCACAAACCGGAGCTTCTCACAACAAGCATGATGGTTTTCGGTAGGGAATGTCCCACCTTTGGGAACGAAACGATATCCATTGCCTCTTATTGCTTGCAATTTTTTTTCTCGTGTCAACATAGAACAACAGGAGTGTTGTGTGAAATTTTGTGATTTTTTGAGGTTCGTTTGGACATTTTGATGCATTAACTGAGTTTTCAATGCATTTATGTGCATAATTCAAATGTGAACTACATGCACATACTCCAGTGCATATAAATTGGTTGAAAAATCAAATCTTAGTCCGTGGGTGCATGCTTAGGTCCCATGCAAGAAATGATATTGAATGTCAAACACCCTGCTCCGTCACTCGGCTGAAAACATTGAGATACCTGGTTTTTAAATACTAGTAAATCTAAAACTCGTCTGAAATTGATGAAACATGGCATGCTATCATGGAGCGGCATCAAGATGTCATGGTAAATTTTTTGTCCCATTTGGGGCAGCTTTGGGTATATGCTTCTCACAAACCAGAGCTTCTCACAGCAAGCATGATAGTTTCGGTAGGGAACGTCCTACCTTTGGGTACGAAACGATATCCAATGCCTCTTATTGCTTTCAAAATATTTCTCGTGTCAACGTAGAACAACATGAGTGTTGTGTCAATTATTGTGATTTTTCGAGGTTCGTCTCGACATTTGTATGCATTAAATGATTTTTCAATGCATTTATGTGCATAATTCAAATTTGAACTACATGCACATGCTCCAATGCATATAAATTGGTTGAAAAATCAAATCTTTGACCTTGGGTGCATGCTTAAGTCCCATGCTAGAAATGGGAATGAATGTCAAACACCCTGCCACCGTCACTCGGCCGCAAACATTGAGATACCTTGTTTTTAAATTGTAGTAAATCCAAAACTCGTCTGAAATTCATGAAACTTGGCATGCTATCATGGAGCGGCATGAACATGCCTTGGTAAATTTTTTGTCCCATTTGGGGCAGGTTTGGATATATGCTTCTCACAAACCAGAGCTTCTCACAACAAGCATGATGGTATTGGTAGGGAACGTCCCACCTTTGGGGACGAAACGATATCCATTGCCTCTTACTGTTTTCAAGAAATTTCTCGTGTCAGCATAGAACAATAGGAGTGTTGTGTCAATTTTTGTGATTTTTCGGGGTTCGTTTGGACATTTTTATGCATTACCTGAGTTTTCAATGCATTTATGTGCATAATTCAAATTTGAACTACATGCACATGCTCCAGTGCATATAAATTGGTTGAAAAATCAAGTCTTTGTCCTTGGGTGCATGCTTAGGTCCAATGCAAGAAATGGGAATGAATTTCAAACACTAGGGCACCATTGATTGCCCGCAAAACGTTGAGATACTTAGTTTTTAAATCTAGTAAATCCAAAACTCGTGTAAAATTCATGAAACTTGCATGCTATCATGGAATGGCACCCGACATGCTGTGGTATTTTTTGTGTCCATTTTGGGAGAAGGCGCACTCGAACAACAACCAATAAAGGAATTTTGAAAAAATAGGTACCACTTTAATATCTCAAACGTTTGTATAACTCAAACCGTGTGCGTTATGTTAACCATTCATGTGATGCCACGTGTCTTGGTTTTAAAGGCTATAGGTTTTAATGGCTCTTGATCGCAAACGTTTTAGACAGAACACCCTGTTGGGGAACGTAGTAATTTCAAAAAAATTCCTATGCACACGCAAGATCATGGTGATGCATAGCAACGAGAGGGGAGAGTGTTGTCGACGTACCCTCGTAGACCGAAAGCGGAAGCGTTAGCACACAGCGGTTGATGTAGTCGTACTTCTTCACGATCCGAACGATCAAGTACCGAACGCACGGCACCTCTGAGTTCAGCACACGTTCAACCCGATGACGTCCCTCGAACTCCGATCCAGCTGAGTGTCGAGGGAGAGTTTCGTCAGCACGACGGCGTGGTGACGATGTTGATGTTCTACCGACGCAGGGCTTCGCCTAAGCACTGCTACAGTATTATCGAGGTGGACTATGGTGGAGGGGGCACCGCACACGGCTAAAAGATCAAACAGATCAATTGTTGTGTCTCTAGGGTGCCCCCCTACCCCCGTATATAAAGGAGCAAGGGGGAGGCCGGCCGGCCCTTACTAGGCGCGCCAGGAGGAGGAGTCCTCCTCCTAGTAGGAGTAGGACTCCCCTCTTTCCTAATCCTAATGAGAGGGGGAAAGGAAGGGGGAGAGGGAGAAGGAAAGGGGGGCGCCCCCCCCCCCTCTCCTAGTCCAATTCGGACCAGAGGGGGAGGGGGCGCGCGGCCCACCCTGGCTGCCCCTCTCTCTCTCCACTAAGGCCCATAAGGCCCATTACTTCTCCCGGGGGTTCCAGTAACCCTCCGGCACTCCGGTTTTCTCCAAAATCACCCAGAACACTTCCGGTGTCCGAATATAGTCGTCCAATATATCAATCTTTATGTCTCGACCATTTCGAGACTCCTCGTCATGTCTGTGATCACATCCTAGACTCCAAACAACCTTCGATACATCAAAACATACAAACTCATAATATAACTGTCATCGTAACGTTAAGCGTGCGGACCCTATGGGTTCGAGAACTATGTAGACATGACCGAGACACATCTCCAGTCAATAACCAATAGCGGAACCTGGATGCTCATATTGGCTCCCACATATTCTACGAAGATCTTTATCGGTCAAACCGCATAACAACATACGTTGTTCCCTTTGTCATCGGTATGTTACTTGCCCGAGATTCGATCGTCCGTATCTCAATACCTAGTTCAATCTTGTTACCGGCAAGTCTCTTTACTCGTTCTGTAATACATCATCCCACAACTAACTCATTAGTTGCAATGCTTGCAAGGCTTAAGTGATGTGCATTACCGAGAGGGCCCAGAGATACCTCTCCGACAATCGGAGTGACAAATCCTAATCTCGAAATACGCCAACCCAACAAGTACCTTCGGAGACACCTGTAGAGCACCTTTATAATCACCCAGTTATGTTGTGACGTTTGGTAGCACACAAAGTGTTCCTCCGGTAAACGGGAGTTGCATAATCTCATAGTCGTAGGAACATGTATAAGTCATGAAGAAAGCAATAGCAACATACTAAACGATCGTGTGCTAAGATAACGGAATGGGTCATGTCAATCACATCATTCTCCTAATGATGTGATCCCGTTAATCAAATGACAACCTATGTCAATGGCTAGGAAACTTAACCATCTTTGATCAACGAGCTAGTCAAGTAGAGGCATACTAGTGACACTCTGTTTGTCTATGTATTCACACATGTATTATGTTTTCTATTAATACAATTCTAGCATGAATAATAAACATTTATCATGATATAAGGAAATAAATAATAACTTTATTATTGCCTCTAGGGCATATTTCCTTCAGTCTCTCACTTGCACTAGAGTCAATAATCTAGATTACACAGTAATGATTCTAACACCCATGGAGCCTTGGTGTTGATCATGTTTTGATCATGGAAGAGGCTTAGTCAACGGGTCTGCAACATTCAGATCCGTATGTATCTTGCAAATTTCTATGTCTCCCACCTGGACTAGATCCCGGATGGAATTGAAGCGTCTCTTGATGTGCTTGGTTCTCTTGTGAAATCTGGATTCCTTCGCTAAGGAAATTGCTCCAGTATTGTCACAAAAGATTTTCATTGGACCCGATGCACTAGGTATGACACCTAGATCGGATATGAACTCCTTCATCCAGACTCCTTCATTTGCTGCTTCCGAAGCAGCTATGTACTCCGCTTCACACGTAGATCCCGCCACGACGCTTTGTTTAGAACTGCACCAACTGACAGTTCCACCATTCAATGTAAACACGTATCCAGTTTGCGATTTAGAATTGTCCGGATCAGTTTCAAAGCTTGTGTCAACGTAACCATTTAAGATGAGCTCTTTGTCACCTCCATAAACGAGAAACATATCCTTAGTCCTCTTCAGGTATTTCAGGATGTTCTTGACCGCTGTCTAGTGATCCACCCCTGGATTACTTTGGTACCTCCCTGCTAGACTTATAGCAAGGCACACATCAGGTCTGGTACACAGCATTGCATACATAATAGAGCCTATGGCTGAAGCATAGGGAACATCTTTCATTTTCTCTCTATCTTCTGCAGTGGTCGGGCATTGAGTCTTACTCAACTTCACACCTTGTAACACAGGCAAGAACTGTTTCTTTGCTTGATCCATTTTGAACTTCTTCAAAACTCTGTCAAGGTATGTGCTTTGTGAAAGTCCAATTAAGCGTCTTGATCTATCTCTATAGATCTTAATGCCCAATATGTAGGCAGCTTCACTGAGGTCTTTCATTGAAAAACTCTTATTCAAGTATCCCTTTATGCTACTCAGAAATTCTATATCATTTCCAATCAGCAATATGTCATCCACATATAATATTAGAAATGCTACAGAGCTCCCACTCACTTTCTTGTAAATACATGCTTCTCACAAAGTATGTACAAAACCAAATGCTTTGATCACACTATCAAAGCGTTTATTCCAACTCCGAGAGGCTTGCACCAGTCCATAAATGGATCGCTGGAGCTTGCACACTTTGTTAGCACCTTTTAGATTTTACAAAACCTTCTAGTTGCATCATATACAACTCTTCTTTAATAAATCCATTGAGGAATGTAGTTTTGTTTATCCATTTGCCAGATTTCATAAAATGCAGCAATTGCTAACATGATTCGGACAGGCTTAAGCATCGCTACGGGTGAGAAGGTCTCATCGTAGTCAATCCCTTGAACTTGTCGAAAACCTTTCGCAACAAGTTGAGCTTTATAGACAGTAACATTATCGTCAGCGTCAGTATTCTTCTTGAAGATCCATTTATTCTCAATTGCTTGCCGATCATTGGGCAAGTCAACCAAAGTCCACATTTGTTCTCATACATGGATCCCATCTCAGATTTCATGGCTTCAAGCAATTTTGCGGAATCTGGGCTCACCATCGCTTCTTCATAGTTTGTAGGTTCATCATGATCTAGTAGCATGACTTCCAGAACAGGATTACCATACCACTCTGGTGAGGATCTTACTCTGGTTGATCTACGAGGTTCAGTAACAACTTGATCTAAAGTTCCATGATCATCATCATTAACTTCCTCACTAATTGGTGTAGGTGTCACAGAAACCGGTTTCTGTGATGAACTACTTTCGAATAAGGGAGCAGGTATAGTTACCTCATCAAGTTCTACTTTCCTCCCACTCACTTCTTTCGAGAGAAACTCCTTCTCTAGAAAGGATCCGTTCTCAGCAACGAATTTGCCTTCGGATCTGTGATAGAAGGTGTACCCAACAATTTCGTTTGGGTATCCTATGAAGATGCACTTCTCCGATTTGGGTTCGAGATTATCAGTTTGAAACTTTTTCGCATAAGCATCGCTGCCCCAAACTTTAAGAAACGACAACTTAGGTTTCTTGCTAAACCACAGTTCATACGGTGTCGTCTCAACGGATTTATATGGTGCCCTTTTTAACGTGAATGCAGCTGTCTCTAATGCATAACCCCAAAACGATAGAGGTAAATCAGTAAGAGACATCATAGATCGCACCATATCTAGTTAAAGTACGATTACGACGTTCAGACACACCATTACGTTGTGGTGTTCCGGGTGGCGTGAGTTGCGAAACTATTCCGCATTGTTTCAAATGTAGACCAAACTCGTAACTCAAATATTCTCCTCCACGATCGGATCGTAGAAACTTTATTTTCTTGTTACGATGATTTTCAACTTCACTCTGAAATTCTTTGAACTTTTCAAATGTTTCAAACTTATGCTTCATCAAGTAGATATACCCATATCTGCTTAAATCATCTGTGAAGGTGAGAAAATAACGATATCCGCCACGAGCCTCAACATTCATCGGACCACATACATTTGTATGTATGATTCCAACAAATCTGTTGCTCTCTCCATAGTACGGGAGAACGGTGTTTTAGTCATCTTGCCCATGAGGCACGGTTCGCAAGTACCAAGTGATTCATAATCAAGTGGTTCCAAAAGTCCATCAGTATGGAGTTTCTTCATGCGCTTTATACCGATATGACCTAAACGGCAGTACCACAAATAAGTTGCACTATCATTATCAACTCTGCCTCTTTTGGCTTCAACATTATGAATATGTGTATCACTACTATCGAGATTCATCAAAAATAGACCACTCTTCAAGGGTGCATGACCATAAAAGATATTACTCATATAAATAGAACAACCATTATTCTCTGATTTAAATGAATAACCGTCTCGCATCAAACAAGATCCAGATATAATGTTCATGCTCAACGCTGGCACCAAATAACAATTATTTAGGTTTAATACTAGTCCCGAAGGTAGATGTAGAGGTAGCGTGCCGACCGCGATCACATCGACTTTGAAACCATTTCCCACGCACATCGTCACCTTGTCCTTGGCCAGTGTTCGCTTAATCTGTAGTCCCTGTTTTGAGTTGCAAATATTAGCAACAGAACCAGTATCAAATACCCAGGTGCTACTTCGAGCTCTAGTAAGGTACACATCAATAACATGTATATCACATATACCTTTGTTCACCTTGCCATCCTTCTTATCCGCCAAATACTTGGGGCAGCTCCGCTTCCAGTGACCAGTCTACTTGCAGTAGAAGCACTCATTTTCAGGCTTAGGTCCAGACTTGGGTTTCTTCTCCTGAGCAGCAACTTGTTTGCTGTTCTTTTTGAAGTTCCCTTTCTTCTTCCCTTTGCCCTTTTTCTTGAAACTAGTGGTCTTGTTGACCATCAACACTTGATGCTCCTTCTTGATTTCTACCTCCGCAGCCTTTAGCATTACGAAGAGCTCGGGAATCGTCTTATCCATCCCTTGCATGTTATAGTTCATCACGAAGCTCTTGTAGCTTGGTGGCAGTGATTGGAGAATTCTGTCAATGACGCTATCATCCGGAATATTAACTCCCGGTTGAATCAAGTGATTATTATACCCAGACATCTTGAGTATATGCTCATTGACAGAACTATTCTCCTCCATCTTGCAGCTATAGAACTTATTGGAGACTTCATATCTCTCAATCCGGGCATTTGCTTGAAATATTAACTTCAACTCCTGGAACATCTCATATGCTCCATGACGTTCAAAACGTCGTTGAAGTCCCGGTTCTAAGCCGTAAAGCATGGCACACCGAACTATTGAGTAGTCATCAGCTTTGCTTTGCCAGACGTTCATAACATCTGGTGTTGCTCCTGCAGCAGGCCTGGCACCCAGCGGTGCTTCCAGGACGTAATTCTTCTATGCAGCAATGAGGATAATCCTCAAGTTACGGACCCAGTCCATGTAATTGCTACCATCATCTTTCAACTTCGCTTTCTCAAGGAACGCATTAAAATTCAACGGAACAACAGGACGGGCCATCTATCTACAATCAAACATAGACAAGCAAGATACTATCAGGTACTAAGTTCACGATAAATTTAAGTTCAATTAATCATATTACTTAAGAACTCCCACTTAGAAAGACATCCCTCTAATCCTCTAAGTGATCACGTGATCCAAATCAACTAAACCATAACCGATCATCACGTGAAATGGAGTAGCTTTCAATGGTGAACATCACTATGTTGATCATATCTACTATATGATTCACGCTCGACATTTCGGTCTCACTGTTCCGAGGCCATATCTGCATATGCTAGGCTCGTCAAGTTTAACCTGAGTATTCTGTGTGTGCAAAACTGGCTTGCACCCGTTGTAGATGGATGTAGAGCTTATCACACCCGATCATCACGTGGTGTCTGGGCACGATGAACTTTGGCAATGGTGCATACTCAGGGAGAACACTTGTATCTTGAAATTTAGTGAGAGATCATCTTATAATGCTACCGTCAATCAAAGCAAGATAAGATGCATAAAAGATAAACATCACATGCAATCAATATAAGTGATATGATATGGCCATCATCATCTTGTGCTTGTGATCTCCATCTCTGAAGCACCGTCATGATCACCATCGTCACCGGCGCGACACCTTGATCTCCATCGTAGCATCGTTGTCGTCTCGCCAATCTTATGCTTCTACGACTATCGCTACCACTTAGTGATAAAGTAAAGCATTACAGGGTGATTGCATTGCATACAATAAAGCGACAACCATATGGCTCCTTCCAGTTGCCGATAACTTGGTTACAAAAGATGATCATCTCATACAATAAAATTTAGCATCATGTCTTGACCATATCACATCACAACATGCCCTACAAAAACAAGTTAGACGTCCTCTACTTTGTTATTGCATGTTTTATGTTGCTGCTATTGGGCTTAGCAAGAACCGTTCTTACCTACGCATCAAAACCATAACAATAGTTTGTCAAGTTGGTGTTGTTTTAACCTTCGCAAGGACCGGGAGTAGCCACACTCGGTTCAACTAAAGTTGGAGAAACTGACACCCGCCAGCCACCTATGTGCAAAGCACGTCGATAGAACTAATCTCGCATAAGCGTACGCGTAATGTCGGTCCGGGCCGCTTCATCCAACAATACTGCCGAACCAAAGTATGACATGCTGGTAAGCAGTATGATTTATATCGCCCACAACTCACTTGTGTTCTACTCGTGCATATAACATCAACGCATAAAACCAGGCTCGGATGCCACTGTTGGGGAACGTAGTAATCTCAAAAAAATTCGTACGCACATGCAAGATCATGGTGATGCATAGCAACGAGAGGGGAGAGTGTTGTCCACGTACCCTCGTAGACCGAAAGCGGAAGCGTTAGCACAACACGGTTGATGTAGTCTTCACGATCCGACCGATCAAGTACCGAACGCAAGGCACCTCCGAGTTCAGCACACGTTCAGCCCGATGACGTCCCTCGAACTCCGATCCAGCCGAGTGTCGAGGGAGAGTTTCGTCAGCACGACGGCGTGGTGACGATGTTGATGTTCTACCGATGCAGGGCTTCCCCTAAGCATTGCTACAGTATTATCAAGGTGCACTATGGTGGAGTGGCACCACACACGGCTAAAAGATCAAACAGATCAATTGTTGTGTCTCTAGGGTGCCCCCCTGCCCCTGTATATAAAGGATCAAGGGGGAGGCCTGCCGTCCCTTACTAGGCATGCCAGGAGGAGGAATCCTCCTCCTAGTAGGAGTAGGACTCCCCTCTTTCCTACTCCTACTAGGAGGGGGAAAGGAAGGGGGGAGGGAGAAGGAAAGGGGGGCACCGCCCCCCCCCCCTTCTCCTAGTCCAATTCGGACCAGAGGGGGAGGGGGCGCGCGGCCCACCCTGGCTACCCCTCGCTCTCTCCACTAAGGCCCATAAGGCCCATTACTTCTCCAGGGGGTTCCGGTAACCCTCCGGCACTCCGGTTTTCTCCGAAATCACCCGGAACACTTCCGGTGTCCGAATATAGTCGTCCAATATATCAATCTTTATGTCTCGACCATTTTGAGACTCCTCGTCATGTCTGTGATCACATCCTGGACTCTGAACAACCTTCAGTACATCAAAACATATAAACTCATAATATAATTGTGTAAAGTTAAGCGTGCGGACCCTACGGGTTTGAGAACTATGTAGACATGACCGAGACACGTCTCCGATCAATAACCAATAGCGGAACCTGGATGCTCATATTGGCTCCCACATATTCTACGAAGATCTTTATCGGTCAAACCGCATAACAACATACGTTGTTGCCTTTGTCATCGGTATGTTACTTGTCCGAGATTCGATCGTCGGTATCTCAATACCTAGTTCAATCTTGTTACCGGCAAGTCTCTTTACTCGTTCTATAATACATCATCCCGCAACTAGCTCATTAGTTGCAATGCTTGCAAGGCTTAAGTGATGTGCATTACCGAGAGGGCCCAGAGATACCTCTCCGACAATCGGAGTGACAAATCCTAATCTCGAAATACGCCAACCCAACAAGTACCTTCGGAGACACCTGTAGAGCACCTTTATAATCACCCAGTTACGTTGTGACGTTTGGTAGCACAAAAAGTGTTCCTCCGATAAACGGGAGTTGCATAATCTCATAGTCATAGGAACATGTATAAGTCATGAAGAAAGCAATAGCAACATACTAAACGATCGTGTGCTAAGCTAACGGAATGGGTCATGTCAATCACATCATTCTCCTAATGATGTGATCTCGTTAATCAAATGAAAACTCATGTCAATGGCTAGGAAACTTAACCATCTTTGATCAACGAGCTAGTCAAGTAGAGGCATACTAGTGACACTCTGTTTGTCTATGTATTCACACATGTATTATGTTTCCTGTTAATACAATTCTAGCATGAATAATAAACATTTATCATGATATAAAGAAATATATAATAACTTTATTATTGCCTCTATGGCATATTTCCTTCACACCCGTATGCAAAGTGAGAGCAGAATTTGTGCATCTCTTGAAAACAAACGATTCTTTTGGATGCCCCGTGTGCTAACCACTTACAAACAATTTGGTAAGATTTGCATCTGTCATATTGGGTATGTTGTGATTGGTCAAACTGGAAAGATTGTCATTTGTTGATCTAGTAGCATTACCATTTGTCAACCTTGTAACAGTGCGATTTGTCAAAATATGAAGCTAAAAATCACTAGGTGTATCTAATTTTTGCAACTAAAATTTAGTAATTAAGCATAGTTGGAGGCGAGGAGGCGTGATCAGTCGGGCGTGCAGCGGGCGGCGCAATTCCTAATGCGTCTTTAATGCAGACGAGGGAGAGGGTAGCGGTTCTCGAAATGTTGAACAGCCAATGATGCATCCTCCTTTAATTAGCATCGTGTGAATGCATGAGGGAAGTAATGGGAGGAGGACCGGGAAAAGAGGCAACACGATGTGAATGCAATGCAGTTTGCACTCATATAAAGGCGCCCCTCCATTCCAATGCATCTACCACATCGTACGCACCTAAGCATTTGCCTAAGCACCTACAGTAATAAGCGGAAAAATGCTCACTCCAGACCCATGGCGGTGATGCGCGCAAGAGGCCAGCGGCCGTGCCAGATGGTCCACGACGCCGGCCTGCGACATGGCACTGAGGATTGTCTCTAGACGGTGTTGGCGACCGGCTGGTGGATGGCCGCCGTCGATGCCAGCTACGACTCTCAGTACGACCAGATGATCGTTGCCACCACCAACAAGTTCACCGTCGTCAAGAAGCTCACGGACGACATCGCCGTACTCCTCCAGCCCGCGCGCCCGGACTCCTCATTGCCTGCCACCCTAATCACCCTCCATGGTCGGAACCTCTTTCAAGCACTGGTGGCCCTGCGACTGCCCGCCGACGCCATGAAGAATGTCCATCTGGAGGTCGCGTTCGCCGTGAGGCGCCTCGCCCTGCAAGAATTCGTCGACCTACACATCCACGTGTACGAGCGAATTGTGTACATAGGTATCTACAACAACAGTGAGGACGCTACGACATTGGCCTTCTTCAACCGGCTGGAAGCCTTGGATGCCTTTGCTGAGAAGCACCTTGACCTCGCCACAAAAGCCGCCGCTCCTTAGCCGCCGGTCGGTGGCCCGACGCACTGAGTTGAGGAGGAGGAGGTCGTACGTTGATGGATGCATCTTTCTTCTTGCCTCCTGTAACCACTACTACGACTGCATCATCGTGGCCTTAATTCTTATTGTGCTATTGCATTCTCGTTCCAGTCAATACAAACATGTGCGATCCCTTTGCTTAATTATATGCATCACCGTAACTAATACTCCATCCGTCAATTTATAAGTTGTGCTGCCAGTGTTTGGGGTCGGCGCACGATCACACACGTTCGTGTGCATGCGGTTGCGCCGGGCGCGGCACAATGATGCAGTTACCCGCTTCAAAAACTGCCATGCGGGGGACATGACATTGACCATTGGGCGGCAATAGTCGGTCATCCGGGTGCCCAATAAAGGATGCAAAGAGGGATCCTACTGCAGCAAGGACCAGTTTCCCTACCGATAGCTCATCTAATAGAACTCCCAAGTTAACTGTGTTGAGGCTTGAGTAGTCATCAGATGGGTGACCGGATGGGAAGTGGCATCGATGTTAAATTAACTGATGTGATGGGTCACTATAAATATTTAATTGCATTGAATGTATATAGTGCTCCATCATATTAGTTGAATTAACCTCGAGGTCCTTGTTTTGTAATTTTTGACATTTTTGGTTTTTTTACACATGTTGATTGGCTTGAAGAAGGTCTATCTCGTTACTTTTGATAATTTTTGTTTTTTGAACACATGTTGATTGGCTTGAATGAAGGTCTATCATGGTACGTTATGACATGTTTCCAAAACTTGGACCTTGAGATTAATTCAACTAATTGGACGAAGCACTATATACATTCAACGCAATTAAATGTTCTCCAAAAAAAAGTGATATGATTTCTGTGAAATTTATAAGTCATGTATGTCAAATTAACCTCTCTGTACTTGTTCTCGAATTACCCTTCGGGCCTTTTTGCCGCGTATCACACATCTTGTTAAGTTGAACCGTTTATGTTATCTTTCCTAATCGAAAACAGTTCATTCGACTGAACCGTATGTCGTATATCACACACACATTTGTCTGGCTGACCGTTTCTGTTGCTTTCCCTAATAGCAAACAGTTCATCGGAGCGAACTGTATTCCGTATATCGCACAAACATTGATATGTCTGCCCGTTTCTGTTGTTCTGTCTAATCGCAAACAGTTCGTCTGGATCAACCGTATGCCTTGCATCGCACACGCAACTAAAATATGAACCGTGTTTGATGGCCCCGCCATCGCAAACGTTTTGCATCTTTTTTAACGGTTTATTTACACCACCGTTTGCGATTATTGCATCGCACACAGTTTCGTAGAAGGGTCTCTGATCATAGTGTCGCATTAGCAGCATCCTGCAGTAGTGGTGTCGGACGACCCGGACATTTAAAGCATCTACAACCGAACCCCTCAAGCCATCCCTAAACATCTGGGCGGACAACTCGGACACTACCCGGATCGAAAAAAGTCATCCAACTGAACCCCTCATAGCCTGACCAAACGTCTAGGTTGTTTGACACCCACCAAACATAGCCCATATGTGGGGTCGATATGGCGGGCACGGACCGCACGTGCCCACCACATGGCCCAGACTGGCCCAGTCCGACCACACATATACACAACCCCAGACCACACCCAGTCCATAGTCCACACTCTTGACCGCTCTGCTCCACTTCCTGTCTCCTCCCCTCCCCGCCCCTTTCCCTACCAGCGCCACCAAGGCCAACTCCGGCAGTGGATCCGGCAATGAGACCGACCCCATCGACTAGGAGGCGCTCCTCAAGGAGGAATCCAGCTCCACCCCGAACAACGAGGAACTCGCCCTTGACATTGCTCACAGCCTCCCTGGTGGCCGAGCGGGGCATTTGCGACTCTGTGCCCGCCCGCTTCCACCCATCGTCATTCGCTTCATCCTTGGCCAGGCGGCGTGACGACCAACGGCACCTAGCACCTCCATCCCTGCTCCTCCCGACGACGCTAGTTCACATTCCTGCATAGCCGAGCCATCGGCCACGACTTCATCATTCGGAGGCCCGGGTTGCTCGCCACGCGAGGTAGAAGGTGTGCATGTCGGATCTAGCATGTTTGACCGCGGGCCACGCAGATCCGGGACCGAGCCGCTTCCGCTTGCCCACTCCGAAGACGACCTCCTCTGTGACATCATCTGTTGGTCCTTCACCTCGGTGAAAGCGAACGCCTGCCGCCGGCACAAAAATTCCAAGGTATTGCGGCTCGGCATCGAAGAGTCCAAGCGGCTAGCCCGACAGAGGGCGGTCAACCAGGCGATGGCTCGGTGCCTCGCCAAGGAGGAGGCCGCGCCGCCGGGCGTCCGGCCAGGCTCCTCTGCTCATCTTTATCCTCCTCCAACGACATCAGCACCACTACCGACGAGGACGAAACCCCTCCAACCACCGACGCCTACATTGCGGAGTACTACCGCCGCTCCGGAGACCGCAGGGGAAGGGATTGGCGAGGAAGTGGTGAAGCCCAACGCCCCCTCTCACTATCTTATACTCCCTCCCTTCCAAAATAGATGACCTAACTTTATACTAAAGTTAGTATAAAGTTGGATCATTTATTTTAAAACGGAGGGAGTATATATCATAGGTCTTTTGTGAGCTTCGTATACTATGGCTGGTTATAAACTAAACTTGCAATATCTGATCTATGTTATGTTCAATTTATGTATGTGCTACTTTAATCACGTTGCAAGGTTGCATGGATTTGGGGTTTCAGAGAGGGGGGCGGCTCTGACGCGGCCAAATGAGGGGTGAACAGGTGTCTAGGGACGTGTCCGCGGACGTTTTCATGTTTTAATTGAACACTTTCAATTTATGATATGATTAAAGGAGAAGATTGCTTATTTACTAAACATATACAGATCAAATCACGTCTTATAATAAGAAGAAATCTTTCTCCGTATCAATCCCATTGCCCCTAATTCTTTGAGAGTCAGACGGATCCTTTTCGAGTTTCCATTTCTTCATTTGGAATCTGGGTTCTTCTATCTTCGACTTATTTTTCTGGTTTTATATACGGAGGGTCAAATTAGGACATCGCGGTTGTAGATGCTCTGAAGTAGTCTAGTAAGAATCTTCTATCGGGTTTATATACGAAACAAGAGTTTCAACCCAACTGTTCAGAATTTTTTAGAATTCAATCAATGCAAACAAAACAAGGTTTCTTTAACGGACCAAAAGTATATAAAATAGAAGCATGGTAATTAGGACTGAGCACAGTGCACTGACGAATTCAGGGCAAGGTAATTAGAAGTGTTTAAGTGAAGTACTGAACATGAAAAAACGCAATGAACATCTCACGGAGGTCAAAACTTTGATTCCGATCGAACAAGGCACCGAAAAACACAATAAAGTTTCCAAGAACATAAAATCTTTCTTGATTGCTGCCAACAAGCAAACAAACACGAACTGAACAAGGAAATTGCTAAAGGTTGAGTTGTTGATTATCAATGGGCGAGGAAATTACAAGTTCAGAATTACACTAACTTCAGACTTTCTAGCTTGCCTAACCAACAAGCAAGCCGATTACAGAAAATTCAGAGTTCTCTAGATACCAAGATCCACAGCTCTCCCATTACAATGGCGCCAAACTTTCTTGATCACCCCATCATGAACAACTCTACCATTACATGTCAAATCTCACTAGAAAATTCCCCACGATCAGCAAAAAGTAAGATGAAAGAACATCCAAGTCAAGGCAAGAGGACTAGAATGAATCTACATCCGGTAGGCCTGCAGCGGCATTACGTCGAACACCACCCTCGCCGCTGGCCAGAGCCTCAGCTTGGTGAGCGGGTCGCCTGCTCCGCAGGACATGTCACTCGGCGCCGCAACACCCGCGTTGCCCCCTGATATCCCCGGGCGCTAGAGGGAACATCTCGAGGCACTCCCTCGCCGGCGCACATGTCTCAGCCTCCGGAACGACCTCCGTCGAACGAGAGGACATCCTGACATCCCCGCTCGCCAGAGGAAACAGCGGCGGGCACCCCGGTGTGACCTCGGGGCTCGCGGCCTGTCGAGCGGCTGAAGGAGCGAACGGGCGCGGGGGTGCCTGCAGAGAGGGCGCGTGCTTGTGGAGGACGGAGTTCCAGCGATTCTTGATGGCGTTGTCGGTGCGGCCGGAGAGGAACTCGGCGATGGTGGACCAGCGATTGCCGTAGGCGGCCTGGTACTTGACAATGAGCATGTCCTCCTCGCGGGTGAAGGGCTTGACGGCCTCCACCCTGGGGTCGAGGTGCTGGCACCAGCGGAGGCGACACGACTTGGAGTTGCGGCCGGGCAGCCCTCGGCAGATGGAGTCCCAATTGTGCGGGCCGCCGCACCGACGCACCTGCTCCCGCAGCAGGTCGTCCTCTGTCTTGGTCCACATCTTCTTGGTCGCGTGCGGCAAGCCGTTGCCGTCGCAGGCGCCGGCGTCGGAGCCTGACGTGGCCGGGAAAGACGACGGCGACATCACCGTCCCCCAGCTTGGATCGCCTCCGATGGATGGTTTCTTGCGGGGTGGAGATGTTGCGTGCGTGCGGTGGACTCAGTGCGGGTGGTCTGTGGAGGCTGTGGCCGCGTGCCTACTTATCCGCTTGTTAGAGACCGAAGCGAAATGAAGCTCTCCCATGCGTTTGGATTCTGGACCATCGGATCGAGATCTCCTCGCGATACATGCTGTTGGATCTCAGGCCAGATCGCTGTCGTCCGTCTGATATTTACCCGATCGTCCTGGACCGTTGGATAAATTTTCAATGGCAACTAATTGTAAATACCTTACCCCCACAGGGGCATTTTGGTCATTTCACATTGGAGGCCTTTAAAAGGCAGCAGCCCCCGTGGTAGAACCCTAGCCGCCGCTCCCTTCCTCCCCTTCCCCCGCGTCTTGGCTCCAGTCCCCTAACCCTAGCTCCCGCTCTACGCCGCTGCCGTGCTAGCCTTGGGGGTCCGCGGCGGGTTCGAGCCGCCGCTCCTCTCCTCTGGACTCCTCGCTCCTCCCCTCCCACGCGCCTCCCCTCCTCCTACCCACATCACCGCCGCCACCGCCTCGAACTGCGCTGTTGGTGGCCAGATCCGCTGCAACACAACCCCTCGAGGGCAAAGGGAGGCAACGGCGGCGGTGGCCGCTGTGGACACCCGCGGCTATGGTGAGCCCCTGCGCCACCGCCCTCTATCCTCTCCTTCCCTACTGCCTCACCCATCTCTCTCCCCCGCAGACGAACCCCGCCGCCAGGAGGCCGCCATGGAGGCCCGTCCCGAGCTCGGCTCACCACTCCTCCGGTGACCCTCGTTGCGCCTGGATCCGGGCCGGGCGGATCCGACGATTCCCCGACGCACAGGCGGGCCGGCATGCAGCCCTAGGCGAAGGAGCCCTCCCATGGCGTCGGCGGCTCTGGAGATGAGGACTGCACAGAGGAAGAGGAGCAGCAGCTTCTCGAGGTCGTTAAGGGTTTGCCTCTACCTCCTCCTCCTGCCCCCCATCTCCCACTCACGTTATTGGCCCCTAATTTGTGATTTTCCTGAACATGGCATGTGCAGATCTGAGAAAGAAAAGATGAAGAACATACAGGAGTCGTGTGTGTATCTTCTATTGTTATTTTGGATGTCTAAAGTGTCCCTTGAACTAATCCAGCAACTTGACATTACTTGGTGTTTAACTAATATATCATTCTTATGACAGGAAGTACTAATATTATTCAGTTAGCATCCTTTTCCTGGAAGTACAATGAGAGTGTAAAGGTTAGAAAATGGTAACTGAATGAGTGTTCTCTTTTTACTGCCTCTGACTTTAAGGATGTGACGGTAGCAACATCTGCAATGAAATAACCAACGCTTTCATGTGTAAGCGGCATGTAGGGGAGAAGATGCAGCGTCGTTTAGAAAAATAGAACACATTGACACCATTGGCTGCTTACAGTTTCTTTTGTGACAGTATCAGAAAACTGTGATGTGGTTAAAAAAGTTGGCACCATAGTTTCTATTGGCAAATTTGTGATTTTTTTCTTGAATAGGTCATTCTAATGGTTCCTCTTATTTCTGACACTTTCTCAAACAGATAAAAATAAAACAAATTTTTTTACTGATGTAGAAGTAGTAAGTTCTTTTCCAAGAAGACACAATGGTTGCATCTCAAAGCAATGGCTTCCGAAAATTAAATTGATGCTTGTTGTATCGAATTGTATACTGCTGTGTAGTTTGCGTGTAATCTATTGTTTAGTCGCGATTAGCCAAGTCTTGCTATTGGATCTTGGATTTTGCTAGGAAAATAATGCTGATGTTTGTTGCAACTCTGCTAGGAAAAGAGAGGAGGAGAGATGCGGCAGGCCGGCGGTCGTTGTTGGCGACGGGGAGGTGTGCTGAACCTGCCGGCTCGACCTAGGAGCAGCAGGTGCAGAGGCGCGTGCGCTGCACCCCCACCCCGTGCTGATCTCCGCCGCCCAGTCATTGTGCCCGCTGCTCAAACTCCGCCACTCCATCGACTGCTCCGACGCCGCTCATGGTATCCAGGAAGCATGCGGCCATTGCTCGATTCTCGCCTAACTAGGTCGCCGCTTCTCCTTGGTGCTCCACAGGAGAGGAGCATCCGCCTCCACAACTGGTATCTTCTCCCCTCCTCGACAGCAACACAGGGACGGAACCATCAGCTGAGATGGAGGATGCCGCCCTTTACGGCGCGCTCGCGGTGGCCTGGTTACCATCTCTTGGAGAGAGGCAGGCCTACCCCTTCTCCCCCACAGGTACCAGCTCGTCCGTGCCATACCTCTCTCGAATTTGCTGTTTATACGCTTCTTTGGGCAGTGATGTCCACGGCCGAGCAACGAGGTGGTGGTGCCGCTGCTGTTGCTGAAAATGGTTGTCCTCTGATATTATTCAGATGTAGCTAGACTGCTACTGCATAGAGCTGTTCAAATGCCATGTTGTTCTGTTCACAGTACATTGAACACACCCTATATTCCTAATCATATTAAGCGATGCCCTGCTGGTCCTCTTCGTGTCTCTTACAGTAGTATCTCCTTCCATCTAGCAGCCAATGATGTACAATGGCACAATTGACATAATCTCTATTTTTCCTCTTACATTGAAAATTGTGTTAGCAGTCACATACTTATGGTCATGTATTTACTAATGCTTTGGCCTGAAACTGGAACCACTGCAGCTGTTCTGCTGCCAATATAACTTCATTTGCATTTAGTTTGTTGTAATATTAATTCAAGTTCTACAGCCTCCCAGGTCTTGTTTTTTATTTAGTCAAGTTTCCATCTAATTGCCTGAATTAGTCACATATGGGAGTGCAGTCTGAAAGTTAGAACAGGGTTTGCAACAATAGTGTGATTCATGTTACTGGAAGTACTGCCAATGTTTTTGTCGTTTTTCAGGTTTGCTCTCGGTTCTATTGGCAAGGGATCTTTGGGCAATAGTTGAGCACCAAAGGACAATCTAAATTACTATCATGATATTTCAGGTAGTAATTACTCAAACATAAACTTTTTTTGTTCTTCTATTTTCTCCTTTGTTTTGGTTTAATGATGCGTTGATGCCCACTGTCATGTATCCTATGTCGAGTTGTGGGACTGGATTAGGGAGATACCAAAAATTAGGATGCCCGAAATAAAAGCTTTCTCTATTCGCAAGCTTTTTTTTGCAAAAATAATCGTAAGCTATTTATACATTATAAATCATGGCAAGATTCCATACTAATGTTTTTCTCCTTCAGATGTGAGGTCTCATGTCTTCCGGCTTACAGTAGATGATACAAAGGTGTTCTCCCTATCTTTCTTTCCATGTTATTGCTAAACATGCTAATATGTGTCTTCATGCATGTACTGCTGATTCTATTTTACATGACAAAAGCATTGGCAGTACTTCCAGTAACATAAATAGCTGGAACTACTACCAATGTTTTTGTCCTTTTTCACAAACAAAAAAAAGTTAATGTGCATACATGCCTATACTCCTGATTCTATTTTACATGGAAATTGGAGGTAAAAGCCCCTATCATTCAATCTGATTGTTATACAACTAGGTTTAGTTTGTGATGCTGTAGTGATAGTAGTATGATTATACATGAGAAAATTACTATACTATTAACATGTTACTTAATGTAGTCATTGGTTCCTGAGATGTTCAATGATGTTTATCTATTGTTTTGCCACTCCATTGGCATGATAGAAAAATTACAATGAGGGGATGCACTGTACATTCACAAGTCACAACGTAAAATGCTAGCATCTCCTGCTTTTATACACCCCTCCACCTTGCTTATGTCAAACAACTCCAGAAAGTAGATAAGTAGATGGGAAAAGTAGCAAGCTCGCATATCTTACTACTTCGAGAAGAATCTTCTAAGCTGCATTTCATATAGTAGTCGGCCGGAGGAAATGTTGATCATGTTTGGAATTCCCCAGGTCATTGCTTGCAGCAAAGCGGTTCCGCGGCTAGCGCCGAGGTGCTGCAACCAGGAGCGAAAGCAGTGGTCGGCCATCACGTCCGACACCCCACTAGAGACCGTTGGACATCATGCAAGCCATGGTGACTGCAAGTTGCTAATTTTGGACTCCATGGGATTTGATGAGGTTGCTGCTCCTCTTAAAGGTATCACGTTATTTCCAATGAAGTGCATGTATAGATAGTCTCAACCGATGGCCTTTTTATTGTTATGGGTAGGGTAAGTGCATCATTAGCAACTTTCATGTTCTTCCGTACATCTATTGCAGGCCATGTTATGCTGGTGAACTCTCTCTCTCTCTCTCTCTGCCAATCAATCCGTAGATCTGTTACTTTGTCATGAGCTCGCAACATCAGTAGTTAATTCTGTAGCTCCTACATCTGCACCATACGTCTTAACCAGTAGTTGGTAAACTGTAAAGAATACTTCAGTCCGAGTCTTAACACTATAGTCTGCAAAAATCAGTTGTCCCTATAAAAAAATGTAACACTTTAGTCTGAGTCTTAGAATATTGGTTGTTGTTATCTGTATGAACTGAATTTACATATATCCTAGAAGTGATTCATATCACTTCAGGTGGATAAATAGGAGAGTTTGTGAGGCTTACTGTATGATATCTTGCTAAAGGTTACATATATTGAGTTTATGTCGGTAGGTGTATGAAGACTTCTCAAAATTTGGCTAAAATCTTGAGTGCCATCCATAGGATCATCTATGGTCCGGCTTTATAACACAAATGTTAGTTATATAAAAGAGTGGTATGTTATTGTGTAACTCCACATATTACTATGTTGCGATGGGGCTGATTAGAGACTGGTCTTTAGTACCATTTGCCTTTTATCTCAAAGATCAAACATTTATTTCCTCCTCCTATGATGCCGATGCTTGGCTTTTGTTATTGCAGATCGACTTGTGATGTTGAGAAGATTACCATGTTGAAGGATGGACAATTAGAGAGGAGTATTCTCACCAAAGTAAGGTGACATTTGGGTCTATTCATCTTGGTTGGGTTTAAAATCTACTTCCTCCGTTCCAAAATAGATGATTTGTCATCTAAAGCTGGGTCATCTATTTTGGAACGGAGGGAGTATGAACCTGGCAATGATTTGTCAGAGTATTGTCTTGTCCTCTCGCTTGTCTCACAATACAAATTCGTCTATTTTACTCTAGCTCCATTTCTTATTTGCAGTGCGTATGGAAGAAAGAAAACAAGTGAAGAATGCTTATGTCAGGTAACCTAAATATGCAACGCAACTGTACTACTAGAAACATGATGTCAGTTTCTCCATTTGCTTCACAAATTCTGGTGTGATATCTGTGGCACTATTTTTTTGCACCAGTACCAAGTACAAATGTTTGTATGTAGGTAAACAATGCAATGAGCCAATGAGGGAGTAACATGTATGCTCTTATTCCATGACTATAGATATACTACACTAAGTATATTTTTAGACTAGCACAGTGCAACAGATTAAGTACCGCTCCCTCTTAATCTATCTATTGTCTCTCAACTTCATCAATGTTCAGTTTACATACATAAAATATATGTTCCTTATGTACAACTCACTAACAAAATATAAGATCAGAAAAATATCAACTTGATGCAAAGAAAATCTGTTGTATGTCTTGCCTACATTTTGATTGAATCATGCTTGGTTAGATCGATATAGCTATTTGCCTAGAAAGATTTTACTTATCTCCAACTTCTGTTGCGTTTACCAGAAATAATCTTATGTTGCCTTTTCTGTGCAGGTTGAGTTGAGCAAGGTATGATGGTCATAGTTTCTGCAAGACGTATCTTCAATGTTCACATGTTGTTATCCTAGGCTTATGCCGTGTAGCAAAAGATGGTGAGTTCATGCTGAATACACATTGAAGCTTTCTGTTGATCTTATCTTCCAAATACTCATCGCATGTCACTTGCTTCATGAATTTGAGCATACATGTGTACTACTTGACTTTGTAATAATATATTGCACATTAGTGAGTGAAAAAATATTCGAGCTTTCAGTAGAATTCTTTTTGCCACGTATAATGAGAAATATGTTACTCCCTTTGACCCATATTAATATTCATTCATTTAGAAAGTAGCATTTATCAGAAATTTGGTTGAGTTAGCATGTTGACGGCTGCATGGAACAATTCTTGAAATCCTAAGGTTATGCAAATTGACGCTAGCATACAAAGTTTATTTGGTTTTCTGGGACTTGTGATATTTGTTGCATCGGTCACTGTGGTTCTTAAAACCGGATTCTGATTGTTCATTCGATCACCAAATTGAAAGGTTGAGGGCAAGGGGTTGATTTAAATACCCATTGTAGAGAAATATTTACTGCATGTGAATCAACAATTCACTGCTTATTTCCTTTTGTTTCGACATCGATTATGAAATTAATGTTAAGGCTAATACTTAAACAGGGACTACTAAAAACAGATCATGCCTGATGTCATATTATGCTACAAAAAAATTAGTTTTGTTTTTTAACGAGCAAGTTTTGTGTACTTCTCACTGATTGACTCTTCCTTTTTCTTTTCTTGAAGGTGGATTTGGACCTTTAAAACCAAACTATGTAACAACACAATGCTCGGATTTGAAGACATCATGTTGCGCACACGTGTCAGCTAAGGAGGCAACCCTATTGGTTCATCAAATTAACTGTGGGTGGACCTTACGAGTGTATTAATATGTTGTAGCATAACTGTATAAATCCTTTATATACCACTCTTCTCTGCTTTTGATATCTTGGATCTATGTTTTGTTGAACTTGATGCAATTAAGCTTTCTTTAGGCAACTACTGTGTTACTTTTGGTACGAATTGAATCTCCATGCTTTGTATTGAACTTAGGCATACATTTATCTTATGCAACAACAGTTCCTTGCTTTTGCTATAACTTTTCTCTGGCTACATATGTTGTACACTTCTTGCAATTATTCTATGATTATATTATAAGATTGGATATGACGGTACCCAGCAGCGGTGCTGCTGGGTGCGGCAAGCCGCACTTCCTACCTAGTACTTCCTCCTTCCTGTTATATTAGGCGTATTAGTCATTAGCACGAAAATTAGCGCATGGAGCATTACGTGAGCCGAGCGAGGCATCCTCGACTGGAAAAAGAACAGGGAGGCATGCACGGAGTGGGCGCTTGTTAGCGCTAACAGCAGGAGACTCATCGCCATATTTTTCTCCAGAAAAGTAGCGATCTTTGGCGTGGCTGTAACTGTATGCCTTACAATATGGGACTGCATGCCAAATCTAATACGCCCAATATAATGGGAAGGAGGGAGTAGTATATAGATAGACGGACGAACGGAACCTGGTGGCACCGAGTCCGAGCAGGGGTCCAAACTGCGTCTTTTCTTGTTCTTTCGGCGTTGGCTGCAAGGAAAGAAGCGAAACGACTCCTTGGCGATCGCGATCGATTCCGACCGCGCTCGTCGCTCCGCCTATTCCCTTTCCCTTTCTAGCATTTTTCCTTTTCTCGAAACCCCAGCCGTGCGCCAATTCCCTTTTCCTTTTCCATCCCCTCCTCCTCCACTGCAGCTACCTTGCTGCTTCCCCTCCCCCTCCTCGGCGAGGCGCCTCACGAGCGCCGCGAGGTCAGCGCGGGCGCCACGCCCGCACGAGCGCCGCGAGGGAGGTGGCCAATACGGCGAGGCGCCGCGCCCACACGAGCGCCGTGAGGTCAAAGTGCAGCAGCGGCCAATACGGCGAGGCGCAGCGACCGCACGGGCTCCGCGAGGTCCAGGGGCGAAAGCAGCCAATACGGCGACCGTACGGCCTCCGCGGCGTGCTCGACCTTGCTCCTACGCCTTCTACCCGGGCTGGACCTCCCCCCGTGCGTCGTCCCCAACCGCATCACCAAGCTTCCCAATGGCGTCCGCGACTCCGCATCGCCTCCGAGGATGTCCGGGTACTACCCACCTCCCCCTACCCTCTTCCTTCCGATGAGTCCATGGCTGACAGCGGCCACCGTCTCCGAGCTCACCAACACCCAAATTTGACAGGGAGCAGCATAGGGATGGCGATTTTGGCAGCTCTGCTCTGATGATGCCGTCAGAGCACATATTGCTCGTTTTCAGCATGAGGAAGAAGATGATTTAAATGTTTTGGAAGGACTAATCCAGTGAGGATGGTGGACAAGAAAATACAAGGAATGTGTATGTCAAAACTGAAGAAAAGCATACCACCTTGGTGGCTCTCTTCTCACAAAACAAGATTGTTTACTGTTTCACACAAAATCAGATTTTTGCCAGCAACTCATCCACCTTGGTCTCATCTTTCGTTGACGGCGGAGCATCAAGTAGCAGTATCTCTGCGAAAATCCATACAAGTATCGGAACCGGCTGTGGATATGGGAAAAAGAAAATGCGTAAATGCATCTCTGAAACAATGGCATTTTTCAGTGAATGAACTGAGACTAGCACTTCATTTTTATTCTGTTGGGGGAATCTATTTTGGACGAAATTCTGAACACTTTTCAAAGAGATAGCAGCTGCCACTGTTCAAGAATTTACTAATTCTCTGAAAATTGATTTGTTTTTCTGTAGCAAGTTGTCGTATGGGGACGCACGGCGGGAGGTCGACGGTGGCCATCGTCTCCGACCGAGCTCATGAACACCCAGATTTGATAGGGAGCAGAACATGGATCTCGATTTTTGGCAGCTCTGTTCTGATGAAGCTAGCATGGTTAGGTAGTTCCCCTCACGCACAGCTTGCTCGTTTTCAGCTTGCTTGTATGGACTAATCCAGTGAGGATGCTGGGCAAGAAAATAGAAGGAATGTGGATCTCAAGACTGAAGAAAAGCAGGCCTCCTTGGTGGCTCTGTGCTCAGAAAAGCAGATTCGCAAAACTCTGATTTTTCGACAGCAACTCATCCGCCTCAGTCTCGTTTTCGTTGACGGCAGAGCACCACGTAGCAGTGTTCGGGAGCGCATCTTTGCAAAAATCTATACAAGTATCAGAACCGGTTGTGGAGATGGGAAAAAGGAAATCCCTAATTGCATATTTGAAACCATGACATTTTTCATGGAAGGGCTGGGCGTTTTGGCACCAATAACTTTTGTTTCGCCAGCCTCGGACTCAGATGTCCTTAACCAAGTAGGTCTATCTGTCTGTCTGACTCTGTTTTTTGGTATACCTGATTTTGATCAAGTGGAGTAACAAGAAGATTGTTGTATGAATGAAGGTGCAAGAACTGTTTGAGGTGGACATCAAGGAGCTGCATGAGCAGATTGACACTTCAGCATACAGTAAGTGCCGCATACAGAGCTGGTGGGTTGTTTGAAATGTAATATGTCTCTGATTTGTTTTTTGTCCAAGACATGATATTACAGTGGCTTCATAGACGACGACCCCGACATTGCAAGGACGACAGAAGGAGAAGATGGAAGATGGGATCCTTGAAAGTTTGCTTCAAGTGATGTTGTTTTTTGCCTGCCTACTCTGCTGCCAGGGAGGCATCAGCAGCAGCTGTACCCTTTTTTAGTCTGAGAGAGATGTTTGTTTTGTTAATTAGGCCAAATGAAAATGATTTTACTTGTGCTAGAATTGGATGGATGAATGTATGATGCATGGTTTTCTTTGAAATTTTAAAAAATCATGATATTTCGACAAAACTTATTTTTCTTTCAAACCATGCATTATATCGTTATATATTATATCTAATCCTGTAACATTCTAAAGTTTTCAAATTTGCTTGCTTGGATAATTTTATTTGGTTGAAGAATCTTTTTTGGATGAAATTCTGAACACTATTCAAAGAAATCAGCAGCTGCCATTCTTCAAGAATGTACTAATTCTCTGAACATTGTTTTGTTTTTTCTGTAGCAAATTATTCTATTAATACTAAATACTATGCAAGGAAAGTCAGCAGCTGCCATTGTTTCATAGAATGAGCTAATTATTTGGAGAACGTTTGTTTTTCTATAGCAAATTATTGTATGAATTCTGAACATTGTTCAAAGAAATTGAGCTCTGAACATTGTTCAAACAACAGAGATAGAGCAGTCTGTATATACATTGAGCATTAAGCTAGAAGAATTCTTAGCTAATCTTTGACGAGACATTGGTGTGCTGAATGATCTCTGTTACCCACCATAGTTTATTTCTTTATAATGATCTCTGTTCCAATTTAGTACTTGCGGTGTCAAATTCAATTTTGTCATAAATTAGGATTTTGTTTAGTTATAAATTTTAGGTTTCTAATCTGGTGCTTGCTACTCCTTTTGACCATTTTACAGGTCGGAGTTGAAACATACCCACAAGACAGAACTCAGCTCCGGATTAGTCCTTCCGGAGCTGAGTTATTTTACATCAGTTTACCTCCTTTTAGCAGCTGCCATTATTCCTGGTACTCCTTTTGACCATTGTTCAAAGAAATCAGCAGCTGCCCTTATTTTACATCAGCTTACCCCCTTTTAGCATAAAGAACTCATTTTCTCGCCACTCCTAATTTTTTATTGTGCTTTTGTGTAGGAAGAGAAATTGATTTTCAGACAACAAGAACAACAGGGATGGTATTTAGGTTGACATATCTCCATAGGGAATCTAACCTCTCCAGGGATAAGTAAGATGAAAAACATCCATTGAAAGCACCACAAAGGTAACTAAGCAATGGTAACATCATTTCAAGACCATCCTTTTATTTCTTTCGTCCCCTAATTTATCGTAGGTTAATAACTTACAGCGTAAATGTCAATAACTTACAGCATAAATATCTTTTTATAGGAAGTCTTTCACACTAAAACGACAACACTGGCCTTACAAGATACTTTCTTTTTTCGTCCACTGTTCTTCGTGCTAGTATCAGGTTCAGTAACATACACACAAGTAAAAATGCACATCGTTTCTCTCTGCGCCCACCATGCAAAAAAAAAGTGCCGAAGAAGATAATTGCCTCCATTTCTTTTCCCATATCATCATATGCGCGTTGTAGCTCTCTGGTCCAGCCCACGACGCCGTGTTATGTCGCCTGTTTTTGGAGGACAGGTAAAGGGAATTAGTCCCTTCTACTTTCTATATAAGAAAATATGATAGCCATAAGAAATCTTATAAGATTAACACTGCTAGTCTAGAATATTTAAGCATTACCGGGTTATTTTGGGGGCATTGTGGCTTTTTATGGCCTGGCAGCCTGCACTTGGAACACTTCCTTACTGCTTTTTGTTTCTTAAGCTTATCAGAAGCCTTTTCATACATGGTCTTTGGCCTATCACCAAGATTGAAACCTTTTGTGCGTGACAGCGGGGGGTCTCTCAAACCAAATGTTTGATGCACCTCAATGCCACCCATGCTAGATGCACCGATGGTAGACACAACATTTTGATGCACCTGCGTAGGGATGTGCAGGTCGCCATCCCCTTCTTGCCTGGCATCAACACCTGGCTCATGACTATAGAATGCCTGACTGTCAAGTGTGTTCTCTGTCCATTTTGACCACATTTTGACCAACATTTCCATCTGTCATCATAGCTAACACATGGCCTGCAGCTACTGTCCACCTAGGATTTAAAGCTTTCAGGGAGGCTACTCAACGACGAGGACGCCAAGACGAGTACGTGAGACCACTGCCACCCTGTCTATCTTAAGGTAATGCGAGTCGAGGCGGACGTCGTCGCGGTAGCGACGACGGACGCCAAGACGAGCACGTGACACCATTGCCACCCTGTCTATCTTAGGTTAACGCGAGTCGAGGCGGACGTCGTCGCTGTAGCGACGACGGACGCCGAGACGAGCACGTGACACCACTGCAACCCTGTTTATCTTAGGGCAACGCGAGTCGAGGCGGACGTCGTCGCGGTAGAGACGACGGACGCCGAGACGAGCACGTGACACCAATGCCACCATGTCTATCTTAGGGTTACGCGAGTCGAGGCGGACGTCGTCGCGGTATGACGGACGCCGAGACGAGCACGTGACATCCCTGCCACCCTGTCTATCTTAGGGTAACGCGAGTCGAGGCGGACGTCGTCGCTATAGCGACGACGGACGCCGAGACGATAACGTGGCACCACTGCCACCCTGTCTATCTTAGGGTAACGTGAGTCGAGGCGGACGTCGTCGCGGTAGCGGCGAGCACGTGGCACCACTGCCACCCTGTCTATCTTAGGGTAACGCGAGTCGAGGCGGACGTCATCGCGGTAGCGACGACGGACGCCGAGACGAGCACATGACATGAGTGCCACCCTGTCTATCTTAGGGTAACGCGAGTCGAGGCGGACGTCGTCGCGGTAGCGACGACGGACGCCGAGACGAACACGTGACACGAATGCCACCCTGTCTATCTTAGGGTTACGCGAGTCGAGGCGGGCGTCGTCGCGGTAGCGACGACGGACGCCGAGACGAGGACGTGACACCACTGCCACCCTGTCTATCTTAGGGTAACGCGAGTCGAGGCGGACGTTGTCACTGTAGCAACGACGGACGCCGAGACGAGCACGTGGCACCACTGCCACCCTGTCTATCTTAGGGTAACGCGAGTCAAGGCGGACATCGTCGCGGTAGCGACGACGGACGCCGAGACGAGCACGTGACACGAATGCCACCCAGTCTATCTTAGGGTAACGCGAGTCGAGGCGGACATCGTCGCTACCACGACGGATGCTGAGACGAGCACGTGACACCAATGCCACCCTGTATATCTTAGGGTTACGCGAGTCGAGGCGGACGTCGTCGCGGTCGTGACGACGGACGCCGAGACGAGCACGTGACACCACTGCCACCATGTCTATCTTAGGGTAACGCGAGTCAAGGCGGACGTCGTCACTGTAGCGACGACGGACGCCGAGACGAGCACGTGGCACCACCGCCACCTTGTCTATCTTAGGGTAACGCGAGTCGAGGCGGACGTCGTCGCGGTAGCGACGACGGACGCCGAGACGAGCACGTGACACGAATGCCAACCTGTCTATCTTAGGGTAACGCGAGTCGAGGCAGACGTCGTCGCAGTAGCGACGACGGACGCCGAGACGAGCACGTGACATGAATGCCACTGAGGGAGTCCTGGATTAGGGGGTGTCCGGATAGCCGGACTATACCTTCAGTCGGACTCCTGGACTATGAAGATACAAGATTGAAGACTTCGTCCCGTGTCCGGAAGGGACTTTCCTTAGCGTGGAAGGCAAGCTTGGCGATGCGAATATGTAGATCTCCTACCATTGTAACCGACTCTGTGTAACCCTAATCCTCTCCGGTGTCTATATAAACCGGATGGTTTTAGTCCGTAGGACAGAATAACAATCATACCATAGGCTAGCTTCTAGGCTTTAGCCTCCTTGATCTCGTGGTAGATCTACTCTTGTACTACGCATATCATCAATATTAATCAAGCAGGACGTAGGGTTTTACCTCCATCAAGAGGGCCCGAACCTGGGTAAAACATCGTGTCTCCTGCCTCCTGTTACCATCCGCCTAGACGCACAGTTCGGGACCCCTACCCGAGATCCGTCGGTTTTGACACCGACATTGGTGCTTTCATTGAGAGTTCCTCTGTGTCGTCACTTTTAGTCCCGATGGCTCCTCCGATCATCAATAGCGACGCAGTCTAGGGTGAGACCTTTCTTCCTGGACAGATCTTCGTCTTCGGCGACTTCGCACTGCGGGCCAATTCGCTTGGCCATTTGGAGCAGATCGAAAGCTACGCCCCTGGCCATCAGGTCAGATTTGGAAGTTTAAACTACACGACTGACATCCGCAGGGACTTGATCTTCGACGGATTCGAGCCACTGTCTAGCGCGCCGCACTGTCACGACGGGCATGATCTAGCTCTGCGGCCGAACAGTGCCCTGGAGGCCGCACCCGCATCGGCTTTGACCCTTAATTCGGAGCCAACTACGCCGACCGAGGATGAGTGGTTGGACGCCGCCTCAGGGGCTGCGATCCCTACGGCGATCGAGCCGAACACCAGCCCCGCACTCCGCGAGGCTCGTGACTCCAAGGAACCGGACTCCTCTCCGGACTCCGAGCCCTCCGCGCCCCTGCCGATCGAATCCGATTGGGCGCCGACCATGGAGTTTACCACCGCGAACATCTTTCAGCACTCGCCTTTCGGCGATATTCTGAAGTCACTAAGGTCTCTCTCTTTATCAGGAGAGCCCTGGCCGGACTACGGTCAGCAAGTTTGGGATACGGACGATGAAGAAATTCAAAGCCCACCCATCACCCACTTTGTAGCCACTCTCGACGATTTAACCGACATGCTCGACTTCGACTCCGAAGACATCGACGGTATGGACGCTGATGTAGGAGACGATCAAGAACCAGCGCCTATAGGGCACTGGAAAGCCACCTCGTCATATGACATATACATGGTGGACATCCCAAAAGAAGGAGATGGCGATGGAATTGCGGAGGATGACCCCTCCAAGAAACAGCCTAAGCGCCGGCGTCAGCGGCGCCGCTCTAAATCCCGTCAAAGCAAAAACGGTGATTCTGGCACGGGAGATAATAATACTCTGGACAGTGCCGAAGAAAACCCCCTCCAGCAAGATCCAGCACAGGAGGATGGAGAAGCCAGCCCTCATGAGAGAGCGGCAGACAGAGAGGTCGAGGATGATAATTATATGCCTCCCTCCGAAGACGAGGTAAGCCTCGACGACGACGAATTCGTCGTGCTAGAGGATCCCGTCGAGCAAGAGCGTTTTCAACGCAGGCTTATGGCCACGGCAAGCAGCCTCAAGAAAAAACAGCAACAGCTTAGAGCTGATCAAGATTTGCTAGCCGACAGATGGACTGAAGTCCTTGCGGCCGAAGAGTATGAACTCGAACGCCCCTCCAAGAGCTACCCAAAGCGCAGATTGCTACCCCGATTAGAGGAGGAAGCACCTAAACCTACATCACCAGCACATGATACGGCCGACCGGCCACCTCGTGGCCGCGACAGAGAGGCCTCTCGGCCCTCCACTCAAGTCGCACCCCGGCACCGCTCAAAACATACCAAGGCACGGGAAAATGCGTCAGACCTGCGAGATATATTGGAGGACAAGGCAAGGCAAACAAGATCGATCTACGGATCGCGTGGGCGCCCCACGACTCGAGACGATAACCGTCACGCCGGATACAACAAATCCGGTAGGGCCGAACACAACAGACAAAGCTCATTTGAGCTACATCGTGATATAGCCCAGTACAGAGGCGCCGCACACCCACTATGCTTCACAGATGAAGTAATGGATCATCAAATCCCCGAGGGTTTCAAACCCATAAACATCAAATCATATGATGGCACAACAGATCCTGCGGTACGGATCGAGGATTATCTCCTTCATATCCACATGGCCCGTGGCGATGATCTACACGCCATCAAATACCTCCCACTCAAGCTTAAAGGACCAGCTCGGCATTGGCTTAACAGCTTGCCAGCAGAATCAATCAGTTGTTGGGAGGACCTGGAAGCCGCATTCCTCGACAATTTCCAGGGCACTTATGTGCGACCACTAGATGCCGATGACCTAAGCCACATAATTCAGCAGCCAGAGAAATCGGTCAGGCAATTCTAGACACGGTTCCTAACAAAGAAAAATCAAATAGTCGACTGTCCGGACACAGAGGCTCTAGCAGCCTTCAAGCACAATATCCGTGCCGAGTGGCTTGCCCGGCACCTTGGACAGGAAAAGGCGAAATCTATGGCAGCGCTCACGACACTCATGACCCGCTTTTGCGCGGGAGAAGACAGCTGGCTTGCTCGTAGCAACAATATGACCAAGAACCCTGGTAATTCGGATACCAGAGACAGTAGTGGCAGGTCGCGTCGCAACAAGCAGAATCACCGCATTAACGGCGACAATGCTGAGGATACGACAGTTAATGCCGGATTCAGAGGCTATAAATTCGGTCAGCGGAAAAAGGCATTCAAAAGAAATACTCAGGGCCTGTCCAGTTTGGACCGAATACTCGACCGCTTGTGCCAGATACATGGCACCCCCAAAAAGCCAGCCAATCACACCAACAGGGATTGTTGGGTGTTCAAGCAGGCAGTCAAGTTAAATGCCGAAAATAAAGACAAGGGGCTGCATAGCGATGACGACGAAGAGCCCCGGCCGCCGAACAACAGTGGACAGAAGAGTTTTCCCCCACAAGTGCGGACGGTGAACATGGTATACGCAACCCACATCCTCAAGAGGGAGCGAAAGCGCGCGTTAAGGGACGTATACGCGATGGAGCCAGTCGCCCCGAAGTTCAACCCATGGTCCTCCTGCCCGATCACCTTTTATCGAAGGGACCACCCCACTAGCAATCGTCATGGCGGATTCGCCGCATTGGTTCTAGACCCAATTATTGACGGATTTTATCTCACTAGAGTCCTTATGGACGGCGGCAGTAGCCTGAACCTGCTTTACCAGGATACAGTGCGGAAAATGGGCATAGATCCCTCGAGGATTAAGCCCACCAAAACGACCTTTAAAGGCATCATACCAGGTGTAGAGGCCAACTGTACAGGCTCAGTTACACTTGAAGTGGTCTTCGGAATCCGGATAATTTCTGAAGCGAGGAGTTAATCTTCGACATAGTCCCGTTCGGCAGTGGCTATCACGCACTGCTCGGGCGAACCGCATTCGCCAAGTTCAATGCGGTACCGCACTACGCATACCTTAAGCTCAAGATGCCAGGCCCTCGAGGAGTAATTACGGTCAATGGAAACACCAAACGCTCCCTCCGAACGGAGGAGCACACGGCGGCCCTTGCAGCGGAAGTACAAAGCAGCCTCTCCAGGCAGTTCTCCAGTCCGACCACTAAACGTCCGGACACCGTCAAGCGCGCCCGGAGTAACCTACAACAAGACCGCCTGGCACGTTCCGAGCAGGTGTAGCAATGCGGCCCCAACCCTAGCCCTCGCGAAAATGCGACACCAGTGCTTCGCGTACATAACTACGCTCTAGAAATACCATGGGTACAGGGGGAGGGGCACCATCACGGCACGCCCGAAACACGGCTTAAACCGCACTAGGGGATGCCATTTTTTAATTTTCTCTTACTTTCAGGACTCCATTCTTCGGAAGGCCTGTCCGGCAGTGCAATTGCCGCACAAACGATGCAAGAACTAGGGAAGCAGACAAGCCACGCCGCATTACGGAACTCCCAGGTGGTCTCTATCACGAGCAGTATACCTGTTTCGCATACCATTCCGCAGCCTGCCCCTGGAACGGACATGTTAAATAGTCCAACCTTTTTCTTATCGCGTTATTTGTATCGTTCTGCCTTGATCGCAGCCCTTTTTAATAAACAATGCATAGCTTTTGTCTATTTTTGCATTACTCTTCTTTACAAATATATGTTCATTAACGACATGTTGCACCCGTACACTTTGGTACGGCCAAATACGCCAAGGGCTTTAGTACCCCTCAATATGGTGTGAGAAGCCCGAACACTTTAACAAGTACGTCACCCCGAACTTATAACATTATATGCATCGGCTCCGAATCATGTCTTGGGTCAATAGTTGGGTTTGCCCGGCTCCTATGTTTTGGTGCCTTACGTTCCGCTATATCGGCTAAGGTAGCACTAGGAGAACTACTGCGATTGTGCCCCAGTTGAGCTGGGCTAAGCACCTTAGTAGAGAAAGCTAAAACTGACTGTCATGAGGGAGAGCTGGTCGCAGTTCGAGAGGTTTTTCGAGTCCCTAAAGACTTACGCCGCTTAGAGCGAGGAGTCGGCTCTGTCCGGCCAAGGCGTGGATAGCGCCCCGAACTCGGTCTTCCGAATACCAGGGGCTTCGCCGAAATTTAAAATTATAAAATTCTATGGCTAAGTAAGAGTGTTCAAGCATTATAGTCCGATTGCCTTGTTCGTTGTGCTGAGCGCCTCCCTCGAAGGACCCAAACATGGGAAAAAGAGTGCTCTGGTTTATCCCGAATACCCCAGCACTAGTGGCACGGGGGCAAAAGCCGACGACTCGCCATCTCTCAAAATTGATAAACGGCCGCACAGAAGGTAATATTTTAAATTCCAAAAGCATTGCTTGGCGCATATGAACAAGTTTTCAGCGCACAGGACAAAACGAGCGAGTTTTACTCAAAAATTACATCCGTGGAACATTCATCCGCCATAAGGCGGGCACCCTTTAGAACGTCCTTATAATAATTCTCGGGCTTGCGATGCTCTTTCCCCGGCGGTGGCCCGTCCGTCACAAGCTTCTCAGCATCCAGCTTGCCCCAGTGCACCTTAGCGCGGGCAAGGGCCCTACGGGCACCTTCGATGCAGACGGAGCGCTTGATGACTTCAAGCCTTGGACAGGCCTCCACCAGCCGCCGCACCAGCCCGAATTAGCTCCCAGGCAGAGCCTCTCCAGGGCACAGCCGAACTATGAGGCCCTTCATGGCCTGTTCGGCCACCTTGTGGAGCTCGACCAGTTGTTTCAGCTGGTCGCTCAGGGGCACAGGGTGTCCGGCCTCAGCATACTGAGACCAGAACACCTTCTCCGTCGAGCTGCCCTCCTCGGCTCGGTAGAATGCGGCGGCATCAGACACGCTACGGGGTAAATCTGCGAATGCTCCTGGAGAGCTCCGGATTCGGGTAAGTAACAAGTAACTCACTTTTATATGTTTGCTTTGCATAAAGAATGCCTTATCTGCCGCTATCTTTTTCACCGCATCCAACTCCTGGAGGGCCTTCCGGGATTCGGCCTTGGCAGACTTGGCATTTTCAATAGCCGCCGCGAGCTCGGACGCTCGCGTCTTTGAGTCAAGCTCCAAACTCTCATGTTTTTTCATGAGAGCCTGGAGCTCTTGCCGCACCTCGCCAACCTGGGCCTCATACTTCTCCCGCTCGGTGCGCTCCGTGGCCGCCCTCTTCTCGGCCTCGGACAGCGCTTGCTTAAGGGTCGCCACCTCAGACGTGGTCCCTACAATAGCCACGATAATCCTGTCATTTTTTGCAATTGCACTTTTTTATATATTTAAACAAGGTATTTCTTACCTTCCTTGTCCTCGAGCTGCTTCTTGGCAAGCCCGAGCTCTTGCTCGGACTGCTCGAGGTTTTGCTTTAGCGTGTCCACTTCCGCAGTCAGTGCGGCGGACGCCAGCAGAGAAGCCTGCATACGCATATTGACTTCTTTTTGTTAGACTCATGAGAATTTTATTTGATCCTCTATTCGGCTTTTCTTCCCGAACGCCAAACAAAGCATCAGGGGCTACTATCTATGCGGTAATATTTTTACACATTCTTTACTTACCTCAAAGCTTGTTAAAAGGCTGGCACAAGATTCAGTCAGTCCGCTCTTGGCGGACTGAACCTTCTGGACCACCGCACTCATAATGGTGCGGTGCTCCTCGTCGATGGAGGCGCCTTTAAGCACCTCTAACAGATTGTCCGGCGCCTCCGGTTGGACGGGGGTCACCGGCTCGGTGGGCTTGCTCCTCTTGGAAGGAGGTCGCCCGCCGGACTCTGGAACCTTTGAAGGTTCCGGAGCGGTGTCCGGCCTAGGGCCGGACTTGGAGCCCTGGAGGGATCTATCCCCTTTACTCCTGGAGTCCGGGAGGTCGCCTTGCGGCTCCTCCAGGACCACCCTCTCCTGGCTTGGAACCTGTTGGGACGCCACCTCGGCATCGTCCGTAAGGCGGGGGGAGGTAGCGGGTGGAAGTGAATTCACGTCCAACAAATCCAGGGACCCGCTCGACGACTCGTCGAGCCCGGCCTTGGGCGGACTGCATAGATATATTCGACATAAGGAAAAGCTGTGCAATAAAGGAACACTACGAGTTACTCTGGTGTCTGAACACTTACGATCTCGCCGGGCGCTTGGCCCTGTGCGGCCACTCCTCTTCGCCGTCGTCGGCGTCGGTGGAGTAGTCCGAAGGAAGGGTCTTCCCCTTCTTGGACCCTTCGGCCTCCCCGGTCGGGGCGGCCTTCCTCTTCTTTCCTCCCTCCGCTGGGGGGAGAGGTTTCTTCTTCCTCCTCCTTGTTTTCATGGGAGGAGTGCGTCTCGGAGTCGTCGGATGATGAATCCGACACCTCCAGGCGCCGGGCCCTCTTTCGAGTCCCTGTGGCCTTCTTCTTGGCCTTCTTCTCCGACACCACATAGGGTGCCGGAACCAGCAGCTTCGCCAAGCGAGCATCGGCTGGGTCCTCGGGCAAAGGAGCCGGACAGTCGATCTGTCCGGACTTCGCCTGCCAATCCTATGAAAGGTAAGGGAGCTTAGATCCCGCATAGAGTCAAACTATGAAAAACTAATACCCTGTAAAAGGTACAAATAACTTACCGCACTAGCGTGACGCTGCGTGCTGAATCAGCGGTCCTCGGAAGCGGATGCGGGAGCCACGACACCCTTGAAAAGCACCTTCCAGGCATCTTCGTACGTCGTGTCGAAGAGCCTGCTCAGAGTTCGGTGCAGCGCCGGGTCGAACTCCCACAGATTGAAGGCCCGTTGTTGACACGGGAGGATCTGGCGGATGAGCATAACCTGGACTACGTTGACAAGCTTGAGCTGCTTGTTCACCAGGGTTTGGATGCATTTTTGCAGTCCAGTCACCTCTCCTTTGTTGCCCCACGACAGGCCCGTCTCTTTCCAGGACGTGAGCCGCGTAGGGGGTCCGGACCGAAACTCGGGGGCTGCGACTCACTCAGGGCCGTGTGGCTCAGTGATGTAAAACCACCCTGATTGCCACCCCTTCAGGGTCTCCACAAAGGAGCCCTCGAGCCATAGGACGTTGGGCATCTTGCCCGCCATGGCGCCTCCGCACTCCGCCTGGTTGCCACGCACCACCTTCGGCTTGACATTGAAAGTCTTGAGCCATAGGCCGATATGGGGGCGGATGCAGAGGAAAGCCTCGCACACGACGATAAACGCCGAGATGTTGAGGATGAAGTTCGGGGCCAGATCGTGGAAATCCAGGCCGTAGTAGAACATGAGTCCCCGGACGAATGGGTGGAGAGGAAAGCCTAGTCCGCGGAGGAAGTGGGGAAGGAACACTACCCTCTCATGGGGTCTTGGGGTGGGGAGGAGCTGCCCCTCTTCGGGAAGCCGGTGCGCGATGTCGTCAGACAAGTATCCGGCCTTCCTCAGTTTTTTTATGTGTCCCTCCGTGACGGAGGAGACCATCCACTTGCCTCCCGCTCCGGACATGACTGGAGAAGGTCGAGGTGGGGAATGAGGGCTTGGGCGCTAGAGCTCGAGTGCGCGGAAGATGGATAGGCAAAGGAGGAAGAAGGCGTAGGTAAAAAGGTGGATCATTATCCCCTTATATGGGCGGATGCGGCTATACGTGTTGGGGAACGTAGCAGAAATTCAAAATTTTCCTACGTGTCACCAAGATCTATCTATGGAGAAACCAACAACGAGGGGAAGGAGAGTGCATCTACATACCCTTGTAGATCGCTAAGCGGAAGCGTTCAAGTGAACGGGGTTGATGGAGTCGTACTCGTCGTGATTCAGATCACCGATGATCCTAGTGCCGAACGGACAGCACCTCCGCGTTCAACACACGTACAGCCCGATGACGTCTCCCACGCCTTGATCCAGCAAGGAGAGAGGGAGAGGTTGAGGAAGACTCCATCCAGCAGCAGCACAACGGTATGATGGTGGTGGAGGAGCGTGGCAATCTTGCAGGGCTTCGCCAAGCACCTGCGGGAGAGGAGAAGAACTTGGGAGAGGGAGGGGCTGCACCAAAGGCAAAAGGTGTGTCTCAAGAGGCCCTCTACCCCCACTATACATAGGGATCCCAAGGGGGGGTGCGCCAGCCCTAGGAGATCCAATCTCCTAGGGGGCGGCGGCCAGGGGAGGTTTCCCTCCCCCCCAAGGCACCTAGGAGGTGCCTTCCCTCCTTGGGACTCTTCCTTAGGGTTTCCCCCTTCACCCTAGGCGCATGGGCCATAAGGGAAGTGGCGCCCCAGCCCACTTTGGGCTGGATCCCTTCCCACTTCAGCCCATGGGACCCTCCGGGATGGGTGACCCCACCCGATGGGCCCCCGGGACCCCTCCGGTGGTCCCGGTACAATACCGATGACCCCGAAACTTGTCCCGATGGCCGAAATAGGACTTCCTATATATAAATCTTTACCTCCGGACCATTCCGGAACTCCTCGTGACGTCTGGGATCTCATCCGGAACTCCGAACAACATTCGGTAACCACATACAAGCTTCCTTTATAACCCTAGCGTCATCGAACCTTAAGTGTGTAGACCCTAGGGTTCGGGAGACATGCAGACATGACCGAGATGTACTCCGGTCAATAACCAACAGCGGTATCTGGATACCCATGTTGGCTCCCACATGTTCCACGATGATCTCATCGGATGAACCACGATGTCAAGGACTTAATCAATCCCGTATACAATTCCCTTTGTCTATCGGTACGATACTTGCTCGAGATTCGATCGTCAGTATCCCTATAGCTTGTTCAATCTCGTTACCGGCAAGTCTCTTTTACTCGTTCCGCAACACATCATCCCGTGATCAACTCCTTGATCACATTGTGCACATTATGATGATGTCCTACCGAGTGGGCCCAGAGATACCTCTCCGTCACACGGAGTGACAAATCCCAGTCTCGATTCGTGCCAACCCAACAGACACTTTCGGAGATACCTGTAGTGTACCTTTATAGCCACCCAGTTACGTTGTGGCGTTTGGCAGACCCAAAGCATTCCTACGGTATCCGGGAGTTGCACAATCTCATGGTCTAAGGAAATGATACTTGACATTATAAAAGCTTTAGCATACGGACTACATGATCTTGTGCTAGGCTTAGGATTGGGTCTTGTCCATCACATCATTCTCCTAATGATGTGATCCCGTTATCAACGACATCCAATGTCCATGGTCAGGAAACCGTAACCATCTATTGATCAACGAGCTAGTCAACTAGAGGCTTACTAGGGACATGGTGTTGTCTATGTATCCACACATGTATCTGAGTTTCCTATCAATATAATTCTAGCATGGATAATAAACGATTATCATGAACAAGGAAATATAATAATAATCAATTTATTATTGCCTCTAGGGCATATTTCCAACAGTCTCCCACTTGCACTAGAGTCAATAATCTAGTTCACATCGATATGTGATTAACACTCAAGGTCACATCCCTATGTGACTAACACCCAAGAGTTCTGGGTTTGATCATGTTATGCTTGTGAGAGAGGTTATAGTCAACGGGTCTGAACCTTTTAGATCCGTGTGTGCTTTACAAATATCTATGTCATCTCCTAGATGCAGTTACCACGCTCTATTTGGAGCTATTCCAAATAACTGTTCTACTATACGAATCCAATTTACTACTTAGAATAATCTGGATTAGTGTCAAAGTTTGCATCGGCGTAACCCTTTACGACGAACTCTTTTACCACCTCCATAATCGAGAAAATTCCTCAGTCCACTAGTTACCAAGGATAACCTTGACTGCTGTCCTGTGATCCATTCCTGGATCACTCTTGTACCCCTTGACTGACTCATGGCAAGGCACACTTTAGATGCGGTACACAGCATAGCATACTGTAGAGCCTACGTCTAAGCATAGGGGACGACCTTCGTCCTTTCTCTCTATTCTGCCGTGGTCATGTCTTGAGTCTTGCTCAATACTCACACCTCGTAACACAGCCGAGAACTCCTTCTTTGCTGATCTATTTTGAACTCCTTCAAAATCTTGTCGTGGTATGTGTTTGTTTGAAAGTACTATTAAGCGATTTTGATCTATCCTTATAGATCTTGATGCTCAATGTTTTAAGTAGCTTAATCCAGGTTTTCCATTGAAAAACACTTTTCAAATAACCCTATATGTTTTCCAGAAATTCTACATCATTTCTGATCAACAATATGTCAACAACATATACTCATCAGAAATTCTATAGTGCTCCCACTCACCTTTTGGAAATACAAGTTTCTCATAAACTTTGTATAAACCTAAAATCTTTGATCATCTCATCAAAGTATACATTCCAACTCCGAGATGCTTACTCCAGTCCTCAGAAGGATTGCTGGAGCTTTGCATACTTCTTAGCATCTGTCAGGATTGACAAAATCTTCTGGTTGTATCACATACAACCTTTCCTCAAGAAAATCAAGGAAACAATATTTTGACATCCTATCTGCAAGATTTCATAAATAATGCAGTACCTGCTAATATAATTCCAACAGACTCTTAGCATCGCTACGAGTGAGAAAGTCTCATCGTAGTCAACTCCTTGAACTTGTCGGAAAACATCTTAACGACAAGTCGAGCTTTCTCAATGGTGACATTTACCATCATTGTCCGTCTTCCTTTTAAAATCCATTTGTACTCAATAGCCTCACGACCATCAAGCCGTTCTGCCAAAGTCTACACTTTGTTTTCATACATGGATCCTCTCTCGGATTTTATGGCCTCGAGCCATTCATCGGAATCCAGGCCCACCATCGCTTCTCCATAGCTCATAGATTCATTGTTGTCTAGCAACATGACTTCCAAGACAGGATTACGTACCACTCTGAAGTAGTACGCATCCTTGTCATCCTACGAGGTTTGGGAGTGACTTGATCCGAAGTTTCATGATCACTATCATAAGCTTCCACTTCAATTGGTGTAGGTGCCATAGGAACAATTCCTGTGCCTTGCTACACACTAGTTGAAGTGACGGTTCAATAACCTCATCAAGTCTCCACCATCCTCCCACTCAATTCTTTCGAGAGAAACTTTACCTCGAGAAAGGACCCGATTCTAGAAACAATCCCTATTGCTTTCGGATCTGAGACAGGAGGTATACCCAACTGTTTTGGGTGTCCTATGAAAATGCATTTATCCGCTTTGGGTTCGAGCTTATCAGCCTGAAACTTTTTCACATAAGCGTCGTAGCCCCAAACTTTTTAAGAAACAACAACTTAGGTTTCACTAAACCATAGTTCATACGGTGTCGTCTCAACGGATTTGTGTGGTTCCCTATTTAAAGTGAATGCGGTTGTCTCTAATGCCTAACCCATGAACGATAGTGGTAATTCGATAAGAGACATCATGGTATGCATCATATCCAATAGGGTGCAGTTATGATGTTCGGACACACCATCACTCTATGGTGTTTCAGGCGGTACTAGTCGTGAAACAATTTCCACAATGTCTCAATTGTGTACCAAACTCGCAACTCAGATATTCATCTCTATGATCATATCACAGATATTTTATCCTCTTGTCACGACGATATTCAACTTCATTCTGAAATTACTTGAACCATTCAATAATTCAGACTTGTGTTTCATCAAGTAAATATGCTCAGTATCTACTCAAATCATCTGTGAAGTTAGAGCATAACGATATCCACTGCGTGCCTCAACACTCATTGGACTGCACACCTCAAAATGTGTTACTTCCAACAAGTTGCTTTCTTGTTCCATTTTACTGAAACCGAAGCTTTCAGTCATCTTGCCCATGTGGTATGATTTGCATGTCTCAAGCGATTCTAAATCAAGTGAGTCCAAACCGTCCATCTACATGGAGTTTCTTCATGCGTATATACCAATAGACATGGTTCACATGTCTCACTCCTTTTCAAAAATGAGTGAGTCCAAAGATCCATCAACATGGAGCTTCTTCATGCGTTTTATACCAATATGACTTACATGGCAGTGCCACAAGTAGGTGGTACTATCATTACTATCTTATATCTTTTGGTATGAACATGTGTATCACTATGATCGAGATTCAATAAACCATTCATTTTAGGTGCAAGACCATTGAAGGTATTATTCAAATAAATAGAGTAACCATTATTCTCCTTAAATGAATAACCGTATTGCGATAGACATAATCCAATCATGTCTATGCTCAACGCAAACACCAAATAACAATTATTTAGGTTTAACACCAATCTCGATGGTAGAGGGAGCGTGTGATGCTTGATCATATCAACCTTGGAAACACTTCCAACACATCTCGTCAGCTCACCTTTAGCTAGTCTCCGTTTATTCCGTAGCTTTTATTTCGAGTTACTAACACTTAGCAACCGAACCGGTATCTAATACCCTGATGCTACTAGGAGTACTAGTAAAGTACACATTCACATAATGTATATCCAATATACTTCTATCCACAGCCTTCTCATCTACCAAGTATCTAGGGTAATTCTGCTCCAGTGGCTGTTCCCCTTATTACATAAGCACTCAGTCTCGGGTTTGGGTTCAACCTTGGGTTTCTCCACTAGAGCAGCAGCTGATTTGCCGTTTCATGAAGTATCCCTTCTTGCCCTTGCCCTGCTTGAAACTAGTGGTTTCACTAACCATCAACAATTGATGCTCCTTCTTGATTTCTACTTTCGCGGTGTCAAACATCGCGAATATTTCAAGGATCATCATATCTATCCCTGATATGTTATAGTTCATTACGAAGCTCTAGCAGCTTGGTGGCAATGACTTTGGAGAAGCATCACTATCTTATCTGGAAGATCAACTCCCACTCGATTCAAGTGATTGTTGTACTCAGACAATCTGAGCACAAGCTCAACGATTGAGCTTTTCTCCCTTAGTTTGCAGGTCAAGAAAATCATCGGAGGTCTTATACCTATTGACGTGGGCACGAGCCTGAAATCCCAATTTCAGCCCTTGAAACATCTTATATGTTCCGCAACTTTTCAAAAATGTCTTCGGTGCCTCAATTCTAAACCATTTAACATTACCGAACTATCATGTAGTCATCAACACGTGTATGTCGGATGTTCGCAACATCCACAGACCACGTTCGAGGTCCAACACACCGAGCGGTGCATTAAGGACATAAGCCATCTACTGTCCGCATAATTGCTACTATCAACTTTCAACTATATTTTCTCTAGGAACATATCTAAAACAGTAGAACTAAAGCGCGAGCTACGACATAATTTGCAAAGATCTTTTGACTATGTTCAGGATAATTAAGTTCATCTTATGAACTCCCACTCAGATAGACATCCCTCCAGTCATCCAAGTGATTACATGATCCGAGTCAACTAGGCCGTGTCCGATCATCACGTGAGACGGACTAGTCAACGTCGGTGAACATCTTCATGTCGATCGTATCTACCATACGACTCATGCTCGACCTTTCGGTCTTCTGTGTTCCGAGGCCATGTCTGTACATGCTAGGCTCGTCAAGTCAACCTAAGTGTTTCGCGTGTGTAAATCTGTCTTACACCCGTTGTATGTGAACGTAAGAATCTATCACACTCGATCATCACGTGGTGCTTCGAAACGACGAACTTTCGCAACGGTGCACAGTTAGGGGGAACACTTTCTTGAAATTTTAATGAGGGATCATCTTATTTACTATCGTCGTTCTAAGCAAATAAGATGCAAAAACATGATAAACATCACATGCAATCAAATAGTGACATGATATGGCCATCATCACTTTGCTCCTTTTGATCTCCATCTTCGGGGCTCCATGATCATCGTCGTCACCGGCATGACACCATGATCTCCATCATCATGATCCCCATCATCGTGTCTTCATGAAGTTGTCACGTTAACTATTACTTCTACTACTACAGCTAACGGTTAGCAATAAAGTAAAGTAATTACATGACGTTTATGTTGACACGCAGGTCATAAATAAATTAAGACAACTCCTATGGCTCCTGCCGGTTGTCATACTCATCGACATGCAAGTCGTGATTCCTATTACAAGAACATGATCATCTCATACATCACATATATCATTCATCACATCCTTTTGGCCATATCACATCACATAGCATACCCTGCAAAAACAAGTTAGACGTCCTCTAATTGTTGTTTGCATGTTTTACGTGGCTGCTATGGGTTTCTAGCAAGAACGTTTCTTACCTACGCAAAACCACAACGTGATATGTCAATTGCTATTTACCCTTCATAAGGACCCTTTTCATCGAATCCGATCCGACTAAAGTGGGAGAGACTGGCACCCGCTAGCCACCTTATGCAACTAGTGCATGTCAGTCGGTGGAACCTGTCTCACGTAAGAGTACGTGTAAGGTCGGTCCGGGCCGCTTCATCCCACAATGCCGCCGAATCAAGATTGACTAGTAACGGTAAGCATATTGAACAAAATCAACGCCCACAACTACTTTGTGTTCTACTCGTGCAAAGAATCTACGCAATAGACCTAGCTCATGATGCCACTGTTGGGGAACGTAGCAGAAATTCAAAATTTTCCTACGTGTCACCAAGATCTATCTATGGAGAAACCAACAACGAGGGGAAGGAGAGTGCATCTACATATCCTTGTAGATCGCTAAGCGGAAGCGTTCAAGTGAACGGGGTTGATGGAGTCGTACTCGTCGTGATTCAGATCACCGATGATCCTAGTGCCGAACGGACAGCACCTCCGCGTTCAACACACGTACAGCCCGATGACGTCTCCCACGCCTTGATCACATTGTTCCGCAACACATGTACTCGTTCCGCAACACATCATCCCGTGATCAACTCCTTGATCACATTGTGCACATTATGATGATGTCCTACCGAGTGGGCCCAGAGATACCTCTCCGTCACACGGAGTGACAAATCCCAGTCTCGATTCGTGCCAACCCAACAGACACTTTCGGAGATACCTGTAGTGTACCTTTATAGCCACCCAGTTACGTTGTGGCGTTTGGCAGACCCAAAGCATTCCTACGGTATCCGGGAGTTGCACAATCTCATGGTCTAAGGAAATGATACTTGACATTATAAAAGCTTTAGCATACGAACTACATGATCTTGTGCTAGGCTTAGGATTGGGTCTTGTCCATCACATCATTCTCCTAATGATGTGATCCCGTTATCAACGACATCCAATGTCCATGGTCAGGAAACCGTAACCATCTATTGATCAACGAGCTAGTCAACTAGAGGCTTACTAGGGACATGGTGTTGTCTATGTATCCACACATGTATCTGAGTTTCCTATCAATACAATTCTAGCATGGATAATAAACGATTATCATGAACAAGGAAATATAATAATAATCAATTTATTATTGCCTCTAGGGCATATTTCCAACAATACGTCCCCACCAGCCTGATAAAACTCGCTTATCTCCCAAGCGTCGTAATCAATGGCGCGGTTGGGTTACCCACGTCCGTATTGATGAGAATCCCGCAAATAAAGGGAACACGATCTCTGCTTTGACAAGACGTGCCAAGGAAACCGCCTCGTGAAACGCGCTAAGGTGGGGGGGGGGTAAAAACGATTCGAATAAAGGCTTGGCCATAGTGTGATGTCACGCTACGGAATACGTCAGCAGATTAGATTTGTGTAAATATTATTCTCTCTACGGCAATATGTGGAAACTTATTTTGCAGAGCCGGACACTATCCTTTGTGTCCAAAATCTTCTATGAAGTACTTGGAGGAGGAACCCGCCTTGCAATGTCGAAGACAATCTGCGCGCTGGACTCGTCGTCATTGAAGCCTGGTTCAGGGGCTACTGAGGGAGTCCTGGATTAGGGGGTGTTCGGATAGCCGGACTCCCGGACTATGAAGATACAAGATTGAAGACTTCGTCCCGTGTCCGGAAGGGACTTTCCTTGGCGTGGAAGGCAAGCTTGGCGATGCGAATATGTAGATCTCCTACCATTGTAACCGACTCTGTGTAACCCTAACCCTCTCCGGTGTCTATATAAACCGGAGGGTTTTAGTCCGTAGGACAGAACAACAATCATACCATAGGCTAGCTTCTAGGGTTTAGCCTCCTTGATCTCGTGGTAGATCTACTCTTGTACTACCCATATCATCAATATTAATCAAGCAGGACGTAGGGTTTTACCTCCATCAAGAGGGCCCGAACCTGGGTAAAACATCGTGTCCCCTGCCTCCTGTTACCATCCGCCTAGACACACAGTTCGGGACCCCCTACCCGAGATCCGCCGGTTTTGACACCGACAGCCACCCTGTCTATCTTAGGGTAAGGCGAGTCGAGGCGGACGTCGTCGCGGTAGAGACGACGAACGACGAGACGAGCACGTGACACCAATGCCACCCTGTCTATCTTAGGGTAACGCGAGTCGAGGCGGACGTCGTCGAGGTAGCGACGACGGACGACGAGACGAGCACGTGACACCAATGCCACCCTGTCTATCTTAGGGTTAGGCGAGTCGAGGTGGACGTCGTCGCTACCGCGACGACGGTCGCCGAGACGAGCACGTGACACCAATGCCACCCTGTTTATCTTAGGTTAACGCGAGTCGAGGCAGACGTCGTCGCGGTAGCGAGGGACGGGCGCCGAGACGAGCACGTGACATGAATGCCACCCTGTCTATCTTAGGGTAACTCGAGTCGAGGCGGACGTCGTCGCGGTAGCGACGACGGACGCCGAGACGAGCACATGACACCAATGCCACCCTGTCTATCTTAGGGTAACGCGAGTGGATGCGGACGTCGTCACTGTAGCGACGACGGACGCCGAGACGAGCACGTGGCACCACCGCCACCCTGTCTATCTTTGGGTAACGCGAGTCGAGGCGGACATCGTCGCGGTAGCGACGACGGACGCCAAGACGAGCACGTGACACGAATGCCACCCTGTCTATCTTAGGGTAACGCGAGTCGAGGCGGACGTCGTCGAGGTAGCGACGACGGACGCCGAGACGAGCACGTGACACCAATGCCACCTTGTTTATCTTAGGTTAACGCGAGTCGAGGCGGACGTCGTTGCGGTAACGACGGACGGACGCCGAGACGAGCACGTGACATGAATGCCACCTTGTCTATCTTAGGGTAACTCGAGTCAATGCGGACGCCGTCGCGGTAGCGACGACGGACGCCGAGACGAGCACATGACACCAATGCCACCCTGTCTATCTTAGGATTACGTGGGTCAGAGGCGGACGTCGTCGCGGTAGCGACGATGGACGCCGAGACGAGCACGTGACACCAATGCCATCCTGTCTATCTTAGGGTAACGCGAGTCGAGGCGCACGTCGTCGCGGCAGTGATGGACGGACGCCGATGCGAGCACGTGACACCAATGCCATCTGTCAAAAAAAATTCCTGATTTTCAAAAGAATTCACAAATTTAAAAGTTGTTCATATTTTTAATAATATGTTTATCGCTTTGGAAAGTTTGTCGTTAATTGGAAAAGTTGTTTATAGTAAATCAATTGAATGAATATTCCTGATTCAATCAAAAAGTTGTAGATCAATTTTAGTTGAGTATTCTATTTCTTGGTGATAAATTTTTTTTAGAAAAATTTAATTGAAGGGAATAGAGGGATAGGCTAATTTGATTTTTTGTTAAGAAGTAGCTATTCATTTTAGTTGAAAGTGCTAGTTCATTTCAATTGAAAGTGAGATTTCCCGCCCATTACTATCCCTGAAAAACCGCTGGCCCAGAAAGGGAATTAGCGAAATAGGAAAAAACAGGCCCAAACTAAAAAAAACATGGAAAGGGAATAGAGCCTAGGTAGCTATTGGGCCGAGGCTGGGCCCAACTCACGAAAACAGCAACGCTCAAGGCCGGGATCGGTCGCGAAAGGGGAATAGAGGAGGTGGGAGCCTGATCGCTAAACTTGTCGTTTGTTGTCGGATTAATCTGGCCGGAAAGAAAATAGGTGAAGTGGAACAAGATAATTTTGAAAAAGACAAAAAGTAGCATGAATCTCAAAGCAACCACGGACGATTGATCCGTGTACAGGATACCCTATTCATGGTAGAATTACTTTTCTCCAAGTTCAGCTGGATGATGGGGCATTGGGAACTTTCATTAGGGTAAATATTAAGTCTGATGCCAATGTGCCATTTACCAGCATTTGTTACCGTGTCTAGTTCTGAAAAACAAGAATATTATCAAGTGCAATATGAGAAGATCCTCAAGTTTTGTTCCACTTTTGGCCTTTTGGGGCATATGCATGAGGAGTGTGAATACAAGGACAAGGACTTGAAGTGGGCCGCATGGCTTAAAGCCGATGCACACACATGGAGAGGCCAATTTTCATGTGGAAGAGGTAGGGCAACATGTATATATGAGGGGGTGACATAGCTGACTTTGGACGTGGCCGTACTGACTTTGGTCCACGCAGAGGTAGAGGGGACTTTGCGGATTGGTGCCTACATTCCAATGGTGCCCAGAATAAGACATTAGGGAAGAGAATGAGCTTGCAGACACGACATGTTTCCCGGACAAAAAAAGTGTATATACGTCTGAGGGTGAAAAGGGGGTGAGGAAAAGATTATGTTCAGGAGATGAAAGAGGAGGAAGAAAACACTAATCAGGATCCATTGAATGTTGTCCCAGTGGGTAAGGTGACAAAACCGGGGTAGCTATGGAGATTAGTTAGGACCTAAGTAACTAGGAAAAACGGAATGACAAGAAAAGACAGGAGGGTTATGCAAGTTCAGCTTCGAGAGGATCAGCAGCCTCTCTCGGATGGGTGCGCCGACAACAATGGAACTCCTATTCTTGAACTGCCATGGTTTGGTAACAATGCTGCAATTCCATCATTCTTGGTTGCCAATCACTGTTGTAACCCTGAGGTTTTGCTCCTGTAGGACAACTCGAGGTCTATCGAGCCGAGTGTTTGTCTAGAAACTTGCGTACGAGATTTAAAATTGTCTCGGTGAGTGATGAGGAAGGGTGGTTAGTGCTATTTTGGAGAAGAGAGGTTAGTGTGTAGAAATTGTTTGCAACGCCTTATTACATTGATGTTATGGTGGTGAAGGGGTGAAAGGGAATGGAGACTCACCGGAACTTATGTTGAATTCCGTTGGGAGGAGAAACACTAGCACATGCGCTACCTATAGTAACACTCTGGCCACCCATGGCTATTGGTGGGGTGACATCGTCCCTGAAAGTATATGGAAGCTTTTTGTGGTGCTCTTAGTGATTGTGAGCTCAAGAACATTGGGTTCATAGGCGAATTGTTTCATAATTCAGAGTTTAATGCAAACAAGGAAATCTGCTTTGAATTTTCAAATTAAGTATAAGATAGAAGATGAATTCAGGGGAAAATACTACGTACGCAAAAAAAAAACAATGAACTTCTCAAGGAGGGTCATATATTCCCATTTTTTTTCTAAAAACAAATTTGATTCCCGTTGATCCATGTGCCGAAAAACGCAAAATGGTACACGAAGAACGTATAATCTGTGTGAATGCTTCCAACAAGCAAGCAAATTCGGAAATACCCACGAGTATTTATTTTCTTTTGCAAAAATTAATAAATAGCCATGAGTACTGAATCGAGCGTTCCAATCCCAGTTGTTTCAGAATTCAGATTCAGTGAAAACAACTGAAAAAGGCTGCTTTGTCTTGACAGCGTTTGGCCCTGGAAGATCATGAGAGTAACTTTTCAATTTTCAGTTATTTGTTGGAAGATCATGAATAACTGAAGTACTGAATCCACGCAGACCAGCAGTAACTGAAGTACTGAACACGAGAAACGGCACATCACAAGCAAGAAAAACAAAGAACGTAAACTCTTTCTGGATTACTTCCAACAACCAACAAGCAAGAAAGTTCAGTAATCTCCAGTGACAAGAAAATTGCTAAAGATTGATTTGCTGATTACAATGGCCATGGAAATAAAAAGACGTCCAGAATTTTCTTGATCATCAAGAAGCACAAAGAATTACACTAAGTTCAGAACTTTCTTGGTTACTAACCAGCAAGCAAGACGATTACAGAAAATCCAGCGTTCTGTTGATACCAAGATCCACAGATCTTCCTTTACAATGAAGTCCTAACAACATTCTTCCATTACAAGTCAAATCCCACTAGGAAAATTCCCCACGATCAGCAAAAAAGTAAGATGAAAGAACAACCAGGTCTAGGCAAGAAGACTAGAATGAATCTACATCCGGTAGGCCTGGAGCGGCATTACGTCGAACACCACCCTCGGCGCCGGCCAGAGCCTCAGCTCGGTGAGCGGGTCGCCTGCTCCGCAAGTCATGTCACCGGGCGGCGCCACAGCAGCCGCATTGGCCTTGATATCCCCGGGCGCCAGAGGGAACAGGTCGAGGCACTTCCTCGCCGCCGCACATGTGTCGGCCTCCGGCACCTCCTCGGCCGAACCAGGGAACAGCGGCAGGCACCGCGGCGTGACCTCGGGGCCCGCGGCCCGTCGGGCAGCGGAAGGAGCCCACGGGCGTGTCTGGCCCTGCTGGGAGGGCGCGTGCTCCTGGCGCTTGCGGAGGACGGAGTTCCAGCGGTTCTTGACGGCGTTGTCGGTGCGGCCGGAGAGGAACTCGGCGATGGTGGACCAGCGGTTGCCGTAGGCTGCCTGGTACTTGACGATGAGCATGTCCTCCTCGATGGTGAAGGGCTTGACGGCCTCCACCCTGGGGTCGAGGTGCTGGCACCAGCGGAGGCGGCACGACTTGGAGTTGCGGCCGGGCAGGCCTCGGCAGATGGAGTCCCAGTTGTGCGGGCCGCCGCAGCGCCGCACCTGCTCCCGCAGCAGGTCGTCCTCCTCCTTGGTCCACATTTTCTTGACCCCGTGCGGCGAGCCGTCGCCGTCGCAGGCGCCGGCGTCGTTGCCCGACGTCGGCATCATCAACCCCCAAGCTTGGATGGTTTCTTGCAGGATGGAGCTGACGCGTGCGTGCGGTGGCGAGAGGCCGGAGGGGAGAAGGTGGACGCGGTGCGGGTGGTGGTGCGGAGGCCGGCGCTGCGTGCCGCCTTATATAGACGGACGCCTAGGCGAAGTGGAGTTGGCACCGGATCCGAGCAGGAGTCCAGAAGCTACGTACGACGGGAGAGGCCAGGATATATATGGAAAGTTTTGATCCGTGCGTCCGTCGGATCGGAAATCCACCAAATTTATGGAAACTAGCGTGTATGGGCCGAGTTTATCGCGGAGACGGGTGCCAACATGGAAATTAATTTGGATTCTGTATCTAGATTTATCTACCTCCCTCGCCCCTAAAGAAGGAAAGACTCGCTGTCTAGCACACGGAAATCGTAGGTAGGTAGGACAGGACCACACGGCCTAAGAAATATCCACGCAGCCGTGGGTATTCAAAACATGCACAGTCCATTAAGCTACAATTTGCACGCCAGTATGAAACTCATATTTAGTGGAGTTAGTGTTTAGCTTGTTATTTCATTATGTACTATTAAGTGGCTGACGTCCGTTGGGAGGGAGGCCCTAGCGAACGTCAGCACAGCCATTTGATCGTAATCAAACGATGCCAATTTTCGTGGAAAATGCCTTCAAAAACTGAAAACTGCCAACACCTTCAACCAAAATTGCCCCCCCCACCCCCCCCACTCCTGCGAACGATCCCCAGTTATTTGCATCCAGTTACGTAATATAATTCCTCAAGTCCAAAAAGATATAGGAGACAGCTGCACAATAGGAACAATCTTTTACACGCAAAACATATATAGAACAAAACTTTGTGATAAAAGAATAGAAATAAATTCAACTTGGGCCATCGGATTGGAGATACATGGTCCAAATTTAGTTATAGGTTTAGAATTTTGTCCGTGTTAGTTTTATATTTTTTTGTGTGAAACTTGGATCAACTTGTGTATGGCCCCATCCATCTCGATTCTAACGATTCAGGCTATTTTTTTTCCTTTCACCACAAGGTCATCCCGGGCGTTCGGTTATTTCAGTCCGGGTCATTCGGTTTATGGGCAATTCGGGTACTAAAAAATCGGAACCAATTTTTTTACCAAAAAATTACCTGAAATTTAGGTTCAGGCGAAATATTCGAAGCACACATCAGTTTTTTGTATGAATAATTTGGTTAGCGTGGGTAACATGACATTGTAATAATAGCATGAATAGTTTGGTTAGTATGAATAATTCGGATAGTATGGGTATTTCGGGTTTTCCAAACTGGAACCGAACCCTAACCCGAAAACCAAATAGCCAGGAAATGAGAACCGAACCCTAACCCGATACCCGAATTACCCGACAATTGGGGTAATTTGGGTCGGTTCGGGTTTGGGTAGCGGGTTAGGGTACCCAAACGCCCAGGGTGACCACAAGGTATCACATCCTAGATTTTTTAAAATTAGGTAAACATATAGAAGGCATATGCACACCATGATTTCAATGCATTTTAGTTGTTTTGGAATTAATTTGTCTATTTTATAAAACCCAAATTTAGTTTGAGGTGTATTTAATAGTCATATTAAGTCCATTTGCATAAAATGAATTTTCAAAATTTCATTAGGGCTGGAAATGATTTTTCCATGATTAATATGAGCCCGACTGTTTATTTGTTTTTTCTTGAGTTCATCGGATTTGAAATGAAATAAATTTGGGCCAACTGAAATTCAGTTCACATCTTGGATTAAAAAGAAAAGGAGAAAACAAAATGTAAATAAAGCAAAAAAGAAAAGGAAAAAGGCCCAGCCCAACCCCGGGGCGTGCGTTTAAAAAGAATGAATCGGTATTCCCGATCTAATCCTCAAAAGCCCATGTGGCTAGGGAAGGCAAAAAAGGAAGGAGTCCTAGTAGGAATAGGATTGGACTTGAGTCCAAGTCCTCTCTCCCTTAGCTGCGCCCTAGGGCTTGGAGGGGCTGTTTCCCACGCCCCTCCACGTATATATAGAGGGTAGGGGCGCCCCAAGAGGATACACCAAGCCCTTGGCACCCCCCTCTCTCTCCCGTTACTCCATTCGGAGGTGTCGTTCGTTCGGCACTAGATCTGTTGGATCGTGATCGGATCGCGAAGAGTACGACTACATCAACCGCGTTGTCAAACACATCTGCTTTCGGTTTACGAGGGTACGTAGACACACTTTCCCCCTCTCGTTGATATACATCTCCTAGATAGATCTTGAGTGATCGTAGGATTTTTTTTGAAATTTCTTGCTATTCCCAACAGTGGTATCAGAGTCAGGTCTATGCGTAGATGATATGCATGAGTAGAACACAAAGAGTTGTCGACAGTGATTGTCATACTGCTTACCATCAATGTCTTATTTTGATTCGGCGGTATTGTTGGATGAAGTAGCCCGGACCAACCTTACATGACCACGTTCATGAGACCGGTTCCGCCGATAGACATGCAACTAGTTTTGCATAAAGGTGGCTGACGGGTGTCTGTTTCTCCTACTTTAGTTGAATCAAATTTTACTATGGCCAGTCCTTATTGAAGGTTAAAACGGCAAACTTGATAAATCACTGTTTTGGTTTTGTGCGTAGGTAAGAACGGTTCTTGCTAGAAGCATGTAGCAGCTATGTAAAACTTGCAATAATAAAGTAGAGGACAACTAACTTGTTTTTGGAGGGCATGTTGTGATGTGATATGGTCAAGACATGATGTGATATACATTGTTGTATGAGATGATCATGTTTTGTAAGTTATCGGCAACCGACAGGAGCCTTACGGTTGTCTCTTTATTGTATGAAAGGCAAACGCCATGTAATTGATTTACTTTATCACTATGCGTTAGCGATAGTTGTAGAAGCAATAGTTGGCGAGACGACCAAGACACAACGATGGAGATCAAGGTGTCGAGCCGGTGACGTTGGAGATCATAACGATGCTTTGGAGATGGAGATCAAAAGCACGAGATGATGATGGCCATATCATGTCACATATTTTGATTGCATGTGATGTTTATCTTTTATGCATCTTATTTTTCTTAGAACGACGGTAGCATTATAAGATGATCCCTTCACTAAATTTCAAAATATAAGTATTCTCCCCAAGTATGCACCATTGCAAAAGTTCATCATTTCGAGGCACCAAGTGATGATCGGGTGTGATAGACTCTACGTTCACATACAACGGGTGTAAGACAGTTTTACACATGCAGAATACTTGGGTTAAACTTGATGAGCCTAGCATGTACAGACATGGCCTCGGAACACTAGAGACCGAAAGGTTGGTCGTGAATCATATAGTAGATATGATCAACATAGAGATGTTCACCATTGATGACTACTCCATCTCACGTGATGATCGGACATGATTTAGTTGATTTGGATCACGTATCATTTAGATGACTCGAGGGATGTCTATCTAAGTGGGAGTTCATTAGTAATTTGATTAATTGAACTTAATTTATGAACTTAGTCCTGATAGTATTTGCAAATCTATGTTGTAGATCAATAGCTCGCGATATAGCTCCCTTATTTTTGATATGATCCTAGAGAAAAACAAGTTGAAAAATGATAGGAGCGATGATGCGGACTGGGTCCGTGATTTGAGGATTATCCTCATTGCTGCACAGAAGAATTATGCCCTTGATGCACCGCTATGTGACAGACCGATTGCAGGAGCAGATGCACACGTTATGAACGTTTGGCAAGCTCGATATGATGACTACTTAATAGATTAGTGCACCATGCTTTATGTCTTAGAACCGGGACTTCAAAAATGTTTTGAACGTCACAGAGCATATGCGATGTTCCAAGAGCTGAAATTGGTATTTCAGATTCATGCCCATGTCGAGAGGTATGAGACCTCTGACAAGTACTTTACCAACAAGATGGAGGAGAATAGCTTAGCCAGTGAGCATGTGCTCAGAATGTCTGGGTACTTCAATCACTTGAATCAAGTGGGAGTTAATCTTCCAGATAAGATAGTGATTTACAGAGTTCTCTAGTCATTAGACCAAGCTACTAGAACTTCGTGATGAACTATAATATGCAAGGGATGGATAAGACAATTCCTGAGCTCTTCGCAATGCTCAAAGCCGCGGAGGTAGAAATCAAGAAGGAGCATCAAGTGTTGATGGTTAACAATACCACTAGTTTCAAGAAAAAAGGCAAGGAAAGGAAAGGGAACTTCAAGAAGAATGGCAAGCAAGTTGTCACTCCCGTGAAGAAGCCCAAAGCTAGACCTAAGCCTGAAATTGAGTGCTTCTACTGCAAAGGGAATGGTCACTGGAAGCGGAACTACCCCAAATACTTGGCGGATAAGAAGGATGGCAAAGTGAACAAAGGTATATTTGATATACAGATTATTGATGTGTACTTTACTAGTGTTCGTAGCAACCCTTGGGTATTTGATACCGGTTCAGTTGCTAAGATTAGTAACTCGAAACGGGAGTTGCAGAATGAACAGAGACTAGTTAAGGACGAGGTGACGATGTATGTTGGAAGTGTTTCCAAGATTGATATGATCACCATCGCACACTCCCTCTACCTTCGGGATTAGTGTTGAGCCTAAATAAATGTTATTTGGTGTTTGCGTTGAGCGTGAATATGATTAGATCATGTTCATTGCAATACGGTTACTTATTTAAGTCAGAGAATAATTGTTGTTCTGTTTACTTGAATAAAACCTTCTATGGTCATACACCAATGTGAATGGTTTATTGAATCTCGATCGTAATGATACACATAATCATAATATTGATGCCAAAAAGATGCAAAGTTGATAATGATAGTGTAACATAATTGTGGCACTGCCGTTTAGGTCATATTGGTGTAAAGCGCATGAAGAAACTCCATGCAGATGGACTTTTGGAATTACTTGGTTATGAATCATTTGATACTTGTGAACCATGCCTCATGGGCAAGATGACTAAAATTCCATTGTCCGGAACAATGGAGCGAGCTGATGACTTATTGTATATAATACATATTGATGTATGCTGTCCGATAAGTGTTGAGGCACGCGATGAGTTTAGTTATTTTCTGACCTTCACAGATGATTTGAGAAAATATGGGTATATCTACTTAATGAAACACAAGTCTGAAACATTTGAAAAGTTCAAAGAATTTCAGATAGAAGTGGAGAATCATTGTAACAAGAAAAAAAAAATCTACGATCTGATCACAGAGGCGAATATTTGAGTTACAAGTTTAGCCTTCATTTAATACAATGCGGAATAGCTTCACAACTCCTGCCACCTAGAACACCACAACGTAATGCTATGTTCGAACGTCGTAATCGTACTATATTAGATATGGTGCAATCTATGATGTCTCTTACCAATTTACCACTATCGTTTTGGGGTTATGCATTAGAGACAGTTGCATTCACGTTAAATAGGGCACCGTCTAAATCCGTTGAGACGACACGGTATGAACTATGGTTTGACAAGAAACCTAAGCTGTCCTTTCTTAAAGTTTGGGGTTGTGACACTTATGTCAAAAAGCTTCAGCCTGATAAGCTCGAACCCAAATCAGAGAAGTGCGTCTTCATAGGGTACCCTAAGGAAACAATTGGGTACACCTTCTACCACAGATCCGAAGACAAGATCTTTGTTGCCAAGAATGGAACATTTCTTGAGAAGGAGTTTCTCTCGAAAGAAGTGAGTGGGAGGAAAGTAGAACTTGATGAGGTAATCGTAGCTTCTCTTGAATTGGAAAGTAGAACATCAGAGAAATCCGTTCCCGTGATGCCTACACCAACTAGATAAGAAGCTAATGATAATGATCATGAAACTTCAGATCAAGTTAAGACTGAACTTCGTAGGTCAACCAGAGCACGATTGGCACGAGAGTGGTACGGTAATTATATTTTGGAGGTCATGTTATTAGACCAAGGCGAACCTACGAACTATGAAGAAGCTATGATGAGCCTAGATTCCGACAGATGGCTTGAGGCCATGAAATCTGAGATAGGATCCATGTATGAGAACAAAGTATGGACTTTGGTGGATTTGCCCGGTGATCAGTGAGCCATAGAAAATAAATGGATCTTCAAGAAGAAGACTGGCGTTGATGGTAATGTTACCGTCTACAAAGCTCGACTTGTCGCAAAAGGTTTTCAACATGTTCGAGGGATTGACTACGATGAGACTTTCTTACCCGTAGCGATGCTTGAGTCCGTCTGAATCATGTTAGCAATTGCCACATTTTATGATTATGTGATACGTCCATTTTGCATCATGCTTTTATATCGATATTTATTGCATTATGGGCTATTACTTCACATTATGTAACAATACATATGCCTTTTATCTCTTATTTTATAAGGTTTACATGAAGAGGGAGAATGCCGGCAGCTGGAATTCTGGGCTGGAAAAGGAGCAAATATTAGAGACCTATTCTGCACAACTCCAAAAGTCATGAAACTCCACGAAAGTCAGTTTTGGAATATATTAAAAATATTGGGCGAAGAAAGCACTAGAGGGGGGCCACCCACTGTCCACGAGGGTGGAGGGGACGCCCTACCCCCTGGGCGCGCCCCTTGCCTCGTGGGCCACCTGGAAGCCCCCCGATGCCCATCTTCTGATATAAGGCATCTTTTTGCCCTGGAAAAAATCATAAGGAAGCTTTCGGGACGAAGTGCTGCCGTCTCGAGGCTGAACCAATCTAGGGCTCCGGTGGAGTTGTTCTGCTGTGGAAACATCCCTCCGGGAGGGGAAAATCGTCACGATCGTCATCACCATCGATCCTCTCATCGGGAGGGGTTCATTCTCCATCAACATCTTCACTAGCACCATCTCCTCTCAAACCCTAGTTCATCTCTTGTATCCGATCTTTATCTCAAAACCTCAGATTGGTACCTGTGGGTTGCTAGTAGTGTTGATTACTCCTTGTAGTTGATGCTAGGTGGTTTATTCGGTGGAAGATTATATGTTCAGATCCTTTGTGCACATTAATACCCCTCTGATTATGAACATGAATATGATTTGTGAGTAGTTACGTTTGTTCCTGAGGACATGGGAGAAGTCTTGTTATAAGTAGTCATGTGAATTTGGTATTCGTTCGATATTTTGATGAGATGTATGTTGTCTTTCCTCTAGTGGTGTTATGTGAACGTCGACTACATGGCACTTCATCATTGTTTGGGCCTAGGAGAAGGCATTGGGAAGTACTAAGTAGATGATGGGTTGCTAGAGTGACAGAAGCTTAAACCCTAGTTTATGCGTTGCTTCGTAAGGGGTTGATTTGGATCCATATGTTTCATGCTATGGTTAGGTTTACCTTAATTCTTCTTTCGTAGTTGCGGATGCTTGCGAGGGGGGTTAATCATAAGTGGGATGCTTGTCCAAGGAAGGGCAGTACCCAAGCACCGGTCCACCCACATATCAAATTATCAAAGTAATGAACGCGAATCATATAAGCATGATGAAAACTAGCTTGACGATAATTCCCATGTGTCCTCGGGAGCGCTTTACTTTATATAAGAGTTTGTCCAGGCTTGTCCTTTGCTACAAAAAGGATTGGGCCACCTTGCTGCACCTTGTTTACTTTTGTTACTTGTTACCCGTTACGAATTACCTTATCACAAAACTATCTGTTACCGATAATTTCAGTGCTTGCAGAGAATACCTTACTGAAAACTGCTTGTCATTTCCTTCTGCTCCTCGTTGGGTTCGACACTCTTACTTATCGAAAGGACTATGATAGATCCGCTATACTTGTGGGTCATCATTATGAAACCTAGCAAATGGATGTCAAAACTTCATTCCTTAATGGATATCTCAAAGAAGAGTTGTATATGATGCAACCAGAAGGTTTTGTCGATCCTAAAGGTGCTAACAAAGTGTGCAAGCTCCAGCGATCCATCTATGGACTAGTGCAAGCATCTCGGAGTTGGAATATAGACTTTGATGAGGTGATCAAAGCATATGGTTTTATACAGACTTACGATGAAGCCTGTATTTACAAGAAAGTGAGTGGGAGCCCTGTAGCATTTCTGATATTATATGTGGTTGACATATTGTTGATTGGAAATGATATAGAATTTTTGGATAGCATAAAAGGATACTTGAATAAGAAATTTTTTCAATAAAAGACCATGGTAAAGCTATGTATGTATTGGGCATCAAGATCTACAGAGATAGATTGAGACGCTTAATAGGACTTTCACAAAGCACACACCTTGACAATATTTTGAAGGAGTTCAAAATGGATCAGTCAAAGAAGGAGTTCTAGCCTGTATTGTAAAGTGTGAAGTTGAGTAAGACTCAAAGCCCGACCACGGCAGAAGATAGAAAGAGATGAAAAATCATTCCCTATGCCTCAGCCATAGGTTCTATAAAGTATGCCATGCTGTGTACTAGACCTGTTTTGTGCCTTGCTATGAGTTTGGCAAGGGGGTACAATCAAGATCTAGGAGTAGATCACTGGACAGCGGTCAAAATTATCCTTAGAGGACTAAGGAAATGTTTCTCGGTTATGGAGGTGATAAAGGGTTCATCGTAAAGGGTTACGATGATCCAAGCTTTAACACTAATCTAGATGACTTCGAGTCTCAATCTGGATATGTATTAAAAGTGGGAGCAATTAACTAGAGTAGCACCATCTAGAGCATTGTAGACATATAAATTTGCAAAATACATACGGATCTGAATATGACAGACCCATTGACTAAAACTCTCTCATAAGCAAAACATGATCACACCTTGGTACTCTTTGGGTGTTAATCACATGGAGATGTGAACTAGATTATTGACTTTAGTAAACCCTTTGGGTATTGGTCACATGGTGATGTGAACTATTGGTGTTAATCACATGGCGATGGAACTAGATTATTGACTCTAGTAAACCCTTTGGGTGTTAGTCACATGGTGATATGAACTACTGGTGTTAATCACATGGTGATGTGAACTGAATTATTGACTCTAATGCAAGTGGGAGACTGAAGGAAATATGCCCTAGAGGCAATAATAAAGTTGTTATTTTATATTTCCTTTTTCATGATAAATGTTTATTATTCATGCTAGAATTGTATTGATCGGAAACTAATACATGTGTGGATACATAAACAAATACCGTGTCCCTAGAGAGCCTCTAGTAGACTAGCTCGTTGATCAAAGATGGTTAAGCTTTCCTAACCATAGACATGAGTTGTCATTTGATAAAAGGATCACATCATTAGGAGAATGATGTGATGGACAAGACCCAACCGTTAGCATAGCATATGATTGCTTAGTTTATTGCTACTGCTTTCTTTATGTCAAATACATGTTCCTTCGACCATGAGATCATGCAACTCCCGGATACCGGAGGAATACCTTGTGTGCTATCAAACATCGCAATGTAACTGGGTGATCATAAAGATGCTCTACAGGTATCTCCGAAGGTGTCTGTTGAGTTGGTGTGAATCGAGATTGGGATTTGTCACTCCGTGTATCGGAGAGGTATCTTTGGGCCCTCTCGATAATACACATCACAAGAAGCTTGCAAGCAAAGTGACTAAGGAGTTAGTTGCAAGATGATATATTACAGAATGAGTAAAGAGACTTGCTAGTAACGAGATTGAACTAGGTATAGAGATACCGGCGATCGAATCTCGGGCAAGTAACAAACTGACAGACAAAGGGAATTACATATGTTGTTAGAAAGGTTCAACCGATAAAAGATCTTCATGGAATATGTAGGAATCAATTTGGGCATCCAGGTACGGCTATTGGTTATTGACCGGAGAGGTGTCTCGGTCATGACTACATAATTCCCGAACCCGTAGGGTCGCATGCTTAACGTTCATTGATGCTAGAGTAATATTGGAATATTTGATAAGTGGTAACAAAATGTTGTTCGGAGTCCCGGATGAGATCCCGGACATCACGAGGAGTCTCGGAATGGTTGAGAGGTAAATATTTATATATGGGAAGTCATATTTTGGGTTTCAGAAAAAGGTGCAGTTTTTTCGGTATTGTACCGGGAAGCTTTTCACTACAAAAAAATACACTTCCGTGATGATACGTGTTTGTCACAGTAGGTCGCGTTTTCTGTCATGCATATACATCCATGAAAAATTTATGACAGAATCAAGATAGTCATACCCGTGCTGTCGTAGAAGTGTTCCATGACATTACCAAAATTATCATCACGGAAGTGTCCACTTCCATGACGATAAATCGTGCATCACAGAAGTGCTTTCGTCAAGGGTGACCGACACGTGGCATCCACCGTAACGAACGCCGTTAAGCTATCGGGTCGGGTTTTGGATCCGATAACCCGTTAACAGCCCCGACCAATGGGGATTTTCCATGTGTAAAATCATCATTGGCTGGAGGAAACACGTGCCGGCTCACCGTTGGGACAGATGTCATCCGCTCATTGGACCGAAGGCGCCTATGATACAGCGACACGTGGCACGGCCCAACAGAGGCCCATTCCTGTGAAAAGGCCGGCCCGTTTGACTTGGTCAAAAGGTGGCGGGCCGGCCCACGGAAAGCCTGTTAACGGCTTGTTCGCATATAGCCCATTTACAGCCCGCTAACCCAGGGCCCGTTAAACCCTATCCGAATTAGGCCAAGTAGCGTCATTTGGGCCGTCCAATATGATTCAGCCCGTTTTAACTTCCGGCCCATGTGTGGCCCATGACTTCTTTCGGCCCATATGAGGACCTTTGTAACTCTTGGCCCATTAACGACCGTGGTGAAACTGGCCCGTAATGAACAAGTGTATCACTTTATACCCATTAACGGCCCGTTATTCCATTGGGCTGTTTCTAGCCCAAGTTATCTTTTGGCCTTCTCAGGGCCCATTGATTGTTGGGCTCATTTGCAGCATTCGGTTACATACGGCCCGTCACTGTCATTTTCTGCTTGTGAGCCAAATTCAGCTCGTCGTTACAGTCGGCCCGTTTGCGGACCGTTAATACGTTGGGCCGTTTTCATGTAAAAAACCCGTTGGGCTGTTTTCATAGAGTTATCAAATACGGCCTATTAACGGCCCGTTATGGTCCACAAATAGTACGACCCATGATTGGCGAAATGATGATACGCCCCGTAGAAGGCCCATGGATCCTACGGCCCGTATGAAGCCCATGGATTGTACGGCGCATAGAAGGCCCATGGATCGTACGTCCCGTAGAAGGCCCATGGACCCTATGGCCCGTAGAAGGCCCACGGACCCTATGGCCCGTAGAAGGCCCATGGACCCTAAGGCCCGTATAGAACGCCGATGGATCCTATGGCCGGACGAAGGCCCATGGATCATACGACCTGCAGGAGGCCCATGGTTACAACAGTCCGTGTGTTGCCATGATTATTTTGGCCTAGTTACCAAAAATAGGCTATTGTGGCCACTAGAAAAAAAACAGAAAAAGAACTGCAGTGACTACAAGCAAACAACTAAACAAGACAATAAGGAAATAAATAAGCAAGCAATTAACGCTAGCCTATTACCGCTATTACACATATTACATCCACTGGGCATCAAAGTTCGCCACCAGTGCAAATATAGGGAACAAAGCAGCACATTACATACACTAGCCGTCAAAATTGGCCACCAGTGCAAATAAACGCGGCAGCAAAACAAGAGCATAACTGAAACAACTTTAGAAGAGCTCAAGAAACGTTATCCTGGGTATCCACCATGCTGGCAATAAGCTTAGCAAGCTGACTAGCTTTGTCCTGTTTGGCGCTAAAATCCTCCAACGCTTGCTGTTGCACCAGAAAGTATGCATCTGAATGCTCCAGGAACTTCCGCAGTCCTTCCGCTTCTTGTCGTAGCACAGCTGATCGATGTCTTTCAGCTTGTAGTTGAGACTCAAGAAACCGAACTGATTCAGACAGTGAGTTTGAATATCTTGTGCAAGCGGTAGTGGCCAGTAACTCGAACACTAAACCAAGACAGGACTTTGGGGTTGTCTCGCTGTCTTCAAGATAGTCTTCCTTAGCTGTTTTATCAGTTTTGTTGGAGACCAACAAGGATGTGTCACTATCCTGAACCTTATCTGCATTACTTCCTTTACCATTGCTTAATAAGGCACTCTTCCCCAATATTATGTCAGCAATCTAAAAGAAGAAACAAGCAGACACATAACAAGTTTAGCATGTACTAGTATATGAAACTCATTTCGGTGAACCAGTTCATTAGTAAGGTGGACAGGATTAAACTACCAAGTCTTCTATTGCCAAGTACTAGTACATAATAAAAGCATCAAACAAATATATATCTATGTCCTATGATCACTGCATTGTCTTGCCAAATCAAAATAGAGACACGGTTCAAATCATATCAGTTCAAGACAAAGCAGCAGTGAAAGAATACAAAGCGTGGGAAACTACATAGCACAACAAGATTTCATATGGGTACCACGGGTCTACATGTACAACAACACTATTGGCTCTGTTGTGATGCTAGTAATGTGCATGATATGAAAGTCAAATGTATACACATTGAAATTAAAATCAACAGAGCTACTGATAAAAGCAAACCTGTTAAAGAAACATGCGTGAACATACCTGATGTGCATTGGAGTTTCGATTGGATCCTTCAATTTAAAAATAAGTTTGTATGAGTAAATACAGTGATACAAGAGCAAAGCAATCATAGTTAAAAAAAGGTGCGCCTAAGCGAGCGCTTAAGCGCGCCTAGGCTCTAGGCGTTGGCAAAACGCATTCCGCATAACTACGCATAATCTGTGCATAACTGCGCATAAGCATGCGCTTTGGTCAGTAAAGCGCAAGGCGGTGGCAAAATGCACAATTAACGCCTAGCGCTTTTTTGAACTATGATAGCAATGGAATCTTAAATTAGAACAGTTATTCTTCATTTTTAGGCACTTGTACTACATGAACAAAGTAAAGTAAGATGCAGGAATATAATACTTAAAAATAGAAAATGAGCTCATAGACCTTACCACATTCTTGGTTCGGAACCAGTACAGAACAAGGCGTTCCCAGTCATCGTCCATCAAATGTGTCTCAGGAGAACGTAAGGGAATTTGATGAGTTTCTTTGCCGGTGAAGTACGTTTTCTTCAGGTAATTCCGATACTGCCACCAAGCATTCTTGAAGATAGCAGAGGTATTAGCACAGGTTACCTTATCCTGAGTTTCCAAATCGGTCCTTCTCTATAGAGACAAATTGGAAAATTTGCTGTATTATAACCATCATGGAGGTAGGATGTATGGGCGAAGCAAAGTAATTGCCATGAATAACATTACTTACACATAACTCCTGGACAAACACCTGCAACTGGCATTTTCCTTCATCTTCAGTATAATATTTCCAAGATGGGAAGATACGCACATATGATTTAACAACATCAAATGCGATAGATGCTAAACTACGACTAGCTGGTTGTGCTTCCTCCACATGAATAGGCGTACTAACTGGTGGAGTTGGGGTTCGCCGTGATAGTATTGGCCCTTTGGGCACTGGAGCTGCCTTACTAACTGATCTTGTTTGGGAGCTTTGTGGTGGAGATGGTGCTGTGTCAACAGGAACTGTGATACTATCGGCTGGGGTTGGGGTTAGATTGGCTGAAGCTGGTTCTCTGTCCATCGCAGTAGGGGTACAATCTGCGAGAGTTTGGGTTATGTGTGGTAGGGCTGGTTCTTGTGCATGTACAACCGGGGTGCTATCTCCACCAAGAGGTAGCACTGTTTTATTTGAAGACCGTGTTTTTAGTCCGCAAGATACTGGCATCACCCGCTCCAATTCAAATGGCTGATAAACAGGAAACATAGTTGAATGTACATACATTGTATGAGAGACAGATGCAATAGGATAGTGTGGAAAAAAGAGGGCATGAAATAGTTGACATGTATATTGTTTAACTAAAACGGATAGCATGACATAATTTCACATATATGATGTCTATCTAAACTGGATAGCATAGCATAACATAATTCAAAGATATGATGAATAACTAAACATGATCGCATGACATAATTCACCTACATGTTATCTAAGTAATCAGGATCGCATCATTTAATTCACATATGTGATTTATATGCTAAACAGAGGGCATTCGATATGATGTCTGAACTAAGAACATGGTGTTGAATATTGTGTATATGATGTCTAAACTATGCAATGCAAGACATCGTATGCATGATATGAGTAGTATAACCGTGCCAAGTTAGAGCATACACCTCAGTGGGGGAATAGGAATGGTCATCTGTCTCTGAATCCATCTCTGAAGAGCCATCGGGACCCAACAAGAGATCTGCTTCGACAGGTAGCACTGTCTTCTCTGAAGGCCTTGTTTTCACTCCAGATTTTTCCATCTCCCACCCAAATGGCTGATTCATAGGAAGAGTAGTTTAATGTACAAACATTGTCGACAAATGGAAATGTAGTGAAGAAAAGGATGGGCAAGATATCATTCAAATATACGATGCCTGGTTAAACAGGATGGCATTGCACATTTCACATATATTATGGCTGGCTAAAAGACATGAGACTGCATAATTCCCATATATGATATAGAAACTAAACAGGTGGCATTATAGAATATGTCTAAACTAAGCAGATGACATATATGATGTCAAAATTAGGCACTGCAAGGCAACATATGCATGATATGACTAACATCATCATGCCAAGGTAGAGCAAACACCTTGGGGGTAAATAGGAGTGGTCAGCGGCGTCTGAATCCGCCTCAGAACAGATATCTTCCTCTGGATTACAATCTGGAGACGGGTGGGGAGGGTCTGCCATTGAACCCACCATGGAGCGATGTCTGCATGACATTGTATTGCCGCGCAAAACTCTTCTCTTTTTCTCTACATGTCCAGCATGACTGTGTACAATATCTGACATGCATACAAAAAAATATGGTGAGATTATGTAAGGAGAGCATGCAGAAATTTAAGTGATGGTAACAACCAGTGGATCGACCATTTTCCGTTTAACCAAAATAGCCCTAATGGATCGATGTGAATGTATAGTAATAAGTGATGCAACAAGTGTACAACCTCTTTGCCGTAACCGTGTCGACCTCAGCATCATTGGGTTGGTCGCTGAAGCAGTTGAGGCAGAGGTGGTTGTCGGAGGTGTGGAGGAAGATCTGAGGAATCTATAAACGACATCCAGGGCATTGCTCTGTTGTGATGGATTGTTCTGTCGTTGGAGCAGCTCCGGTGAGCCGTAAGACGTCAAGGCTAAAGCAGCACAAGACAGCCATCGTCAATCTCAAGTGGGATTCTAATAGCATCTCCAATAGATGATGTAAAATGGATGTAAAATTAACATCACCAAAAACCACCTGACTACAATAGATGAGGTAAAAAATCTTTACTCTGAACTTAACTGCGGAAACTGAAATTTACTATGGAATCTGAATGCTACTGTCGAAACTGAACGCAATGGTAGCAGAGAGGCACTTGACATGTAGTTTAGGGAGGGCTTGCAGTTCATCGTCAACCTGCACCCCCCTGAGCCGCCAGCCACCACTGAACGAACCGCCGGCCCCAGCGCCGCCTCGCCGCCCTGAAACAACTCACCACCGCCGCCCCGGCCAGCCCTCTAGGCCCCCCGCCCCCACCCTGAACCCTAAGATAGATAGTGGGGTACCTCTCCGGCGAGCCCCCGTCCCCGCTGTGAGTGGTTCTTCCTTAACTCCGGCGAGCCCCCCAACCCCTGAAAATCGACCGACCCAAAAGTCGATTCAGTTGACTGAAGTGTGGCTTAATCGGAGCAGAGCAGCAGCACGAGCGAGGGGGAGAGCAGCAGCAGCAGCTGGGCGAGCGAACGATCGAGCGAGAGCCGGAGCAGCAGCAGCAGATCCGGCTGGTATGGACGCCGCCGCCGAAGGGGCCTCGCACCGGGGGAGAGCCGCCATGGAGATGTCGCCCGTGGCGCCGGCTTCAAGGTAGCCGATCCATGGGGGTGCGGGATGGAGCACCGTCGGCGCCGGGAGGTCAAGTTAAGGAGAAGGTGCGATGCGATGAGTGTACAACCTCTTTGGTGGCGCCGAGTAGGCCTCGGCTTCGTCCGAGGAGTCGGTGAGGATGCTGCGGTTCCGGTGGAGCAGGTTAAGGCGGCGCTGTGGGGATGGAGCAGCCACGATAGACGAGGCGATCGTCGGAGCAGCTCCTTGGAGGTGGAGGACGGGGCGGCTGAACCGGTGGGACGGCGAGATGGACGAGGATCCTTATCCGGGGAGGTGGACGAGGGACGTCGAGCTATTGCGGTGGACAACGTCGTCGGGGAAGAGGCTCCGGCTGGGCAGCGGTGACGTGGCGGACGGAGGAGGGTGGGGTTTCGCGGCTGGAGTGAAGAGGTTATGGTGGCCTGGGATTTCGAATGGCGAAAAGGGGGCGATGGGAGGGGGTGAACAATGACTTAGGGATGTGCTTGTCCAAAATGTAGGGTGTGTTACAAAAGTACCCCCCACCGATTTGAACTAGCGGCCCTTTCGGCTCAGGGTTAGAAGGGGGATTTTGCGTGTCGGGATTTGGCAGTTGCAGGGAGTTAGCGCGCGCGTTGTAATTTCGGGATAGCAAGGCACGGGTTGTGAAGGCGCCAGTTTTGGGAGCACGGTATCTGAATTTTCGGGATATAACAAGACCCGGGTTGAATTTTAGGGACAAGCCTAATGTGTAGTAATATTGTACTTGTATGTACCAAATCAATTCGCACTTCCCTCAACCAAAAAGAAAACAAAAAAATAAAATTATTCACACCACACAAAGAGAGAGTCTTGCCCCGTTTTACTATACAAATGCTATTCAAAGCTACTCCCTCCTTCCATCTATATAGGGCCTAATGCGTTTTTCGATGCTAAGTTTGACCAAACATTAGATCAATGATATATGACATGCAACTTACACAAAGCACACCGTTAAATTCGTCTGTGAAAGGTTCTTTCAATGATATAATTTTCACATTGTGCATGTCATGTACTATTAATCTTGTCAATAGTCAAAGGCGGTCTTAAAAATCTCATTACGCCCTATATATATGGAAGGAGGGAGTACGAATCCATGTTATGTCCGATTAATTTTTTTGCTTGTTGTATAATGCATCTAACCTACTCATACCAACATTTTAGTGCATTCCAAATGTCTATACTATCGCTGCAATTCGAACTAAATTTGAATTCGTTTCTCTATTTGAATAAGAATCTACAATCATGATTGTTGCCAACTTCAACCATCATAGTTTCCTTGCTATCCGCGAGATATAAACCGGACGGCCTATAATGTAGGATGGCAGGCACACCATCATCAACCACTCCGTTTTTTATAAGAGTAGAGATACAATATATTAAATGTAGTATAACATGTTCATAACCACACCATGTGTATCACTGTTATATATATTCACACATGCGTCGGTTCGAAACACTATGATAAATTCTTCAAATATCTGAATTCGCTTTTTATAATGAAGTATATATGATCTCTATTCGTCTTTTACACCCACACAACCCTCTTATCTTTGTAGCTAGCACCAACTTTCTCTTTTGCATGCACACACCCGCATCCCTCTCACCCTCCCTCAGCACTCTCTAGCTCCATCACGCTAATTTGTCTTTTCACTTTAGGTCGTTCACCCATGGTGTGTGTAGGCCCCCAGCTCCTTCTTTACGGTACACATCGATCGATATGCCTCTCTAGCCAGGTGTGCCTAGCACAAACACAAGCTTCCCCTCTTCTCTTGTCACCATCCATGCCTCACTCCCACCACTCTTTTCATCGTTCTCGTACTCGCACACTCCTCCGCCCTTGATATAGTATGCCTCTCGTACCACCTCCTACATGCATCCCTCTCTCTATCCTTCTCCTCGTGCCTCATTTGCTTCTAACACACACATGCATGTATACCGATCGATCTCCCAACATATACCTAGATCGACTTTAACTACCCCCCCCATCGATCGACGTACCTCACAAGTTATGTCTCTCCTTTCTCTAACAAAGGGCGATTGATCTTCCTATGTAGTTACGTCTGCTTACCACAGCCACATCGTCCCCTCTCATCATTCGTGCATGCCTCCTAACCCGTCTCTCACACGCACGTGCAGAGACAACAAGCAGCCATCTCCTCTCTTATTGATATTGCGGGCGTGCCCTCCGTTTGTCTAGCAAGCCTATCCCACCATTTGTTAGAAGCAACTCCACTACCACCCCCTCCAACACTCTAGCTCTGTCTCTCTCCCAACCTTATTCCTCTCCTGCACATATGCATGGATGCCGATCGATCTCCCTTAATACATGAGGGAAATCGATCTCCTTAATACATGAGGTAGGCCTCTCTCCTCCTCCACACATATACCAGCCATTGTACCTCTATAGTTAATTGGGCCTCCCTCTTCCCCCACCACACACCGATAGTCGAGTTCTGTAGGTAGGTATCCATGCCATAGAGACAAACTGCACATGTCCCATCTCACGTTCCAGTAGTCCAGCCACTCTATATCTTTGATGTGGGCACACACAAATTCGATGGCACTCTTTATCGATCGCGCGCGTACACACACACACATCATCCCTCTCTTTGATTCTATGGACACCTCAAGCCGATGATACCTCCACTCTCTTCTCGTGGATCGCCCCCTCTATATATATGTTATATCTAGGACTCTATTTCACACACATTGCATATGTTACATTTTTTGATTGACCCCCCAAAAAAACTCTCAAGAACCCACACACTATATCTCTCTAGGTTTGTATCTCTCTCACACAACCCCACGTAGGTGGTGTACGTATACAAGAAGAGAATAGGTGCACCGTGCACGTACTCACGCTTCGTGCCCAACCACACCCGCGCGGGTACACGGTGGAGCTCATTTCTTTACGAAATGGCAGCCCACATGCTAATTTGAACGCCTGTAGCGGTTCTTTACCTAGGGAGGTCGTGTACCACGCGTGCACGAAACAAAGTTTGACTTGACGCATTGCCATGTTATTTTTAAATAAAGTTATAGGCTCAATGGCACGTACACAAAATATAAAACGATTTTTATGGAGAAAAAGGCAGTCCGCTCACTATATGCAATGGAGCCTGCCTGCCTGGTTTGTCGCTCTTCAGAGTATCTCACACAAGGCTGCGGTGGCCTCTCTCTCTCTTTCTCTCTCTCACCGTTGGTCACTGATCCGGCCGCATCCCGTCCGCCGGGGGAAAGGGAGGAAGTGCATCGTTTCTCCGTTCGACGGCGCCGAGGCAGCACGTCCCGATCTGCGGTACACGCCGTTCTCTCTGACCAAGCTCCAGCGCGGCAGGGCCTACGCCACCTACTCGCAGATTCCGCCCGCCGCCGCTCACCTAGTTACATCCCGACGACCTCCAGGTATCCCCTCCGGCCTTGCTCCACTGCCCGTCTTCCCACGTCGCTGCATGTGGATCTTCCATAGTTCTTTGCCCAAAACGTAGCTCGTCCGGCGTACTTTCCATATTGCATTCTCGTCCTCACACCGTTTTAGACAAACACAACCGTGTTGTTATCTTCCCTTAGGACAAGGAATATGCTTCTTTTTTGTCGTCGCATGTGTCATCAACTGTTATTGGCCAGTAATTGTTTCCTTTCTACCTCTTTCTTGCAAACAGGGCTATCCATTTCACCTCGTTGCTATTGCGACCTTTTCGTGAACTGCACAAATCATTTTTTTCTTAAGAGTGTTTTGTGCAGTTGTACTAAAATGTCACACGGGCAACATCTCTACATTTCAGTGCGACTGCACAAAGGGAGATTGGTTTTGCTCTATCCTCCTCATCCAACTCCGAGCCTAATCTTCTCCAACTAGTTAGTCTTAAGAGAGACTACAAAGGTGACCGGCTTCTATTTGTGTGTTTATTGTTTCATCAGCAGTCCTCTATTATCGTAATCACACTTAATATCTCTGGAATAGGGAAGCTCAGCTCTATTTTAGTGGAACTGCACAAAATGATCGGAATGTTGCATGCTCCAGACAGCTACTTTTTTCCCCAACATGCCTTATTGATTTAGACAGAGCTGGGGGGACGTTGCTGCCAATGAAAGCATGGATCAATTTTAATTTAACACCTTCTCACAACTCTTTCTTAAGTTGTGTTGTAATTATTAGCTCTGATTTGCTAATAATTGACATGCATTAGCAAGGAAGTTAGTTTTCTTATTATTTCTGAAAGAGCATCGATGGCAAGACACGCGAAACAAAAGCTGAAAGCTCACACCATTGTACAATTTCATGTCGCTGGAAAATTATTTGTATAGTACGTCAATTATGTAAACAAATGATGGAAGCTTGATAGCATTGCCAGAAGCCTCTTCATCATCCGGGTCCATGTGCCATGCATAGAATTATACTCCTTCGTTCCTAAATATTTGTCTTTTTACAAATTTCAAACGGACATATTTTAGAGTGTAGATTCACTCATTTTGCTTCGTATGTGTACTCCCTCCATTCCTAAATATTCTATTCGTCTTTCTAGAGGTTTCAACAAGTGACTACATACGGAGCAAAATGAGTGAATCTACACTCTAAAATATGTCTATATACATCCGTATGTGCCAGTCCATTTGAAAACTCTAAAAAGACAAATATTTGAGTAGTCACTCGTTGAAATCTCTAGAAAGACAAATACTCTGGAGTATATTTAAGAACCGAGGGGGTAGTGCACAACTGCATGGGAGACTCAGCCCGGTCCTTGCGCCGCATTAATAGTGAGTAATGAGCAGTCAAATCATAAGCCCCACCTTTCCCACTGTAAGTTGCTCTGAAGAAGCAACCATCAATATGCTCTTCTTTGAATCCCCTCATACTACTCCATCCGACACTGTTTATATAGCGCGCTTCAGAAAAAAGAAAAAAAAATCTGTGGGACCAAGGCGACTAGCAATCGGCCTGAAAAATAGCATTGGTAGTTATAGCACGATGTCTATTATTAGAGGGAACAATGCGTACACACATGCATGCAGTGCTTCCACCCCGGGTACACACATGCATGCACTTACTCCACTCCGTAGTAGTACAGTACATGGAAAGAAAATTATGGACTTGATTGCGGTTACCACACCCTAATTAATTGAGCATTAAACCAAACGCGTCTAAAGTCTCTCTGGTGGTGGAAATGCATTGAGAGAAATGCATCATAATGAAGCATTCCCTATAAACTGTGATGGAGGGAGGAGTAGTATGAAGGTGCAAAACCAAGTACGCGTATGGCCAGTCGGTCAACGCACCTCCTCTTGGCATATCACTGACATGTGGGACAGGAGTGTGAGCAAACCGATCTCAATTGACGGCAAAGAGCCAACTCGCCGTTCCTTGAGAGAGACGAGGAGCGAGAACACACAGACGGGCTCGCACGGAGGCCAAGATATATTCGAGCATGGTTGGTTGATCAATATCGTTCATTACATGTTGGGCTGCCATTTTCTGCCCTTCTCCGGAATAGACGTGTACTTTATTAGAGATAAAAAAATAAGAGTACAGACGCTCCACCATGCGGTTTTAGTAGTAGTACTACTCGTACTACTGCGCTTGGCTCTTCGCCTCTTCGTGAAGTCGAACAATGATGGTACTCCGCATGTTGGGTACTACAGTGTATACCTCTGACAATCTGACACCGAATGGACTGATGCATGTCCACCAAGGGTAGGTTGCATTAGTCAAAAGGCGTAAGCGAGCTTCACCTTGTCCTGCAAGCTTCTCCTCGTTCTGCGAGTTGACGGGACACACCAAAAAGTAGTGCTAGTCCATACTCCCTCCTTTCCGGTTAATATGGCTTAATCTTTTTTGCGGGTAAATGAGAGAGCTTTATTCATATGTAAGCATTCTTAGGACGATCAGCCAAGACATTGGTCACTAGGAAGCGAGGTACCCCGCAAAAAAATAAGTAGGAAGCGAGGTGTTTCATCAAGCCAGCTCTCGGCCACATTCAAAGTGCAGCAAGCACGGTTCACACGAAGATGCGCCGCAAGGTTTGTTGACCTGTTTACATGCTGAGTAACAAAAAAAGAGGAAATATTACCGAGCGCTACTATTTGTAACAGGATATGAGCCAGAATTAAGCGAGAATTGTGGCGAGTGTTCCATGCAATCAACTTCCATTATCACATGCGAGAACCCTCGAAGAGAACCAAATGTGTTGAAGATTTCTTTATCACATTTTAAAATTATAATAAGAGTGCAGATGCTCCTCCATCCGGTTCCTAGTAGTACTAGTATAGTACGTACCTTTATGGAAAATTCGAATCCGAGCCCGAGCTCATCTGCACCTGCGCTCACGAAAAAAATCAAAATAAATACTAGAAAATTTAAAAAATTCCAAAAAAAATTAGGGTGGTAGACAATTTGATGCGTGAGGTACGCTCCAATTTTCAAAACATTTGGACTTCTGTGCAGCTCTCAGCAAAAAGGACAAATCGGAGGTCTGTAAAAATGTATACTGTTCACGTACTATTCTGGTCTGATTTGTCTTTTTTGCTGAGAGCTGCACAGAAGTCCAAATGTTTTGAAAATTGGAGCGTAACTTACGCATCAAATTTTCTACCACCCTAATTGTTTTTGGAATTTTTTGAATTTTTCTGAATCTTTTACGATTTTTTTGACCAGGTGTAGATGCACCCGGGCACCGAAACGCTGCTCTCGTACCTTTATAGACTATAGTAGTAGTACTAGTAAACTTTGCGCTTGGCTGATTGCCTATTCAGGAAGTCGAACAATAATAGCACTAGTAGTATAGTGTATGCTTCTGGCAATCTGACACCGAATTAACTGTAGCACGTCCACCGCCTGAGCGAGGGAGAGCTTGCATTAGTCAAAAGTTTCTCCTTGTCCTGCGAGCCACCGCGCGAAAGCTTCTCCCGTCCTACAACCTTCTCCTCGTTCGGCAAGTTGACGGGACACAACAAAGTAATGCTAGTCCATACTGCCTCCTCTCCGGTTAATATGGCTTAATTTCAAACGAGATAAATACACTGTCTGGCACTGTATATTTGTAAAAATACGGTCAGTGGACTTCATAATACGCTCATTGCGCTCAATATATATATTTTCCGGTGTTTATACAGTCACTAGCTCACCCTGACTGAGTATGTGTGTGCATGCACGTGTAGGTTGAGCACTTGAGCATGACCATGTGTGTTCCGTCGTGTGCTCGGACATGCATGCATTAGGGCTTCGCGCGCATTTTTGCGTCCATGTGTACGTGTGATTGTTGCATACACGTAGGGGGAGTACATGTACGGGCCACTAAGGAGCAGTCAAATCACACAGTAAGTTAGTCGGAAGAAGCAACCATCATTTCACTCTTGAATGACACGTACGCAATATAAAATGGTTGATATGGAGAGAAAAAGAAAACCACTATATATACACTAGTAGGAGCCTAAGCTACAAGCCTGCTTGCTTAGGTTGCTCTCTTCACAAGCATAGAATGACGGGCCTGATCCCGCAACTGGGGGAAGGGAACAATGTTCTGCGTAGACGCGGTCGACATCGGCGAGGGAGAAAACCCACAGTCGGTGCGTCCCAATCGGGGGTCACCGCGGTATGGGCCGATGCCGCGTCCCAACCTCCCTTCTAGCTACAGCCCGACGTTCTAGGTAGTCCATCTTCCTTTTGGAGCCGGCTTGCTCCACTGCCGTAGCTCCATCTCCATGTCGATCTTTCTCTACTTCTACCGTCTTCTACTTGTGATGAGTTTATGTCTCATGAACTAGTGCCAGTACTATTATTCTAATCACACTTCTACCGTATCTTTGCCATCAGGGATGCTCAGGTCGATTTTAGTGGAACTGCACAAAAGCATCGTATGATCCGAGGGTGCCAGTCATCTTTCCTTTGACAGGTTCTACCTGGCCAGGAAATTAAATCATGTTTAGGGTTTAAGTCGTAGTGACCCCATCAGTAGTTTTTCTTTCGTACACGCTCTCACAACTTTTTTGTTTAGTTGTGAAGTAAATATTGGCTATGATCTGTGAATCATTGAGATGCATCAGCATGTGTGTTAGCTTTCCTTTGTATTTGTTGGAATGTTGTAACGAGGCAACCTTGGAATAGGAATGAAAATGGAGTGGAAAGTTTCTGTTTTTCCGGAGAAAAAATGGAAACGGAGAGAAACCAATGCTTCGTTTCGTTGGATCGCGCCATCGAGCAAAACCAACATTTAAATCACGTCTGTCGTGTTCGTGTCTCACCCTCCTCCACGGCTCGACCCCACACGGTCGCTCGGCATGCCACTCACCGCAAACTGAGTATACGATAACTTTCCCGCCTGCTTGTTGATGGATCACGCCATGGAGTACTAGCACTACTAGAAGAGATTGACGAGTTGGGGAGGACAACTAGCTGTAGCACGGACTCCGAAGAACTTTTTACATGCATGTTGTAGCCGGCTATTGCGACCTTTGAACGCGGAGCAGCCGCGTGCACCCGGAAGCGGCGCGGGCGACGCTCTCTCGGCCGGCGCGCCGCTTCAATGCCGGTGCCAGTGAGAGGTCGCGTCTGCTCTGGCCGGGCATGAATGCAGCACTGACCGTTTCGGGCGGGAAGCACGCGCGAGTGATGAAGAGGGTTCGGGTTGGTCAGGACCGGCCATGGCAGGTCCGGGCGTGCGCAAGCAAGAGATCTTGTACGTTAATATTGCTGCGTATATAATTAACAACGTAAATAATGTGCCAGTTGGACAAATATGATTGGAGATGGAGATGGAAATGGAAATGGAATTTTACGTAAACACAGATATGCATGTCTATGTCTATGTGTGTGTGCGCGACGACTCTCGCGACCTGGAAGCGGGGGCGTGTTTTTGATTGAGTTTTCTTTCTTGGTACGTTAGAAAATCAGTTTGTCTAATTCACATTTAGATGTTATTTAAGGATATCACATCTAAGCTCCCACAAGTATATAATGTAGCAACAAGAAACCAAAAAAAACTAGGAAAAAAACAGACCACAAACAGAGTGGACATCAACTTAGATGTGACATAACTATGTCACATCTAGATGTGTCCTAGACAGACCCTTAAAAAATTGTCCGCCAGTTTTAGTTTCTTTTTTCCGGGAACGCGCGTATTCTGTTTAAAACCACTGCTATGGAGAGATTTTTTTTACTCCATTATAGCCTCTTGTTTGATAGAGTTTCTCGTGTCTCGCTCTCTCACCCTCTCCATATCAAAACAAGATGACAGTGTCCACTCTATCTCTCTCCTCACCGGTGGTCACAGATCCGGCCGAATCTCGTCCGCTGCGGGAGGTGACGAGGTGCAGCGTTGACGTTGTCGCCGTCGGCGATGGAGGAAGCCGATGCGCACGTCCTCTCGAAGCCGGCGCTGGCGCGGACGAAGATCCTCCGCGCCCTTGTTCGCTGCCGTCGTGTGGGCAGATCCCGCCCGCCCGCCTAAACAACATCTCGCCCACCTGAGGTATAACTTCTTGTACTGGTCCAGCTCCCCAGGTCGCTGCGTGCGGGTTTTCTTCTATGCGACTACTCCCCAACTCCCCATGCATAGTAGCTAGGGTTCGTCGTCTGGTCCAACATCACCTACTAGTACTATTATAGAGGAAATTCCACTCGAAAAGTTGTCCTGATTTATGCCTCGGTGGAGGTATACATGTTGTTTCGACAAAAAGTACATGGTGGTTGTGCGGTCATTGTCCATATGGTGGTAGTACTATCACTGGTTAAATGAATAAATGCTTTTTTTTCTCGGGTATCCTGGTTTAGTTCCCATCAAGATAATTATGATGCTTCTATTTGTTGGTGTACTTTTCATTAATTCTTATTGACAATTGAGATGTCGTTGCTAACCCTTTTTTATATTTTTGGAAACAGCGATGCGTGTCTCCATACCCGGGCATGTCTTCCTCAATTTTAGTGGAACTGCACAAAATTGGATGGCCATTGTTGTTCCGCCTCACTGTCCTCTGCCACATGGTTCTTCCTTCCTCGAGCTTGATTACTGAGAAGAAACAAACGACAGTGAGGATTTGTCGAACTTCATAGGTGCCTCACCCAAACTTGATGCCAAATGGATGATGCATCACCACGATGACCTTTCGATGCTCATGGTTGCGCCTCATGGTTGTGTCGGCTGGTGAAGTTGATCGATTTTCAATAAAAAACAAGCCGTATTCCATCAGTGCTCTTTGCTTGTTACGCACAAAGATGATATCCTTCGTCAGTTCACCTTGGTTGCGTTGGAGACGCAGTCGTCTTTCACGTTGGTGCAATTTTATCACACAATTGGCGATGAACCAAATGTTTCCTCGAAGAAGGATCGACGTTGGTACTAAGAGCATAAGTTTTGTATTGATTTCTAAGCCTTCTCACAACTTTGTCTCCGGCTCTCCTGTAATTTTATTTGTCCAGCTATTAACTTTGATTTAAAAAATGGTGTGGACTAAAAACCCGGGTGGACGTAGTAGCCCTCCATTTTTATTTACTCCGCATATTAGATTTGACTGAAGTCAAACTTTGTAATACTCTCAAACCTTTCCGATAATTGAAATTAAAATTCTTTATTTGTACACACTCTCACACGTTTCCGATAATTTGGCGCATGTGTGGTTGTTCACTTAAGGGAGGGTAGTGTACCACACGTGAAGGACAGGAAGTGTGACCAGGACGGGTGGGCGTGGATCGTTAGTTCATCGGAAGTAGTACTAGTTTTCTTCACTTACATTAAATAAAGAGTTTCGTTTCGTACTTACACAATTTAAAACGATTGTTATGGAGAGAATAAGAAAACCACTCCACTATATATTAGTCGTATACACGAGAGTACTATATGGACACAGCTTCATTGACTTAGTGCACCTGCCTTTGGATTTATGATAGGTGGGCCCAAAATGTGGCTGGCACACCTGTCATACAACCAAGAGCAGGTGCAGTGAAGGCACCGGAGCTCAGTCCGTACTACAATAGTATATATATAAGCGGGAGCCTCAGCGCTTGTTTGCTAGGGTTTGCACTCTCCACACGCTCGCCGCACTACATATATGTTACACGCTGGAGGCTCAACGTTCATTTGCTAGGGTTTGCTATATTCACAGTCTCTCACCCTCTCTTCACCAGATCTAAACAAGACTGCGTTGGCCTCTTGTCTCTCTCTCCCCCCCTCACAGCTGGTGAAGGAGGCGTTTGTATCCCGTCGCACCGGGAAGGGGAGGAGGTGCAGCGTTCACTCTATCGCCTTCGGCGAGGGAGGCAATCCACTGCCGGCTGCGCTGTTCTCTTTCACCCAGCGCCTGTGCGGGAGGGCCACCGACCCCTTTTTCCTCGCTGCCGTACGTAGTGTGGGCAGATCCGGCCTCCCGCCACACGCCTTGCCACATCCCGACGACCCTAAGGTATAAGTTTCTTTGAAATCGTCGTTGCTCTAGCTGCATGTGGATCTTTTTTGATCTGTAGTCGAATCTAGGTCTTGGTTCAAAGAGGAAAGAAGGGTGCGGTGGGCTGGAGCAAGAATCTAGGACATGGTTCAATGAGGAAAGGAGGGGCATAAAGTAGTATAGAATGTCTATCCAGCCGCTTTGTAGCTCGAAAAGGGAAAAAGGGGGTAACCCAGTACACACATCTGTAAGGAACCGATCTCTTTGTTGAAAAGGGAAAGAAACTGGGGGGTCGGGTAGTTTGTGCAGGACTAGATTTGCTGCCCTCACATAGGAAGAAGTTTCAAAGAGAACAAATATGGGACCAACGCATATATGCTGCTTGGCTACATACTCTACATCACCCATTTATAAAACACTGTAAGTCTGTAACTGATTTTGCTATTGCTGTCTTTTCCCATTAAGTAGTGAACAAAAATGGGACCAACCCAGACATGATGCTTGTTGCTTTGTTACAACAAATTCAGCATCACTCCCTTTATAAGCCAGTAATTGATGCCACTCTCAGAATTAACTACTGAATCTTATTTCAAAACTGCAACACTTGTTAGGGATTGGCGGGATTACCATTTTTGTGGCCGCATGTTTCATCCTCCTTTATTAGCCAGTAATTGATTCCTTTTTTTTGCCTCTGTTTAAACAGGGATATCTATTCAACTTGTTGCTATTGCCACATTTTTCTTCGCTACGCGAAACACTTTGCTTTATTTCAGCGCAACTGCACAAAACGAGATTGGATTTCCTATTCGTGTTGGCAGATTCGTATTTTATCTAGTCTGTCTCATGAAAGGTCAGTACATGCCTTCATCCACATGATTGTGCAGTGTGCTTTGAGATGTTGTGCTACTTGTATTGGTACTGTTTTAAATAAATGTTGAATTGAAGCTATTGTATTGCTGTCTTTTCCCATTAAGTAGTGAACAAAAATGGGACCAACCCAGACATGATGCTTGTTGCTTTGTTACAACAAACTCTGCATCACCCCCTTTATAAGTAGATAGAAGCACATATTGTTGTTGCGCCCACTCTCCCCTGGAACTGTTTATGCATTTCATTAATCTAATGCCGCTGGTAAAATTAAGCAATGCCACTCTCAGAATTAATTAACTACTGAATCTTAGTTCAAAACTGCAACACTTGTTAGGAATGGTACTATCCTGCTTTGTAGTTATTTCTACATGTTTAACCAAGGTATTGTTAAGATAATGTCTCTGTTAAAATGAATCAGTTGCATTGTTTTAGGAATGATACTTTTCTGCTTTGTCGTTCTTTATACTTGTTGAAACAAGGCGTTGTTAAGATAATGTCTCAGTCAATATGAATGAATCACACTGATGGAGAATCGCTACTCTCCTGCTTTGTTTCCCATTAAGATAAAGTAGATCAGTAGATGCTTTTCTTCTCGGAGTGCAAGTCATCACCGTTATTTCTCAGTAATTGTTTCCCTTATACCTATTGTTGCTTACAGGGATATCAAAATTAAAGCTCGGTTTTATTCTGACTTTGATTTTAGTTGAACTGCACAAAAGGAGCCAATGTGTCAAAGGAAAACTGCTGCATTACTGGGTCCAGTTGGTCGTTCCACTTTGCAGAAAGAAGCAGTCACTGTTTGCGCTACATTACGGAAGGAATGACCGAGAAGCTTTACAGAGTATTATTAGACACCGGTGACTTGACTTGTCTGCAGAGACCATTGGCAATTTAACAACACGTGGAGTGCATTGGGCAAAAAGTGCCCAAACAAGTACAAGAAGCTACGACAGGACTCCACGATCATAGGCATTACATATTTTGAATGGGAAAAGCTTGTCAAAGTTTAATCATTGATGTTAGCAAGAAGACGTTCATTTAATATATTGGAATTGGAAAACCTTGTCAAAATTTGCTCATTGATTTTAGCTAGAATACATGCATTTGATATTTTTGAGTGGGACGCCCTTGCTGTGAGCAGCGTCGAGTGTTTTTTCCTATTCCTGTGTTCAGTTTAGAAGTAAATAGTTACTCTGCTGAGATATTCCTGTGTTAAGAGTTTGTTCTGAATATTTTCTATGTAATGCCAGGCCTTGTGTTTGATTGCAAAGTTGAGCTTGGAATGTTGTGGCATGCGGCATCACGAGCTGTTCATCGTGCCTCCTGAGAATAATGCATCGTATTGCTTTGCATCTCGATCTAATGCTAGTGATTTGCTTGCTAAGAAGATCATCCTCTTCTGTTGTTTCCGTGCTTAAGAAGTTCATCGTCTGATGTTTCATTCATAGCCTACACGACAGGTTGGGTAGGTTAGACGTGAAACCATATGATCTTCAGACCAACTCATGATATTAGGCCGTGATTGGATCGTCATTTTCCAACCAAAACCGCTTGTAAAACTGACGCTTGTAAATTAAAGCAGATGGTCTTGGGCGAAGGCGCTTGGTTGGTCGATTTTGACTAGTAAAATATCGGAAGTACTTCACACACGATAAAAACGTTGAACGACACTCGGACGATTGCTAATCCAGCCGTTAGCTGCTGTTTCAGCCTTGCCCATGGATGGCATGATACGCACGTCGTGCATGTATCGTCTGGTAATGTCGTCCATATAGCAGTGCTCATAAAATATACACTGGTCTCTAAAATTACACGCGTAACCCGTCGGTTTTACTTACAGACCTTGGGCCCTCGGTTTCATTACGCCTGTATTTTACGCGTTGTTTCCGATGACAAGTAAATTACACTTGTATTTTAATACAGGTTTGAAATAAACCAGAGCTCCCAAGCGCGGCCTTACCGTTTCATGCCGTCTCAGTTTCTTGAAGGTGCTCATAGGTGTCCGATGATCCTGGCTTCCTGAATGAGCAGCGGGCGCTGTATCAGACCATCTGTAGGGCCCGCGAGGCCCTCTCCGTTGTCCTTTGAGTTGTTGCGTTCGCCATGGTGCTGAGTGATACGTGTCCAACGTATCTATAATTTTTGATTGCTCCATGCTATATTATCTACTGTTTTAGGCAATATTGGGCTTTATTATCCACTTTTATATTATTTTTGGGACTAACCTATTAACTGGAGGCCCAACCCAGATTTGCTGTTTTATGCCTATTTTAGTGTTTCGAAGAAAAGGAATATCAGACGGAGTCGAAACGGAACGAAATCAACTGGAGAAGTTATTTTTGGAAGGAAAGCAACCTAGGGAACTTGGAGTGCACGTTAGGGGAGATACGGGCTGCCCACGAGGGTGGGGGGCGCGCCCCCTGCCTCGTGGGGCCCCTGCAGCTCCACCGACGTACCCCTTGCACCCATATATACCTACGTACCCCAAAACTTCCAGAACAGAGATTAGATCGGGAGTTCCGCCGCCGCAAGCCTTTGTAGCCACTAAAAACCTAATCGGGACCCTGTTTCGGCACCCTACCGGAGGGGGGATCCCTCACTGGTGGCCATCTTCATCATCCCGGCGCTCTCCATGACGAGGAGGGAGTAGTTTTCCCTCGGGGCTGAGGGTATGTACCAGTAGCTATGTGTTTGATCTCTCTCTCTCGTGTTCTTGATTTGGCACGATCTTGATGTATTGCGAGCTTTGCTATTTTAGTTGGATCTTATGTTTCTTCTCCCCCTCTTCTCTCTTGTAATGGATTGAGTTTCCCCTTTGAAGTTATGTTATCTGGTTGAGTCTTTAAAGATTTGAGAACACTTGATGTATGTCTTGCGTGGGATAACCGTGGTGAAAATGGGTTATTCTATTGATCCACTTGATGTATGTTTTGGTGATCAACTTGCGGGTTTCGTGACATTGGGAACCTATGCATAGGGGTTGGCACACGTTTTCGTCGTGATTCTCCGGTAGAAACTTTGGGCACTCTTTGAAGTACTTTGTGTTGGATTGAATAGATGAATCTGAGATTGTGTGATGCATATCGTATAATCATACCCACGGATACTTGAGGTGACATTAGAGTATCTAGGTGACATTAGGGTTTTGGTTGATTTGTGTCTTAAGGTGTTATTCTAGTACGAACTCTAGGGCTGTTTGTGACACTTATAGGAATAGCCCAATGGATTGATTGGAAAGAATAACTTTGAGGTGGTTTCGTACCCTACCATAATCTCTTTGTTTGTTCTCCTCTATTAGTGACTTTGGAGTGAATCTTTGTTGCATGTTGAGGGATAGTTATATGATCCTACTATGTTATTATTGTTGAGAGGACTTACACTAGTGAAAGTATGAACCCTAGGCCTTGTTTCAACTCATTGCAATACCGTTTGTGCTCACTTTTACCGCTTGTTACCTTTCTGTTTTTATATTTTCAGTTTACAAAAACCTATATCTACCATCCATATACCACTTGTATCGCCATGTCTTCGCCGAACTAGTGCACCTATACAATTTACCATTGTATTGGGTGTGTTGGGGACACAAGAGACTCTTTGTTATTTGGTTGCAGGGTTGCTTGAGAGAGACCATCTTCATCCTACGCCTCCCACGAATTGATAAACCTTAGGTCATCCACTTGAGGGAAATTTGCTACTGTCCTACAAACCTGTGCACTTGCAGGCCCAACAACGTCTACTAGAAGAAGGTTGTGTAGTAGACATCACTGAGCATTGTTAACATCGTCAACGAACATGAGGATTCAGGAGATGACTTTATTTTGACTGGATGACACTAGGGACCCACTAGGGCCATAGCCGTACGTACGCAAGTGCCTCCTTATTATGTACAACTATATATTTTTTGCTTTCTCCTAGTTTCCTGACATCACGGTCCCACACCATTGTCAACCTATGTAGTCAATATAAACGAGAGAATTGCACAAGGTGCGGCCGACAGCTGGGACCAAGCAGCTCGAGCAGTATTTGTGTTTTTGAGGCGTGAGCACTGCATAGTTTTTCGTGGCGATGATTTCGTTGTTGTTCAGAGGAGAGTAGGGTATTAACTGGGCGGGCTGTGGCCCGTCTAGCCCAGGCCAGATATCCAGCCCAGATACTAATTTTTTCAAGATGAAAATGGCTAGCCCAGCTATACGTCTTTTTGAGGAATACCCAGGCAAGGTCAACTTGTTATTCTCCGCCGCGCTGGGCTGCAAATCTTTCCTAGGAGGGATGCATTAGGCTTAACAGGAAAATGGGCTTTAAAAAATAATAAATGGGATGTAATTATAAAAACTGGGCAGTAATTATAAAAAATGCACCAAACATGAAATTAGTTTATAAAATATTATATATGGATTTTGAAAATCTTAAATTTTCATTGTTGCGCGCGCAATGTTTTGCTGAATTTTTACGTAATACAAAATTTATATTTAATCTGACTATAAATTTCGGGATAAAAGGATTTCGGATCCCATCAAAATGTGGGAAATTTTATTGAATTCTGTCTTCAACGGTTGGTTGAAATTATTAATCGTTGTCCTAGCTAGAAAATCGGATGTACTTTTAACAAACTATAAATGGGATGTTGTAAATTCCATTAGAATTCAAGAATGGGCTGTACATTCTTACAAAACGCAAATGGGCTATAAGTTCTCTACCACACACTTGTGGGCCTACTAAGTGACGCGTCCCCTAAAAAAAAGTTGACGTGTATGCAAGGCTTTGTCAAGTTATTATAGTCAACACACAGTTCTAGCAGCAGTGGCCGTTGGATGTCTATCCAATGGATGTCATCTTCTTCTTCTTCTTCTTCTTCTTCTTCAATCTTGGATATTCTTAGCTTCGGCCGCCCAAAAAATGATTCCTCCCCCTGACATCTGGGCGCACCGTTTCGGAGGCTGACCTGTGGGCCTACTAAGTCGGAGCGTACCAAGGGCTTTGTCAACTTAGTCAATATAAACGATTCTAGCTTTAGTGACCGTACGATGTCCATCCAACGGCTGTAGTGCTTCTTCAACCTCTGGTCTTCTTGGTCCAGCCACCCAAAGCAGCGCCGGTTGTGCCGCCTGCTCCTGCCTCCCATGGCCGGTTGTGCTACCACGGAGGCCTCACTTCCCCCATACTACTCCCACTGCTGGCCAGGCCATCCCTCCACTCACCCACACCCCCTGTTATTCTGCGGCGACGGTAGCCTCACACCGCAGCCAAACCAGTGAACCCTCGTACTCCTCTCCGTGTGGGCTTCCACTGCTGCGTCTTCCCCGGCTCCGTGTCGTCCCCTTCTTAGGCCTCGCCGTCGTCCACCGCCCTGGTGTTCTCGGCATGGCGTGGTCAATATGGTCAACGATCGACTTCCATCGGAAGAGTACTGTACGTGGAGAGGCTGACAGCTGGGTCCACAGCGGCCGCAAGGAAGTGCCTCCTTATTACGCGCAAAATAATTATTCCTCCACCTGACAGTGGGGACCCACCGGACGGGCCACCTTATTTTGCGAAAAAATGTTTCCCCCCTGACTGCTAGGACCCACCGGACGGGCCACCGTATTTCGCGAAAAAAAACGTTCCCCCCGCTGTCAGCTCGGACCCACCGGAAGTGCCTCCTTATTATGTACAAAAAGATGAATACTCCCCTGCTAGCTGGGACCCACCTTGGTGGGAGGTTGACTTGTGGGCCTACTAAGTTGACGGGGACGGAGGGATTTGTCAACTTAGTCAATATGAATGATTCTAGCTCCAGTGACCGTACGATGTCCATCCAACGGCCGTTGTGCTTCTTCAACCTCTGGTCTTCTTGCTCCAGCCGCCCAAAGCAGCACCGGTCGTGCCGCCTGCTCCTGCCTCACGTGGCCGGCTGTGCTGCCGCGGAGGCCTCACCGCCCCCTACTATTCCCACCGCTGGCCAGGCCCTGCGGCGACGGCAGCCTCACACCACAACCGAACGAGTGAACCCTCATACTCCTCTCCGAGTGGGCATCCACTTCCGCGTCTTCACCGGCTCCGCGTTGTCCACTTCCTAGGCCTCGCCGTCGTCCTCCGCCCTGGTGCTCTAGGCGCGGCGTGGTCAACGTGGTCAAGGAACGACTTCCATCGGACATGGACTGTACGTGGAGAGGCTCACAGCTGGGTCCACGGCGGCAGCAAGGAAGTGCCTCCTTATTACGCGGAAAATAATGATTCCTCCACCTGACAGTAGGGACCCACCGGACGGGCTACCGTATTTCACGAAAAAAATTTCCCCCCTAACTGCTGTGACCCACCAGCTACACCTTCGCACGCAAGGAAGTGCGTCCGGGCAAAAAAACAATTCGCCCCCTGACTGCTGGGACCCACCAGCTACATCTTCGCACGCAAGGAAGTGCGTCCGAAAAAAAACCAAAACGATTCACCCCCCTGACTGCTGGAACCACCAGCTACATCTTCGCAGCCAAGGAAGTGCCTGACAGTCGGGACCCACCTGTTCGAAGCGTACGTAGCGTTGTCATTCTGGTCGTGAACGTGTACGTACATATATACTGGTAGATGTAGAGGCGCGCACGTGTCGTAGTAGAGGCGCGTACGTGTCGTAGTAGAGGCGCGCACGTAGCATGTACACGTATGTACTGCAGCCAGGGTGCAAGAAAGAAAATACGACCACGTATGTGTACATACAGACGGGGTCTCAAACGCCTACTCGCGCATACGTACGGCCAGTGCTCGTGTACATGGCTGGGTCGGAATGGAGAAACAACGTCGTCGTCATGTTCATGGGGAGGCAACGGAATGCGTCGTGTTCATGGGGAGGCAACGGAATGCGTCGTGTTCATGGGGAGGCAACGGAATGCGTCGTGTTCATCGGGAGGCAATGGAACGCGTGGGAGCCAACCGGCTGGGTCAGAACGGAATGTGTGGTCGTGTTCATCGGGAGGGCTTGGACGGAATAGGCGATGTAAACGAGGCCTGGCGTACCACAAAACGGAGAAAACGGCCTTGTGTTCGACCGGCCACGTTCGAAATGGGATCCTGTTCATCGGGAGGGGTCTGGCGTACCGCAAAACGGAGGAAACGGACCTCCTACGGTGGAAACGGGGGTCCTGTTGATCAAGAGGGGTGTGGCGTACCGCAAAACGGACGAAACGGACCTCCTACGGTCGAAACGGAGGTCCTGTTGATTGGGAGGGGTGTGGCGTACTGCAAAACGGACGAAATGGACCTCCTACGGTCGAAACGGGGGTCCTGTTCATCGGGAGGGGTGTGGCGTACCGCAAAACGGGACTCCATGGGATACTGTTCATCTCCATCGTCGACCTCCTCCAGCCTCCACGGGCTACCGTCGACCTCCTCCAGCGTCCACGGGCTCCTGTTCATCCAGCCTCCACCGCGCTCTACTCCATCGGCTACTGTTCAACCACCCGTCCACGGGCACCCCTCCATCGTCTACTGTTCATCTAGCCCTCCACACCACGGGGTCCTGTTCAACTACCCCTCCACGGGCACCCCTCCACCGTCTACTGTTCATCCAGCCCTCCACACCACGGGGTCCTATTCATCCAGAGGCAACGCCACCGCTCACTGTTCATCCAACCCCCCCGCAACGCTGACTATTCATCCAATCGATCAGTTTCATTTAGCAGCAGTAGTGAAGGAATCGCTCGATCGGGTTCAGTTAACAGCCATCGATCGATCGCTCGAGTTCAGTAACGCGTAGCCTGCAGTGCAATCACTCGGGTTCAGTTAGAGCCCAACGCCTCGCACACACGCACGTACGTGTATGAGAGAAACGCGCATCGCTTGGCCCCGACCTCCCACCGTAACTGGGAACTCCCCGAAATTTTGCTCCCCTTCGCTTCTACCACAGTGTCTTCCGTCATGGACGGCCCAAAGAATGTCATGCAGCTGCGTCTCCGGCCTGCCCAGGACGAAAAGCCCATTTTCTATCATGACTTTTTTTCATAGAAGTGGGAGCCCACCACATCTATGATGATACCGGGTTTTGTCACAATTATTGTCATAGAAGTGTCATATATATGACAGAAAAAAAATTCGTCCGGCCCAAAATGTCACGGATGTGTCTTTTTTTGTAGTGTTTAGAAGGTTCCGAAGGATTCCAGAGGGGTCCGGAAATCCACAAGTGGGTTCACCACGACCCAAGGGCTAGCATGGGTTGCGGGAGGTGCCCTGTCCTTATTGGGCTATGCGCACCAAGTCCTCAAAAGCCCATGTGGCTAGGGAAGGCAAAAAAAGGATGGAGTCCTAGTAGGAATAGGATTGGGCTTGGAGTCCAAGTCCTCTCCCCCTTAGCTGCGCCCTAGGGCTTGGAGGGGCTGTTTTCCATGCCCATCCACCTATATATAGAGGGGAGGGGGCGCCCCAAGAGGATACACCAAGCCCTTGGCGCCCCTCCCTCTCTCTCCCGTTACTCCGTAGTTCCGCCGCCTCGTCCCGGCGACGCTTAGCGAAGCGCTATCGGTGCTCCACCACCACCATCACCACCATGTCGTCGTGTGGGTTGTGATCCCATCTACTTCTCCTCTCCAACTTGCTGGATCAAGAAGGAGGAGACATCATCGAGCCGCACGTGTGCTAAACTCGGAGGTGCCGTCCGTTCGGCACTAGATCGGTTGGCTCGTGATCGGATCGCGAAGAGTACGACTACATCAAACCTGTGGTCGAACGCTTCTGCTTTTGGTCCACGAGGGTACGTAGACACACTCTCCCCCTCTCGTTGCTATACATCTCCTAGATAGATCTTGGGTGATCGTAGGATTTTTTTGAAATTACCTACATTCACAACACTCATAGCCTGTCCAAACGTCTAGGTTGTTTGACACCCAGCAAACACAACCCATATGTGGGGTGGATACGGAGGGGGCAGACCAGACGCGCCCACCACATGGCCCAGACTGACCAAGTCCGACCATACATATACACCACCCTAGACTACACCCAGTCCATAGTCCACACTCTTGACCGCTCTGCTCCACTTCCTGTCTCCTCCCCTCCCCTTCCCTTTCCCTGCCAGCGCCACCAAGGACAACTTCGGCAGTGGATCCGACAATGAGACCGACCCCATCGACTAGGAGGCGCTCCTCAAGGAGGAATCCAACTCCACCCCGAACAACGAGGAACTCGCCCTTGACATTGCTCGCAGCCTCCTTGATGGCCTGATACGTCCATTTTGCATCATGTTTTCTTATTGTTATTTATGATGTTTTTATCCACAATAATGCTTTTTGGAGTAATTCTAATGCCTTTTCTCTCACAATTTGCAAGGTACACACCAAGAGGGAGAATTCCAGCAGCTGGAAATCTAGACCTGGAAAAGCTACGTCAGGCTACCTATTCTGCACAACTCCAAACAAGCTGAAACTTCACGGAGATTTTTTATGGAATATTTAAGAAATATTGGAGCAAATAACTACCAGAGGGGCCCACCAGGTGGGCACAACCCACCTAGGAGCGCCAGTTAGCCTAGGCACGCCCTGGTGGGTTGTGCTCACCTAGGCCCACATCCGGTGCCCATCTTCTGGTATATAAGTCATTTTTACCTAAAAAAAAATAAGGAGAGGACTTTCGGGATGGAGCGCCGCCATCTCGAGGTGGAACTTGGACAGGAACACTTTTGCCCTCCGGCGGAGCGATTCCTCTGGGGGAACTTCCCTCCCGGAGGGGGAAATCATCGTCCTCATCCTCACCAACAACTCTCCCATCTTGGGGAGGGAAATCTCCATCAACATCTTCAACATCACCATCTCATCTCAAACCCTAGTTCATCTCTTGTGTTCAATCTTGTTACCAGAACTATAGATTGGTGCTTGTGGGTGACTAGTAGTGTTGATTACATCTTGTAGTTGATTACTATATGGTTTATTTGGTGGAAGATTATATGTTCAGATCCATTATGCTATTTAATACTCCTCTGATCATGAGCATGTTTATCATTTCTGAGTAGTTACTTTTGTTCTCCAGGTCACGGGAGAAATCATGTTGCAAGTAATCATGTTAATTTGATATGTGTACAATATTTTGATAGTATGTATGTTTTTATTCCCTTAGTGGTGTCATGTGAATGTCGACTACATGACACTTCACCATATTTGGGCCTAAGGGAATGCATTGTGGAGTAGCAATTAGATGATGGGTTGCGAGAGTGACAGAAGCTTAAACCCCAGTTTATACGCTATTCCGTAAGGGACCGATTGGATCCAAAAGTTTAATGTTATGGTTAGAATTTATTCTTAATACTTTTCTCGTAGTTGCGAATGCTTGCAGGTGGGTTAATCATAAGTAGGAGGTTTGTTCAAGTAAGAACAACACCTAAGCACGGTCCACCCACATATCAAATTATCAAAGTAGCGAACACGAATTAAACCAACATGATGAAAGTGACTAGATGAAATTCCCGTGTACCCTCAAAAACGCTTTGCTCACTATAAGAGACCAATTTGGCCTGTCCTTTGCCTCAAAAGGATTGGGCTACCTTGCTGCACTTTTGTTACTACTATCGTTACTTACTCGTTACAATTTATCTTGCTATCAAACTACTCCACTACTTACAATTTCAGCACTTGCAGACATTACGTCACTGAAAACTACTTGTCATTTCCTTCTGCTCGTCGTTGGGTTCGACACTCTTACTTATTGGAAACAGGTACAATTGATCCCCTATACTTGTGGGTCATCAAGGCTATTTTCTGGCACCGTTGCCGGGGAGTGAAGGGCCTTTGGTAAGTGGAATTTGGTAAGGAAACATTTATATAGTGTGCTGAAATTTATTGTCACTTGTTACTATGGAAAACAATCCTTCGAGGGGTTTGTTCGGGGTATCTTCACCTCGACCGGAATCACAATTAGCTACCCCTCAACCTACTGCACCTATTGAAAATATTGAATATGAAATTCCTTCAGGTATGATAGAACAACTGCTAGCTAATCCTTATGCAGGAGATGGAACCGAACATTCTGATATGCACTTGATATATGTAGAACAAATTTGTGGATTGTTTAAGCTTGCAGGTTTACGCGGAGATGAAGTGATGAAAAATGTTTTCCCTTTATCTTTGAAGGGAAAAGCATTGGCATGGTATAGGCTATGCTATGATATTGGATCATGGAATTGGAATCATTTGAAATTGGAGTTCCACCAAAAAAATTATCCTATGCATCTAGTTCATCGTGATCGGAATTGTATATATAATTTTTGGCCTCATGAAGGAGAAAGTATCGCTCTAGCTCGGGGGAGAATTAAGTCAATGTTATATTCATGCCCCAATCATGAGCTCTCAAGAGAAATTATTATCCAGAAATTTTATGCTTGGCTTTCTTGTAATGATCAAACCATGCTTGATACTTCTTGTGCTGGTCCTTTTATGAAGAAGATATTGAATTCCAGTGGGATCTTTTGGAAAGAATTAAACGCAACTCTGAAGATTGGGAACTCAACGAAGGTAAAGAGTCAGGTATTAAGCTTAAGTATGATTGTGTTAAATCTTTTATGAATACCAATGCTTTTCAAAAGTTTAGCACTAAATATGGACTTGACTATGAGATAGTAGACTCCTTTTGTGAATCATTTGCTACTCATGTTGAACTCCCTAAAGAGAAGTGGTTTAAATATCACCCATCTATTAAAGAAGAAATTAAAGAACTGATACCGGTTAAAGAAGAAACAATAATTTATAATGTTGATCCAGTTGTCCCTTCTACTTATATTGAGAAACCACCTTTTCCTGTTAGGTTAAAGGAACATGCTAAAGTTTCAACTGTGGTTAACAAAAGCTATATTAGAACATATAAACCTGATGAACAAATGAAAATTAAACCTAGCATCGCTATGGTTAAAGATCTCTTGGAAGAAGATATGGATGGGCATGTTATTTATTTTTGCGAAGAAGCTGCTAGAATTGCTAAATCCGATAAAAGGGATAAACATAGACCTGTTGTTGGCATGCCTGTCATCTGAGTTAAAATAGGAGACCACTGTTATCATGGTTTATGTGACATAGGTGCTAGTGTGAGTGCTATTCCTTACACCTTATATCAAGAAATTATAAATGACATAGCACCCGCAGAGATAGAAGAAATAGATGTTACTATTAAACTTGCTAATAGAGACACCATATCACCAATGGGGATTGTTGGAGACGTTGAAGTCTTGTGTGTGAAAATAAAATACCCTACTGATTTCCTTGTTCTTGGTTACCCACAAGATTACTTCTGTCCCATTATTTTTGGTAGACCTTTCTTGAACACTATTAATGCTAGAATAGATTGTGAGAAACAAACTGTCGGTGTTAGCTTTGGTAATGAGTCTCATGAGTATAATTTTTCCAAGTTTAGTAGAAATCTTCATGAAAAAGAATTGCCTAGTAAGGATGAATTAATTGGTCTTGTTTCTATTGTTGTGCTACCTACTGATCCTTTGGAACAATATTTGCTAGACCATGAAAATGATTTACATATGCATGAAAGAAATGAAATGGATAAGATTTTCTTTGAACAACGTCCTCTACTTAAACACAATTTGCCTATTGAAACTCTGGGAGTTCCTCCTCCACCTAAAGGTGATCCTATGTTTGAATTAAAATTATTGCCAGACACTTTGAAATATGCTTATCTTGATGATAAGAAAATATATCCTGTTATTATCAGAGCTAACCTTTCAGAACATGAAGAAGAAAGATTATTGAAAGTTCTAAGGAAGCACCGAGGTGCTATTGGATATACTCTTGATGATTTAAAGGGCATTAGTCCCACTCTATGTCAGCACAAAATTAATATGGAACCTGATGCTAAATGGTTTGTTGATCACCAACGTCGGTTGAATCCGAAGATGAAAGAAGTGGTAAGAACGGAAATATTTAAACTTCTGGAAGCAGGTATAATTTATCCCATAGCTAATAGTAGATGGGTAAGTCCTGTTCATTCTGTCCCTAAGAAAGGAGGTATAACTGTTGTTCCTAATGATAAGAATGAACTTATCCCAGAAAGAATTGTTACAGGCTATAGAATGGTAATTGATTTTAGAAAACTAAACAAAGCAACTAGAAAAGATCATTACCCTGTGCCTTTTATTGATAAAATGCTTGATAGATTGTCTAAGCACACACATTTTTGCTTCCTTGATGGATACTCTGGTTTTTCATAAATACCTGTTTCTCAACCTGATCAAGAAAATACCACTTTTACATGTCCCTTTGGAACTTATGCTTATAGACGTATGCCTTTTGGTTTATGTAATGCACCTACTACCTTTCAAAGATGTATGACTGCTATATTCTCTGACTTTTGTGAAAAGATTGTTGAGGTTTTCATGGACGACTTCTCTATTTATGGGAAGTATTTTGATGATTGTTTAAGCAATCTTGATTGAGTTTTGTAGAGATGTGAACAAACAAATCTTGTCTTGAATTGGGAGAAATGCCACTTTATGGTTAATGAAGGTATTGTCTTGGGTCATAAGATTTCTGAGAAGGGCATTGAAGTGGACAAAGCTAAGGTTGATGCAATTGAGAAAATGCCATGTTCTAAGGACATCAGAGGTATTCGTAGTTTCCTTGGTCACGTTGGTTTCTATAGGAGATTTATCAAAGACTTTTCTAAAATTTCTAGGCCTCTTATAAATCTTTTGCAAAAGGATATTCCTTTTTTTGATGATGACTGTTTAGAAGCTTTTGAAACACTCAAGAAAGCCTTAATTTCTGAACCTATTGTTCAACCACCTGACTGGAACTTGCCTTTTGAAATTATGTGTGATGCTAGTGATTATGCTGTTGGTGTTGTTCTAGGACAAAGAGTTGATCAGAAACTGAATGTTATTCATTATGCTAGTAAAACTCTAGATAGTGCCCAACGAAATTATGCTACTACTAAAAAGAAATTTCTAGTAGTGGTGTTTGCTTGTGATAAATTTAGATCTTACATTGTTGATTCTAAACTTATCATTCACACCGACCATGCTGCTATTAAATATCTTATGGAAAAGAAAGATGTTAAACCTAGACTTATTCGATGGGTTGTTGTGTTACATGAATTTGATTTACATATCATTGATAGGAAAGGAGCTGAGAACCCCGTAGCTGATAACTTGTCTAGGCTTGAAAATGTGGTTGATGACCCACTACCTATTGATGATAGTTTTCATGATGAGCAGTTACCTGCAATAAATGTTGCTAACAGTACTCCTTGGTATGTTGACTATGCTAATTACATTGTTGCTAAATATTTACCACCTAGCTTTACATACCAACAAAAGAAAAAATTCTTCTATGATTTAAGACACTACTTTTGGGATGACCCACATATTTATAAAGGAGTAGATGGTATTATTAGACGTTGTGTACCTGAGCATGAGCAGGGACAAATCCACGGAAATGTCACTCTGAAGCTTATGGAGGGCATCATGCTGGAGATAGAACTGCTCATAAGGTATTGTAGTCTGGATTTTATTGGCCAACTCTCTTCAAGGATGCCTGTAAGTACATCTCATCTTGTGATGAATGTCTGATACGTCTCCAACGTATCTATAATTTTTGATTGTTCCATGTTGTTATATTATAATTCTTGGATGTTTTACAATCATTTTATAGCAACTTTATATCATTTTTTGTGACTAACCTATTGACATAGTGCCAAGTGCCAGTTGCTGTTTTTTGCATGTTTTTTACATCGCAGGAAATCAATATCAAATGGAGTCCAAACACCGCGAAACTTTTTGTAGATTTTTATGGACCAAAAGACTCCTGATGGGCCAGAGCAGCACCTTGGGGGTGCCCCGAGGTGCGCAAAACCCACCAGGGTGCGCCTGGGGGCCCAGGCGCGCCCAGGTGGGTTGTGCCCACCTCGGTGGCCTCCCACACCCCCTCTTTGCCCTATAAATTCCCAAATATTCCAAATCCCTTCTGTCGGTGTACTAGAGTAGGGGTACCCTAGTATCCCGAACTTGTGCACGGGCAGTCGCAGCGCCCCGCGGCAAGGCTTGCCGGGTGACCGCCAATATCCTCCGTGGTTCCTTTGGAGCCATTCAAGAACAAAGTATTTAAGCCAAGGAGACAAGTCCCCGGCAAGAGGAGCTTGCCGGGAAGGCCACTCAAGGCACAAGACCCCGGCAAGAGGAGCTTGCCGGGAAGGACAACCAGGGCATCTCAAGTAACTTGCCGCGACGCGCCACGCATCCCGGCAGGGTCCGGTGAGCGACAAGCTCCCGGACGCGACAAGACAACGGCCGCGGCAAGGCGTTTGCCGCGGCAAGCAACCACTCTGTACCTGCGCTCCAGCACACCCACCTATGTGTCGCCCTGGGACCCTTCCAAGCGTACGTGGCGGGAGGCTGTGCAGCCAGGGGTACACTGTGGCAAGCGGCGCTGACAAGATCGCCATCGTGGCGAGCGGTGGCGCCCCTGACGGTCCCTTTTCTGCACTGTTTGGGCGACGTAGATAGGCATTTAATGCCTTTGTCCCCTGCCGTCAGGGTTAGGTATGATACACTGTGCAGGTAGCTGTACCAACCGCAGCACCTTTTCCATTTTTGCCCTCGCCTACGTTGCCACCTGTCGGTGACCCCTTGAGCATATAAAAGGAGGCCCATGCGCAACGTAGAGAGGGGAGGACGAACAGTAGAACACTCACGCTCGGTCTCGTTAGCTGCTGGGGTGTACTGTAGCACTCAGCGCTCCCGAGCAAGAACTCAATACAAACCACAAAGCAGCAGTAGGAGTATTATCTCTCTGGAGAGCTTCGAAGCTGGGTAAACCGCTTGTGTGCCTCGCCTCGATCCACTCTTCGCGCGACCTCCGCCCCCCGCCGAACCGAAAGGGGCTCCGTCCCCATAGGTGCTCGCGGAGTCAGCTTCCCCGGCATCTTTGGCGCGCCAGGTAGGGGGCGTCGAGGTTGTGTGAACCCGATCCGGCGTTCACACGAGCTAGATCGTCATCGACTTCATCGACATGCCGCCGAAGAAGAAGGCTTCGGAGGCGTCTGCTCCGTCCGCGTCAAACCCACCGCCGCCGGAGCAAACAGCTGGTGGGGAAGACGCCGGCGGAAGAACGGGCGTCGACGAGGGAGCCCACGGTGCCGCCAGGTCGAAGGACAAGGCTGCGCTGCCCGTCGGCGGCGTAGCAGGCTCCCACAACGACCGGGCGTCCGTGGATGCTCCGCGCCCATCTCAGGAGGCACGGGACCGGCAGCGTCATGGTACTCATGGTACCATACGCTTGCTGGACCCAAATCGAGCTGGCGGATCTCTGGATGCTCAAGGCCAGCATGCACGCCAACGTGCTGGCGCGAGCGAGGCACAGTCGCCTGGACGGAATACTGCTCCTTCTAACATCGTTGGAAGTCCGAGCATATCCCGCTCCTCGCACCGTTCGCCACCGCTACCCGCCACTCCAGCAGAAGCTTTGGTGCGAGCTCAACTGCTCCTAGACTTCCCTCCAACGCTAGACAAGATCGACGACTGGAGGGCTACCATTCAGAGCCTCATCGGCTTCGCCAACGGCGACACTCCGCGGCAGCCGACTGCGTCGCAGCCGCGGCAAATCAGCCAGGTGCGAACCGATGGCGACAAGACCGGGAGGGGGGGGGGGTGCAACCACCATGCACTCTCCGCCCCGAAGGCAAAGATCGCCGACTCGCCGGGTCCACCGTGACAGCGACTCCACTGCTTCATCAGATCCACGAGCTCGTCGCGATCAATGCCAAGTTCTTCACGAACGACAGCAGGAAGACGCTCATACTCGCATCGAGCACCGAAGAGAAGCGCAGCGTCAATCAGACCGGCGCGCTGGGCCCACTGTCGACATGCATGCGCTAGGGGAACCAGGCGACCTGCCGTATGCGGTAGGTTGCCCTGCGTTTACTCGTGAGCTGCGGCAAGTGCAGTGGCCCAGCACGAAGAATTTCAAGCCAGACGTACCGGAGAAGTACGACGGCAGGTTGCATCCGTCGGAGTTCCTCAACATCTACACCATCGCGGTGCAGGCTGCCGGGGGGCGAGACGACAAGATCCTTGCCAACTACTTCCCGCTGGTGCTCAAACCCAACGTCAGGTCCTGGCTCATGCACTTGCCAGAAAACTCCATATCTTCCTAGGCAGACCTATGCCATCAGTTTGTCGGCGCCTTTACGGGCTGCCACAAACCCCATGGCCAGGAGAGTGACCTTCACCTGCTTGCCCAGAAGGAAGGAGAGCCCTTGCGCAAGTACATCCAGAGATTCAGCCAAGTGCAACGCAACATCCCGGATGTCCACCCTGCCGCGGTCATCAGCGCGTTCCACCAAAACGTGCGTAACCACAGGATGCGGGAGGAGATGGCGATGTGCAAGATCAGAGACGTCAGCGAGCTGTATGCCCTGGCCGACAGGTGTGCACGTGCTGAGGAAGGGAGGAAACTCCCCGGAGAGGATGCAAGAGCAGGAGGATCTGACAGCGAGGATGTTGCCCCGTCAAATAAAAACCGGCGGCGGAACAACAGGAAGAGGAAAGGCAAAGACGTGCTAGTTATTGAGCAGTCATGCAACGACGATGGCGCCAAGAAAGCCAAGGCTGGTAGCCCCGGCAAGGAGGTTGCCGCGGGCGCCAACTGCCAGGCTGTGGCGGCCACCAACAAGTAGGACAACACCAACAAACAGTACTGCAAGATCCACCGCACCAAGGGCCATGACCTCCAGAGCTGCAAGAAGGTCGAGCAGCTTGTCGAGCTGCAAAAGGCCGAGTACGAGCGACACGACAAGGAGAAAGCCCAAGGAGGTGCTGGAGGATCCGGTACGAAGCACACCGGCCGGGGAGGACGCCGCGGCAAGGCCAAGCTGTGGCAAGGACACAGACCTCCCCGCGGCCGCGACAAAGATGACGACGACGACGAAGACATGGATGATGACGAGACCAGTGAGCAGGAATTCCAGAAAGCCACAGAGGTCTTGTGCGTTGACGGCGGTGCTTCTCTGCATACTTCACACCGCCAACTCAAGCAGTGGGTGCGGGAAGTCAATGCGGCAGAACCACCCGTTGAGTCACGCAAGCTTCTGAAATGGTCCGGCATGCCTATCATCTTTGATATTGAGGACCACCCTGATCGCACAACTGTGGTCGGGTGTTTGCCGATGTTGGTCTCACCAACTATCCGCAACCTCAAGGTCACTAAGATGCTAGTTGATGGCGGGGCCGGCTTGAACCTGATCTCCTCCGCTGTGCTCCGGAAACTCCAGGTCCCTGACAGCGAGCTCGAAGAGACCGGAACATTCCAAGGAATCAACCCGGGAAGGAGCAAGCCCAAGGGGAAGATCACGCTGCCGGTGACATTTGGCAGCGAGCTAAACTTCAGGACTGAGAGGATCACTTTTGACGTTGCCGATTTTCCATTGCCTTACAATGGAATTCTCGGCCGTCCAGCGCTCGCCAAGTTCATGGCGGCCTCTCACTACGCATACAACATGCTGAAGATGCCAGGCCCGATAAGTGTCATCTCTGTCCTTGGCGACAAGAAGGATGCTCTTATCTGTGCCGACAAGATCTACCAAGAAGCAACAGCCGCAACGAATCGCGAGACACTTGCCGCTGAAGCTCCCGGGGGGAAGAAGAAGACCAAGTCCGGCGAGAGTTCTGATGCCCGCTCCGGCAAGCGCACCTCTTCGGAGTGCTGCGCTACCGTCGAGGACGCACCATCGAGCTCCACCGGCAAGTGTAAGAAGACAATGGCAGCTCCGCCAGCGACCAAGAAGGTGTCCGCCAAGGAGGACGGCACTGGTGGTACCTTCACCATCAGTGCCACTCTCGACCCTAAATAGGAAAGCGTGCTCATTGCTTTCCTGCGGGCGAATGTCGATGTGTTTGCGTGGCAACCGTCCGACATCCCCGGTGTTCCCAGGAAAATAATTGAGCACCACTTTGCCGTCTGTCCTCATGCGCGGCCCGTCAAGCAGAAAGTCAGGAAGCAAGCAGTGGAGCGCCAAGAATTCATCGCAGAACAGATCAAGAAGTTGGAAGCAGCAGGCCTCGTCAGAGGAGTGCTCCATCCTACGTGGTTGGCCAATCCTGTAGTCGTGCGCAAGGCAAACGGGAAATGGAGGCTTTGTATCGACTTTACCGATGTCAATAAAGCTTATCCCAAAGACCCATTTCCCTTGCCGCGCATCGACCAGATTGTTGACTCCACGGCCGAATGTGACTTGCTTTCATTTCTTGACGCATACTCAGGATACCGTCAGATCTTCATGGCAGAAGAAGATGAGGAGAAAACCGCATTCATCACTCCATGCGGCACGTACTGTTTCATACGAATGCCTTTCGGTTTGAAGAATGCTGGTTCAACATTTGCAAGGGTAGTCCATACTGCTTTTGAACCGCAAATACATAGAAATGTGGAAGCATACATGGATGATATATTGGTCAAGAGCAGGGACAAAGCAACTCTGATTCAAGATTTAGAAGAGACTTTTGCAAATCTGCGCAAGATCAGCCTCAAGCTCAACCTCGAGAAGTGCGTATTCGGAGTCCCTTCCGGCAAGCTTCTCGGGTTCTTCGTGTCTCAGCGGGGAATTGAAGCCAATCCCGACAAGATCAAGGCCATTGATCAGATTGAAGCACCGAAGCGCGTCAAGGATGTACGAAGACTTGCCGGCTGCGTGGCGGCTCTCAGCAGGTTTATCTCTAAGTCTGCTGAGCGCGCCCTGCCGTTTTTCAAAATTTTGAAAAAGGCAGGACTCCGGAAGCGGAGGCCGCGCTGCAGGACTTGAAGAGATACCTGTCCTCCACTCCAATACTTGTCGCACCTAAGCCACAAGAGAAGTTGCTGCTATATCTGGCGGCAACCAATCAAGTGGTTAGTGCCGCGTTAGTAGCGGAGAGGGAGGCTGATGATGAGCCAGCAACCGTGACAAGCACATCCAGCGACAAGCAGGGGGCTTCCCCGACAAGCTCTGGTCCCGGCAAAGATGGATCTGCGCAGGCGCCCGAGGAGATACAGAAGAAAATGGTGCAGCGCCCAGTTTACTTTGTCAGTTCCCTTCTGCAGGGGGCTAGGTCAAGGTACTCTGGTGTGCAGAAATTGCTTTTCGGCCTTCTCATGGCCTCGAGAAAGCTGCGCCATTACTTCCAAGCACATGAGATCACAGTTGTCACTCGCTTTCCACTGAAGAGGATACTGCAGAATCCAGAAGCAACAGGTAGGATTGTTGAGTGGGCACTGGAACTGTCAAGCTTTGGCCTCAAGTTTGAGAGCACTTCAACTATCCAAAGCAGAGCATTGGCAGAATTCATAGCAGAGTGGACGCCAACACCAGATGAAGAAATTCTAGAGACGAGCATCCCCGTCAAGGAAGCAAGCAAAGAGTGGCTGATGTACTTTGATGGTGCTTTCTCGCTGCAAGGCGCCGGTGCTGGCGTGCTGCTTATCGCACCCACCGGAGAGCACCTTAAGTACGTAGTCCAGATGCACTTTCCCAAGGAGCAAGCAACAAACAATACTGCAGAGTATGAAGGATTGCTTGCCGGTCTCAGGACCGCGGCAGACCTTGGGATCAAGCAGCTCATTGTCAGGGGTGACTCGTAGCTTGTCGTCCGCCAAGTGAACAAGAATTACCAGAGTCCGTTGATGGAAGCTTACGTTGATGAAGTGAGGAAGCTAGAAGAGCACTTTGTCGGCCTATAGATGGAACATGTTCCAAGAGCTCAGAACGACATTGCCGATGGCCTGTCAAAGTGCGCAACACTTAAGTTACCTGTGGAACCAGGGATCTTTGTGCTCAAGCTGACTCAACCGTCTGTAACCCCATCAACTGGACAGAGCAAGAAGAGGAAGTTGATTTCTGGTGACTATTTTCCGGCAGAGCTTCCCGAAGCCGCCGCCAAGAAGGTCCCCAAGATCAACACCAAGAGTGCTGAGGAGCAATCTGCTCCCACAAGCCCCAGGGTTTGTTTCGTTGAAGCAGACGCTCCCGACAAGTTTTCCTTCGGCAAGCTTGCCGGGGAACGTCAAGCTCCGACTGAGCTGCAGGTTCTCGCCGTAGAAGCGGATGTTCCCGTAGCAGCGGATATGCCTTTAGTCCTTGTTGTCGAGCCACAAGCTCTAGCATGGGCACAACAGATCGTCCGTTTCCTTCAGACAGGATAACTTCCCGAAGAGCAAGAAGAAGCGGAAAGAGTAGCCCGCCAGTCAAGTATGTACCCGTTTGTCGACAACACACTGTACAGAAGAAGACTCAACGGTGTGAAATTGAAGTGTATTCACCGGGAAGATGGACAGAAGCTGTTGGCAGAGATACATGGAGGCATATGTGGTCACCACATTGGCGCGAGAGCGCTTGCCGGCAAAGCTTTCCGGCAAGGTTTCTTTTGGCCGACAGCCCTCCAGGATGCAACTGCACAAGTAACCAAGTGTGAAGCGTGCCAGTTCCATTCCAAGCAGATACACCAGCCGGCTCAAGCTCTCCAGACGATCCCTTTATCCTAGCCATTTTCGGTCTGGGGGCTCGACATCCTCGGCCCCTTCCCCCGAGCAGTCGGGGGCTTTGAGTACTTGTACGTTGCGATCGACAAGTTCACAAAGTGGCCGAAAGTGGAAGCAGTGAGGAAGGTGATAGCGCAGTCAGCAGTCAAGTTCTTCAGGTCGATTGTTTGCCGCTTCGGGATCCCTAACAGGATCATCACCGACAACGGTACGCAATTCACGAGCCGCACCTTCATGCAGTACGTCCAAGATCTTGGCACCATGGTCTACTTCGCTTCTGTTGCTCACCCCAGGAGCAACAGTCAAGCGGAGAGGGCAAATGCTGAAGTGCTGCGTGGACTCAAGACCAGGACTTTCGACAGGCTGCACAAGTGCGGAAGAAACTGGATTGAGGAGCTGCCGGTGGTTCTTTGGTCGATTAGGACGACGCCAAATCGAGCCACTGGCCAGACACCTTTCGCTCTAGTCCATGGAGCAGAGGCAGTTATCCCCACGGAACTCGTATACGGGTCACCTCGAGTGCTCGTTTATGATGAGCTTGAGCAAGAGCAGCTGTGACAAGATGACGCGCTGCTCCTTGAGGAAGATCGTCTTCAGGCTGCTGTGCGAGCTGCTCGCTACCAGCAAGCTTTGCGCCGCCACCATAGCCGCAAAGTTAACGCCAGAAGTCTCGAGGAAGGCGACCTTGTTCTTCGGCGCGTTCATTCCGCCAAGAATTCCAACAAGTTGACGCTGAAGTGGGAAGGCTCTTACCGGGTGAAACGAGTCACTAGGCCTGGCGCTGTCCGCCTTGAGACCGAAGATGGCATTCCGGTGAGCAACTCCTGGAATATCGAGCATCTTCATAAGTTTTACCCGTAAGGCGCGGTCGTCGGACCCTGTTCCGGCAACCACCTTTTTGTACAAGTCTTGCCGCTGTTGCATGTAATCCTTTGTACAAAGCCAGGCGCAGACCCTGAGCGTAGATGAAGCGCTGGCGCCTTAAGTTATAGCATGCATGCTAGATCGAGTCTCGTCCTTGGTTAGGGTTGATAGTGCTTAGTAGCGGCTAACCCCTAACTTAGAGGTCGAGTGTGCGTCCCTTTGCCGTTCTTTCGTTTCCCTTGGTTCGCATGGCTCGCATATCCTCACCGGACCACTTGAGGACGAAAAGGAGAAGAAGGACGGACCAACATCTGGACCCCGGCAAGTCAGTGTTGCCGGGGGCTGCAAGACACCGGCAAGCCAGTGTTGCCGGGGGCTGCAAGTACAAAGATTAACCCATGGCGAACCAGAGTTGCCGGGGGCTGCAATCTCAGATAAGTTTTTCATCCCTTATCATGCATTCTCTTATGGACTGAGGTATGCGAAACCTCATTTCTTCCTAAAAGCTACCGTGCTCCCTTAACTCTAGGCCCTAGGGTTCGTTCCCGGGGCCAGGTTTGGTCGTAGTCGCGGCAGCGAAGGGACGAAACGAGGAGCCTGAACCCGCCTCCTCCCTGCCTCCGCCAAAAGCGTGAGAAAGGTCGAACGACGTGGGAAGACGGCAGGGCCCGCTGCCGGGAAAAAAAAGTGTCTATCTTAAAGATATCAAGGATTTGCTCCTTGACGTGGGTTCCACCCGCAAGACAAGTGACCCGGCAAGCATCCCCTTTTCACTAAAAAAACATTCCACTCAGGTACAGTTCATAGAGAATGAAAGGCATGAGTGATGGGATTACAAGTTTTAAATGCAGCTAAGGCCCGAGGGCTTACAAATTAAAAAGAGATAAGGTGCCCATAATCCCTTTCTTGTCCCTCTCTTCAGAAGATAAGTCAAGGAGGCGGAGCCCGTAGGTGTTCATGACGTCACAGAAAATTTCAGAAAAGGGCGGGCAGAGCCCGCAGTAGAAGAACAAGGCGAAGAAAAGGTACCCAGTGGGGGCCTTTTTCCAGGCGGCGGCTGGGAGTACCCTCGTGCGCGGGTGCGCCCGCGTCGCCATCGACCAGAAGAGGTAGTAGAACTCCTTCAGCTCTTCCGCGTCAAGCCTCGAAGGGAAGATTGCCCGCTCCTTTCGCAGCGCCGCGAGCCGTTGCGCCTCGGCCGACTTCGCCTTCTCGGCTTTCGGAGCCATGGCGGGAATGGTGAGGGAGGACGACGGCGTTGGTGGTGCTGGTGGCGATGGGGTCGGAGCGCTGCTCTCCTTCGGCTTTGGGAAGAATGGGAGTGGCGGAGATTCTCGAGGAAGGAATAGCAACGGGCAGATGGGCGAACTGCCCCTGTTTCCCCTGTTTATAAGGAGGGAGGGGGCGGACGTTCCGCCTTTCCGAATAAAGAACCACCCACGACCTCGCCCACGACACCGCAATCGACACGTGCCGTTCGGGGAGGGCGCGGTGGATACGGAGTAAGATACGGCGTGATCCAGGCCGCGCGTGCCCGTGCCCTGTTTTGGGCCTGGCCCAACAGCGCTTGGCATCGTGTGTGGCCCAGGCCCGGGGGCTCCTGTCGGTGTACTAGAGTAGGGGTACCCTAGTATCCCGAACTTGTGCACGGGCAGTCGCAGCGCGCCGCGGCAAGGCTTGCCGGGTGACCGCCAATATCCTCCATGGTTCCTTTGGAGCCATTCAAGAACAAAGTATTTAAGCCAAGGAGACAAGTCCCCGGCAAGAGGAGCTTGCCGGGAAGGCCACTCAAGGCACAAGACCCCGGCAAGAGGAGCTTGCCGGGAATGCCAACCAGGGCATCTCAAGTAACTTGCCGCGACGCGCCATGCGTCCCGGCAGGGTCCGGTGAGCGACAAGCTCCCGGACGCGACAAGACAACGGCCGTGGCAAGGCGTTTGCCGCGGCAAGCAACCACTCTGTACCTGCGCTCCAGCACACCCACCTACGTGTCGCCCTGGGACCCTTCCAGGCATACGTGGCGGGAGGCTATGCAGCCAGGGGTACACTGTGGCAAGCGGCGCTGACAAGATCGCCATCGTGGCGAGCGGTAGCGCCCCTGACGGTCCCTTTTCTGCACTGTTTGGGCGACGTAGATAGGCATTTAATGCCTTTGTCCCCTGCCGTCAGGGTTAGGTATGATACACTGTGCAGGTAGCTGTACCAACCGCAACACCTTTTCCATTTTTGCCCTCGCCTACGTTGCCACCTGTCGGTGACCCCTTGAGCATATAAAAGGAGGCCCATGCGCAACGTAGAGAGGGGATGACGAACAGTAGAACACTCACGCTCGGTCTCGTTAGCTGCTGGGGTGTACTGTAGCACTCAGCGCTCCCGAGCAAGAACTCAATACAAACCACAAAGCAGCAGTAGGAGTATTATCTCTCCGGAGAGCTCCGAAGCTGGGTAAACCGCTCGTGTGCCTCGCCTCGATCCGCTCTTCGCGCGACCTCCGCCCCCCGCCGAACCGAAAGGGGCTCCGTCCCCATAGGTGCTCGCGGAGTCAGCTTCCCCGGCACCTTCGGGGTAGCCCTAGATTATAAGTTCCGCCGCCGCAAGGCTCTTTAGCCACCGAAAACCAATGGAGACCCCGTTCCGGCACCCTGCCGGAGGGGGGAATCATCACCGATGGCCATCTTCATCATCTCGACGGCCACCACCATGAGGAGGGGTTAGTCCACCCTCGGGGCAGAGTGTCACATCCCTAGTTCTGGTCTGCCTAGTGTTTGCATCTTGCTTGCATCATGTTTAACTTTCATGAAATTTTGAAATGGGGATGTTCAAACCCTAGCATCAAATGGAATTCAAATAGGTTCAACCTAAAATTATTTTCGATGAACTCAAAATGCCCTTTTAAAATGTTCATCATTTCTGGATTAAGGTGGAAGCATCTACCAAAAATGGTTTACATTTTTGCAGGACATATTTGGGCTTTGAATTAAATCAATAAGTATTTGAGTTGGGGCTATAAATTTCTATAAATATTTATACAGCTCCAATATTTCTGAAAATTGTAGAGGGTCTCTGGAATAAGTCCATCTTGCACCCACTACTTTTCTCAGAATTTACCAAATTGATTTAGTGGTTAAACTAAATCAAAACAAAGGTAGAAAGATAGAAAACAGAAATAAAAAGAGAGAGAGAAAGGACCCAGACCGACTTACCTGGTGGCCAGTTGGACGGCCCAGCCCATCTGGCACTGCCAGTTGTCGGTGTCAAAACCGGCAGATCTCGGGTAGGGGGTCCCTGCTACCTCTTGAGCATTGTGTTGGTTTTCCCTTGAAGTGGAAAGGGTGATGCAGCAAAGTAGCGTAAGTATTTCCCTCAGTTTTTGAGGACCAAGGTATGAATCCTGTAGGAGGCTACGCGCGAGTCCCTCGCACTTACACAAACAAATAAATCCTCGCAACCAACGAGATAAGGGGTTGTCAATCCCTACACGGTCACTTACGAGAGTGAGATCTGATAGATATTATAGGATAATATTTTTGGTATTTTTATGATAAAGATGCAAAGTAAAGTAAACAAAATAAAAGGCAACAGAAATAGGTAAGTGTTGGAAGATTAATATGATGGAAGATAGACCCGGGGGCCATAGGTTTCACTAGTGGCTTCTCTCAAGAGCATAAGTATTTTACGGTGGGTGAACAAATTACTGTTGAGCCATTGACAGAATTGAGCATAGTTATGAGAATATCTAGGTATGATCATGTATATAGGCATCACATCCGAGACAAGTAGACCGACTCCTGCCTGCATCTACTACTATTACTCCACACATCGACCTCTATCCAGCATGCATCTAGAGTATTAAGTTCATAAGAACAGAGTAACGCCTTAAGCAAGATGACATGATGTAGAGGGATAAATTCATGCAATATGATAAAACCCCATCTTGTTATCCTCGATGGCAACAATAAAATACGTGCCTTGCTGCCCCTACTGTCATTGGGAAAGGACACCGCAAGATTGAACCCAAAGCTAAGCACTTATCCCATTGCAAGAAAGATCAATCTAGTAGGCCAAACCAAACTGATAATTTGAAGAGACCTGCAAAGATAACCAATCATACATAAAAGAATTCAGAAGATTCAAATATTGTTCATAGATAAACTTGATCATAAACCCACAATTCATCGGTCTCAACAAACACACCGCAAAACAAGATTACATCGAATAGATCTCCACGAGAGAGGTGGAGAACATTGTATTGAGATCCAAAAAGAGAGAAGAAGGCATCTAACTAATAACTATGGACCCGAAGGTCTGAGGTAAACTACTCACACTTCATCGGAGAGGCTATGGTGTTGATGTAGAAGCCCTCCATGATCGATGCCCCTTCCGGCGGAGCTCCGGAACAGGCCCCAGGGATCTCATGGGTACAGAAGGTTGCGGTGGTGGAATTAGGTTTTTGGCTCCGTATCCGATCGTTCGGGGTACGTAGGTATATATAGGAGGAAGGAGTACATCGGTGGAGCAACATGGGGCCCACGAGGGTGGAGGGCGCGCCTGGGGGGGGGGGGCGTAGGCGCGCCCCCTACCTCGTGGCCTCCTGATGGCTTTCTTGTCGTAGGGTCCAAGTCCTCTGGATCATGTTCGTTCCAAAAATCACGTTCCTGAAGGTTTCATTCCGTTTGGACTCTTTTTGATATTCTTTTTCTGTGAAACTCTGAAATAGGCAAAAAACAACAATTCTGGGTTGGGCCTCTGGTTAATAGGTTAGTCCCAAAAATAATATAAAAGTGAATAATAAATCCCAATAATGTCCAAAACAGAAGATAATATAGCATGGAGCAATAAAAAATTATAGATATGTTGGAGACGTATCAAGCATCCCCAAGCTTAATTCCTGCTCGTCCTCGAGTAGGTAAATGATAAAAGCAGAATTTTTGATGCGGAGTGCTACTTGACATAATTTCAATATAATTCTTCTTAATTGTGGTATGAATATTCAGATCCAAAAGATTCAAGACAAAAGTTCAATATTGACAGAAAAATAATAATACTTCAAGCATACTAACTAAGCAATTATGTCTTCTCAAAATAACATGGCCAAAGAAAGTTATCCCTACAAAATCATATAGTCTGGCTATGCTCTATCTTCACCACACAAAAATATTTAAATCATGCACAACCCCGATGACAAGCCAAGAAATTGTTTCATACTTTTGACATTCTCAAACTTTTTCAATCTTCACGCAATACATGAGCGTGAGCCATGGACATAGCACTACATGTGGAATAGAATGGTGGTTGCGGAGAAGACAAAAATGAGAAGATAGTCTCACATCAACTAGGCATATCAACGGGCTATGGAGATGCCCCATCAATAGATATCAATGTGAGTGAGTAGGGATTGCCATGCAACGGATGCACTAGAGCTATAAGTATATGAAAGCTCAACAAAAGAAACTAAGTGGGTGTGCATCCAACTCGCTTGCTCACAAAGACCTAAGGCATTTTGAGGAAGCCCATCATTGGAATATACAAGCCAAGTTCTATAATGAAAAATTCCCACTAGTTTATGAAAGTGATATCATAGGAGACTCTCTATCATGAAGATCATGGTGCTACTTTGAAGCACAAGTGTGGTAAAAGGATAGTAACATTGTCCCTTCTCTCTTTTTCTCTCATTTTTTTATTTGGGCTTTTTTCTCTTTTTTTATGGACTTTTTTTTCGTCCAGAGTCTCATCCCGACTTGTGGGGGAATCATTGTCTCCATCATCCTTTCCTCACTTGGGGCAATGCTCTAATAATGATGATCATCACAATTTTATTTACTTACAACTCATGAATTACAACTCAATACTTAGAACAATATGACTCTATGTGAATGCCTCTGGCGGTGTACCCGGATATGCAATGAATCAAGAGTGACATGTATGAAAGAATTATGAACGGTGGCTTTGCCACAAATACAATGTCAACTACATGATAATGCAAAGCAATATGACAATGATGGAGCGTGTCATAATAAACGAAACGGTGGTATGTTGCATGGCAGTATATCTCAGAATGGCTATGCAAATGGCATGATATGTAGGTATGGTGGCTGTTTTGAGGAAGGTATATGGTGGGTGTATGATACCAGCAAAAAGTGCGCGGTATTAGAGAGGCTAGCAAAGGTGGAAGGAAGAAGGGTGCGTATAATCCATGGACTCAACATTAGTCATAAAGAAAACTCGTATACTTATTGGCAAAATCTACAAGTTAACAAATAAAAGTATTACGCGCATGCTCCTAGGGAGATAGATTGGTAGGTAAAGACCATCGCTCGTCCCCGACAGCCACTCATAAGGAAGACAATCAATAAATAAATCATGCTCCGACTTCATCACATAACGGTTGACCATACGTGCATGCTACGGGAATCACAAACTTTAACACAAGTATTTCTCAAATTCAAAACTATTCAACTAGCATGACTCTAATATCACCATCTTCATATCTCAAAACAATTATCAAGCATCAAACTTCTCATAGTATTCAACACACTCATAAGAATTTTCTTTTACTAATCTTGTATGCCTATTATTGTTAAAGCAAACTACCATGCTGTTTTGTAGAACTCTCAAAATAATCTAAGTGAATCATGAGATAACAATAGTTTCTATAAAACAAAATCACCACCGTGCTCTAAAAAATATAAGTGAAGCACTAGAGCAAAAACTATATAACTCAAAAGATATAAGTGAAGCACATAGAGTATTCTAATAATTTCCGAATCATGTGTGTCTCTCTCAAAAGGTGTGTACAACAAGGATGATTGTGGTAGACTAAAAATCAAAGACTCAAATCATACAAGACGCTCCAAGCAAAACACATATCATGTGGTGAATAAAAATATAGCTCCAAGTAAAGTTACCGATGGAAGTAGACGAAAGAGGGGATGCCTTCCGGGGCATCCCCAAGCTTTGGCTTTTTGGTGTCCTTAGATTATCTTGGGGGTGCCATGGGCATCCCCAAGCTTAGGGTCTTGCCACTCCTTGTTCCACATCAAATCTTTCACCCAAAACTTGAAAACTTCACAACACAAAACTTAGCAGAAAATCTCGTGAGCTCCGTTAGCGAAAGAAAACAAAAGACCACTTCAAGGTACTGTAATGAACTCATTATTTATTTATATTGGTGTTAAACCTACTGTATTCCAACTTCTCTATGGTTTATAAACGATTTTACTAGCCATAGATTCATCACAATAAGCAAACAACACACGAAAAACAGAATCTGTCAAAAACAAAACAGCCTGTAGTAATCTGTAACTAATGCAAACTTCTGGAACTCCAACAAATCAGCCAAAATAGGAAGACCTATAATTTTTTTTATTGATCAGAAGCAATTGGAATCAATATTTTATCACGTTCTGGTGATTTTTAACAATTGTTTTCGTGAACAGGAAGTTTCTAGAATTTTCTGCAAGATCAAATAACTATCATCCAAGAAGATCATATAAGTTTAACTTGGCACAAATAGTAATTAAAACATAAAAACACATCTAACCAGAGGCTAAATCAAATATTTATTCCTAAACATAAGCAAAAAGCAAAAAAAAACTAAAAATAAAATTGGGTTGCCTCCCAACAAGCGCTATCGTTTAACGCCTCTAGTTAGGCATAAAAGCAAGGATAGATCTAGGTATTGCCATCTTTGGTGGGCAATCCATAAGTGGCTCTCATGATATATTCATATGGTAATTTTATTTTCTTCCTAGGGAAGTGTTCCATGACTTTCTTTAATGGAAATTGGAATCTAATATTCCCTTCCTTCATATCAATAATTGCACCAATCGTTCTAAGGAAAGGTCTACCAAGAATAATAGGACATGAAGGATTGCAATCTATATCAAGAACGATAAAATCTACGATCACATAGTTCCTATTTGCAACAATAAGAACATCATTAATTCTTCCCATAGGTTTCTTAATGGTGGAATCCGCAAGGTGCAAGTTTAAAGAGCAATCATCAAAATCACGGAAACCTAGCAAATCACACAAAGTTTTTGGAATCATGGAAACACTAGCACTCATCATAATTTCAATAGTAGGTTCCCACTCATCATAAAGTTTTCTAGGGATAGAAACTTAGAACTCAAGCTTTTCTTCATAAGACAGCATCAAAGCATCAACGATATGTTTGGTAAAAGCTTTATTTTGACTATAAGCATGAGGAGAATTTAGCACGGATTGTAACAAGGAAATACCATCTATCAAAGAGCAGTTATCATAATTAAATTCCTTGAAATCCAAAATAGTGGGTTCATTAATATCTAATGTTTTGATCTCTTCAATCCCACTTTTATCAATTTTAGCATCAAGATCTAACAACTCTGAATTTTTGGAATGCCTTCTAGGTAAAGGTGGATCATATTCAGTCCCATCATTATCAAGATTCATATTGCAAAACAAAGATTTAATAGGGGACACATCAATAACTTTTAGATCTTCATCTTTATTTTCATAGAAATTTGAAGAACATGCTTTTATAAAGCAATCTTTCATAGCACGCATCCTAGCGGTTCTTTCTTTGCACTCATCAATGGAAATTCTCATGGCTTTGAGAGACTCATTGATATCATGCTTAGGAGGAATAGATCTAAGTTTTAAAGAATCAACATCAAGAGAAATTCTATCAACGTTCCTAGCCAATTCATCAACTTTAAGCAATCTCTCTTCAAGCAAAGCATTGAAATTCCTTTGCGAATTCATAAATTCTTTAACACTAGTCTCAAATTCAGAGGGCATCTTATTAAAATTTCCATAAGAATTGTTGTAGGAATTACCATAATTATTAGAGGAATTACTAGGATAAGGCCTAGGATTAAAGTTTCCTCTATACGCGTTGTTACCAAAATTATTCCTACCAACAAAGTTCACATCCATAGATTCATTATTATTCTCAATCAAAGTAGACAAAGGCATATCATTAGGATCAGGAGAAACACTCTTAGTAGCAAATAATTTCATAAGTTCATCCATCTTTCCACTCAAAACAATAATTTCTTCTATCACATGCACTTTTGTATTAGTAGATCTTTCAGTGTGCCATTGAGAATAATTAACCATAATGTTATCTAGGAGTTTAGTAGCTTCTCCTAAAGTTATTTCCTTAAAAGTTCCTCCCGCGGCCGAATCTAAAAGATTTCTAGAAGCAAAATTCAATCCGTCATAATTTTTTTGTATAATCATCCACAAATTCAAACCATGTTTGGAGCAATTACGTATCATTAATTTCATTCTCTCCCAAGCTTGTGCAACATGTTCATGATCAAGTTGCTTAAAATTCATAATATCGTTACTAAGAGAGATAATCTTAGCGGGAGGAAAATACTTAGAGATAAAAGCATCTTTGCACTTATTCCAAGAATCAATACTATTTTTAGGCAAAGACGAAAACCAAGCTTTAGCATGATCTCTAAGCGAAAAAGGAAATAGCTTCAATTTAACAATATCATAGTCCACATCTTTCTTCTTTTGCATATCACACAAATCAACGAAGCTATTTAGATGAGTAGCGACATCTTCACTAGGAAGGCCGGCAAATTGATCTTTCATGACAAGATTCAACAAAGCAGCATTGATTTCACAAGATTTAGTATCGGTAAGAGGAGCAATCGGAGTGGTAAGGAAATCATTATTGTTGGTATTGGTAAAGTCACACAATTTGGTATTATCTTGAACCATCGTGACAAACAAGCAATCCGACATACGAGCAAACAAGAGACGGGCAAAAAGAGGCAAAAGGAAAAGGAAAGGGTGAATAAAACTGCAAGGGTGAAGTGGGGGAGAGGAAAACGAGAGGCAAATGGCAAATAATGTAATGCGGGAGATAAGGGTTTGTGATGGGTACTTGGTATGTTGACTTTTGCGTAGACCTCCCCGGCAATGGCACCAGAAATCCTTCTTGCTACCTCTTGGGCACTGCATTGGTTTTCCCTTGAAGAGGAAAGGGTGATGCAGCAAAGTAGCGTAAGTATTTCCCTCAGTTTTTGAGAACCAAGGTATCAATCCAGTAAGAGGCTGCGCGCAAGTCGCTCGCACCTACACAAACAAATAAATCCTCGCAAACAACACGATAAGGGGTTGTCAATCCCTACACGGTCACTTACGAGAGTGAGATCTGATAGATATGATAGGATAATATTTTTGGTATTTTTATGATAAAGATGCAAACTAAAGTAAACAAAATAAAAGGCAACGGAAATAGCTAAGTGTTGGAAGATTAATATGATGGAAGATAAACCCGGGGGCCATAGGTTTCACTAGTGGCTTCTCTCAAGAGCATAAGTATTTTACGGTGGGTGAACAAATTACTGTTGAGCAATTGACAAAATTGAGCATAGTTATGAGAATATCTAGGTATGATCATGTATATAGGCATCACGTCCGAGACAAGTAGACCGACTCCTGCCCGCATCTACTACTAATACTCCACACATCGACCGCTATCCAGCATGCATCTAGAGTATTAAGTTCATAAGAACAGACTAACGCCTTAAGCAAGATGACATGATGTAGAGGGATAAATTCATGCAATATGATAAAACCCCATCTTTTTATCCTCGATGGCAACAATACAATACGTGCCTTGCTGCCCCTACTGTCACTGGGAAAGGACACCGCAAGATTGAACCCAAAGCTAAGCACTTCTCCCATTGCAAGAAAGATCAATCTAGTAGGCCAAACCAAACTGATAATTCGAAGAGACTTGCAAAGATAACCAATCATACATAAAAGAATTCAGAAGATTCAAATATTGTTCATAGATAAACTTGATCATAAACCCACAATTCATGGGTCTCAACAAACACACCGCAAAACAAGATTACATCAAATAGATCTCCACGAGAGAGGGGGAGAACATTGTATTGAGATCGAAAAAGAGAGAAGAAGCCATCTAGATAATAACTATGGACCCAAAGGTCTGAGGTAAACTACTCACACTTCATCGGAGAGGCTATGGTGTTGATGTAGAATCCCTCCGTGATCGATGCCCCTTCCGCTGAAGCTCCGAAACAGGCCCCAAGATGGGATCTCGTGGGTACAGAAGGTTGCGGCGGTGGAATTAGGTTTTTGGCTCCTTATTTGATCGTTCGGGGGTACGTAGGTATATATAGGAGGAAGGAGTACGTCGGTGGAGCAATGTGGGGCCCACGAGGGTGGAGGGCACGCCTGGGGGGTAGGCGTGCCCCCTACCTCGTGGCCTCCTGATGGCTTTCTTGACGTAGGGTCCAAGTCCTCTGGATCATGTTCATTCCAAAAATCACGCTCCTGAAGGTTTCATTCCGTTTGGACTCCGTTTGATATTCTTTTTCTGCGAAACTCTGAAATAGGCATAAAAAATAGCAATTCTGGGTTGGGCCTCCGGTTAATAGGTTAGTCCCAAAAATAATATACAAGTGAATAATAAAGTCCAATAATGTCCAAAACAGAAGATAATATAGCATGGAGCAATCAAAAATTATAGATACGTTGGAGACGTATCAGTCCCGAACTGTGCGTCTAAGGAGGATGGTAACAAGAGGCGGAGGACATGATGTGTCCCCAGGTTCGGGCCCTCTTGATGGAGGCAATACCCTACTTCCTGCGTGATTGATCTTGATGATATGAGTATTACAAGATTTGATCTGCCACGAGATCGTAGAGGCTAAACCCTAGAAGCTAGCCTATGATGATGATAGTTGTCCTATGGACTAAACCCTCCGGTTTATATAGACACCGGAGGGGGCTAGGGTTACACAGAGTCGGTTATAATGGAGGAGATCTACATATCCGAAATGCCAAGCTTGCCTTCCACGCAAAGGAGAGTCCCACCCGGACACGGGACGAAGTCTTCAATCTTGTACCTTCATAGTCCAACAGTCCGGCTGTCCGAGGACCCCCTAATCGAGGACTCCCTCAATAGCCCCCGAACCAGGCTTCAATGACGATGAGTCCGGCGCGCAGATTGTCTTCGGCATTGCAAGGCGGGTTCTTCTCCAAATTCTGAGTACCTATAGAGTAGTGTCTGGCTTCCCATGAATGTTGCACTCCTCGGCTTATGTGCCTAATAATGGCTATCCTCCACATGTCGATCGAATGCGAGAAGTCGGGGCATTTTTACACTTGCCACCCTAACCATGTAAGTAAACTGTCTATTTAAAGAGACAGGGATCCTCAGATCCAGATCACACCATTCTCCCACAGCGAGCATCCATCGGAGAGCGCCCAGAAAAATCCATCCCATCATGGCCGGCCATCGCAGCTCCTCCTCTCGCTCCCGTAGCCCTAAGCCGGGAAATTGGAAGAAGTGTTCTATTCCCCACAACCAATTAGTAGAGTTACAGACCGAGGGGTTTCTCCCTCCTGTGTACATGGTCCCCGTCTGAGCTGGATTAGCCACTTATAATGGGGGGGAGCAAGCAGAGAGCTTTCCAACCCATCCATGGGGGAGTGGGTATGCCTTGTCCCTTACTTATTGAGGGGACTCAGATTTCCAATCCATCCGTTCCTCCATGGGCTCCTGGAGTTCTACGGCCTCCAGCTGCATAATTTTACTCCCGCCTCCATATTACACATTGCTGGCTACGTCGCCCTTTGCGAGCTAAGCTCATTTAGAGTTATGGAAGAGGCTATTCTGCCTCGTACCCCGTACACAGGAGGGGTCGATATATCAAGTGGGCGGAGCCGAGATATGGCGCATCATCGGGACCGGATACCTGTCCGGTACTCCGAAGAAGACGTCCGAAGACTGGCCTTCAAAGTGGTTTTATATGGAGGACGTCCCCCTTCCGGACCTTGTTCGGATGGGCCTTCCTGAATTTAGAAATGCTCCTTTGAAGAAACGCCGCAGCTGGCGCCCTCGGAGCCCCCAGGAGGAAGATAACAGAGAAGTCCTTTACCTGATGGACCGGATAAAGACGCTGGCCAAATCAGGATTGACAATAATCGAGGTTATGTCAATATGTATAATGCGGAGGGTGCGGCCACTTCAGTATCGGGGACACCCCATGTGGCACTTCAATGGAGAAGACGATGCCACCCGCTGCAGTCGTAAGGGACCGGACTCCGTCGCTACTTTAGCAAAAATACTGTCCGATTTATATAAAGGAGAGGAAGAGGAGTTCATCCGTGTTAAGCCACGGGATGGATTCTCCATGTACAACCCCCCAAGCTGGGTGAGCTGCTACCTTTTACTCCTAACTTTCCTGCATTTTTCGTCATAGGTATTTACCTTGCTATGTCATAGCAGGAACTGTGAAAAACTATGAGGGAGGTTCACAGCCCGCCTCTAGAACCAGAGGACCCTGACCGGGCCCTCGACCCCGGACTTGAAGAAGATCCGGACACATTTGTGGAGCTCATCGACAGGACGTTCTATCAATTAAGCTGTGGCGGCGCCTTGGTGGCCATCATAGCCGATTATCCTGGACTACTCCCTGCGTCGCATGTAAGTAAAGTCGAAGTCCCAACTTCCGAGAAGGATCCATTTTTTCGCACTTCACCTACCGCACACATATGGTGTCTTACAGGGAAGGTCTTCGGGACGCCATGCTGAACCCGAAGTGACTCACCAACAAGGGGCACCGAAATCGGGTAGGTTTAAAAGGAAGGCGGTCAGGACTGAGACGCCGTCGCAGAAGTATGAAAAAGAACCCCGCTCTGTGGTTGTTGTCTTTTAAAATGTAAGAACGTCCATGTTTCCTAGCAGAAAAAATGCTCGCCGGACTATATCCGGAGAGCCTACCGACCATGCCTCCACCAGCCGAGCTACAGAGCCGCACTTAGAGGCAGAAGCTAACGTGGGGCCAACAATGGATGTTCCTCCTACAGAGGATGCAGCTAGGCTGTCCGCTACAAATTCTGAAGTGGAGAGTGCCATGAATCATAGGCGTCGCCGGCCCATGCTCCGCGACGCTTGTTTCTCTCAGGAGGCGTTCGATGCCTTCAACTCGGGAGACGCGTACATCCGAGCTGCTTGTAAGTGCGTCTAGTGCCCCTTAGTGATTTTCGTGTATTGAAGACTTATAGGTTAAGGTACTAATGTGTTTGTGAGTGTACACAGGTCTATAAGTCTATGAGGAGTTTGATATTTACAGAGAAAGTCGACCCCTAAAAATGAAGTTCTTCAACTGAAGACTTTGGATGTTTGAAGACTTTCTGAAGACTTTGAAAGTGAAGAAATTGGTGTGACCTTGAAGACTTGGTATTCATTCGAGGAACATGAAGCGTGAAGAATTTTGTTTTCGTAGTTTCATTTTGTCTTTCTTGAGTCATAGGAAACACCGTACTGTTAAAGGGGGTTGAGGAAATACTAAGGAAAAATTTCCAAGTGATGCTCAACTCAAAATCCTACACCTACCAATCCCTTCGAGTGAAGCCATTGGAAATCTCATATAGTTCAGTCAATTTCTTCAGTGACAGAGACGAAGTTCTTCTGGTCTCTAAGGAATTTGTTCTGACTGAGGAGTTAGGAATTCGCCAGTGCAGATTGCCTACACAGTGAGGAACATGATAGCACTGAGGAATTTGAGCCTCAAAATTTCCGACCGTTGCTGTGTTGCACGTCAGCTGTCCCAAAATATCTTATACACCTAACGGTCATATCATTGAAGGGCATTTATGTCTTATCATGTCGGGCTGCTCCCTAGGCTATAAATAGCCGCCCCCTACAACCACTAGCTGGTTGGCTGCTCTGAGAGAAACTGACACTTGTCATTTGAGAGCATCCCATCCTCTGAGGACTTTGAGTGAAAATCATCGAGTGAGGAAAACCCAAACCCAAATACCTACAAACCCAAAGTGATTGAGCATCACTGAAGAGATTGATCCTGCGTGGATCCGACGCTTGTTACCTTTGAAGACCGTGCTTCTTCCAGACGGTTAGGCGTCATGGTCTAGAGCATCCAAGAGGAATTGTGGATCGCCGAGTGACCGAGTTTGTGAAGGTTCGGAAGTCACCTGAAGACTTACCACGAGTGATTGGACGAGGTCTGTGTGACCTTAGTTCAAGGAGAATATGGTGAGGACTGTGTGTCCTCAGGTTTAAATACCTAGCCGCTCCAATCAGATGTACAACTGAGACAACAGTTGGAACTGGTCTACCAAATCATTGTCTTCACCAAGCCAACTGGTTCTATTTCCTCAATTCTTTCATTTCCTCATTACTGTGTTGTGTGCTTGTCATATCTGTGTTTGAAGACTTTGACTGAAGACTTTCCCAATTTCCTCAGTTCAATTTCTTCAGTCTGTTTGTCTTCATCCTGTGTTATCCTGTGATTACGTTTTCTGTACTCTGTGCTTGTCTTCATTTCACCATGATGACTATGCTTGTCCTCTGTTATGTTTAATTCTAAGTACTTATTCCGCTACAAGCAGTTCTTCGCTAAAGAATATCCTCACTAGCAAATTCCTGAGTGAAGAATTCATAAAAATTGCCTATTCACCCCCCTCTAGTCGATATAACGCACTTTCAATTGGTATCAGAGCAAGGTACTCCCTTGTTCTGTGTGTTTTGGTTTAACTGCATGGAGTTTTAGTTATATCGACTGCAGGTATGATCAAGGTCTCTGCTGGGTGTCCTAGCTTCGATGGGATGGACTACCCCTACTTGAAGAATAAGATGCGAATGCATCTTGAGGCAATTGATAACGATCTCTGGTATGCTGTGGAAAATGGTGTTCCTTCTGTCTCACCCTCACTGAAAGCTACTGACATGAAGAGATTCAAGCAACTCGACTCTCAAGCGAAGAATATCATATGTGGCCATCTGAGCAATGGACAGTATGGAAGAGTGAGTGCTTTGGAAACTGCTAAGCTTATCTGAGATAGGCTGTCCAAAGTCAATGAAGGAGTCTCAACACAGCGTGAATCTCGAGTTGATGTGCTTCACAATCTCTTCAATCGCTTCAAAAGACTCGACAATGAAAATGTTCAGCAAACCTTCAATCGCCTCACTGACATCTCAAATGAGCTTCAAGCACTTGGTGCCACTGACATCACCGACCATGAGGTGGTGAAGAAATTGCTGAGATCGCTTGATTCTTCATTTGATACTCTGGCATTGATGATACAAGAACGCGCTGATTACAAGTCACTTGATCCCGCTGACATCCTCGAGAGGCTAAATACTCATGAGTTCCAGCTTGCTGAAAAGAGAGATCTCTATGGTTCAAGCTATGGCAGATCACGTGCACTGGAGGCCAAGGCAATATCTGAGTCCGAAGATGAAGACTCTGATATCAGCCCTGGTGACCCTGAGGAACTGAGCCATGAGCTAGCACTGCTCGTGAAGAAATTCTAGAAGTTCTCAAGACGTGGTCGCTTTGGAAGACCCTCAAGGAGCAATGATTCCTCATCCAGTGACTACAAGAAGAGGCTTTGTCACAAGTGCAAGAAACCTGGACACTACATTCAAGATTGTCCTCAGTGGGAAAAGGAATCGAAGAAGTAGAAATACAAGGATTACAGTTCTGATGATGCGAAGAAAAAGAATAAATCCTCAAAATCTTCATCATCAAAATCCTCAAAGTCTTCATCTCACAAGAAGAGCAGCTCCAAGAAGGCTCGGGCATTCATTGGCAAGGAAATGGACTCTGAAGCTGAATCTGAGGAACAAGAGGAAGAGGAGGCATTTGAGGACTCCGAGTCTGGTGTGGCGAGCCTAGCCCTTGCTACTGCATTCGTCAACAAGTCTATCTTCAACTCTGAAGAAAAATGACCTCACCAACAAGGCTGATGAAGGCAATGATGACTACGCTACCACCTATTGCTTCATGGCAAAGGGTGCCAAGGTACTTAAATATACCTCCTCTGAATCTAGTGAGGATGAATCTGATGAAAATCTTAAGCCCAGCTACTCTAAACTTGCTAAGATTGCTGTAAAACAACAAAGGGCTTTTGAAAAGGTTCAAAACATGCTAGACAAAAGTGATGATATGCTGGGTGAAGAAATGGATCGCACTAAAACCTTGACTAAAAATCTTCAGAGACTTCAGACCAGGTTTGACAATCTTCAAGGTCATCATAACACTCTCTTATCTGATCATGAGAAACTTTCTTATGAATTTCTTCAAAGAAAGCAAGATCTTGAGAAGCTAAGTGTGAGTTATGAAGATCTTCAGAAGGAGTGCGATTCATTACTTGCTCAACAAATCAGCGCCGCTCAGGAAGAATTTGTTCCTCCATGTTTGAAATGCATTGAACATGAATCTGTTAATTCTTCACCTGAATGTTCAAATGCTTCTAATGTTACAAATTCTTCACCTGCCTCTGCTATCACTAATTCCTCATCATAGGACATTGCTAGTATCACTGACGATGCAGGTCTAAAGGAATTGTACATGACAGGCATGTACAAAAGCCTCAAAGGGCATCAGAATCTTTGTGATGTGCTTAAAAGGCAGATCCTCAACTGGAACCCTAGGAAAGAGGGTCTTGCCTTTGAGAGGAAACTCAATGCTGATGAAACATATTGGAAGCCTGAGCAGTACCCCAAGACCTCATGGGTTGTTGCAAAGGGACCTCCAGTTGATCCATCTAATCTATCTGGCTTTACATGTGAATCTTCTCATTCTTCTGATTTGTCATTTGACTCCAACTATAAACTGTTCAAAAATCAAAATGGTGAAGTATTTGCTAGATATGTTGGCACTAACTGCAGGAACGGTTCCCCTATGAAGAAAATCTGGGTTCCCAAAAGGTGCCTTGAAAGTCTTCAAGTAAATGTCCTCATGACACCACCTATGAAGAATAGGAACCCCAGATCAAATTCTTCATATGGACCAAATTCTTCATATGGATCCAAGTCCTCATACGGACCAAATTCCTCATGTGGATCAAATTTCTCAAAAGGATCAAAGTCCTCATATGAACATCATCGTGCTAACAACTCTGTTTCGCAGGGAAGAGCCAAGGGCTATGAATATGTGCATTATTCTTCTAACCATTATGTTCATAAGTCCTCAAAGAATTTCTCTGCTTATTCATATGCTTACCCTAACTCCTCTTATGTTAAATGAAATGGATTGGCTTCTATGCCACCTTTCTCGTATGGAGCTCGCAGAGTGATGAACTCTTTACCACCCCTTTAGATGTGGGTGGTGAAGAAAAAGATCTAATCTCTTCTGCAGGGTTAGGTCTCCAGACATGCGTAAACGACTGAAGAATTTGCTGGAGACCTGAAAGTTGCCTGAAAGGACGCGGGCTAATCATGAAGAAATGAACTTTCATTTCTCACGTCCTCATACTGCTTTATCTGTTCGATTACATGATGAAATTGATCTGATGAATTTGATGTCATATTATTCACTGATCAAGTATATGAGTTCGTAAGCTGCACTAATTCATCTGTAGGATGATCAAACCAAAGCCACTGAGTGGGTCCTTGATAGTGGATGTACAAATCACATGACTGGTGACAAGAATCTATTGATGGATGCTCCCTTATCACCATCACATCTGAAGCATATCATCTTCGCTGACACAGGCAAGAGTCAGGTATTGGGTCTAGGTAAGGTTGCGATCACAAAGGATCGACACATGTACAAAGTCATGCTTGTCGAGTCCTTTGGATACAACCTTATGTCTGTCTCAATGCTTTGTGATCTTGATATGGTTGTTGTCTTTGGCAAGTATCGTTGTGTTGTGGTTATGGAAGCTGACAATTCCAAAGTCTTCGAAGGCTTTAGGAGAGGATACTTGTATATTGTTGATTTCTCTATAGGACCACAACCAGCTGTGTGCCTACTTGCAAAAGCTTTAGAAGGCTGGCTATGGCATCGACGACTTGGTCATGCAGGCATGAGGAATTTTCACACGCTTGCAAAGAAGAAGCATGTCATTGGTATTGAGAATGTCAAATTCCTCAAGGATCACTTATGCAGAGCCCGTGAAGCTGGAAAAATGACCAAGGCCAAGCATCCAGCGAAGACTATCATGACCACTACTGGTCCATTTGAATTGCTTCATATGGATCTCTTCGGTCCTAATCATTACTCAGCAGTCACTAATGATGCTTCTCTATATGGTCCTGTTGTTGTTGATGATTACTCTCGTTACACATGGGTACACATTGTTACTTACAAACATGAAGTGCAGGAAGTCTTCAAACGATTTTCCTCGAGGGCTTCAACCAACTTTGGTGTGAAGATCAAGCACATCAGAAGTGACAATGGAACTGATTTCAAGAATTCGGGTCTCGATGACTATCTTGATGAACTTGGTATTACTCATGAGTTATCTGCTCCTTATACTCCTCAGCAAAATGGCATCGTGGAGCGCAAGAACAGAACTCTTGTCGAGATGGCTTGCACTATGCTTGATGAGTACAAGACGCCTCTTCACTTCTGGATTGAGGCAATTTATACTGCGTGCCACATCATCAACAGGGTATATCTTCACAAATTCTTCAAGAAGACTGCTGATGAACTCCTCACTAACAACAAACCCAATGTGAGTTATTTCAAAGTCTTCGGTGTTAAATGCTGGATTAGAGATCCCCATCACAATGCTAAATTTGCACCGAAAGCACATGAAGGTTTTATGCTTGGTTACGGAAAGGACTCGCACACCTACAGAGTCTTCAACAACGTTCTTCACAAGGTTGTTGAAACTGTGGATGTGCAATTCGATGAAACTAATGGTTCACAAAGAGAGCACCTACCTTCTGTGATAGATGAACCAGCACCTGAAGATTCTATCAAGTTCAAGGCTACTGAGGATGTCATTCCTACCGAAGAATATGTTGAAGAATTCATTCCAGAACGTGAAGAACGTCGAGCTGATGCACCTGAGGAAAATACTGAAGAAAATGCTGATCAAATTCCTCATCGACAACCAGCTCATCTTCGCGTTGCAAAAGAAGTGCAAGTTGAAAATATCATCGATGACATCAAAGCACCAGGTCCTCTCACACGCTCAAAAGCTTCAGATTTGTCTAACTTTTGTGGGCACTATGCTTTTGTCTCTATCACAGAGCCCACCAAAGTAGATGAAGCATTTCTGGAGCCTGAGTGGATTCAGGCCATGCAAGAAGAATTACATCAGTTCGAGCTCAACAACATATGGGAACTGGCCAAACGCCCAGATCCTCGCAAGCACATTATCATTGGCACAAAGTGGATCTACCACAACAAGCAAGATGAAAATGGCCTTGTTGTGAGGAATAAGGCACGGCTTGTGGCTCAAGGCTACACACAGGTTGAAGGAATTGATTTCTATGAAACTTTTGCACCTGTTGCTAGACTTGAGGCTATTCGCATATTACTTGCTTATGCTAACCACCATGATATCACTCTATATCAAATGGATGTGAAAAGTGCATTCCTCAATGGTAAGCTCAAGGAAGAAGTATATGTTGCTCAACCCCCAGGTTTTGAAGATCCAAAGAATCATGACAAAGTCTTCAGACTCAATAAGGCCTCTATGGCCTCAAGCAGGCCCCTCGGGCGTGGTATGATACTTTGAAGGAATTCCTCATGAAGAATGGCTTCACACCCGGTTCACTTGACCCTACTCTCTTTACTAAATCTTATGACGGTGAACTGTTTGTGTGCCAAATATATGTTGATGATATTATGTTTGGCTGTACTGACCAATGTTATAGTGATGAACTTGCCTATATGATGAGTGAAGAATATCAAATGTCTATGATGGGAGAGTTGAAATTCTTCTTAGGTCTTCAAATTCGTCAATAGCGAAATGGCATATTCATATCTCAGGAGAAATACCTCAAGGATGTATTGAGGAAATTCGGCATGCAAGATTGCAAAGGAGTCAAAATTCCTATGCCCACAAATGGCCATCTGTGCACTGATGAAAATGGTATTGACTTCGATCATAAGGTATACCGCTCCATGATTGGTTCTTTATTGTACTTATGTGCATCTAGGCCAGATATAATGCTTAGTGTTTGCATGTGTGCCCAATTTCAAACTACACCGAAGGAATCACACCATAAGGCTGTGAAGCATATTCTTCGATATCTAGCTCACACACCAACACTAGGATTATGGTACCCCAAGGGCTCTACTTTTGATCTCATTGGATATTCTGACTCTGACTATGCTGGTGATCGTGTGGACCGCAAGTCAACATCTGGTACATGTCATTTCCTCGGACGATCTTTGGTCTGTTGGTCCTCGAACAAACAGAACTATGTATCACTGTCTACTGCTGAAGCTGAGTACATTGCTGCTCATTCTTGCTGTGCACAACTGCTTTGGATGAAGCAAACTCTCAAGGACTATGGCGTCAACGTGAAGAATGTGCCTCTCCTCTGTGACAATGAGAGTGCCATCAAGATTGCTCACAACCCAGTTCAGCACTCGAAGACAAAGCACATTCAGATTCGTCATCATTTTCTCCGTGATCATGTGTTGAAGGGCGACATTTCTATTGAGCATGTGAAGACTGAAGAACAGCTAGCCGATATCTTCACATAGCCCTAGGATGAGAAAAGATTTAGCAAGTTGCGGTGTGAGCTAAATATCTTAGAGTCTTCGAATGTTCTTTGAAAAGGACACTCATCCTAACACTTATACAAAATTGATGACTTAGATGCGCAACACATGAAGAAACGTTTTTCTTCAATCAATGAAGAATAACATTCTAAGTGTGAAGAAATTAACAAAGAATTTGATTCTCAGAACCCTACGACAATTGTATGTGGTGTCTGAAATCATCATTCTTATACGGTGGGTGTCAGGACCCCGATTCTAAGTCACACCGATCTAGCATGTAACACATCATATCACTTTGCGGCCTCACGCATGGTATTCCCACGGGTGTCACCTTACCTGGCCCGGGACCGTTTGCGCCTTTTGGCTCACGTATATGATAGTGTCGCTAGCATCCATATGACAAAGAGCCCGGGCCGACATGGCTAGTCGTGAACCCAAAGCGGCACTAACCCATGGGGACAGGCATACATGAATCAACTTCGAGCATGTCGGTCAACAGCGTGTGAATCCGGGCTGTAGCACTAGGCTAACAGGACTCCGGTAACCCGGGCTGTAGCAGGCTAGGCAGGATTCCGGATGTCACCGCGTGATATTTCCCCGAAGGGACAGACACATGAATGAAGTGAAACACATGCCGGCCAGTCAAGTGTCCTGAGCAGTAGTGCTGGGCTAGCAGGACTCCGGTGAACCGGGCTGTAGCGAAATACTATGGCTCATGGAAACACTAGACTACATTTCTCCATAAGAGAGGCTGCCAAGGATAAACAACTAGATTGTCGGATCCCACACATACCAAGCATTTCAATCATACACACAATATGCTCGATATGTGTAAATACAACAAGGCATCACAACATAACTCTACGACTCAAGTATTTATTCATTAGGCTCCGAGGAGCCAAGTATTACAAACATGGGTCTCATGACCCCAACATACAGAGCATACAAACAACAAGCACATGCGGAAACTTAACTTGTCTGAGTACAGACAGCTACAAATGAAGAAGGCTGAGAAGCCTAACTATCTACCAGATCCTGCCGAGGGCACAAGATCGTAGCTGAGGTATCAAGCTAAATGTCGAAGTCCACGCGGAACTTCTAGCGAGACTGAAGTCTCTCTGCAAAACATAAAATAGGCAAACGTGAGTACAAATGTACCCAGGAAGACTTACATTAGAACTATCTACATATGTGTCACGCCCAAGATGCGACCCTATCCTAAAGGAACTCGAAGGTCCCACCAAGGATAGATGCGCATCTTGAAGACGCTTTTGCAAGGTGGATATCATTACATCAACATTACATAATAGTGGGGGTACAACCAAGATATACAATGCCACATGAATACAACAATACATCATATACAAGATCAACATCCGACTACGGATGAAGCATAAACAGAAACTCAAACGACATCCACCCTGCTAGCCCAGCCTGCCGACCTGGAACCTATCCCCTGATTGAAGAAGCAGAAGAAGAACTCCAAAACAAGCAAACGTCACTCTCGCGTCATGACCATCGCAACAACCTGTACCTGCAACTAGTGTTGTAGTAATCTGTGAGCCACGAGGACTCAGCAATCCCATTACCATGGGTATCAAGACTAGCAGAGCTTAATGGGTAAGGAAGGGGGTAAAGTGGTGAGGTTGCAGCAGCGACTAAGCATGTATGGCGGCTAACTTACGCAAATAAGAGCGATAAGAGAAGCAAAGCAAGAGGTCGTCAACTAGTAATGATCAAGAAGTGATCCTGAACTCCTACTTCCATCAAACATAACCCAGAAACCGTGTTCTCCTCTCGAACAACCCCGAAAAGAGACCATCACGGTTACGCACACGGATGGTATATTTTAGAAGAGTTTACTTTAAGTTTACTACAATCGGACATTAACAAATTCCCATTCGCAACATAACCGCGGGCACGACTTTCGAAAGTTCAAACCCCGCAGGGGTGTCCCAACTTAGCCCATGATAAGCTCTCGCGATCAATGAAGGATATTCCTTCTCCCGGGAAGACCGTTTACAAGACATTTCGACAATGGTAAAACAAGTCCAGCAAAGCCGCCCGGATGTGCCGACAAATCCTGATAGGAGCTGCACATATCTCGTTCTCAGGGCACAACGGATTGTCCAAACTTCCGGTAGGCGAACCCAGAGTTGCCCCTGGTGGCCACCGGCGGCTGACAGTTTGGACCAGCACTCACGACGAGCACTGGCCTGGGGGGGAGGGTAAAATAAGATGACCCTCGAGAGCACGACTCCCAAGGGAAAAAGGGCTAGGTGAGGCAAATGGTAAAACCAAGGTTGGGCCTTACTGGAGGAGTCTTATTCAAAGCGAACTGTCAAGGGGGTCCCATAAATCACCCAACCACGTTAGGGACGCAAAATCCGGGAACATAATACCGATATGACGGAAACTAGGGCGGCAAGAGTGGAACAAAACACCAGGCATAAGGCCGAGCCTTCCACCCTTTACCAAGTATATAGATGCATTAATAATATAAGAGATATTGTGATATCCCAACATAAATATAAACATAATCCAACATGGAGCAATCTTCATCTTCACCTGCAACTAGCAACGCTATAAGAGGGGCTGAGCAAAAGCGATGACATAGCCAAACAACGGTTTGCTAGGAAGGGTGACAAAGGTTAGAGGTTCATGGCAATTTGGGAGGCTTGAGGAGCAAGTGGTAGGTAACGCAACATAGCGATAGAACGAAGCAACTGGCATAGCAATGATAGTAATGAGATCCAAGGTGACGGTAATCTTGCCTGAAATCCCGCAAGGAAGAAGAACGAGTCCATGAAGAAGATGAAGCCACGAAGACGAAACAAGCGTAGACGAACGAATCCTCACGATCGCAAAGAAACGGGAACTATCGAGAAGAAGCACACAACATGGTAAACACACCACACATGAACAAGGCATGATGCTCAACCAAGTATGATGCATGACTAGGCTACATGAAGCTACTCATGGCAAGAGATGATGCATACAAGAGCAACACATCAAAGCAAGTTTAAATGAGACCGGAAACAACATATAACAAATCTGGTAAGTCCTCATATGCAAATTTCGAAATTGGTCCAGATCTGAATAAACCTGATGTTCAAGTTGTTAAACAGCAAGTTAAGATGCACCATGATGATCTACACGAAATTCTAGTCAAGTTACATATAAAGTTCATTAGATTCGGAGCTACGGCCTAGAAGATATGAGCAAAACAAGACAAACATGGCATTGATGCAAAATGCATTCAAACATCAAGAAAACGCCTCAAAACATGGATGCAACAAGGTAATATGAAACTACATACAAAACTAGGCAAGTTCCGTATAGAGCACACTCAAAACGGAGCAACGGTTCAACACATACACAATATACAAGGTCAAAGGACAAGCTGTCCAAAACAGCAACTAGGCATATTGCAAGCATCAAAACAACAAGCTACAGGAACTCAACATAAAAAGAAAAGGCATGGACATGATGTAAAGGTAAAGCATTACAAAACATGAACATTGAGCTCTCTCCAGAAACTAAAAGAACATGCTCAAAAGGACATGGCAAGATTGCAAATAACAAAAGGTTCACAGACTTGGCAGAATTCACTGGACATGGCAGAAATAACATCAGCTTGCAATGTTCAGAGCTATCAATCAACATGCTATAGGAATTTATCATGGCAACCAAAGGAATGGAATGAATATACGAATTGCATATAACAAAAGTCCCTTACTAACCATGAGCCAAAAGGGCACAGAAAATAGGATGGCACCCATGTAAACATAGCAAGTTTGGTCACAGATTCAGACTGAAAATAACAGCACATGGCAGGAACAACGATAAGTAGGCATGTTGGTGAGCTTGATTCACTCACCACAAGGCATCGCATGACAAGATAAGAATAGTATCAGCAATAATACATGTTAGTGAAGCTAATGATGGCAAGAGCAACTTCATAGCATGCATTGATCACTAACAACAACCATGACAAAATTGAATAACATGTAAACAATCTGCCAGGAACATTTTATAGCAAACGTAGAGCAAGATTAAGACATGCTAGAGCACTCCATAAATGTAAACCAAGGCATGGATGGATAGAGCATAACCATTTGTCCAAAACATACTTACTAAATATACTCAAAAGAGGCATGAATCTCACTGTAGCGAGATGAATACATGACAAAAAAATAACAGCAGAACAAAGACTTAGTGAAATTCTAAGTCTCTAAAATCAGCAACATCACGGGGGCTACTTTGCAAGCTTGACACAATCAATACATGACATATCATGAAGAATGGGTTGCACCACAGCAAAGATGGAATGTTGTGGCTCATATCACATATAGACATCATGCTCAAAAGAAAATCACACAAAAAGATGCAAAAATGACAAATGAGCATGTTCTGTTAACAGACAGCAGACAACATTATATAGCGCTCTTGCAACAATGATTAGAACATCAAGATCACCTCAAACAAACATAGCACAATGGAATGAAATTAGTAGCATCTCCTGGTGAACATTTTGATATATCATTCATGCAAAAGGGAGCAGTATACAAGGAGATATGGCATGTCAAATAGTGCATGAAAATGATAGAATTTCGGGACTTAGAGAGAAAAACGACCTCGAGGGGGCAAAGTCAACGCGGCGAGGGAGGCGGCGGATCTCGCCGGAGCCGAGGAAGAAGACACCGGAGTCACGAGGAGAGGCCGGATCTGGTGCAGGGCGGCTCGCCGGAGCTGCGGGCGGCATGCGGTGGCGCAAGGGCGGCGCGGGCCGGCGGGGCGGCGTGCGGGCGATGCGGCGGCGGCGTGGTCGGCGATGGGCGCGGACGGAGGCGGCGAGCGCGCGGCGCGAGGCAGGCGCGGTGGCGAACGGCGAGGCGCGCCGGCGAGACGGCGGGGAGGCGCGCCGGCATGGAGGGGAGCCTGGCGGCGCGGGAGCGCGGGCGTCCCGCGGGCGAGCGGCGGCGGCGGACCGGGCCGGGCGGGCCCCGCCTGGGATCCGCGGGCCAGCAGCGCGGGGACACGGTGGAGGACCGGTGGCGCGACGGGATTGGGCGCGGGGGCGGCGACGATGACGTGTCGTGCTCCGATTGGCTGAGGGGACGTGTCCGACGGACATGTCCGGTGCGGGTGGACATGTCCGGCGGCGCGAGGAGAAAGACTGCTAGGGTTAGGGTGGATTTGATCCGAAATTTCGGGGGAGGGGGTGTTTTATAGGTAGAAGGAGCTAGGAGGCTCCAAATGAGGTGCGGTTTTCGCCCACACGATCTTGATCGAACGATCGAGAGGATGGAGGGGGTTTGGATGGGTTTTGGGCCACTTTGAAGGGGTGTTGGGATGCACACAAAAGAGGCTTTTACGTTACTCCGGTTAACCGTTGGGGTATCAAACGGACTCCAAATGGCACGAAACTTGACAGGCGGCCTACCGGTGCTATACCAAGGCCGCTTGACAAACCTCGGTCCATTCCGAGACCGTTTAACACCCGCTCACGAAAAGAGGCAAAAGGGGGCGCCGGGGGACATAGGAGTGTCGGATTGCAAAAACGGACAAGGGAAAAAATGCTCGGATGCATGAAATGAACACGTATGCAAATGCGATGCACATGATGACATGGCAAAGTGCAACACGCAAGCAAATGGCATGGCAATGACGGCGAATATCTGGCGGACACCTGGCGCATCGAATCTGGAGCGTTACAATATGCATCGGTATCAACAAAAGGGGTGGTGGGGTTTAACTGCAGCAAGCCAGCTTTGACTCAGTGGCTAACCTGAACTACGACTGCAAGCAACTCTTTTGAGGTGGCGCACACGAGTCCACATATTCACCATTTCAATACACCACTATGGATCCGCTCCCGTCTCCCTACGAGAAGGCCATCCATAGCACTCACGCTTATCTTGCGCATTTTAGAGTATCCACTTTCACTTGTCTATGAACTATGCAAGGGGTCCAAGTTTCCATATCCGAGGAATCCGGCTATACGAATAGATAATGATAACCCTGCAGGGGTGTACTTCTTCACACACGCTCTCGCCACTTACCACCATGTACACGTCATGTACCTCGGCAACCTTCAAGCGGAAGCCTGGCGAGGGAGTCAGCCACGACCTGACTAACCACACAAGTCTCTAGTCCAGGTTTATCACCTATTCGGGTTCCATCCGCAAGGAGATCCGGCCGGGGTGTCGCTCACGGCCCCAAACGATGTGTGCAGGGTTCCCAAGCCCACCTCGACGGATGGATCTATGCTTGGTACACCGTGCCACGGTGCCTAGTCTGTCCCAAGCCCACCTGTACCGGGTGCCACTTGGTAGACTACTAACACAACCTACAAACACCAGAAACTAGTTGCAACTCTTGGACAGAGATCAAGTTGGTTAATAAGCCGAGAGGGGTCGAGTTACCGGAACCCAATGTGTGGTAGTAACTGTTCATGGATCACAAACGCAGAACTCAGTTCCTGAGGACGGCTGCAATGTGACAACCCACCATGTACTCCTACATGGCCTCTCACCGCTACCTTTACCAAATCGTGTTCACACACTTAGCTCTCAACAGTAGGACATGTTCACACCTTCCAATTCATTCCCGATGAATAAGACCTGACTCAACTCTAAGCAGTAGCAGGCATGACAAACAAGCATGAATGAGTAGGCACATCAGGGCTCAAACAACTCCTACTCATGCTAGTGGGTTTCATCTATTTACTGTGGCAATGACAGGTCATGCAGAGGAAAGGGGTTCAACTACCGCAACACGTAACAATTGAATCAGTGTTGTCCTAATGCAGTAAAAGAGAGCAGGAGCGAGAGAGTGGGATTGTATCGGAATGAACAAGGGGGTTTTGCTTGCCTGACACTTCTGAAGATAGTATAACTCTTCATCGGTGTCATCGATCACGTCGTCGGAAACATCGTCTACTAAGAGGGAACAACCACCGGCAAACACAAAAGGAACCACAATCAATGCAATGCACATTCATATGGATGATATGTCATATTAAAGTACTAAATTGACCTAGTGCAACAGTTAGTCATATTCATTGAAGTGGAATTCAAACCTATAGCAAATTCCAACTCCAAAACTAATTACCATTTATTCTATAATCAAGAATTGTTGTATTCAGTAAGGTTAAATTGTTCAAACATTCATGAAAAAGGTACAGATGGATAGATTGGATTTTTCTGATCATTTTTCATATATAAATTACTTCATTCTGAGCTATGGTTGTTTTTATATGATTTTTAGAAGTTAATAACATTTTCTGGAATTTCCTGAATTAATAAAAATCCAGAAAATGTATTACTGCGCCAGCATGACGTCTGAGTGATGTCAGCGAGTCAACGGCCAGCCAGGGTCAAACCTTACAAGCGGGGCCCAAGACAGGGGTTAACCCCATGTTGACTTGGACTTTGACCCATTATGGGGCCCGCTGTCAGTGACTAGTTGAGGTCCAGCTGGCGTGGATTAGCACTAATGACCCCGCCACGTCGGCTGTCGCCGGAGTTGGCTGGCGGCGACCAAACCCGCAGCGGCAACGCGCCGGACTTGTGCTAAAGGCGACGGGGGCGGTGGCTAAGGGCATCGAGGCGTAGCGCGGGCTCGCCCGCATCCAGGGAGGTAGGTGGGTGGCCGTGGGGGCGCCGGAGCTCGCCGGAACGGAGCTCGCGGTGGCGGCCGGAGCTCGGGTGATGACGGATTCGTTGCTACAGTGTGCAAAACGACCGGTTCTCGACGCCTACTATACCTACGCATGCTCACAAGCCCTTTGGACACGCTGGCACGACCAAATGGTCGCCGGAGCAACTCCGGCAACGAGCCCGAGCGGCGGCGGGATTTGGCCATGGTAGGAATCGCAGCTAGAGGGTGAGAGGAGCCGCGGGGTTAGGGGTAAGAGAGAGGAGCTCACGGCGGTGCCGTAGGGATGGTTAGCGGGCTCGGGGACGTCCCGCGTGAGGCGGATCGACGACGATGGTGGCCGGAGCCCGAGGTGGAAGACGACGGCGATGGCGACGTTGCTGGCCTCCCAGGGTCGCATGCTTTGGCGTGCGGCTCTACGGCATCGAGGCATAGCTCATGGGGGCGCTGGGTGGGCGCGGGGATGCTGGTGGTCACGGCAAAGACGAGCGGTGGCGACGGCTCCGCTCGGCTTCGGGAGGGAGAGCGAGAGAGGCAAGGCAGGGAGAGAGGGGAGCGCTCGAGGGGGTCCAGGGGTCTGCGTAGCAACGCCAGAGCGTCCAGGGCGTCGAGGTAGCGGCGGAAAGCAGGAGGTGGCCCGGCGCGTGGCCAGCATGCGACGAGCACGCGCCCTCCTGCCCACTGGCAGGAGGTTGGGGATGACTGGCACCTGGGCCTGGTGGGCTGGGCCGGCCAGCTACGGTGCTGGGCCAGTTGGTGGGCGCCAGGTAAGGACCAGGTGAGTTTCTATTCCTTTAATATTTATGTTTGATATTATTCTATAACTTGTTTCTGATTTAGTGAAAATACTAAGTCACTTTATAAAATCCTGAAAACTTTTCTGGCCACTATCTGATTTAAACCAGAGGCCCTCACCAAGTTTCAGAATATTTGGAGCTACCAAATATTTTATCGGAATTTATAGCCCCAACTCAAATAAAATATGAGTTTATCCAAAAATCCAAAAATGTCCTAGAAATATATTCATCATTTTTGGCAGAGGTTTCTACCTTAACCAAAAATCATGAACTTTTCTTGAGGCACTTTGTGTTCATTGAAAATGTTTTTAAGTTGAACCTAGTTGATTTATTTCTGGTGCTAGGGTTTGGAACAATCCCCATTTCAATTTCACATAACTTTAGACATGATGCATGGATGCAAACAAGGTCAAACAAGGACTGATCTAGGGCTGTGACAGCTCACCTCCACTAAATAAGAATCTCGTCCCGAGATTCAGGACGTGAGGTAAGAAGACAGAGGGGACACAAAGCTAACACGATCTTCATGATCCAATTGCTCTTCTCGAAGATGTTGATTTATTGCTTCAAATTAATCTTGACATCTTTGCTTTCGAGATCTTCAACCAACATGATGATGATAGGAAGAAACTCTACAGAAAACGATCTTCTCAAAGATCGGGTAACTCAAGATCAACTCATGGAGCGAGATGTTGAAACATCTCTTGAGCTGAGACACAAAACACACATCGAGAGGAAGGGAAGAAATAATTGACGAAGGTTTAATCTGGTAGGAAACAATTCCACGCTGGAGTAAGATGGTGCATGGTTTCAAAGTAGCGAGGAGATTGATTGCCATGATTCCACAACGGGACACCTTGGGGGAGGTGACTCGTAGAATTATTACCTTAAGTGGCAAAAAGAATTACTTTTGATACAGAGATCATTGAAACTCTCTATACCAACCTAAGGAAAATCACAATTGATCATTTGAATGAATTTGAAAGAATGGCATACTCAGTTTGGAGAGGAACTAGAGTTATAGGACAACTCGACAATGGAAGGCACATTCCAATTGATACTGAGGATATAACCCAATGACTGAGCGTGCTCTCAAGAACTTGAGCATTTCCGTATTCATCAAGGTTTTACCAACATCCGCGCCGAGGATCCTGGCAACACATCATACTACCATGATAAACGGTGATGGAGGCCATCACTTTCTTAGATTTTTCCTTAGCAATGCCAAAGAAGCAAATCTGGATGATCGACCGAGAGACATTTAGCACTCCGCTTCTAATGTTCTCCTTGATGTACTAGGTACCACGATCAATGCTTAAAAGCATCAACATGGCCATCAAACAAAGGTCGGACTTCGAGAGCACAAAAATCCATAAGGAACAACTTGTGGAATAAGTCATACCAAATCCTCATTGAGAAGATGGTCGAATTGCTCGTTCAAGATACTACACTAATAGATCTTCCGGCTAGGTGTGTCGGCCAGAACATCAACCTCGTCGGGACCTACATCATAGATCTTGGAAATGTTCCAGCCATCATATCTGCCCGAGATTCAGATCTGGCTGGTAACAGGATTTTTCAGACAACATGTCTAGAAAAGAAAGGTTGCAACACAAGTCGACGAGATACTGTTGCGAGACTCTCGGGAGATGAACTACAATAGCAAGCTCCAAAACATGAGCTAGTCCTGCTACACACATGTGAACATGTTGTCCAAGACAAGCATGACCACAGAGTGGTCTTACAATAAAACACTACTGAGTTCAGGTTGGCAACCATCATCAAGGATAACGAAGTCCTAACATAAGTCATGATCCTTAAGAAGGAACTTATTCTCCTTGAACAAATCGATCAGTGGCTTTGTGTGCTAGGGATACATACAAAATGAAGAAGATCAGTCTATCAAACCATAGAATACTTCGCACATGCATGACTAACTTGGGATGATCACAGAGGAAGCAAAACAATCTTTCTCGAACTCATGGCGGCAACTTGCACCAAATGCACGTGAATCAGAGAAAGTCACTTCTTTCATCCAACATATTCTTCACGAATGGGACATGAAGATAATGCTTATAAAAGTTTCCATCACTAGCTTGATGTTCAACATGAATCATGGAGGAGACAAAATGTTGCCGATGGGCTCAACAACAACTCATCAGAGTTCCCATATCACTGGACTTCCACCATCATGTGAACACGGTGATAGCATTGGTCAGACCAAAAGATGTAATGGTATATGCTCGAGGAATCAACCACGAGTAAGACAATATTACGAACATCGTTGGTTTTGATTTGACTTGATGATAGCCCATACTCAAGTCAAAGTTTTGACAAGGCAATAGATCCAACAACTGATCACGAGGACCAATCGATGAAGATATCATCTTTCTTCAACACACACACTAAAAGATAACCCATAACATGAACTAAGTCAGACAAGCTTTTATCTTCCCACTCTCCAGGTTGTTGTTTAGCTTAACCAACTAGCTCAGGGGTATCCAACACAGGTTCTTGGAGAAGGGGTGGTTTATAAGAAACCAACGTGATCACGAGCTCAACATAGCGGTCAGGTAACAACCTGGTAATACTTCCAAGAAGATATTCAGAAAATCATGAACCACCGATATGTTACTAAGCTCGAGATCAACCTTGCTTTTCAGGGCAAGATGATATGATCAAAATAGTGAGGGATTGACACAATCCTAACTCATTGATCAAAGAGTGCACCAGAAATAAGGACTAGGTAGCACGATCAATCTTAGGATGATGATTTAATAACCAAGACGCTAAGAATGAGAATATTGTCCATTAACTACCAAGCAACACGGTTTCTAGAAGTATTGATTTCACACATCATGGTTCACTTGTCGGCATTCCTGTTGTGACAACACGGGACTGAGGAATGAATGATGGTGGCGAGAAGTATCACTGCGTCAAGAATGCATAAGAGATGGTGCAATTCTCATGACAATCCTGACATAAAGGGGGTAATAATCCAGGAAAGTATAGAGCAAAAGATGGATTGGCATTTGATTTGCAGAACACAACTTGTCGGTGTCAAAACCAGCGGATCTCGGGTAGGGGGTCCCGAACTGTGCGTCAAGGTCGGATGTTAACAGGAGACAAGGGACACTTTATTTTACCCAGGTTCGGGCCCTCTCGATGGAGGTAAAACCCTACTCCTGCTGGATTAATATTGATGATATGGGTAGTACAAGAGTGGATCTACCACGAGATCAAGGAGGCTAAACCCTAGAAGCTAGCCTATGGTATGATTGTGTATGATGATGGTTGTCCTACGGACTACAACCCTCCGGTTTATATAAGCACCGGATAGGGTTAGGGTTACACAGAGTCGGTTACAATGGTAGGAGATCTTGAATATCCGCACACCTAGCTTGCCTTCCACGCCAAGAAAAGATCCTTCCGAACACGGGACAAAGTCTTCAACTTTGCATCTTCATAGTCCTGGAGTCCGGCTGAAGCTATAGTTTGGCTATCCGAACACCCCCTAATCCAGGACTCCCTCAGTAGCCCCTGAACCAGGCTTCAATGACGGCGAGTCCGGCGTGCAGATTGTCTTCGGCATTGCAAGGCGGGTTCCTCCTCCAAGTTCTTCAAGAAGATTATAAACACCACAAAATAGTGTCCGGCTCTGCAAAATAAATTTCCACATATTGCCATACAGAGAATAATATTAACACAAATCAAATCTGCTGACGTATCCCGCAGTGCGTCATAACACTGCGGCCAAGCCTTATATATAAATTGTTTTCATTGTTCCACCTCAGCTCGTTTAGTGAGGCGGTTTCCTTGGCACGTCTTGTCGAAGCAGAGATCATGTGCCCCCTTTAACGGGATTCTCATTAATACGGACGTGGGTAACCCAACCACGCCATTTACCGCGGCGTTTGGGAGGCAAGTGAGTTTTATTAGGTAGGTGAGGACGCCTAACTGTACCTGCTTATATAAAGGGATAAGGATTCACCTTTTTAACCTACGCCTTCTTCCTCCTTTGCCAATCCATCTCTCGCGCACTCAAGCTCCAGCGCCCAAGTCCGCTCTTCTTCCTCAACCTTCTCCAACAATGTCAAGAGCGGGAGGCAAGTGGATGGTCTCCTCCGTTACGGAGGCTCAAGTAAAAAGGCTAAGGAAAGCCGGATACTTGTCCAAGGATATCCCGCATCGGCTTCCTAATCAAGGGCAGCTTCTTCCTACCCCAAGGCCCCATGAGAGGGTATTTTTTCTTCCCCACTTCCTCCGCGGACTGGGCTTTCCGCTTCACCCATTTGTCCGGGGGCTCATGTTTTACTACGGCCTGGATTTCCACGATCTAGCCCCGAACTTCGTTCTCAACATCTCGGCGTTTATCGTCGTGTGTGAGGCCTTTCTTCGCGTCCTCCCCCACTTCGGCCTTTGGCTCAAGACCTTCAACGTCAAGCCCAAGGTGGTGTCCGGCACCCAGGCGGAGTGCGGAGGCGCTATGGTTGGCAAGATAGCCAACATCCTCTGGTTCGATGGCTCCCTCGTGGAGTCCCTAAAGGGGTGGCAGGCTGGGTGGTTTTACATCACCGAGCCCCGCGATCCGAAATGGGTCGCGGCCCCTGAGTTCAGATCCGGACCCCCCACGCGGCTCATGTCCTGGAAAGAGACATGCCTGTCATGGGGCAACGAGGAAGAAGTGACTGGGCTGCAAACATGCATCCAATCCCTGGTGAACAAGCCAATCCGGCTTGCCAACATAGTCCAGGTCATGCTCGTTCGCCTGATCCTCCCGTGCCAAGAACGGGATTTTACTTTGTGAGAATTCGACCCGGCGCAGCACCAGACCCTCAGTAGGCTCTTCGACAGGACATATGAAGACGTCTGGAAGGTGCTGACCAAAGGCGCCGAGTCCCCTACATCCGCCTCTGAGGATCGCAGATACAGCTCGCAGCGTATCGCTGGCGAGGTAAGCTATCTATACCTTTGATAGGTTCGTTAAGCTCTTCTTCATAGATTATCTCTATGCGGGATCTAAACTCCCTTTTACCCTTGACAGGCTTGGCTGGAGATATCCGGACCGATTAACTGTCCGGCTCCTCTGCCCGAAGACCCGGCCCCAGCTCTCTTGGTGAAGCTAATGGCTCCGGCACCTTACGTGGTGCCGGAGAGGAAGGCCAAGAAGAACAAAACCACCGGGACTCGAAAAAGTTCCCGCAACATGGTGGTGTCGGACTCGTCGTCCAACGAGTCCGCAACGCCCTCTTCTCGCGAAAACGAGGAGGAGGAACAAGGAAGCTCTCCCCCTCCAGCGAGGGGAGCAAAGAAGAAGAAGGCCGCCCCAACAGGGGAGGCCGAGGGGTCGAGGAAAAGGAAGACCCCTCCGCCGGACTACTCCCACGACGCTGAAGAGGGCGGAGAGGAGTGGCCGGACAGAACCAAGCGTCCGGCGAAATCGTAAGTATTTATATACCAGAGTAACTCATGATACTCTTTTTAGTGTGCGGCTTTTCCTGACATCGCACGTATTTTATGCAGCCCGCCCCGGGCCGAACTCGACGACTCGTCGAGCGGCTCCCTGGATTCGTCGGACGTGAACTCTGTTCCGCCCGCGGTCTCCCCCGGCGGGGCGGACGATGCCGAAGTGGCGCCCCGCCAAGCTTCGGGGCAGGAGGAGATGGTCCTGGAGGAGCCACAAGGCAATCCTCCGGACCCCAGGAGTGAAGGGGATGAAACCCCCCAGGGCTCCAAGTCCGGCTTTGTGATGGACACCGCGCCAGACTCGACAGTCCCGGTCTGCGGCAGGCGAACTCCTTCCAAGAGGAGTAAGCCATCTGAGCCGGCGGCCTCCGTCCAACCGGAGGCGCCGGACAATCTGCTGGAGGTGCTTGAGGGCGCCGCCATCGACGAGGAGCACCGTACTGTTATGAGTACGGTGATCCAAAGGATTCAGTCCACCAAGAGCGGACTGAATGAAGCTTGCGCTAGCCTTCTAACAGGCTTCGAGGTAAGTAAAAATGTGCCGATTTATTTATCGCATAGACAGTAGCCCCTGATGCTCTGTTCGGCGTTCGGAAAGAAAAGCCGGATAGAGGATCTAATAATTTTCGCAGGAGTCTAACAAAAAGGGTAAAATATGCGTATGCAGGCTTCACTGCTGTCCACCGCCGCACTGACTGCGCAGGTGGATGTCCTGAAACAGGACCTCGGGCGGACCGAGCAAGAGCTCGGCCTTGCCAAACGGCAGCTCGAGGAGAAGGAAGGTAAGAAATAGCGGTGGTGACGTCTCCGCTCGCTTCAGGAGGGAGAGCGAGAGAGGCAAGGCAGGGAGAGAGGGGAGTGCTCGAGGGGGTCCAGGGGTCTGCGTGGCAACATCAGAGCATCCAGGGCGTCGAGGCAGTGGCGGAAAGCAGGAGGTGGCCCGGCGCGTGGCCAGCGCGCGACGAGCACGCGCCCTCCTGCCCACTGGCAGGAGGTTGGGGACGACTGGCACCTGGGCCTGGTGGGCTGGGCCGGCCAGCTACAATGCTGGGCCGGTTGGTGGGCGCCAGGTAAGGACCAGGTGAGTTTCTGTTCCTTTAATATTTATGTTTTCTATTATTCTGTATCTTGTTTCTGATTTAGGGAAAATACTAAGTCACTTTATAAAATCCTGTAAACTTTTCTGGCCACTATCTGATTCAAACCAGAGGCCCTCACCAAGTTTCAGAATATTTGGAGCTACCAAATATTTTATCGGAATTTATAGCCCCAACTCAAATGAAATATGAGTTAATCCAAAAATCCAATAATGTCCTAGAAATATATTCATCATTTTTGGCAGAGGTTTCTACCTTAACCAAAAATCATGAACTTTTCTTGAGGCACTTTGGGTTCATTGAAAATGTTTTTAAGTTGAACCTAGTTGATTTATTTCTGGTGCTAGGGTTTGGAACAATCCCCATTTCAATTTCACATAACTTTAGACATGATGCATGGATGCAAACAAGGTCAAACAAGGACCGATCTAGGGCTGTGACAGTGGGTCACACCACCACCAAAAATTGAAAATCCTAAATTTGAGTTTTTTTGTTTTGAAATTCCTCAGTTGTACAAATTCTTCATCTTTTCAAAATCTTCACTGGATCCGTCGTTTTTCTTCATTGGCTATATGTATATTTGCGTTTATGTCCTCTACAGCATTCACTCATGGCTAATTCTTCAAGTTGGTTTTTCTGCTAAGTGGATGTGATCGGACCCTTCCCCCTCTATGCTATACTCAACCCAATCTATTCACATATTCTTCATGTGCGTTCTATTTGAAACTCGTTCAAAATCTCCACTGTGTCCTTGTCAGCTGAAGAATTTGCGAACGCAACGTTAAAACTTATCTTATCCAAAATTTTCGGTTTTGCCGCTCAAACCGTTCCGCATCCCACGATACACTTTTCTATTCACCCATGATCTAACATGATCTCCACTTCATAGTACGTGGGTGACACATGTCATGCGAAGGAGAAGGGTGAGGGGCACGTTCGTCCAAAATCTTCGAGCGAACAGTTTTTCACCGTGGCTATAAATACCCCCTCTCCCCTTCCTCACTTCCTTTACTCCGCTCGAATTCTCTCTCCTGCTCGAGCTTCTCAAATCCTAGCGTCACCGCTACTCCATCATCGCCGGTGAGGAAGAGTTTCATTGCCTCGACCTCGTTGCCGTTGTACTCGCGCCGGCCACGGAAATCTTCACTCCGCCGCCGCCGTAGACGTCTTCCTCCGCCGAGTTAGGGTGTGGAAGATCTACACAGACGAACTTCACCTCTCCACCTCACTGTTCGTCGTGTTCTTCATCCAGGGTAAATTAAAAGTTACTTTTACTGCCCTCTTTGATTCGGATGTTTTCTACAAAACTTCAAAGGTGTTTTTCTTCAAATCCTCACACACTAAAACACCTCACAAGTCATCTGTTCTTGATTTGTTTCTCTAAGCATCATTTTTCTTCAAGATTCCTCAATTGTGTGGATCTTCGATCTATACAACTCTGGAACCTAAGACAAAGAACGCTTAGTGAAATTCTTCAAGACTCATCTGGTCAAATTCCTCAAACTTGTTCTTTTTAAAAAACCTTCTGAGAACGCATATGACCTCTCCAAATTCCTCGAAACTATACTCTGTTCACAGGTACTCATGTCCGCTGCTAAATCACTAGGTTCTCATCAACTTAACTCATTTGCAGCGTTCCTCGAAGAAAAGTTGCATACTTCTTCAGAGAATTCGATTGTTCAAATTCCTCAACTGAAGAAAATTGCTGACGGTAAAACTCCACAGAAAGGAGGAAAGAAGCCTGAGGTCATGACTGCCTTTGAGATCCTTGATGACATCTATGCTGGGTACTGCACACCTCCTAAGGAAGATAAAAATCAGTGCAAGGTGCGCATTCAGATGATAGGAAGGAGATGGCCAAGAGAATGGAGGGAGTACAGGTATGTAACTCCAAAGTACATGAAGAAATTCGCACTCAATCCTCCATGCCCAAGAGCTCCATTGACACCTGGACAAGTAGCAGGTCCCACCATCATCAAACGCGGTGAGGACTTTCCTGAAGAATGGGCCAAGCGCATGGCCAAGTTGGCCAAACAAGCAAAAGAAGCAGTGAGGAAATTCAATGAAGACTCTGCTGCTGCTACTGCCACTGAGGCCTCTGTCAAGCCTAAGAAATCAATGGCAAAGAAGCATGCGCGCAAGCCAAGTGCTTCACCAACAGTGCCCTCAAGGCCAAGTTCCTTAGCTATGCCCTCACGACCAGAATCTTCAAAGTCCTCAAGGCCAAACCCTCATGCTGCTCCTGCTCCTCCAAAATCCTCAGCTCCTCCAAAGTCCTCAGCTGTTCCGACAAAGTCCTCGGCAGCTGTGCATCTTGCCACGTGCCAAAGGACTACAGGCATCTCCATTGCCTCAGGTGTCTCAGCTAGTTCCTCAGCTGCACCAAACTCTTTAACAGGACCCTTTCTGCTGAAGACAACGGCAACTGCTGGACGAGGTCCTCGCCCTAGTCCTAAGAAGAAGCAGGTCGCCTTCCAAGTGTCGTCTGAAGAACACGAAGCTGATGATGATCAACTTGCAGAAATCATTAGAGATAGGCAAGTCAGGGCCGCTAGAGCCAAAGGCACAAATGCGCCACTGCTTTTAGATCCAAGATTGATCCTCGATTACATTGATCTCTGGCACAAGGACCCAAACACTCCTATGCCTGATTTCAAACTGACTCCTGGTCAAAATCACATGCTGACTCATTTTATCCAAGAAGAGAAATGGAAATTTGAGAGGGCCAGGCAGATCAAGAAAGCGCAGTACAAGAAGGAGAAATTTCTGAAGAACAACGTTGTCTCCATGACAACTGATGAACTCATAAAAGTCCAGTCTAAAATCAAAACCCTCAGCGATGATTTCAATGCCTACTATGCTGATTGGCAAGGGGCCAAAGTCAGGTTTGTTAAACTGATTGAGAAGTTCACCAATGTTGCAGCCCCATCGCAACAAGAAATTCCTCAAGCTGAAGCATCTGCTCAGCAAACTGAAGAACATGCCAGCACCGCCGATGACTTTCAGGCTGCTGAAGAAAATGTGAGTTCCAGGGCTGATGACTTCATTCCAGTCGCTGACGAAACTGCCAGGGCATCCGCTAGTGGTGTGCCTGAAGAAACTGAAGGAGTCAGGGCAACTGCATCAGATGCTCCTGAAGAATATCAACCAGATTCCTCTGCTCCTCCTGCGCCTACACCAACTCCAATCCTTCCATCTGCATCAGATGTGAAAAAGACCAAGGCTGCAGAGCGTGCAACAGTGAAGAAAAGGAAAGAATCAGCTGCTTCAGATTCTTCAGCTCCGAAGAAGATGAAGCCGATGACAAGTTCATTTGCAAATCCAATTGATGCAGTTCCGATCTCAACCATGCCATCAAAGGACTTTGTTCCTTTCGGTGAAGAATATGAGATCCCTAGCGGATCTAATGAAGAAAATCATTATGTTGCTTCGTCAAAGCAGATTGATGAAGAAATTTAAGTGGATGTGATCCCTTCAACACCTGTTGTCTCCTCGCCATGCCTCAGTTCACAGCTGAAGAGGCTGGCGTTGAAGAAATGGACGATGAAGATGTGGATATTGGAAGTACTACACAAGTGATGAATGATGATTTTTGGGAAAGTCAGCACCCCAATTCTCCACTCTTCACCCCTCTACAGCAAATTCCTCAGTCCCCTGCACCAACCGTTCAAATGGGCTCTGAAGAAACTCATCCCACCTCATCTGTATGTGAAGAAATTCCAGCCACTAGTGCTGAAGAAACTGCTGCTGCTGATCACGCGAACACGCAGACTGCCACTGAAGAGGAACCAGAAATTCCTCAGCCTGAAGAACCTGAGATTGCGATTCCTGAGGTTGTGATGCAACTCACTTACACTCCTCTGCCCAAGCCAAAGGATCCATTCTCACGCAAGCAAAAATTCAAGGCTGAAGATTTCTTCCGCGAGCATGTATTCTTCACAAACTACAACCCATAAGATTCTGCTCGCATAAGGAAGAGGCATTTCTGGACTGCTAGTCAAGCTAATTTTTATTCCTCAGTGCTGTTTAACAAAGACAAAGTCTTCGATCATGCACACATTCCTCATGTGGATATGGAATCTCTGCCATGCTTCGAGCCAGTCCTCAGTGTTCTTCAGGATGCTGGACTGTTAAATTTCTGCACTGACATATGTGATTGGAATGAAGAACTCATTCTTCAATTCTATGCGACGCTGCACATCACAGGAGATTCTGAAGATGTGAACTCATGGGTGCTGGACTGGATGTCTGAAAACACTCATTACAAGGCACCAGCTTCTGAATTGCTTCGTGCCCTACCACTCAGTCCTCCCCTTGAAGCTGCTCGATGTATCTACAGTGAACCTGAGCTTACAAATCATTACATGCAAGTGCTGATGAAGCCTTTGAAGCCAGGGCAGGCCCCACAAACCAAATTCCTCGGCAAGGAACTACTGTGTGTGCCTCGGACTGTGTCGTGGGTTTGTCACGGCAGATGTCCTAGCGAAAGGACTTAGTCGTGGAGCCATCACAACGGGTTAACTCGAAGGGGTTAAAGCGGACAAGGGACACAGGGAGTTTATACTAGTTCGGCCCCTTCGATGAAGGTAAAAGCCTACGTCTAGTTTGTGATGGAATTGATGGGGTTTCGATGACTAGGGAGCAAACAAGCTTCGCCTAGGCCTCGAGTTATGGTTGTCTCTCCTTGAACCGCTATCGGGTTGTCCCCTTATATACACGGGTGACACCCGTCGGTTCATAGAGTCCCAATCTCCGGTTTATATTCGTATCCGGGTTGGTCTCTCCCTATTCCTAACTTATAATACAAGTTTATATACACGCCGGTTTACGGCTACAGATACTGAACCGACTATGGCCTTGGGCCTTTGTCTAGCCTCTGGGCTTTAACACCTTTGGACTACAGATGAAGTCAACCCGGCCCAGGTAGGCCGGTTTACGCCCAGTAGTAATATCCCCAACATTAGGCCCCAGATTGATTTGAACGGGTTCATGTCAATCCTTAGCCAAAATCTTTGTCTTCATCATCTTCCTGTATCTGTTGAACCGTTGTATCGTCATCTTCTTTGGTTGCTTTAAACCGGCATGACAACATCATGAAGCTAGCTTTTATGACGCCTTCTTTGTTTAACAGATCCGCAATAATGGAGGCGACAACTCCGAAATTTGTGGCTCCTGGATTCGCGCGCCTGACACATGTCCTTTGCCTCATAAATAGGGCCGAGGGGTCATTTCCTTTTCTCCCCTTCATCCCCTTTCTCTTCGTCTTCTTCGCACCGCCAGCCTCGGAGCTCCGCCGCCGCTGCTGACCTCTGCATCATCTTGGGCCGCTGCATCAACCTGACCGTACCAGAAAATCGCGGCGTCCTTCCTCGTCTCCCCCAGCTCCGGTAAGATCTCTGTTTATATCCACCTAGATCTGTACTAGGGTTTCATGTTCTTGCCGTGTTCTTGCTCACTGTTCGTACTCCTGCTCATACCTCTGGATAGATCCAAGAAAACCCTACTATGGTTACCAATGGGCCTTTAGCATTCGTCTTGTAGATTCATACTTAAGTTCATAGATCCCAACAACCTTTCTGCTCTTTGGATCAATATTGTTCCGCCTTAAGATTTTAAATATTTTCCTTTTTCTGAACTGGCTTTAGATCCGTCGTTGTAGAGAAGGCTTGTGAAATCTGTTTCTGTATTTGTACACCCTCAATTGCTTTCAATGTTTAGATCCAGCGGTTTAACTTTGGCGTAGAAAATGTAAAGGACCAGTATATATCATTAGTCCCCTTGTTTGAACCGCCAGATGTTGCCACCTTGCATAACTCCGGTTTAGATAGGACTGCCTTCGGTTTAAGTAGATATGCATCCGGTTTAATCAACATATAGTTGAACCGGAACTACTTTTCTTGTAGATTTCCTCATGGCCAAGCAAATATACGAGTGCAACTGGGTTCCTTCCCGTGTTACGGAAACACAGCTGAACAACTTAGTTCTAACCGGCGCTTTAAGCAGTAAAAAAACCATCCACTGGAGAGTTCCAGGCACAGAATGTCCTCCCACCCCTGAAGAGGGAGAGGTTGTTGTTTTTTCGGATCACCTGGCTCGGGGCTTTAGTCCGCCCGGTTCAAAGTTTTATCGGGATGTCTTAGCCAATTTTCAACTGTGCCCACAAGATATCGGTCCCAACTCTGTTACTAATATATGCCACTTCCAAGTGCTTTGCGAAGTGTACTTCCAAGAGGAACCCATAGTTGAGTTGTTCCGAGACTGCTTTCACTTGAACCGTCGCACAGAGTTTACTGATGGCCCCAATATGGAACTGGGTGGTATGGCGATTCAAAAAAGGAAAGAAGTCACTTATCCTCATGCAAAACTGCACAGTCATCCCCAGGAGTGGAATAATTCCTGGTTCTATTGCAAAGACACCTACCCTGCTGAAGAGAAGCCATTGCCTGGTCTCCGTCCGGAACGGCTTAGCAACACTCACCCCTTTCCTCAGAGGTTAACTAGCAAAGAGAGGAGTAAGTACGCTCCCCAATTGTCCAAGCTCAGAGCTTTCATGGACAACGGTTTAACCGGAGTTGATCTTGCCTGTTGTTGGATATCCTGGAGTATACTGCCCCTCAGCCGACGCTCCGGTTTGATGTGTGAATATACGGGCAGTGTTGACGATCCGCTACGGCATGTAAACATCCAGCTTACTGATGAAGAAGTCACAGAAGCCGTGAAGAAAATTTTGAACGAACCGGAGCACGTCTGCGCTCGTACCGGCCTGCTTCCTTTTTGTGCCACCAACAAACCGCCAGCCGTAAGTCTGCATTTTTCCTTTGTACTAGCTTTGATGCTATTGTACTTGTCTATTACTGATGCTGACATCTGTTTGATGCAGGGTAATGATCCATTTTGGAGCAAGAAAATCCCACAAGAGAAAGCCAATAAACCGGACAGACCAACCCGGCCTAAGACCAAGGTCGTTAAGAAGTCTGCTCATAAAAGGAGAACCACCGCCTCCTGTGATCCGCCCACTGATGACGATGTGGGTAATCCGGACCTTAAGGCAGAACTTGATTCCCTCGGTTTACTTTTTATACACCTTATTGATGATGATATTTGTCAGGATGATGCCGAAGCTAGCCATGCTAACGATGTAGAGGTAATTGTTCTTTCCTCTAACTCAAGCCTTCCGCCTTCACATAAAATCCATCAGGCAAGCCGCAAAGTTAAATTTTCTCATCCTCTTGATTATTTGGATCCCAACTTTCTTATGAAGACCCAACTACATGAGGTGCGCCGCACAACTCGACACAGCGGTCAGGTAGTTACCTCCGCCGGTTTACCGGACAATCCGGTTCGGAGACGTCGTTCAGAGGTCTCTAATTTGCTTGTCAGTATTCGTCCTAAAGCGGGCTGTTTTCGTCAACTGCTTAACCCATCTGACTCCGATTATCAGGTTACTTCTCACTCATCCTCTGGCGAGTCAACTGGCACCCAGCTGCCTCCACTAAAAACCGTGCTTGGGTAAAACTTGTGCTTATCATACGGTTCCTGGTGTTTTATCTTGCAACATAGACCGTTTTTTAACTCTGCATATCTTTTCAGGGCTAAACCGAGGCCGAGCAAAAAAGCCTGCCTGGATAAACCGTCTGGAGAGGAAACTGCTCCTGAACCGAGTGCCGCCCCAAATGTTGAAACAGTCCTCCAGGAAGATGTGGCCAGTGACCCGCTGATGCAAGATGAAGTTATTCCTACTGAAGAAGGTTTTGTTAACACCTCCGGTCCCGCTGACCAGCCTGCCAGCCCCATCCGGATTGAGAGATCCACCAGTCCCTCCAAACCTGCTGATAAACCGACTGCCCCAGTGCAAACCGGCGAGTCTAAGGATGATGGGGTCGTAATCACTGGCATTGGTTGTTCAGAGCCGGGGAATCCCGTCGCTTTAGCCAAGCATACTGCCAAAGAAGAATTTTCTTCCATGAGTAAAGGCAAGTGGGATGTTGACCTGGCGACATATACCGCTTTAAGCGCCCAAGACGTGCATTCTGGATATTTGAACCGGCTATATACTAGCCGTGATTATGAATCTAATCTGGTAAAGCTGATGAAAGAGAAACTTGAGGTAACTTCCATGAGTTTGCTTCTACTTATCACCATTGTAGCCCCCAAGGGCCGGTTCAACCTATTATAGTTGAATCGGGTCTTGACATACAAAATTCCATGCTCCAAAATTTATTGATATAGCCTCCAAGGGTCGGTTCAACTTGATGTAGTGAAACCGAGACTTTAATCTTCATACCGTGGCATCAGAAATTTACCAGAGCAAATAGACATTAGCCCCCAAGTGCCAAGTTGAATACTTGTATTGTGCTTGGGACCTAACAATTAACTGATAGCTGTAGATCAAATAGGCATTAGCCCCCAAGTGCCAAGTTGAATACTTGTATTGAGCTTGGGACTTGACAATTAACTGATAGCTGTAGATCAAATAGGCATTAGCCCCCAAGTACAAAGCGCATAACTTGCTATGTGGTTGGTACTTCATTGTTCACATTGTTTGTTAAACCGTATAACTGTCGGAATGCAGGCTGAACTAAGGGCCAAAGAAAACCAATTTGCCGACCTTCAAGAGAACTTGAAAACCCAACAAGCTGAAACCTCCAAGGCAAAGGAGGAGCTAACCAGCGCTTTAAGCAACATGGAGCAGCTGAAGGAGGGTTTCAAGAAGGAACGGGCTGATTGGGACACAGAAAAAGCCGCTTTAACCAAGAAGATTGAAGATGCTGAGGCTGCCCTTAAACCGGTAACAGATGAATTAACCAGCATAAAATGACAAGTGCATGCAATGACTGCCGCCATCTTTGGTAAGCATCTTGTAACCTTCATGATAATCTTGATCCTCTTAGAATAGGTCCGGTTTGTTAACCGTTCTATCATGTTGTAGGCACCCACACTAACCACTTGGGGTCGGATGTGCGAATGAAGCTGAAAGCTGCCTACACCTTGATCGAGCAGCTGTACACTGGAGCGCAGCAGATTATCTCAACTGCGTCACATAATAATCCAGCACCCACCTTTATCCAAGATACGCTGAAGAGATTGTCAATGCTCCCTGCTCGGATTGAAGAGCTAAAAAAGTCTGCGGCTCGAACCGGAGCTATCAACGCCTTAATCCGAGCCAAAGCATGGGTGCCCGATTTCGATCCTGTTGAAGCAGCTCAAGGATATCCCAGCTTGAAAGAAGATGGTTCAGAATTCAACGAAGAAGATCTAAGAGCGATAAACCGGGCGGTGCGCCCTCTGGCCTGTCAATTGGCAGAAGAAGCCGACTTGTCACATTATCAAGCTCAGTATAATGATCAGAACAAACGAGTGGCTGCACCAATCCCCGAAGCGGAGAACCTGATTCCTCCAATCCGTAAGCATACTTACGCTCCTGATATTGAACCGTCTTCACTGATCCATGAGGAGGCTGTCTTTCAAGCATTAATGGGAATCGACTGGACCAATGTTGACTTCCAGCCACTGGTTAGGGATGAGGAAGCTGAAGCGGCGTAGGATGACCCGCAACAGTCAAACTGGGGCGGCGAGAAGGCGTGAACCGGAAGCAGGATTAATCAGCTGCCTTATTACATTCCGTCAAGAGAACAATGATCCTATTTGGGTACCATGCTGCCTTGTAATAGGATAGATAATACTTTTGCTTCTTGAGATGCCTTCGTGCATCTGTGCTGACACTTTTAGCTGGAAGACCGATATTGCCAATTTATGTCTCCTGCAATCATAAAATTTTAAACTGCCATTACTGGGCATGAAGTAGGCGTTTAGCCAATCTTGAAACGGAGGTTTAATAGCCTAAACCTCATGGGAGAAAACAGCTCCTGATATATACCGCCGGATTACTATGTAAACCGTACTTTTTTCATAATAAATATCTTGTTACTCCAAAAAAGGATGTTAACAAAAAAACTCAAACCGGGGAAACAATCTCCGGTGCAAAAATGGACCGTGTTTCGCAAATTTGGCTGTTTGAACCGGTGTAAAACGATTTCGGTTTAAGAATGCAATCAAAACAAAATGGTAATTCTATCAAGAAAAGATATGTGAACCAAAAGGCAACGATAGAACCGTTTGCAAAAAAGAGGCTTTACTGAGCCGATCAGATGGTGTTACCGTGGTCGGACACGACCAAGCTCCCAATAGGCGTAGCTGTGGTTCAAGTCAGCCAGGTCCCCAAATGAAACCGTGGCATTACGCCGATCAAGTGGCATGGCAATGGTTCGGGTTCGACCAAGCCCCCAAGTGACTCTAAGGCCTTTAGGCCGATCAAGAGGCATGACCGGTTCAGACTTGACCGTGTCCCCAAGTGATCTGGTGGCTTTCGCCGATCAAAAGGCGTTGCATCGGTTCGGACACGACCGAGCCCCCAAGTGACCTGGTGGCTTTCGCCTATCAAAAGGTATTGCATCGGTTCAGACATGACCGAGCCCCCAGGTGATATTTATAATTTTTGCAAGGGGTAAACCGGAGGTCGTTTTAAAATAGAACAACTCCATGTAACCACACATGATAGAAACGAACAGATACCCTGCTTTAGCTGAGGATCCGGTTTATTGTATTGATAATATATACATTGTCATAATATGTACATAAGCAGAGCCAATGGCTCAGGTGTAGTAAGGCCGAAGATGAGCTATGTTCCATGGCCTGCTGGTCTCCTCCTCTGACTTACGTGAGTCCTTATGCTCCCGAATATCAATCAGATAGTATGACCCGTTGTGCAGATTTTTGCTGACCACGAACGGTCCTTCCCAAGGCGGAGATAACTTATGCATATCGGTTTGATCTTGAATGAGTCGAAGCACCAAATCTCCTTCTTGAAAGGTTCTGGTTCTGACCCGACGACTGTGATAGCGACGAAGATCTTGTTGGTAAATCGCCGAGCGGGCAGCTGCTGTGTCTCGCTCTTCATCCAACTGGTCCAAAGCGTCTTGCCGAGCCGTCTCGTTGTCCGCTTCAACATAAGCCGCAATCCGAGGTGAATCGTGACAGATATCACTAGGGAGAACCGCCTCTGCTCCATAAACACTGAAGAACAGCGTGTATCCCGTCGATCTGTTGGGTGTAGTATTAATAATCCATAACACGGATGGTAACTCTTCAACCCAACAACCTGGCGTCCTCTGTGAAGGGACCATAAGCCGGGGCTTGATACCTCTCAAGATCTCCTGATTAGCTCTTTTTGCTTGACCATTGGACTACGGGTGTGCCACTGAAGACACGTCAAGGCGGATGTGCTCTCAGTCGCAGAACTCCCTCATGGCACCCTAGGACAAATTGGTACCATTATCTGTAATGATACTGTGTGGAAAGCCAAACCGGAAAATCACCTTTTTGATGAACTGAACCGCGGTGGCTGCGTCACACTTACTAACAGGCTCTGCTTCCACCCACTTTGTAAATTTATCAACCGCCACCAGGAGGTGGGTCTTCTTGTCCTTGGACCTTTTGAAAGGCCCAACCATATCCAGCCCCCAAGTTGCAAACAGCCAAGTAATTGGAATCATCCTCAATTCTTAAGCCGAAACATGAGCGCGTCTTGAAAACTTTTGGCAACCATCGCATCGTCGGACCAGATCCTCCGCATCGGCATGGGCAGTTAACCAATAGAAACCGTGGCGGAATGCTTTAGCCACCAGAGATTTTGAACCGGCGTGGTGACCACAATCCCCTTCATGGATCTCACGCAAAATTTCACAGCCTTCCTCAGGAGACACACAGTGTTGAAATGCTCCTAATACACTGCAATGATGCAACTCGCCATTGATGATTATCATGGACTTGGACCGCCGCATTATTTGTCTGGCCAGAGTCTCATCCTATGGTAACTCGCCCCGGTTCATGTACGCCAGGTAGGGAAGTGTCCAATCCGGAATGACGTGGAGTGCGCCACCAACTGAGCCTCCGGATCAGGAACAACCAAATCTGCTTCTCCAGGTAGCTGAACCGATGGGTTGTGTAGTATGTCGAGAAAGACATTGGGCGGGACCGGTTTACGCTGTGAGCCTAGCCGGCTCAAAGCGTCCGCCGCTTCATTCTTCTGACGGTCCACGTGGTCCACTTGATAACCCTTGAAATGACCAGCAACAGCATCAACCTCACGACGATATGCAGCCATGAGTGGGTCTTTAGAATCCCAAGTACCAGACACCTCTTGAGCTACCAGGTCCGAGTCACCGAAGCACTTAACCCGGCTTAAGTTCATCTCTTTAGCCATCCGGAGACCATGGAGCAAGGCTTCATACTCAGCTCCATTGTTAGTACAAGGGAACATTAAGCGGAGAACATAACAAAACTTGTCACCTCGTGGGGATGTTAATACGACTCCAGCCCCCGAGCCCTCCAATTGCCGTGATCCGTCAAAATGGATGGTCCAATATGTGTGATCCGGCTTCTCTTCAGGGGCCTGCAGCTCTGTCCAGTCATTGATGAAATCGACAAGTGCTTGGGACTTCACCGCCGTCCGAGGCACGTATTTCAAACCGTGTGGCCCAAGCTCTATAGCCCACTTGGCAATCTGACCTGTTGCTTCCCGGTTCTGGATGATATCACCCAAAGGGGCAGAGCTGACCACTGTGATGGGATGCCCTTGGAAATACTGCTTCAGCTTCCGGCTTGCCATAAAAACTCCGTATACCAGCTTCTGCCAATGCGGATATCTTTGTTTGGACTCAATAAGCACTTCGCTGATATAATAAACCAGACGCTGAACCGGGTACTCTTTGCCCGCCTCCTTCCGCTCCACCACTATAGCTACACTGACCGCACGAGCATTAGCAGCGACATATAGCAATAATGGTTCCTTGTCAATGGGGGCGGCGAGTACAGGCGGATTGGCCAAGTGCCGCTTTAAATCCTCCAAAGCCTGATCAGCGGCAGAACTCCAGACGAACGGATCTGTTTTCTTCAACATCTGATACAACGGGATCGCTTTCTCACCAAGGCGGCTGATAAACCGGCTCAACGCGGCAATCCGGCCAGCCAAACGTTGAACATCATTAATACATTTCGGTTTAGCCAGAGAAGTGATAGCCATGATCTTCTCTGGATTAGCCTCAATTCCCCTGTTGGACACCAGAAAACCCAATAACTTGCCTGCTGGTACACCAAAGACACATTTGGCCGAATTGAGCATCATCTTGTACGTCCTTAGGTTATCAAAGGTTTCCTTCAAGTCATCGACCAAAGTCTCCTTCTTCCTCGATTGAACAACGATATCATCCACATAAGCATGCACATTACGGCCAATCTGTTTGTGGAGACAATTTTGCACACACCGTTGATAGGTTGCCTGGGCACTTTTGAGCCCAAAAGGCATGGACACGTAGCAGAAGGCTCCAAAAGAAGTTATGAACACCGTCTTCTCCTGGTCCTTAAGTGCCATTTTGATCTGATGATAGCCGGAATACACATCCAGGAAACATAAACGCTCGCAACCCGCCGTAGCATCAATAATCTGATCAATACGGGGGAGGGAAAAAGGATCTGCGGGACAGGCTTTATTAAGATCAGTATAATCCACACACATGCGCTAGGTGCCGTTTTTCTTAAGGACTAGCACCGGATTAGCAAGCCACTCAGGGTGGAAAACTTCAACAATGAAACCAGTTGCTAAGAGCCTGGCCACCTCTTCTCCAATAGCTTTTTGCCTCTCCTTGTTGAACCGACGGAGGAACTGTTTCACCGGTTTGTAATAGGATCCATGTTAAGAGTGTGCTCAGCGAGTCGCCTCGGTACACCAGGCATGTCAGAAGGCTTCCACGCAAAGATGTCCCGATTCTCACGGATGAACCCGATGAGCGCGCTTTCCTATTTCGGATCCAGATTGGCACTGATACTGAACTGCTTGGACGAATCGCCAGGTACGAAGTCAACAAGCTTAGTCTCAGCGGCTGACGTAAACTTCAGGGCCGGATCATGCTCCGTAGTAGGCTTCTTTAAAGGAGTCATATCCGTCGGATCAACATTGTCTTTGTAATACTTGAGTTCCTCGGTGCTACAAACCGACTCTGCATAAGCCGCATCTCCTTATTCGCATTCCAAAGCGACCTTGCGGCTTTCATGAACCGTGATGGTCCCCTTATGACCTGGCATCTTGAGTTGCAAGTATACATAACAGGGTCGTGCCATGAATTTCGCGTAGGCCGGTCTACCGAACAGGGCGTGATACGAGCTTTGGATTTTTACCACCTCAAACGTCAGCGTCTCGGACCGGGAATCATGATCATCTCTGAAGGCCACTTCCAATGCTATCTTCCCAACGGGGTATGCTGACTTGCCAGGTACCACACCATGAAACACCATATTCGAAGGCCGGAGTTCCTTATTTGTTAGCCCCATTCGACGGAAAGTCTCATAGTATAGGATATTAATGCTGCTACCTCCATCCATGAGTACCTTGGTTAACTTATAACCTCCCACCTGAGGTGCCACCACTAAAGCCAGCTGACCCGGATTGTCAACCCGGGGAGGGTGATCCTCTCTACTCCATATGATTGGTTGCTCTGACCAGTGCAGATACCGGGGCATGGCCGGTTCAACAGAATTAACTACCCGCTTCTGGACCTTTCGGTCCCGCTTGTCCAAGCTAGTGGTGAATACATGATACTGCCCACTATTTAGCTGCTTTGGATTGCTCTGGTAACCCGACTGCTGCTGTTGCTGATTGTTACCACCCTGGTTATTCTGATTATGCTGATTGTTATGTCCGCCCGGGCTACCATTAAATCCTGAACCGGAATTTCCTCCACCGTGACTCAGTCCAGATCCAGAACCACCACCAGAGCCGGGGTCATACCGGAAGGCATTGGAGCTCTTGAACTCTTGCATAATATAGCAATCTTTCCAAAGGTGGTTAGCTGGTTCCTCCCTTGTCCCATGCTTTGGACAGGGCTGGTTTAACAGATAGTTCAGGCGTTCCGGATTAGGACTAGGCGCTCCACTGCGGTTTTTGCCCTTACGTCGCTGGCCTCCGTTCTGCACGTTAGTATTGGCCACAAAATCCATGTTGCCATCCACTTTACGCTTGCCTCCACCACCGTTTCCTGCTGAGTGATGCTGCTGACCTCTGAAGTTTCCGTTCTTCTTTCCCTTCCCTGTCTTTTCATCATCAGACTCGGGATCCTTGGTACTATCAGAATCAACGTACTTCACCAAAGCGCCCATGAGGGTTCCCATGTCAGTACAATGGCGTTTCATTCGTCCTAACTTCAGCTTCAAAGGTCCAAACCGGCAATTGCCTTCCAAGGTTTTAACTGTGGTGTCCGCATTGATGCGTTCTGAAGAATGCAGAACTCATGAGACCCTGCACACCCAATGAGTCGTTGATTCTCCTTCCTCCTGGACACAGGCAGCTAAATCCACTATTGACATGGGCTGCTTACACGTGTCTTTGAAATTATTGATGAACCGGTCTCGCAACTGGGCCCATGAACTGATAGAATTGGGCGGCAGGCTTTTTAACCAAGTGCGGGCTGTCCCTTCAAGCATCATGGTAAAATATTTTGCACACGCCGCCTCATCAACGTCAAGCATCTCCATGGCCATCTCATAACTCTCCACCCACGTCTCTGGGGGTTGATCCGCCGTATAGTTCGGCACTTTGCGCGGGCCTTTAAAATCCTTGGGCAGGCGCACATTGCGTAAAGCGGGGACAAGACAAGGCACTCCCAAAGCGCAAGAAGTGAGCCCCGGTTCAACCGAAGTGGTGGGACGGACCGGCATGAACTGATGAGTCTGATACTGCGCTGCAAACTCAGCTTCCCTGCGCACTCGGGCCCGGTCTACCACCTCCTGGGCATCGGGAGCCGGATTGTTGCCACGGGGTGCTTCACGCCGCGCGTTACTTGACACAGCTGGTTCCTCCATACGCCTGCTATAACTCTGGGCCGGACGTGGGGTAGAATGAATCCGGTCACGGCTGTATGAGTATGCTTCCTATTGGATCAAGGCCGTCCTAAGGAGCTCCTTAACCCGGCGCGTTTCGATCGCCTGTAATGAATCACCTTCAACCAGAATAGCCTCCAGCCGTGCCGCAGCTGCAACGAGGTTATCCATCGGATTGGAGTAGTGACCCGGAGGTGTAGGCACGGCTTGCGGTACACCAGCATTATGACGAGGCAGATCTATTAAACGGGGCTGAACCGGCGCTCCTGTCGCAGGTGCCTCCGCCCGGTTTACTACCGGCGGATTATTGATTCCCGCTTCAGGGGTGTTGATAGGCTCCTTCCTTCAAAAACTGAGGGCAAACGAGATCGGTATTTCCTCCTCATGACTTCCTGTGAGGAGTTCTGGTCCAGCATGATTTTATAAGCTTGGGCATCCAAAGCGGCCCGCTCTGCAGTCATCCTGACCTCTTCTGCTGCCAGATCCTCTTTGGCCTGGGTAATCTGCTCTCTCACCTTTGCGATCTCTGCGTTATGAGCATCCTGATCCACCAGATTAGCCTCCGCCATGAGTGCAGCCAATGTGTCGAATAGATCAGATAACACTTGAGCCGGCGGGCGCACCGAGCCTCCTGCTCCGGCAGCCGTTGCTGCCGCTGAACCGGAAATCATCGCCGCGACAGTCGATGAGTGAGGTGCTGCTTGGGTACCGGCCATGAATATTCCAACTCGGTTGGGCAAATCAGAGGGGTCCGGAATACTGTCGCCATCGGAACAGCCCCCAATCCGGCCATCTTGTAGCTGATACAACGACTCAGTTTCTCCGGTCGATGACTCGTCGCCAGAGTAAACGACGGTTTCACCACCAGATCCTGATCCGTCCTCATAGCTTCCTCCATGGATGACTCCCACGAAGGCACGTTTCACGACCGGTTTAACCCGGGCAGGTCATGCACGCTGAGCAGTCTCGACGAGGTCGGTGCAGGTGTCCAGCTCAGGGCCCGGTTCACCGATCTTGCCGATGAAGACATGTATGCCACCAAAGGGGACCCGGTACCCTTACTCAATTGAGCCGGCCTCAGGGCCCCAGCCTGCGTCGTCGATGTAGATCTTGCCGCGACGACTCTTGGTCATCCGGCCCACGGCGTATCCCTCGAGTCCTTCAAAGCGGCCCTCCAAGAACTTGAAACCATCGTGCGATAGCCCCACGGTGGGCGCCAACTGTCGTGGGTTTGTCACGGCAGATGTCCTAGCGAAAGGGCTTAGTCGTGGAGCCATCGCAATGGGTTAACTTGAAGGGGTTAAAGAGGACAAGGGACACAGGGAGTTTATACTAGTTCGGCCCCTTCGATGAAGGTAAAAGCCTACGTCTAGTTTGTGATGGAATTGATGTGGTTTCGATGACTAGGGAGCAAACAAGCTTCGCCTAGGCCTCGAGTTATGGTTGTCTCTCCTTGAACCGCTATCGGGTTGTCCCCTTATATACATGGGTGACACCCGTCGGTTCATAGAGTCCCAATCTCCGGTTTATATTCGTATCCGGGTTGGTCTCTCCCTATTCCTAACTTATAATACAAGTTTATATACACGCCAGTTTACGGCTACAGATACTAAACCGACTATGGACTTGGGCCTTTGTCTAGCCTCTGGGCTTTAACACCTTTGGACTACTGATGAAGTCAACCCGGCCCAGGTAGGCCGGTTTACGCCTAGTAGTAATATCCCCAACAGACTGTCTATCGCCTTCTGACGAAGACACTGAGTCCTATCAAGGGCCACGACTCAAGTGATGAAGAAGTCGTTGGCATCATGAAGAATCTGCTTTTCAATATCATTCATGGCGTTCCCGCCAACTTCCATGATTTCTTCATGAGGACTCTGGCCAATATCGCTATGTCACCGTTTGAGCTGAAGCCTTATGCACCTTGGGTTATGAGATTCATCAGAACAAGGTCTTCACTCAACTACAAAGCTGATACACTGAACCACTGCAGCTACTTGCCTCCGATTGAAGTCCTCAAACGGACATTTTCCTCAGCTGATGACAAAGGCAAGGCCACTGCTGTTATAGATGAAGGCATTCGTCCATTGGATGGTCAATTTCACAAGGCTGCATCCTATTCAACCAATGACGACTCTGCCACCCATGACTCTGCCACCAACACAGCCAAGAAAAATCCTCAAGGCACAGCACCCAGGGTGATGACTGATCGTGAGTTACTCCTCAGTCTTCATCAGAAGGTTGATCGCAATCATAAATGGGTCAAGAGACAGTTTGGTTCAATTCTTCACAACATGACCTCAACCCATAATGCAGTGAAGAAAAATCAATACTACCTCCATGAAACCTTCAACCGTACCTGGGTTGTTTTGTCTCATGTCTACAACAAAGAAGATCTGAAGAAAATGGGTCTCAAGGAAGAATTTAATTGGTCTGTCCCTCCACCGAAGAAATACAAGAAGGTCAAGGTTCCTTCCTTGGTGGCATCTCCTATTCTTCATCGCGTGACACTGATGAACATGAAGACTTGGATGACATTGCGATAGGGCCTACTACGACAAACGACCCCGACAACGCTGGCGCTCCTTCATCAACTTGATATTCTTCAGGGGCGTTAGTCCTTAGTTTTGATCCTTTTGGTCATTCGATGACAAAGGGGGAGAAAATTGAGTTAGTCTTCAAGCGGGTCAATTATATGGGCATTTTTTTTGCTAAGTTACAACTCTCGTTCTTCTGAAACTTTATTGGATCGAGTTGTAAACTTAAACCCGATGGTGCTCTGATACTTTTGATGCGTTATTCTGCATGCTTATTCCTCGTTAATATTATTGCACGCGTGCTGAATTACATCAGTCACCATATTTCATCATGCATTTCAAATTCTTCAAATTATATGTCAAATGCGTGTATGAGTTACAAGATATAGGGGGAGATCTCCATGATTCAACTCTTCAAGTGTGCATTGCTTCAAAAGCAAATTCCTCACTGTGCACATCTTCAGGGGGAGTTCTTCTATATCTTGCAATCAAATTCCTCAATATCAGCATTTACACTTCATATGTTTGTCCCTGTTGAAAACTTAAACTATATTGTCATCAATCACCAAAAAGGGGGAGATTGTAAGTGCATCTAGTGCCCCTTAGTGATTTTGGTGTATTGAAGACTTATAGGTTAAGGGACTAATGCGTTTGTGAGTGTACACTTGTCTATAAGTCTATGAGGAGTTTGGTATTTACAGAGAAAGTTGACCCCTAAAAATGAAGTTCTTCAACTGAAGACTTTGGATGTCTGAAGACTTTCTGAAGACTTTGAAAGTGAAGAAATTGGTGTGACCTTGAAGACTTGGTATTCATTTGAGGAACATGAAGTGTGAAGACTTTTGTTTTCTTAGTTTCATTTTCTCTTTCTTGAGTCATAGGAAACACCGTACTGTTAAAGGGGGTCGAGGAAATAGTAAGGAAAAATTTCCAAGTGATGCTCAACTCAAAATCCTACACCTACCAATCCCATCGAGTGAAGCCATTGGAAATCTCATACAGTTCAGTCAATTTCTTCAGTGACAGAGACGAAGTTCTTCTGGTCTCTGAGGAATTTGTTCTGACTGAGGAGTTAGGAATTCGCCAGTGCGGATTGCCTACACAGTGAGGAACATGATAGCCCTGAGGAATTTGTACCTCAAATTTCCGACCGTTGCTGTGTTGCATGCCAGCTGTCCCAAAATATCTTGTCCACCTAACGGTCATATCATTGAAGGGCATTTATGTCTTATCATGTCGGGCTGCTCCCTAGGCTATAAATAGCCGCCCGCTACAACCACTAGCTGGTTGGCTGCTCTGAGAGAAACTGACACTTGTCATTTGAGAGCATCCCATCCTCCGAGGACTTTGAGTGAAAATCATCGAGTGAGGAAGACCCAAACCCAAATACCTACAAACCCAAAGTGATTGGGCATCACTGAAGAGATTGATCCTGTGTGGATCCGATGCTTGTTACCTTTAAAGACTGTGCTTCTTCCAGACGGTTAGGCGTCATGGTCTAGAGCATCCAAGAGGAATTGTGGATCGCCGAGTGACCGAGTTTGTGAAGGTTCCGAAGTCACCTGAAGACTTACCACGAGTGATTGGCCGAGGTCTGTGTGACCTTAGTTCAAGGAGAATACGGTGAGGACTGTGTGTTCGGGACTGTGTGTCCTCAGGTTTAAATACCTAGCCGCTCCAACCAGATGTACAACTGAGACAACAGTTGGAACTGGTCTACCAAATCATTGTCTTCACCAAGCCAACTGGTTCTATTTCCTCAACTATTTCATTTCCTCATTACTTTGTTGTGTGCTTGTCATATTTGTGTTTGAAGACTTTGACTGAAGACTTTCCCAATTTCCTCAGTTCAATTTCTTCAGTCTGTTTGTCTTCATCGTGTGTTATCCTGTGATTACGCTTTCTATACTCTGTGCTTGTCTTCATTTCATCATGATGACTATGCTTGTCCTCTGTTATGTTTACTTCTGAGTACTTATTTCGCTGCAAGTAGTTCTTCGCCAAGGAATTTCCTCACTAGCAAATTCCTCAGTGAAGAATTCATAAAAATCGCCTATTCACCACCCCCCCTCTAGTCGGTATAACGCACTTTCACTGCCCAAAATGGCCTGGCCAGAGAGACGGACCAGTATGTAAAGGATATACGAGTAAGAAAATCTGATAGTTATGTACACCCGTAGCCCCTGAGACTTGAAACAGTTGGCACAACTGATTTGAGGATCATTATAGGTTCTTACGGAGAAGAATACCCAATTGTCTCAAGAGCTGGAGGAGTGCAAAGCCCAACTACGGGCCGCAGTTGCCGCAATGAAGGAGTCCGAGAAGGCCCCATCTGGTAATACTTGTTTCTATCAAAAAGAATGACATGTACCAGTTAGTATTCAGCATGCATGCAAATCTAACAATAGATTCTGCAGATGACCCCGGAGTGAATCCGGGGTTCGTGCGAGGGGATGAGCAACATGCTCAACGACAGCTAAAGGCTGGCGAGCGCGTGCTTACACAGGTTAGGCGGGAGAAAAATGATCTCCAAGATGCCAATACACGGCTAGGCGTTGAACTGAAAGACATTCGAGCCCAGCTTGAGGACTTCGTAAAGGAGAACAAGAGGCTTCGACGCAACATATTTAGTAAGTGCTTGAACGAACTTTTATAGAGTTCGGCGAAGAAACTGGCTAATAGAGTTATATCTGTAGGTATGCTGACAGGTCATCCCGAAGAGGAGATGCCCGAATTTGCAGGCAATCTTCTGCAAGAGCTCTCACAACTGCACAAACAAGTTCGGCAGGTGATGCAGGGCATTGCCCAGGCCTTGTGGCCATCCGCCTCCCTGCCAGGAGGCATGGTGGAGCTCGTAGAGGTGCTCAAGGGAGCGCGGTGGCGCTTCCAATTATGGAAGATATCGGCCTGCCGACAAGGTGCAAGAGAAGCCTGGGACATGTGAAGACGCGGTATACCAAGGCTAACCCTAACCACATGGCCGGGGTTGAACCTGTAGGGTCTGATGGGAAAGAGATCCCCGTTAGTCTGGTATATGACTAGGTAAAATTAGCCGCAAAGTATTCCCAACAGGATTGTAGGCTAGACAGCCTGTTGGATGGTATAGAAGAAGAATTTACTCAGTCCAAGTGACTGTGTACTACAAATGACATATTTTGTCCCTAGCCGGATTGTAAATCATTTGTCATGGCGGAACTTTTCGCTTCGACCTCCGGTCCCGACAGTCCGGAGTGTATCCGAATACCCGCTCAGTTATGTAAAAACCGGGGTATGCATGGAAACCAGGCGTAGGGGTCATAAGTGCTTGAACAGACAAGTATCCAACTAGCTATGTTATATTACATGGATAGTAAGAAACATCTTCCAGGGAGAATAGTTCCGTTAAGGGTTCCTTTCCCTGGGTACGCATGCATTAATGTGCATGTCCGAACTGCGAAAAGAGACATAGGATATAAACATCTGAGGGCATGTGTTACAATAAGTAAAAATCATCTTTTGTTCACCGACTGAATATTCCCTTAAGAATGCTAGCTTTCGGCTTCACCCAGTCTGAGGTACACATCCGGCTGACCCGGCAGTAACAATCGCAGAGGTGCTCCCCTCATGCCCTAGCCGAATTAACGGGAACGTAGGGCATAAACACACGAGCCAGGCAACCCAGCTTGGCCAAAACTTAAGTCATATCGATGCATATAATGGCGAAGGAAAGGTACATGTGGAGAAGTAACACATGTGCGGGGGGCATAAAGCCCTGAATATAATTATATTAAGCTTCTGTATAAGAAGCCCCCAGGTATGATGAGCACGCATGGTGCATCAAGATTGTGTAGTCAAGACATACTTTAAGCTTTTAATGCCATGAAGAAAAAAGGGAAGAAGAAAGAAAGACAGATAGCGGATATATATATATATATATATATATATATATATATATATGTGTGTGTATGTATGTATGTATGTATGTATGTATAAAAGGGATGAGGTAAGGAGACGAACACAGAGTCCGGCACTAGGCGTAGAATATTCGGAGTCTGGCCGCGTTCCACGGGTTTGGCTCGAGTCGATTGTCCGATGCATCATGCAGACGGTACGCTCCACCGGTTAGAACTTTATCGATAATGAAGGACCTTCCCATTTGGGCTTGAGCTTGTTCTTTTTCTTCTCCGATAGGCGTAGAACGAGTTCTCCGACGTTATACGTTTTGGCCCGTACTTCTCTGCTTTGATATCGTCGAGCCTATTGCTGATAGAATGCGGGGCGGGCTTTGTCCACGTCACTCTCCTCCTCCAGGGTGTCCAAACTGTCCTGTCGATCAAGCTCGGCTTCTTTCTCTTCGTACAGGCGCACTCGAGGTGAGTCAAGAATTATGTCGCAGGGCAGTACCGCCTCTGCGCCATACACCATAAAGAACGGTGTGTATCCGGTACTGCGATTCGGCGTGGTCCGCAGCCCCCATAGTACGGAGTCGAGCTCCTCGACCCAGTGCGTATCTGATTCCTTCAAGGATCGCACTAGTCTGGGTTTAATGCCGCTCATAATGAGACCATTTTCCTGCTGAACCTGACCGTTTGTTTGGGGGTGATACACAGAGGCATAATCGAGCTTGATGCCCATGTTGCCGCACCAAATTTTTACCTCATCTGCTGTAAAGTTCAAGCCGTTATCGGTGATGATGCTGTGGGGGACGCCGTAATGGTGTACAACCCCGGATATTAAGTCTATCACTGGTCCGGATTCGGCCGTTTTAACTGGTTTGGCTTCTATCCATTTGGTGAATTTATCCACCATGACCAATAAGTATTTTTTCTTATGGCTTCCCCCTTTAAGTGGTCCGACCATATCAAGCCCCCAGACCGCAAAGGGCCAAGTAATGGGGATTGTTTGGAGAGCGGTAGGTGGCATATGGCTTTGGTTTGCGAAAAGCTAGCAACCGACGCAACGTTGAACGAGGTCCTGTGCGTCTGCTCGGGCCGTCGGCCAGTAAAAACCAGTACGGAAGGCCTTGCTTACAAGGGCCCGAGCTGCGGCATGGTGGCCGCCAAGTCCAGCATGAATTTCTGCCAAAAGCTGCCGTCCTTCATCTTCGGAGATGCATCTTTGAAGTACTCCGATAGCGCTTTTCTTATAAAGCTCTCCCTCGTGGACTTTGTAGGCTTTAGACTGTCGTACAATGCAACGTTCCTTGTTTGGGTCCTGAGGGAGTTCTTGCCTAATTAGGTAGGCCAAGATTGGTTCTGTCCACGGGGCGATGACAGCCATAATCACGTGGGCCGAAGGCGTTATTCCGGTGGCAGAGCCTCCGATTATGTCAGAGTGTTCGGTATCTGGTGTTGTGGCCAGGTCCGGACTGTTGTTGCCGGTATCTCCTTACCATACCACGGATGGCTTAAAAAGCCTTTCCAAAAAGATATTAGGTGGGACAGGGTCACGCTTAGTGCCGATGCGGGCGAGGATATCCGCCGCTTGATTGTTTTCCCTGACCACATGGTGGAATTCAAGCCCCTCGAACCGAGCTAACATTTTGAGGACGGCGTTGCGGTAAGCCGCCATTTTTGGGTCCTTGGCGTCAAAGTCTCCATTTATTTGAGATATTGCGAGGTTCGAATCCCCACACACCTCTAGGCGTTGAATGCCCATGGAGACTGCTATCCAGAGACCATGCAACAGGGCCTCATATTCTGCTGCATTGTTGGAGTCTGTGTATAATATTTGGAGTACGTATTGGACTGTATCTCCGATGGGGGATGTCAAGATGACGCCTGCCCCCAGACCAGCCAGCATCTTGGAGCCGTCAAAGTGCATGATCCAATTGGAGTACGCGTTGTACTCTTTAGGGAGTTCAGCTTCTGTCCATTCGGCCACGAAATAAGCCAGTACTTGTGACTTAATGTCTCATCGTGGTTTGTATGTTATGTCTAACGGGAGGAGCTCGATAGCCCATTTAGCAATCCGGCCCGTGGCATCACGGTTGTTTATTATGTCATTGAGTGGTACTTCAGATGCCACCGTCATTGAACACTCTTGAAAGTAGTGTCGTAATTTCCGGAATGCCATGAAGACCGCGTATGCTATCTTTTGATAATGTGGGTACCATGATTTATATGGAGTGAGGACAGTGGATACATAGTATACCGGCGTTTCAAGCGGGAACTTATGTCCGTCCGTCTCTCGTTCGACGACGATCACTGCGCTTACAACTTGGTGTGTTGCCGCTATATATAACAGCATTGGTTCGTCGACATTTGGTTCGGCCAAGATTGGGTTGGTGGCCAATACGGCTTTTATTTCTTCCAGTCCCGCCATGGCCGCATCCGTCCACTCGAAGTGTTCGGTGCATCGAAGAAGGCGATAAAGGGGTAGTGCCTTTTCTCCTAATCAGGAGATAAAGCGGCTTAAGGCAGCCATGCATCCAGTTAATTTCTGGATTTGCTTGAGGTCTATTGGGATAGCCAATTGTGTCAGAGCTCAGATTTTAGCCGGATTTGCTTCAATTCCTCTACTGGAGACGATGAAGCCCAAGAGCTTTCCGGCGGGCACGCCGAAAACGCATTTTTCTGGATTGAGCTTGATGTCATATGTTCGAAGATTGTCGAACCTGAACCTCAAGTCGTCTATTAAGGATTCGACGTGTCTGGTTTTGATGACCACGTCGTCTACATATGCCTCCACTGTTTTGCCAATTTGTATTTCCAGGCATGTCTAAATCATGCGTTGATAGGTTGCACCGGCGTTTTTTAGCCCGAAAGGCATGGTGTTAAAACAGAAGGGGCTGTATGTAGTGATAAATGTCGTTGCGGCTTGATCGGTCTTCGCCATCTTAATTTGATGGTATCCAGAGTATGCGTCGAGGAAACACAATGAGTTGTGTCCTGCGGTAGCGTCGATAATTTGATCGATGCGGGGGAGAGGGAAGGGATCCTTGGGGCAAGCCTTGTTAAGGTCCTTGAAATCGACACATAGAGGCGCCAGGATTTGTCCTTCTTTGGCACCATCACCAGGTTTGCTAGCCAGTCCGTGTTTTATTTCTCTAATGAATCCGGCCTCAAGTTACTTGGCTAGCTCCTCTCCCATGGCTTGTCGCTTAGGCTCGAAGAAACGCCGAAGAGTCTGCTTGACCGGCTTGAACCCCTTTAGAATGTTAAGGCTATGCTCGGCCAGCCTGCGTGGGATTCCTGGCATGTCTAAAGGATGCCATGCGAAGATGTCCCAATTCTCGCACAAGAACTCCCGTAATGTGGCATCTACTGTGGGGTTTAACCGTGCCCCGATGGATGCTATTTTTGTAGGGTCCGTTGGGTGGACTTGGAATTTTACTATTTCGTCCGCTGGTTTAGAAGAGGTGGACTTGGGTCTTTTGTCGAGTATCATGTCGTCCCTGTCCACTGTGGAGCGCAGCGCAGTCAGTTCTTCGGCCGCAAGGTCTTCGGATAACGCCTCGAGGGCTAGTGCGGCGGTTTTATTTTTGGCGCGGAGTGCTATGTCCGGATTACTAGCTAGAGTGATGATTCCATTGGGCACGGGCATTTTGAGCTTCATGTACCAGTAATGGGGTATAGCTTGGAAGATCGTGAACGCCTCCCGCCCTAAAAGGGCGTGGTATGCACTACTGAACGGGGCTACTTAGAATGTGATTTCTTCGGACCTATAATTCTCCGGCGTGCCGAATACCACGTCTAGTGTGATTTTTCCTACACATCGTGCCTCCCGACTAGGGATGATTCCTCTGAAGGACGTGCTGCTTTCCTCAATGCGGCTCTTGTCTATTTCCATTTTTCGAAGGGTTTCCTCATAGATGAGGTTTAATCCGCTGCCACTGCCCATGAGCACTTTAGTAAGCTGGAAGCCATCCACAATTGGACTAAGGACCAAGGCGGCTGGTGCTCGGGCTGTTCGGAATTTTGGTTCGTCACTGGCATTGAAGGTTATAGCCATGTCGCTCCATGGATTTATTGCTGCTACGTGGCAGACTTCGGCAAGGCTGCGGAGTGCACGCTTTCGCCTATTATTTGAGGCGAAGGTCTCGAAGACCGTCAATACTGTATTGTTATTTTCCACGGGATGGTGCTCTATTGTATTGTTGATGAGGATATCCTCGCCGCTCTTGGCCACCTGCCGGAGTATCCAACATGCTCTAAGGCTATGTGTTGGCATGGTATCTGTTGTGCTGTGAATTTTGCATGGCCCATTGAGCCATCCCTCCAATACAGTTCCACGCCCTGTAGTGGGCTTTGGTTTCTTTGTAATTGGATCGGGTGACTTACGAGAGTACACCCTTTTAGTTCGGACGGGGGGTTTGATGAGGGCCGGGGAATCCCAAAATTTTGTTTGGGTTTTCCAGGCACTTCCCATCGCGCAGTACTTCTGTACTATGGCCGCCAAGTCGGCGAAGTGCGCTATGTCACGGCGACTTATGGCGTAGAGGATTCCCTTGTCCGTCAAATTTTTGCAAAAGAATGAAATTGCGTCTTCCTCGCGACAGTCCTTAACCTTGCTCATTACAAGGAGGAATCTGGCCCAATAGTGATGTACTGTCTCTTGGGGCTGTTGTCTAATGTGGGAAAGATCACTTATATCTGGGTGGGTGGGTAGATTTAGGTCCGAACCCTTACCCGATCTGAGACCCATGGGCGGAGGAGCTTCTGAGCTTGGCAGTTCATGCTCCGGGATGTTGCCCAATAGATCCGGCCTGCTGTCTGATTCTAGGTTCAAAGCTTGGGCAATGTCCTCCCGTAGACGGGTATCCGGCTCGGAGAGCTCGGTAATCCGGACATAGTTCGTCCTCAAGATAGAGGAAGAATTGCTATGTTGTTCCTCCACCACCGCTATCTGATGGTTAACGGCGGAGAATTAATCTCCCTTTGGTCGGGTTTAGGCCCGATCCGATCATAGTCCGTAGCGATTCCCAAGGCGGCGATGCGATCCAAGAGCTCGTTCGAGAAAGAGAGCTCCATTGGATCCATCTGCTCGGTGAATCCCGAGCCGACGTGGAGGTTGTTTTTGATGACCTGAGAAGTCATCGTCGGCGCAACGGCCGAACGGGCGGTCATGACGAAGCCGCCTAATCGGAGGGTTTGGCCTACAACCAGGGCTCCCAGCCCCCGAGGTGATGTTGTCCTTGACAACAAGACGAGCCATCGAGCCATATGATGACGGCACAGTGGAACTCTCAATGAAAGCACCAATGTCGGTGTCAAAACCGGCGGATCTCGGGTAGGGGGTCCCGAACTGTGCGTCTAAGGCGGATGGTAACAGGAGGCGGGGGACACAATGTTTACCCAGGTTCGGGCCCTCTCGATGGAGGTAATACCCTACTTCCTGCTTGATTGATCTTAATGATAAGAGTATTACAAGAGTTGATCTACCACGAGATCGTAGAGGCTAAACCCTAGAAGCTAGCCTATAATGATGATAGTTGTCCTACGGACTAAACCCTCCGATTTATATAGACTCCAGAGGGGGCTAGGGTTACACAGTCGGTTACAAGGGAGGAGATCTACATATCCGAACTACCAAGCTTGCCTTCCATGCAAAGGAGAGTCCCACCCGGATACGGGACGAAGTCTTCAATCTTGTGCCTTCATAGTCCAACAGTCCGGCCAAAGGATATAGTCCGGCTGTCCGAGGACCCCCTAATCCAAGACTCCCTCACCAGTCATTTCCCACCTCCTGCCAGTGGGCAGGAGGGCGCGTGCTCGTCGCACGCTGGCACACGCGCGGCCACCTCCTGCTTGCCGACGAGCCCCTGGATGCGTGGAAGATTTTCCCATGTCGTCCCGATCCTGCTGACCCCCTCTCACTCTCTCTCGAGCTCATCCCCCTCTTCTGCTCTCTCTCCCTCTCACCATCGAACGCCACTGCCGGCACCATTCGCACTACCGTGGCCATCGCCTCTCCCTCATCCTGCCGAGCGGTCCAGAAGCTCTGTCGTGTCGTCCTCGACCTCCCTGCTGAGCTACGCAATGCAGGACGCCTCGAAGCATCGTCCCCGACCCCTTCTTCCTCGTTAGGTCACCGGAGATCCCCCTTGCCGCCCCGACTGCTCTGGACCGTCTTCGAGCTCGCCAACCTCCTCGTATGACTCGTCGTGAGCCTCTGGCCCCGTCCATCCCTCTCTTCTTCCCCATAGGCCGTTGTAACCACCGGACCGCCTACGCCCGAACTCGCCGCCGCCTGTGCTCGCTGCCGACCCAACTCCGGCGACCAAATGGTCCGCCCGACGCGTCCAACCCACTCACCGCATCGCGTAGGTCCCCGCTAGCGCCTCAGCTCGCTAGCTCGCGCACCGCAGCACTGCCCGCGCTCACGCCCGAGCTTCGGCCACCGCGGCTGAGCTCCTCGCCGTCACTACCGGCCACCCTAGCTGCACACACAGCCACTGTTGGACGTATTGCGTCGTGGCCATTCCAACGGGACCAGCCTAGCTTGCTCCCATTGCCGGAATCGCCGGAACGACGAACGCCGTCGCCTCTGCTTACGCCAGCGTCGATTCGCCGGCAGGTTTTGACCCAGTTGACCCGGGTTTGACCACCATTTGACCTCCCCTGGGTCGCTCACAAGTGGGACCTGCCCCCCAGCTAATCCTAGTTTAGTTTTTAGTTAAGTTTAATTAACTCCACTAGTATTTTTTAGTTAGTAGTAGTTTAACACTAATTAACTTAGATTAGTTAGTTAGTCATTGACATGTGGACCCCACACGTTAGGTTTTACCTGGACCGGTCCTGTTGACCACTGACATCACAGTGACATCACCCTAACGCAATAAGTATTTTCTGGATTTATTCTTATTCAGGAAATTCCAGAAAAATACCACAAACTTCAAAAATTCGTAGAAATTAATCTGTAACTCCAACTGCAAAGATTTATATATATGAAAATTGATCAGAAAAATTCAATCTTTCCATCTATACCAGTTTCATGCATGTCAGAACACTTTAACCTTGCTGTTTAGATGAAACAAGTTAATGCACTAATATGACCTCTTATTTTGGGTTTGCATTTGAATCTTTGATTCAAATGAGCTCAAACCAACCTGTTCTAAGTTGCATTAGCCAAAACACACTCATTTTGCCATGTCATTGCATGCATCATATTGTTGCATATTGCCATGTGATGATTGTGCTTCGATGTGTTCTTCGTGGTAGGTTCTGCCTCCGAGGATATTCACGAGTATCCAACTGAAGGGCGGTATCCCTCTACCACTTCGTCAGGCAAGCAAAACCCCCTTGTTCATTCCGATACAATCCCACTTTCTCGCTCCTGCTCTCTTTTACTGCATTAGGACAACAACGATTCAACTATTACATGTTGCGGTAGTTGAACCCCTTTCCTCTGCATGACCTGTCATTGCCACAGTAAATAGATGAAACCCACTAGCATGAGTAGGAGTTGTTTGAGCCCTAATGTTCTTACTCATTCATGCTTTTTTGTCATGCATGCTACTGCTTAGAGTTGAGTCAGGTCTGATTCATCGGGGATGAATCGGAATGGTGATCAACATGTCCTACTGTGTGTGAGCTAAGTGTGTGAACACGATTTGGTAAAGGTAGCGGTGAGAGGCCATGTAGGAGTACATGGTGGGTTGTCTCATTGAAACCGTCCTCAGGAACTGAGTTCTGTGTTTGTGATCCATGAACAACTACTACCACACGCTGGGCCCTGAAATATGACCCTGCTCGACTTATTAACCGCCCCTGTCCTCTGTTCAGGAGTTGCAACTAGTTTTTGGTGTTTGTAGGGTATGTGTTGGAGGCCGTGCATAGCGCTGACCCTAGGGGTGGGCTATGATGCGGTAGACACACCGTGGCACGGTGTACCGGGCGCCTGTTTGGTGTCTCGGGAACCCTGCACACATCGTTTGGGGCTGTGAGCGAAACCCCGGCCGGATCTCCTCGCAGATGGAACCCGAATAGGCGATAAACCTGGACTAGAGACTTGTGTGGTTAGTCAGGTCGTGGTCTACACCCACGTCGGCTTTCACTTGAAGTCTGACGAGCACATGTCGTGTGCAGACGCTAAGCGGTGGAAACATGTTTGAAGAAGTACACCCATGCAGGGTTATAAATGATCTATTCGAATAGCCGCGTCCACGGTGAAGGACTTCTGGGTTGCCTATAACAGTTCATAGACAAGTGGAAGTGGATACTCTAAAATGCGCAAGATAAGCATGAGTGCTATGGATGGCGTTCTCGTAGGGAGACGGGAGCGGATCCATAGTGGTGTATTGATATGGTGAATATGTGGACTCGTGTGCGTCACCTCAAAAGAGTTACTTGCAGTCGTAGTTTAGGATAGCCACCGAGTCAAAGCTGGCTTGCTGCAGTTAAACTCCACCCCCCCCCCTTTGTTGATACTGATGCATATGTAGCTAGTTTTGATGTAAGTCTTGCTGGGTACATTTGTACTCACATTTGCTTAATTTATGTTTTGTCGAGAGACTTCAGTCTCGCTGGTAGTTCCGTGTGGACTTCGATGTTTAGCTTGATACCTCAGCTACGATCTTGTGCCCTCGGCAGGATCTGGTAGATAGTCAGGCTTCTCAGCCTTTTTCATTTGTAGATGTCTGTACTCAGACATGTTAAGCTTCCGCGTGTGCTTTGACTTGTATGCTCTGAATGTTGGGTCATGAGACCCATGTTTGTAATATCTCGCTCCTCGGAGCCTTTTGAATAAATACTTTGAGTTGTAGAGTCATGTTGTGATGCCATGTTGTATTTACACATATCGGGCACATTGTGTGTATGATTGAAATGCTTGGTATGTGTGGGATCCGACAACCTAGTTGTCTATCCTTGGTAGCCTCTCTTCTCGTCTGGTGCTTCCACTGAGCCATGGTAGTCTGCTACAGCCCGGTTTATCGGAGTCCTGTTAGCCCAGTTGCTACTGCTTCGGAACACTTAGACTGGCCGACATGTGTCCTTCTTCGATCCTGTGTCTGTCCCTTCAGGGAAATGTCACGCGGTGTCTTTCGGAGTCCTGTTAGCCTGCTACAGCCTGGATTCCCGGAGTCCTGCTAGCCCAGTTGGTACAGCCAGAATTCACTCGCTGATGACCGACACGTTCGTTGCTGGGTCATGTATGCCTGTCCGTGTAAGTTAGTGCCACTTTGGGTTTAGGACTAGTCATGTCGGCCCGGGTTCTCTGTCATATGGATGCTAGCGACACTATCATATACGTGAGCCAGAAGGCGCAAACGGTCCCAAGCCTGGTAAGGTGACACCTGTGGGAATACCGTGCGTGAGGCCGCAAAGTGATATGATGTGTTACATGCTAGATCGGTGTGACTTAGGATCGGGGTCCTGACACTGAGGGTTTGTACTAGTAGCTATGTGTTTAGTCTCTCTCTCTCCCTCTCGTGATCTATATCATGGGCTTTGTTAACATAGATGGATCATATGATGTTTCTCCCCTTTATACTCTTGTTGTGATGAATTGAATCTTTACCCTTTGAAGTTTTGTCTTGTCGGATTGAATATTCAGATATGAGAACACACGATGTATGTCTTATGGTATGAATACTTGAGGTGACAATGGGGTATCCTATTGATTCTCTTGATGTATGTTATGGCACTCAACTTGCGGATTCCCGAGGTGACATTGGGGTAATCTATGCATAGGGGTTGATGCACGTTTTTATTATCTTTTCTCCGATAGAAACTTGCGGTCTCTTCGTAGTTCTTTGTGTGGATTGAGTATTATGAATATGCATTTGCTTTGGTGTTATTTTAGTATGAACTCTTGATTAGATTGATCGGAAAGAATAGCTTGTGTTATTTTAGTACGAACTCTAGGATAGATTGATAAAAAAGAATAGCTTTGAGGTGGTTTTGTACCCTACAAACAATTTATATCTTTTGTTCTCCGCTAATAGGAACTCGGGAGTGATTCTTTATTGCACTTTGAGGGATAATCATATGATCCAACTATGTTAGCATTGTTGAGAGGTTGCACTGAAAGTACGGACCCTAGGCCTTGTTTTTAAGCATTGCAGTACCGTTTTTGTGCCCGTTTACTATTTGTTACCTTGATATTTTTATTTATTCAGATTATAAAAATATATTTCTACCATCAATATTACACTTTTATCACCATCTCTTTGCCGAACTAGTGCACCTATACAATTTTCCATTGTATTGGGTGTGTTGGGGACATAAGAGATTTCTTGTATTTGGTTGCAGGGTCGTTTGAGAGAGACTATCTTCATCCTATGCCTCCTAGGGATTGATAAACTTAGGTCATCCACTTGAGGGAAAATTGCTACTGTCCTATAAAACTCTGCACTTGGAGGCCCAACACGTGTCTACAAGAATAAAGTTGCATAGTAGACATCACTGTCAAAGAATAGGTAATATCGGTAACCGTCAAGAAATGGCTATGAATTATTCACTTGTTGTTAAACCATTTGATGTTTGGGGATTTGATTACATGGAACCTTTTCCTTCCTCTAATTGTTATACACATATTTTGGTTGTTGTTGATTATGTTACTAAATGGGTAGAAGCTATTCCAACCAGTAGTGCTGATCACAACACCCCTATTAAAATGCTTAAGGAAGTTATTTTCCTAAGGTTTGGAGTCCCTAGATATTTAATGACTGATGGTGGTTCACACTTTATTCATGGTGCTTTTCGTAAAATGCTTGCCAAGTATGATGTTAACCTGCATCACCTTATCATCCTCAGTCTAGTGGTCAAGTTAAACTTAGCAATAGAGAAATAAAATTAATTTTGCAAAAGACTGTCAATAGGTCCAGGAAGAATTGGTCTAAGAAATTAGATGATGCACTTTGGGATTATAGAACAGCATATCAAAATCCTATGGGTATGTCTCCTTATAAAATGGTCTATGGAAAGGCTTGTCATTTGCCTCTTGAATTAGAACATAAAGCATATTGGGCAATTAAAGAACTCAATTATGATTTCAAACTTGCTGGGGAAAAGAGGTTATTTGATATAAGCTCATTAGATGAATGGAGAACCCAAGGTTATGAAAATGCAAAATTATTCAAATAAGAAGTTAAAAGATGGCATGAGAAAAGAATCCAAAAGCGTGAGTTTAAAGTCGGAGAATATGTTCTTTTGTACAACTCTCGTTTTAGAATCTTTGCAGGGAAACTCCTCTCAAAATGGGAACGCCCCTATGTTATCGAGGAGGTTTATCGATCTAGAGCCATCAAAATAAATAATTCCGAAGGTACTAACCCGAAGGTTGTCAATGGGCAATGAATAAAGCATTATATCTCAAGTACGCCCATTAATGTTGAAAGTAATATTATCCAAACTTTGACACCGGAAGAGCACATAAAAGAGTCCTTCCGGAACACTCCAGAATCGTGAAAATAAGGAGGTACGTGATACGGTAAGTAAACGGACTCCGAAAAATCCGCAAAAATATTTTTTAATCAATTTTGGAATATTTAAAAACTTAGAAAATAAAGAAATTTCCAGGAAGCGTCCCGTGGTGGGCACAAGACACCAGGGCGCGCCAGGCAAGCCTGGCGCACCCAGGTGGATTGTGCCCACCTGGGACACCTTTCGGGCTCCTTTTTTCTTCCATATGCTTGTCCCTCAAGATAAAAAATATATATATACTTCCCGAACCTGTTAATCACCGTATCGCAGAGAAATCCTTTGTTCTCTTTTCTCGCTGTTTTCTGACAGATTCAGTTAGACCAACATGATGTCTTCCTCACCCTTCAACAATGGAGAAGGAGACAAAAGGTTGATTCACGAGGATCTCAGGAGGGATGAAGCTAAAGAAGTTGCTATGGAGGAAGAAGAGGGAAATCCTTTTGGGGTTCACTCTTCGGCCTCCGAGAGGGGCACATTAGCTAGCATCTCCTCTCACCCTAATCCTCATCAAGCCATGTGATCATCGAACAATCAAGCGAGCCTGGAAGTACAAGAAGAACTCCCACCAAGGATACCCTTACACAGGTTACACCGTAACAATTTTCGCAATTTTATTCACAATTATGGGTTCGAGAATACTCCTCGTAGGCACATACCGCCCAACTGGGACATATCTCGGCCAAGAGAAAATAGTGCAGGAACAAAACTTTGGGGCCTGGAGAATAAAAACATAATGGCTGAGGTGAAGAAAAATAGTGAATTAATTCATCAAGCCCTTCGGGATATTCAAGGTTTGAAGGATCTACTCATGGTTATATTGGAGAATACTTCTTCATCACCACCATCATCTTCTTCACCACCAAAGGAAAACTGAGTATCGGGTATGGGCACTCTCCTTGGCTTCCGTCAAGCTTGGAGGAGGTGCCCCGGTATCGTATCATCCCACTATCTTCTTTCTTTTACTTATCTTAGTTCAATCTTTTTCTTTAGATGAATAAAAGTTTAGTTCGATCCTTTCTTCTTTGATAGTTTGCTTAGTGATCCATCCATGTAATCGTGTGCAAGTTGTATAATAAAGTTTAGTTTGAGTTTTTAATTCTTTACTTTCATGTTGCAAATAAAGAAAATAAATAAGAAAGAAAAAGAGAAAGAAAGTAAATAAAAGAAAGGAAATAAATCAATAAGATCATATACTAATCCTATGGTAAGTGATGGCACCACATAAGGAAAAGTATAAGTAGAAAATTTTATTATAGATTGACAAACATAGCATTAGTCAATGATGCAACTCATGAAAGAATTAATAAGGGAAGAGAAGATTCACATATAAATATACTATCCTAGAAATCTTTTGTGATTGTGAGCACTCATCAAAATTTTATATGCCAAAATTGTTGACGTTCGACAAGGAAAACAACTTAATGGTTTATGTTTGTTTATATTCACATAGAAGTCATATTGTCATAGATCCTTCAACATGTGGTGCTTGCCCCCTATCTTTGCTAACCAAAAATTTCACACTAAGTAGAGATACTACTTGTGCATCCAAAAACCCTTAAAACCAAATCTTATTTTCAAGTGTCCGCCATACCTACGTAGGGATTGAGCAAGATCCCTCAAGTAAGTTGTCATCGGTGCAAAAAGGGCAATAAAAATTGCCTCTAAATGTGTGAGATCATTTAGTGTAAGAGAAAATTGAGCGTTGCACGAACTTGTGATGGTGAAGAATAAAAGCGATAGACTGCATAATAAAGGTCGCTATCACAAGGGGCAATGCAACATGACGTTCTTTTGCACTAAGGGGTTGAGCATACAAACGAATAAGTGATGGCAACCTCTGCTTCCCTCTGCGAAGGGCCTATCTTTTACTTCTATGTATTTACTTTTATGCAAAGAGTCAATGTTTTCCCTCTATTCCTTTTTATTTTTATCCTTCGGCAAGCATCATGTGGTGAGGAAAGATCTAGGCACTGTGACGCCCGGATAATCAAGATACAGTAACCTCTGCTAATGATGCCACGTCACCTCGAATAATGTTGCTAATCTCGCGTTAGTTCGAAACGGATTCAAATTCAAATTCAAAATAGAGGCAAACATCAAAAGCTTTCAAATATTAAAACTAAAATGTTCGATTTGTGCCAGATAATGCATAGATGATTAAGATGAAGAAACCTTACTTTTATAAAACCTTTAAATGCTATAAGATGAATAAAACAGTAGCAAAAACTATTATTTAAATACTTTTAAATAATAAATAATTACAAAACTATTTTAGTTTAGGTAGCTAGTTAATGTGGTAGTGGCATATTTGGTAACATCAAATTAGGTGCCATTTTGGTATTTTGCTAAAACAAAAATAAAGGGAAACTAAGCTAAAACAGAAAAGAAATACAATAAATAAAAGAAAAGAAAAACAATAGAAATAGAAAAGGATCCCCCTCTCCATAGGCCCAATGGCCCAGCTAGCCAACAGCCGGCCAGCCCAACCGGCCCATCCGGGCCGGCCCACTCCGCCGTTCCCCCTTGTCGCCTCCTTCCCTGCGCCTTGTTCCCCCTGCCGCGCCGTGAACAGGGGCGCGTCCTCGTCGCACCACCTCGCCGTCCCCGCCGATGGGATAAGGCCGCCACGCCCATGCCTCCTCGGTTCCCTCTCCCACTCACCCCCCGCTCTCCTCCCAGATCTCCGCCTCCCACTCGTTCCTCAGACCCGGCCCCGTCCGAGTGCTCCCATGGCCGTGATCGTCACATAGCCGTGGCCACGGTCCTCCCCACACCGTGCCAGCCAGTTGCCGAGCTCCCTCATCGCCCGACTCGTCGTCCCCGACCGTTGGTTTGAGCTCCGCGGCATCGCAACGGCGTGGACGAGGTCGTCTTCAACCTCCGGATGCCGAGCTCCACCGCGTCGGAGTCCGCCTCGCCTCTACGCTCCCGTTCCCCACAGGCCTTTCGTGTGCCGCTCGGTGAGCTCCAACCCCTTCTTCTCCCCGTTCTTGCTCCGTTTCCGCGTCATAGCTAGTCGTGCGCGACGCACCACCATTGCCAAGCTACGGCTCCGCCGTCGCAGTCACCGCACGGGCGGCTCGCGTCCGACCGCGTAATCGTGCTCCCTCCAACACCGCGACACCGGTGCTCTCTCTACTGCATCCTATCGTTGCTCCTAACTCCATCCCCATCGAGCTCCAATTCCGGCTGTCGCCTGATCTCGAAGCACTGCTCAACCCCAGCCACCCCCGTGCCTGCGACCACCGCCACTCGACGCGCGCTATAGCGTGCGTTCGAACGCACCTAGCCCCGCAACGAACTGTGGCCCGCAGCCCCATCATAGAACTCGCCTGAGCCCCGGCGTCCGCCCTGCTCATCGCCGGCGACGCTGCGGTTCACCTTCTGCCAAGCCACCGCCCCCATTCAAAGCGCCACGGCGCGGGCATTCGAAAGAGCCCACCCGCACCCCCTTACTTGCACCGTGGCGTAATTCCGGCGAGGTCCGCGCGACTCCGCCACATTTTTGGTCGCCGACGCTGAATCTTTGGCGCCCGTCGACGTGGCCTACTGCTGGGGCTCATCTGGGTCACTGCCTGGTGGCCCCAGGGGCCCAGCTGACGTGTTGACCGTGGTCAACTTGCTGACTGGGCTGGTCCCAGCAGCTAACCGGTGGCCCCCACCCTATAAGCTAATTAACTTAGTTAAATTAATTAATCTAGGCTAATTAGTCACTGACTAATGGGGCCCACACTTAGTTAATCCTAATTAGTTCAAAACAAATCCTATTTCACCTCTGTCTCAATGACAGGTGGATCCCACTGGACCCACAGGTCAGGTTTGACTCGGGTCAGCTGGGTTTGACCTGCTAACATCATGGTTATGTCACACTGACATCACCTTTCACTGTTTTGGATAATGTTTGATTTCAATAATTAAATAAATTTCAAAAAATGCATAAAACTTTGATAAATCATAGATAATAAACCGTAACTCGGATGAAAATACTTTTTACATGAAAGTTGCTCAGAACAACAAGACGAAATCGAATATGCAACCCGTTCGTCCGCCACGCGTCCCTAGCATAGCGAACCTGCAACCTTCCCCCTCCGGTCCATCTGTTCGAAAACGTCAAACACCACGAATACTTTCCTGGATGTTTCCCCCCTTCGCCGGTATCACCTACTACCGCGTTAGGGCACACCTAACACCGCTCGTTGTCATGTCATGCATATGTTTGCATTATATTTATTGTTTCTTCCCCCTCTTCTCTCGCTAGACACCGAGACCGACGCCGCTGCTATCCAGTATGACTATGGTGTTGACGACCCCTCCTTCTCGGCTGAGCTTCCAGGCAAGCCCCCCCCCCCTTGATCACCAGAAATCGCTTATTCCTTCTCTCTACTGCTTGCATTAGAGTAGTGTAGCATGTTACTGCTTTCGGTTAATCCTAATCTGCTGCATAGCATGTCGTTGTTGGTACAGTTGCTACCCTTACTTGCAATCTTAAATGATTAGTATAAGATGCTAGTATTCCATCAGTGGCCCCACATTCTTGTCCGTCTGCCATGCTATACTACTGGGCCATGATCACTCGGGAGGTGATCACGGGTGTATACTTACATACATATTATATGATACATGTGGTGACTAAAGTCAGGTCGGCTCATAGAGTACCCGCAAGTGATTCCGATGTGGGGGCTGAAAGGATAGGTGGTTCCTTCCTGGTAGTGATGGGCCTGGGTTCTCGATGGCCCCCGACTGTTACTTTGTGGCGGAGCGACATGGCAGGTTGAGACCACCTAGGTGAGAGGTGGGCCTGGCCCCTTGTCGGCGTCCGTAGTTACTTCAAAATAACACGCTTAATGAGATCTTGGTATTTGATCTGAGTCTGGCCACTTGCCTATATGCACTAACCAACTACGCAGGAACAGTTATGGGCACTCGATGTCGTGGTATCAGCCGATGCCTTCTTGACGTCAGCGACTGAGCGGCGCGCGCCGGGTTGGACCGCATAACGCAACTTCCGTTGTAATGGAGGTTGCTAGGTCTGCTCGCCGGCCGCCCTCGCAACATGCAGGTGTGCAATGGGCGATGGGCCCAGACCCCTGCGCGCTTAGGATTTAGACCGGCATGCTGACCTCTCTGTTGTGCCTAGGTGTGGCTGCGACGTGTTGATCTTCCGAGGCCGGGCATGACCCAAAAAAGTGTGTCCGGCCAGAGGGATCGAGCGTGTTGGGACATGTGGTGCACCCCTACAGGAAAGTTTATCTATTCAAATAGTTGTGTCCCTCGGTAAAAGGACGACACGGAGTTGTACCTTGACCTTATGACAACTAGAACCAGATACTTAATGAAACACACCCTTTCAAGTGCCAGATACAAACTGGTGATCACTCTCTCACAGGCTCATAGGGCAATGGGGAGAGGATCGCCGGGTTGGATTATGCTATGCGATGATACTTGGTGAACTTACCATCTACTCTCTTCTACATGCTGCAAGATGGAGGCTGCCAGAAGCGTAGTCTTCGACAATACTAGCTATCCCGCTCTTATTCTGGCATTCTGCAGTTCAGTCGACCGATATTTTCCCTTTACACTGATACCCATGCATATGTAGTGTAGATCCTTGCTTGCGAGTACTTTGGATGAGTACTCACGGTTGCTTTCTCCCTCTTTTCCCCCTTTTCCATTCTTCTCGGTTGTCGCAACCAGATGTTGGAGCCCAGGAGTCAGATGCCACCTTCGACGACTCCTACTACACCGAGGGTGCCTACTACTACGTGCAGGCTGCCAACGACGACCAGGAGTAGTTTAGGAGGATCCCAGGCAGGACGTCTGCGCCTCTTTTGATTCGTATCCCAGTTTGTGCTAGCCATCTTATGGCAACTTGTTTAACTTAGGTCTGTACTCTGATATTGTTGCTTCCGCTAACTCGTCTATAATCGAGCACTTGTATTCGAGCCCTCGAGGCCCCTGGCTTGTATTATGATGCTTGTATGACTTATTTTATCTTAGAGTTGTGTTGTGATATCTTCCCGTGAGTCCCTGATCTTGATCGTACACGTTTGCATGTATGATTAGTGTATGATTTAATCGGGGGCGTCACAAGTTGGTATAAGAGCCGACTGCCTATAGGAATTCCTATTCCAACTCCTTGGCTGAACTTGAGTCTAGTCACTGAAGAACTTTTACTAACATGGTTATGTGGCTTACGGGCCCATGTTGCTATTGGGTGGTATTAGGATCTTTTATTCCTCATCTATATTCTGGGACTCTGATCTCTCTTCTATTTGGGTTAAATGAATTTACTAAATCTGACTCTAGGATCTCATAACTACTTCCTCCCTAAGAGCCCCTTATTACACATGATCGCCTGCCTTACCTGAAGACTACGAGATACTCTCCGATGTTCTACCGAGAACTTGTGCTCATCGCTTTTACAATCCCCTACCACCGTTGTATTCTTATGGATAACTGCATATCCTTGTCGTCCATACCTTCATCTCCAATTGCTCTTGTTATTACAAGATACCCTGGAATATTTCCTATAACTCGAAAATCCATTTTGCCTGCTGCCTTGCAGCTCCATTTCTGCATGAATACATCTACAGATCGAATACCAAGGAACCAGTAGAAGCAAGTAGAGAGAGAGAGAGAAGGGCGATCGAACTCCCCCTAGCAGTTCATCCCCTAGCCAAGAACAGACCCTCGCGAGGTCATTCTTCCTTGTATTGTTCTTCCTCATCAGCCCAAGAGGCAATCCACCACACCACACTAGAGTAGGGTATTACACCACAATGGTGGCCCGAACCAGTATAAACCCTGTGTCTCTTGTATTGTTCCTGCATTAGCTAGATCCTTACGATACGGAGAGGTAGAGGGCACGATCTCCGCGCGCACCCCAGAGTTCAAACCGTAAGGGTCTGCCGGAACCCCAGAATCCGACATTTGGCGCGCCAGGTAGGGGTGCACCGGAGTCCGTCTTCCACCGCTCCGCTCTCCTCCGACCGTCGCATCCATGTCTGACGCTCGTCGGGACCGCGCCGAGCGCCGGGCCGCCATCGCTTCCCGCGCCGTCCAGATGGCCCCGTCGGTGGGTGTCCTCGTCGTTCCCCGTCGCCCGCCGTCAACGCCGCCACCGGCCCGGCGGGGAACTAGCAGCAAGCATCCTCTCAGCACCCGTCCGTACGGCGAGATGGCTACACCGCCACTCCGTCGCTCACCCCGGTCGGTTCTTCGTCGCACGCGCTTCGCGCGCCCTTGGAGGCTCGAGCTGCGCTCCTCGCGGCCAACGAGCTCCTGCGCTACCGCCCCGTCGACGACGTCTACGAGGAGTGGCTCGACCGCGTCGCCGAGCTCTTTCGCGCCGCAGGGGGCTCTCCCGCGCCTTCCGCACCGCTGCGCAGCACTCCGCCCCACATGGGCAATGAAGCCCCGGGGGCATTCCAGCCGCCTCCTTTCCAATAAGATGCCATGGCCCCAAGGCGCGCAGCTCCTGGGCGGAACCCGCTCCGTCATGCGCCAGCCCAGCAGGAACGGAGCTGCCAAGAAGTCCCACGACCGCAAGAGGCCGCCCGGGCGCTCCCAGCCCCGGCTCGCCAAGACCCCGCTCTAGCTCCGGCACGTCAAGACGCTGCGTTGCTCCCAGCTGCAGCGCAAGGGGACCCACAAGGCCAAGCACTCCCTCAACCAGAACCTCCCGCGGTCACTGTTGGCTGCCGCGCCTACACCCCCGAGCTGCGTAGCGTCGCGTGGCCCGGCAAGTTCAAGCCGGACCTGCCTCCTTGCTACGACGGCACAACTGATCCCACGGAGTTCCTCCAGCTCTACGAGCTGGGAATCGAAGCAGCCAGCGGGGACGAAAAGGTCATGGCGAACTGGTTCCCCATGGCGCTGAAGGAAGGTGCTCACACTTGGCTCCTGAACCTGGCCCCAGGCACGATCTCCTCCTGGGACCAGATGCGTACTCCCTTCATCGCCAACTTCCAAGGTACCCGCGACCGGCCTCCCGCCGTGAGCGACATGCGCCACATCAAGCAGCAACCTGGGGAGACCCTGCAGAAGTACATCCAACGCTTCAACAGTGCGCGCCTCAAGGTCCCCAGGGTGTCTGAAGAAGCCATCATTTCGGCCTTCTCCGATGGCGTGTGCGACGTCAAGATGAAGGAGGAGTTGGCGATGCACGAAGACCTCTGCACCTCCCTGGAACTGTTCAACCTGGCGACCAAGTGCGCCAGAGCTGAGGAGGAACGCCTCTCCCTCCTCGAGCTGCCTGCCGCAGGCCCAGAAGAGAAGAAGCCCAAGGCCAAGGACGTGAAGCGCAAGGGGGCTGTCGTGCTCGCGGCAGACCCGGACACCAAGCGGGGCAAGGATCTGCCCGAATCCTCCAGGGGCAACCGGTACTGCGTGTACCACGACCTCCACACCCACAACACCAATGAATGCCAAGAACTCCGCGCCGTGCGAGAAGGAACAGTCGGCCGACGCCCTGACCGTGCTGACCGGGGCTACGGCCGAGGAGGAGGAAGGAACCCGGGACGCTGGGAAGACCGTGGCCCACGTCAAGGCTGGCGTGACCAACCTCGCGAGGACCGCTGGCGTGACCAACCTCGCGAGGACCGCTGGCGTGACCCGCCTCGCGAGGGGGACTGGAGGGACCAGCCTCGTGAGGATCGCCCTCATGGCAACCCAGGCCTGCCGCCGTTGCAGCCTCAGCCAAGAAGGAATGAAGACCGCCACCAAGACGAAGGGGCTGGGGGCTTCCAGGAGCCTCACGCCATCGCCTGCATCCTGGGCAGAGCTCAAGCCCCAGCCTCTCAACATATCTTTAAGCAGTTTGCTCGCGAAGTGAATGCAGTTCTCCCCAAGCTCGAAGCAACGCGTCCCCTCAGGTGGTCGGCCTGCACCATCACGTTCAGCTCAGCAGACCAGCTCAAGTGCGCATCCACAGCCGGAGTCCTCCCAATGCTTTGTCCCCAAGTCATCAACAACGTTCTGGTCACCAGGACCCTCATCGACGGAGGGGCAGGGCTCAATGTCTTGTCCGTGGAAACATTCAACAACCTCCAAGTTCCCTATGACCAGCTCCAGCCAACCAAGCCCTTCTCCGGAGTCACCGACGGTTCCACAGTCCGGATCGGGCAAGTCCGCCTCCCAGTCACCTTCGGCACCTACGACAACTACCGCACCAAGCTCATCGACTTTGACGTCGCCCACATCCGCCTGCCATACAACGCCATCCTCGGGTACCCGGCGCTGGCCAAGTTCATGGCCGTGACTCACCACGGCTACAACGTCCTCAAGATGCCAGGAAGCGGCGGCGTCATCACGGTGCCATGCCAAGAGAAGGATGCAGTGTGTGCCCTGGAGCGAGCCTTTCAGGCCGCGTCACTAGAAGACCCAGATCGCCGAAGCAGGAGGCTTCCTGAGACCACCCCCAAGAAGAAGAAGACAACGTCAGGATCGGCCCCTCAGGAGGCAGGCCCTTCAAGGCCTGCGTCTGCCCAGGGGGATCCTCCTTCAATCGCATAGGAAAGCGCGCCTGGCGCCCTCCTCAGGCAGGGCTCGGGGGCTCTCACCTGGAGGGCCACCGACCTCGCCAAGGTCACGAGGGAGGCGCTGGGGCACCATGTGGAGGCGTGCTTCGAGGCACGTTTCCCTTGAAAGGAAGCCAGGGAAGGAAGGTCAGACCAGCAGGAGTTTGTTAGCAAGGCCATACAAGAACTACAGGAGTCAAGGATCATGAGAGGTTGTCGTCGCCCACCAGCTGTGGCTCCCCATCCAGGCGAGGATGGTGGGCTACGCGTCTGCATCGACGTACCAGGGCTCAATCAGATCGCCACGGCGAAGCGCCTCTGGCCCTCACAAGTGGGGCGCTGCGGAGGACCACCCCACAGCTATGTTCGCATGCCTTATGGCCTGCCGAGCGTGGCTGCGGCGTACCAGCGCATCATGAGGAGCATCTTGGAGGCGCAAGAAGACATGCGTTCCACAGCCCTGGCGGAGATGGAGGCTGCTCACGAGGAACCACCAGTGCCTATGGAGCCTCCCGAGGCCCCTGGGCCTGGGGGCTCGTGAGGATCGGCTTCCGCAGCCCACCGAGTCTGCTGCACCAACGCCACTGCCTCGACGACATCTTCAGGTGACATCTTTCAAGTTTCATTCCCAACTAGGAGCGCCCTCCCAGGGTTGCGTCATTCCTAGGCCGCGTGGGTCCGTCCCTGTGGCATGTATCCCTTTTTATCTTTTCAGTTGCTAGCTTGCTTTGCTGGGGGCGCCCCTCGGGCTGCATCATCCCCAGGCCACTCGGTCTAGGCCCAGCGGCATGTATCCCTTCCGCGTTTATTTCCAATTATGCATCATGCTTGATTACTCGATGCCGCCCGCGGCACCTCATCTTCTTCATGTCGACCACTTGCACGTTAAAGGGGGGGTGCCTGAGCATCGCGACTCAGGGCTCTTACTGGCTCTCCAGCCCTCATCCTCTGGCATTGTCCACGGCATCGCGACCTGGCATACCAGCGACGGTTGAGACAAGCTCGAGGGCCGGGACCCGAGGACGTAGAGTGCCGGCATCTAACCAGATTTTGCAGGAACACATCTCAAAATACGGCCCAGTGCCAGGCGCAACCCGCCTAGAGGTAGGGCCTCGTGAGTCCCGCGCTGGCTCACGGGTGCCCAGATACACCTCACCTAGCTCTACCGTGCCAGCCACGTGTCAAGGCGGGGCTGTACACGCCCTGGGGGCTCCTCCCGGAGGGGAGCCCCCTCCCACGTACCAGTGGAAGCACCATGCTCCGCGCTGGCTGACGACACTGCCGAGGAGCGGCTATGCCCGTACACATACGGAAGTGCTATGCTCCGCGCTGGTGATAAACAACTGAGGCTGGCCTCCGGGCCGCGTTAACCTCAGGGAGCCCCGAGCTCAGTGGCTGGCCTCATCGCAACGCCTCCCCCCGGGAGCGCCGCGCGAGGGGACTGGGCACGGGGGCTACGACTGGGTCACACCCAGCCGTACGCCCCAGCCAGGCCCCTCGGGCCTGGTTCGTCACGCGTCTCTCCCCGAGCGGAGCCAAGGTATGAAGGCCGTTTGCGCGTCAAGGGGGACTCCTGAGCATCGCGACTCAGGAGCCTAACTGGCTCCGTAGCCCCTCACTCCTTAGTTCCGAAAGGCTATGCTGGGTGAGGTACGCGCGGGGTCGTGCTCTGCAGACGTAGAACGGTAGCCTCGCCTGCATTTCATCTCGTCACCTGCCGTTTGCGCGTCAAGGGGGACTCCTGAGCATCGCGACTCAGGAGCCTAACTGGCTCCATAGCCCCTCACTTCTTAGTTCCGAAAGGCTATGCTGGGTGAGGTACGCGCGGGGTCGGGCTCTGCAGACGTAGAACGGAAGCGCACCTACATCGTGCTTCCCTACTTGTTGTTCGTGCGCTAAGGGGGACTCCTGAGCATCGCGACTCAGGAGCCTAACTTGTCACGTGGCCCCTCATTCCTTTGGTCCCGTCCTGGTTTCCGGTCGGGGCTGATGTTGGGTGAGGCATGCGCGTGGCCGGGCTCTGCCGGCGTAGAACATAAGCAAGTAGGGAAGAGGAACATAAAAATGCAAGGAACTTAAAAGTGAATATTACAACCCATAATGTCGCCTTCGTACCAAACGCAAATTTAAATGCCTCCTCGAGGCGTCGTGCATGTGCAGGAATCGAAAGAAGAACAGGAGCGATAGCGGAGTCACTTGTCGGCAGCGGAGTCGCGTGGAGTGGCTTCGCCTTGTGGGGTAGTGGGGTCGGCAGTGCCTCGCTTCGGCTTGGTGCTGAAGGCCCGGAACCTCCCCAGCAACGCCTCTGCGCGCCCCTTCACGGCCTCGACAGCAGCAGCGGCGCCCTCGCCGCTCACCGGCTCCAGCAGGCCGTCAAGGTCGGCGCTGGGGTCGCGGAGGTAGACATGGGCGAAGACCCGCGTCAGCGCGGCGGAAGACAGGACACGCGCCTCGGCTTCGACCGTGGGGACGAGTCCGAGGGCGACATCTCCAAGAGCTTTCACCAAGAAGGGAAGCAGTTTGGCGGGGCCGTCCCCGTCGCCAGCCAGCGGGCAATCCAGGACACTCTCGTAAAGCGTCTTTAGTGAAGCGCGGGCATCCTTCTCCATGTCCGCGAAGGCCACGCGATCCTCGGCAAGGACCCGGGCCTTGGCGTCCAGCTCGGCCTTCGTCGTCTCCAGCTCCTTCTTCAACGCACCTAGGTGGCCGCGGCGCTTCTTGAGCTTCGCCTCCCGGTCCTCGAGTGCCGCCTCGCGAGCCTTCACCCCCTTCTCCTGCTCTTGGCGAAGGCGGGTCTCCTCTGCAAGCTGATCACGAAGGCCTTGCAACTCGTCCTCCAGCTCCTTGCAGCGGCCGCGGATGCCAACCGCCTCTCCCAGGGCCACGTCACGGGCAGCCTTCGCCTCGTGGGTAGCCTCCCTCTCCTCGTCACAGGCCGTCGAGGCCTGAACCAGCGCTGCCAGGATCGAGGCGTCGGAGCGAATCCACCCTGAGGCCAGCTCCAGGCGCCCGGCCACCAGGCGAGGGTTGGCGCCTAGAAGATCATGCCGCAGCCGATTCAGCCGAGCAACAGCTCGCTCCAGGATGGAAGAAGAAGGCGGAGAAGCATCAGGGTGCTTCAAGGCAGCAGGAGGAGTCGCGGAACCAGCAGCCGGCGGAACGGGAGGAGAAGGTAGCGGCAGTGAGGCTGCAGTATCCCGAGATAGAGTCCGCTGCGCCTCCCCAGCCGTAGCAGCAACACCAGTCAAGGGCACCTCTGGGGTCAACCGAGCCATGGGGGCTGCGGCCCCAGCCAGATCAGCAAGCCCCGCAAGGGCGAGTGGGCAGGAGAAGCCCGCGCGTCGCGGTCGCCCTCCCCTGCAGGTGGAGGTATCGTCGCAGCTGGGGCCTCAGGAGCTCCCTTCAGCTTCTTTGCCACGGGCGCCAACCTGCTCAGGAGAAGTGATCGTCAAGCCTCGTCAGCAGAACAAGAAACCAGGGACCAAGGATCAAGCACTTACAGGTCGTCGGCAGAAAGCTCCAGTGGTCTCCTGCCAAACTTGAAGCCGGAGAGCCGGCTGGAGGGGTCGACCTCGGAAGCAGAAGGCGCGTCAGCAGTTTGCCCCGGAGTCAGGGCGGACCCGCGGGGGATCAACCAGGTCCTGCCCTTCTTCGGGACCGGGGGCGAGCTCCCGCTGCCCAGCACGTCATTGTCATCATCATCATCACTCAGCGAAAGGCGGAGAGCACGGGGCTTGCGCTGGAGCGAGGGAGCCCTGGACTCTCCGTCAGTCGCCTCGGAGTTGGGGCCTGCCTCCTGCTCCTCCTCGCCCCCGTCTCCGCTAGAGTCGCCGGAAGACACATTCACCAGATCCTCGGGAGCTGCCACGGGCACGAGCCCGTCCCCGTTGAAGACGGGCATGGACTCCACCACTTGCTCCCAATCGTCGCGGAGGAACAGGGGCGAAGGCGTGCCCTCCAGCCTTGCTGCCTCAGCCCCGACCAGGGACTGGAGAACCGCGGTCACGTCCTCTTCGCCCACGGCTGCGGGACTCGGGTGAGGCCTCCACATCGGGGGAGAGCACTGTCGAAGCGGAGCCAGCTGGTGCTCCAGGAACTCCCTCAGCAACGACGCCCCGGTCAGCTTCGCCGTCACCATGTTGGCTGGCTTCAGATCGGCGTCCATCTTCGCCAGCATCGACTTTGCGCGGGGATCCGTGAGCTCTGCCCGGCACCAGTCTTCCGAGCTCACGGCCGGCTCCGTGGGAAGGGCCAACCGAGGGTCGATGCACCCGGCGTCAACCAATACCCACTTGCTCCGGAAGCCCTCGATCCTCTTCCCTGGATTCGAGATGGCCATGGAGCTGTCGCACGCGACGAAGCCCGCGCACGCAGAAGGAGAACCTTTGGAGGTCCGGAGGTAGAAGTAGTGGCGCAGCAAGGCCACTGAAGGCTGCACCCCCACATGCGCCTCGTAGTAGTAGGCGAAGATCGCCAAGAGAAGGACGGAGTTGGGGTGGAGATGCAAAGCTTGCAAGTTGTAATGGCGGAGGACGGCGAGGAAGAACTCAGAGAAAGGAGGCACCAGGCCCGCTGCAATGGAGCTCACGAAGAAAGGATAGAAGGTGCTCCCTTGGCCTTCAGGGGCATCGGAGCCGACTTTGAACATCTGCGCCCCGTCAATGCCCTGCGCCGCAGCCATCCGGTGCAGTAGGGCGAGGCTCGCCTTCGACACGTTGGGTGAATCCAAAGCAGGCGAGAACCAAGCTTCAGCCGGGGCCCGGCGAGGTGCCATGGCTACCTGGGTCGAGCGGGTGGAGCAGATCTAGAAGCTTGGAGGAAGGAAGGAGAAGTGCAAGAAAGGGGATCTGGGCAGCGGATGAAGAAGGAGAAGAACAAAACCCGAGCAGATGCCACGCCTTTAGTATCCAGCGAAGTTGCAAAAGCACCCACGTCCAATCAACCGCCACGCGGCACCCAAGGCCGCAGGCTGTTAGGGCCCGCGGTGCTTCGCCCTTGCCCTTTCGCCTCTCGGCACGGCCAAGTCCGTGCGCGCCTTGGGCCCGGGGGCTACTGTCAGCGTTCTGGGAACGGGGGTCCCCAGATTTGCCTGCCTGCGGCGTGGCTCGAGTGGGGGCCCAACGTGGCCCATCTTCATGAACACAAGGTTCAAGACCCTCGCGAGGGGCCAAGCCTCGCGAGGTGGGCGGCATGGCGCTTCCTCAAGCACGGCCTCCTTAGGCTGGCTCGCGAGGAGGCGGAGAGATCAAGGCGGGGTACCTCGCGAGGTGCCCATGACGCAAGCCATGACGACCAAGGGTGCCAGGCGGGCACCAGCCCGCGCAGCGTTTCCCTTTCCTCTTTGGTGCAAAGGGGGCAAGCGCAGGCGAGAGGATCAAGCAAAGGCACCCATTTCGGTGCAACGAGACCAAGACCAGTCCAACGGTGGGAAGGAGGTCACCATGGAGCCCAGGACGGCGTCACCACAGGGCCTTTGGCAGGCGAAGACCAACTTTAGTCAGGATAAGTGTACCAGATGTTCCCCTTCAAACTGGCCAATTGTTGGCGCCCTTCCCGCTCAATATTTGGGAAGAGGCCCAGGGCCTTTGCCTATAAATAGGGCTAGCCACACACAGAGTAGAGGCAGCTAGAATCCAATTGGATCGAATACCAAGGAACCAGTAGAAGCAAGTAGAGAGAGAGAAGGGTGATCGAATTCCCCCTAGCAGTTCATCCCCTAGCCAAGAACAGACCCTCGCGAGGTCGTTCTTCCTTGTATTGTTCTTCCTCATCAGCCCAAGAGGCAATCCACCACACCACACTGGAGTAGGGTATTACACCATAATGGTGGCCCGAACCAGTATAAACCCTGTGTCTCTTGTGTTGTTCCTGCATTAGCTAGATCCTTACGAGACGGAGAGGTAGAGGGCACGATCTCCGTGCGCACCCCAGAGTTCGAACCGTAAGGGTCTGCCGGAACCCCAGAATCCGACAGTGCTCTCTCTAGTACATCCTCTCGCTGCTCCTAGCTCCGTCCCCATCGAGCTCCGATTCCGGCTGTCGCCTGATCTCGAAGCACCGCTCAACCTGGCCACCCCCGTGCATGCGACCACCGCCACTCAACGCGCGATGTCGCGCGCGTTTGAACTGTGACACCCAAGTTTTATTTGGATTTTTTTTTCAAAAGGTTTTATTTGACTTGAGGGGAGTGATTTAAAAAAATTTCTTCAAGAGGACTCTCCCTCTCATATCATATCTTTATGGCAAAAGTTTTATTTGGATTCACCCAAGGTCTGCCTTTGGCCCTGGGAGTCCTTGCTCTTCATTTGGGCATAAGACTAATGTTTTTCATTTGAGAACAATAGCCTTTGAAAACCTTTTTGAGAATGCACTAGGGCTTTTGAAAAAAATCCTTTGCCACTTGCAGCTATCCCTTCTTGCCATGGCATTAGTGCAAATGCTCTCTCCTAACCTTTCCCTCACCTTTGGATCAAGATTTGCATCAAATCCAGCAAGTTGAACCTCCCCATGTGATCATTTCCATTCAAATTCTATTCAAATAAATTTCTGTCTTCTCTTATAGCACTTGGAGTTTTACAAAGGAACTCCTTTTTCTGTTTTGATTTTTGCCACCAAACCTTTTTCCCCTCCTAGTCCTTTTAACCATCAACCTAGAACTATGAAGATCCACTGGTCTCCAGTTCAAATTTTTCAAATTACATCTGCTGCAAGTTTGGACCAGATTTGCCAAATCTGGTGAAATTCATTCAAAACCTTCTCCAGAAATTCCAAGTAAATTCATGCAGCCTCTGGGTGCATTGAGTGGTCATCTCACCAAGTTACAGCTCCAGAAAAATTTATCTCATTGCAAAAACCTACTGTCGAACACCTGCAATGCATGGTCACTGACAAGTTTCAGAAATTCAGAGTTTCAGTTCAGTGCTTGCTGTCGTTTTCTTCAGAGCTGGGCATCGATCTCGCCAGTACCCTCGCGTCGCCTTGCTCCTCGTCCCCGCCCTCTTGTTCCTGCACCGCACGAGCACCTGAAACCTTGCGGGCGTCGGCGACGAGCAGCGGAAGGTGCGCCGCCACGTGACCGACGCCGGCGGCGGCTTTACGGACGCCAGCGGGAGACACGGCGCCGACGACGCCACCCAGCACCGCCCAAGCCACCGGAGCCCGCCGCGTGGCCTTCCACTCCCCCGAACGCGCTGTCGCTCTCGTCGTGAATCACAGGGCGCGGAGCGCGCTCTCTGCCGCCGTTGAGCCCGTGCGGTCACCTCACCGTGGACAGACGCCATTACGCCGGGGCCAGCCCCGTTTAGCAGTGGAACAAATCCAGTAACCTCCACTGATGCTGCCCGACCGCTCAAACCACCCTCCAATCCACTGCTCCGCCGTAATCGCTCGCCGGAGATTCTCCGTTCACGGCCACACCGTCGATCTGCCTATAAATAGAGGCCCCGAGCTTCAACTCGAGCACCCACTAGCCCTGCACTTCCCCTAGAGCACGCCAGGCCTCTGGAAGAGCCCCGAGGTGGTCTCCTTCCTCGACTCCAGCCGCCGCGACCCGCCACGGGATCCAGCCCGATTCGCCCCCGTGTGTGCTCCTCCGCCTCCATTCTCCTGCCAGTAGCTTCACCATGCATCCCTCGTTCTGACCCGCACTTCAATTTGAAGCTTGCAGCCCTCCACCGGAGTTCCCCATCCTCACCCGAACCGCCGTCCGCCGGAGATAGTGTCGTCGTCGACGTGGTGCTCCCCGTTGGACGAGTCCACCACCCACCGACGCGGAAGAAGACACTGAAGCTCTTGGTACCCTCCGTTTCTCCTAATTCACCGTAGTTCGACGCCGGCGTCCACCGCCGTCTTCGGGCGCCGGCGAGCCTTTTCAAACCTGACATGCGGACCCCGCGTGTCAGCCTCTATTCTCTTATTCGCAAACCGTTTTCTGTTGGCGCCTTCGGGCAAAATACGCTTTCTCTCTTGCGCTTGCGCATTTCCAAACGAACCGTTTTCTATTTTCTCAGTTAAAACCCTGGGAAGTTTCTGTTTCATTACAGATGAGTCCCTGGACAAAAACCTTTATAACTTTTTAACAGAAGCATATTTTTGATTGATTCTTTTTCTGTTCTCTTCAAAATTTTGTCTAGTTTTTTATCAGATTTATTTGAAAATTATTTGCAATACTTTTTATGCTCCTCTCGGTATTCACGTTAGCGCGTATGTTTTCTCTATACCGTCGATACCGAAGAAGGTGACGGGGCCGCGAACTTCACCGAGCTAGGCTCCGACTACTCTGATCCAGGCAAGCATGTTTGAACTTTTGATATGATGATTGTCTTGGCATGTTTGCATGTAGATAGTTTCATGGCATGTGTGAAGCATACCGATGAACCGTTCATTATGCATTGTTGAGGCAAGTAAGTCCGATGATTTCACACGTCGTTGGACGTAAGTATGCAAGGCCGTGTGTTGGCATGAAGATGGGTAAGATGGCAGTGTTGTAGCATGCCAGTCTTAGGCCATGCAAGTTATCTTCAGTACCAACCCATATCGGTTGGGTTCATATCCATTTCCTTTCCCTGTACTACCACATGTTTCCCGAAAGGGATATGGTTTAGTAAGTCGCAAACCGCTTTCTTGGTACACACCAAAAAGGAGAGGCCGGGATGATGGTTCCATGGCCCTGGATTAAAGCCAGGCATCCGGTCAGGGGGCATGGGTGTTTCCGGTTGGGACCGAGAGGGGGGCACCCCTTAGAGCGCGCATATATAAATTTGATCCCATGCTATTCGAGATTGTGATCTCCCCGTCTCAATAGTTTTTCTTGGACGATGTTGAGGGTGATTCCTGGCATCGAAGAGTTGGATGGGTGTGTACTGGTTAGCTGTGTTTCCTTCTGAAATACCGTAACGGAACTAGTCCTGGTGACTACGGAAATCCGTCGACTGTGGGGATTTTTTTTGTACAAACTCTGCAGAGCTCTATATCTTTAAATCATCTTATCTATATCCAAGTTCCCTGCTAACAGTCATGTGCCAGTTTGGTGACAGATTACCCGGTGGGACACATGAGCACTAAGACCGGTTAAATGTTTATTCTTGTGGATGGACTAACCCGTTTAATTCCATGAGTTGAATATATTTATGATGAATATATTATTTCCTTACCAGTATTATTATTCCGCATTTTCCGCTCGAGGAGTCTTTCAGACACTCGTTTGGCACTAGTATCTATTATTCCGCATTTTCCGCTCGAGGAGTCTTTCAGACACTCGTTTGGTACCAGTATTATTATTCTGCATTTTTCGCTCGAGGAGTCTTTCAGACACTCGTTTGGTACCAGTATTATTATTCCGCATTTTCCGCTCAAGGAGTCTTTCAGATACTCGTTTGGCACCAGTATCTATTATTCCGCATTTTCCGCTCGAGGAGTCTTTCAGACACTCGTTTGGTACAAGTATTATTATTCTGCATTTTCCGCTCGAGGAGTCTTTCAGACGCTCGTTTGGTACCAGTATTATTATTCTGCATTTTCCGCTCGAGGAGTCTTTCAGACACTCGTTTGGTACCAGTATTATTGTTCCGCATTTTCCGCTCGAGGAGTCTTTCAGACACTCGTTTGGCACCAGTATTATTATTCTGCATTTTCCGCTCGAGGAGTCTTTCAGACACTCGTTTGGCACCAGTATCTATTATTCCGCATTTTCCGCTCGAGGAGTCATTCAGACCCTCGCTTGGCACCCAGTATTTATTACCTCTATACCTGATCGTACTGGTTAACTTATTCATGTATTTCATGTTCGCATTTGTTATACCTTATGTTTCCCTTCCATTCATTTACCTGGCCTGCTAACATTTCAATTGCGTTGGTAAATTAACCACGACGCACTCATGCATGCATTTGTTATATCTTACGTCTGAACTGTCTTGCGAGTACTTTCAAAGTACTCACTGGCTTGTTGATTTGGCCAGATGCTGACGAAGGTGATCTCATGGATGAAGAGTTCGATAGCGAATCTGATGCCTAGAGGAGTCCCAGTCAGTCTCGTGCGACCCTGGAGTTGGTCACTGTATTATATCCGCTTCCGCTACCCTAATAAATTCATCGAGCCTCACCTCGACGCTCGATGGGATGTTAGTTTGAGAATCCCATATCCACTCCCCACTGTGTTACTCCACCTCTACCATATTTGCGAGTCAGTAGTATGCCACCACTCCCTTGTGTCATTAATCGCCTTTATGTATAATTATTGGCACGCTTGTAATAAATTGTTGAGCATCGTCATCTCAACTCTGTAATATATTTATGCTACTGGCTTATTGTATCAAAAGTTTGTCTGCCAGTGAGGAGGTTTCATCTCAAACTGGATTCTAAAGATTGGTTTCTCAATAAATATTTTTATTGGAAAACCGGTCGTGACAAGCTTGGTACCAGAGCCAGGCTGACTGTACGAAGCCACTAGGTGCGGTCGCTAATCGGTTATTAGCATGATAGAGCTTATTCATGTTTTTGCAATAGTAGTCATTTTTTTGACAGGCAGCATATATTTATGATCTGACCATTCAGGATTTTTGCCTACTTTTGTAGATGGCCAACCGCAGCTGCGAGTCTCAGACCTTCACCAACGTGCCCGATGGGTTCGTCAAGCTTCTCTCCTTCGTCGTTCAGGTCGCGATGGGGCCGTCTGTGCGCCCAGTCGTCACTCTCTGTCAGCACAGAGTCAACGACAGTCTGACTATGCACCAGGCCGCGGTGCAGTTCAAGGGAGGGCGTGGTGAGCTACGCCGCTTCCGGTTCTTGGGGAGAGCCATGCCTACGGAGAAGCATGCCATCCAGATGGCAGCCCGCGAGGCGATAGCTCGTCTCAGGGATGTCCTTCCCGCGATGAAGGCTTGTCGCTACCGCTATCTTCCATGCCATGTGCCCTACACCTGTCACTACGCATTCTCCTACCCCAGAGGAGAATGAGACGAGGCTTTTGAGATGCTTATTGAGTATCTCCGGGCCTTGGAGGCAGCCTTCGACAACTTGGTGGACGACTTTGTGTCCGCCCGCATGGACTCAGTCCACTGTTGTGCCGCCAACAGGAGGGAGCTCCTGCCCACCGCACCGCCACTGACTTTTGTCTCGTCCTCTGCATCCCATGCACCTGCTCGTCGCCTGCCTACCACCGAGGAGTTCAAGCCATTGCGCCCACTCCGGCGCGCACTGCACCACCCTTCGCGCCCACTCCAGTTCGTGCGGTTCCGCCCCTGGCACCCGCTCCATCTACTCGGCGCAGCACTACTCGTATGGAGCCTATTAGCGAGGAAGAAGTCGAGTCCCTGGCTTCGCTACGCCTCACCCTTGGCAGGGCCAAGGATGTCATCAACATCTCCGACTGAGTATGCTTAGCCACCATGCGTTGCATCGCCAGGTAAGATGTTGTGAGAAGTTGCTTGTTTGCGCATCATGTAGGATCTGCAGGAGTGCACTAGCCTAAATAACATGTCAGGATTATGTACGCATATCCTGAGTGATGTATTGTATAATTATCGCCGCGTGTAAGATACGTAATGACGCAGTCCTTCTCTATGCGCAAATCGATTTGTTTTCCCTTGAGTAATCTTGGCTTTAAAAATTTATTTGTCAACCTTGTGCATTATGGGTTTTATCTTTGCAACCCTTCCATTTTTATTATGGGTTTTACAAATACATCCCCAGAGTGAAAAATGTCTCGTCCTTGGACTCGCTCCATGCCAGCTCCACCAGAGGAGAATTATGGCAATCAACCGGGCAACAATTTTGCACAAGGGCAGTCAAGTCAACACTATGATACTCAACCAGGCAACAATTTCGCACGAGGTCAGACAAGTCGACAGGACAGTGAAACGGCACTTTCCCAAATGTGCCGCCTTTATGAAAAGAGTCAGCAACAACATCGGGAAATGATGAACCAAGTCATTAACATGGGAAATCACCATGGGCAGTATCCGCAGCATTCCAAGTTATCTGAGCTACAGAAGACACGTCCCCCAACATTTTCTCATACTGACAAGCCACTTGAGGCCGAAGACTGGCTTCGCGATATGGAGAGAAAGTTAATTATTGCAAAATGCTCAGACCCAGAAAAGGTACTGTACGCACCGCATTATCTCACGGGAGCAGCCGCATCCTGGTGGGAGAATTTTCTGCACATGCATCCCAACGAAAATGATATAACCTGGGATGATTTCAAAGAAGGTTTCCGTGGCGCGCATATTCCTAAGAGTATTATGAAAATCAAGAAAAGAGAGTTCGATGACCTCAAGCAAAGGAACATGACAATGTCAGATTACAACGGCCAATTTACTCTGTTATCCCGCTACGCCAATGAAGAGCGTATGACTGAAAGCAAGAAAATGGAGAAGTTCCTTGACGGCCTAGCGCCCGCGCTTAAATGCCAACTGGTCATACACACTTTCCCAGATTTTAAGACGCTGGTGGATAAAGCCATTACTCTGGAAAATGAAAGACGCAGTTTGGAAGATATCCGCAAGCGAAAAAGGGACCAGACTAACCATGCTTGCAATCACCGAAGTAAGACCGATTTTCAGAAGGGTGGGACGCACAAATCATCATCCAACGTCTCACGCCCAACAAAGAATTTCCATGCTAGGGACAAGGAGTTCACATATCGCCCAGGTGTTACTTGTTACGCCTGTGGAGAAGAAGGACACTATGCCAAGCAGTGTCCCAAGCCAAGAAACTCAGCACCAAAGCCGAACAACGGCAACAATAATTCAGCGCCCAAGCGAAACAACTTCAATCCAAACAATAACCACAGGAAAGGTCATCTGAACCACGTAACCAAAGAGGAGGCACAAAATGCTCCGGATATCGTACTCGGTACGTTCCCTGTCAACACAATACCTGCAATGGTTTTGTTTGATTCTGGGGGCTTCTCACTCTTTTATTTTGAAAAGTTTTGCTTTGCAAAATAATTTTTCGATGCTTCCTTTGGAGAAATACATGATCATCAAGTCCTCTGGGATTCAGCAAGTCACTCAGAATTACTGTCAGGATGTGATTATTGAGTTCAAAGGATTGAAGTTTCACGCCGATCTCATTGTGTTGGAAAATAAAGGACTGGATGTCATCCTAGGGATGGACTGGTTAACCACCAACAAAGGTTTCATTGACTGTTTCAATCGGACCGTGATTCTCACACACCACCATGGTAAGACAATAAGAGTATCCGCCAAACAAAGGGAAATGCCCAGACAACCAAGACTGAACAAGGTGGACATGTCTGAATTAAACAAGGTTCCAGTAGTGTGTGAATTTCCAAACGTATTTCCCGAAGAGCTACCAGGCATGCCACCAGACCGAGAGATAGAATTCAGCGTTGAGCTAGCACCAGGGACCACCCCCATATACAAGAAACCATACAGAATGGCACCATCCGAGTTAGTTGAACTGAAGAAACAAATAAAGGAATTGCTTGACAAAGGATACATTCGAGCCAATTCCTCACCATGGGGATCACCAATTTTGTTTGCCAAAAAGAAAGATGAAACACTGCGATTGTGTATTGACTACCGAGCACTCAACATGGTCACGATCAAGAACAAATACCCGATGCCAAGAATAAATGATTTATTCGATCAGCTCGCTAAGGCCAAGGTATTCTCAAAAATCGACCTAAGGTCAGGATACCATCAATTAAAGGTACGAACAGAAGATATCCCCAAGATAGCATTCACCTCCAGATATGGACTGTATGAGTTCACAGTAATGCCTTTTGGATTAACAAATGCCCCTGCATATTTTGTTCACCTCATGAACAAAGTATTTATGAAGTTTATGGACAAGTTCGTTGTGGTATTCATCGACGATATTCTAGTATACTCCAAAACACCAGAAGAACACGCTGAACATCTCAGAATTGTACTAGGAGAACTCAGGAAACACCAATTGTACGCCAAGTTCAGCAAGTGTGAATTTTGGTTAAGGCAAGTAGGCTTTCTAGGCCACGTGCTAACCCAAGACGGTATCACCGTGGACCCAGAGAAAGTCAAGGCCGTACTTGGCTGGAAGTCACCAGCCAGCGTAACGGACATACGGAGTTTCTTGGGAATGGCAGGATATTACCGCAGATTTATTGAAGGATTCTCCACCATAGCCAAGCCAATGATGCAGTTGCTCAAGAAAGATAAGTAGTTTGAATGGACAGAAGCCTGTGAGAAAAGTTTCCAAGAGCTAAAACGGAAATTAACAACAGTCATCAGGCCAGCCTACAAATGGCACCATTTGAGGCTTTGTATGGACCAAGATGTCGTACCCCGTTAAATTGGTCAGAGACCGGAGACAGCCGTATCTTCGGCCCAGACATGCTCAAGGAAGCCGAGGAAAAGGTCCAGCTAATCAGAGATCGCCTCAAGACCGCCCAAAGCCAACAAAAGAGTTATTACGATCAGAAACATCGTGGGGTCAACTTCGAACCCGGTGAATTCGTGTACCTACGAGTGTCACCTATGAGGGGAGTGCAAGCGCCAAGATTCATCGGACCATTCTGTATAACGGCACGAAAAGGCACAATAGCATACCAACTAGACTTACCTGAGGAACTGTCCGATATCCTCAACGTGTTCCACGTATCGCAATTGAGAAAGTGCGTAAGCAACCCAGAAAAACAAGTATCCCATGAGAACATAGACGTGCAACCAGACCTCACTTATCGGGAGCACCCAGTAAAAATATTAGAGGAGTCTGAAAGGAGGACCCGACAGAAATCCGTCAAATTTTTCAAAGTTCAGTGGAGTAATCACACCGAAAGTGAAGCAACGTGGGAAAGAGAGGACTTTCTTCGAACAGAGCATGCACACTTATTTAAGGATCAACTGAAATCTCGGGGACGAGATTTTTCCTAAGGGGGTAGGTGTTGTGACACCCAAGTTTTATTTGGATTTTTTTCAAAAGGTTTTATTTGACTTGAGGGGAGTGATTTAAAAAAATTTCTTCAAGAGGACTCTCCCTCTCATATCATATCTTTATGGCAAAAGTTTTATTTGGATTCACCCAAGGTATGCCTTTGGCCCTGGGAGTCCTTGCTCTTCATTTGGGCATAAGACTAATGTTTTTCATTTGAGAACAATAGCCTTTGAAAACCTTTTTGAGAATGCACTAGGGCTTTTGAAAAAAATCCTTTGCCACTTGCAGCTATCCCTTCTTGCCATGGCATTAGTGCAAATGCTCTCTCCTAACCTTTCCCTCACCTTTGGATCAAGATTTGCATCAAATCCAGCAAGTTGAACCTCCCCATGTGATCATTTCCATTCAAATTCTATTCAAATAAATTTCTGTCTTCTCTTATAGCACTTGGAGTTTTACAAAGGAACTCCTTTTTCTGTTTTGATTTTTGCCACCAAACCTTTTTCCACTCCTAGTCCTTTTAACCATCAACCTAGAACTATGAAGATCCACTGGTCTCCAGTTCAAAATTTTCAAATTACATCTGCTGCAAGTTTGAACCAGATTTGCCAAATCTGGTGAAATTCATTCAAAACCTTCTCCAAAAATTCCAAGTAAATTCATGCAGCCTCTGGGTGCATTGAGTGGTCATCTCACCAAGTTACAGCTCCAGAAAAATTTATATCATTGCAAAAACCTACTGTCGAACACCTGCAATGCATGGTCACTGACAAGTTTCAGAAATTCAGAGTTTCAGTTCAGTGCTTGCTGTCGTTTTCTTCAGAGCTGGGCATCGATCTCGCCAGTACCCTCGCGTCGCCTTACTCCTCGTCCCCGCCCTCTTGTTCCTGCACCGCACAAGCACCTGGCACCTTGCGGGCGTCGGCGACGAGCAGCGGAAGGTGCGCCGCCACGTGACCGACGCCGGCGGCGGCTTTACGGACGCCAGCGGGAGACAAGGCGCCGACGACGCCACCCAGCGCCGCCCAAGCCACCGGAGCCCGTCGCGTGGCCTTCCACTCCCCCGAACGCGCTGTCGCTCTCGTCGTGAATCGCAAGGCGCGGAGCACGCTCTCTGCCGCCGTTGAGCCCGTGCGGTCACCTCACCGTGGACAGACGCCATTACGCCGGGGCCAGCCCCGTTTAGCAGTGGAACAAATCCAGTAACCTCCACTGATGCTGCCCGACCGCTCAAACCACCCTCCAATCCACTGCTCCGCCGTAATCGCTCGCCGGAGATTCTCCGTTCACGGCCACCCCGTCGATCTGCCTATAAATAGAGGCCCCGAGCTTCAACTCGAGCACCCACTAGCCCTGCACTTCCCCTAGAGCACGCCAGGCCTCTGGAAGAGCCCCGAGGAGGTCTCCTTCCTCGACTTCGGCCGCCGCGACCCGCCACGGGATCCAGCCTGATTCGCCCCCGTGTGTGCTCCTCCGCCTCCATTCTCCTGCCAGTAGCTTCACCATGCATCCCTCGTTCTCACCCGCACTTCAATTTGAAGCTTGCAGCCCTCCATCGGAGTTCCCCATCCTCACCCGAACCGCCGTCCGCCGGAGATAGTGTCGCCGTTGACGTGGTGCTCCCCGTTGGACGAGTCCACCACCCACCGACGCGAAAGAAGACACTGATGCTCTTGGTACCCTCCGTTTCTCCTAATTCGCCGTAGTTCGACGCCGGCGTCCACCGCCGTCTTCGGGCGCCGGCGAGCCTTTTCAAACCTGACATGCGGACCCCACGTGTCAGCCTCTGTTCTCTTATTCGCGAACCATTTTCTGTTGGCGCCTTCGGGCAAAATACGCTTTCTCTCTTGCGCTTGCGCATTTCCAAACAAACCGTTTTCTGTTTTCTCAGTTAAAACCCTGGGAAGTTTCTGTTTCATTACAGATGAGTCCCTGGACAAAAACTTTTATAACTTTTTAACAGAAGCATATTTTTGATTGATTCTTTTTCTGTTCTCTTCAAAATTTTGTCTAGTTTTTTATCAGATTTATTTGAAAATTATTTGCAATACTGTTTCTGCACCTCTCGGTATTCACGTTAGCGCGTATGTTTTCTCTATACCGTAGATACCGAAGGAGGTGACGGGGCCGCGAACTTCACCGAGCTAGGCTCCGACTACTCTGAACCAGGCAAGCATGTTTGAACTTTTTATATGATGAGTGTCTTGGCATGTTTGCATGTAGATAGTTTCATGGCATGTGTGAAGCATACCGATGAACCGTTCATTATGCATTGTTGAGGCAAGTAAGTCCGATGATTTCACACGTCGTTGGACGTGAGTATGCAAGGCCGTGTGTTGGCATGAAGATGGGTAAGATGGCAGTGTTGTAGCATGCCAGTCTTAGGCCATGCAAGTTATCTTCAGTACCAACCCATATCGGTTGGGTTCATATCCATTTCCTTTCCCTGTACTACCACATGTTTCCCGAAAGGGATATGGTTTAGTAAGTCGCAAACCGCTTTCTTGGTACACACCAAAAAGGAGAGGCCGGGATGATGGTTCCATGGCCCTGGATTAAAGCCAGGCATCCGGTCAGGGGGCATGGGTGTTTCCGGTTGGGACCGAGAGGGGGGCACCCCTTAGAGCGCGCGTATATAAATTTGATCCCATGCTATTCGAGATTGTGATCTCCCCGTCTCAATAGTTTTTCTTGGACGATGTTGAGGGTGATTCCTGGCATCGAAGAGTTGGATGGGTGTGTACTGGTTAGCTGTGTTTCCTTCTGAAATACCGTAACGGACCTAGTCCTGGTGACTACAGAAATCCGTCGACTGTGGGAATTTTTTTTGTACAAACTCTGCAGAGCTCTATATCTTTAAATCATCTTATCTATATCCAAGTTCCCTGCTAACAGTCATGTGCCAGTTTGATGACAGATTACCCGGTGGGACACATGAGCACTAAGACCGGTTAAATGTTTATTCTTGTGGATGGACTAACCCGTTTAACTCCATGAGTTGAATATATTTATGATGAATATATTATTCCCTTACCAGTATTATCATTCCGCATTTTCCGCTCGAGGAGTCTTTCAGACACTCGTTTGGCACCAGTATTATTATTCCGCATTTTCCGCTCGAGGAGTCTTTCAGACACTCGTTTGGTACCAGTATTATTATTCTGCATTTTTCGCTCGAGGAGTCTTTCAGACACTCGTTTGGTACCAGTATTATTATTCCGCATTTTCCGCTCAAGGAGTCTTTCAGATACTCGTTTGGCACCAGTATCTATTATTCCGCATTTTCCGCTCGAGGAGTCTTTCAGACACTCGTTTGGTACAAGTATTATTATTCTGCATTTTCCGCTCGAGGAGTCTTTCAGACGCTCGTTTGGTACCAGTATTATTATTCTGCATTTTCCGCTCGAGGAGTCTTTCAGACACTCGTTTGGCACCAGTATTATTATTCTGCATTTTCCGCTCGAGGAGTCTTTCAGACACTCGTTTGGCACCAGTATCTATTATTCCGCATTTTCCGCTCGAGGAGTCATTCAGACCCTCGCTTGGCACCCAGTATTTATTACCTCTATACCTGATCGTACTGGTTAACTTATTCATGTATTTCATGTTCGCATTTGTTATACCTTATGTTTCCCTTCCATTCATTTACCTGGCCTGCTAACATTTCAATTGCGTTGGTAAATTAACCACGACGCACTCATGCATGCATTTGTTATATCTTACGTCCGAACTGTCTTGCGAGTACTTTCAAAGTACTCACTGGCTTGTTGATTTGGCCAGATGCTGACGAAGGTGATCTCATGGATGAAGAGTTCGATAGCGAATCCGACGCCTAGAGGAGTCCCAGTCAGTCTCGTGCGACCCTGGAGTTGGTCACTGTATTATATCCGCTTCCGCTACCCTAATAAATTCATCGAGCCTCACCTCGACGCTCGATGGGATGTTAGTTTGAGAATCCCATATCCACTCCCCACTGTGTTACTCCACCACTACCATATTTGCGAGTCAGTAGTATGCCACCACTCCCTTGTGTCATTAATCGCCTTTATGTATAATTATTGGCACGCTTGTAATAAATTGTTGAGCATCGTCAGCTCAACTCTGTAATATATTTATGCTACTGGCTTATTGTATCAAAAGTTTGTCTGCCAGTGAGGAGGTTTCATCTCAAACTAGATTCTAAAGATTGGTTTCTCAATAAATATTTTTATTGGAAAACCGGTCGTGACATGAACGCACCTAGCCCTGCAACGAACCGTGCCCCGCAGCCCCGTCATCGAACTCGCCCGAGCCCCGGCTTCCGCCCCGCTCATCACCGGCGACGCTGCGGTTCACCTCCAGCCAAGCCACCGCCCCCATTCAAAGCGCCACGGCGCGGGCGTTCAGAAGAGCCCACCCGCGCCCCTTACTTGCACCGTGTAATAATTCCGGCGAGGTCCGCCCGACTCTGCCGCATTTTTGGTCACCGGCGGTGAACCCCCCCCCCCCCCCCCCCCGCCCGCCGACGTGGCCTGCTGGTGGGGCTCATCTAGCCTGGTGGCCCTAGGTGCCCGGCTGACCTGTTGACCGTGGTCAACTTGCTGACTGGGCTAGTCCCAGTTGCTGACCGGTGGCCCCCACAAAGGGAGTCCTGGATTAGGGGCTGTCCGGATAGCCGGACTATAACCTTTGGCCGGACTCCTGGACTATGAAGATACAAGATTGAAGACTTCGTCCCGTGTCCAGATGGGACTTTCCTTGGCGTGGAAGGCAAGCTTGGTGATGCGGATATGTGGATCTCCATCCGATGTAACCGACACTGTGTAACCCTAACCCTCTCCTGTGTCTATATAAACCGGAGGGTTTTAGTCCATAGAAGAAGAACAATCATACCATAGGCTAGCTTCTAGGGTTTAGCCTCTCTACTCTTGTAGTACCCATATCGTCAATTAATCAAGCAGGAGTAGGGTTTTACCTCCATCGAGAGGGCCCGAACCTGGGTAAAAACATCGTGTCCCTTATCTCCTGTTACCATCTGCCTAGACGCACAGTTCGGGACCCCCTACCCGAGATCCGCCAGTTTTGACACCGACATTGGTGCTTTCATTGAGAGTTCCTCTGTGTCGTCACTTTTAGGCCCGATGGCTCCTCCGATCATCAACGGCGATGCGATCCAGGGTGAGACTTTTCTCCTCGGACAGATCTTCGTATTCGGCGGCTTTGCACTGCGGGCCAATTCGCTTGGCCATCTAGAGCAGATTGAAAGCTACGCCCCTGGCCATAAGGTCAGATTTGGAAGTTTGAACTACACGGCCGGTATTCGCGGGGACTTGATCTTCAACGGATTCAAGCCACAACCGGGCGCGCCGCACTGTCACGAAGGGCATGATCTAGCTCGGTCGCCGAACAGTGCCTTGGAGGTCGCACCCGTGTCCGCTCTGACCCTTAGCTCGGAGCCGACTACACCAATCGAGGACGGGTGGCTAGACACCGCCTCGGGGGCTGCAATCTCTACGGCGATCGAGCCGAACACCAGCCTTGTCCTTTGCGAAGCTCGTGACTCCAAGGTGCCGGACTCCTCTTCGGACTCCGAACCCTCCGCGCCCCTGCCAATCGAACCCGATGGGGCGACGATCAAGGAATTCACCGCCGCGGACATCTTTCAGCACTCGCCCTTTGGCGATATTCTGAATTCTCTAAGGTCTCTCTCTTTGTCAGGAGAGTCCCGGCCGGATTACGGCCAACAGGATTGGGATGTGGACGACGAAGAAATTCGATGCCCACCCACCACCCACTTCGTAGCCACTGTCGACAATATAACCGACATGCTAGACTTTGACTCTGAAGACATCGACGGTATTGACGACGATGTAGGAGACGGACAGGAACCACCGGCTATAGGGCACGGGACAACCACCTCATCTCACGATGTATATATGGTGGACACACCTAAAGGAAGCGACAACGAGGATAAAAGGGACGCAACGAGGGATCGTTCCCTCGAAAAGCAGTCAAAGCGGCGACGTAAGCGCCGCTCCAAGCCCCGCCTCAACAGAGACAGCAGCCAGACGGACCCAGCCACAGAGCAGGGCAAACCGGCGATCGATGAACATGCCATCGAGCAACCATCCGAACAAGATAACTTGGATACACAAACCGCACAACCCATCCTCGGCGAAGATAACAGTCCGGACGACCTCACGCCGGACAAACTAGTAGAATAGGAAAACCTCCACAAAAGGCTCGCCGCCATGGCACGCAGCCCGAAAAAGCAGAAGCGGAAGCTCAAAACCGCGGAAGACGCACTCCGAATCAGATGGAGCAAAGTATTCAACACCACAGACAAATACGGCGATAGTCGCCACACAAAGAGCTACCCGAAGCGAAAGCTACTGCCCGAATTTGATGAGGAGGCCCTAGAGCCCCCAAAATCAAAAAATAATGAAGCCACCCGGTCGGATAGACGACCCCATGGCCAACACAGAACGGCATATGGCGCCGCACACAAACCAACACGCGATCCACTCAAGGATTTGCATCAAAAGGATGGCCCAACCAGGTCTCTCTACGGGCCAAGAAAGCAAGCTCTAGTAAGCAATGCGATGCAACAAACATCCAAACAACACGGCACACCCAAATACATGGTTGCCGCACACCCCCTCTGTTTCACCGATGAGGTGCTGGACCAAGAATTTCCAGCGGGATTTAAGCCCGTAAACATAGAGGCGTACGACGAAACAACATACCCTGGAGTCTGGATTGAGGATTATATCCTCCACATACACATGGCCAGAGGAGACGACCTCCACGCCATAAAATACTTACCCCTCAAAGCTCAAAGGGCCAGCCCGACATTGGCTTAAAGGCCTTCCCGAAAACACCATTGGAAGTTGGGAAGAGCTCGAGGAGGCTTTTCGGGCAAATTTTCAAGGAACCTATGTCCGACCTCCGGATGCAGACGATTTAAGTCATATAACTCAACAGCCCGGAGAGTCAGCCCGGAAACTCTGGAACAGATTTCTTACTAAAAAGAACCAGATAGTCGACTGTCCGGACGCCGAAGCCTTAGCAGCTTTCCAACACAGCGTCCGAGACGAATGGTTCGCCAGACACCTCGGCCAAGAAAAGCCAAGAACAATGGCCGCATTAACAAGCCTCATGACCCGCTTTTGCGCAGGAGAGGACAGCTGGTTGGCAAGATGCAGCACCAGTGATCCAAGTACATCCGAAGTCAGGGATGGAAACGGGAAACCACGACGCAGTAAGGAACAGCGTCGGAATAAGGAAAGCAGCTCAAAGAGCATGACAGTCAACGCCGGATTCAAAAGCTCTCGGCAGAATCAGAAAAAGCTGCCCCCCAAGGATAACAGGGATGAGCTATCTAACCTAAACAAAATCTTGGATAAGATATGTCAAATCCACAGCACCCCCGGGAAGCCTGCAAACCATACCCACAGAGAATGTTGGGTCTTCAAGCAATCCGGCCAACTCAACGCCGAACACAAGGGGCTCGACACACCAAGTGAGGACGATGACGAACCCCACAAGTAGAGCACGGGGAAACAAAAGAATTTCCCACTCGATGTCAAAACAGTAAACTTACTTCACGTGACAAAAGGGAAAAATAGAGTGGCACCTATGCGGCCTACCCCAAAGGAGTCCCGCCACTGGTTGTTAAAACCGATCACCTTCGACCATCAGGATTACTCTAGAAGTATCCGGAACGAAGGTTAGACTGCCTTAGTGTTAGATCCAATAATCGAAGGATTCCACTTTACACATGTCCTGATGGACGGCGGCAGTGGTTTAAACCTCCTATATCAGGACACAATCCACAAAATGGGGATAGACCCAACAAGAATTCACCATAGCAACACTTCCTTTCAAGGAGTAATGCCAGGCCCCGATGCCCATTGCATGGGTTCTCTCCGGTTAGAAGTTATGTTCGGCTCCCCCGATAACTTCCGCCGCGAAAAGCTAACCTTCCACATCGCCCCATTTTCAAGTAGATATCAAGCACTGCTGGGATGAGAGGCTTTCGCCCGCTTTAACGCAATACTGCATTATGCATATCTTACGCTTAAGATGCCCGGTCCACGAGGCATCATCTCACTAAAGGGAAATACCAAGTGTCCCGCGAGCGCGAAAGAATATGCGGCTGCCTTGACATCCATGCATTAAAACAGCTTCACCAACAAAAGCATCTACCAGGTCATCAAGACCACGGACTCGGCTAGGCGAGTCCGGAACAAACATATAATTGATAAACGTTTAGTAGTCGTACACCCCTATACAAGGGGCTCCGCATATGTAAAATACACGACAATAAGGCTCAATTTTACCCGTCTTAAATTATACATTGTTTATCTAGTACAGCGTACATTCCGCACTACTATTCTTTTTCTTGTCAGCTAAGTTCCTCTCTTTTACAGATGAACACCATGCTACGCCCGTCCAGGACACGGCACATCAGAGACACAGGCGCAGACGTGCAGCAGGGACCCGTCCCCAGGATTCTTTTTAGATTAAGACCCTGCGTAAACCTGTTTTACTATCTCTTGTTGATATACATCCCCCGGATTTTCAGTATAACCGAGGAGGAGGCTGGCGTCTTGGCATGTGGCCACATCAGAATTTTGCACGTACCCAGACACCAGGGGCTTATTATCAAGGGCACTGCTTAGCCCGTTTTTCATAAAGACCGAATACCTTAGGGAGTGTTCGGCGTCGCGAGTTTGGCCTTATATGCATCAGCTCCGAATCATGTCTTTGGTCAAATGTTTGGTTTGCCGGGCTCCTATGTTTTGTTGCCTTACGTTCCGCTCTATCGGCTAAGGCGACACCAGGAGAACTACTGCGATTGTGCCCCGGTTCAGCCAGGCGACCACCTCAGTAGAGAAAGCCGAAAACTGACTGTCATGATATAGCGTGAGACTGGTCAACCACTCGATGACCCGCCGGAATCTTTAGGATTCCTCCGCATTAACGAAGGGCCGTTTCCCGGCCAGGCACACACGCGCCCCGAATTCCGGCAAGCGCGGTGCCACCAGGGGCTATATAGTAGCTCCACGGTTAAACTCCTATGGCTAAGTGAAAGTGATAAAGCATTATAGTCCGGTTGCCTAGTTCGCTGCACTACCACCTTCTTAATGGACCAAGACGTTGGATCAAGTGCGATGATGCACCTTTTGCGAACACCTTTTGCAATCTTTCGGGTTATATATTCATATACGTAAACGGCCGCACATGAGGCATTATAATTCTTGTAAGCACAAGTATAAAAAGCTTCTACATTTCAGCAAAATATTGTTTTCAATAAAAATACATGTTATTCGAACATAATATCCTTCGAGCACTGCGTCTCTATTAAACGAGCGCCCTCCAAGACTTCTTGAAACTAGTGCTCAGCAGGTATTCGGCTTTCACCCGAATCTTTGGCTGCAACAGCGGTGGCCTCCATCTCCGCCCAGTATGTCTTGACACGGGCAAGGGCCATCCGCGCACCCTCCACACACGCTGACCTCTTCATCCCGTTGATATACGGCACCGCACCAAGGAACTGCAGCACCAAGCTAAAATAACTGTTTGGCTTTGGCCTTTTCGGCCACAAATGATCCACGACATACTTCATGGCGAGCCCGGATAACCTATTCAGCTCGGCCCATTCGGCCAAACGATCGGGTAATGGAAGCGGACGCTCTGGATTATGGAACTGTGCCCAGAAAAGCTTTTCCACTTCGTGACCCTCCTGATCTCGGAAGTGTTCGACCGCATCAACGGCACTCGCCGCTAAATCCAGATATGCGTCCGCCGAACTCCACATCCGGTCCAACGGAGCATATTTAGGATCCTCGAACTTCACCCGCAGCATAAAGGGCTTTCCAGCCGCGATATCTCCAGCCTGACACAGCTCCTCCTTCATCGCTCTCATCGCAGAACGAGCATCCTTGGCCGCCGTAATGGCCTTTTCCAGGTCTGTCCGCTCCGCCCGATCTTCTTTCTCAAAAAGCTTGCAGCGGTCAGCAGCGGTCTTCAATTCCGCAGCCATCTCGGCCATTTCCTTTTTGCTTTGGCAATGAGCAGCCTGTTTGGCTTTCAACTCCTCAACCGCCTTTAAGTCAGCCACATCGCTTTCTCTGGCTTGCTCGTGGCTCGGGCAAGCTCTGCCCGAAGGTCCTCCACAGAGGCAGCCCCATCTACATCAGGTGCAGACACTATAAGATACTGGCGTCAAGCTCCTCTTACCAGGTGTCTCTGGAGAGATTACATACCTTGTGCCTCGTCGAGCCGCTTGTTGACAAGCGCGATGTCGACATCTGCCACGTCAAGTTGCCGCTTTAGTTCGGCAAATTCATCAGTCCGGCTGGCCGCCGGACACTTCGCCACCTACGCATGAAAGGCGACATATTATACCTGGGATTATGATCCTCTGCGCGCCGTCACTTTTGACACCGCACAGAGTCTCAGGGGCTACTATCTACACAGGACGCATCTTATATATGCGGAACTGGCAAAAGGTACATCATTTCACGTCCCTCGTGCAACCCGCTCTCCGCGGATGAAATCCTTTCAATCACTGTACCCATCAACGTATGGTGTTCTTCTGAGATAGACGCTCGCCCGAGCAGATCCTTCAGCTCCTCCGACCATGCACCGGACGGTGCCGGACTCGTCCGATGGCCTTTTTCAAAGGCCGGATGAAGAGGGCTTTGGGGGGCCTTGTGACTGCCTTCCGGCCCAGCCGGATTCAGTGAAACCCTCCGTGACGATACCTCAGGGTCGCCCGCCTCGTGAGGCGGTACGGCAGGGGAAGGCGTTCCGCTCTCCATCATCTCTAGAAGAAGATCCCCCGAAGATGAGCTCTGCTGAGAAGGGCTGACATCCGAACTACAAGGTAAAATTTCGGTTATTTTCCTCAGAAATAGTACAGGGATGTCTCTCATTTTAAACTCCCCTCTCTACTTACGGCTCGGTGGAGGGCTGATCCCCTTGGGGGCACAGTGCGGCCGAGGCATCCCCCGGCGCAGGACCCTCTGACGAAGATTTCTTCCCCCGCTTTGAGACCATGGTCTCCGGGTCTTCAGAGGCGGTCCTCTTCTTCCCCTGGGTAGAGGAATTCTCGATTCCTCCTTTCTCGACAGCCTCCTTCAGGGAGGCAGTAGATTCCTTGTTCCCCCCTTCGCCTTCTTCCAAAGGCACGACCTCCAGCATCCTGGTTAGCACGGAATCCGGCGCGGTCTCAGGGAGGGGGGCCGAACACCTGATTAGCTTTGCTTTCACTATCCACTCCTGTTTAAGGGACAACCCTTTTAAGGGCAAGTTTATGATAAAAATATGGATAGCGTGTCCGGGTACAAGGCTACTTACTTGAGTATCTGGGCGATTGCAGCTCAGACCTGCGTCCTCGGTTGAATCCAGACACATTGCTTGTGATTCGAAGAATGATTTGTACATGTCCATGGGCGTCGCACCCATAAAATGTTGGAGAGCCCGTTGTCCCTCCGGATTCAACTCCCATAGACGGAGAGGGCGACGTTTGCAAGGCAGGACTCGGCGAATTAACATAACCTGCGTCACCACGACCAAACAGATATCTCTTTCTAGGAGATCTCGGATGCGGCCTTGCAATAGGGGCATGTCTTTTGCCGGCCCCCAGTCCAGCCCCTTATTGACCCATGACGCTAGTCGGGGCGGGGGACCCGAGCGGAAAACAGGCGGTGCCACCCACTTGGTGCCCCTCGGAGCAGTGATATAGAACCACTCTTGTTGCCATAAGCTGAACTCCTCCTGAAAAGAGCCCTCGGGCCATGGAGCGTCAGCGTTCTTGCTTATAACAGCGCCTCCGCACTCCGCGTGCTGTCCCTCGATCATCTTCGGCTCTACTTTAAAAGTCTTAAGCTACAGTCCGAAGTGAGGAGTAATGCGGAGGAAGGCTTCGCACACAGCGATAAATGATGAGATGTGGAGGATGGACTCCGGAGCTAAGTCGTGAAATTCCAGCACATAATAAAACATGAGCCCCCTCACGAAGGGATCCATCGTGAAGCCGAGCCCTCGGAGGAAGTGAGACACGAATACCACACTCTCACCAGGCTCGGGAGTAGGAACAACCTGCCCTTGAGCGGGCAGCCTGTGCGAAATTTCGCCGGTCAAGAACCTTGCTTCTCTCAACTTTAGTACGTCCTCCTCCGTAACGGAGGAAGGCGTCCATCGGCCTCGGAGGTCGGATCCGGACATCATCGAAGGTCCGAAGCGCCTGAAATCTAGGGCCTTGGGTGTTGGAACTCGAGGCGAAGGGCGAACTCGATTGAAATTGAAAGAAAGGAGTAAGGCCTTGGTCTCTTTATAAGGAGTTGAATACCAAGAGCCCTCCCCGTGACCGTTTGGGACTCGCCTTTGATTGAGGAGACACACCAACTGGCACGACTGGGTTGCCCACGTCTGTATTGATGAGAATCCCGTAAATTAAGGGGACACGATCTCTGCTTCGACAAGACGTGCCAAGGAAACCGCCCCGCTAAACGCGCTGAGGTGGGACAGTAAAACGATTCAAATAAAGGCTCGGCCGTGGTGTGATGTCATGCTACGGAATACGTCAGTAGATTAGATTTGTGTAAATATTATTCTCTCTATGGAAATATGTGGGACTTATGTTGCAGAGCCGGACACTATCCTTGTGTTCAAAATCTTCTATGAAGTATTCGGAGGAGGAACCCGCCTTGCAATGTCGAAGACAATTTGCGCGCCGGACTCGTCGTCATTGAAGCCTGGTTCAGGGGCTACTGAGGGAGTCCTGAATTAGGGGGTGTCCGGATAGCCGGAGTATAACCTTTGGCCGGACTCCTGGACTATGAAGATACAAGATTGAAGACTTCGTCCCGTGTCCGGATGGGACTTTCCTTGGCGTGGAAGGAAAGCTTGGTGATACGGATATGTAGATCTCCTTCCGTTGTAACCGACTCTGTGTAACCCTAACCCTCTCCGGTGTCTATATAAATCAGAGGGTTTTAGTCCATAGAAGAAGAACAATCATACTATAGGCTAGCTTCCAGGGTTTAGCCATATCATCAATATTAATCAAGCAGTATTAGGGTTTTACCTCCATCGAGAGGGCCCGAACCTGGGTAAAAACATCGTGTCCCTTATCTCCTGTTACCATCCGCCTAGACGCATAGTTCGGGACCCCCTACCCGAGATCCACCGGTTTTGACACCTATAAGCTAAATAAATTAGTAAAAATAATTAATCTAGGCAAATTAGTCACTGACTAATGGGGCCCACACTTAGTTAATCCTAATTGGTTCAAAACAAATCATATTTCACCTCTGTCTCAATGACAGGTGGGTCCCACTGGACCCACAGGTCAGGTTTGACTCTGGTCAGCTGGGTTTGACCTGCTGACGTCACGATTATGTCATGCTGACATCACCTTTCACAGTTCTGGATAATGTTCGATTTAAATAATTAAATAAATTTCAAAAAAATGCATAAAACTTTGATAAATCATAGATAATAAACCGTAACTCGGATGAAAATACTTTGTACATGAAAGTTGCTCAGAACGACGAGATGAATCTGAATACGCGGCATGTTTGTTTGCCAGGCATCCCTAGCATAGCGAACCTACAACCTTCCCACTCCGGTCCGTGTGTTCGGAAACGTCAAACACCAGGAATACTTTCCCGGATGTTACCCCCCTTCACCGGTATCACCTGCTACCGCATTAGGGCACGCCTAACACCGCTCATTGTCATGTCATGCATATGTTTGCATTATATTTATTGTTTCTTCCCCCTCTTCTCTCGCTAGACACGAGACCGACGACGCTGCTACCCAGTATGACTACGGTGTTGACGACCCCTCCTTCTCGACTGAGCTTCCAGGCAAGCACCCCACCCCTTGATCACCACATATCGCCTATTCCTTCTCTCTACTGCTTGCATTAGAGTAGTGTAGCATGTTACTGCTTTTGGTTAATCCTATTCTGCTGCATAGCATGTCATTGTTGGTACAGTTGTTACCCTTACCTGCAATCTTAAATGATTAGTATAAGATGCTAGTATTCCATCAGTGGCCCTACATTCTTGTCCGTCTGCCATGCTATACTACCGGGCCATGATCACTCGGGAGGTGATCACGGGTGTATACTTACATACATATTATATGATACTTGTGGTGACTAAAGTCAGGTCGGCTCATAGAGTACCCGCAAGTGATTCCGAGGTGGGGGCTGAAAGGACAGGTGGTTCCATCCTGGTAGTGATGGGCCTGGGTTCTCGATGGCCCCCGACTGTTACTTTGTGGCGGAGCGACAAGGCAAGTTGAGACCACCTAGGTGAGAGGTGGGCCTGGCCCCTCATCGGCGTCCGTGGTTACTTCAAAATAACATGCTTAATGAGATCTTGGTATTTGATCTGAGTCTGGCCACTGGCCTATATGCACTAACCAACTACGCGGGAACAATTATGGGCACTCGACGTCGTGGTATCAGCCGAAGCCTTCTTGACGTCAGCGACTGAGCGGCGCGCGCCGTGTTGGACCGCATAACGCAACTTCCGTTGTAATGGAGGTTGCTAGGTCTGCTCGCCGGCCGCCCTCACAACGTGTAGGTGTGCACTGGGCGATGGGCCCAGACCCCTGCGTGCTTAGGATTTAGACCGGCATGCTGACCTCTCTGTTGTGCCTAGGTGTGGCTGCGATGTGTTGATCTTCCGAGCGTGTTGGGACATGTGGTGCACCCCTGCAGGAAAGTTTATCTATTAGAATATCCATGTCCCTCGGTAAAAGGACGACCCGGAGTTGTACCTTGACCTTATGACAACTAGAACCGGATACTTAATAAAACACACCCTTTCAAGTGCCAGATACAAACTGGTGATCACTCTCTCACAGGCTCACAGGGCAACGGGGAGAGGATCGCCGGGTAGGATTATGCTATGCGATGATACTTGGTGAACTTACCATCTACTCTCTTCTACATGTTGCAAGATGGAGGCTGCCAGAAGCGTAGTCTTCGACAATACTAGCTATCCCGCTCTTATTCTGGCATTCTGCAGTTCAGTCCACCGATATTTCCCCTTTACACTGATACCCATGCATATGTAGTGTAGATCCTTGCTTGCGAGTACTTTGGATGAGTACTCATGGTTGCTTTCTCCCTCTTTTCCCCCTTTTCCATTCTTCTCGGTTGTCGCAACTAGATGTTGGAGGCCAGGAGTCAAATGCCACCTTTGACGACTCCTACTACACCGAGGGTGCCTACTACTACGTGCAGGCTACCAACGACGAACAGGAGTAGTTTAGGAGGATCCCAGGCAGGACGTCTGCGCCTCTTTTGATCCGTATCCCAGTTTGTGCTAGCCATCTTATGGCAACTTGTTTAACTTGGTGAAATTACCATCTACTCTCTTCTACATGCTGCAAGATGGAGGCTGCCAGAAGCAAAGTCTTCGACAGGACTAGCTATCCCCCTCTTATTCTGGCATTATGCAGTTCAGTCCACCGATATTGCCCCTTTACACTGATACCCATGCATATGTAGTCTAGATCCTTGCTTGCGAGTATTTTAGATGAGTACTCACGATTGCTTTCTACCTCTTTTCCCCCTTTTCCATTCTTCTCGGTTGTCGCAACCAGATGTTGGAGACCAGGAGTCAGACGCCACCTTCGATGACTCCTACTACACCGAGGGTGCCTACTACTACTTGCAGGTTGCCGACGATGACCAGGAGTAGTTTATGAGGATCCCGGGAAGGAGGTCTGCGTCTCTTTCGATCTGTATCCCAGTTTGTGCTAGCCATCTTATGCCAACTTGTTTAACTTATGTCTGTACTCAAATATTGTTGCTTCCGCTAACTCGTCTATGATCGAGCACTTGTATTCGAGCCCTCGAGGCCCCTGGCTTGTATTATGATGCTTGTATGACTTATTTTATATTAGAGTTGTGTTGTGATATCTTCTCGTGAGTCCCTAATCTTGATCATACACGTTTGCGTGTATGATTAGTGTACGATTGAATCGGGGGCGTCACAGGCACATTTGTCCAGTTGAATATAGATAGCATGAGTTATTATTATTAACACCACCCTTGAGGTGAATATGTTGGGAGGCGAAACTATAAGCCCCTATCTTTCTATGTGTCCGGTTGAAACGTTTTGCTCATGTGTACGCGGTGAGTGTTAGCAATCATAGAAGACTATATGATGGTTGAGTATGTGGACTTGCCTAAAGGCTCCGACACGTGACCCTTCCTGAAAAGAAGATGAATTGTAGTTGCAAAGTTTACCGAGAACATAGTTTTTTGGTTTCTAATAGAGTTTTTACTTTATACTTCGATTGTGTGATGACTGTTACTTATTCATGAGAAGTATATGATAAAAGTCTTATGTTCAAATTCGTTATTGTTATAGTAATTCACATGATGCTTCTATGTCCATATTTTGTTTTTATCGACACCTCTCTCTCGAAGCATGTGGAATGTTTTTCGATTTCGGTTTTCGCTTGAGGACAAGCGAGGTCTAAGCTTGGCGGAGTTGATACGTCCATTTTGCATCATGTTTTCTTACAGTTATTTATGATGTTTTTATCCATAATAATGCTTTTTGGAGTAATTCTAATGCCTTTTCTCTCATAATTTGCAAGGTACACACCAAGAGGGAGAATTCCGACAGCTGGAAATCTGGACATGGAAAAGCTACGTCAGGCTACCTATTCTGCACAAATCCAAACAAGCTGAAACTTCACGGAGATTTTTTATGGAATATTTAAGAATTATTGGAGCAAATAACTATCAGAGGGGGCCCACCAGGTGGGCACAACCCACCTGGGCGCGCCAGGGGGCCCAGGCACGCCCTGGTGGGTTGTGCTCACCTGGGCCCACCTCCGGTGCCCATCTTCTGGTATATAAGTCATTTTGACCTAGAAAAAATAAGGAGATTACTTTCGGGATGGAGCGTCGCCGTCTCAAGGCGGAACTTGGGCACAAACACTTTTGCCCTCCAGTGGAGCGATTCCGCTGGGGGAACTTCCCTCCTGGAGGGGGAAATCATCGTCCTCATCATCACCAACAACTCTCCCATCTTGGGGAGGGCAATCTCCATCAACATCTTCAACAACACCATCTCATATCAAACCCTAGTTCACCTCTTGTGTTCAATCTTGTTATCGGAACTATAGATTGGTGCTTGTGGGTGACTAGTAGTGCTAATTAAATCTTGTAGTTGATTGCTATATGGTTTATTTGGTGGAAGATTATATGTTCAGATCTATTATGCTATTTAATACTCCTCTGATCATGAGCATGTTTATCATTTGTGAGTAGGTACTTTTGTTCTTGAGGTCAGGGGAGAAATCATGTTGCAAGTAATCATGTGAATTTGATATGTGTTCGATATTTTGATAGTATGTATGTTGTTATTCCCTTAGTGGTGTCATGTGAACATCGACTACATGACACTTCGCCATATTTGGGCCTAAGGGAATGCATTGTGGAGTAGCAATTAGATGATGGGTTGCGAGAGTGACAGAAGCTTAAACCCCTGTTTATTCTTAATACTTTTCTCGTAGTTGCGGATGCTTGCGGGAGGGTTAATCATAAGTAGGAGGTTTGTTCAAGTAAGAACAACACCTAAGCACCGGTCCACCCACATATCAAGTTATCAAAGTAGCGAACACGAATTAAACCAACATGATGAAAGTGACTAGATGAAATTCTCGTGTACCCTCAAGAACGCTTTGCTCACTGTAGGAGACCGTTTTGGCCTATCCTTTGCCTCAAAAGGATTGGGCTACCTTGCTGCACTTTTGTTACTACTATCGTTACTTGCTCGTTACAATTTATCTTCCTATCAAACTACTCCACTACTTACAATTTCAGCACTTGCAGACACTACCTTACTGAAAACTACTTGTCATTTCCTTCTGCTCCTTGTTGGGTTCGACACTCTTACTTACCGAAAAGAGCTACAATTGATCTCCTATACTTGTGGGTCATCAAGGCCCAGCGGGGCATTTGCAACTTTGTGCCCGCCCGCCCCCGCCCATCATCATTCGCGTCATCCTCGGTCAGGCGGCGTGACAAAAAACGGCACCCAGCACCTCCATCCCTGCTCCTCCCGACGACGCTAGTTCACATTCCTGCAAAGTCGAGCCCGCGGCCACGACTTCATCATTCGGAGGCGCAGGTTGCTCGCCACGCGAGGTAGAAGGTATGCATGCCGGATCTAGCATGTTCGACCGCAGGTCGTGCAGATCCAGGATCGAGCCGCTTCCGCTTGCTGACTCCGAAGATGACCTCCTCTATGACATCATCTGCTGGTCCTTCACCTCGGTGAAAGCGAATACCTGCCGCCGGCACAAAATGCCAAGGTATTGCACTCGGCATCAAAGAGTCCAAGCGGCTAGCCCGACAGAGGGCGGTCAACCAGGTGAAGGCTCGGCGCCTCGCCAAGGAGGAGGCCGCTGTCGGTGTCAAAACCGGCGGATCTCAGGTAGGGGCTCCCGAACTGTGCGTCTAAGGTCGATGGTAAAAGGAGACAGGGGACACGATGTTTACCCAGGTTCGGGTCCTCTCTATGGAGGTAATACCCTACTTCCTACTTGATTGATCTTGATGAATATGAGTATTACAAGAGTTGATCTACCACAAGATCGTAATGGCTAAACCCTAAAAGCCTAGCCTGTATGACTAAGGTCATGAGTATATATCTCTCCCTACGGACTAAGACCTCCGGTTTATATAGACACCGGGAGGATCTAGGGTTACACAAGGTCGGTTACAAAGGAAAGGAATCTACATATTTGGTCGCCAAGCTTGCCTTCCATGCCAAGGAGAGTCCTATCCGGACAGGGGTGCAATCTTCGGTCTTCATATCTTCACAACCCATCAGTCCGGCCCATGGCTAACAGTCCGGACGCCCGAGGACCCCCTAGTCCAGGGCTCCCTCAGTAGCCCCTGAACCTGGCTTCAATGACAAGGTATCCGGCGCGTAGATCTGTCTTCGGCATTGCAAGGCGGCTTCCTCCTTCCGAACTCCAAGATAGTCTTCAGACGTATTGAATGTGTCCGGACCTGTAACACACACCACACAACCACAGAGGGAATATAATATCCCACGAGTCCCATCTGCTGACAACTTTTGCAAGATGACATCACATCTGTTCGGTCACTATATCGAACCGTTTTGTCCGCCGTTCCATGTTTCAAGATGCGGTTTCCATTAGCACGTCTTTTCAAAGCAAAGATCATGTCCCCTTACTGCGGGATTTTCATCAATGCGGGCATGGGTAACCCAACCGTGTTGTTTACACAGCCCTTTGGAATAGGTGAGTTAAGGGCGAGTGGGGAGGCGTTCGATATTTACTGCCTTTATAAGGGGATAAGGATTCCCCCCTCTTGTCCCACGCCTTCTCTCTTCCTTCGCCCTTCCACACTTGAGCTCCAGCGCCCAAGTTCTCATCTCCTTCCCACTTAAGCTAGCGCTCAACCATGTCCGGATCCGGAGGCCAAGGCAAGTGGATGGTCTCCTCCATCAAGGAGAAAGACATTACAGAGCTTCGGGCGGCCGGGTACTTGGCGAAGGAAATCGCCCATCGTCTGCCGGCCGAGGGACAAGTCGTCCCCACGCCGAAGCCCAACGAGAGGGTGGTATTCATCCCTCATTTCTTCCGCGGACTAGGGTTTCCTCTCCACCCTTTTGTCCGTGGGCTGATGTACTATTACGGGATAGACACTCACGATCTATCCCTGAACTCCTTCCTCAACATCTCGGCGTTCATCATCGTGTGTGAGGCCTTCCTCCGCATCCAACCCCACTTCGGGTTGTGGCTCAAAGTCTTCAACATGAAGCCGAAGGTGGTGGATGGCCAGCGCGCGGAGTGTGGAGGAGCCATGGTGAGTAAGCTGTCCAATGTCCCCTGGCCGAAAGGCACTTTCGTGGAGACTGTCAAGGAATGGCAGAAACAATGGTTCTACATTACGGAACCCCGCGGCACCAACTGGGCCGTAGCTGCCGAATTCAACCCCGGTGCTCCAATGCGGCTCACCTCCTGGGTCGAGAAGAGCCTGAACTGGTGTTTGCCAGACGAGCTGATAGCGTTGCAGATGCGCGTTTAGAGCATCGTGGACAAGAATGTCAAACTTGTCGATATAATCCAGGTGATGCTAGTTCGCTGGATTCTCCCGTGCCAAAGCCAAAGCCTCCCGCTATGGAAGTTCAATCCGAAGAAGCACCATACTGTGAAGTGGCTCTTCGAGACCACTCACAAAGATGCCTGGAGATTGCTCTTCAAGGGCAACGAGATACCACCAGCCACAGATTCGGACCGTGGGCATGGTGTTAACCACCCTGCGAGCGAGGTAAGTTTTTAACGCGTCCTCTACTTGCCTGCTTCAAGGAGGATATCTGAACTTTTACTGTCATTGCTTCTTCAGGAATGGATGGAGAGGGCGAAGAAGATCCGGTGCCCGGCTTCGCTGCCTGAAGAACCAGTCATTCCGTATCTAGCAAAGATGTTGGTGCCGGCGCCCTATACGGCGCCGGCGAAGAAGGCCAAGGGGGTCCGGAGTGGCCCCCACCACAAGGGTGCTGCGGACGCGACGTCTGCAGACAAGACCCGTTCCACTGTTGCCGAAGACGATGACTATGAAGAGGAGAAGGAGGAGGAGAGCGACTCTCCCGCTGATGGAGGGAAAAAGAAGAGGGCGGCCTCCACAATTCTGGAGGCGAAGGCGCCCAAGAAGGGGTAAGGCCAGCTTGTGGGCAGCTCCGCATGGGACGTCGACGACATTCCGGCGCGATGTCCCTGCACTAAGCCCCGGGGCGCATCGTAAGTGCTAAGACTCGTACATGCCCGTAGATCTAACCTCTCCTTCTTGTTGTATTGACATGGTCAATCATGCTATTACAGTCCAGCCCACAACAGCTCCCAGGGATCCTCATCAGAGGGTTCGTTGGACTCGAAGGAGATGGCCAGCGAGACACCGCCGGCCGCTTACTCTCCCAAGGCAAAGGGAGACGACGATGCGCTCTCCCAACGGACCTTCCCAGGCCGGGGAGAGGCGCCAGAAGGCGAAGCCCCCGTCGTTGAACACCAGGGGGAGTCAATTCCCATGGAGACAGGTGATGAGGGCCGTATTCAATTCGGCCCTCAACCGGACTCAATTTCGGAGACCGGTACGGCTCCGGGATCCGGCACGCAGCCTCCTTTGAAAGAAGGGGGTATGCCTATTCCATCGGTGACCCCTGTCCAACCAGGGGCACCGGATAATCTGCTAGAAGCGCTACGAGGCGCTTCCATTGTGGATGAGCATCGTGTTCTTATGGGCACGGTGATTGAGAGGGTCCAGTCTGCCAAGAGTGGACTGACCGAAGCCTGCAGCAGCCTGCTGACAGGTTTTGAGGTAAGTGACGCAAAAGGAGGAAATCCCGATATAGACAGTAGCCCCTGAGACACTGTCCGGTGTCCGGAAAGGAAAACCGGGCAGAGGATCAATCCCTAATTGCAGGAAACTAACTAAACTTGTTTGAAATGAATACGCAGGCGTTGTTGTTGGCCGCGGCCTCACATACTGCCGAAGTCTCCGGACTAAAGCAGAGACTGGAGCAGGCCGAGGTGGAGCTCGGTCAGGTGAGGAAGCAGCTCCAAGAAAAACAAGGTATGTGATAACCCGTTTTATAGTAAGAAGGTAAAATGACATGCATTGACTGAAGTTTCAAGATGTATATAGAAGCGGCAACCGAGGTCGAGGCCCTGAAAGAGGCCCTGGCCGAAGCCGAGGGGAAGGCTGTCAAGGAGCAGGTCGCCCGTAAGAAGCTCAAGGCCTGGGTCAACGAGGTTCAACAAGAGCTCCAGGACGCGGTGAGGAAGTGCGAGACCTTGGAGCGCGACGCGTCGGTTCGAGAGACCAAACTTGCCAAGAGTCGTCAGAGCATGGAGACGGCCCGGAATGAGGCCCAGGGCGCCCTCCAGGAGATCCGTGAAGCCAGGAAGATTGCGGCGGGTAAGGCTTTTAGTATGCAAAGCAAGTATATGAAGAAGAAGTATTTCTTACTAATCCGGATTCAGAGTTCTCTAGGAGCCTACGCAGATTTGCCCCACAGTGTGTCCGACGCCGCGGAGTTCTTTCGAGCCGAAGAAGGGAGCTCCATGGAGAAATTGTTCTGGTCACAGTATCTTGCGCCAGAGCATCCCGTGCCCTTCACCGATCAGCTGAAACAGCTGGTGGAGCTGCATAGGGTGGCCGAACTAGCCATGAAGGATTTGATAATCCGGCTATGGCCAACCGAAGCTATGCCCGGCAGCTACTTTGGACTCGTGAAGTGGCTGGTGAACGCATGTCCTCGGCTGGACGTCGTCAAGCGATCGGCCTGTATTGAAGGCGCGCACATGGCCTTCGCCCGTTGCAAGATGTGGTGGGCAAAGATGGACGCCGTCGAGCTGACCAAGGGGCGCTAGAGGGTAAGGAGTACCGCACACCTGAGCGCTATTTTGCGGATGTCCTAGAAGGGTCTCGCATGGTGGCAACGTAGTGTGGGCAAGACATTATTTTCGGATGAATATATTCGTGTTGTCTTTGCCTTGTATGATGAAACAAAGTCGATTTGTAATACAATGCTTGTTATGTTTTAATTTTCTCCTCCTGTGCGGCCGTGTTGTATGAAATCTAAGGGTTGGCTAGTCGTCGGCTTCTGCCCCCATGTAGGTAGTACGGAGCTGTTCGGGATGGAATCTAAACAATCTTGATCCAATTATATGGTCCTTTAAGGACTTGTTTAGCGCAACGAACTAGGCAATCAGACTATGCGGCTTAAACGCCCTCACTTAGCCATAGGAGTTTCATAATAAAACATGGGTGCAGCCCTTGGTATCCGAACCAGAGTGCTATGGGCATCTGATCGGGAAGTACCGATCCTTTGCGTAATGCGAGAAAAATCTCCAATGATTTGCAACTTCCGAATAGCTGACCGGCTCTCGCCGTATCATGACAGTCAGTTTTTGGCTTTCTCTGCTGAGGTGCTCCTTTGGATAAACCAGGGCACAATCGCAGCAATTCTCCCTTTACTACCTTAGCCAATATAGCAGAACGTAAGGTAGCAAGCACAGGAGCAAGGCAACTCAACTATTAACCAAAGATATGATTTGGAGCCAATGCATATAATGCTAAATTCGGGGGTGCCGAACTATACTATAAAAGTGTTCGGACTTTTGTTGCCATGTTGTGGGGTGCTATGAAGCCCCTGGCAAGGTGGAACACACCGAGTGTACGGGTGTTATCTGATAGAATTACTAGGAAGAAAAAGGCAAAAAGAAAGAAAGAGGAAGAACCAGTGATAACCTAAAGCCGTGGAAATTTAGGCTGCAAACTATTTCTATTATAATTTCATTGGTGCGTTAAAGCGCGTTCGTACAAGTGGTGCAATAAGCAGAAAGGCTATTTACTATGCCTTCACCAAGAGAGAGCTGCGTATGGGTCCTGAAAAACAGGTAGAGTGATCGTTTAACGAAACCACCTAGAAAAGTTCCCCATATGTCTGCGACTCTCCCGTGCCGAGCTTGTATAATACCATCCGACAGGGTCAACTGACCGCTCTTATTCTTGGTGTGCTTGTCCTTCAAGAGGATCCATGATCAGGCCATCGGATGGGGTCTGTGGGATTGAGACCTGAAAGGAAAAGGTGAAAGTGAAAGCATGTGTTTATCCGGTGCCGGTTGAGCCGCGCTGTGGATCGCAAGCTAGCTATGCCTCCATCGATGCCCATGGAATTTTGAGCGTGTAATTATGTACGCGCGGCACGAATGCCACCGCTTGATCAGGACTGAGACGGAGGCCGAATTGCTAATCGAGCTCCTAACGAGTCGAGCTATCCTGCTGCGGGGTAGTTCGGACCCTCTTGACTGTGTCCGTGGGCTTGATAGCCGCATTAGGGTTCTGCTTGAGAAGGCCGCTCTGTACTTCTGCTACTAAGGCAGTTGTGTGCTCCTTTGTACGGAGGGACCGTTCCGTATTTCCGTTAACCGTTATGACGCCGCATGGACCGGGCATCTTGAGCTTAAGATAAGCGTACTGAGGTACCGCATTGATTCGAGCAAATGTGGTTCGTCCAAGGAGTGCGTGATAGCCGCTGCGAAAGGGGACGATATCGAAGATTAATTCCTTGCTTCGGAAGTTGTCTGGAGATCCGAAGACTACTTCTAGTGTGATTGAGCCCGTACAACGGGCCTCTACACCTGGTATGACTACTTTAAAGGTAGTCCTTGTGGGCTTGATCCGTGATGGGTTAATGCCCATTTTGTGCACTGTATCATGATAGAGCAGCTTGAGGCTGCTACCACCGTCCATGAGGACTCGTGTTAGGTGGAATCCATCAATGATTGGGTCCAGGACTAGTGCGGCTGATCCGCCATGTCAGATACTGGTCGGATGATCCCGACGATCAAAAGTGATCCGGCACGATGACCATGGGTTGAATTTTGGGGCGACTGGCTCTATCGCATAAACGTCCCTTAGTGCGCGCTTGCGCTCCCTTTTGTGGATGTGTGTAGCGTATATCATGTTCACCGTTTTGACCTGAGGGTAAAACTTCTTCTACCCCCTTGTGTTCGGTTGCCGGGGCTCCTCGTCGTCGTCCTCGCTTTGCGATCCCTTTTCCCTGTTCTCGGCATTTAATTTGCCGGCCTATTTAAAAATCCAACAATCTCTGTTGGTATGATTGGCGGGTTTGTCTGGGGTGCCATGCATCTGGCACGGGCGATCGAGTATGCGGTCCAGGCTGGATGGTCCCTGATTGTTTCCCTTGTACGGTTTCTTCCGCTGGCTAGACTTGGAGCCGCTGAATCCGGCGTTGAGTGTAGTGTCATCGGTGTTATCACTATTGCTTAGGCGTTTGTGTCTGTTACGTGGAGCTTGTCGTTGTTGTTCTTAACCTCAGAGGGGCCTGCCTCCCTGGCTGTGTTTTTGCTACGAGCCAACCATCCATCCTCACGCGCGCAAAAGCGGGTCATGAGTGCCGTGAGGGCTGTCGTAGATTTTGACTTTTCTTGGCCGAGGTGGTGGGCGAGCCATTCGTCGCGGATGCTATGTTTAAAGGCCGCTAGGGCTTCAGCATCCAAACAGTCGACGATCTGGTTCTTTTAGTTAGGAACCTAGTCCAGAACTTCCTGGCTGACTCCCCGGGCTGTTGAACTATGTGACTTAGGTCATCGGCATCGGGTGGCCAAACATATGTACCTTGGAAGTTGTCGAGGAAAGCTTCTTCCAGGTCCTCCCAGCTGCCAATAGAATTCTCGGGCAGACTGTTTAGCCAGTGTGGGGCTGGTCCTTTAAGTTTTAGTGGGAGGTATTTGATGGCGTGAAGATCATCCCCGCGGGCCATGTGGATGTGGAGAATAAAATCCTCGATCCATACAGCGGGATCGGTTGTTCCATTGTATGATTCGATGTTTACGGGTTTAAACCCTTCTGGGAATTCATGGTCCATTACTTCGTCAGTGAAGAAAAGAGGGTGTGCGCCGCCTTTATATCGAGCCGCATCGCGACGTAGCTCTGATGGAGTCCGTCTGTGGTTTTCGGCCCGGGCGTGATTAGGTTTGTCACGCTCGAATAGATAGCTGTCCTCGCACGTCAAGGCACATCCTCGTGCTCCGTAAATCGATCTTGTATGTCCTGCTCTACTATCCAGGTCTTGACGGAGGTCATATGTATAGCCCCGAGCTGTCTTATCCCTGCCTTTACGGCGGGGTGGGACAGTCTGGTTTTTGGCTCGGGTTGCCGTTTTGTCCCGACCGCGCGGTGGCCGATCAACCGCATTGCGTGATGCTGGTGCAGGGTCTGGCGCGTCATCGTCAAACTGAGGTAGTAATCTATGCTTTGGGTAACTTTTGGCTGGGCGTTTTAGGCCGTATTCCTCGGCTGCTAGGACATCGGTCCATCTGTCATTGAGCAGGTCTTGATCAGCTTGAAGTTGTTGATGCTTCTTTTTCAGGCTCCTCGCAGTGGCTATTTCTTGGGGAACGTAGTAATTTCAAAAAAAATCCTACGCACACGCAAGACCATGGTGATGCATAGCAACGAGAGGGGAGAGTGTGTCCACGTACCCTCGTAGACCAAAAGCGGAAGCGTTAGCACAACGCGGTTGATGTAGTCGTACGTCTTCACGATCCGACCGATCAAGTACCAAACGCACGGCACCTCCGAGTTCTGCACATGTTCAACTCGATGACGTTCCTCGAACTCCGATCCAGCCGAGCTTTGAGGGAGAGTTCTGTCAGCACGACGGCGTGGTGACAATGATGATGTTGCTACCGATGCAGGGCTTCGCCTAAGCACCGCTACGATATTATCGAGGTGGGTTATGGTGGAGGGAAGCAACCGCACACAGCTAAGAGATCCAAGAGATCAATTGTTGTGTCTATGGGGTGCCCCCCTCCTCCGTATATAAAGGAGGGGAGGAGAGGGCCGGCCAATGGGAGGAGGCGCGCCCAAGGGGGGAGTCCTACTCCCACCGGGAGTAGGACTCCTCCTTTTCCTATTTGGAGAGGGAGAGGGAAGGAAGAGGAAGTAAAGGGGGGCTGACCCCCCCTCCCAATTCGGATTGGGCTTGGGGGGCGCGCCCTCTCCCTTGCTCCTTTCCCCTCCTTTCCCCTAAAGCCCATTAAGGCCCATATACCTCCCGGGGAGTTCTGATAACCTCCCGGTGCTCTGATATTATCCCGATCTCACTCGGAACCATTCCGGTGTCCAAATATAGTCGTCCAATATATCGATCTTTACGTCGCGACCATTTCAAGACTCCTCGTCATGTCCGTGATCACATCCGGGACTCCGAACTACCTTCGGTACACCAAAACACATAAACTCATAATATAACCGTCATCGAACTTTAAGCGTGAGGACCCTACGGGTTCGAGAACTATGTAGACATGACAGAGACATGTCTTCGGTCAATAACCAATAGCGAAACCTGGATGCTCATATTGGCTCCCACATATTCTACGAAGATCTTTATCGGTCAAACCGCATAACAACATACGTTGTTCCCTTTGTCATCGGTATGTTACTTGCCCGAGATTCGATCGCCGGTATCTCAATACCTAGTTCAATCTCGTTACCGGCAAGTCTCTTTACTCATTCTGTAATACATCATCCCGCAACTAACTCATTAGTTACAATGCTTGCAAGGCTTATAGTGATGTGCATTACCGAGTGGGCCCAGAGATACCATTCCGACAATCGGAGTGACAAATCCTAATCTCGAAATACGCCAACCCAACAAGTACCTTCGGAGACACCTGTAGAGCACCTTTATAATCACCCAGTTACATTGTGACATTTGGTAGCACACAAAGTGTTCCTCCAGTAAATGGGAGTTGCATAATCTCATAGTCATAGGAACTTGTATAAGTCATGAAGAAAGCAATAGCAGAATACTAAACGATCAAGTGCTAAGCTAACGGAATGGGTCAAGTCAATCACATCATTCTCCTAATGATGTGATACCGTTAATCAAATGACAACTCATGTCTATGCCTAGGAAACATAACCATCTTTGATCAACGAGCTAGTCAAGTAGAGGCATACTAGTGACACTCTGTTTGTCTATGTATTCACACAAGTATTATGTTTCCGGTTAATACAATTCTAGCATGAATAATAAACATTTACATGATATAAGGAAATAAATAATAACTTTATTATTGCCTCTAGGGCATATTTCCTTCAGTCTCTCACTTGCACTAGAGTCAACAATCTAGATTACACAGTAATGATTCTAACACCCGTGGAGCCTTGGTGCTGATCATGTTTTGCTCGTGGAAGAGGCTTAGTCAATGGGTCTGCAACATTCAGATCCGTATGTATTTTGCAAATCTCTATGTCTCCCACCTGGACTTGATCCCGGATGGAGTTGAAATGTCTCTTGATGTGCTTGGTTCTCTTGTGAAATCTGGATTCCTTTGCCAATGCAATTGCACCAGTATTGTCACAAAAGATTTTCATTGGACCCGATGCACTAGGTATGACACCTAGATCGGATATGAACTCCTTCATCCAGACTCCTTCATATGCTGCTTCCGAAGCAGCTATGTACTCCGCTTCACATGTAGATCCCGCTACGACGCTTTGTTTAGAACTGCACCAACTGACAGCTCCACCGTTCAATATAAACACGTATCCGGTTTGCGATTTAGAATCGTTTGGATCAGTGTCAAAGCTTGCATCGACGTAACCATTTACGACGAGCTCTTTGTCACCTCCATAAATGAGAAACATATCCTTAGTCCTTTTCAGGTATTTCAAGATGTTCTTGACCGCTGTCCAGTGATCCACTCCTGGATTACTTTGGTACCTCCCTGCTAAACTAATAGCAAGGCACACATCAGGTCTGGTACACAGCATTGCATACATGATAGAGCCTATGGCTGAAGCATAGGGAACATCTTTCATTTTCTCTCTATCTTCTGCAGTGGCCGGGCATTGAGTCTTACTAAACTTCACACCTTATAACACAAGCAAGAACCCTTTCTTTGCTTGATCCATTTTGAACTTCTTCAAAACTTTGTCAAGGTATGTGCTTTGTGAAAGCCCAATTAAGCGTCGTGATCTATCTCTATAGATCTTGATGCCCAATATATAAGCAGCTTCACCGAGGTCCTTTATCGAAAACTCTTATTCAAATATCCTTTTATGCTATCCAGAAATTATATATCATTTCCAATCAACAATATGTCATCCACATATAATATCAGAAATGTTACAGAGCTCCCACTCACTTTCTTGTAAATGCAGGCTTCTCCAAAAGTCTGTATAAAACCATATGCTTTGATCACACTATCAAAACGTTTATTCCAACTCCGAGAGGCTTGCACCAGTCCATAAATGGATCGCTGGATCTTGCACACTTTGTTAGTTCCCTTTGGATCAACAAAACCTTCTGGTTGCATCATATACAACTCTTCTTCCAGAAATCCATTCAGGAATGCAGTTTTGACATCCATTTGCCAAATTTCATAATCATAAAATGCGGCAATTGCTAACATGATTCGGACAGACTTAAGCATCGCTACGGGTGAGAAGGTCTCATCGTAGTCAATCCCTTGAACTTGTCGAAAACCTTTTGCAACAAGTCGAGCTTTATAGACACTAACATTACCATCAACGTCAGTCTTATTCTTGAAGATCCATTTATTCTCGATGGCTTGCCGATCATCGGGCAAGTCAACCAAAGTCCATACTTTGTTATCATACATGGATCCCATCTCAGATTGCATGGCCTCAAGCCATTTTGCAGAATCTGGGCTCACCATCGCTTCTTCATAGTTCGTAGGTTCGTCATGGTCTAGTAACATAACCTCCAAAACAGGATTACTGTACCACTCTGGTGCGGATCTTACTCTGGTTGACCTACGAGGTTCAGTAATAACTTGATCTGAAGTTTCATGATCATCATCATTAACTTCCTCACTAATTGGTGTAGACGTCACAAGAACCGGTTTTTGTGATGAACTACTTTCCAATAAGGGAGCAGGTACTGTTACCTCATCAAGTTCTACTTTTCTCCCACTCACTTCTTTCAAGAGAAACTCCTTCTCTAGAAAGGATCCATTCTTGGCAACGAATGTCTTGCCATCGGATCTGTGATAGAAGGTGTACCCAATAGTTTCCTTTGGGTATCCTATGAAGACACATTTCTCCGATTTGGGTTCGAGCTTATCAAGTTGAAGCTTTTTCACATAAGTATCGCATCCCCAAACTTTAAGAAATGACAACTTTGGTTTCTTGCCAAACCAGAGTTCATAAGGCGTCGTCTCAACGGATTTTGACGGTGCCCTATTTAACGTGAATGCGGCAGTCTCTAAAGCATAACCCCAAAACGATAGCGGTAAATCAGTAAGAGACATCATAGATCGCACCATATCTAGTAAAGTACGATTACGACGTTCGGACACACCATTACGCTGTGGTGTTCCAGGTGGCGTGAGTTGCGAAACTATTCTTCATTGTTTCAAATGTAGACCAAACTCGTAACTCAAATATTTTCCTCCACGATCACATCATAGAAACTTTATTTTCTTGTTACGATGATTTTCAACTTCACTCTGAAATTCTTTGAACTTTTCAAATATTTCAGACTTATGTTTCATTAAGTAGATATACCCATATCTGCTTAAATCATCTGTGAAGGTGAGAAAATAACGATACCCGCCGCGAGCCTCAACATTCATTGGACCACATACATCAGTATGTATGATCTCCAATAAATCAGTTCCTCTCTCCATAGTTCCAGAGAACGGCGTTTTAGTCATCTTGCCCATGAGGCATGGTTCGCAAGTACCAAGTGATTCCAAAAGTCCATCAGTATGGAGTTTCTTCATGCGCTTTACACCAATATGACCCAAACGGCAGTGCCACAAATAAGTTGCACTATCATTGTCAACTCGGCATCTTTTGGCTTCAACATTATGAATATGTGTATCACTACTATCGAGATACAACAAAAACAGACCACTCTTCAAGGGTGTATGACCATAAAAGATATTACTCATATAAATAGAACAACCATTATTCTCAGATTTAAACGAATAACCGTCTCGCATCAAACAAGATCCAGATATAATATTCATGCTCAATGCTGGCACCAAATAACAATTATTTAGGTCTAAAACTAATCCCGAAGGTAGATGTAGAGGTAGTGTGTCGATGGCGATCACATCGACTTTGGAACCATTTCCCACGCGCATCGTCACCTCGTCCTTAGCCAGTCTTCGCTTAATACGTAGTCTCTGTTTCGAGTTGCAAATATTAGCAACAGAACCAGTATCAAATACCCAGGTGCTACTGCGAGCTCTAGTAAGGTACACATCAATAACATGTATATCACATATACCTTTGTTCACCTTGCCATCCTTCTTATCCGCCAAATACTTGGGGCAGTTCCGCTTCCAGTGACCAGTCTGCTTGCAGTAGAAGCACTCAATCTCAGGCTTAGGTCCAGACTTGGGTTTCTTGTCTTGAGCAGCAACTTGTTTGCTGTTCTTCTTGAAGTTCTCCCCTTCTTCTTCCCTTTGCCCTTTTTCTTGAAACTGGTGGTCTTATTGACCATCAACACTTGATGCTCCTTCTTGATTTCTACCTCCGCAGCCTTTAGCATTGCGAAGAGCTCGGGAATCGTCTTATCCATCCCTCGCATGTTGTAGTTCATCACGGAGCTCTTGTAGCTTAGTGGCAGTGATTGAAGAATTATGTCAATGATGTTATCATCGGCAAGATTAACTCCCAGTTGAATCAAGTGATTGTTATACCCAGACATTCTGAGTATATGCTCACTGACAGAACTATTCTCCTCCATCTTGCAGCTGTAGAACTTATTGAAGACTTCATATCTCTCAATCCGGGCATTTGCTGGAAATATTAACTTCAACTCCTGGAACATCTCATATGCTCCATGACGTTCAAAACATCGTTGAAGTCCCGGTTCTAAGCCGTAAAGCATGGCACACTAAACTATCGAGTAGTCATCAGCTTTGCTCTGCCAAACGTTCATAACATCTTGTGTTGCTCCTGCAGCAGGATTGGCACCTAGCGGTGCTTCAAGGACGTAATTCTTCTGTGCAATCATGTGACCCCGTTATCAAATCACAACCAATGTCCATGGTTAGGAAACCTTACCATATTTGATCAACGAGCTACTCCAGTAGAGGCCTACTAGTAGAGGCCTACTAGGGACACAGTGGAGTTTATGTATTCACATATGTATTTAAGTTTCCGGTCAATACAATTTTAGTATGAATAATAAACATTTATTATGAACGGGAAATATGATAATAACTACTATATTTTATTATTGGCTTTAGGGCATATTTCCAACATTTACTCGACGCGGCGGCGTTAGCGCTCGGGTGTTGACGGGCTCACGTTTCTGGCTTGTCTTGAATAACTGGTGTCAAATGGGTGGGCGGGTGCACGTGGGTGAAGTGGAAAGGTAATTGGGCTTCAGGCTCAACAGTACTCGCTAGACTGGCTTGCCATAGTTGTGTCCAGAGGCGGCAGCTCTCGGATGATTTCGAGCAGCCTGGCAGCGTGTAGGTGCACGCAAACTAGGGAATGGAAGGGGAGGATGAGGGGAGTTTATAGGTGGGCTCGAGGGGCGCAGGGAGCTCTGTGTGCGACGTGGGACGTCGATAGTTGTCGTCATGCCGTTCGTGCTTGAGGTGGGGGTGATGCTGACGGGTTGGTCCGGTGTGTGTGTGTGCGCGCGCCCGCGCGCGCGCGCGTGTGTGTGTGTGTGTGTGTGTGTGTGTGAGAGAGAGAGAGAGAGAGAGAGAGAGAGAGCTGCAATGGTCGTTGGATCGGGTGTTGCCAACTGTAGGATTAGATCGGGAATACCGATTCATTCTTTTTAAACGCGTGTTGGGGGTTGGGCTCGGACTTTTTTATCTGCTTTACTTTTGTTCTTTTTCTTCTTTTTCTTTTTAATCTAGGGTTTGAACTGAATTTGAATTGGCCCAAATTTATTTTCATTTCAAATTATTTGAACTCAGCAAAAATGAAATAAATAGCCAGGCTCATATTAATCATAGAAAAATATTTCCAGCCCTAATGAAAATTTGATAATTCATTTTATGAAATGGACTTAATATGACTACTAAATACATCCCAAACTAAATTAAGGTTTTATTAAATAGACAAATTAGTTCCAATACAACCAAAATGCATTGAACTCATGGTGTGCGTATGCTTTCTATATGTTTACCTAATTTGAAAATTCTGGGATATGAATTGTGATACCTTGTGGTCAAAGAAAAGAAAAAACTAGCCTAGATCGTTAGAACAGAGATGGATGGGGCCATACACAAGTTAGTCCAAGTTTCAAACACTAACAAATTTCAAAACTTACACCAACAAATTTCAGAACCTATAACTAAATGTGGACTGTGTATCTCCAATCCGATGGCCCAAGTCGAATTTTTTTTATTCTTTTTATCTGTTTCTGTATATTTTTTGCGTGTAAAAGGCTGTTTCAATTGTGGACTTGAAGAATTATATTACGTAACTGGACCCAAATAATTGGGGAACGTTGGGGGGAGGGGGAGATAGGGGGGCAACTTTGGTTGAAGGCGTTGGCAAATTTCAGTTTTTGAAGGCAATTTTTCACGAAAATTGCCATCAGCTGTGTCGTTCGCTGAGGCCTCCCTTCCAGCGAAACGCCCGCCACTTAACAGTACATAACTAAATAATAATCCAAATAGTAAGGAGCTGTTCGGTAATTGTCGGTGTCAAAACCGACGGATCTCGGATAGGGAGTCCCGAACTGTGCGTCTAGGCGGATGGTAACAGGAGACAAGGGACACGAAGTTTTACCCAGGTTCGGGCCCTCTCGATGGAGGTAAAACCCTACGTCCTGCTTGATTAATATTGATGATATGGGTAGTACAAGAGTAGATCTACCACGAGATCAAGGAGGCTAAACCCTAGAAGCTAGCCTATGGTATGATTGTTGTATGTTGTGTTGTCCTACGGACTAAAACCCTCCGGTTTATATAGACACCAGAGAGGGTTAGGGTTACACAAAGTCGGTTACAATGGTAGGAGATCTAAATATCCGCATCGCCAAGCTTGCCTTCCACGCCAAGGAAAGTCCCATCCGGACACGGGACGAAGTCTTCAATCTTGTATCTTCATAGTCTAGGAGTCCGGCTGAAGATATAGTCCGGCTACCCGGACACCCCCTAATCCAGGACTCCCTCAGTAGCCCCTGAACTAGGCTTCAATGACGACGAGTCCGACGCGCAGATTGTCTTCAGCATTGCAAGGCGAGTTCCTCCTCCAAGTACTTCATAAAAGATTGTTAACACTAAGGATAGTGTCCGGCTCTGCAAAATAAGTTTCCACATATTGCCATAGAGAGAATAATATTTACACAAATCTAATCTGTTGACGTATTCCGTAGTGTGACATCACACTACGGTCAAGCCTTTATTCGAATCGTTTTCACTTCCCCACCTCAGCGCATTTTGCGAGGCGGTTTCCTTGGCACGTCTTGTCGAAGCAGAGATCGTGTCCCCTTTATTTATGGGATTCTCATCAATACGGACGGGGGTAACCCAATCGTGCTCGTTAGCACGTTTTCGTGAATAAAGGCGAGTCCCAAACGGTTACGGGGAGGGCCCTTGGTATTCCACCTCTTATAAAGAGACCAAGGCCTTACCCCTTTCTTTCAATCTCAAACGAGTTCGCCCGCCGCCTCGAGTTCCAACTGAAGGAAATATGCCCTAGAGGCAATAATAAAGTTATTATTTATTTCCTCATATATCATGATAAATGTTTATTATTCATGCTAGAATTGTATTAGCCGGGAACATAATACATGTGCGAATATATAAACAAACAGAGTGTCACTAGTATGCCTCTACTTGACTAGCTCGTTAATCAAAGATGGTTATGTTTCCTAACCATGAACAAAGAGTTGTTATTTGATTAACGAGGTCACATCATTAGTTGAATGATCTGATTGACATGACCCATTCCATTAGCTTAGCACCCGATCGTTTAGTATGTTGCTATTGCTTTCTTCATGACTTATACATGTTCCTATGACTATGAGATTATGCAACTCCCGTTTACCGGAGGAACACTTTGTGTGCTACCAAACGTCACAACGTAACTGGGTGATTATAAAGGTGCTCTACAGGTGTCTCCAAAGGTACTTGTTGGGTTGGCGTATTTCGAGATTAGGATTTGTCACTCCGATAGTCGGAGAGGTATCTGTGGGCCCTCTCGGTAATGCACATCACATAAGCCTTGCAAGCATTACAACTAATATGTTAGTTGTGAGATGATGTATTACGGAACGAGTAAAGAGACTTGCCGGCAACGAGATTGAACTAGGTATTAGATACCGACGATCGAATCTCGGGCAAGTAACATACCGATGACAAAGGGAACAACGTATGTTGTTATGCGGTCTGACCGATAAAGATCTTCGTAGAATATGTAGGAGCCAATATGGGCATCCAGGTCCCGCTATTGGTTATTGACCGGAGACGTGTCTCGGTCATGTCTACATTGTTCTCGAACCGTAGGGTCCGCACGCTTAACGTTACGATGACAGTTATTATGAGTTTATACATTTTGATGTACCGAAGGTAGTTCGGAGTCCCGGAGGTGATCACGGACATGACGAGGAGTCTCTAAATGGTCGAGACATAAAGATCGATATATTGGAAGCCTATATTTGGACATCGGAATCGTTCCGGGTGAAATCGGCATTTTATCGGAGTACCGAGGGGTTATCGGAACCCCCCGGGGGGTTAATGGGCCTTCATGGGCCATAAGGGAGAAGAGAGGGGCCGGCCAGGGCAGGCCGCGCGCCCCCTCCCCCCTAGTCCGAATAGGACAAGGAAGGGGGGCGGCGCCCCCCTTTCCTCTTCTCCCTCCCCCTTTCCTTCTCCAACAAGGCAAGAGAGGGGGGAGTCCTACTCCCGGTGGGAGTAGGACTCCTCCAGGCGCACCCCATGGGGCCCGGCCGCACCTCCCCCTCCCTCCTTTATATACGGGGGCAGGGGGCACCCTAGAACACGCAAGTTGATCTTCGTGATCGTTCCTTAGCCGTGTGCGGTGCCCCCCTCCACCATATTCCACCTCGATCATATCGTTGCGGTGCTTAGGCGAAGCCCTGCATCAGTAGAACATCATCATCGTCATCACGCCGTCGTGCTGACGAAACTCATCCCCGAAGCTTTGCTGGATCGGAGCCCGGGGAGCGTCATCGAGCTGAATGTGTGCTAAGAACTCGGAGGTGCCGGAGTAACGGTGCTTGGATCGGTTGGACCAGGAAGACGTACGACGACTTCCTCTATGTTGCGTCAACGCTTCCGCTTCGGTCTACGAGGGTACGTAGACAACACTCTCCCCTCTCGTTGCTATGCATCACCATGATCTTGCGTGTGCATAGGAATTTTTTTGAAATTACTACGTTCCCCAACAGTGGCATCCGAGCCTAGGTTTTATGGTTTGATGTTATATGCACGAGTAGAACACAAGTGAGTTGTGGGCGATATAAGTCATACTGCCTACCAGCATGTGATAGTTTGGTTCGGCGGTATTGTTGGATGAAGCGGCCCGGACCGACATTACGCGTACGCTTACGCGAGACTGGTTCTACCGCCGTGCTTTGCACACAGGTGGCTGGCGGGTGTCAGTTTCTCCAACTTTAGTTGAACCGAGTGTGGCTACGCCCGGTCCTTGCAAAGATTAAAACGGCATCAACTTGACAAACTATCGTTGTGGTTTTTGATGCGTAGGTGAGATTGGTTCTTGCTTAAGCCCGTAGCAGCCACGTAAAACTTGCAACAAACAAATTAGAGGACGTCTAACTTGTTTTTGCAGGGCATGTTGTGATGTGATATGGTCAAGGCATGATGCTAAATTTTATTGTATGAGATGATCATGTTTTGTAACTGAGTTATCGGCAACTGGCAGGAGCCATATGGTTGTCGCTTTATTGTATGCAATGCAATCACCCTGTAATGCTTTACTTTATCACTAAGCGGTAGCGATAGTCGTAGAAGCATAAGATTGGCGAGACGACAACGATGCTACGATGGAGATCAAGGTGTCGCGCCAGTGACGATGGTGATCATGACGGTGCTTAGGAGATGGAGATCACAAGCACAAGATGATGATGGCCATATCATATCACTTATATTGATTGCATGTGATGTTTATCTTTTTATGCATCTTATCTTGCTTTGATTGACGGTAGCATTATAAGATGATCTCTCACTAAATTATCAAGAAGTGTTCTCCCTGAGTATGCACCGTTGCCAAAGTTCGTCGTGCCCAGACACCACGTGATGATCGGGTGTGATAAGCTCTACGTCCATCTACAACAGGTGCAAGCCAGTTTTGCACACGCAAAATACTCGGGTTATACTTGACGAGCCTAGCATATGCAGATATGGCCTCGGAACACGGAGACCGAAAGGTCAAGCATGAATCATATAGTAGATATGATCAACATAATGATGTTCACCAATGAAGACTAATCCATTTCACGTGATGATCGGTTATGGTTTAGTTGATTTGGATCACGTGATCACTTAGAAGATTAGAGGGATGTCTATCTAAGTGGGAGTTCTTAAGTAATATGATTAATTGAACTTAAATTTATCATGAACTTAGCCCCTGATAGTATCTTGCATGTTTATGTTGATTGTAGATAGATGGCCCGTGCTGTTGTTCCGTTGAATTTTAATGCGTTCCTTGAGAAAGCAAAGTTGAAATATGATGGTAGCAATTACACGGATTGGGTCCGTAACTTGAGGATTATCCTCATTGCTGCACAGAAGAGTTACGTCCTGGAAGCACCGCTGGGTGCCAGGCCTGCTGCTGATGCAACTGACGACGTTAAGAACGTCTGGCAGAGCAAAGCTGATGACTACTCGATAGTTCAATGTGCCATGCTTTACGGCTTAGAACCGGGACTTCAACGACGTTTTGAACATCATGGGCATATGAGATGTTCCAAGTGTTGAAGTTAATATTCCAACAGAATGCCCGGATTGAGAGATATGAAGTCTCCAATAAGTTCTATAGTTGCAAGATGGAGGAGAATAGTTCTGTCAGTGAGCATATACTCAAAATGTCTGGGTATTGTAATCACTTGATTCAACTGGGAGTTAATCTTCCGGATGATTGCGTCATTGACAGAATTCTCCAATCACTTCCACCAAGCTACAAGGGCTTCGTGATGAACTATAATATGCAAGGGATGGATAAGACAATTCCCGAGCTCTTCGCAATGCTAAAGGCTGCGGAGGTAGAAATCAAAAAGGAGCATCAAGTGTTGATGGTCAACAAGACCACTAGTTTCAAGAAAAAGGGCAAAGGGAAAAAGAAGGGGAACTTCAAGAAGAACAGCAAGCAAGTTGCTGCTCAAGAGAAGAAACCCAAGTCTGGACCTAAGCCTGAAACTGAGTGCTTCTACTGCAAGCAAACTGGTCGCTGGAAGCGGAACTGCCCCAAGTATTTGGCGGATAAGAAGGATGGCAAGGTGAACCAAGGTATATGTGATATACATGTTATTGATGTGTACCTTACTAGAGCTCGCAGTAGCACCTGGGTATTTGATACTGGTTCTGCTGCTAATATTTGCAACTCGAAACAGGGACTACGGATTAAGCGAACACTGGCAAAGTACGAGGTGACGATGCGCGTGGGAAATGGTTCCAAAGTCGATGTGATCGCCGTCGGCACGCTACCTCTACATCTACCTTCGGGATTAGTATTAGACCTAAATAATTGTTATTTGGTGCCAGCGTTGAGCATGAACATTATATCTGGATCTTGTTTGATGCGAGACGGTTATTCATTTAAATCAGAGAATAATGGTTGTTCTATTTATATGAGTAATATCTTTTATGGTCATGCACCTTTGAAGAGTGGTCTGTTTTTGATGAATCTCGATAGTAGTGATACACATATTCATAATGTTGAAGCCAAAAGATGCAGAGTTGATAATGATAGTGCAACTTATTTGTGGCACTGCCGTTTAGGTCATATCGGTGTAAAGCGCATGAAGAAACTCCATACTGATGGACTTTTGGAACCACTTGATTATGAATCACTTGGTACTTGCGAACCGTGCCTCATGGGCAAGATGACTAAAACACCCTTCTCCGGTACTATGGAGAGAGCAACAGATTTGTTGGAAATCATACAGATGTATGTGGTCCAATGAATATTGAAGCTCGTGGCGGATATCGTTATTTTCTCACCTTCACTGATGATTTAAGAAGATATGGGTATATCTACTTAATAACACAAGTTTGAGACATTTGAAAAGTTCAAGGAATTTCAGAGTGAAGTTGAAAATCATTGTAACAAGAAAATAAAGTTTCTATGATCTGATCGTGGAGGAGAATATTTGAGTTACGAGTTTGGTCTACATTTGAAACAATGCGGAATAGTTTCGCAACTCACGCCACCCGGAACACCACAACGTAATGGTGTGTCCGAACGTCGTAATCGTACTTTACTTGATATGGTGCGATCTATGATGTCTCTTACAGATTTACCGCTATCGTTTTGGGATTATGCTTTAGAGACGGCCGCATTCACGTTAAATAGAGCACCATCAAAATCCGTTGAGACGACGCCTTATGAACTATGGTTTGGCAAGAAACCAAAGTTGTCGTTCCTTAAAGTTTGGGGCTGCCATGCTTATGTGAAAAAACTTCAACCTGATAAGCTCGAACCCAAATGGGAGAAATGCGTCTTCATAGGATACCCAAAGGAAACTGTTGGATACACCTTCTATCACAGATCCGAAGGCAAGACATTCGTTGCTAAAAATGGATCCTTTCTAGAAAAGGAGTTTCTCTCGAAAGAAGTGAGTGGGAGGAAAGTAGAACTTGATGAGGTAACTATACCTGCTCCATTATTGGGAAATAGCACATCACAGGAACCAGTTTCTGTGACGTCTAACCCAATTAGTGAGGAAGTTAATGATGATGATCATGCAACTTCAGATCAAGTTACTGCAGAACCTCATAGATCAACCAGAGTAAGATCCGCACCAGAGTGGTACGGCAATCCTATTCTGGAAATCATGCTATTAGATCATGGTGAACCTACAAACTATGAAGAAGCGATGGTGAGCCCAGATTCCGCAAAATGGCTTGAAGCCATGAAATCTGAAATGGGATCCATGTATGAGAACAAAGTGTGGACTTTGGTTGACTTGCCCGATGGTCGGCAAGAAATTGATAATAAATGGATCTTCAAGAAGAAGACTGACGCTGACGGTAATGTTACTGTCTACAAAGCTCGACTTGTCGCGAAAGGTTTTCGACAACTTCAAGGGATTGACTACGATGAGACCTTCTCACCCGTAGCGATGCTTAAGTCTGTCTGAATCATGTTAGCAATTGCCGCATTTTATGATTATGAAATTTGGCAGATGGATGTAAAAACTGCATTCCTGAATGGTTTTCTGGAAGAGTTGTATATGATGCAACCAGAAGGTTTTATCGATCCAAAGGGAGCTAACAAAGTGTGCAAGCTCCAGCGATCCATTTATGGACTGGTGCAAGCCTCTCGGAGTTGGAATAAACGCTTTGATAGTGTGATCAAAGCATTTGGGTTTATACAGACTTTTGGAGAAGCCTGTATTTACAAGAAAGTGAGTGGGAGCTCTGTAGCATTTCTGATATTATATGTGGATGACATATTACTAATCGGAAATGATATAGAATTTCTGGATAGCATAAAGGGATACTTGAATAAGAATTTTTCAATGAAAGACCTCGGTGAAGCTGCTTACATATTGGGCATCAAAATCTATAGAGATAGATCAAGACGCTTAATTGGACTTTCACAAAGCACATACCTTGACAAAGTTTTGAAAAAGTTCAAAATGGATCAAGCAAAGAAAGGATTCTTGCCTGTACTACAAGGTGTTAAATTGAGTAAGACTCAATGCTCGACCACTGCAGAAGATAGAGAGAAAATGAAAGATGTTCCCTATGCTTCAGCCATAGGCTCTATCATGTATGCAATGCTGTGTACCAGACCTGATGTGTGCCTTACTATAAGTTTAGCAGGGAGGTACCAAAGAAATCCAGGAGTGGATCACTGGACAGCGGTCAAGAACATCCTGAAGTACCTGAAAAGGACTAAGGATATGTTTCTCGTATATGGAGGTGACAAAGAGCTCATCGTAAACAGTTACGTTGATGCAAGCTTTGACACTGATCCGGACGATTCTAAATCGCAAACCGGATAAGTGTTTACATTAAACGGTGGAGCTGTCAGCTGGTGCAGTTCTAAACAAAGCGTCGTGGCGGGATCTACATGTTAAGCGGAGTACATAGCTGCTTCGGAAGCAGCAAATGAAGGAGTCTGGATGAAGGAGTTCATATCCGGTCTAGGTGTCATACCTAGTGCATCGGGTCCAATGAAAATCTTTTGTGACAATACTGGTGCAATTGCCTTGGCAAAGGAATCCAGATTTCACAAGAGAACCAAGCACATCAAGCGACGCTTCAATTCCATCCGGGATCTAGTCCAGGTGGGAGACATAGAGATTTGCAAGATACATACGGATCTGAATGTAGCAGACCCGTTGACTAAGCCTCTTCCACGAGCAAAACATGATCAGCACCAAAACTCCATGGGTGTTAGAATCATTACTGTGTAATCTAGATTATTGACTCTAGTGCAAGTGGGAGACTGAATGAAATATGCCCCAGAGGCAATAATGAAGTTATTATTTATTTCCTCATATATCATGATAAATGTTTATTATTCATGCTAGAATTGTATTAGCCGGGAACATAATACATGTGTGAATATATAAACAAACAGAGTGTCATTAGTATGCCTCTACTTGACTAGCTCGTTAATCAAAGATGGTTATGTTTCCTAACCATGAACAAAGAGTTGTTATTTGATTAATGAGGTCACATCATTAGTTGAATGATCTGATTGACATGACCCATTCCATTAGCTTAGCACCCGATCGTTTAGTATGTTGCTATTGCTTTCTTCATGACTTATACATGTTCCAATGACTATGAGATTATGCAACTCCCGTTTACCGGAGGAACACTTTGTGTGCTACCAAACGTCACAACGTAACTGGGTGATTATAAAGGTGCTCTATAGGTGTCTCCAAAGGTACTTGTTGGGTTGGCGTATTTTCAGATTAGGATTTGTCACTCCGATAGTCGGAGAGGTATCTCTGGGCCCTCTCGGTAATGCACATCACATAAGCCTTGCAAGCATTACAACTAATATGTTAGTTGTGAGATGATGTATTACGGAACGAGTAAAGAGACTTGCCGGCAACGAGATTGAACTAGGTATTGGATACCGACGATCGAATCTCGGGCAAGTAACATACCGATGACAAAGGGAACAACGTATGTTGTTATGCGGTCTGACCGATAAAGATCTTCATAGAATATGTAGGAGCCAATATGGGCATCCAGGTCCCGCTATTGGTTATTGACCAGAGACGTGTCTCGGTCATGTCTACATTGTTCTCGAACCGTAGGGTCCGCACGCTTAACGTTACGATGACAGTTATTATGAGTTTATACATTTTGATGTACCGAAGGTAGTTCGGAGTCCCGGATGTGATCACGGACATGACGAGGAGTCTCGAAATGGTCGAGACATAAAGATCGATATATTGGAAGCCTATATTTGGACATCAGAATCATTCCGGGTGAAATCGGCATTTTATCGGAGTACCGAGTGGTTACCGGAACCCCCCGGGGGGTTAATGGGCCTTCATGGGCCATAAGGGAGAAGAGAGGGGCCGGACAGGGCAGGCCGCGCGCCCCCTCCCCCTAGTCCGAATAGGACAAGGAAGGGGGGCGGCGCCCCCCTTTCCTCTTCTCCCTCCCCCTTTCCTTCTCCAACAAGGCAAGAGAGGGGGGAGTCCATATTCCACCTCAGTCATATCGTTGCGGTGCTTAGGCGAAGCCCTGCGTCGGTAGAACATCATCATCGTCATCACGCAGTCGTGCTGACGAAACTCATCCCCGAAGCTTTGCTGGATCGGAGCCCGGGGAGCGTCATCGAGTTGAACGTGTGCTAAGAACTCGGAGGTGCCGGAGTAACGGTGCTTGGATCGGTTGGACCGGGAAGACGTATGACTACTTCCTTTATGTTGTGTCAACGCTTCCGCTTCGGTCTACGAGGGTACGTAGACAACACTCTCCCCTCTCATTGCTATGCATCACCATGATCTTGCGTGTGCGTAGGAAATTTTTTGAAAATACTACGTTCCCCAACACCAACACCCTGGGCTCTAGATTTCAGGCGCTTCGGACCTTCGACAATGTCCGGTTCCGACCTTCAAGGCCGATGGATGCCCTCCTCCATCACGGAGGAGGACGTGCTAAAGTTGAGAGAGGCCAAGTTCTTGACCGGCGAAATCTCGCACAGGCTGCCTGCTCAAGGGCAGGCTATTCCCAGTCCCCAGCTCGGTGAGAGCGTGGTGTTCCTGTCTCACTTCCTTCGGGGGTTAGGCTTCCCCATGGATCCCTTTGTGAGGGGGCTGATGTTCTATTATGGGCTGGAATTTCACGACTTAGCTCCGGAGTCCATCCTCCATGTTTCCTCATTCATCGTCGTGTGCGAAGCATTCCTCCGTGTTACTCCTCACTTCGGATTATGGCTCAAGACTTTTAAGGTAGAGCCGAAGATGACTGAGGGACGGCACGCAGAGTGCGGAGGCGCTGTTATAAGCAAGAAGGCTGATGCTCCATGGCCCGAGGGCCCCTTTCAAGAGGAGCTCGGCTTGTGGCAACGAGAGTGGTTCTACATCACCGCTCCCAGGGGCACCAAGTGGGTGGCGCCGCCTGCCTTTTGCTCGGGTCCCCCAAAGCAGCTAGGGTCGTGGGTCAATAAAGGCCTAGACTGGGGCCACCCCAGGACGTGTCTTTGTTGCGGGGCCGCATCAGGGATCTCCTAGAAAGAGGTCTCAGCTTGGTCAAAATGACGCAAGTCATGCTGATCCGCCGAACACTGCCCGGCAAACATCGCTCCCTTCGTTTGTGGGAGTTTAATCCGGAGGGACCACGAGCTCTCCAGCATTTTATGGGCGCAACGCCCGCGGAGATGTATAAACTGTTCTTCGGATCACAAGCAATGTGTCCGGATTTGACCAAGGACGCAGGTTTGAGCTGCAATCGCCCGGATACTCAAGTAAGTAGCCTTGTGCTCGGACTCGTTATTCGTATATTCGTCATAAACTTGCCCCTGAAAGAGCTGTCCTTTTAAACAGGAGTGGATAGCGAAAGCAAAGCTGATCAGGTGTCCGTCTCCCCTCCCCGAGACCAGGCCGGATCCCGTGCTAGTCAGGATGCTGAAGATTGTGCCTTTGGGGGAAAGTGCGGGAGGGGATAAGGAAACTACGGCCTCCTCGAAGGAGGTTGTTCGGAAGGGAGGAACAGAAAATTCCTCTCCTCAGGGGAAGAAGAGGACTGCCTCTGAAAACCCGGAGACTATGGCCTCAAAGCGGGGGGGAATCCTTGTCAGAGGGTCCTACGCCGGGGGATACCTCGGACGAACTATGCCCTCAAGGGGACCAGCCCTCCAGCGAGCCGTAAGTAGAGAAAGATTATACTTTTGAGAGAGAAATCCTTGCTTTATATCTGAGAAGATTAACCGAAATTTTACCTTGTAGCTCGGACCTCCGCCCTTCTCAGCAGAGCTCGTCTTCGGGGGACCTTCTTCCGGAGATGATGGAGAGCGGGACGCCTCCCCCTGCCGTACCACCTAGCGAGGCGGGCGACCCTAAGGTGTCGTCGCAGAGGGCTTCTCCGAATCCGGCAGGGGCGGAAGGTAGCCATATGGCCCCCCAAGGTTCTCCGCGTCCGGCCTTCGAAAGAGGCCATAGGACGAATCCGGCACCGTCCGGTGCTTGGTCGAAGGAGCTGAATAATCTGCTAGGGCGAGCTTCTATCTCAGAGGAGCACCGTGCATTGATGGGCACGGTGATTGAAAGGATTTCGTCCGCGGAAAGCGGATTGCACGAGGCTGACAGAAGTTTACTGACAGGTTTTGAGGTATGTGAAATAATGTACATTTTCTGACAGTTGCGCATAAATAAGATGCGCCCTGTGTAGATAGTAGCCCCTGAGACTCTGTGCGTTGTCAAAAGTGACGGCGCGCAGAGGATCATAATCCCAGGCCTAAAATGTCGCCTTTGTATGTAGGTGGCGAAGTGTCCGGAATCCAGCCGGACCTATGATATTGCCGAGCTAAACCGGCAGCTTGACGTGGCAGATGCCGACATCGCGCTCGTCAACAAGCGGCTTGATGAAGCTCAAGGTATGTAATTCCCTGGGCGGCACCTGGTAAGAGGAGCTTTATGCCAGTATCTTACAATGTGTGTGCTTGACGCAGATGGTGCGGCCGCCGTGGAGAGTCTTCGGGCGGAACTTGCCCGAGCTAAGGAACAAGCCAGAAAAAGTGATGCGGCTGCCGAGAAGGCCCTTGAAGAGCTGAGAGCCGAACAGGCTGCTCACTGCCGAAGCAAGAAAGAGATGGCCGAGATGGCCGTGAAGCTAAAGAGCGCTGCTGACCGTTGCAAGCTTCTGGAAAAATAAGATCGGGCGGAACACACGGACTTGAAGAAGGCCGTTGCCGATGCCAAGGATGGTCGCTCTGCGATGAGAGCTGCGAGGGAGGAGCTTCGTGAAGCCGGAGAGATCGCGGCTGGAAAGCCCTTTATGCTGCGGAGGAAGTTTTGTGATCCTAAGCATGCTCCGTTGGACCGGCTGTGGAGTACGACGGACACCTATCTGGATTTGGCGGCAAGTGCTGCTGATGCGACCGAACACTTTCAAGATCAAGGAGATCACGAAGTGGAAAAACTCTTTTGGTCACAGTTCCACAATCCAGAGTGTCCACTGTCCGTGGCCGATCGTCTGGCCGAATGGGCCGAGCTGAATAGGTTGTCCGGACTCGCCGTGAAGTGCATCATGAGTCATCTGTGGCCGGGGAGATCGGAGCCGAAGAGTTATTTCAGCCTGGTGTTGCAATTCCTTGGTGCGGTGCCACATATCAATGCAATGAAGAGGTCAGCATGTATAGAGGGCGCACGGATGGCCCTTTCTCATGTCAAGACATACTGGGCGGAGATGGAGACCACCGTTGTTGCATCCCGAGATTCGGACAAAAGCCGAGTATCCTCCGAGCACTATTTTCAAGAAGTCCTTGAAGGCGCTCGTGTAATAGAGACGCAGTGCTCGAAGGATGCTATGTTCCAATAGCATATTTAATTGTAAAGCAATATTTTGATAAATTGTAGTAGCCTTTTATACTTGTGCCTTCAAGTATTTGAAACACCTCCTGTGCGGCCGTTTTAAGATATATATATATATATACAAAGTCTGAAAGATGGCAGTCGTTGGCTTCAGCCCCCACGCACATAGTGCAGGGGTGCTCACAGAAGGCGCATTTTCACACTTAATCCAACGTCTTTGTCCTACAAAGGAGGTGATAGCGCAGCGAGCTAGGCAACCGGACTATAATGCTTTAACACTTTCACTTAGCCATAGGAGCTTGACAGTGAGGCTACTTAGATAGCCCCTGGTGGCGCCTGCGCTCGCCCGAAGTCAGGGCGCATATGTGCCTGGCCGGGAAACGACCCTTCGTTAATGCGGAGGAATCCTATAGATTCCGGTGAGTCATCGAGTGGTTGACCAGTCTCACGCTATATCATGACAGTCAGTTTTCGGCTTTCTCTACTGAGGTGCTCGCCTAGCCGAACCGGGGCACAATCACAGTAGTTCTCCTGGTGCCGCCTTAGCCGATAGTGCGGAACGTAAGGCAGCCGAACACAGGAGCCGAGCAACCCAACATTTGACCAAAGACATGATTCGGAGCTGATGCATATAAGGCCAAACTCGCGATGCTGAACACTCCCTAAGGTATTCGGTCTTTATGAGTACGGGCAGGACAACACCCTTGGTTATAAGCCCCTAGTGTCCAGGTACGCGCAAAATTCCTGACGTGGCCACATGCCAAGACGCCAGTCCCCTCCTTGATTATACGAAAAACCGGAGGATGTGTATCAACAAGAGACAGTAAAAAAGGTTTACGCAGGGTCTTAATCTGAAAAGAATCCTTGGAGCGGGTCCCTGCTGCATGTCTGCGCCTGTGTCTCCGTTGTGCCGTATCCTGGACGAGCGCAACACGATGTTCATCTGTAAAAGAGAGGAACTTAGTTGAAAAAGAAAAAAGGGTCGTGCCGAACAAAATTTATACTACGTAATCAAAGTATAGATTAAATGGGTAAAATTGAGCTTGATTGTCTCATATTGTACATGCGCGGAGCCCCTAGCGCAGGGGTATACGGATATTAAGCCTTTATTAATGATATGTTAACACCGGACTCGTCCAGCCGTGTCCGTGGTCTTAACGACCTGTTTTGGATGTTTTTGGCTGATGAAGTCGTGTTATTGTGGGGCTTTTAAGGCAGCTGCACGATCCTCCGCGGGGGGCGCACTCAATGTTTTCCCTTTAAAGAGATGATGCCTCGTGGACCGGGCATCTTGAGCGTAAGAGATGTGTAATGTGGTATTGCGTTAAAGCGGGCGAAAGCTTCGCGTCCCAGCAGTGCTTGATAGCGACTTGAGAATGGGACGATGTGGAAAGTTAGCTTTTCGCGGCGGAAGTTATCGGGGAAGCCGAATATGACTTCAAGCCGGAGAAAGCCCATGCAATAGGTATCCGGACCTGGCGCTACCCCTTGAAAGGAAGTTTTGCTGTGGCGAATTCTTGTTGGGTCTATCCCCATGTGGCGGATTGTGTCCTGATATATCAAGTTTAGACCACTGCCGCCGTCCATCGGGACATTTGTAAACTGGAGTCCGCCAATTATTGGATCGAGTACCAAGGCAATCCAGCCTGCGCTCCTGATACTTCTAGAGTAATCCCGATGATCGAAGACGATTGGTTTTGTCAACCAGTGACGGGACTCCTTTGAGATAGGCTGTATGGCACGTACCTTTATGGGCGCCGCACGTTTTGTTATGTGAAGTAAGTTTACTGCTTTTACTTCATGTGGAAATTTCTTTTGTTTCCTGGTGCTCTGCTTTTGGGGTTCGTCATCGTCTTCGCTTGGTGTGTCGAGCCCCTTGTGTTCGGCGTTGAGTCTGCCGGATTGTTTGAAGACCCAACAATCTCTGTGGGTATGGTTAGCAGGCTTCCCGGGAGTACTGTGTATTTGACATATCCTGTCCAAGATTTTGTTTAGGCTGGATAGCTCGTCCCTGTTATCATGAAGGGGCGGCTTTTTCTGATTCTGTCGTGAGCTTTTGAATCCGGCGTTGACTGCCGTGCTCTTCGGACTGTTTTCCTTAGTCCGGCGACGATCCTTGTTGCGTCACGGTTTTCCATTTCCATCCCTAGTTTCGGATGTTCTTGGGTCGCTGGTGCTACATCTTGCCAACCAACTGTCCTCTCCTGCGCAAAAGCGGGTCATGAGGCTTGTTAATGCGGCCATTGTTCTTGGCTTTTCTTGGCCGAGGTGTCTGGCTAGCCATTCGTCTCGAACGTTATGCCTAAAAGCTGCTAGGGCTTTGGCGTCCGGACAGTCGACTATCTGATTCTTTTAGTAAGAAATATGTTCCAGAATTGCCGAGCTGACTCTCTAGGCTGTTGAGTTATGTGACTGAGATCGTCTGCATCCGGAGGGCGGACATAGGTCCCTTGAAAATTTTCTCGGAAAGTGTCCTTGAGTTCTTCCCAACTTCCAATTCTGTTTTCAGGAAGGCTTTTAAGCCAATGCCGGGCTGGCCCTTTAAGCTTGAGGGGTAAGTATTTTATGGCGTGGAGGTCATCTCCTCTGGCCATATGTATGTGGAGGATATAATCCTTGATCCAGACTCCAGGGTCTGTTGTTCCGTCGTACGCCTCTATGTTTACGGGTTTAAATCCCGCTGGAAATTCATAATCCAGGACCTCATCTATGAAACATAGGGGGTGTGCGGCACCCCTGTATTTGGGTGTGCCGTGGCGTTCAGATACTGGTGTTGTTGCATTGCTTACGAGAGCTTGCTTTCTTGGCCCATAAATAGACCTGGCTAGGCCATCTTTTCGATGCGAGTCCTTGAGTGGGTCGCATGCCGGCTTGAGTGCGGCGCCGCTTGCCGTTTTATGCTGGCCATGGGGTCGTCTATCCGACCGGGTGGCTTTCTTACTTTTTGAATGCGAGGGCTCTAAGGCCTCTTCGTCGAATTCAGGCAGTAGCTTTCGCTTCGGATAGCTTTTAGTGCGGCGACTGTCGCCGTATTTGTCTGCGGTATTGATTACTTTGCTCCATCTGATTCTGAGTGCATCTTCCGCAGTTTTTAGCTTCCGCTTCTGCTTTTTTAGGCTACGTGTGGTTGCAACGAGCCTTTTGTGGAGGTTCTTCTGCTCCGTGGCCTTATCCGGCGTAAGGTCGTCCAGAATGCCGTTTTCGCCGGGGACGGGTTGTTCGGTTTCTTTATCCGAGTTGCCCTGTTCAGATGGTTGCTCTAAGATATGCTCGCCGTCTGTCGGCTCGTCCTGCTCTATGGCTGGGTCTGTGTCAAGGCGGGGCTTGGGGCGGCGTTTGCGCCACCGCTTTGATTGCTTTTCGAGAGATCGATCCCTCGTTGCATCCCCGTGTTCCTCGTTGTCGCTTCCTTTAGGTGTATCCACCATGTACACATCATGAGATGAGGTGGTTGTCCAATGCCCTATAGGTGTTGGTTCATATGCGTCTCCTGCATCGTCGTCCATACCGTCGATGTCTTCGGAGTCGAAATTGAGCACGTCGTTTAAATTATCGACGGCGGCTACCAAATGGGTGGTGGGTGGGTTTTGAATTTCTTCATCGTCCGTATCCCAACCTTGCTGACCGTAGTCTGGCCAGGGCTCTCCTAATAAAGAGAGAGACTTTAGTGACTTCAGGATGTCGCCGAAGGGCGAGTGCTGAAAGATGTCCGCGGCGGTGAACTCCATGATCGGCGCCCAATCGGATTCGATCGGTAGGCGCGCGGAGGGCTTGGAGTCCGGAGAGGAATCCGGCCACTCGGAGTCACGGGCCTTGCGGAGTGCGGGGCTGGTGTTCGGCTCAATCGCCTTTGAGATCGCAGCCCCTGAGGCGGCGTCCAACCGCCCATCCTCGATCGGCGCAGCCGGCTCCGAATTGAGGGTCGAAACCGAAGCGTGTGCGGCCTCCAGGGCACTGTTCGGCGGCAGAGCTAGATCATGCCCATCGAGACAGTGCAGCGCGCTCGGCTGTGGCTCGAGTCCGTCGAGGATCAAGTCCCCGCGGATGTCTGCCGTGTAGTTTAAACTTCCAAACCTGACCTGATGGCCAGGGACGTAGCTTTCGATCTGCTCCAGATGGCCAAGTGAATTGGCCCGCAGTACGAAACCGCCGAAGACGAAGATCTGTCCGGGGAGAAAAGTCTCACCCTGGACTGCATCATTGTTGATGATCGAAGGAGCCATCGGGCCTAAAAGCGACGACACAGAGGAACTCTCAATGAAAGCACCAATGTCGGTGTCAAAACCGGCGGATCTCGGATAGGGGGTCCCGAACTGTGCGTCTAGGCGGATGGTAACAGGAGACAAGGGACACGAAGTTTTACCCAGGTTCGGGCCCTCTCGATGGAGGTAAAACCCTACGTCCTGCTTGATTAATATTGATGATATGGGCAGTACAAGAGTAGATCTACCACGAGATCAAGGAGGCTAAACCCTAGAAGCTAGCCTATGGTATGATTGTTGTATGTTGTGTTGTCCTACGGACTAAAACCCTCCGGTTTATATAGACACCGGAGAGGGTTAGGGTTACACAAAGTCGGTTACAATGGTAGGAGATCTAAATATCCGCATCGCCAAGCTTGCCTTCCACGCCAAGGAAAGTCCCATCCGGACACGGGACGACGTCTTCAATCTTGTATCTTCATAGTCCAGGAGTCCGGTTGAAGGTATAGTCCGGCTACCCGGACACCCCCTAATTCAGGACTCTCTCAGTAATCCTCCCGCTCCGTGAAATCTCAGGATCTATGCAGCACCTCTTTTCCCGCTCCGTGATTTTTAGATGCTGCTCCACCAGCTCCAGGAGCGGAGTTTCATACCGGAATGCAAATTGTAGTTTAATCGACTATGCATGTTAATTAGACCGCTCGAATTATAAGTGACACATATTTGTTTTGAATACTCACGGCTGCGTGGATATTTCTTAGGCCGCGTGGTCCTATCCTACGTACCTACGATTTCCGTGTGCTAAGATAGCTCTAAGAGACAGCGAGTCTTTCCTTCTGGACCCCGATATGGCGCTGACGTTCGGTCTAGGAGACCCCCGGACCGAACGACTCGTTCGCTACAAGAGGGAGATCGACCGAACCCACTCGTTCGGGAGGAAAAACCCCAGCCCGAACGCCCCACCCACCAGGCCCTACAGGCCTTTTTCCTGCGAAAAAGAAAATGAAAATAAAGCCCAGATTAAATCACTAGTAAAAGCCCAGTTTTTATGTGACTAATAAACACTGGGTTTTTTTGCATGACAAGATTGCCATGATCTTTTGCCATTCTATGGAAAAAATTGCCATGTTCAAGTTTATGTTTTCAAAATGGCACAAAAAAGAAGGACAAGAAAGTCATTGCGATCTTCATCTCTACAGTATGAAAAGTTGCCATCACTACGAAGTTTACAAAAAGATGAAGAAGTTGCCATGAAGTGATGGTGAAAAAAGTTCTCTCTAGACACATAGAAAAATTAGGGGGGAAATGGAGAAAACATCTTAAGTTGTAATGATATCATACATGTAATCCCCATGGCAAAACAAACTTCAAAGGATCAAAACTTTTTGCCATGGCAAAAACAAATTTAAAGAACAAACTTGTCGAATTCTCAAACTAGTTTGTAATGGCCATGACAAACATTCTTCGGATGGACAGACACAACGAACCATGGAAAAAGTGCATTTAGTTGGCATGAAAAAACACATATCTATACTCACGGCTGCGTGGATATTTCTTAGGCCGCGTGGTCCTATCCTACGTACCTACGATTTCCGTGTGCTAAGATAGCTCTAAGAGACAGCGAGTCTTTCCTTCTGGACCCCGATATGGCGCTGACGTTCGGTCTAGGAGACCCCCGGACCGAACGACTCGTTCGCTACAAGAGGGAGATCGACCGAACCCACTCGTTCGGGAGGAAAAACCCCAGCCCGAACGCCCCACCCACCAGGCCCTACAGGCCTTTTTCCTGCGAAAAAGAAAATGAAAATAAAGCCCAGATTAAATCACTAGTAAAAGCCCAGTTTTTATGTGACTAATAAACACTGGGTTTTTTTGCATGACAAGATTGCCATGATCTTTTGCCATTCTATGGAAAAAATTGCCATGTTCAAGTTTATGTTTTCAAAATGGCACAAAAAAGAAGGACAAGAAAGTCATTGCGATCTTCATCTCTACAGTATGAAAAGTTGCCATCACTACGAAGTTTACAAAAAGATGAAGAAGTTGCCATGAAGTGATGGTGAAAAAAGTTCTCTCTAGACACATAGAAAAATTAGGGGGGAAATGGAGAAAACATCTTAAGTTGTAATGATATCATACATGTAATCCCCATGGCAAAACAAACTTCAAAGGATCAAAACTTTTTGCCATGGCAAAAACAAATTTAAAGAACAAACTTGTCGAATTCTCAAACTAGTTTGTAATGGCCATGACAAACATTCTTCGGATGGACAGACACAACGAACCATGGAAAAAGTGCATTTAGTTGCCATGAAAAAACACATATCTATAAATAATACTGATTTTAGTTGCCATGGCAAGTTTGGCATGTTTTTGAACATCTTGGGTTGTCATGCTTTTGAACATCTTTAGTTGCCATCGCAAGTTTGCCATGTTTTTTGAACATCTTAGTTAAAGAAGTTTGCATGTTTGCCATGTTTTTGTACAAACTTAATTAAAAAAGAAGTTTGCCATGTTTTTGCACATCTTAAGTTTGCCATGGCAACTTTACAAACGTTTTTGACATCTTAAATTGCAATGTTTTTAAACATCTAGAATGTTGCCATGTTTTTAAACATCTACAATGTTGCCATGTTTCTGAACATCTTTACTTGCCATGGTAAGTTTGCGTGTTTGTGAACATGTTAATTAAAAGAAGTTTGCCATGTTTTTAAACAAACTTAACTAAAAGAAGTTACCATGTTTTTGCACATATTAATGTTTGCCATGGAAAGTTTGTGATGTTTATGTTTTTGAAATAAATTTGCCACAATCATGGTGCAACAAGAAGAGTTGCCATGGCCCATAAAATAAACTTGCCATGGTTCATGAAATAAATTTGCCATGATCCAAAAACAAAGAAACTTGGCATTCTCCAAAATTAGAAAATTGTCATATTCTTAAAAAAACATGGCACATTACCTTCTTAGATCATGGCAAATGTGGGGTAAAAAAGTTTTGGAATTTGCAATGGCCACATTGGTAATTTGTAAAGAAAATTTGTTCTAAAAAACACACGCCAACTTTTTGAGGAAATTGTAAGGGGCACATGGCAAAAAGATAAGGAATTTGCAATCAAGCACGTGGCAAGTTTTGGGATTTTAGTTCTCTAAAAAAGACATGTGTCGGGGGATATTGGCCTCCACGAGCACCTATGGGGACGGAGCCCCTTGTCGGTTCGGCGGGGGGCGGAGGTTGCACAAAGAGCAGATCGAGGCGACACACACACACAACGATTTTACCCAGCTTCGGGCCGCACGGATGCGTAAAACCCTACTGCTGGATGTCTGGTTGATTGGAGTTCTTGCTCTGGAGCGCAAGAAGCTACAGTAAGTTGGAGCTGGACGTAGACGAGGGTCTACTGGGTGTCCTTCTTCTCTCCTTTGGTTCTCTCTCCTCCTCCCTAGGTTTTCCCTACGTGCGCATGGGCCTCCTTTTATATGCTAAGGGGTTTTCCACAGGCAGCGACGCAGGTGAGGGTAAAAATGGCAAGGGACTGTGCGAACAGTGGCCGCACAGTGCTATCGCACCTAACTCTGATGGTGGGGGACAAAGGCATTAAATGCCCGTCTGGATCGCCTGAACAGTGCCGAGGCGGACCGTTAGGGGCGCCTCCGCTTGCCACGGGGGCGACTCTGCCAACGTCGCATGCCATGCGCGGCGCCCCGCCACGTGTCTCCGGGGAAGCTCCGGAGTGACGCGTGGGCAGGTGAGCTGGAGCGCATGCCCGAGGTGGTGGTTTGCCGCGGCAAGTGGCTTGCCGCGGTGGTTGTCTTGCCGCACCCGAGAGCTTGCCACTCGTCAGGCCTTGCCGGGGCGCGTGGAGCGCCGCGGCGGGCTTCTCTTGGGGTGCCTTGGTTTGGCCATCCCGGCGAGCTCCTCTCGCCGGGGCCTTGGTGCTTCGGCTTAGCCGTCCCGGCAAGCTCCTCTTGCCGGGGCCTTGTCGCCTTGGCCCGGCAAGCTCCTCTTGCCGGACCTCGCCTTCTTGGCCCGGCAAGCTCCTCTTGCCGGGGCTTGGTCTTCTTGGCTCGATCACTTGGCCTTCGTCCGGCCCAGAAGGGGCCGTGGAGACTCTTGTCGCTCCCCTGGCAAGCCTTGCCGCGGGACGCTACTACTGCCCGTGCACAAGTTCGGGGTACTAAGGTACCCCTACTTTAGTACACCGACAGGAGCCCCCGGGTATGGGCCATACACGGTGCCGAGCGTTGTTGGGCCAGGCCCTAACAGTGCACGGGCACGCGTGGCCTGGGTTGCGCTGCTCCTTAACTCCGCGCCCGTCGCGCCCTCCCCAAGTGGCGCGCGCTTATCGTGGCGTCGTGGGGGGGCGAGGCGTGCGAGACGTGCGTGACGTGGGTGGCGTGCGCGGGGCTTGAGGCCCGCAGGCATGCGTCACGTCGGGCACGATCCCTTTATTTGGAAAGGCGGAACGTCCGCCCCCGCTCCTTCCCCCCTTTATAAGCGGAGGGGAACAGGGGCAGCTCGCCATTCCGCCGGTTGCTGTTCCTCGAAAATCTCCGTCACTTCCTCCTCACTAGGGAAAGCAGCGATTCGCCTTCGCAGCCCCCGGCGCCGCCCACGCCGACAACTCCCCCTCCCCGTTTCTGCCATGGCCCCGAAGAGCGACAAGGCGAAGGGGAAGGCCGTGAAGTCGGCCGAGGCGCTGCGGCTGGAAGCGCTTCGGAAGGAGACGGCGACGTTCCCCCCTCAGCTCGATGCGCTGAGGCTGAAGAACGAATACCGCCTCTTCTGGTCGACGGCGACGCGAGCGCATCCGCGCACGCAAGTTCTTCCCGCCATCGCCCAGAAGCTGTACCCGACCGGGTACCCTTTCTTCGCCGTGTTCTTCTATTGCGGGCTCTGCCCGCCTTTTTCCGAGTTCTTCTGCGACATCATGCACACCTACAACCTCCACCTCCTTGACTTCACCCCCAACGCCGTTCTGACAATGGCGGTTTTCGCACACCTTTGCGAGAACTTTGTCGGAGTCCGCCCCAACGTAGCCCTCTTCCGCCACTTCTTTACTCCTCGGGTGGAGAAAGGGGAGCCGCTGTCCGGCGGAGTCGCCTGGGTCTCCAGGACCGGCAAGAAAGAGGCCTACTTGGAGGGGGAACTCCGTGGCAGATGGGAGGAGTGGAGGGCCGAGTGGTGCCTGATCGTCGAGGAGAATCCACCGCCGTTCACCGCCGTGCGGCGAACTCCAGTGGTGCGCGGCCGCGACTGGAGCGACCTGGCCCCGGACGACGCCAAGCTGAAGATTGCCGCCACCCGAATCCTGCGCCTCAGGTTTGCCGGGCTCACCATCGGCGCCGTCGGCGCGGATTTCCTTCGCCGGCGTATCGCCCCCCTGCAGGAGAGGGGGAAGCCGGCTTGGGAATTCCAGAACGCGGCGGACATCATGAGGCTGCGCCCGGGCCTTAACTACAACTTCACCGTTCTGGAGCTCGTCGGAATGTTGAAGGAGCTGTTCAAGCACGACTCCGAGCACCCAGAATGGTTCAGGTTGCCGCCGGGCGTCGTCCCCCTGTGCAACAATTCGGCGCTCATCCGCATCCTCGCGATGATGCCGCTGTGCGACTCGCACGGGATCGAAGCGACCTGGCAGGAGCTGGCGGACGACGTCGTGCAGGCCTTCTTCGACAACTTGGAGGAGGTGCCGGTCAACCCCGACGAGAAGAGGAGCCTCACGCGGGACACCACCCCCGAGGAGCTGGCCTACATCGCCTCCAGGATGGAGGAGGCGGCGGCCGCCGCGGCCGCGGGCGAGTCTGGCTTCACCCTGGCCGAAGCAGACGCGGCGGAGGCGGAGAGCCTCGCCGACCAAATGGAGCTCGCCGGCGCAGAGGAACCAGTCGGGCACGGTGGCGCGGGCGAGCCCGCTCAGGACGCGAGCGGCTTGCCGGAGGTCGAAGTGCCCTCCTCGCAGCTCCCGGGCAGCTCGTCGCAGACGGAGCCCCCTGCCCAGCCGAGGAGGCGTCTCCGCAGGGCCGGGGAAGTGGTGCGGCAGGCCGACCAGCAACCGCAGCCCCGCGTGACACGCGCCTCCGAAGCAGCAGGAGCGGGGTCCTCACGGGCCGCGGCTTCGGCTCCTGCCGCTCCTCGTACCGCGGCGGCAACGGGGGCGGGGTCGTCCACCGCCCCCGCCAAGCGGTCCCGGGAACCCACTCCCCTATCTCCTCGCGCCTGGAGCAAGCCGGTTTTTGATTATTCCGCGCTCAGCTCCGACGACGAAGAGGAGGACGCAGAGTAAGTTCCTGGTAGAGCTTGTATCTTCTTGATTTCTGTTGCTTCGTCTTGTTTCGCAACCCATTCATCCTCCCCTGAAACCGTTCCCTTTTCAGGACCCTGGCCCAAAGGAGGGCAAAGAGGGCCAAGATCCCGCTGGTCGTCCTTGAGGGCGAATCTCCCCCGGCAACTGGGGAGGTGCCGGAGACGACCTTGCCGGACCTGGCAGCGGGCCCGCAGGGCAGCCCACAGCGCAGCCCCCAGGGTGAGGGCACGGCCAGCTCTTGCCGTTTGGCGCGCGCGCGAGCTTCCCTTCTCTTTGTTGACATGTGGCTGTTGCTGTTATCGTTGGGTAGGAGCAGAGCAGCTCCAGCAGGCGACCCCGGGGGGCACTCCTGCCGCGCCGTCTGCGTCGACCACCCCGCCTAGGGAGAAATCTCCGACAAGGGAGGAGCCCCCGGCAGGGGAGACCTCCCCGGCAAGGGAGGAGCCCCCGGCAAGGAAGACCTCTCCGGCAAGTGAGGGATCTCCGGCAAGGGACGCGGCCAGCGATCCCCCAACAACGGAGGCCGCGGCCACGGACCCTGCCACCGGTAAGCCCCCCTGCACGGAAGACTTTCCCTGGTTATCTTTCCTTATGAGCTTTTTTTGTCGGCTGTTCAGCTGACTCTTCTCCCCTCTTCCGGCCATCAGACCCGCCCACCGCGGACCCGATGGAGACTGAGGTCGTCGTCGGGGAGGGTGCACGCGGCGACGCCGACGACGTCGTCGTCATCGAAGAGGCGGACGGCACCGACGACCTCGCAGGCGGCGGGGAGGACGAAGCCGCGAAGGCCGCCGCGGCGGCAGACGGCGAGGGGACTGGCGACCGTGCCGACGGCCCCGGGGAGGCAGGGGCGTCAAGCACTCCGCCGTCCGGCGATCCCGCTGCTGCCACCGCGTCGGGCCCCGAGGAGCCCCCGGCAGGTGCCTACCTGCAGGCCGGCGATGGCGTCTTCATCAGGCTCCCCTGGGAGCCTAGCTCCAGGGCGCCGGTCGAGGGGGAGGCCTTGGATGGAGAAGTGCTCGCCTCCGTCGGGCTGACAGTGGTCGACGCGCCGAGCACCGGCAGCGGCGAGCCCGAGGAGGAGCGGCTGCTCCGGAAGCTTGTGTCGCTCTACCGCGCCCGGCAGGCTAAGGTGGAGCGCCAAGAGGCACTCGTCGCGAGGACCGGCGCGGACATGGAGAAGCGCGCCGGGGAGCTCCGGGAGCTCAACCAGGAGGCTCTCCGGTCCTTGGCGGAGGAGCGGAGGCTGCTCGACGAGGCGCGGACGGCCTTTCTCCTCGAGAAGGCAGAGGCCGAAGAGCAGCAGAGGCTTGCCGCTGCGGGGCTATCCGCGCGGGAAAGCGAACTGGTGCAGCAGAAGGCCAGCCTCGCCAGCCACGAGGAGGAGGTTGCCGCGCGCGAGCAGTCGCTTGGCGGGGCCCTACAGAGAGCGCAGGATGCTGCCGCGGCCGCCGAGGTCGCCAAGGGGGAGTTGGAGACGAGGGTGGCGCAGCTCGTCAGCGACCTCAAGGCGAGCGGCGAGGAGCTTGCCGCGCTCAAACAAGAGCGCGAGAAGGGCGCTCACACCCTTGGCGAGCTGCAGGGCCGCTTCGCCGAGAAGATCCAGGAGCTCGACGCCGCCAAGGATTCCAAGGCCGTCCTTGAGCTAAAGCTGGACACCCTGTCCAAGGCGCTGGAGAGCGCCAAGGGGCAGGAAGCGACCTTGCGGAAGGAGGTTGCTGGCAACGAGGAGCTATTGAAGCGCGCCGCCTTTACCCAGAACGCCTTCCAGGAGACGGTGGAGCGGTGGACCGAAGGCCTCGTCGACACCGCCACCACCATCGACAAGGAGCTGAAGCTGCTGGGGATGGAGGGCCCCGAGTACCCCTCCGGCGAGAGCGTCCCGGCGAGCGTCAAGCTCACTTCCTTCTTCAAGGGCTTGGTGGGGGTGCTCCAGCATCTCCGGGAATCGATCCCAGAGCAGCTGGCCGAGGAGACGCGGGAAGCCGTCTCCGGGGCCCTCGAGAGGGTGCTGGTGAAGATCGTCTTCCACAACCCCACCATCAGGCTCACCAACGTCCTCAGGCACCTGCCGGAAGACGCCAACCTGACGGAGATCAAGGCCCTCGTCACCCCCATCGTGGAAAGGGTGGCGGGGATCAGGCGGGTCGAGGGCGACCGCGCAGATTAGGCCGCCCACCTCTTTCTTTTCTTCCCTTGTCGCTGCTGAGCATGCCAAAGAAACAGCTGATTAGAGCAGCGGCAAGTTATTTTGTAATATAACTTTTATCTTAGGCAGTTCATTGCGCTGTCATCTCCCTCGTTCGACCTTGTGCTTCGTATGTTCGCGCCCTACGGTTCCGGGAACTTGTCGGCGCAAGTCTCCGCCTTGCCACGGGTGCCGAGTGCGGGACATCAGCAACCCGCTGACGGAGCCTCCACCGGCAAGAAACCTTGCCGCGGCTGGCGCAACTCACTTAAATGTTGAGCAGGCTCAGGGCGAGGTAAGCGTGGCGACTGCAGTCGCGGCACACTCAAGCTGCCGAGCGAGCTCGAAACAAGTAAGGATGCCACTCGGGATGTAGCACACTTAAGTCGTTGAGCGGACTCGAAACGAAATAAGGGCGCAACCAGCCACGAGCCGGCCCCTCCGCGCACAGGTTTCCCATACGAAGCTCGGTCGTTCGAGGAAGATAACTTAAGGATAAAAAGGAGCTTAATTGCTCAAACTTTGGCAACTTAGCTTTTCTGTCGTTTGCCGTCCGGCAAGGCGCAGCTTCCTCGGGCGACGCCCAGCCTATCCTGTCATCCCCCCTTTCCGAGGCAAGGGAATAACGAAGGCTCGGGGCTTCGCGGCCCTCCATCGCTTGCCGGAGTCGAGTGCTGCACAATCGTGTCAAATAATGCACGCGCCAAGAGGAGAGGCGCGAAATCGACAAGATGTGCGAGGCACACAAGCTATGCTCGGGATCTGCGCCCGTCTCTGTACCAAGGATTACATGCAACTGCGGCAAGACTTGGACAGAGAGGATGGCCAACGGAACGGGTTCCGACTGCCGCGCTGGCAAGGTCCCTCCCACGGTCGGCGTCGACTCGTTTGGATCTTGGCGGCCTGGGCTCGCCGAAGAACGAGGTCGCCTTCCCCGCAACTCCCGGCGCTAACTTCTGCGGCTACGGGAGCGGCGCAGAGTTCGCTGGAGGCGAGAAACTCACTCAGCGGCCGGAAGGCGGTCCTCCTCAAGGAGCAGCTGCTCTTGCCCGGACTCTGCGTGAGTGGGTACTCGAGGAGGGCCGTGCACGGGTCCGTGAGGAGGAATGCCTCCGCTCCACGGGGTGGAGCGGAAAGGTACCTGGCCATACCTGAGCTTACCTGTGGTCGCCGAATCTGGTTCGCACAACCTCGACGCACCCCTACCTGGCGCGCCAAAGATGTCGGGGGATATTGGCCTCCACGAGCACCTATGGGGACGGAGCCCCTTGTCGGTTCGGCGGGGGGCGGAGGTTGCACAAAGAGCAGATCGAGGCGACACACACACACAACGATTTTACCCAGCTTCGGGCCGCACGGATGCGTAAAACCCTACTGCTGGATGTCTGGTTGATTGGAGTTCTTGCTCTGGAGCGCAAGAAGCTACAGTAAGTTGGAGCTGGACGTAGACGAGGGTCTACTGGGTGTCCTTCTTCTCTCCTTTGGTTCTCTCTCCTCCTCCCTAGGTTTTCCCTACGTGCGCATGGGCCTCCTTTTATATGCTAAGGGGTTTTCCACAGGCAGCGACGCAGGTGAGGGTAAAAATGGCAAGGGACTGTGCGAACAGTGGCCGCACAGTGCTATCGCACCTAACTCTGATGGTGGGGGACAAAGGCATTAAATGCCCGTCTGGATCGCCTGAACAGTGCCGAGGCGGACCGTTAGGGGCGCCTCCGCTTGCCACGGGGGCGACTCTGCCAACGTCGCATGCCATGCGCGGCGCCCCGCCACGTGTCTCCGGGGAAGCTCCGGAGTGACGCGTGGGCAGGTGAGCTGGAGCGCATGCCCGAGGTGGTGGTTTGCCGCGGCAAGTGGCTTGCCGCGGTGGTTGTCTTGCCGCACCCGAGAGCTTGCCACTCGTCAGGCCTTGCCGGGGCGCGCGGAGCGCCGCGGCGGGCTTCTCTTGGGGTGCCTTGGTTTGGCCGTCCCGGCGAGCTCCTCTCGCCGGGGCCTTGGTGCTTCGGCTTAGCCGTCCCGGCAAGCTCCTCTTGCCGGGGCCTTGTCGCCTTGGCCCGGCAAGCTCCTCTTGCCGGACCTCGCCTTCTTGGCCCGGCAAGCTCCTCTTGCCGGGGCTTGGTCTTCTTGGCTCGGGCCTTCGTCCGGCCCAGAAGGGGCCGTGGAGACTCTTGTCGCTCCCCTGGCAAGCCTTGCCGCGGGACGCTACTACTGCCCGTGCACAAGTTCGGGGTACTAAGGTACCCCTACTTTAGTACACCGACAGGTAGCTTTTCAAAATATTATAAATGGTTTTTCATTGCAAATTTAGGATCTTTTTTTTCTTAAAAAAATAGATGGCAAGTTGAGAATATTGCCATGGCCTGTGGCAAATTTAGGATATTGTTCTCTCAAAAACACATGGCAACTTCACATTTTTTTTAGCCATGAAACATGGCAAATTTAGATATTTGTGATTTAAAAAAAGGGTGGCAAATTTATCTCTCAAGTTTGCCATGTACCAAAGGCAAAAAACTGGAAAATAAGCCGACCATGGCGAAGGTTTCGCTAATAAAAATCATGTTGAGAACATATGCATAGCAAAATGAAAAGTTGCCATGGCAAAAAAACTGTTTTGGATACCTATGCACAGTAATGAAAGTTGCCATGGCAAAAAATAGATGGCAAGTTGAGAATATTTACATGGCCATGGCAAATTTAGGATATTGTTCTCTAAAAAGCACATGGCAGCTTTACACTTTCTTAGTAAAATGAAACATGGAAAAAATTAGGGATCTGTAGTAAAAAAAGGATTGGTAAATTTATCTCTCGAGTTTGCCATGTACCAAAAGCAAAAACATAAAAAGAGCTAACCAAGGCGAAGTTTTGGGTAATAAAATTCATGTTGAGAACATACACATGGCAAAAGAAAAGTTGCCATAGCAAAAAAATAGTTTCAGATACCTATGCGCAGTAATGAAAGTTGCCATGAAAAAAAATACAGATGGCAAGTTGAGAATATTGACATGGGTCATGGCGAATTTAGGATATTGTTCTCTAAAAACCAGATGGCAGCTTTTATATTTTTTAGTAAAACGGAACATGGCAAATTTATGGATTTCTACTTTTTTTTAAAGGATAACAAATTTACGTCTCGAGTTTGTTATGTACCAAAAGCAAACAGAAAATAAGCTGACCATGGGGAAGGTTTGGCTAAATAAAATTCATGTTGAGAACATATGCATGGCGATAGAAATGTTTCAATGGCAAAAAATACTTTCGGATACCTATGCGTAGTAATGAAAGTTGCCATGGCAAAACTCTATTTGAAAAAATACTTGTGCATTGTACTAAAACATTTCCCACATTTAGAAAGTGTTTTGATTTTTTTTACATTTCAGAAACGTTGTTATATGACACAGATGGTGACTTTGAAAAAGGAAAAAGGGTGAGTGGTAAATTCAGAAGCAAAAGAACACGTGGTACTTTTTTTTAACCGGGAATACATGGTACATAGTCAATATTTTTTAACAAAACATAATGTCTAGTCCATCAGTGTGTCAAAACACATCCGAGCACATGGAAGTGTGACACAAAAGTGGAGAGCACATAACCATTGGCCTTGCTAAATAAGCGAGCAATGATTGCCATATTCGATTTCCTGCTCTCTGCTCAGACCGAGCGAGGGACCTACTGTCAGAATCAACACAAATAGGGGAATTTGCCATGGCAAAAATGTGAACACATGTAAAAAAGGGAATACTCTGTGTTGAGACATGGCAAATAGTGTCAAAACTATACAAGTTGTTATAAACCTAAGAACATGGCAATTCTAGCATGGTAACCAATTAGGAAGCATGCGAAAAAATTGGAAGACATGGCAGCATTTTCATGGAAACCATGGCAATTTTCGCCCAATAATTGCTGGAAGGTAAAGCACACAGAGGGCACATAATTCACTGTATCCATAAGTGCATCAGATAGAAGCATGAACAGTTTGCAAAGAGCAACGAACAAAGATTTGAAAGAAAACAGAGGTGAAGGCGGAGGATGTGGACACATTACATAGACTTCGAAGAGGAGCTCGCCGGGTCGTTGTAGATAACAGCATGAAGAGAGCGCTGCCAGGCACCAAGCCTCTCACTTCTCGGCTTCTCGCCGTCGAACTCACGGTCGCAACAGAATTCACTTGCTCTCTTCCAGTCTTCCATCTACAACCGCACCAGAAACTCGCCGTTGCGTCGGCGTCGGCCACGTCGTCTACCAACAGTGGCGGTGGAGCAGACCAAGTCCTGCTGCGGGTGTGGCGGCGGAGCAGCCCAAGTCCGGCATCGGTCGACGGCCAACATGGCCCAGCCCGGACCGCAGCACCAGAAATTCTGCTTATCCATTGGGCCATCCAAACGTAGTTTTAGTTTGTTAGATTACAGGGAACCAGCTCTGATAAAACACCGTATCCAAACAAGGCGCGAGTCTTTCCTTCTTTAGGGGCGAGGGAGGTAGATAAATCTACATACAGAATCCAAATTAATTTCCATGTTGGCACCCGTCTCCGCGATAAACTCGGCCCATACGCGCTAGTTTCCATAAATTTGATGGATTTCCGATCCGACGGACGCACGGACCATCAATTCCCGGCCGCTCCCGTCGTAGCTTCCTCTGCACGGGCTCGGCCGGGACTGCCTTTCCTTGCAGCCGACGCCGTGGACTCCTGCTCGGATCCACTTCGCCTATATAAGGCGGCACGCAGCGCCGGCCTCCGCACCACCACCCGCACCGCGTCCACCTTCTCCCTTCCGGCCTCTCGCCACCGCACGCACGCACGCGTCACCTCCATCCTGCAAGAGACCATCCACCGGAAGCTTGGGGGGTGATGATGCCGACGTCGGGCAACGACGCCGGCGCCTGCGACGGCGACGGCTCGCCGCACGGGGTCAAGAAGATGTGGACCAAGGAGGAGGACGACCTGCTGCGGGAGCAGGTGCGGCGCTGCGGCGGCCCGCACAACTGGGACTCCATCTGCCGAGGCCTGCCCGGCCGCAACTCCAAGTCGTGCCGCCTCCGCTGGTGCCAGCACCTCGACCCCAGGGTGGAGGCCGTCAAGCCCTTCACCATCGAGGAGGACATGCTCATCGTCAAGTACCAGGCAACCTACGGCAACCGCTGGTCCACCATCGCCGAGTTCCTCTCCGGCCGCACCGACAACGCCGTCAAGAACCGCTGGAACTCCGTCCTCCGCAAGCGCCAGGAGCACGCGCCCTCCCAGCAGGGCCAGACGCGCCCGTGGGCTCCTTCCGCCGCCCGGCAGGCCGCGGGCCCCGAGGTCACGCCGCGGTGCCTGCCGCTCTTCCCTGGTTCGGCCGAGGGCGTGCCGGACGCTGACACATGTGCGGCGGCAAGGAAGTGCCTCGACCTGTTCCCTCTGGCGCCCGGGGATATCAGGGCCAATGCGGTTGCTGAGGCGCCGCCCGGTGACATGACTTGCGGAGCAGGCGACCCGCTCACCGAGCTGAGGCTCTGGCCGGCGCCGAGGGTGGTGTTCGACGTAATGCCGCTCCAGGCCTACCGGATGTAGATTCTTTCTAGTCTTCTTGCCTAGACCTGGTTGTTCTTTCATCTTACTTTTTTCCTGATCGTGGGGAATTTTCCTAGTGGGATTTGACTTGTAATAGAAGAGCTCTGGCTGATCGTTAATGTTGTTAGGACTCCATTGGATCTTGGTATCAACAGAGCGCTGGATTTTCTTTCTGTAATCGTCTTACTCGCTGGGTAGGTAATCAAGAGAGTTCTGAACTTAGTGTAATGCTTTGTGCTTCTTGATGATCAAGAAAATACATCTTGTAATTTCCATCAAAGTTGTAATCAACGAATCAATCTTTAGCAATTTTCTTGTTCACTGGAGATTACTGAACTTTCTTGCTTGTTGGTTGTTGGAACTTGGAAGTAATCCAGAAAGATTTTACGTTCTTTGTAGTACCTTTTTCTTGCTTGTCGATGCGGTTCAGTTACTCCTGATCTGCTTGGATTCAGTATTTCAGTTACTCATGTTCTTCCAACAAAAAATCGAAAAGTTGCTCATGATCTTCCAGGGCCAAACGCTGTCAAAACAAAGCAGCCTTTTTCAGTTGTTTGCATTGATTCTGAAATTCTGAAACAGCTGGAATTGGAACGCTCGTTTCAGTACTCTTGGCTATTTATTTATTTTTGCAAAAGAAAATAAATACTCGTGGGTATTTCCGAATTTGCTTGCTTGTTGGAAGCATTCACACAGATTATACGTTCTTCGTGTACCATTTTGCGTTTTTCGGCACATGGATCAACGGGAATCAAATTTGTTTTTAGAAAAAAGTGGGAATATATGACCCTTGTTTTTTTTGCGTACGTAGTATTTTCCCCTGAATTCATCTTCTATCTTATACTTAATTTGAAAATTCAAAGCAGATTTCCTTGTTTGCATTAAACTCTGAATTATGAAACAATTCGCCTATGAACCCAATGTTATTGAGCTCACAATCACTAATAGTTTAGCGGTCAGGCTCCCACCTCCTCTATTCCCTTTCCCGACCGATCCCGGCCTTGTTCCTGTTTTCGTGAGTTGGGCCCAGCCTCGGCCCAGTAGCTACCTAGGCTCTATTCCCTTTCCACGTTTTTTTTAGTTTGGGCCTGTTTTTTCCTATTCCGCTAATTCCCTTTCTAGGTCAGCGGCTTTTCAGGGATAGTATGGGCGGGAAATCTCACTTTCAATTGAAATGAACTAGCACTTTCAACTAAAATGAATTGCTACTTCTTAACAGAAAATCAAATTAGCCTATCCCTCTATTCCCTTTCAATTAAATTTTTCTAGAAAAATATTTTTATCACCAAGAAATAGAATACTCAACTAAAATTGATCTACAACTTTTTGATTGAATCAGGAATATTCATTCAATTGATTTACTATAAACAACTATTCCAATTAACGACAAACTTTCCAAAACCATAACATATTTTATTAAAAATATAAACAACTTTTAAATTTGTGAATTCTTCTGAAAATCAGGAATATTTTTTGATAGATGGCATTTGCGTCACGTGCTCGTCCCGGTGTTCGTCCGTCACTACCGCGACGACGTGCGGCTCGACTCACGTCACCCTAAGATAGACAGGGTGGCATCGGTGTCACGTGCTCGTCTCGGCGTCCGTCCGTCGCTACCGCGACGACGTCCGCCTCGACTCGCGTTAACCTAAGATAAACAGGGTGGCATTGGTGTCAAGTGCTCGTCTCGGCATCCGTCCTCCCTACCGCGACGACGTGCGTCTCGACTCGCGTTACCCTAAGATAGACAGGGTGGCATTCGTGTCACATGCTCATCTCGGCGTCCGTCGTCACCGTAGCGACGACGTCCGCCTCGACTCGCTTTACACTAAGATAGACAGGGTGGCGATGGTGCCACATGCTCGTCTCGGCGTCCGTCGTCGCTACAGTGACGACGTCCGCCTCGATTCGCGTAACCCTAAGATAGACAGGGTGACATTAGTGTCACGTGCTCGTCTTGGTGTAGCGACGACGTCTGCCTCGACTCGCGTTAGCCTAACATAGACAGGGTGGCACTCATGTCACGTGCTCGTCCCGGCGTCCGTCATCGCTACCGCGACGACGTCCGCCTCGACTCGTGTTACCCTAAGATAGACAGGGTGGCAGTGGTGCCACATGCTTGTCGCTACCGCGATGACGTCCGCCTCGACTCGCGATACCCTAAGATAGACAGGGCGGCGGTGGTGCCACGTGCTCGTTTCGGCGTCCGTCGTCGCGGTATACCGCGACGACGTCCGCCTCGACTCGCGTTACCCTAAGATAGACAGGGTGGCGGTGGTGCCACGTGCTCGTCTCGGCGTCCGTCGTCGCTACAGTGACGACGTCCGCCTCGACTCGCGTTACCCTAAGATAGACAGGCTGGCAGTGGTGTCACGTGCTCGTCTCGGCGTCCGTCGTCGCTACCACGACGACGTTCGCCTCGACTCGCGTAACCCTAAGATAGACAGGGCGGCATTGATGTCACGTGCTCGTCTCGGTGTCCGACGTCGCTACCGCGACGACGTCCGCCTCAACTCGCGTTACCCTAAGATAGACAGGGTGGCACTCGTGTCATGTGCTCGTCTCGGCGTCGCGACGACGTCCGCCTCGACTCGTGTTACCCTAAGATAGACAGCGAGGCAGTGGTTCCACGTGCTCGTCTCAGCATCCATCGTCTCTACAGCGACGACGTCAGCCTCGACTGCCGTTACCCTAAGATAGACAGGGTGGCAGGGGTGTCACGTGCTCGTCTCGGCGTCCGTCGTCGCTACCGCGACGACGTCCGCCTCGACTCGCGTAACCCTAAGATAGACACGGTGGCATTGGTGTCACGTGCTCGTCTCGGCGTCCGTCGTCGCTACCTCGACGACGTCCGCCTCGACTGGCGTAACCCGAAGATAGACACGGTGGCATTGGTGTCACGTGCTCGTCTCGGCGTCCGTCGTCGCTACCTCGACGACGTCCGCCTCGACTCGCATTACCCTAAGATAGACAGGGTGGCATTCGTGTCACGTGCTCGTCTCGGCCTCCGTCGTCGCTACCGCGACGACGTCCGCCTCGACTCGCGTTACCCTAGGATAGACAGGGTGGCATTCGTGTCACGTGCTCGTCTCGGCGTCCGTCGTCGCCGTAGCGACGACGTCCGCCTCGACTCGCGTTACCCTAAGATAGACAGGGTGGCATTCGTGTCACGTGCTGGTCTCGGCATCCGTCGTCGCTACCGCGACGACGTCCGCCTTGACTCGCTTTACACTAAGATAGACAGGGTGGCGATGGTGCCACATGCTCATCTCGGCGTCCGTCGTCGCTACAGTGACGACGTCCGCCTCGATTCGCGTAACCCTAAGATAGACAGGGTGGCATTAGTGTCACGTGCTCGTCTTGGCGTAGCCACGACGTCCGCCTCGACTCGCGTTAGCCTAACATAGACATGGATGCACTCGTGTCACGTGCTCGTCTCGGCGTACGTCCTCGCTACCGCGACGACGTCCGCCTCGACTCGCGTTAGCCTAACATAGACATGGATGCACTCGTGTCACGTGCTCGTCTCGGCGTCCGTCCTCGCTACCGCGACGACGTCCGCCTCGACTCGCGTTACCCTAAGATAGACAGGGTGGAAGTGGTGCCACGTGCTTGTCGCTACCGCAACGACGTCCGCCTCGACTCGCGTTACCCTAAGATAAACAGGGCGGCGGTGATGCCACGTGCTCGTCTCGGCGTCCGTCCTCGCGGTATACCGCGACGACGTCCGCCTCGACTCGCGTTACCCTAAGATAGACAGGGTGGCGGTGGTGCCACGTGCTCGTCTCGGCGTCCGTCGTCGCTACAGTGACGACGTCCGCCTCGACTCGCGTTACCCTAAGATACACAGGCTGGCAGTGGTGTCACGTGCTCGTCTCGGCGTCCGTCGTCGCTACCACGACGACGTCCGCCTCGACTCGTGTAACCCTAAGATAGACAGGGTGGCATTGGTGTCACATGCTCGTCTCGGTGTCCGTCGTCGCAACAACGACGACGTCCGCCTCGACTCGCGTAACCCTAAGATAGACAGGGTGGCATTGGTGTCACGTGCTCGTCTCGGCGTCCGTCGTCGCTACCGCGACGACGTCCGCCTCGACTCATGTTACCCTAAGATAGACAGGGTGCCACTCGTGTCATGTGCTCGTCTCGGCGTCCGTCGTCACTACCGCGACGACGCCCGACTCGACTTGCGTTACCCTAAGATAGACAGGGTGGTAGTGGTTCCACGTGCTCGTCTCAGCGTTCGTCGTCGCTACAGCAACGACGTCAGCCTCGACTGTCGTTACCCTAAGATATACAGGGTGGCAGGGGTGTCACGTGCTCGTCTCGGCGTCCGTCGTCGCTACAGTGACGACGTCCGCCTCGATTCGTGTAACCCTAAGATAGACAGGGTTACATTAGTGTCACGTGCTCGTCTGGGCGTAGCGACGACGTCCGCCTCGACTCGCGTTAGCCTAACATAGACAGGGTGGCACTCGTGTCACGTGCTCGTCCCGGCGTCCGTCCTCGCTACCGCGACGACGTCCGCCTCAACTCGTGTTACCCTAAGATAGACAGGGTGGTAGTGGTGCCACGTGCTTGTCGCTACCGCGACGACGTCCGCCTCGACTCGCGTTACCCTAAGATAGACAGGGCGGCGGTGGTGCCACGTGCTCGTCTCGGCGTCCGTCGTCGCGGTATACCGCGACGACGTCCACCTCGACTCGCGTTACCCTAAGATAGACAGGGTGGCGGTGGTGCCACGTGCTCGTCTCGGCGTCCGTCGTCGCTACAGTGACGACGTCCGCTTCGACTCGTGTTACCCTAAGATAGACAGGCTGGCAGTGGTGTCACGTGCTCGTCTCGGCGTCCATCGTCGCTACCACGACGACGTTCGCCTCGACTCGCGTAACCCTAAGATAGACAGGGCGGCATTAGTGTCACGTGCTCGTCTCGGTGTCCGTCGTCGCTACCGCGACGACGTCCGCCTCAACTCGCGTTACCCTAAGATAGACAGGGTGGCACTCGTGTCATGTGCTCATCTCGGCATCCGTCGTCGCTACCGCGACGACGTCCGCCTCGACTCGTGTTACCTTAAGATAGACAGGGTGGCAGTGGTTCCACGTGCTCGTCTCAGCATCCATCGTCGCTACAGCGACGACGTCAGCCTCGACTGCCGTTACCCTAAGATAGACAGGGTGGCAGGGGTGTCACGTGCTCGTCTCGGCGTCCGTCGTCGCTACCGCGACGACGTCCGCCTCGACTCGCGTAACCCTAAGATAGACACGATGGCATTGGTGTCACATGCTCGTCTCGGCGTCTGTCGTGGCTACGACGACGACGTCCGCCTCGACTTGCGTAACCCTAAGATAGACAGGGTGGCATTGGTGTCACGTGCTCGTCTCGGCGTCCGTCGTCGCTACCGCGACGACGTCCGCCTCGACTCGTGTTACCCTAAGATAGACAGGGTGGCACTCGTGTCATGTGCTCGTCTCGGCGTCCGTCGTCGCTACCGCGACGACGCCCGCCTCGACTCGCGTTACCCTAAGATAGACAGGGTGGCAGTGGTTCCACGTGCTCGTCTCAGCGTTCGTCGTCGCTACAGCAACGACGTCAGCCTCGACTGTCGTTACCCTAAGATATACAGGGTGGCAGGGGTGTCACATCCTCGTCTCGGCGTCCGTCGTCGCTATAGTGACGACGTCCGCCTCAATTCGCGTAACCCTAAGATAGACATGGCTACATTAGTGTCACGTGCTCGTCTTGGCGTAGCGACGACGTCCGCCTCGACTCGCGTTAGCCTAACATAGACAGGGTGGCACTCGTGTCACGTGCTCGTCCCGGCGTCCGTCATCGCTACCGCGACGACGTCCGCCTCGACTCGTGTTACCCTAAGATAGACAGGGTGGTAGTGGTGCCACGTGCTTGTCGCTACCGCGACGACGTCCGCCTCGACTCGCGTTACCCTAAGATAGACAGGGCGGCGGTGGTGCCACGTGCTCGTCTCGGCGTCCGTCGTCGCGGTATACCGCGACGACGTCCACCTCGACTCGCGTTACCCTAAGATAGACAGGGTGGCGGTGGTGCCACGTGCTCGTCTCGGCGTCCGTCGTCGCTACAGTGACGACGTCCGCCTCGACTCGTGTTACCCTAAGATAGACAGGCTGGCAGTGGTGTCACGTGCTCGTCTCGGCGTCCATCGTCGCTACCACGACGACGTTCGCCTCGACTCGCGTAACCCTAAGATAGGCAGGGCGGCATTGGTGTCACGTGCTCGTCTCGGTGTCCGTCGTCGCTACCGCGACGACGTCCGCCTCAACTCGCGTTACCCTAAGATAGACAGGGTGGCACTCGTGTCATGTGCTCGTCTCGGCATCCGTCGTCGCTACCGCGACGACGTCTGCCTCGACTCGTGTTACCTTAAGATAGACAGGGTGGCAGTGATTCCACGTGCTCGTCTCAGCATCCATCGTCGCTACAGCGACGACGTCAGCCTCGACTGCCGTTACCCTAAGATAAACAGGGTGGCAGGGGTGTCACGTGCTCGTCTCGGCGTCCGTCGTCGCTACCGCGACGACGTCCGCCTCGACTCGCGTAACACTAAGATAGACACGGTGGCATTGGTGTCACGTGCTCGTCTCGGCGTCCGTCGTCGCTACCTCGACGACGTCCGCCTCGACTTGCGTAACCCGAAGATAGACACGGTGGCATTGGTGTCGCGTGCTCGTCTCGGCGTCCGTTGTCGCTACCTTGACGACGTCCGCCTCGACTCGCATTACCCTAAGATAGACAGGGTGGCATTCGTGTCACGTGCTCGTCTCGGCCTCCGTTGTCGCCACCGCGACGACGTCCGCCTCGACTCGCGTTACCCTAGGATAGACAGGGTGGCATTCGTGTCACGTGCTCGTCTCGGCATCCGTCGTCGTCGTAGCGACAACGTCCGCCTCGACTCGCTTTACCCTAAGATAGACAGGGTGGCATTCGTGTCACGTGCTCGTCTCGGCATCCGTCGTCGCTACCGCGACGATGTCCGCCTCGACTCGCTTTACACTAAGATAGACAGGGTGGCGATGGTGCCACATGCTCATCTCGGCGTCCGTCGTCGCTACAGTGACGACGTCCGCCTCGATTCGCGTAACTCTAAGATAGACAGGGTGGCATTAGTGTCACGTGCTCGTCTTGGCGTTGCGACGACGTCCGCCTCAACTCGCGTTAGCCTAACATAGACAGGGTGGCACTCGTGTCACGTGCTCGTCTCGGCGTCCGTCATCGCTACTGCGACGACGTCCGCCTCGACTCGCGTTACCCTAAGATAGACAGGGTGGAAGTGGTGCCACGTGCTTGTCGCTACCGCAACGACGTCCGCCTCGACTCGCGTTACCCTAAGATAAACAGGGCGGCGGTGGTGCCACGTGCTCGTCTCGGCGTCCGTCCTCGCGGTATACCGCGACGACGTCCGCCTCGACTCGCGTTACCCTAAGATAGACAGGGTGGCGGTGGTGCCACGTGCTTGTCTCGGCGTCCGTCGTCGCTACAGTGACGACGTCCACCTCGACTCGCGTTACCCTAGGATACACAGGCTGGCAGTGGTGTCACGTGCTCGTCTCGGCGTCCGTCGTCGCTACCACGACGACGTCCGCCTCGACTCGTGTAACCCTAAGATAGATAGGGTGGCATTGGTGTCACATGCTCGTCTCGGCGTCCGTCGTCGCTACCGCGACGACGTCCGCCTCAACACGCGTGACCCTAAGATAGACAGGGTGGCACCCGTGTCATGTGCTCGTCCCGGCGTCCGTCGTCGCTACCGCGATGACGTCCGCCTCGACTTGCGTTACCCTAAGATAGACAGGGTGGCAGTGGTTCCACGTGCTCGTCTCAGCGTCCGTCGTCGCTACAGCGATGACGTCAGCCTCGACTTCCGTTACCCTAAGATAGACAGGGTGGCACGGGTGTCACATGCTCGTCTCGGCGTCCGTCGTCGCTACCGCGATGACGTCCGCCTCGACTCGCGTAACCCAAAGATAGACACGGTGGCATTGGTGTCACGTGCTCGTCTCGGCGTCCGTCGTCGCTACCTCGATGACGTCCGCCTCGACTCGCATTACCCTAAGATAGACAGGGTGGCATTCGTGTCACGTGCTCGTCTCGGCCTCCGTCGTCGCCGTAGCGACGACGTCCGCCTCGACTCGCGTTACCCTCAGATAGACAGGGTGGCATTCGTGTCACGTGCTCGTCTCGGCATCCGTCGTCGCTACCGCGACGACGTCCGCCTCGACTCGCTTTACACTAAGATAGACAGGGTGGCGATGGTGCCACAAGCTCGTCTCGGCGTCCGTCGTCGCTACAGTGACGACGTCCGCCTTGATTCGCGTTACCCTAAGATAGACAGGGTGGCATTAGTGTCATGTGCTCGTCTCGGCGTAGCGACGACGTCCGCCTCGACTCGTGTTAGCCAAACATAGACAGGGTGGCACTCGTGTCACGTGCTCATGTCGGCGTCCGTCATCACTACTGTGATGACGTCCGCCGCGACTCGCGTTACCCTAAGATAGACAGGGTGGTAGTGGTGCCACGTGCTTGTCGCTACCGCGACGACGTCCGCCTCGACTCGCGTTACCCTAAGATAGACAGGGCAGCGGTGGTGCCACGTGCTCGTCTCACCGTCCGTCGTCGCTACAGCGACGACGTCCGCCTCGACTCGCGTTACCCTATGATAGACAGGGTGGCACTCGTGTCATGTGCTCGTCTCGGCGTCCGTCGTCGCTACCGCAACGACGTCCGCCTCGACTCGCGTTACCCTAAGATAGACAGGGTGGCAGTGGTTCCACGTGCTCGTCTCAGCGTCCGTCGTCGCTACAGCGACGACGTCAGCCTCGACTGCCGTTACCCTAAGATAGACAGGGTGGCAGGGGTGTCACGTGCTCGTTTCGGCGTCCGTCGTCGCTACCGCGACGACGTCCGCCTAACCTCGCGTGACCCTAAGATAGACAGGGTGGCACCCGTGTCATGTGCTCGTCCCGGCGTCCGTCGTCTCTACCGCGACGACGTCCGCCTCGACTCACGTTACCCTAAGATAGACAGGGTGGCAGTGGTTCCACGTGCTCGTCTCAGCGTCCGTCGTCGCTACAGCGACGACGTCAGCCTCGACTTCCGTTACCCTAAGATAGACAGGGTGGCAGGGGTGTCACATGCTCGTCTCGGCGTCCGTCGTCGCTTCCGCGATGACGTCCGACTCGACTCGCGTAACCCAAAGATAGACACGGTGGCATTGGTGTCACGTGCTCGTCTCGGCGTCCGTCGTCGCTACAGTGACGACGTCCGCCTCGACTCGCGTTACCCTAAGATAGACAGGCTGGCAGTGGTGTCACGTGCTCGTCTCGGCGTCCGTCGTCGCTACCACGACGACGTCCGCATCGACTCGCGTAACCCTAAGATAGACAGGGTTGCATTGGTATCACGTGCTCGTCTCGGCATCCATCGTCGCTACCGCGACGACGTCCGCCTCGACTCGCGTTACCCTAAGATAGACAGGGTGGCACTCGTGTCATGTGCTCGTCTCGGCGTCCGTCGTCGCTACCGCAACGACGTCCGCCTCGACTCGCGTTACCCTAAGATAGACAGGGTGGCAGTGGTTCCACGTGCTCATCTCAGCGTCCGTCGTCGCTACAGCGACGACGTCAGCCTCGACTGCCGTTACCCTAAGATAGACAGGGTGGCAGGGGTGTCACGTGCTCGTCTCGGCGTCCGTCGTCGCTACCGCGACGACGTCCGCCTAACCTCGCGTGACCCTAAGATAGACAGGGCGGCGGTGGTGCCACGTGCTCGTCTCGGCGTCCGTCGTCGCTACAGTGACGACGTCCGCCTCGACTCGCGTTACCCTAAGATAGACAGGCTGGCAGTGGTGTCATGTGCTCGTCTCGGCGTCCGTCGTCGCTACCACGACGATGTCCGCCTCGACTCGCGTAACCCTAAGATAGACAGGGTTGCATTGGTATCACGTGCTCGTCTCGGCATCCATCGTCGCTACCGCGACGACGTCCGCCTCGACTCGCGTTACCCTCAGATAGACAGGGTGGCAGTGGTTCCACGTGCTCGTCTCAGCGTCCGTCGTCGCTACAGCGACGACGTCAGCCTCGACTTCCGTTACCCTAAGATAGACAGGGTGGCAGGGGTGTCACATGCTCGTCTCGGCGTCCGTCGTCGCTACCGCGATGACGTCCGCCTCGACTCGCGTAACCCAAAGATAGGCACGGTGGCATTGGTGTCACGTGCTCGTCTCGGCGTCCGTCGTCGCTACCTCGACGACGTCGGCCTCGACTCGCATTACCCTAAGATAGACAGGGTGGCATTCGTGTCACGTGCTCGTCTCGGCGTCCGTCGTCGCTACCGCGACGACGTCCGCCTCGACTCGCGTTACCCTAAGATAGACAGGGCGGCGGTGGTGCCACGTGCTCGTCTCGGCGTCCGTCGTCGCTACAGTGACGACGTCCGCCTCGACTCGCGTTACCCTAAGATAGACAGGCTGGCAGTGGTGTCACGTGCTCGTCTCGGCGTCCGTCGTCGCTACCACGACGACGTCCGCCTCGACTCGCGTAACCCTAAGATAGACAGGGTTGCATTGGTATCACGTGCTAGTCTCGGCATCCATCGTCGCTACCGCGACGACGTCCGCCTCGACTCGCGTTACCCTAAGATAGACAGGGTGGCACTCGTGTCATGTGCTCGTCTCGGCGTCCGTCGTCGCTACCGCAACGACGTCCGCCTCGACTCGCGTTACCCTAAGATAGACAGGGTGGCAGTGGTTCCACGTGCTCGTCTCAGCGTCCGTCGTCGCTACAGCGACGACGTCAGCCTCGACTGCCGTTACCCTAAGATAGACAGGGTGGCAGGGGTGTCACGTGCTCGTCTCGGCGTCCGTCGTCGCTACCGCGACGACGTCCGCCTAACCTCGCGTGACCCTAAGATAGACAGGGTGGCACCCTTGTCATGTGCTCGTCCCGACGTCCGTCGTCGCTACCGCGACGACGTCCGCCTCGACTCGCGTTACCCTAAGATAGACAGGGTGGCACTCGTGTCATGTGCTCGTCTCGGCGTCCGTCGTCGCTACCGCAACGACGTCCGCCTCGACTCGCGTTACCCTAAGATAGACAGGGTGGCAGTGGTTCCACGTGCTCGTCTCAGCGTCCGTCGTCGCTACAGCGACGACGTCAGCCTCGACTGCCGTTACCCTAAGATAGACAGGGTGGCAGGGGTGTCACGTGCTCGTCTCGGCGTCCGTCGTCGCTACCGCGACGACGTCCGCCTAACCTCGCGTGACCCTAAGATAGACAGGGTGGCACCCTTGTCATGTGCTCGTCCCGACGTCCGTCGTCGCTACCGCGACGACGTCCGCCTCGACTCGCGTTACCCTAAGATAGACAGGGTGGCAGTGGTTCCACGTGCTCGTCTCAGCGTCCGTCGTCGCTACAGCGACGACGTCAGCCTCGACTTCCGTTACCCTAAGATAGACAGGGTGGCAGGGGTGTCACATGCTCGTCTCGGCGTCCGTCGTCGCTACCGCGATGACGTCCGCCTCGACTCGCATTACCCTAAGATAGACAGGGTGGCATTCGTGTCACGTGCTCGTCTCGGCCTCCGTCGTCGCGGTAGCGACGACGTCCGCCTCGACTCGCGTTACCCTAAGATAGACAGGGCGGCGGTGGTGCCACGTGCTCGTCTCGGCGTCCGTCGTCGCTACAGTGACGACGTCCGCCTCGACTCGCGTTACCCTAAGATAGACAGGCTGGCAGTGGTGTCACGTGCTCGTCTCGGCGTCCGTCGTCGCTACCACGACGACGTCCGCCTCGACTCGCGTAACCCTAAGATAGACAGGGTTGCATTGGTATCACGTGCTCGTCTCGGCATCCATCGTCGCTACCGCGACGACGTCCGCCTCGACTCGCGTTACCCTAAGATAGACAGGGTGGCACTCGTGTCATGTGCTCGTCTCGGCGTCCGTCGTCGCTACCGCCACGACGTCCGCCTCGACTCGCGTTACCCTAAGATAGACAGGGTGGCAGTGGTTCCACGTGCTCGTCTCAGCGTCCGTCGTCGCTACAGTGACGACGTCAGCCTCGACTGCCGTTACCCTAAGATAGACAGGGTGGCAGGGGTGTCACGTGCTCGTCTCGGAGTCCGTCGTCGCTATCGCAGCAACGTCCGCCTCGACTCGCGTAACCCTAAGATAGACACGGTGGCATTGGTATCACGTGCTCGTCTCGGCGTCCGTCGTCGCTACATCGACGACATCCGCCTCGACTCGCGTAACCCTAAGATAGACACGGTGGCATTGGTGTCACGTGCTCGTCTCGGCGTCCGTCGTCGCTACCTCGACGACGTCCGCCTCGACTTGCATTACCCTAAGATAGAGAGGGTGGCATTCGTGTCACGTGCTCGTCTCGGCCTCCGTCGTCTCTACCGCGACGACGTCCGCCTCGACTCGCGTTACCCTAGTATAGATAGGGTAGCGGTGGTGCCACGTGCTCGTCTCGGCGTCCGTCGTCACTACAGTGACAACACCCACCTCGACTCGCGTTACCCTAAGATATACAGGGTGGCAGTGGTGTCACGTGCTCGTCTCGGCGTCCCTCCTCGCTACCGCGACAACGTCCGCCTCGACTCGCGTCACCCTAAGATAGACAGGGTGGCAGTGGTGTCACGTTCTCGTCTCGACGTCCGTCGTCGCTACAGTGACGACATCCACCTTGACTCGTGTTACCCTAAGATAGAAAGGGTGGCAGTGGTGTCACGTGCTCGTCTCGGCATCCGTCATCGCTACCGCGACGATGTCCGCCTCGACTCGCGTTACCCTAAGATAGACAGGGTGGCATTCGTGTCACGTACTCGTCTCGGCGTCCGTCGTCGCCGTAGCGACAACGTCCGCCTCGACTCGCTTTACCCTAAGATAGACAGGGTGGCGATGGTGCCACATGCTCGTCTCGGCGTCCATCGTTGCTACAGTGACGACGTCCGCCTCAATTCGCGTAACCCTAAGATAGACAGGGTGGCATTAGTGTCACGTCCTTGTCTTGGCGTAGCGACGACGTCTGCCTCGACTCGCGTTAGCCTAAGATAGACAGGGTGGCACTCGTGTCACGTGCTCGTCTCGGCGTCCGTCATTGCTACCGCGATGACGTCCGCCTCGACTCGCGTTATCCTAAGATAGACAGGGTGGCAGTGGTGTCACGTGTTTATCGCTACCGCCACGACGTCCGCCTCGACTCGCGTTACCCTAAGATAGACAGGGCGGCGGTGGTGCCACGTGCTCGTCTCGGCGTCCGTCGTCGCTACCGCGATGACATCCGCCTCGACTCGCGTTATCCTAAGAAAGACAGGGCGGCGGTGGTGCCACGTGCTCGTCTCGGCGTCCGTCGTCGCTACAGTGACGACGTCCGCCTCGACTCGCGTTACCCTAAGATAGACAGGCTGGCAGTGGTGTCACGTGCTCGTCTCGGCATCCGTCGTCGCTACCACGACGACGTCTGCCTCGACTCGAGTAACCCTAAGATAGACAGGGTGGCATTGGTGTCACGTGCTCGTCTCGGCGTCCGTCGTCGTCGCTACCGCGACGACGTCCGTCTCGACTCGCGTTACCCTAAGACAGGGTGGCAGTGGTTCCACGTGCTCGTCTCAGCGTCCGTCGTCGCTACATCGACGACGTCAGCCTCGACTGCCGTTACCCTAAGATAGACAGGGTGGCAGGGGTGTCACGTGCTCGTCTCGGCGTCCGTCGTCGCTACCGCGACGACGTCCGCCTCGACTCGTGTAACCCTAAGATAGACACGGTGGCATTGGTGTCACGTGCTCGTCTCAGCGTCCTTCGTCGGTACCTCGACGACGTCCGCCTCGACTCACGTAACCCTAAGATAGACACGGTGTTATTGGTGTCACGTGCTCGTCTCGGCGTCCGTCGTCGCTACCTCGACGACGTCCGCCTCGACTCGCATTACCCTAAACGGTGGCATTCGTGTCACGTGCTCGTCTCGGCATCCGACGTTGCTACCGCGACGACGTGTGCCTCGACTCGCGTTACCCTAAGATAGACAGGGTGGCATTCGTGTCACGTGCTCGTCTCGGCGTCCGTCGTCGCCGTAGCGATGACGTCCGCCTCGACTCGCGTTACCCTAAGATAGACAGGGTGGCATTCGTGTCACGTGCTCGTCTCGGCATCCGTCGTCGCTACCGCGACGACGTCCGCCTCGACTCACTTTACACTAAGGTAGACAGGGTGGCGATGGTGCCACATCCTCGTCTCGGCGTCCGTCGTCACTACAGTGACGACGTCCGCCTCGATTCGCGTAACCCTAAGATAGACAGGGTGGTATTAGTGTCACGTGCTCGTCTCGGCGTAGCGACGACGTCCACCTCGACTCGCGTTAGCCTAACATAGACAGGGTGGCACTCGTGTCACGTGCTCGTCTCGGTGTCCGTCATTGCTACCGACGTCCGCCTCGACTCGCGTTACCCTAAGATAGACAGGGTGGCAGTGTTGCCACGTGCTTGTCGCTACCTCGACGACGTCCGCCTCGACTCGCATTACCCTAAGATAGACAGGGTGGCATTCGTGTCACGTGCTCGTCTCGGCGTCCGTCGTCGCTACCGCGACGACGTCCGCCTCGACTCGCGTTACCCTAAGATAGACAGGGCGGCGGTGGTGCCACGTGCTCGTCTCGGCGTCCGTCGTCGCTACAGTGACGACGTCCGCCTCGACTCGCGTTACCCTAAGATAGACAGGCTGGCAGTGGTGTCACGTGCTCGTCTCGGCGTCCGTCGTCGCTACCACGACGACGTCCGCCTCGACTCGCGTAACCCTAAGATAGACAGGGTTGCATTGGTATCACGTGCTCGTCTCGGCATCCATCGTCGCTACCGCGACGACGTCCGCCTCGACTCGCGTTACCCTAAGATAGACAGGGTGGCACTCGTGTCATGTGCTCGTCTCGACGTCCGTCGTCGCTACCGCAACGACGTCCGCCTCGACTCGCGTTACCCTAAGATAGACAGGGTGGCAGTGGTTCCACGTGCTCGTCTCAGCGTCCGTCGTCGCTACAGCGACGACGTCAGCCTCGACTGCCGTTACCCTAAGATAGACAGGGTGGCAGGGGTGTCACGTGCTCGTCTCGGCGTCCGTCATCGCTACCGCGACGACGTCCGCCTAACCTCGCGTGACCCTAAGATAGACAGGGTGGCACCCTTGTCATGTGCTCGTCCCGGCGTCCGTCGTCGCTACCGCGACAACGTCCGCCTCGACTCGCGTTACCCTAAGATAGACAGGGTGGCAGTGGTTCCACGTGCTCGTCTCAGCGTCCGTCGTCGCTACAGCGACGACGTCAGCCTCGACTTCCGTTACCCTAAGATAGACAGGGTGGCAGGGGTGTCACATGCTCGTCTCGGCGTCCGTCGTCGCTACCGCGATGACGTCCGCCTCGACTCGCATTACCCTAAGATAGACAGGGTGGCATTCGTGTCACGTGCTCGTCTCGGCCTCCGTCGTCGCTACCGCGACGACGTCCGCCTCGACTCGCGTTACCCTAAGATAGACAGGGCGGCGGTGGTGCCACGTGCTCGTCTCGGCGTCCGTCGTCGCTACAGTGACGACGTCCGCCTCGACTCGCGTTACCCTAAGATAGACAGGCTGGCAGTGGTGTCACGTGCTCGTCTCGGCGTCCGTCGTCGCTACCACGACGATGTCCGCCTCGACTCGCGTAACCCTAAGATAGACAGGGTTGCATTGGTATCACGTGCTCGTCTCGGCATCCATCGTCGCTACCGCGACGACGTCCGCCTCGACTCGCGTTACCCTAAGATAGACAGGGTGGCACTCGTGTCATGTGCTCGTCTCGGCGTCCGTCGTCGCTACCGCCACGACGTCCGCCTCGACTCGCGTTACCCTAAGATAGACAGGGTGGCAGTGGTTCCACGTGCTCGTCTCAGCGTCCGTCGTCGCTACAGTGACGACGTCAGCCTCGACTGCCGTTACCCTAAGATAGACAGGGTGGCAGGGGTGTCACGTGCTCGTCTCGGAGTCCGTCGTCGCTATCGCAGCAACGTCCGCCTCGACTCGCGTAACCCTAAGATAGACACGGTGGCATTGGTATCACGTGCTCGTCTCGGCGTCCGTCGTCGCTACATCGACGACATCCGCCTCGACTCGCGTAACCCTAAGATAGACACGGTGGCATTGGTGTCACGTGCTCGTCTCGGCGTCCGTCGTCGCTACCTCGACGACGTCCGCCTCGACTTGCATTACCCTAAGATAGAGAGGGTGGCATTCGTGTCACGTGCTCGTCTCGGCCTCCGTCGTCTCTACCGCGACGACGTCCGCCTCGACTCGCGTTACCCTAGTATAGATAGGGTAGCGGTGGTGCCACGTGCTCGTCTCGGCGTCCGTCGTCGCTACAGTGACAACATCCACCTCGACTCGCGTTACCCTAAGATAGACAGGGTGGCAGTGGTGTCACGTGCTCGTCTCGGCGTCCCTCCTCGCTACCGCGACAACGTCCGCCTCGACTCGCGTAACCCTAAGATAGACAGGGTGGCAGTGGTGTCACATTCTCGTCTCGACGTCCGTCGTCGCTACAGTGACGACATCCACCTTGACTCGTGTTACCCTAAGATAGAAAGGGTGGCAGTGGTGTCACGTGCTCGTCTCGGCATCCGTCATCGCTACCGCGACGATGTCCGCCTCGACTCGCGTTACCCTAAGATAGACAGGGTGGCATTCGTGTCACGTACTCGTCTCGGCGTCCGTCGTCGCCGTAGCGACAACGTCCGCCTCGACTCGCTTTACCCTAAGATAGACAGGGTGGCGATGGTGCCACATGCTCGTCTCGGCGTCCATCGTTGCTACAGTGACGACGTCCGCCTCAATTCGCGTAACCCTAAGATAGACAGGGTGGCATTAGTGTCACGTCCTTGTCTTGGCGTAGCGACGACGTCTGCCTCGACTCGCGTTAGCCTAAGATAGACAGGGTGGCACTCGTGTCACGTGCTCGTCTCGGCGTCCGTCATTGCTACCGCGATGACGTCCGCCTCGACTCGCGTTATCCTAAGATAGACAGGGTGGCAGTGGTGTCACGTGTTTATCGCTACCGCCACGACGTCCACCTCGACTCGCGTTACCCTAAGATAGACAGGGCGGCGGTGGTGCCACGTGCTCGTCTCGGCGTCCGTCGTCGCTACCGCGATGACATCCGCCTCGACTCGCGTTATCCTAAGAAAGACAGGGCGGCGGTGGTGCCACGTGCTCGTCTCGGCGTCCGTCGTCGCTACAGTGACGACGTCCGCCTCGACTCGCGTTACCCTAAGATAGACAGGCTGGCAGTGGTGTCACGTGCTCGTCTCGGCATCCGTCGTCGCTACCATGACGACGTCTGCCTCGACTCGAGTAACCCTAAGATAGACAGGGTGGCATTGGTGTCACGTGCTCGTCTCGGCGTCCGTCGTCGTCGCTACCGCGACGACGTCCGCCTCGACTCGCGTTACCCTAAGACAGGGTGGCAGTGGTTCCACGTGCTCGTCTCAGCGTCCGTCGTCGCTACATCGACGACGTCAGCCTCGACTGTCGTTACCCTAAGATAGACAGGGTGGCAGGGGTGTCACGTGCTCGTCTCGGCGTCCGTCGTCGCTACCGCGACGACGTCCGCCTCGACTCGTGTATCCCTAAGATAGACACGGTGGCATTGGTGTCACGTGCTCGTCTCAGCGTCCTTCGTCGGTACCTGGACGACGTCCGCCTCGACTCACGTAACCCTAAGATAGACACGGTGTTATTGGTGTCACGTGCTCGTCTCGGCGTCCGTCGTCGCTACCTCGACGACGTCCGCCTCGACTCGCATTACCCTAAACGGTGGCATTCGTGTCACGTGCTCGTCTCGGCATCCGACGTTGCTACCGCGACGACGTGTGCCTCGACTCGCGTTACCCTAAGATAGACAGGGTGGCATTCGTGTCACGTGCTCGTCTCGGCGTCCGTCGTCGCCGTAGCGATGACGTCCGCCTCGACTCGCGTTACCCTAAGATAGACAGGGTGGCATTCGTGTCACGTGCTCGTCTCGGCATCCGTCGTCGCTACCGCGACGACGTCCGCCTCGACTCACTTTACACTAAGGTAGACAGGGTGGCGATGGTGCCACATCCTCGTCTCGGCGTCCGTCGTCACTACAGTGACGACGTCCGCCTCGATTCGCGTAACCCTAAGATAGACAGGGTGGTATTAGTGTCACGTGCTCGTCTCGGCGTAGCGACGACGTCCACCTCGACTCGCGTTAGCCTAACATAGACAGGGTGGCACTCGTGTCACGTGCTCGTCTCGGTGTCCGTCATTGCTACCGACGTCCGCCTCGACTCGCGTTACCCTAAGATAGACAGGGTGGCAGTGTTGCCACGTGCTTGTCGCTACCGCGGCGATGTCCGCCTCGACTCGCGTTACCCTAAGATAGACAGGGCGGCAGTGGTGCCACGTGCTCGTCTTGGCGTCCGTCGTCGCTACAGTGACGACGTCTGCCTCGACTCGCGTTACATTAATATAGACAGGGCGGCGGTGGTGCCACGTGCTCGTCTCGGCGTCCGTCGTCGCTACAGTGACGACGTCCGCCTCGACTCGTGTTACCCTAAGATAGACAGGGTGGCAGTAGTGTGACGTGCTCGTCTCGGCGTCCGTCATCGCTACCGCTACGACGTCCGCCTCGACTCGCGTAACCCTAAGATAGACAGGGTGGCTGTGGTGTCACGTTCTCGTCTCGGCGTCCGTCGTCGCTACAGTGACGACATCCACCTCGACTCGCGTTACCCTAAGATAGACAGGGTAGCAGTGGTGTCACGTGCTCGAATCGAAGTCCGTCATCGCTACCGCGACGACGTTCGCCTCGACTCGCGTTACCCTAAGATAGACAGGGTAGCATTCGTGTCACGTGCTCGTCTCGGCGTCCGTCGTCGCCGTAGCGACGACGTCCGCCTCGACTCGCGTTACTCTAAGATAGACAGGGTGGCATTCGTGTCACGTGCTCGTCTCGGCATCCGTCGTCGCTACCGCGACGACGTGCGCCTCGACTCGCTTTACCCTAAGATAGACAGGGTGGCGATGGTGCCACATGCTCGTCTCGGCGTCCGTCGTCGCTATAGTGAAGACGCCCGCCTCGATTCGCGTAACCCTAAGATAGACAGGGTGGCATTAGTGTCACGTGCTCGTCTCGGTGTAGCGACGACGTCCGCCTCGACTCGCGTTAGCCTGAGATAGACAGGGTGGCACTCGTGTCACGTGCTCGTCTCGGCGTAGCGACAACGTCCGCCTCGACTCGCGTTACCCTAAGATAAACAGGGTGGCAGTGGTGTCACGTGTTTATCGCAACCGCGATGACGTCCGCTTCGACTCGCATTACCCTAAGATAGACAGGGCGGCGGTGGTGCCAGGTGCTCGTCTCGGCGTCCGTCGTTGCTACCGCGACGACGTCCGCCTCGACTCGTGTTACACTAAGATAGACAGGGCGGCGGTGGTCCCACGTGCTTGTCTCGGCGCCCGTCGTCGCTACCGCAACGACGTCCGTCTCGACTCGCGTTACCCTAAGATAGACAGGGTGGCGGTGGTGCCACATGCTCATCTCGGCGTCTGTCGTCGCTACAGTGACGACGTCCGCCTCGACTCGCGTTACCCTAAGATAGACAGGCTGGCAGTGGTGTCACGTGCTCGTCTCGGCGTCCGTCATCGCTACCGCAACGACGTCCGCCTCGACTCGCGTTACCCTAAGATAGACAGGGTGGCACTCGTGTCACGTGCTCGTCTCGGCGTCCGTCGTCGCTACCGCGACGACGTCCGCCTCGACTCGCATTACCCTAAGATAGACAGGGTGGCAGTGGTGCCATGTGCTTGTCTCGGCGTCCGTCGTCGCTATAGCAATGACGTCAGCCTCGAGTGCCGTTACCCTAAGATAGACAGGGTGGTAGGGGTGTCCCGTGCTCGTCTCGGCGTCCGTCATCGCTACCGCGATGACGTCCGCCTCGACTCGCGTAACCCTAAGATAGACACGATGGCATTGGTGTCACATGCTCGTCTCGGCGTCCATCGTCGCTACCTCGACGACGTCCGCCTCGACTCGAGTTACCCTAAGATAGACAGGGTGGCATTCGTGTCACGTGCTCGTCTCGGCCTTCGTCGTCGCTACCGCGACGACGTCCGCCTCGACTCACGTTTCCCTAAGATAGACAGACGATGTCCGCCTCGACTCGCGTTACCCTAAAATAGACAGGGTGGCGGTGGTGCCACGTGCTCGTCTCGGCGTCTGTCGTCGCTACAGTGACGACATCCGCCTCGACTCGCGTTACCCTAAGATAGAAAGGGTGGCAGTGGCGTCACGTGCTTGTCTCGGCGTCCGTCATCGGTACCGCGACGACATCCGCCTCGACTCGCGTAACCCTAAGATAGACAGGGTGGCAGTGGTGTCACGTTCTCGTCTCGGCGTCCGTCGTCGCTACGGCGACGACGTCCGCCTCGACTCGCATAACCTTAAGATAGATAGGGTGGCACTCGTGTCATGTGCTCGTCTAGGCGTCCGTCGTCACTACCGCGACGACGTCCGCCTCGACTCGCGTTACCCTAAGATAGACAGGGTGGCAGTGGTGCCACGTGCTCGTCGCTACCGCGACGACGTCCGCCTCGACTCGCGTTACCCTAAGATAGACAGGGTGGCAGTGGTGCCACGTGCTCGTCTTGGCGTCCGTCGTCGCTACAGCGACGACGTTCGCCTCGAGTCGCGTTACCCTAAGCTAGACAGGGTGGCAGGGGTGTCACGTGCTCGTCTCGGCGTCCGTCGTCGCTACCGCGACGACGTCCGCCTCGACTCGCGTAACCCTAAGATAGACACGGTGGCATTGGTGTCACATGCTCGTCTCGGCGTCCGTCGTCGCTACCGCGATGACGTCCGCCTTGACTCGTGTTACCTTAAGATAAACAGGGTGGCAGTGGTGTCACGTGCTCGTCTCGGCGTCCGTCGTCGCTACAGCGACGATGTCCGCCTCGACTCGCGTTACCCTAAGATAGACAGGGTGGCAATGGTGTCACGTGCTCGTCTTGGCGTCCGTCGTCGCTACCGCGACGACGTCCGCCTCGACTCGCGTTATCTTAAGATAGACAGGGTGGCAGTGGTCTCACGTGCTCGTCTTGGCGTCCGTCGTCGTTGAGTAACCTCCCTGAAAGCTTTATAAATCCTAGGTGGACACTAGCTGCTGGCCATGTGTTAGCTATGATGACGGATGGAAATGTTGGTCAAAATGGACAGAGAACACACTTGACAGTCAGGCATTCTATAGTCATGAGCCAGGTGTCCGACGCATTGTCAAACGAATGCACGGACGACAGGTCGTATGACCTGTTCGTGGAAGGAATCGGTGAGGCAATAAACAAAGTCAGGTTAGACAAGCGGCTCCGCCAAGAACAACAACTCTCAGGTGGGAAGCGACGGTGTATTGATGATCCTCAGCAGCTGAATGTTGATGCCAGGCAGGAGGGGGATGGCAACCTGCACATCCCTACGCAGGTGCATCAAAATGTTGTGTCTACCATCGGTGCGTCTAGCATGGGTGGTATTGAGGTGCAGCAAACATTTGGTTTGAGAGACCCCCCGCTGTCACGCACAAAAGGTTTCAACCCTTGTGATAGGCCAAAGACCATGTATGAAAAGGCATCTGATAAGCTTAAGAAACAAAAAGCAGCAAGAAAGTGTTCCAAGTGCAGGCTGCCAGGCCATAAAAAGCCACAATGCCCCCAAAATAACCCGGTAATGCTTAAATATTCTAGACTAGCAGTGTTAATCTTATAGGATTTATTATGGCTATCATATTTTCTTATATAGAAAGTAGAAGGGACTAATTCCCTTTACCTGTCCTCCAAAAACAGGCGACATAACATGGCGTCGTGGGCTGGACCAGAGAGCTACAACGCGCATAGGATGCTATGGGAAAAGAAATGGAGGCAATTATCTTCTTGAGGCACTTTTTTTTTGCATGGTGGGCGCAGAGAGAAACGATGAGCATTTTTACTTGTGTGTATGTTACTGAACCTGATACTAGCACGAAGAACAGTGGACGAAAAAAGAAAGTATCTTGTAAGGCCTGTGTTGTCGTTTTAGTGTGAAAGACTGCCTATAAAAAGATATTTATGCTGTAAGTTATTGACATTTACGCTGTAAGTTATTAACCTACGATAAATCAGGGGAAGAAAGAAATAAAAGGATGGTCTTCAAATGATGTTACCATTGCTTAGTTACCTTTGTGGTGCTTTCAATGGATGTTTTTCATCTTACTTATCCCTGGAGAGGTTAGATTCCCTATGGAGATATGTCAACCTAAATACCATCCCTGTTGTTCTTGTTGTCTGAAAATCAATTTCTCTTCCTACACAAAAGCACAATAAAAAATTAGGAGTGGCGAGAAAATGAGTTCTTTATGCTAAAAGGGGGTAAGCTGATGTAAAATAAGGGCAGCTGCTGATTTCTTTGAACAATGGTCAAAAGGAGTACCAGGAATAATGGCAGCTGCTAAAAGGAGGTAAACTGATGTAAAATAACTCAGCTCCGGAAGGACTAATCCGGAGCTGAGTTCTGTCTTGCGGGTATGTTTCAACTCCGACCTGCAAAATGGTCAAAAGGAGTAGCAAGCACCAGATTAGAAACCTAAAATTTATAACTAAACAAAATCCTAATTTATGACAAAATTGAAGATGACACCGCAAGTACTAAAATGGAACAGAGATCATTATAAAGAAATAAATTATGGTGGGTAACAGAGATCATTCAGCACACCAATGTCTCGTCAAAGATTAGCTAAGAATTCTTCTAGCTTAATGCTCAATGTATATACAGACTGCTCTATCTCTGTTGTTTGAACAATGTTCAGAGCTCAATTTCTTTGAACAATGTTCAGAATTCGTACAATAATTTGCTATAGAAAAACAAACGTTCTCCAAAGAATTAGCTCATTCTATGAAACAATGGCAGCTACTGATTTTCCTTGCATAGTATTTAGTATTAATAGAATAATTTGCTACAGAAAAAACAAAACAATGTTCAGAGAATTAGTACATTCTTGAAGAATGGCAGCTGCTGAATTCTTTGAATAGTGTTCAGAATTTCATCCAAAAAAGATTCTTCAACCAAATAAAATTATCCAAGCAAGCAAATTTGAAAACTTTAGAATGTTACAGGATTAGATATAATATATAACGATATAATGCATGGTTTGAAAGAAAAATAAGTTTTGTCTAAATATCATGATTTTTTAAAATTTCAAAGAAAACCATGCATCATACATTCATCCATCCAATTCTAGCACAAGTAAAATCATTTTCATTTGGCCTAATTAACAAAACAAACATCTCTCTCAGACTAAAAAAGGGTACAGCTGCTGCTGATGCCTCCCTGGCAGCAGAGTAGGCAGGCAAAAAACAACATCACTTGAAGCAAACTTTCAAGGATCCCATCTTCCATCTTCTCCTTCTGTCGTCCTTGCAATGTCGGGGTTGTCGTCTATGAAGCCACTGTAATATCATGTCATGGACAAAAAACAAATCAGAGACATATTACATTTCAAACAACCCACCAGCTCTGTATGCGGCACTTACTGTATGTTGAAGTGTCAATCTGCTCATGCAGCTCCTTGATGTCCACCTCAAACAGTTCTTGCACCTTCATTCATACAACAATCTTCTTGTTACTCCACTTGATCAAAATCAGGTATACCAAAAAACAGAGTCAGACAGACAGATAGACCTACTTGGTTAAGGACATCTGAGTCCGAGGCTGGCGAAACAAAAGTTATTGGTGCCGAAACGCCCAGCCCTTCCACGAAAAATGTCATGGTTTTAGATATGCAATTAGGGATTTCCTTTTTCCCATCTCCACAACCGGTTCTGATACTTGTATAGATTTTTGCAAAGATGCACTCCCGAACACTGCTACATGGTGCTCTGCCGTCAACGAAAGACGAGACTGAGGCGGATGAGTTGCTGTCGAAAAATCAGAGTTTTGCGAATCTGCTTTTCTGAGCACAGAGCCACCAAGGAGGCCTGCTTTCTTCAGTCTCGAGATCCACATTCCTTCTATTTTCTTGCCCAGCATCCTCACTGGATTAGTCCATACAAGCAAGCTGAAAACGAGCAAGCTTTGCGCGAGGGGAACTACCTAACCATGCTAGCTTCATCAGAACAGAGCTGCCAAAAATCGAGATCCATGTTCTGCTCCCTATCAAATCTGGGTGTTCATGAGCTCGGATACGATGGCCGCCGTCGACCTCCCGCCGTGCGTCCCCATACGATAACTTGCTACAGAAAAACAAATCAATTTTCAGAGAATTAGTAAATTCTTGAACAGTGGCAGCTGCTATCTCTTTGATCCATGCTTTGCAGCCCGGGTAGGAGGCGTAGGAGCAAGGTCGAGCACGCCGCGGAGGCCGTACGGTCGTCGGACAGGCACCGCCTCGCCGTATTGGCTGCTTCCGCCCCTGGACCTCGCTGCGGTCGCTGCGCCTCGCCGTATTGGCCGCTGCTGCACTTTGACCTGCGGGCGCGGCGCCTCGCCGTATTGGCCACCTCCCTCGCGGCGCTCGTGCGGGCGTGGCGCCCGCGCTGACCTCGCCGAGCAGGGGGAGGGGAAGCAGCAAGGTAGCTGCAGTGGAGGAGGAGGGGATGGAAAAGGAAAAGGGAATTGGCGCACGGCTGGGTTTTCCAGAAAAGGAAAAAGGCTAGAAAGGGAAAGGGAATAGGGGGAGCGACGAGCGCCCGTCGGAATCGATCGCTCCCGCCAAGGAGTCGTTTCGCTTCTTTCCTTGCAGCCAACGCCGAAAGAAAAAGAGGACTCCTGCTCGGACTCGGTGCCACGACTTCGCCTAGGTTCCGTTTAACCACTCTCTTTCGATGCCTCCGTGAGATGTTCGTTGCGTTTTTTCATGTTCAGTAGTTCACTTAAAAACTTATCATTACCTTGCCCTAAATTCGTCAATGTACAGTCCTAATTACCATGCTTCTATTTTATATACTTTCGGTCCGTTGAAGAAACCTTGTTTTGTTTGCATTTGAATTCCAAATTCTAAACAGTTGGGTTGGAACTCTTGTTTCGTATATAAACCCGATAGAAGATTTTTACTAGACTACTTTAGAGCATCTACAACCGCGATGTCCTAATTTGACCCTCTGTATATAAAGCAAGAAAAATAAGTCGAAGATAGAAGAACACAGATTCCAAATAAAGAAATGGAAACTCGAAAAGGACCCATCTGAGACGGAGAAAGATTTCTTCTTATTTATAAGACGTGATTTGATCTGCATATGTTTGGTAAATAAGCAATCTTCTCCTTTAATCACATCATAAATTGAAAGCGTTCAATTAAAACATGAAAACATCCATGGACACGTCCCTAGACAGTGCCTACTCACCCCTCATTTGGCCGCGTCAGAGCCGCCCCCCTAATATCCGAAACCCCAAATCCATGCAACCTTGCAACGTGATTAAAATAGCACATATATAAATTGAACATAACATAGATCAGATGTTGCAAGTTTAATTTATAACCAGCCATAGCATACGAAGCTCACAAAAGATAAAAGATAGCAAGTTTAACATGACACGGCATAGCAAATTCATAAAAGTTCATCCTATGATATATATATATATATATATATATATATATATATATATATATATATATATATATATATAAGATAGTGAGAGGGGCCGCTAGGCTTCACCACTTCCTCGCCAATCCCTTCCCCTTGCGGTCTCTGGATCGGAAGTAGTACTCCGCAGTGTAGGCGTCGGTGGTTGGAGGGGTGTCGTCCTCGTCAGTAGTGGTGCTGATGTTGTTGGAGGAGGATAAAGATGAGCACAGGAGCCTGGCCAGACGCCCGGCGGCGCGGCCTCCTCCTTGACGAGGCGCCGAGCCTTCGCCTGGTTGATCGCCCTCTGTCGGGCTAGCCGCTTGGACTCTGATACGTCTCCAACGTATCTATAATTTTTTATTGCTCCATGCTATATTATCTACTGTTTTGGACAATATTGGGCTTTATTATCCATTTTTATATTATTTTTGGGACTAACATATTAACCGGAGGCCCAGCCCAGAATTGTTGTTTTTTTGCCTATTTCAGAGTTTTGCAGAAAAATAATATCAAACGGAGTCCAAACGGAATGAAACATTCGGGAGCGTGAGTTTTGGAACGAACATGATCCAGGAGACTTGGACCCTACGTAAGAGAAGCTTCCAGGAGGCCATGAGGTAGGGGGCGCCCACCCCCCAGGGCGCGCCCTCCACACTCGTGGGCCCCACGTTGCTCCACCAACGTACTTCTTCCTCCTATATATACATACGTACCCCCAAACGATCAGATACGGAGCCAAAAACCTAATTCCACCGCCGCAACCTTCTGTACCCATGAGATCCCATCTTGGGGCCTGTTCCGGAACTCCGCCGGAGGGGGAATTCATCACGCGGGGCTTCTACATCATCACCATAGCCTCTCCGATGAAGTGTGAGTAGTTTACCTCAGACCTTCGGGTCCATAGTTAGTAGCTAGATGGCTTCTTCTTTCTTTTTGGATCTCAATACAATGTTCTCCCCCTCTCTCGTGGAGATCTATTCGATGTAATCTTCTTTTTGCGGTGTGTTTGTTGAGATCGATGAATTGTGGGTTTATGATCAAGATTATCTATGAACAATATTTGAATCTTCTCTAAATTCTTTTATGTATGATTGGTTATCTTTGCAAGTCTCTTTGGATTATCAGTTTGGTTTGGCCTAATAGATTGATCTTTCTTGCAATGGGAGAAGTGCTTAGCTTTGGGTTCAATCTTGTGGTGTCCTTTCCCAGTGACAGTAGGGGCAGCAAGGCACGTATTGTATTGTTGTCATCGAGGATAACAAGATGGGGTTTTTATCATATTGCATGAATTTATCCGTCTACATCATGTCATCCTGCTTAAGGCGTTACTCTGTTCTTATGAACTTAATACTCTAGATGCATGCTGGATAGCGGTCGATGTGTGGAGTAATAGTAGTAGATGCAGGCAGGAGTCGGTCTACTTGTCTCGGACGTGATGCCTATATACATGATCATACCTAGATATTCTCATAACTATGCTCAATTATGTCAATTGCTCAACAATAATTCGCTCACCCACCGTAAAATACTTATGCTTTTGAGAGAAGCCACTAGTGAAACCTATGGCCCCCGGGTTTATCTTCATCATATTAATCTTCCAACACTTTGTTATTGCCTTTGTTTTTTTACTTTGCTTTTATTTTACTTTGCATCTTTATCATAAAAATACCAAAAATATTATCCTATCATATCTCTCAGATCTCCCTCTCGTAAGTGACCGTGAAGGGATTGACAACCCCTTATCACGTTGGTTGCGAGGATTTATTTGTATTGTGCAGGTGCGAGGGACTCGCGTGTAGCCTCCTACTGGATTGATATCTTGGTTCTCAAAAACTGAGGGAAATACTTATGCTACTTTGCTGCATCACCCTTTCCTCTTCAAGGGAAAACCAACGCAGTGCTCAAGAGGTAGCAAGAAGGATTTCTGGTGCCGTTGCCGGGGAGGTCTACGCAAAAGTCAACAGACCAAGTACCCATCACAATCCCTTATCTCCCACATTACATTATTTGTCATTTGCCTCTCGTTTTCCTCTCCCCCACTTCACCCTTGCCGTTTTATTCGCCCTCTCTTTTTCGTTCGCCTCTTTTTCGCTTGCTTTTTGTTTGCTCGTGTGTTGGATTGCTTGTTTGTCACGATGGCTCAAGATAATACCAAATTGTGTGACTTTACCAATACCAACAATAATGATTTCCTTAGCACTCCGATTGCTCCTCTTACCAATACTGAATCTTGTGAAATCAATGCTGCTTTGTTGAATCTTGTCATGAAAGATCAATTCGCCGGCCTTCCTAGTGAAGATGCCGCTACTCATCTAAATAGCTTCGTTGATTTGTGTGATATGCAAAAGAAGAAAGATGTTGATAATGATATTGTTAAATTGAAGCTATTTCCTTTTTCGCTTAGAGATCGTGCCAAAGCTTGGTTTTCGTCTTTGCCTAAAAATAGTATTGATTCTTGGAACAAGTGCAAAGATGCCTTTATCTCTAAGTATTTTCCTCCCGCTAAGATCATCTCTCTTAGAAATGATATTATGAATTTTAAGCAACTTGATCATGAACATGTTGCACAAGCTTGGGAGAGGATGAAATTAATGATACGTAATTGCCCTACTCATGGTTTGAATTTGTGGATGATTATACAAAAAAATTATGCCGGATTGAATTTTGCTTCTAGAAATTTTTTAGATTCGGCCGCGGGAGGCACTTTTATGGAAATCACTTTAGGAGAAGCTACTAAACTCCTAGATAATATTATGGTTAATTATTCTCAATAGCACATTGAAAGATCTACTAATAAAAAAGTGCATGTGATAGAAGAAATTAATGTTTTGAGTGGAAAGATGGATGAACTTATGAAATTATTTGCTAGTATGAGTGTTTCTTATGATCCTAATGATATGCCTTTGTCTACTTTGATTGAGAATAATAATGAATCTATGGATGTGAATTTTGTTGGTAGGATTAATTTTGGTAACAACGCGTATAGAGGAAACTTTAATCCCAGGCCTTATCCTAATAATTCCTCTAATAATTATGGAAATTCCTACAACAACTCTTATGGAAATTTTAATAAGATGCCCTCCGAATTTGAGAGTAGTGTTAAAGAGTTTATGAATTCTCAAAAGAATTTCAATGCTTTGCTTGAAGAGAAATTGCTTAAAGTTGATGAATTGGCTAGGAATGTTGATAGAATTTCTCTTGATGTTGATTCTTTAAACCTTAGATCTATTCCTCCTAAGCATGATATCAATGAGTCTCTCAAAGCCATGCGAATTTCCATTGATGAGTGCAAAGAAAGAACCGCTAGGATGCGCGCTAAGAAAGATTGCTTTATGAAAGCGTGTTCTTCAAATTTCTATGAAAATAAAGATGAAGATCTAAACGTTATTGATGTGTCCCCTATTAAATCTTTGTTTTGCAATATGAATCTTGATAATGATGGGACTGAATATGATCCACCTTTACCTAGAAGGCGTTCGAAAAATTCGGAGTTTTCAGATCTTAATGCTAAATTTGATAAAAGTGGGATTGAAGAAATCAAAACCCTAGATGTTGCTAAACCCACTATTTTGGATTTCAAGGAATTTAATTATGAAAATTTCTCTTTGATAGATTGTATTTCCTTGTTGCAATCCGTGCTAAATTCTCCTCATGCTTATAGTCAAAATAAAGCTTTTACCCAACATATCGTTGATGCCTTGATGCAATCTTATGAAGAAAAGCTTGAGTTGGAAGTTTCTATCCCTGGAAAACTTTATGATGAGTGGGAACCAACTATTAAAATTAATATTAAGGATCATGAGTTCTATGCTTTATGTGATTTGGGTGCTAGTGTTTCCACTATCCCCAAAACTTTCTGTGATTTGCTAGATTTCCGCGATTTTGATGATTGCTCTCTGAACTTCCACCTTGCGGATTCCACTATTAAGAAACCTATGGGAAGAATTAATGATGTTCTTATTGTTGCAAATAGGAATTATGTGCCCGTAGACTTTATCGTTCTTGATATAGATTGCAATCCTTCATGTCCTATTATTCTTGGTAGACCTTTTTCTTGGAACGATTGGTGCAATTATTGACAAGAAGGAAGGGAATATTAGATTCTAATTTCCATTAAACAAAGGCATGGAACACTTCCCTAGGAAGAAAATAAAATTGCCATATGAATTTATCATGAGAGCCACTTATGGATTGCCTACCAAAGATGGCAATACCTAGATCTATCCTTACTTTTATGCCTAGCCAGGGCGTTAAACGATAGCGCTTGTTGGGAGGCAACCCAATTTTATTTTTAGTTTTTTTTGCTTTTGCTTCTTTTTAGGAATAAATATTTGATCTAGCCTCTGGTTAGATGTGTTTTTATGTTTTAATTAGTGTTTGTGCCAAGTTAAACCTATAGGATCTTCTTGGATGATAGTTATTTGATCTTGCAGAAATTTCTAGAAACTTTCTGTTCACGAAAACAATTGTTAAAAATCACTAGAACGTGATAAAATACTTATTCCAATTGATTCTAATCAATAAAAAGATTGCCTAGGTCTTCCTATTTTGGCTGATTTTTTGGAGTTCCATAAGTTTGCGTCAGTTACAGATTACTACAGACTATTCTGTTTTTGACAGATTCTATTTTTCATGTGTTGTTTGCTTATTTTGATGAACTATGGCTAGTAAAATAGTTTATAAACCATAGAGAAGTTGGAATACAGTATCTTTAACACCAATATAAATAAATAATGAGTTCATTACAGTACCTTGAAGTGGTGTTTTTTTTCGCTAACGGAGCTCACGAGATTTCTGTTGAGTTTTGTGTTGTGAAGTTTTCAAGTTTTTGGTGAAAGATTTTGATGGATTATGGAACAAAGAGTGGCAAGAGCCTAAGATTGGGGATGCCCATGGCAACCCCAAGATAATCTAAGGACACCAAAAAGCCAAAGCTTGAGGATGACCCGGAAGGCATCCCCTCTTTCGTCTACTTCCATCGGTAACTTTACTTGGAGCTATATTTTTATTCACCACATGATATGTGTTTTGCTTGTAGCGTCTTGTATGATTTTAGTCTTTGCTTTTTAGTTTACCACAATCATCCTTGATGTACACACATTTTGAGAGAGCCATACATGATTTGGAAATTATTAGAATACTCTTTGTGCTTCACTTATATCTTTTGAGTTATATAGTTTTGCTCTAGTACTTCACTTATATCTTTTAGAGCACGGTGGTGGATTTGTTTTATAGAAACTATTGATCTCTCATGCTTCACTTAGATTATTTTGAGAGTCTTAAATAGCATGGTAATTTGCTTAAATAATCCTAATATGCTAGGTATTCAAGATTAGTAAAAACTTTCTTATGAGTGTTTTGAATACTAAGAGAAGTTTGATGCTTGATGATTGTTTTGAGATATGGAGGTAATAATATCAAAGTCGTGCTAGTTGAGTAGTTGTGAATTTGAGAAATGCTTGTGTTGAAGTTTGCAAGTCCCGTAGCATGCATGTATGGTAAACATTATGTAACAAATTTGAAACATGAGGTGTTCTTTGATTGTCCTCCTTATGAGTGGCGGTCGGGGACGAGCGATGGTCTTTTCGTACCAATCTATCCTCCTAGGAGCATGCACGTAGTGCTTGGTTTTTGATGACTCATAGATTTTTTCAATAAGTATGTGAGTTCTTTATGACTAATGTTGAGTCCATGGAATATACACACTCTCACCCTTCCATCATTGCTAGCCTCTTCGGTACCGTGCATTGCCCTTTCTCACATTGAGAGTTGGTGCAAACTTCGCCGGTGCATCCAAACCCCATGATATGATACGCTCTTTCACACATAAACCTCCTTATATCTTCCTCAAAACAGCCACCATACCTACCTATTATGGCATTTCCATGCATTCCAAGATATATTGCCATGCAACTTTCCACCATTCCATTTATCATGACACATTCATCATTGTCATATTGCTTAGCATGATCATGTAGTTGACATAGTATTTGTGGCAAAGCCACCGTTCATAATTCTTTCATACATGTCACTATTGGTTCATTGCATATCCCGGTACACCGCCGAAGGCATTCATATAGAGTCATACTTTGTTCTAGTATCGAGTTGTAATCATTGAGTTGTAAATAAATAGAAGTGTGATGATCATCATTTAATAGAGAATTGTCCCAAAAAAGGGGGGAAAGGCCAAAAAAAGAAGGCCCAAAAAAAGGGCAATGCTACTATCCTTTTTTCCACACTTGTGCTTCAAAGTAGCACCATAATCTTCATGATAGAAAGTCTTTTGTTTTGTCACTTTCATATACTAGTGGGAAATTTTCATTACAGAACTTGGCTTGTATATTCCAAGAATGGGCCTCCTCAAGTGCCCTAGGTCTTCGTGAGCAAGCAAGTTGGATGCACATCCACTTAGTTTCTTTTGTTTAGCTTTCATACATTTATAGCTCTAGTGCATCCGTTGCATGGCAATCCCTACTCCTTGCATTAACATCAATCAATGGGCATCTCCATAGCTCATTGATTAGCCTCGTTGATGTGAGACTTTCTCATTTTTTGTCTTCTCCACATAACCCCCATCATCATATTCTATTCCACCCATAGTGCTATGTCCATGGCTCGCGCTCATATATTGCCTGAAAGTTTATAGGTTTGAGATTACTAAAGTATGAAACAATTGCTTGGCTTGTCATCAGGGTTGTGCATGATGAGAGCATTCTTGTGTGATGAAAATGGAGCATGACTAAACTATATGATTTTGTAGGGATGAACTTTCTTTAGCCATGTTATTTTGAGAAGACATAATTGCTTAGCTAGCATGCTTGAAGTATTATTATTTTTATGTCAATATGAACTTTTATCTTGAATATTTCGGATCTGAATATTCATACCACAATTAAGAATAATTACATTGAAATTATGCCAAGTAGCACTCCGCATAAAAAAATTGTTTTTATCATTTACCTACTCGAGGACGAGCAGGAATTAAGCTTGGGGATGCCTGATATGTCTCCAATGTATCTATAATTTTTGATTGCTCCATGCTATATTATCTACTGTTTTGGAAAATATTGGCTTTATAATCCACTTTTATATTATTTTTGGGACTAACCTATTAACCGGAGGCCCAGCCCAGAATTGTTGTTTTTTGCCTATTTCAGAGCTTCGCAGAAAAAGAATATCAAACGGAGTCCAAACGGAATGAAACCTTCGGGAGCGTGATTTTTGGAACGAACATGATCCAGGAGACTTGGACCCTACGTAAGAGAAGCTTCTAGGAGGCCACGAGGTAGGGGGCGCGCCCACCCCCCAGGGCGTGCCCTCCACCCTCGTGGGCCCATGTTGCTCCACCGACGTACTTCTTCCTCCTATATATACCTACGTACCCCTAAACAATCAGATACGGAGCCAAAAACCTAATTCCACCGCCGCAACCTTCTGTACCCACGAGATCCCATCGTGGGGCCTGTTCTGGAGCTCCACCGGAGGGGGAATCCATCATGCAGGGCTTCTACATCATCACCATAGCCTCTCCGATGAAGTGTGAGTAGTTTACATCAGACCTTCGGGTCCATAGTTAGTAGCTAGGTGGCTTCTTCTCTCTTTTTGGATCTCAATACAATGTTCTCCCCCTCTCTCGTGGAGATCTATTCGATGTAATCTTCTTTTTGCGATGTGTTTGTTGAGACCGATGAATTGTGGGTTTATGATCAAGATTATCTATGAACAATATTTGAATCTTCTCTAAATTCTTTTATGTATGATTGGTTATCTTTGCAAGTCTATTCGAATTATCAGTTTGGTTTGGCCTACTAGATTGATCTTTCTTGCAATGGGAGAAGTGCTTAGCTTTGGGTTCAATCTTGTGGTGTCCTTTCCCAGTGACAGTAGGGGCAGCAAGGCACGTATTGTATTGTTGTCATCGAGGATAACAAGATGGGGTTTTTATCGTATTGCATGAATTTATCCCTCTACATCATGTCATCTTGCTTAAGGCGTTACTCTGTTCTTATGAACTTAATACTCTAGATTCATGCTAGATAGCGGTCGATGTGTGGAGTAATAGTAGTAGATGCAGGCAGGAGTCGGTCTACTTGTCTCGGACGTGATGCCTATATACATGATCATACCTAGATATTCTCATAACTATGCTCAATTCTGTCAATTGCTCAACGGTAATTCGTTCACCCACCGTAAAATACTTATGCTTTTGAGAGAAGCCACTAGTCAAACCTATGGCCCCCGGGTCTATCTTCATCATATTAATCTTCCAACACTTTGTCATTGCATTTGTTTTTTACTTTGCTTTTATTTTACTTTGCATATTTATCATAAAAATACCAAAAATATCATCCTATCAGATCTATGAGATCTCACTCTCGTAAGTGACCATGAAGGGATTGACAACCCCTTATCGCGTTGGGTTGGAGGATTTATTTGTGTTGTGCACGTGCGAGGGACTCACGCATAGCTGCTACCTCTTGAGCACTGCGTTGGATTTCCTTGAAGAGGAAAGGATGATGCAGCAAAGTAGCGTAAGTATTTCCCTCAGTTTTTGAGAACCAAGGTATCAATCCAGTAGGAGGCTACGCGCGAGTCCCTCGTACCTGCACAATACAAATAACTCCTCGCAACCAACGCGATAAGGGGTTGTCAATCCCTTCAGGGTCACTTACGAGAGTAAGATCTAATAGATATGATAGATAATATTTTTGGTATTTCTATGATAAAGATGCAAAGTAAAATAAAAGCAAAGTAAAAAAGCAAAGGAAATAATAAAGTGTAGGAAGATTGATATGATGAAGATAGACCCGGGGGCCATAGATTTCACTAATGGCTTCTCTCAAGAGCATAAGTATTTTACGGTGGGTGAACGAATTACTGTTGAGCAATTGTGAGCATAGTTATGAGAGTATCTAGGTATGATCATGTATATAGGCATCACGTCTGAGACAAGTAGACCGACTCCTGTCTGCATCTACTACTATTACTCCACTCATCGACCGCTATCCAACATGCATCTAGAGTATTAAGTTCAAGAAAACAAAGTAACACCTTAAGCAAGATGACATGATGTAGAGGAATAAATTCATGCAATATGATAAAAACCCCATCTTCTTATCCTCGATGGCAACAATACAATATGTGCCTTGCTACCCCTATTGTCACTTGGAAAGGACGCCGCAAGATTGAACCCAAAGCTAAGCACTTCTCCCATTGCAAGAAAAACCAATCTAGTAGGCCAAACCAAACTGATAATTCGAAGAGACTTGCAAAGATAACCAATCATACATAAAAGAATTCAGAGAAGATTCAAATATTGTTCATAGATAATCTTGATCATAAACCCACAATTCATCGGTCTCAACAAACACACCGCAAAAAGAGGATTACATCGAATAGATCTCCACGAGAGAGGGGGAGAACATTGTATTGAGATCCAAAAAGAGAGAAGAAGCCATCTAGCTACTAACTATGGACCCGAAGGTCTGAGGTAAACTACTCACACTTCATCGGAGAGGCTATGGTGATGATGTAGAAGCCCTCCATGATGGATGCCCCCTCCGGCGGAGCTCCGGAACATGCCCCAAGATGGGATCTCATGGATATAGAAGGTTGCGGCGGTGGAATTAGGTGTTTGGCTCCGTCTCCGATCGTTTGGGGATACGTAGGTATATATAGGAGGAAGGAGTACGTCGGTGGAGCAACAGGGGGCCCACGAGGGTGGAGGGCGCGCCCACCTACCTCGTGCCTGTTGGGGAACGTAGTAATTTCAAAAAAATTCCTACGCACACGCAAGATCATGGTGATGCATAGCAACGAGAGGGGAGAGTGTTGTCTACGTACCCTCGTAGACCGAAAGCGGAAGCGTTATATCAACGCGGTTGATGTAGTCGTACGTCTTCACGATCCGACCGATCCAAGCACCGTTACTCCGGCACCTTCGAGTTCTTGGCACACGTTCAGCTCGATGACGTTCCCCGGGCTCCGATCCAGCAAAGCTTCTGGGAAGAGTTCCGTCAGCACGACGGCGTGGTGACGATCTTGATGTACTACTGACGCAGGGCTTCACCTAAGCACTGTGACAATATGACCGAGGTGGAATTTGGTGGCAGGGAGCACCGCACACGGCTAAGGAAAGATCTCAATGATCAATTGTGTGTCTATGGGGTGCCCCCTGCCCCCGTATATAAAGGAGCCAAGGGGGAGGGGCTGGCCGGCCAAGCCTTGGCGCGCCAGGTGAGTCCTACTCCCTCCGGGAGTAGGATTCCCCCCCCCCAATCCTAGTTGGACTAGGATTCTCCAAGGGGGAGAGAGAGAGGGGGGGGCCGGCCACCTCTCCTAGTCCTAATAGGACTAGGGGAAGGGGGGAGGCACGCAGCCCATGAGGGCAGCCCTCTCACCTCTCCACCAAGGCCCATGTTGGCCCATTATGCTCCCGGGGGGTTCCGGTAACCCTCCCGGTATTCCGGTAAAATCCTGATTTCACCTGGAACACATCCGATGTCCAAACATTGGCTTCCAATATATAATTCTTTACGTCTCCACCATTTCGAGACTCCTCGTCCTGTCCGTGATCACATCCGGGACTCCGAACTCCTTCGGTACATCAAAACTCATAAACTCATTATATATCTGTCATCGAAACCTTAAGCGTGCGGACCCTACGGTTCGAGAACAATGTAGACATGACCGAGACACGTCTCCGGTCAATAACCAATAGCGGGACCTGGATGCCCATATTGGCTCCTACATATTCTGCGAAGATCTTTATCGGTCAGACCGCATAACAACATACGTTGTTCCCTTTGTCATCGGTATGTTACTTGCCCGAGATTCGATCGTCGGTATCCAATACCTAGTTCAATCTCGTTACCGGCAAGTCTCTTTACTCGTTCCGTAATACATCATCTCGCAACTAACTCATTGGTTGCAATGCTTGCAAGGCTTATGTGATGTGCATTACCGAGATGGCCCTGAGATACCTCTCCGACATTCGGAGTGACAAATCCTAATCTCGAAATACGCCAACCCAACAAATACTTTCAGAGACACCTGTAGAGCACCTTTATAATCACTCAGTTACGTTGTGACGTTTGGTAGCACACAAAGTGTTCCTACGGTAAACGGGAGTTGCATAATCTCATAGTTAAAGGAACATGTATAAGTCATGGATAAAAGCAATAGCAACATACTAAACGATCGGGTGCTATGCTAATGGAATGGGTCATGTCAATCAGATCATTCAACTAATGATGTGATCTCGTTAATCAAATAACAACTCTTTGTTCATGGTTAGGAAACATAACCATCTTTGATTAATGAGCTAGTCAAGTAGAGGCATACTAGTGACACTCTGTTTGTCTATGTATTCACACATGTATTATGTTTCCAGTTAATACAATTCTAGCATGAATAATAAACATTTATCATGATATGTAAGGAAATAAATAATAACTTTATTATTGCCTCTAGGGCATATTTCCTTCAGTCTCCCACTTGCACTAGAGTCAATAATCTAGATTACAAAGTAATGATTCTAACACCCATGGAGTCTTGGTGCTGATCATGTTTTGCTCGTGGAAGAGGCTTAGTCAACGGGTCTGCAACATTCAGATCCGTATGTATCTTGCATATCTCTATGTCTCCCATCTGGACTAAATCCCGGATGGAGTTGAAGCGTCTTTTGATGTGTTTGGTTCTTTTGTGAAATCTGGATTCCTTTGCCAAGGCAATTGCACCCGTATTGTCACAAAAGATTTTCATTGGACCCGATACGCTAGGTATAACACCTAGATCGGATATGAACTCCTTCATCCAGACTCCTTCATTAGCTGCTTCCGAAGCAGCTATGTACTCAGCTTCACATGTAGATCCCGCCACGACGCTTTGTTTAGAACTGCACCAACTGACAGCTCCACCGTTTAATGTAAATACGTATCCGGTTTGCGATTTAGAATCGTCTGGATCAGTGTCAAAGCTTGCATCGACGTAACCGTTTACGACGAGCTCTTTGTCACCTCCATAAATGAGAAACATATCCTTAGTCCTTCTCAAGTACTTAAGGATGTTCTTGACCGCTGTCCAGTGATCCACTCCTGGATTACTTTGGTACCTGCCTGCTAAGCTTACAGCAAGGCACACATCAGGTCTGGTACACAGCATTGCATACATGATAGAGCCTACGGCTGAAGCATAGGGAACATTTTTCATTTTCTCTCTATCTTCTGCGGTGGTCGGGCATTGAGTCTTACTCAACTTCACACCTTGTAACACAGGCAAGAACCCTTTCTTTGCCTGATCCATTTTGAACTTCTTCAAAACTTTGTCAAGGTATGTGCTTTGTGAAAGTCCTATTAAGCGTCTTGATCTATCTCTATAGATCTTAATGCCCAATATGTAAGCAGCTTCACCGAGGTCTTTCATCGAAAAACTCTTATTCAAGTATCCCTTTATGCTATCCAGAAATTCTATATTATTTCCGATCAGTAATATGTCATCCACATATAATATCAGAAATGCTACAGAGCTCCCACTCACTTTCTTGTAAATACAGGCTTCTCCATAAGTCTGTATAAAACCAAATGCTTTGATCACACTATCAAAGCGTTTATTCCAACTCCGAGAGGCTTGCACCAGTCCATAAATGGATCGCTGGAGCTTGCACACTTTGTTAGCTCCCTTTGGATCGACAAAACCTTCTGGTTGCATCATATACAACTCTTCTTCCAGAAATCCATTCAGGAATGCAGTTTTGACATCCATTTGCCAAATTTCATAATCATAAAATGCGGCAACTGCTAACATGATTCGGACAGACTTAAGCATCGCTACGGGTGAGAAAGTCTCATCGTAGTCAATCCCTTGAACTTGTCGAAAACCTTTTGCAACAAGTCGAGCTTTATAGACAGTAACATCACCATCAGCGTCAGTCTTCTTCTTAAAAATCCATTTATTCTCAATTGCTTGCCGATCATCGGGCAAGTCAACCAAAGTCCACACTTTGTTCTCATACATGGATCCCATCTCAGATTTCATGGCCTCAAGCCATTTTGCGGAATCTGGGCTCACCATCGCTTCTTCATAGTTCGTAGGTTCATCATGGTCTAGTAACATGACTTCCAAAATAGGATTACCGTACCACTCTGGTGCGGATCTTACTCTGGTTGATCTACGAGGTTCAGTAGAAACTTGATCTGAAGTTTCATGATCATTATCATTAGCTTCCTCCCTATTTGGTGTAGGTGTCACAGAAACTGATTTGTGTGACGTGCTACTTCTCAATAAGGGAGTAGATACAGTTATCTCATCAAGTTCTACTTTCCTCCCGCTCACTTCTTTCGAGAGAAACTCCTTCTCTAGAAAGTTTCCGAATTTAGCAACAAAAATCTTGCCTTCGGATCTGTGATAGAAGGTGTACCCAACAGTCTCCTTTGGGTATCCTATGAAGACACATTTTTCCGATTTGGGTTCGAGCTTATCAGGTTGAAGCTTTTTCACATAAGCATCGCAGCCCCAAACTTTAAGAAACGACAACTTTGGTTTCTTGCCAAACCACAGTTCATAAGGCGTCGTCTCAATGGATTTCGATGGTGCCCTATTTAACGTGAATGCGGCCGTCTCTAAAGCATAACCCCAAAACGATAGCGGTAAATCGGTAAGAGACATCATAGATCGCACCATATCCAGTAAAGTACGATTACGACGTTCGGACACACCATTATGTTGTGGTGTTCCGGGTGGCGTGAGTTGCGAAACTATTCCGCATTGTTTCAAATGTAGACCAAACTCGTAACTCAAATATTCTCCTCCACGATCAGATCGTAGAAACTTTATTTTCTTGTTACGATGATTTTCCACTTCACTCTGAAATTCTTTGAACTTTTCAAATGTTTCAGACTTGTGTTTCATTAAGTAGATATACCCATATCTGCTTAAATCATCAGTGAAGGTGAGAAAATAACGATATCCGCCACGAGCCTCAACATTCATTGGACCACATACATTAGTATGTATGATTTCCAATAAATCTGTTGCTCTCTCCATAGTACCGGAGAACGGTGTTTTAGTCATCTTGCCCATAAGGCACGGTTCGCAAGTGCCAAGTGATTCATAATCAAGTGACTCCAAAAGTCTATCAGTATGGAGTTTCTTCATGCGTTTTACACCGATATGACCTAAACGGCAGTGCCACAAATAAGTTGCACTGTCATTATCAACTCTGCATCTTTTGGCTTCAACATTATGAATATGTGTATCACTACTATCGAGATTAAGTAAGAACAAACCATTCTTTAATGGTGCATGACCATAAAAGATATTACTCATATAAATAGAACAACCATTATTCTCTGATTTAAATGAATAACCGTCTCGCATTAAACAAGATCCAGATATAATGTTCATGCTCAACGCTGGTACTAAATAACAATTATTTAGATCTAATATTAATCCCGAAGGTAGATGTAGAGGTAGCGTGCCGACCGCGATCACATCGACTTTGGAACCATTTCCCACGCGCATCGTCACCTCGTCCTTAGCCAATCTTCGCTTAATCCGTAGCCCCTGTTTTGAGTTGCAAATATTAGCAACAGAACCAGTATCAAATACCCAGGTGCTACTGCGAGAATTAGTAAGGTATACATCAATAACATGTATATCATATATACCTTTGTTAACCTTGCCATCCTTCTTATCCGCCAAATACTTGGGGAAGTTCCGCTTCCAGTGACCAGTCTGCTTGCAATAGAAGCACTCAGTTTCAGGCTTAGGTCCAGACTTGGGTTTCTTCTCTTGATTAGCAACTTGCTTGCTGTTCTTTTTGAAGTTCCCCTTTTTCTTCCCTTTGCCCTTTTTCTTGAAACTAGTGGTTTTGTTAACCATCAACACTTGATGCTCCTTTTTGATTTCTACCTCCGCGGCTTTCAGCATCACGAAGAGCTCGGGCATAGTTTTGGTCATCCCTTGCATATTATAGTTCATCACGAAGCTCTTGTAGCTTGGTGGCAGTGATTGAAGAATTCTGCCAATGACGCAATCATCCGGAAGATTAACTCCCAGTTGAATCAAGTGATTGTTATACCCAGACATTCTGAGTATATGCTCACTGACAGAACCGTTCTCCTCCATCTTACAGCTATAGAACTTATTGGAGACTTCATATCTCTCAATCCGGGCATTTGCTTGAAATATTAACTTCAACTCCTGGAACATCTCATATGCTCCATGGTGTTCAAAACGTCGTTGAAGTCCCGGTTCTAAGCCATAAAGCATGGCACACTGAACTATAGAGTAGTCATCAGCTTTGCTTTGCCAGACGTTCACAACATCTGGCGTAGCTCTTGCACCAGGCCTGGCACCTAGTGGTGCTTCCAGGACGTAATTCTTCTGTGCAGCAATGAGGATAATCCTCAAGTTACGGACCCAGTCCGTGTAATTGCTACCATCATCTTTCAACTTTGCTTTCTCAAGGAACGCATTAAAATTCAACGGAACAACAGCACGAGCCATCTATCTACACAACATAGACAAGCAAGATACTATCAGGTACTAAGTTCATGATAAATTTAAGTTCAATTAATCATATTACTTAAGAACTCCCACTTAGATAGACATCCCTCTAATCCTCTAAGTGATCACGTGATCCAAATCAACTAAACCATGTCCGATCATCACGTGAGATGGAGTAGTTTCAATGGTGAACATCACTATGTTGATCATATCTACTATATGATTCACGCTCGACCTTTCGGTCTCCGTGTTCCGAGGCCATATCTGTTATATGCTAGGCTCGTTAAGTTAAACCTGAGTATTCCGCGTGTGCAACTGTTTTGCACCCGTTGTATTTGAACGTAGAGCCTATCACACCCGATCATCACGTGGTGTCTCAGCACGAAGAACTTTCGCAACGGTGCATACTCAGGGAGAACACTTCTTGATAATTAGTGAGAGATCATCTTATAATGCTACCGTCAATCAAAGCAAGATAAGATGCATAAAAGATAAACATCACATGCAATCAATATAAGTGATATGATATGGCCATCATCATCTCGTGCTTGTGATCTCCATCTTCGAAGCACCGTCATGATCACCATCGTCACCGGCGCGACACCTTGATCTCCATCGTAGCATCGTTGTCGTCTCGCCAATCTTATGCTTCCACGACTATCACTACCGCTTAGTAATAAAGTAAAGCATTACATCGCGATTGCATTGCATACAATAAAGCGACAACCATATGGCTCCTGCCAGTTGCCGATAACTCGGTTACAAAACATGATCATCTCATACAATAAAATTTAGCATCATGTCTTGACCATATCACATCACAACATGCCCTGCAAAAACAAGTTAGACGTCCTCTACTTTGTTGTTGCAAGTTTTACGTGGCTGCTACGGGCTTAAGCAAGAACTCATCTTACCTACGCATCAAAACCACAACGATAGTTTGTCAAATAGACTCCGTTTTAACCTTCTCAAGGACCGGGCGTAGCCACACTCGGTTCAACTAAAGTTGGAGAGACAGTCTTCCGCAAGCCATCTATGTGCAAAGCACGTCGAGGGAACCGGTCTCGCGTAAGAGTACGCGTAAGGTTGGTCCGGATCGTCTCGTCCAACAATACCGCTGAACCAAAGTATGACATGCTGGTAGGCAGTATGACTTGTATCGTCCACAACTCACTTGTGTTCTACTCGTGCAAATAACATCAAACCATAAAAACCTAGGCTCGGATGCCACTGTTGGGGAACGTAGTAATTTCAAAAAAATTCCTACGCACACACAAGATCATGGTGATGCATAGCAACGAGAGGGGAGAGTGTTGTCTACGTACCCTCGTAGACCAAAAGCGGAAGCGTTATATCAACGCGGTTGATGTAGTCGTACGTCTTCACGATCCGACCGATCCAAGCACCGTTACTCCGGCACCTCCGAGTTCTTGGCACACGTTCAGCTCGATGACGTTCCCCGGGCTCCGATCCAGCAAAGCTTTGGGGAAGAGTTCCGTCAGCATGACGGCGTGGTGACGATCTTGATGTACTACTGACGCAGGGCTTCGCCTAAGCACTGCGACAATATGACCGAGGTGGAATTTGGTGGCAGGGGGCACCGCACACGGCTAAGGAAAGATCTCAATGATCAATTGTGTGTCTATGGGGTGCCCCCTGCCCCCGTATATAAAGGAGCCAAGGGGGAGGGGCTGGCCGGCCAAGCCTTGGCGCGCCAGGTGAGTCCTACTCCCTTCGGGAGTAGGATTCCCCCCCCCCCAATCCTAGTTGGACTAGGATTCTCCAAGGGGGGGAGAGAGAGAGAGGGGGACGGCCACCTCTCCTAGTCCTAATAGGACTAGGGGAAGGGGGGAGGCGCGCAGCCCATGAGGGCAGCCCTCTCACCTCTCCACCAAGGCCCATGTTGGCCCATTATGCTCCCGGGGGGTTCCGGTAACCCTCCCGGTATTCCGGTAAAATCCTGATTTCACCTGGAACACATCCGATGTCCAAACATAGGCTTCCAATATATCATTCTTTACGTCTCGACCATTTCGAGACTCCTCGTCATGTCCGTGATCACATCCGGGACTCCGAACTCCTTCGGTACATCAAAACTCATAAACTCATTATATATCTGTCATCGAAACCTTAAGCGTGCGGACCCTACGGTTCGAGAACAATGTAGACATGACCGAGACACGTCTCCGGTCAATAACCAATAGCGGGACCTGGATGCCCATATTGGCTCCTACATATTCTGCGAAGATCTTTATCGGTCAGACCGCATAACAACATACGTTGTTCCCTTTGTCATCGGTATGTTACTTGCCCGAGATTCGATCGTCGGTATCCAATACCTAGTTCAATCTCGTTACCGGCAAGTCTCTTTACTCGTTCCGTAATACATCATCTCGCAACTAACTCATTGGTTGCAATGCTTGCAAGGCTTATGTGATGTGCATTACCAAGAAGGCCCTGAGATACCTCTCCGACATTCGGATTGACAAATCCTAATCTCGAAATACGCCAACCCAACAAATACTTTCGGAGACACCTGTAGAGCACCTTTATAATCACTCAGTTATGTTGTGACGTTTGGTAGCACACAAAGTGTTCCTACAGTAAACGGGAGTTGCATAATCTCATAGTTAAAGGAACATGTATAAGTCATGGATAAAAGCAATAGCAACATACTAAACGATCGGGTGCTATGCTAATGGAATGGGTCATGTCAATCAGATCATTCAACTAATGATGTGATCTCGTTAATCAAATAACAACTCTTTGTTCATGGTTAGGAAACATAACCATCTTTGATTAATGAGCTAGTCAAGTAGAGGCATACTAGTGACACTCTGTTTGTCTATGTATTCACACATGTATTATGTTTCCAGTTAATACAATTCTAGCATGAATAATAAACATTTATCATGATATGTAAGGAAATAAATAATAACTTTATTATTGCCTCTAGGGCATATTTCCTTCAGTGCCCTCCTCCTTTCTTTCTTGACATAGGGTCCAAGTCTCCTGGATCATATTCGGTGAGAAAATCACGTTCCCGAAGGTTTCATTCCGTTTGGACTCCGTTTGATACTTCGTTTCTTTGAAACTTTGAAATAGGCAAAAAACAGCAATTCTGGGTTGGGCCTCCGGTTAATAGGCTAGTCCCAAAAATAATATAAAAGTAGATAATAAAGCCCAATATTGTCCAAAACAGTAGATAATATAGCATGGAGCAATCAAAAATTATAGATACGTTGGAGACGTATCAGGCATCCCCAAGCTTAATTCCTGCTCGTCCTCGAGTAGGTAAATGATAAAAACAAATTTTTTGATGCGGAGTGCTACTTGGCATAATTTCAATGTAATTCTTCTTAAATGTGGTATGAACATTCAGATTCGAAAGATGCAAGACAAAAGTTCATGTTGACATAAAAAATAATAATACTTCAAGCATACTAACAAAGCAATCATGTCTTCTCAAAATAACATGACCAAAGAAAGTTATCCCTACAAAATCATATAGTCTGCCTATGCTCTATCTTAACCACACAAAGTATTTAAATCATGCACAACCCCGATGACAAGCCAAGCAATTGTTTCATACTTTTGACATTCTCAAAACTTTTTCAATCTTCACGTAATACATGAGCGTGAGCCATGGATATAGCACTATATGTGGAATAGAATGGTGGTTGTGGAGAAGGCAAAAAAGGGAGAAGATAGTCTCACATCAACTAGGCGTATCAACGGGCTATGGAGATGCCCATCAATAGATATCAATGTGAGTGAGTAGGGATTGCCATGCAACGGATGCACTAGAGCTATAAGTATATGAAAGCTCAACAAAAGAAACTAAGTGGGTGTGCATCCAACTCGCTTGCTCACGAAGACCTAGGGAATTTTGAGGAAGCCCATCATTGGAATATACAAGCCAAGTTCTATAATGAAAATTTTCCACTAGTATATGAAAGTGACGAAATGAGAGACTCTCTATCATGAAGATCATGGTGCTACTTTGAAGCACAAGTGTGGTAAAAGGATAGTAACATTGTCCCTTCTCTCTTTTTCTCTCATTTTTTTATTTGGGCTTTTTCTCTTTTTTTGTGGCATCTTTTCTTTTTTTTCTTTTTTTCGTCCGGAGTCTCATCCGGACTTGTGGGGGGATCATAGTCTCCATCATCCTTTTCCTCACTTGGGACAATGCTCTAAAAATAAAGATCATCACACTTTTTATTTTCTTACAACTCAACAATTACAACTTGAAACTTAGAACAAAATATGACTCTATATGAATGCCTCCGGCGGTGTACCGGGATATTCAATGAATCAAGGGTGACATGTATGAAAGAATTATGAACGGTGTCTTTGCCACTAATTCGATGTCAACTACATGATCATGCTAAGCAATATGACAATGATGGAGCGTGTCATAATAAACGGAACGGTGGAAAGTTGCATGGCAATATATCTCGGAATGGCTATGGAAATGCATGATAGGTAGGTATGGTGGCTGTTTTGAGGAAGGTATATGGTGGATGTATGATACCGGCGAAAAGTGTGCGGTATTAGATAGGCTAGCAATGGTGGAAGGAAGAGAAGTGCGTATAATCCATGGACTCAACATTAGTCATGAAGAACTCATATACTTATTGCAAAAATGTACAGGTTATCAAAGCAAAGTATTACGCGCATGCTCCTAGGGGGATAGATTGGTAGGAAAAGACCATCGCTCGTCCCCGACCACCACTCATAAGGAAGACAATCTATAAATAAATCATGCTCCGACTTCATCACATAATGGTTCACCATACGTGCATGCTACAGGAATCACAAACTTGAACACAAGTATTTCTCAAATTCACAACTACTCAACTAGCATGACTCTAATATCACCATCTTCATATCTCAAAACAATTATCAAGCATCAAACTTTTCTTATTATTCAACGCACTCAAAAGAAAGTTTTAGAAATCTTGAATACCAAGCATATTAAGATTTTTTAAGCAAATTACCTTGCTATTTAAGACTCTCAAAATAATCTAAGTGAAGCATGAGAGATTAATAGTTTCTATAAAACAAATCCACCACCGTGCTCTAAAAGATATAAGTGAAGCACTAGAGCAAAACTATATACTCCCTCCTTCCATCTAAATAGGGCCTAATGTGTTTTTCGAGGCTAACTTTGACCAAATATTAGAGCAATAATATATGGCATGCAACTTACACAAAGCACACCGTTAAATTCGTGTGTGAAAGGAGCTTTCAATGATATAATTTTCACATTGTCCATGTCATGTACTATTAATCTTGTCAATAGTCAAAGGCGGTCTTAAAAAACGCATTAGGCCCTATATAGATGGAAGGAGGGAGTAGCTCAAAAGATATAAGTGAAGCACATAGAGTATTCTAGCAAATTCCAAATCATGTATAGCTCTCTCAAAAGGTGTGTAAAGCAAGGATGATTGTGGTAAACTAAAAAGCAAAGACTCAAATCATACAAGACGCTCCAAGCAAAACACATATCATGTGGTGAATAAAAATATAGCTCCAAGTAAAGTTAACGATGGAAGTAGACGATAGAGGGGATGCCTTCCGGGGCATCCCCAAGCTTTGGATTTTTTGTGTCCTTAGATTATCTTTGGGGTGCCATGGGCATCCCCAAGCTTAGGCTCTTGCCACTCCTTTTTCCATAATCCATCAAAAGATTCCACCCAAAACTTGAAAACTTCACAACACAAAACTCAACAGAAATCTCGTGAGCTCCGTTAGCGAAAGAAAACAAAAGACCACTTCAAGGTACTGTAATGAACTCATAATTTATTTATTTTGGTGTTAAACCTACTGTATTCCAACTTCTATATGGTGTATAAACTATTTTACTAGCCATAGATGCATCAAAATAAGCAAACAACACAGGAAAAACAGAATCTGTCAGAAACAAAACAGTCTGTAGTAATCTGTAACTAACGCAAACTTATGGAACTCCAAAAAATCAGCGAAAATAGGAAGGCCTAGACAATTTTTTTATTGATCAGAAGCAATTGGAATCACTATTTTATCACGTTCTGGTGAATTTTAACAATTGTTTTCGTGAACAGAAAGTTTCTGGAAATTACAGTAAGATCAAATAACTATCATCCAATAAGAACCTATAGGTTTAACTTGGCACAAACACTAATTAAAACATAAAAACACATCTAACCAGAGGCTAGATAAAAGATTTATTCCTAAACATAAGAAAAAGCAAAAAACTAAATAAAATAAAATTGGGTTGCCTCCCAACAAGCGCTATCGTTTAACGCCCCTAGCTAGGCATAAAAGCAAGGATAGATCTAGGTATTGCCATAATAGTGGTATGGCAAATCATGAAGACTTCTCTCATATTCTCTACGTTCAGCAGCAAGTTTTCTTTGAGGCAAGCAAAAATAATCAAAAGGGCTAAATTTAATGGGACAAAAGTCCCCAAGATCAATCTCGGGAGGTATGGGTTCCTCCCTAGGCCCTTTGTATTGCACAACCAATTCATCATTAAGAGCATTCTTTTGGCAAAAAGTCACAAGCCTTCGTTCAAGAGGAAAACCTAGTCCATTATTCTGAATAGCAAAATCATCATTAAGCTCAGAAATTCTATCAACTAGAACATCGGCAGGAACCTTTTTCCTAAGATTTCCATTATAAGCAATATGATGTAGAGATTGTAAACACATAATGTCTTCTTGATTAAAAATGATAGCTTCAATGGGAGGATGACTAGCATCTACCCTATAATGCACAAAGATTTCTTTGGCCTCTTTTATTATAAATTTAAACTCATGAGCCAAAAAGATAGTGGCGGCACGCTTAGCAGAAGAATGCTCAATATTAGAGAATTCTAAGAAAATTCTTTGTATGCAAGGATGCATGTGCATAAATTGCCTTTCAAGTTCAACTATAAGCATGGAAATAGCGTCCGCAAGACTACTAGTTCTATGAAGAATAGAACCACCCATAGAAGGCAAAGCACCGACACAAGTAAAGAAATCTTGAATAACTCCTTTTCCAATAGTATTACCACTACCAATTTGAAATCTTTTTGTATGCAAGGTAGGGGGTTCTTCAGCAGGAGCATCAAAATTTCCTATGATATTATTATTGTCCATATCGGCAATAATTTCCCCAAATTCAGACATAACGACAAGCAAGCGAGAAAGAGGCAAATGGAAAAAGAGAGGGCGAATAAAACGGCAAGGGTGAAGTGGGTGAGAGCAAAACGAGAGGCAAATGGCAAATAATGTAATGCGGGAGATAAGGGATTTGTGATGGGTACTTGGTATGTTGAATTTTGCGTAGACTCCCCAGCAACGGCGCCAGAAATTCTTCTTGCTACCTCTTGAGCACTGCGTTGGATTTCCTTGAAGAGAAAAGGATGATGCAGCAAAGTAGCGTAAGTATTTCCCTCAGTTTTTGAGAACCAAGGTATCAATCCAGTAGGAGGCTACGCGCGAGTCCCTCGTACCTGCACAAAAAAAATAACTCCTCGCAACCAACGCGATAAGGGGTTGTCAATCCCTTCAGGGTCACTTACGAGAGTAAGATCTAATAGATATGATAGATAATATTTTTGGTATTTTTATGATAAAGATGCATAGTAAAATAAAAGCAAAGTAAAAAAGCAAAGGAAATAATAAAGTGCAGGAAGATTGATATGATGAAGATAGACCCGAGGGCCATAGATTTCACTAATGGCTTCTCTCAAGAGCATAACTATTTTACGGTGGGTGAACGAATTACTATTGAGCAATTGACAGAATTGAGCATAGTTATGAGAGTATCTAGGTATGATCATGTATATAGGCATCACGTCCGAGACAAGTAGACCGACTCCTGCCTGCATCTACTACTATTACTCCACTCATCGACCGCTATCCAACATGCATCTAGAGTATTAAGTTCAAGAAAATAGAGTAACGCCTTAAGCAAGATGACATGATGTAGAGGGATAAATTCATGCAATATGATAAAAAACCCATCTTGTTATCCTCAATGGCAACAATATAATACGTGCCTTGCTGCCCCTACTGTCACTGGGAAAGGACACCACAAGATTGAACCCAAAGCTAAGCACTTCTCCCATTGCAAGAAAGATCAATCTAGTAGGCCAAACCAAACTGATAATTCAAAGAGACTTGCAAAGATAACCAATCATACATAAAAGAATTCAGAGAAGATTCAAATATTGTTCATAGATAATCTTGATCATAAACCCACAATTCATCGGTCTCAACAAACACACCACAAAAAGAAGATTACATCGAATAGATCTCCACAAGAGCGGGGGAGAACATTGTATTGAGATCCAAAAAGAGAGAAGAAGACATCTAGCTACTAACTATGGACCCGAAGGTCTGAGGTAAACTACTCACACTTCACCAGAGAGGCTATGGTGATGATGTAGAAGCCCTCCGTGATGGATGCCCCCTCCGGCAGAGCTCCGGAACGGGCCCCAAGATGGGATCTCGTGGATACAGAAGGTTGCGGCGGTGGAATTAGGTTTTTGGCTCTGTCTCTGATCGTTTGGGGGTACGTAGGTATATATAGGAGGAAGGAGTACGTAGGTGGAGCAACAGGGGGCCCATGAGCGTGGAGGGCGCGCCCCCTACCTCGTGCCCTCCTCCTTTCTTTCTTGACGTAGGGTCCAAGTCTCCTGGATCATATTCGGTGAGAAAATCACGTTCCCGAAGGTTTCATTCCGTTTGGACTCCGTTTGATATTCCATTTATTCGAAACTCTGAAATAGGCAAAAAAACAACAATTCTGCGCTGGGCCTCCTGTTAATAGGTTAGTCCCAAAAATAATATAAAAGTGGATAATAAAGCCCAATATTGTCCAAAACAGTAGATAATATAGCATGGAGCAATTAAAAATTATAGATACATTGGAGACGTATCAGTAGCCTCCTACTGGATTGATACCTTGGTTCTCAAAAACTGAGGGAAATACTTATGCTACTTTGCTGCATCACCCTTTCCTCTTCAAGGGAAAACCAACGCAGTGCTCAAGAGGTAGCAAACTCTTCGATCCCGAGCCGCAATACCTTGGCATTTTTGTGCCAGCGGCAGGCGTTTGCTTTTGCCGAGGTGAAGGACTAGCAGATGATGTCATAGAGGAGGTTGTCTTCGGAGTCGGCAAGCGGAAGCGGCTCGGCCCCGGATCTGCACAACCCGTGGTCGAACACGCTAAATACGGCATGCATACCTTCTACCTCGCGTGGCGAGCAACTCGCACCTCCAAATGATGAAGTCGTGGCCGCTGGCTCGGCTATGCAGGAATGTGAACTAGCATCGTCGGGAGGAGCAGGGATGGAGGTGTTGGGTGCGTTGGTCATCACGCCGCCTGACCGAGGATGATGCGAATGACGATGGGCAGGAGCGGGCGGGCACAGAGTTGCAAATGCCCGCTAGGCCACTAGGGAAGCTGCGAGCAATGTCAAGGGTGAGTTCCTCGTTGTTCGGGGTGGAGCTGGATTCCTCCTTGAGGAGCGCCTCCTAGTTGATGGGGTCGGTCTCATTGTCGTTCCACTGCCGGAGTTGGCCTTGGTGGCGCTGGCAGGGAAAGGGACGGGGATGGGAGGAGAAAGGAAGTGGAGCAGAGCGGTCAAGAGTGTGGACTATGGACTGGTGTGGTCTGGGGTGGTGTATATGTGTGGTCGGACTGGGCCAGTCTGGGCCATTGATACGTCTCCAACGTATCTATAATTTTTGATTCCTCCATGCTATATTATCTACTGTTTTGGACTATATTGGGCTTTATTTTCCACTTTTATATTATTTTTGGGACTAGCCTATTAACCGGAGGCCCAGCCCAGAATTGCTATTTTTTTTGCCTATTTTAGAGTTTCGGAGAAACAGAATATCAAACGGAGTCCAAACGGAATAAAACCTTCGGGAACGTGATTTTCTCACCGGACGTGATCCAGGAGACTTGGACCCTACTCCAAGAAGTAACAGAGGCGGTCACGAGGGTGGGGGTGCGCCCCCCCCTTCCTATGGCGCGCCCCCCTGCCTCGTGGGCCCCCTGTTGCTCCACCGACGTACTCCTTCCTCCTATATATACCTACGTACCCCCAAACGATCAGAACGGGATCCAAAAACCTAATTCCACCGCCGCAACTTCCTGTATCCACGAGATCCCATCTTGGGGCCTGTTCCGGAGCTCCGCCGGAGAGGTCCATCATCATGGAGGGCTTCTACATCATCCTAGCCCCTCCGATGAAGTGTGAGTAGTTTACCTCAGACCTTCGGGTCCATAGTTAGTAGCTAGATCGCTTCTTCTCTCTTTTTGGATCTCAATACAATGTTCTCCCCCTCTCTTGTGGAGATCTATTCGATATAATCTTTTTTTTGCGGTGTGTTTGTTGAGACCGATGAATTGTGGGTTTATGATCAAGTCTATCTATGAATAATATTTGAATCTTCTCTGAATTCTTTTATGTATGATTGGTTATCTTTGCAAGTCTCTTCGAATTATCAGTTTGGTTTGGCCTACTAGATTTGTTTTTCTTGCCATGGGAGAAGTGCTTAGCTTTGGGTTCGATCTTGCGGTGTCCTTTCCCAGTGACAGAAGGGGCAGCAAGGCACGTATTGCATCGTTGCCATCAAGGATAACAAGATGGGGTTTTTATCATATTGCATGAAACTATGCCTCTACATCATGTCATCTTACTTAAGGAGTTACTCTGTTTTTAACTTAATACTCTAGATGCATGATGGATAGCGGTCGATGAGTGGAGTAATAGTAGTAGATGCAGGCAGGAGTCGGTCTACTTGTCTCGGATGTGATGCCTATATACATGATCATACCTAGATATTCTCATAACTATGGTCAATTTTTTCAATTGCTCAACAGTAATTTGTTCACCCACCGTAGAATACTTATGCTCTTGAGAGAAGCCACTAGTGAAACCTATGGCCCCCGGGTCTATTCTCATCATATCAATCTCCATCATTATAATCTTGCTTTGCTTTTTTACTTTGCCTTTTACTTTTTGCTTTGCATCTCTATATCAAAAATTCCAAAAATATTATCTATCATCTCTATCAGATCTCACTCTCGTAAGTGAACGTGAAGGGATTGACAACCCCTAATCGCGTTGGTTGCGAGTAGATATCGTTTTGTGCAGGTACGAGGGACTTGAGCGTGGCCTCCTACTGGATTGATACCTTGGTTCTCAAAAACTGAGGGAAATACTTACGCTACTTTGCTGCATCATCCTCTCCTCTTCGGGGAAAACCAACGCAGTGCTCAAGGGGTAGTAAGAAGAATTTCTGGCGCCGTTGCCGGGGAGTCTACGCAAAAAGTCAACATACCAAGTACCCATCACAATCCCTATCTGTCGCATTACATTAGTTGCCATTTGCCTCTCGTTTTCCTCTCCCCCACTTCACCCTTGCCGTTTTATTCGCCCTCTCTTCCCAATCTCCTTCTCCTTCTCCTTCTCTTTTCCCGTTTGCCTTTCTCGCTTGCCTTTTGTTTGCTCGTGTGTTGGATTGCTTGTTTGTCGCGATGGCTCAAGACACCACCAAATTGTGTGACTTCACCAATACTAATAATAATGATTTCCTTAGCACTCCGATTGCTTCTCTTGCCAATACTGAATCTTGTGAAATCAATACTGCTTTGTTGAATCTTGTTATGAAAGATCAATTCGCCGGCCTTCCTAGTGAAGATGCCGCTACTCATCTTAATAGCTTCGTTGATTTATGTGATATGCAAAAGAAGAAAGACGTTGATAATGACGTTGTAAAATTGAAGCTATTTCCTTTTTCGCTTAGAGATCGTGCTAAAGCTTGGTTTTCGTCTTTGCCTAAAAATAGTATTGATTCTTGGAACAAGTGCAAAGACGCTTTTATCTCTAAGTATTTTCCTCCCGCTAAGATCATCTCTCTTAGAAACGACATTATGGATTTTAAGCAACTTGATCATGAACATGTTGCACAAGCTTGGGAGAGAATGAAATTAATGATACGTAATTGCCCTACTCATGGTTTGAATTTGTGGTGATTATACAAAAAATTTATGCCGGATTGAATTTTGCTTCTAGAAATCTTTTAGATTCGGCCGCGGGAGGCACTTTTATGGAAATCACTTTAGGAGATGCCACTAAACTCCTAGATAATATTATGGTTAATTATTCTCAATGGCATACTGAAAGATCTACTAATAAAAAAGTGCAAGCGATAGAAGAAATCAATGTTTTGAGTGGAAAGATGGATGAACTTATGAAATTATTTGCTACTAAGAGTGTTTCTTATGATCCTAATGATATGCCTTTGTCTACTTTGATTGAGAATAATAATGAAACTATGGATGTGAATTTTGTTGGTAGGAATAATTTTGGTAACAACGCGTATAGAGGGAATTTTAATCCTAGGCCTTATCCTAGTAATCCTTCTAATAATTATGGAAATTCCTACAACAACTCTTATGGAAATTTTAATAAGATGCCCTCTGAATTTGAGAGTAGTGTTTAAGAGTTTATGAATTCACAAAAGAATTTTAATGCTTTGCTTGAAGAGAAATTGCTTAAAGTTGATGACTTGACTAGGAACGTTGATAGAATTTCTCTTGAGGCTGATTCTTTAAATTTTAGATCTATTCCTCCTAAGAATGATATCAATGAGTCTCTAAAAGCCATGAGAATTTCCATTGATGAGTGCAAGGAAAGAACCGCTAGGATGCGTGCTTCCAAAGATGCCTTTATTGAAGCGTGTTCTTCCAATTCCTATGAAAATCAAGATGAAGATCTAAAAGTTATTGATGTGTCCCCTATTAAATCTTTGTTTTGCAATATGAATCTTGATGAAACTGAATATGATATTCCTTTACCTAGAAGGCATTCCAAAAATTCGGAGTATTTAGATCTTTATGATGAAATTGATGAAAGTGGGATTGAAAGAAATAAAACCCTAGATATTGCTAAACCCACTATATTGGATTTCAAGGAATTTAATTATGAAAGTTGCTCTTTAATTGACTGTATATCCTTGTTGCAATCCATGCTAAATTCTCCTCATGCTTATAGTCAAAAGAAAGCCTTTACCGAACATATTGTTGATGCCTTGATGCAATCTTATGAAGAAAAACTTGAGTAGAAAGTTTCTATCCCTAGAAAACTCTATGATGAGTGGGAACCAACTATTAAAATTAAAATTAAAGATCATGAGTTTTATGCTTTGTGTGATTTGGGTGCTAGTGTCTCCACTATCCCCAAAACCTTGTGTGATTTGTTAGATTTACGTGACTTCGATGATTGCTCTCTAAATTTGCATCTTGCGGATTCCACTATTAAAAAACCTATGGGAAAAATTAATGATGTTCTTATTGTTGCAAATAGGAACTATGTGCCCGTAGATTTTATTGTTCTTGATATAGATTGCAATCCTTCTTGCCCTATTATTCTTGATAGACCTTTCCTTAGAACGGTTGGTGCGACTATTGATATGAAGGAAGGAAATATTAGATTTCAATTTCCATTAAAAAGGGCATGGAACACTTTCCTAGAAAGAAAATAAGATTGCCATATGAAACTATCATGAGAGCCACTTATGGATTGCCTACCAAAGATGGCAATACCTAAATCTATCCTCGCTTTTATGCCTAGCTAGGGGCGTTAAACGATAGCGCTTGTTGGGAGGCAACCCAATTTTATTTTAGTTTTTTTGTTTTTGCTTCTGTTTAGGAATAAATAATCCATCTACCTTCTGTTTAGATGTGGTTTTGTGTTTTAATTAGTGTTTGTGCCAAGTTAGGCCTATAGGATCTTCTTGGATGATAGTTATTTGATCTTGCTGTAATTTCCAGAAACTTTCTGTTCACGAAAACAATTGTTAAAAATCACCAGAACGTGATAAAATACTGATTCCAATTTTTGCTGATCAATAAACAAATTGTATAGGTCGTCCTATTTTGGTAGATGTTTTGGAGTTCCAGAAGTTTGCGTTAGTTACAGATTACTACAGACTGTTCTGTTTTTGACAGATTCTGTTTTTGACAGATTCTGTTTTTCGTGTGTTGTTTGCTTATTTTGATGAATCTATGGCTAGTAAAATAGTTTATAATCCATAGAGAAGTTGTAATATAGTAGGTTGAACACCAATATAAATAAAGAATGAGTTCATTACAGTACCTTGAAGTGGTCTTTTGTTTTCTTTCTCTAACGGAGCTCACGAGATTTCTATTGAGTTTTGTGTTGTGAAGTTTTCAAGTTTTGGGTGAAATCTTTTGATGGATTATGGAACAAGGAGTGGCAAGAGCCTAAGCTTGGGGATGCCAATGGCACGCCCAAGATAATCCAAGGACACCAAAAATTCAAAGCTTGGGGATGCCCCGGAAGGCATCCCCTCTTTCGTCTACTTCCATCGGTAATTTTACTTGGAGCTATATTTTTATTCATCACATGATATTTGTTTTGCTTGGAGCGTCTTGTATTATTTGTGTCTTTGTTTGTAAGTGTGCCACAATCATCCTTGCTGTACACACCTTTTGAGAGAGCCATATATGAATTAAAATTTGATAGAATACTCTATGTGCTTCACTTATATCTTTTGAGCATTGTAGTTTTGCTCTATGTGCTTCACTTATATCTTTTGAGCGTTGTAGTTTTTATATCTTTTGAGCGTTGTAGTTTTGCTCTATGTGCTTCACTTAGATCTTTTAGAGCAAGGTGGTGGATTTGTTTTAAAGAAACTATTGATCTCTCATGCTTCACTTAGATCATTTTGAGAGCCTTAATAGCATGGTAAATTGCTTAATAATAATATGCTTGGTATTCAAGATATGTGAACATTTCTTTTGAGTGCATTGAATACTAAGAAAAGATTGAAGCATGATAATTGTTTTGAGATATGGAGATGGTGATATTAGAGTCATGCTAGTTGAGTAGTTGTGAATTTAAAGAATACTTGCGTTGAAGTTTGTGGTTCCCGTAGCATGCACGTATGGTGAACCGTTATGTGATGAAGTCGGAGCATGATGTATTTATTGATTGTCTTCCTTATGAGTGGCGGTCGGGGATGAGCGATGGTATTTTCCTACCAATCTATCCCGCTAGGAGCATGCGCGTAATACTTTGCTTTGATAACTTCTTGATTTTTGTAATAAGTATATGAGTTCTTTATGACTAATGTTGAGTCCATGGATTATATGCACTATTTCTCATCCTTCCACCATTGCTAGCCTCTCTAATACCGTGCACTTTTTGCCGGTATCATACACCCACCATATACCTTCCTCAAAACAGCCACTATACCTACCTATCATGGCATTTCCATAGCCATTCCGAGATATATTGCCATGCAACTTTCCACCGTTCCGTTTATTATGACACGCTCCATCATTGTCATATTGCTAGCATGATCATGTAGTTGACATCGTATTTGTGGCAAAGCCACCATTCATAATTCTTTCATACATGTCACTCTTGATTCATTGCATATCTCGGTACACCGCCGGAGGCATTCATATAGAGTCATATTTGTTCTAAGTATCGAGTTGTAATTGTTGAGTTGTAAGAAAAATAAAAGTGTGATGACCATCATTTTTAGAGCATTGTCCCAAGTGAGGAAAGGATGATGGAGACTATGATTCCCCCATAAGTCGGGATGAGACTCCGGACGAAAAATAAAAAAAATAAAAAAAGAAAAGAGGCCATAAAAAAAGAGAAAAGGCCCAAATAAAAAAATGAGAGAAAAAGAGAGAAGGGACAATGTTACTATCCTTTTACCACACTTGTGCTTCAAAGTAGCACCATGATCTTCATGATAGAGAGTCTCTCATTTTTGTCACTTTCATATACTAGTGGGAATTTTCATTGTAGAACTTGGCTTGTATATTCCAATGATGGGCTTCCTCAAATTGTCCTAGGTCTTCGTGAGCAAGCCAGTTGGGTGCACACCCACTTAGTTTCTTTTATTGAGCTTTCATATACTTATAGCTCTAGTGCATCCGTTGCATTGCAATCCCTACTCACTCACATTGATATCTATTAATGGGCATCTCCATAGCCCGTTGATACGCCTAGTTGATGTGAGACTATCTTCCCCTCTTTTTGTCTTCTCCACAACCACCATTCTATTCCACATATAGTGTTATATCCATGGCTCACGCTCATGTATTGCGTGAAGATTGAATTTTTTTTGAAAATGTTAAAGTATGAAACAATTGCTTGGCTTGTCATCAGGATTGTGCATGATTTAAATACTTTGTTGGTGAAGATAGAGCATAGCCAAACTATATGATTTTTTAGGGATAACTTTCTTTGGCCATGTTATTTTGAGAAGACATGATTGCTTTGTTAGTATGCTTGAAGTATTATTATTTTTATGTCAACATAAACTTTTGTCTTGAATGAATCTTTCGAATCTGAATATTCATACCACAATTAAGAAGATTTGCATTGAAATTATGCCAAGTAGCACTCCGCATCAAAAATTCTCTTTTTATCATTTATCTACTCAAGGACGAGCAAGAATAAGCTTGGGGATGCTTGATACATCTCCAACGTATCTGTAATTTTTGATTGCTCCATGCTATATTATCTACCATTTTGGACTATATTGGGCTTTATTTTCCACTTTTATATTATTTTTGGGACTAACCTATTAACTGGAGGCCCAGCCCAGAATTGCTGTTTTTTTGCCTATTTCAGAGTTTCGGAGAAACAGAATATCAAACGGAGTCCAAACGGAATAAAACCTTCGGGAACGTGATTTTCTCACCGAACGTGATCCGGGAGACTTGGACCCTACTCCAAGAAGTAACATAGGCGGTCACGAGGGTGGGGGGCGCCCCCCCCCCTCCTAGGGCGCGCCCCCTGCCTCGTGGGCCCCCTGTTGCTCCACCGACGTACTCCTTCCTCCAATATATACCTATGTACCCCCATACGATCAGAACAGGAGCCAAAAACCTAATTCCACCACCGCAACTTTCTGTATCCACGAGATCCCATCTTGGGGTCTGTTCCGGAGCTCCGCCAGAGAGGGCTGTCATCACGGAGGGCTTTTACACCATCCTAGCCCCTCCGATGAAGTGTGAGTAGTTTACCTCAGACCTTCGGGTCCATAGTTAGTAGCTAGATGGCTTCTTCTCTCTTTTTAGATCTCAATACAATGTTCTCCCCCTCTCTTGTGGAGATCTATTCGATGTAATCTTCTTTTTGCGGTGTGTTTGTTGAGACTGACGAATTGTGGGTTTATGATCAAGTCTATCTATGAATAATATTTGAATCTTCTCTGAATTCTTTTATGTATGATTGGTCGAATTATCAGTTTGGTTTGGCCTACTAGATTGGTTTTTCTTGCCATGGGAGAAGTGCTTAGCTTTGGGTTCGATCTTGAGGTGTCCTTTCCCAGTGACAGAAGGGGCAGCAAGGCACGTATTGCATCGTTGCCATCAAGGATAACAAGATGTGGTTTTTATCATATTGCATGAAACTATCCCTCTACATCATGTCATCTTGCTTAAGGCGTTACTCTGTTTTAACTTAATACTCTAGATGCATGCTGGATAGGGGTCGATGAGTGGAGTAATAGTAGTAGATGCAGGCAGGAGCCATCTACTTGTCTCGGACATGATGCCTATATACATGATCATACCTAGATATTCTCATAACTACGCTCAATTTTGTCAATTGCTCAACAGTAATTTGTTCACCCACCGTAGAATACTTATGCTCTTGAGAGAAGCCACTAGTGAAACCTATGCCCCCCGGGTCTATTCTCATCATATCAATCTCCATCATTATAATCTTGCTTTGCTTTTTACTCTTCCTTTTACTTTTTGCTTTGCATCTCTATCTCAAAAATACCAAAAATATTATCTATCATCTCTATCAGATCTCACTCTCGTAAGTGACCGTGAAGGGATTGACAACCCCTAATCGCGTTGGTTGCGAGTAGCTATCGTTTTGTGCAGGTACGAGGGACTTGAGCGTGGCCTCCTACTGGATTGATACCTTGGTTCTCAAAAACTGAGGGAAATACTTACGCTACTTTGCTGCATCATCCTCTCCTCTTCGGGGAAAACCAACGTAGTGCTCAAGAGGTAGCAGCCATGTGATGGGCGCATCCGGTCTGCCCCCTCCATATCCACCCCACATATGGGCTGTGTTTGGTGGGTGTCAAACAACCTAGACGTTTGGGCAGGCTATGAGGGGTTCGGTTGGGTGACTTTTTTCGATCCGGGTAGTGTCCGAGTTGTCCGCCCAGATGTTTAGGGATGGCTTGAGGGGTTCGGTTGTAGATGCTTTAAATGTCCGGGTCGTCCGGCACCCCCCAAACCAAACCCATATATGGGACGGATATGGTACAGTCTGGACGCAACCTCCACGTCAAACATCCTAGGCTACCCCAGTTTGACCCAACATATACCCCACCCGAACCAAACCCTTGTCCACAATCCACACCCTTGACCGTTCCACGACCCATCCCGTCCGCTCTCTAAACTTTCCCCTCCCAGCGCAACCATGGCCAACTCCAGCAGCGGATCTGACAACGAGTCAGAGACGTCGACTAGGAGGCACTCCTCAGGGATGAATCCAACTCCGCTCTAGATGACAAGTAGTTTTCCCTCCGCCGGTGGAGGATGGATAGGTGCGGGAGCCGGAGCTCGGCGGCCTCCCCGGTGGCCATCAACGCCATCGAGTAATGCTTCGCCTGGAGTTGTTATCACTGTTGTAGGAACTTGGCCGCATGAGTCGCAGCTCACCTTCGTCGGTGTGCGCTACCACTCGTCGTTGGGCGCATTGCACGTAGCCCTCCGTTTGTAGCATCCTAGTGCACTGATCACAATATGGCTCATCAATCTTGGTAGCATGGATCGTATCACTGGAGAGGCCGCTCGCAGCACTCACCGTTGCCGGTTGCACTTTTGGTCGAACGTGCCCATAGCATCTCACAATGCCGTTTCGAACATCTCACGAAGTCGGTACCAGCATCTCGCAAAAAGCACGACACAACATCTCATGACGCAGTTCTTGCATATCGCGTCAGGTGTTAAGCATCTCGCGAGGTCAATATCAACATCTAGGCCACAGCTTCCAGCATCCCGCAGATCCCGACCGACACAACACTAGGCTCCCGCCGGTTTCAGCACCCCTGCCGGGCGTGGTCACGATTGGAAGCTCGTGTGTTCGCGAGGTGCTAGGTTCTAGCACCTCGCCGTCATGGTTCCAGCATCTGGCCACCACGGTTGCAAAACACCGTCGGGCGTGGTACATTGCCGGAAGCTCATGTGTTCAGGGGTTACAACCATTGGCGCCAACGACCAAACCCAAGAGCACCCGTGCGCGGAAGCAACTCTGACGGGTAACCCTGGACTACTCGGTCGAGCTCAGTCACCGTCCGCGTCGAGAGGTATAACAAGTGAGTCCATAACCTTTCTTTAGCGTCGATTCCATGGACCACCACCGTCGATCTCGTCTCCGGCGGGCAAATTTTGGCAAGGTCAAAACCTAGCTACGTGCCACACTCACGACTATCCGTCAAGCCAGATCGGATGGTCGTGTTTTAGTTTTCCCGAACCAATATAGATCAAACACAGTTGTCTGCTGTCACTTAAGAGCAGGACCCAGATAATGCCACGTGGCCAGGCTTTTAGGTTAAATTTATTAACCACAGCTAATTTGGTAGATTTATATAAAATCCCCCAAAACTTCAAACCCTTCTAACTTTTTATCTGTAAGACCAATTGGAGCAAAAAAAATGTTAAATGATCCTTACGACAATCCCTCCCAACTAGAGGAACATGAATTCACTTTTGAGTAATTTAAATTTGAATTCACAACATAACTAAATACAAACCTGTATAGGGTCTAAAATGTAAATTACCAAGCCAATATGAGTGGTTCTTTTCCCATGTTGATCCTGATGTCATAAACTTTGAAATATGTTCACTGAGTTAAAATTTCAAAAAACTGAATTCAAAGGACTTTTTAATAGAAGCTGAAAAATGTTGCCATGGCAACCTTTTTTGTTGCCATGGCCGATTTTTCAGAAATGCTACCATGTTAGAGGTTTTAGAGTCCAATTTAAATTGATTATAACTTTTGATCTAGGATTCCAAACTCATTAAATCTTTTTGCTTTGTGTTCATAGTACATGTCTACTACCTTCACCGAATTCTTGTCTAGTACCTCCGAGTTGTGACTTAGGCCTTTTATGCATAATTCTAAGTTGAGAGTTGCATGTCTACCACATTACTTCTTTGCAATTGGTTTTACCCTGTACTTCGGAGCCATTTCAATTTTCGTAGAAAAGGATCAACGTTTATTGTTGGAACCACCTCTCTATTTTCTCCTGGTGCTTCCAAGTACTAAGTTTTTTGTTTGGTTCCTAAACATGCACTAGTTGTTCAAATATTTGAATGTGTTTGGAAGCTCTGCAAGATTTTATTTTGGTTTTTGCGAGCTAGTTATGTTTTCAACATAACAGTCATATTTGGACTCTCTCTATGTATAGCCCCCACATACTTCTTTGTGTCTAAGAAGTTACTCATCAGCTTGAACTTCCACTCTTAACCGACAACCACACAAGTTGAGAGAGATATATCCAATAGGTGATTCCATGAACACTTCTTTAAATATGTGGAGACCAAGAACTACTCCTTCCTTTTCTTGAACCCTGTCACGTCAAGTTTAGCTCTTTCATCACAATCATATCCTTTGTGGGGGAGATATCTTACGGGTTCATGAGAGGGATTTGATTAAATATATTTTGAGGAGTTTCTACCAAGTGATTTTTTTACGACATTGTTAAGGACTTAGGAGTTTGTAAAGGCATGGAGATCACCGACTTTATGAAGATCTACTCATTAGTGAGGCTTAACATAGAATGTCGATAAATTCATGGTGCAGTATGTTGATTTCCCTCGGTGAGCCTCTTGGTGGGTGACATAATTGAGATACTTGTGATCAAAGAAACATCTGTTCAGATTGTGAGACGGTCGTGGACATGGTTTATAAAAGGGTGGATAGACCTATAAAAATATATATTCACTTTAAAGTTCGACAGTTTAAGAACAAGGAACTAGTTAGCCTTTAGTACAATAAAAGTAAGTTAAAAAAGCATAGCAGAAGAAATATGATAACTTCCATGAAATTAAAGGAGTTAATTTTAGAATAAAAACATAGATGGTTGCGTTTGATGTTTCCCTCGTGGTTTCGATAGGGAAAACATGTGTAAAAACTGCAAAACCTTGAACTTCATCTTTGAGCCCATGCCTCGCCGGATTGAGATCGCTGGAACTACATTAGCGATGGATCCAACGACCACACACCCATTCCCCTAGGATCCTCATGGCCCTCCTGAAAATCACAAGCTCAACGGTGCGAAGGGCTCGAAATTAAGCTCTTCTCATGCACACATCCATGAGAGATCCATCTTAGAGCAGTGGAGGGAAAATCTATGACATAGCAACTGGTCAGTGAAAAGTGTTGGCGGTGTTGGAGCCAGCAAGAGCTCGAAGGTAGGGAGTGGAGCACTGGCATGCAATAACAACACAACTAGTGGGAGCTACCGTGCATAGAGCAGGAGAGGCTCTGGGCGAAGGCGCAAAATATTATTTTTTTTCGAGGGAGCACCCTGACTAAATTCTTCATGGAATCAGTTAGTCGATAGGAAATATTTTCATTGTAATTATACAATAAATTACAAAGCTAATTTCATCTGAGATGGAGGATCTTTAGATTGAGATAGATCTAGCTCTAAATGAGGTCGTTAAGTTTTGCGGGACTCCATAATGCTGGACACAACCGCATGGATGTGCATGTATTTGCTACTTCATATTTCTTGAAAAAAGGTTTATTTATAGTCAGTTAAACTATTGTGCAAGTTTATTTTGGTTCCAAAACTCTAAAACACACTAAGCTTGTTTCCCGTTTGCGCAGACCAACAAAGAAAACTTGGCACACATCTATAAGTTACCAACCGTCTTAATTGTTGACGATGACAACTTAAAAACTAGATAGATTGGGGCTCATAAGCCACCAAAACATGTTTGACCGATGACATGAAGGTGATTTCTCACGTGTCAATCTAGTCAACACGACATAAATAAAACAGTAAGAATCATTATTTAAATATTGTGAATAATTGTGAGATAATTAATAACATACACAGAAAAATAGTTTTATTAACCATTCAAAAGTAAAATTTTGGAAGTCAAGAAACATCGAAATAAAGGAACAATGAGATAAAATCTAGATAAGTTATCAAACAAACATGGGAATCTTAGAACTAGGATTCATGATAAAATAATTTAAAAAGTTCTAGAAAAACTGGAGAATTAGAAAAACTCACAAAAAGTTATGAACATCCATTGAAAATCATCACATTTAAATATTTTTATGAATACCTTGTTTTCAAGTTTTGTCTTAGTAATATTAGGAATTTCCAATAATTGGTCTGGAAATCTCAAATTTTCAAATATTAATTCTTTTCTCGCTTTCCCTATTTTTTAAAAAATCATTTATGTGATATTATTATTTTTGATTTGGTTGCAAGTGCGAGTAATCACTACGAAATCATCAATACTATAAAGCAATGTGATGACATAATTTCCAGGCACTATCTATAGAATAGTTTTTCACAATCTGGTCCGCTCAGTTGTGACTGATATAGAACTTTGTGTCCATAGGTTTTCAACCACAATAAGTAAATAGGGTCACAATTCTACCGGATGCAGGAGAAGAAGACTTCGATAGAATTTGGTTGTAAATGTAAGGATCTGTGATACTTAATAAGTTAATATATGGCCTTAGGCCTTTCCATAAAAAAGAGTAAATAGGCACTTCTATGTCACCACTATTGATAGCCCTTATGACAAAAAAATGTTTCATTTAGTTGATTCTACCAAATTTGCTCACCAAAAGTGAGCAATTAAATTTCGGCTAGAAGCCCAAACCCCAATTTGGAGACCTAGTTGAAAAAGTTTTCTACACGTTGGGCGCACCTATGTCCCGCCTCTTGCGAGACACTAGCTGGCCTTGCTACAGGGAACCGGTACTGGGCCGGCCCTATATTATGCTGATGTTGTGACGTGTTTCTTTTTGTTTTACCATTCCGTTTCTTCTACACATTTTTATGTTTCACATTATTTATATTTTTCAAATATTTATCTTGCATTTTGAAAATTGTATAGAAAATGTTTCTAATATAAGACTCATAAGATTTAAAACATGTCACACATTTGAAAAAAAAAGCAGGTGCCATTTAGAAAAAAATTTATACATCAAAAAAATATCATGTAATTTTAAAAAGAATCATTTAAAAAACTTCACGAGTTTAAAAAGTGTGTTGGTGACATAAACAAATGTTTAAACAAAAGTAAAAAAATGTTTCTTATCATTCAGAAAATATTTCAAGGTGTATTTGAAAAATGTTTAACATATTCAAAAAAATGTCAAAACACATTTAAGAAAATGTGAAATCATGTATTTAAATATGTTAAATGTATATAATAATGTTTTTTGTATACGAAAAATGTTTTATATGTAAGCATGAACACAAATATTTTGCAAAAATGTAACTTGTATTTGATAAATGCTAATGAGTCTTCAATCTTTGGGAAAAGTCCTACCGATGTAATTATAGACAGCATAATTTGGCCTTCCTGGTAGGGACCCATATATAAAATAGCAATGGCCAATAGCGAAAAGGTTAAAAAAAGTGATTTTTTTTTTGCTTGAAAAACTTCCAATCTATTCATCTTCAATCATGGTAGTACAACGAATACTAGAAATAATAAAAATTACATCAAGATCCGCAGACCACCTAGCGACGACTACAATGACTAAAGCGAGCCGAAGGCGCGCCGCTGCCATCGCCCCTCCCTCATCGGAGCCGGGCAAACCTTGTTGTAGTAGACAGTCGGGAAGTCGTCGTGCTAAGGCTCCATAGAACCAACGCACCAGAACAGCAACTGCCGCAGATGAAAAGTGTAGATTAAAAGGATCCAACCTGAAAACACACGAACGAAAATGAACGACGAACAGATCCGAGCAAATCCACCAAGGACAGATCAGCCGGAGACACAACTCCACACGCTCACCGATGATGCTGGACACATCACTTTAACGCAATGATGAAGCATGTAACGACCTTGTCAACCCTCTTGTGGAAAAAGAGACAAAACGCCATAATTATTGATTCAATTTTATTGTATTCAGAATTAACACAATGATGAAGCATGTAACGACCTTGTCAACCCTCTTGTGGAAGAAGAGACAAAACGCCATAATTATTGATTCAATTTTATTGTATTCAGAAATTAAATTTGCAGAAGCTAAAATAGAAATTTTTTGCAGAACCATTTAACAGAAAATAGTACCATCCCTGCAGCGCAACTGCGCAAGTCATAAAAGCCACAGCAAAATTTTGGTTACAAACTCGGCCTAAATCAACCTATACTAATAGTTTTACTCGACTCACATAATAATAGTACTATAAGATGGGTAGCTTGATGATTTGGTTTTTGGAGACTGTTGACTGTGACTAGCAGACGCCGTTGGTCTTCTTGGCGAGCACAAACTTCTTCCAGGCCTCCGTGACCGACTTCTGCGTCTCGAGCTCCGTCTTCTTGACGTGGCCGTTGGCGACGACGACGGTCTTGGGCAGCGTGGCCGGCAGCAGGGCGGGGGGCGCGAGCTTGGAGGGGAGCGCGTCGAGCTGGGCCATGACGGTGTCGATGTCCAGGACGAGGCGCTCGGCGAGGGTGCGGCTGAACTCCTCCCGGATGACGACGCGGAGCACCGTGACGTGCTGCGCGTCGGCGGGCATGGTGTAGGCCGGCACGATCCAGCCGAAGCGGCGCAGCATGTCGGAGATCTCGAACTCGTCGTGCAGGCTGTGGTCCTTGAGCGAGAATGCCACCAGCGGCACGCCCTCGTCCTTGGACACGATGTTGAAGCGCCCCGTCTTCTCCAGGCCCTCCTTCACCACCATGGCGTTCTCCTGGCAGTTCTCCATGATCTTCGTGTACCCCTGCGCCATCGCCATTGCCATTCCGTCGTGTGAGCTCACTCACCAGAGGAATTCGATGTTTGAACGGATGAAGATCACCAAAGAGCTTACCTCGTAGCCGTGGCGGATGAGCTGGTAGTACTGAGCGATGACCTGGCTGGAGCCCTTGGAGAAGTTGAGGGTGAAGGTGGGCTGGTCGGAGCCGAGGTAGTTGATGTGGAAGATGAGCTCGTCGGGCAGGTCCTCCTTGGTGCGCCACACGCACCAGCCGATGCCGGGGTAGACGAGGCCGTACTTGTGGCCGCTCACGTTGATGCTCTTCACCCACGGCAGCCGGAAGTCCCACTCCAGCTCCGGGTACAGGAACGGCGCGATGAAGCCGCCGCTCGCCGCGTCGACGTGGATCGGCGTCTCCCACCTGCAAAAACTACACTCAGCACACGAGCGACGACTCTGTTTCTTGTTCCAGCGGCTGCTCTTGTACGTATTGCTTACCCTGTCTGCTTGTTCTTCTCCTCCAGCAGGTCGTTGATGCGCTTGACGTCCTCGAACTCGCCGTTGAGCGTGGAGCCGAGGATGGCGGCGACGCAGATGGTGTTCTCGTCCACCATCTCCACCGCCTGCTCCGGGTCCATGACGTAGTACCCCTCCCGCAGCTTCACCTCCTTGAGCTCCACCTCAAAGTACCGAGCGAACTTCTCCCAGCACACCTGCACACGAGAAGGGTCTCAAATTAGCAATTCAATTCATATGTTTGGTTGGGCTTGTGAATTCTCAGCTCTCAATTCCATGGAACCTGGACGTTGGCGCCGGTGATGATGTTGGGCTTGTCGAAAGGCTTGCCCTCGGCCTTGCGCTTGTTCTGCCACCTCCGCTTGAAGGCCAGCCCTGCCAGCATGATGGCCTCCGACGACCCCACCGTGCCCACGCCCACGGCCGTCTCCGACTCGCCCAGCGGCGCGTGGAAGAGATGCGCGATCATGTTCACGCACCGGTTCTGCAATGCAATGCCGCGCAAGGAGAATAAGAACAATTCTCTGTCTGCACGCGCGTCGGCGGCGAGGAAACAAGAGCTGGAAGCAGAGAGACTTAACGCACCTGGAGCTCGGTGGTGACGGGGTACTCGTCCATGTCGACGTAGTTCTTGTTGATGGAGGCCATGATGAGCTTGTCGCACTCGGGCTCCATCCACGTGGTGACGAACGACGCCAGGTTCAGCCGCGGGTTGCCGTCCAGCATCAGCTCGTCGTTGATGATCTGGTACGCCGCCTCCTTGGGGATCGAGTTCTCCGGCATGCGATACCTGCACGCCCCAATCAAGCCGGTCAATTACTACTCGAAGAACATGCCGTTAGGCCGGCGATGAACAAGAACAACAAGCAGGCAGACGCATACCTCGGGAGGGACGAGCGGACATAGCGGGAGGCGAAGGTGGAGTGCACCGAGACGTCGGTGTCGGAGGCGGCCCTGGAGAGCACCATGGCTGCTGCAACTCGCTCTTGGCTCTAGCTAAGCTGTTTATTATCAGGCGCAATACGATGCGATGACTCGACTCTGTTGTTGTGTGCTATGGCGGAGGCGGCACCCCGGGTATATATATACGCGGGCGAGGGGCGCAAACATGGAAGTTCTTGGGCAGGGGGGCAAGACGAAGGCCGTGCGGTGGTGCGCTTGCCATTGCCGCGCGTTCCCAAAAGGAAAGGTCAAAGGAGGAAGGAGAGGGTCAGCCTCGGGCCTGGTCCATGTGCGCTACTGCGATTCGTCTTGCGCCGCGAAATAGGCAAGAGCAGCACCAGCAGAACGTCACCTGCCTTAACTTTGTGGTTGGACCCGACCAAGGCTTCAAACTCGTGTCAAACAACAGATATTTTCGGCCGAAAAATTGTCAAACGATACTTCAATTCCCCGCATACATATCTGAGGTATATGCTGTCCGTACGCACCGAGCGCGGGCAGAGTCGGCCTTCCACGGAACGGAAACCATGGGCAAAACAGGGTGCACATCGATCATGTCTAAAACATAACCTACGCGACGCTTTCTCGTGCATTTGGGCCATTTCCACACTTGTTTCTTTTTGATTGAGGCGCATTACTGTCCAACCGAGGATGCTAGTGTTCAACACAATGGGTTGGGGGGTCTCGCAACAACAAAAAAGAGGCATTGTTAAAGCCGAAAATGTCATGTTTATTACACCAATTAACAATCGAGGATGCTACGACTCAATATTACATTTATGAAACCAAATTAACCATGCATTCACTGGGCTGCACTGTCCAACCCAGAATGCCACCTTAACACTTGGAGAGGGGTGTGGGATGTCCCCCTCTCCAAGACTGGATAGTACACCTGTTGAATCAATTATTGAGAATGGAATGATATATTATGATCGGCCTTTTGTTCCAAGGAAACGGTTCTACTGGCACTGAGAACCACGCACAATTGCGATGACATTGTGTCTTTTCCTTTTTCTTGAGTATACTTGTGTAGAGTCATGTTGTAAGTAGATCATCAAATTGAATTTCTACTGACATGCTGCTTCAATTTAAATTATAATCGAGTAATTTTGTTAAGCACAGCTACGAACTCTAGCTTTGCTCAATTCGATCAATACGATGGAAGCGTAGTTCTGGCAAGTGTTTGAGATAGTACAGGGGATGCAAGAGGAATGACGAAGGAAGGAGGATGATAAGGCAAATAGACCCAACCACCAGTGATCGAGATGCCTAACCTCACCTGCTTCTCACCTACTTGTCGCCCTACAAGGGCTCTTTGCGAAAATTTGGTGGTATGTAGGTAAGTTGTTCAGCTGGGTACTTCCTGGTTTGACAACCCGCCGCCGTCGCATAGATCGCCCACCTCGGAAAAGAAGGACCCTTGTTTTGGTCAGGCGCAGGGTCCTTGGAGACAGCAGGAGCCATCGGCGGAGCGATGCTTAGCAAGTGTTTTTTTGTGGTTTAAGTGCAAGGAACTTTAAATAGGGACCTGCTTCGGTTTTAGGAAAGGGTTTTGCAGCAAATTGCCGGTAACACATGTGCTCCTCACTTTGTCCACTGAGTCACTCTTGAGAAGGGGGGGGGGGCAATGCCCCCTACCCACCCCCAAGACTATACATATTATTTTTTGTTATACCAATTATCAATCGAATGTTGTATTGTGCACAAAATTTGTTCCAAGAAAAATGATTCTACTAGTAGTAAGAACTAGACATAGTTCGATCATGTGGTGTCTTTTCTTCTGCTTGCGCCCACATGTGAAAATGCAGTTGAAATAGACCATCTATTTGAATTTCGAGGAATATGTTGCTTCATATTGAATTATAATCGATCATTCTTTATGTTTGTAGGGTCTGGGTCGATATGGCACATGCCCTGGCCCACACCCTAGTTCTCACGAGCTATAGTAGGCGCAACTCCCGACTCAATGCTCAATGCTAGCCTAGACTTATTTATCCTAATTGCGGATGAAGAACTCGTCAAGCCACATCGGTTAATGGCTTGTAGAGAAGCACTAGCTTTGGTAAATGGTCTTTACGAATGGGATCTTCAAGTAGTGACCAATTGTGCAACATCAGTTAAGCATCTGAGAGAGGAATGTAAGGGCACAAGCAGTATGATTATTGAGGATATATAGAATCAATTATAAAAGTATTTGATGAAGCGTAGTTTACTCATGCAAGGCTAGAGACTAAAGTGGGTGCTCATAACTTATCTAGGTGTGCTACCACGGTTGATATTGGGTCTCATGAATGGCTTCTAGCCACGCCGGCTATTGCATGTATTCATGGTATTGGCTTGGCTGGAGTTTTGTTCGATCGTGGTTGAACACTAACTCAAACCCATCTTGTTTCTGCATTAAGAACTATTCGGGCCAGTTTGTTCATGTTTTTTTGGATGGTTTTTCCTGCTTTTGCCTGGTGCTTCTGGACTATTATGAATAAGTTTACTACCGAACATATGTTTCCTAACCATCCAGCTGATTGTTTGATTAAAATGGATGCTGTTTTACAACAATGATAGGCACTATCTAAGGCGATTGATGACGATGCACTCGCTCACTATCAGGATATGTGCGTCCGCCACCTTCCTATGCCCTCCCCCCCCCTCCTCTCTGTTGGTGCCTACTGGCTTGTGTGTCATGTTGCCCTTTGGTGTCTGATATGGTTTAAAACTTCTTCATTTGTTGTACTGAATTATGTTCACTCTGCTTGTTGAGCTTTATTTATAAAGTCGAGCACTATGTCTTTTCTCTAAAAAAATGTAGTAAAGTGTTTTACACCTTGAAGGAATTAAGACTAAAATTATTGTATTTGTCAAACAAATTAACAAGGAACTCTATATTGCACGGGTACTTTCGAATTACGAAACATGTACTGGGTACTACAATAATCTGATACCAGCGGTGCATTTAGGACTAAGATAAGAACAAATATGACTCCCTCCATTTCACAATGTAGCACACACATATTATTATTTTCAAAAGTCAAGCTTGGATAACTTTGACCAATTTTAGAGACGGAATTATCTATATGTAAAATAAATACCATACATATATAGTAGGAAAATATCTCTCACGTTGTATGTAATGATATTTATTTAGCATTTTTAAATATACATGTCTTTTTTCTCAAATAAGCCTGTTCAAACTTTGCAAAGTTTGGCTGCTAGAAAGAATGTACATGCACTGTATATGGAACGGCTATCCCCTCAAGCTAAGGAATGTGCGCGGCTGTTGGGGATCGTACTGACGGGACTGGATCCCTGAAACCGAGCAGCAATTACCATGGAACGCCTGCGGACCGAGCCGAAACCACCGCCACCTCGCCGTGCCGCTGGGGTGGTGCCGTGGTGGCTTCCGAGTCACGTCGCACGCGCGCGCGGCGCGGGTGCAGTGACCGCGTCCAGCACCGACTGACGTCCCCTGCCTGCCGCGGGTTTTCCCTTTCCCGGACCGGACCAGGCGAAACCGCCGTCACCAGTCGCGCCTCCCCGCGGGCGGGCGGACGCGGCGGCGGCATCCCGCGCGCGCGTCTTGCCGTCCAAGAGAAGAGAAGTGGATTCCCTTTCCCGTCCCGCGTGCCCACCGACTCCTGCCCTTCTTTCCTAGCTCCCGCCCCTGCGCGTATGTACGCAAGTTTTGGAAGGGGTCGACGTACGTACGAACTACTACATACATGCTGTATGAGTATGACCTCCATACATTACGGAGCAAAAGGCGTTAGTAGAAAATTCCTCGCTCTTCCAATCGCGTGCTTAACTGATGCCACGAGGCACGCACGTACGTACGTGGTCTGCTCAGATCAAAATCAAGAATTCCCTGCCGCACAATCAAAACCAGCGACATCGCCCGCGGGAAATTCCGGTGGTTCCGTGTGAAGCCACCGAAAGGGGCATCGAATCATGCAGCTCCCGATATTGTCGCCGGAGTCAAGAGAGGTAAAGAAGGGACGCGGCTGCTGGTAGACGGCAGCCGAGTAGAATCATCCCGGGGAGGCGCCACCGGTTTTCCTGTTCGGCAACAAGTGGAAGAAACATTCCACACGACGACGGCGCGGCGCGTCTGCATGCCTGCCTTCCCCGGTTGCGCCTTGAGTTCACGCTGAATTTGCTGGTGTGCATCGTCGCTTGCTTCTTGCCAACAAGCAAGGAATACGATGACTTTTTTACGCACCGTCGTTTAGCTTGAACCGACCGTGTCGCTTCAACTTTTCTAGACTGGCATCTCATGCTCGCGCCCTTTTTGGGTTGAAAATTAGAATCTTCTCCGTTGAAAGAGATGCTACAATCCTGCTCCTGCACCTCAGTTTTCTGAAGCCCAACGATCCTGCAGGTCATTTCTCTGCAGCATGCTCGAGTAACCAATTAAAGTCCAATTACCGCGTTGGTGGCACAGTTGCCTTTCAGAGGTTTGAGTTCTGTGAAACCTGCGATCCATGGTTTTATGCTGTTTCTGAAATCTGCGACCCCTGATATAAATTGGCTCTTTTGGTCAGCACACTGTCACTGCACAGCCATGGCCTCCCATTCCGGGGGCTGCCGAGCTCATCTCTTGCAGGTCATCGCACCGCGCGCAGACGAGGATCGGAAGCACAACATGAGAGTGTCACGACTGACATGGCGACCCTGCAGCCCCTGCAGAGCGCTGACGAGCTGGGGCCACAAGCAAGGGAGAACGACGAGAAGAAGGGGAGCATTACTCTTACAGGTGGACCCGAAGTGGCAGGGTAGTAGGTGTGAGTGGGTGGGCTGCGGGCCTGCGGCCGCGTTGTACTTAAGCCTCACGGCTGCGTGAGTGCAGGGTATCGATGAACTAGTATCAAAACAGATCGAGAAGCTGTTCTTCTCTTATCGGCCTCCTCCCTCCTTCTCCCAGATCCCCTTCTCTCCCATTCATCCTCTCTTACTCCTTCCCTAGATCGGGTCCGTCACAAGTGGTATCAGAGGTCCAGTCGATCTCGAGACTGCGTACCCCAAGCCGCGCTACCAGACCAAGCAAGCGAAGCAAGCGGCGGCATGGAGACACAACTCACGGATCTGATCAGATCCGTCAACGAGGGGCGCGCGGCGAACGACGCTCGCCTGGAGGCGATCCAGGCGTCCATCGAGCTCTGGAGGCCAACGGTCTCCAACCTGCAACGCGTGCTCGACGAGCTCCACACCCAAGTGGGACGGATCGCCCTCCACCCGGCACTAGCGACGCAAGGCGAGATGGTGGAAGAAGTGGTGGTGCCTCCGGCACCGTCTCCTCCTCCGACGGGCCCCGAGCACCACGGGCCAAGTGGCCACGACGAGATCTTCAACTCCGGGGGTGGGGCTCACGGGGTGGTCACCACCCTGCAGCCGCCTCCGGTCAAGGGTATGTACCAATCCCCACCGGAGAATTACGCATCCGTAGGAGTTGGGTCGAGTCGCATGATTAGCTGGGAGCCGCCACACGCCACGCAGCAGTCACCGCACACGCATCATTGGCGCCGCCGAAATTGGATTTTCCCCAATTCGATGGTGAAAACCCACAGTTCTGGAAGTCTAGATGCGAAAAATACTTCGATGTACATGGTATTCAGCTCGATATCTGGGTTCGTGTAGCCACCTTACACTTCACAGGCACCGCCGCTCGCTGGGTGCAGCTGCACGAGGCGGCGAGTTGTTTGTCCACTTGGGAGGGCCTGTGCGCAACACTTGTAACGCCCCAGATGTAACTTGCCATATTTGTAATCCAACTCTTGCCATTTCCGGCTATGTGTTATGATCTTCCCTCCGTGGTTGGGTTCTCTTCGTTTTGCATTTTGGTCATGTCACGCATTTCATATCATGTCATCATGTGCATCGCATTCGCATACGTGTTCGTCTCATAAATCCGAGCATCTTTCCCGTTGTCCGTTTTGCAATCCGGCGCTCCTATGTCTCCCAGCGTCCCCGTTTACATTTCTTCTTGAGCGGGTATTAAACATTCTCGGAATGGATCGAGGTTTGACATGTGGCCTCGGTATAGCACCGGAAGACCGCCTGTCAAGTTTCGGGTCAATCGGAGTTCGTTTGGTACTCCAACGGTTAACCGGGTAACCGTGAAGGCCTCGTGTGTGTTGCAGCCCAACACCCCTTCATAACAGCCCAACAACCCATTTAAGGCACTCCCATGTCCTCCGCCGTTCGATCACGATCGCGTGGCCGAAAACCGCTCTCCATTTGAAGCTTCCTAGCCCCCTCTACCTATAAATATGTGCACCCCTCCTCCAAATCCGGGCAAAAACACCCCCGAAACCCTAAAATTCGTCTCTCCGCGCGTGCGGACGTGCCCGCCGCCGCCGTCGCCGCCGCCCGCGCCCAACCACGCTGCGCCACGTGGCCTGCGCCGCCGTCCCCGCCGCCCGGCCCGCCGAGCCCGCGCCAGGCCCCCGCGGGCCCAGTCGCGCCGCCAGCCGCAGCCGCAGCCACGCCGCCCGCCTCCCGCGCGAGCCGCCCGGCCCGCGCCTCGCTCCGCCGTCGCCCGCTCCGCCGCGCCCGCCGCCGCACGTCGCGGATCCGGTCGGGCCGGACCGGATCCGGCCGTCCCCGTCTCCGGCGCCCTCCCCCGAGCTGCCGCCGCCTCCTCCGGCGACCTCCACGGCGGATCCGGCGAGATCCGCCCGGTGATCCTCGATCTGCGTGCCTAGGGGTTGACTTCTTCCCCCCTCGTTTTCTCTAAGTCCCGTGCATTTTACATTATCGTCACATGTTCTGCATGCCATAACTTTGCATCCGTAGCTCCGTTCCGCGCGTATAATATGTCAAATTGTTCGTGTCGATGAGTACATCATTTCATTCCATTGAGTCATTTTCATTTGAGGTCATCTTGATGCCCGAATTGCTGTTAGAAGAGGGCTAGTTGATGTTTATTGCTGGATCTTATCTGAACATGCACTTTTGTCATTTTTGCCATTATTGATGTGTGCCTTCTGTTAAGTTGAGTCCTACATGAGTTTTGTAATATGCCATGTTACCTATCCAGAGAATTTTGTCATGTATTTTTTTGATCTATGTGGTGACTAGCACAAGCATGCAAACTAGGTCACTTGATGTTGCTGATTTCAGAGACTTAGTGATTTCACTAAGTCCCTGACTGCTGTTATTTTTATGCCATGTGTTCATGTTGTTTCCGAGAGATCTATGCATATTTTGAGCATGATCAGTAAGGATGTTTTGAACTTTAGGATTTGCTCAATCCATCCGTGCCTTTGTTTGTAATTATGGAGTGCCATAGCTTGAGTCAATAGAGCTCTACTTTTGCTTCAAAATGTTGCTGGCAGATTGTTTACGTGTTATTCGATTTTGCCAAGCTTGGTGTAGTTGGTCCTTGCATGATATGATGTTATTCTTGCCATGTATAGTTCCTATGCCATGTCGTCTTGATGTAAGTATGCTTAGTCTATCATGAAATGCTCTGTAGTGAGTGCATCGAGCTCACGAACATACCTACTCGTTATCTGTTTTTGACATGTCCAGTTTTCTACTAAGTCTGTAACCTGTAACGAAACTTTCTTAATTGACATGGGTGTAATAACATTTTCTGATCTTTTTGGGCTATTGGTCAGTAAGAGTCTTTTGTCAAGTGCTATGTGTAGATTCATGCCATGCCTTATTTTGCTATATTCTGAACCTGTAGCATGTTGTTTCATTGCTCTGAACATGTCATCCTGATGTTAGTTTCTGCTACATTGATAATTTCACTAAGTCTGGGAACTTGTTATCGTTTGCACTTTTGCCATGATTTTTTGGACCTGTTATGATGTGAATTAGCCATAGCTCAGTGTTCATCTTTTATCGTGCATCTTGTGTAGATTACTTTCATATGCTTTGTTCCCATGTTTGGGTGCAATAGCTTAATTATTTGTTGCTTGCTAAGTAGCATCATGCTGTTAATGGCAGATTCGTGTCATTCTTGTATTGCTTGCCATTTGCAAACCGTGCATCCGATTCCGGTGAACTTTATATCGATTTCAACCGAAATCACCTCATCTATCCAGTGGCATGCTTGGTTTTCCAATATTATGCCTTGTTCACCCTTGTCCTTCCGGAGCACGCATACGCATTGCATATCACCTCTCGCATATCATGCCATGTTTTTGCACCATGTTGCTTGCGCATTGCATCGTGGTTGATTTTGGTTCCTTTGCTTGTTCTCTTGTCTTGGGTAGAGCCGGGAGACGAGTACGTGAACGAGGATTCCGTTGAGAACGCTTACGAGGACCAAGTTTCGACAACTCTGAGACTCTTGCAGGCAAGATGACCATACCCTCGAAATCACTTCTATCTTTGCTTGCTAGATTGCTCGCTCTTTTGCTATGCCTATGCTGCGATACCTACCACTTGCTATATCTTGCCTCCTATATTGCCATGTCATCCCCCTAACCATCCATGTCCTAGCAAACCGTTGTTTGGCTATGTTACCGCTTTGCTCAACCCCTCTTATAGCGTTGCTAGTTGCAGGTGAAGATGAAGTTCGTTCCTTGTTGGAACATGGACTTGTTGTTCCTTGTTGGAATATGTTTACTTGTTGGGATATCACAATACCGCTTATTTAATTAATGCATCTATATACTTGGTTAAGGGTGGAAGGCTCGGCCTTATGCCTGGTGTTTTGTTCCACTCTTGCCACCCTAGTTTCCGTCATACCGGTGTTATGTTCCCGGAGTTTGCGTTCCTTACACGGTTGGGTGATTTATGGGACCCCCCTTGACAGTTCGCTTTGAATGAGACTTTTCCAGCAAGGCCCAACATTGGTTTTACCATTTGCCACCTAAGCCTTTTTCCCTTGGGTTCTGCAGACTCAAGGGTCATCTTTATTTTAAACCCCCGGGCCAGTTCTCCTTCGATTGCTGGTCCAAACTAGAGCCCTTTGCAGCGCCACCTCGGGGCAACTCGAGGGTTGGTTTTAGTTGTACGGAGTGTTCATCCGGATGTGCCCTGAGACCGAGATATGTGCAGCTCCTATCAGGATTTGTCGGCACAATCGGGCGGCTTTGCTGGACTTGTTTTGTTGCTGTCGAAATGTCTTGTAGTCCGGGATTCCGAGATTGATCGGGTCTTCCCGGTAGAAGGAATATCCTTCGTTGACCGTGAGAGCTTATCATGGGCTAAGTTGGGACACCCCTGCAGGGTATTATCTTTCGAAAGCCGTGCCCGCGGTTATGAGGCAGATGGGAATTTGTTGATGTCCGGTTGTAGAAAACCCGAAGTTGACCTTAACTAAAACACATCAACCGCGTGTGTAACCGTGATGGTCTCTTCTCGGCGGGGTCCGGGAAGTGAACACGGTTGTTGGAGTTATGCCTGACGTAGGTTGTTTCAGGATCACTTCTTGATCACTTCTAGTTTCTCGACCGTGCTTTGCCTTCTCTTCTCGCTCTCTTTTGCGCTGTAGCCACCATATGCTAGTCGCTTGCTGCAGCTCCACCTCACAAACCCCTTTCCCACCTTTAAGCTTAAATAGTCTTGATCTCGCGGGTGTGAGATTGCTGAGTCCCCGCGACTCACAGATATTATCACCACAGTTGCAGGTACCAACGATGTCAGTACAGATGTTGAGACCGAGCTCACTTGGGAGTTCGACGAGGAACGTGGCCGTTACTATGTTTCTTTTCCAGATGATCAGTAGTGGAGCCCAGTTGGGTGATCCGGGGATCTGTTTGGCATTTGGGGTAGTCTTCTTTCATTTTGGTACCGTAGTCGGACCTTGAGTGTAATCTGTATGATGGATGTTATTTATGTACTTGTGTGAAGTGGCGATTGTAAGCCAACTATGTATCTTTCCCCTTTATTTATTACATGGATTGTGTGAAGATTACCTCACTTGCGACATTGCTTTCAATGCGGTTATGCCTCTAAGTCGTGCCTCGACATGTGGGAGATATAGCCGCATCGAGGGCGTTACAACACTGAAGGAGAAATTTGGTCGAGATCAGTACCAATACATCTCCATCAGTTTAACATGCTGAAACAGACCGGATCAGTAGAGGAGTACATGGGGCAGTTTGAGGAGTTAATTCATCATATTCTTGCTCACAATTCTGGGTTCGATCCGATTTACTTTCCAACTCAGTTCCTAGATGGGTTAAAGGCTAAAATTCGCGTTGGAGTTGCTTTACATAGACCGCAAAACTTGGACTCTGCCTTTTCCTTGGCCCTGTTGCAGGAAGAGCTGGTGGAGACGATGCCGCGGCGTGAGCATAGACGATATGATCCAGCGCCACCAAGACCTCCAGCGCGACCAGCACCAGCAATGGTCGTGCCAGCGGCGCCACAGCGCGTGTCGTTGCCCGCCCCACAGGCAGCAGCGGAGGATCGCCGGGCGCTGGACGCAGCGCGTGCGGCTGATCGTCGCCCTGAACAAGGACGAGGCGAAGATCGTGTAGCCGCGCTCCGCAACTATCGCAGAGCAAGGGGGTCGTGTTTCAAATGCGGTGAACGCTGGGGCCAGGGCCATCAGTGCGCAGCCACAGTCCAGCTGCACGTGGTGGAGGAACTCCTCGAGCTGCTACAAGCTGAAGAGCATGACAGGCAAGACGCAGAGTCTGATTCAGAAGAGGAGGTGCTCATGTCCATATCAAAGCTAGCAACGACAGGGCAGACCACTCCGCGCACGGTCCGTTTGCTGGGACAGATCTGGGAGCGTGAAGTGTTGATATTGGTGGACTCAGGCAGTTCCCACATCTTTGTCAGCGAGGATGTAGCAACAAGAATGACAACTCAAGTACAACCGATGGCACCTGTGTCAGTAAAAATCGCTGATGGAGGGGTGTTATCTTGCTCTGGATACATACCTGCGTGCAAATGGGCGATGCAAGGACACCAATTTACCACTGATCTACGGGTACTGTCACTGGGCTGCTATGACATGGTGCTAGGAATGGATTGGCTGGAACACTGCGGTCAGATGCTTGTGGATTGGGGAGCAAAAACATTGAAGTTTCAACATGAAGGGGAGAGCATTTTGGTGCAGGGGCTAACAGCTGCTTCTTGAGTAGTGGCAGCAATATCAATGACAGAGCTGCGGGAGCTAGAGGCAAACGACTCGGTCGCACACATGGTGATGTTGCGCATAAGTGAAGGACAAATGGAAATCACTCCTGTACCAGCGACTATTCAGCAGGTTTTGGATGAGTACCAGGACCTTTTTCAGGAGCCGACAGAGTTACCACCGCACAGAGAAACTGACCATGCCATCCCCTTGCTACCAGGAGCAAAACCGGTGAATCTCAGGCCATATCGATACACACCAGAGCAGAAGGACGAAATTGAGACTCAAGTTAAGGAAATGCTTGCCAAGGGACTCATCACCCCCAGTACCAGTTCATTTGCGTCGCCAGTACTGCTGGTGAAAAAGAAAGATCAAACATGGAGGTTGTGTGTGGATTTCAGGCATTTGAACGCAATCACTCTTAAGGCCTCATACCCAATGCCAATCATTGAGGAACTCCTGGACGAACTAGTAGGGGCCTGTTGGTTCTCCAAGATGGACCTACGGGCTGGATACCACTAGATCAGGCTAGTGCCAGAGGACGAGTTTAAAACTCCGTTCAAGACGCACATGGGTCACTTCCAGTTCAAGGTAATGCCGTATGGTTTGGCATATGCCCTAGTCACATTCATGGGAAATATGAACACTATGCTAGCCCCGGTCAACCGCAAAGGTGTAGTGGTTTTCATGGATGACATCCTGGTTTTCACAAAAACGTTGGAGCAGCACCGAGATCTTCTGGCTCAAGTCCTGTAACTGTTAAGCAAACATCAATTCTATGTCAAATTGTCCAAGTGTTCATTTGCTCAGCAAACGATCAATTATTTGGGGCACTACGTGAGCAAAGATGGGGTTTCAACCGACAAAAGCAAAGTTCAAACAGTACAAGAGTGGCCGGTGTCTGACATAGTCAAACAACTCAGAGGGTTCCTTGGTTTAGCCGGCTACTATCGGAAGTTTGTCAAAAACTTTAGGATTATCTCCAAACCATTGATAGATCTTCTTAAGAAGAATACGCTGTTCGTGTGGACTCCAACCGTAGACGCAACCTTTCAGGCACTCAAACAAGCGCTAGTGGGAGCCCCGGTATTGGCTTTGCCAGACTTTACCAAACAATTCGTGGTCGAGACTGACGCAAGCGGCAGAGGCATTGGAGCAGTGTTAATGCAGAACTCCCACCCAATTGCGTATCTAAGCAAAGCGCTGTCTCCGCGCAATCTGGGACTCTCAGCTTACGAGAAAGAGTGCTTGGCATTGCTCCTGGCAGTTGACAGATGGAGACCATACCTCCAACATGCAGAATTTATGGTGAGGACAGATCAGAAAAGCTTACTGCATCTAACCGATCAGAGATTGCACACCCCGATTCAGCAGCGCGCGTTCACTAAACTAGTAGGCTGCAGTACGTCATCCAATACAAAGCTGGGTTGTCAAACCGCGCCGCAGATGCGCTGTCTCGATGCGATCATGCTGACGAAAGCGAGCTGGTGGCAATCGCAGTATGCAAACTGGCGTGGTTAGAAGCAGTCAAAAACAGCTACAAGGATGATCCCAGTGCCACAAAGAAGCTCACCAGCTTAGCCCTGGACCCGGCCAGCGAACCAGAGTTCTCAGTGCAGGACGGGGTCCTTCGCTTTCAAGGCAGAATCTGGATTGGAGAAGACACGCAGATACGGCAGCACCTGATCAACTCACTGCACTCGAGTGCTACTGGGGGCCACTCTGGGTTTTATGCAACTTACAATCACATAAAATGGCTGTTTTCTTGGAAGGGACTAAAGCAACAGGTCAAAGACACGGTCAGGAATTGTCTGGTGTGTCAGCAAGCAAAGACGGAGAGGACATCCCCGGCAGGACTTCTTCAACCATTGCCGATCCCGAAGAAACCATGGGCAGTCATGTCGCTTGATTTCATTGAAGGTTTGCCCAAGTCCTGCGGATATTACGTGATCTTAGTGGTGGTCGACAAGTTCTCGAAGTACGCCCATTTCATACCCATGACACATCCCTACACAACTCTCCAAGTGGCCAAGCTGTTCATGAGAGAGATATTCCGCCTGCATGGGCTGCCACTGGCTCTTATATCTGACCGGGACAGGGTGTTTACGAGCAATGTCTGGCAGCAGCTGTTCAAGTTGTGTCGCACCGAGTTGCGCATGAGTTCTTCATACCATCCGCAGACGGATGGGCAGACGGAGCGGGTGAACCAATGCCTAGAGACCTATCTGCGATGTGCAGTTCACGCATGCCCGGCCAACTGGGCGAAATGGTTAGCGCTCGCGGAATTCTGGTACAATACCTCTTTTCACTCATCACTGGGCAGAACCCCATTTGAAGTCATATATGGACACCTGCCTCACGAGTTCGGCATTTTGCAAGTCGACAACTACTCTGTTCCAGACCTGGCAGCATGGCTGCGAGAGAGGGAGATTATGTTAGAGCATTTGCAACAACAGCTGAAGAAAGCGCAGGGTCGCATGAAAGCACAGGTTGATCGACACCGAACTGAGCGGTCGTTCGAAGTCGGGGACTCAGTGCTACTCAAGCTACAGCCATTCATTCAGACATCGATCGCTCAATGACCATTTCAGAAGCTTGCCTTCAGGTATTACGGCCCGTACAAGATCATTGCAAAGGTGGGGGCAGTTGCCTACAAGCTAGATCTTCCATCCACAAGTAAAATCCACCCGGTGGTGCACGTCTCCCTGCTGAAGAACGCAGAAGGCGCTGAGGTACAAGCAAACCCCGTCTTACCCCCTACTAACGAGATCTTGCAGGCCGAGCATGTGCCACTAGCTGTCCTCGCCACCAAGCAAGTCAGGATGGCGAACAAGGAGAACACTCGCCTCTTGATCCATTGGGAAGGACTGCCGGCATCGTTGGCAACCTGGGAGGATCCCGGTCGTCTTCAACAACAATTCCCTACCACACCGCCTTGGGGTCATTGCGGCACTCAAGGAGGGGCGAATGTCACGACTGACATGGAGACCCCGCAGCCACTGCAGAGCGCTGACGAGCTGGGGCCACAGGCAAGGGAGAACGACGAGAAGAAGGGGAGCATTACTCTTACAGGTGGACCTGAAGTGGCAGGGTAGTAGGTGTGAGTGGGTGGGCTGCGGCCGCGTTGTACTTAAGCCTCATGGCTGCGTGAGTGCAGGGTATCGATGAACTAGCATCAAAACAGATCGAGAAGCTATTCTTGTCTTATCGGCCTCCTCCCTCCTTCTCCTAGATCCTCTTCTCTCCCATTCATCCTGTTAAGGCATATCTCTCTCGATGTGGTTTTGGTGATTGATGACAACATGTTTGCGGACTAATCGTGCGCCTTGAGCTTTTTAGAGATCCATCTTTGGCATGAGACGATTTCTTTCCCTCGGAGTGTCATTCAAGACGGTGTAGCTCTTTCGTTTCTTTTTCGGTGGACTAGTTGCGTAGAGGGCACCGTACTATCAAGAGGGGGTCCGCTTTGGTAAGGCTAGGGTGGAATCAACACGTACACATCGGCTTCACACCCTCTGAGTCTTTCCGCTTCTATGGAGAGCTCTTCCCTCCTCCTTTGGGCTTTGTCTGGTCCCAGCGGTAGTACCGCGGTACCCAGTGGTAGTACCGCTTAGGGGTCATAGGCGGCAGTACCGCTCCGCAGCGGCAGTACCGCCGGTGGGTCCTCAGCCGTAGTACCGCTGCGGTACCTGGCCCCTATCGCGTCAATTCGAGGGGGTCATTTCCTGTGTCGGATTGTGCGATACTTTGCAGCGGTAGTAGAGCGGCAGTACCGCTCATGAGCGGCAGTACCGCGATGTCTACTACACAACCTTCTTCTTGTAGACGTTGTTGGGCCTCCAAGTGCAGAGGTTTGTAGGACAGTAGCAAATTTCCCTCAAGTGGATGACCTAAGGTTTATCAATCCGTGGGAGGCGTAAGACGAAGATGGTCTCTCTCGAACAACCCTGCAACCAAATAGCAAAGAGTGTCTTGTGTCCCCAACACACCCAATACAATGGTAAATTGTATAGGTGCACTAGTTCGGCGAAGAGATGGTGATACAAGTGCAATATAGATGGTAGATATAGGTTTTTGTAAACTGAAAATATAAAAACAGCAAGGTAGCGAGTGGTAAAAGTGAGCGTAAACAGTATTGCAATGCTAGGAAACAAGGCCTAGGGTTCATACTTTCACTAGTGCAAGTTCTCTCAACAATAATAACATAGTTGGATCATATAACTATCCTCAACATGCAACAAAGAGTCACTCCAAAGACACTAATAGCGGAGAACAAATGAAGAGATTATGGTAGGGTACGAAACCACCTCAAAGTTATTCTTTCCAATCAATTCGTTGGGCTATTCCTATAAATGTCACAAACAACCCTAGAGTTCGTACTAGAATAACACCTTAAGACACAAATCAACCAAAACCCTAATGTCACCTAGATACTCCAATGTCACCTCAAGTATCCGTGGGTGAAAGTGCTTGTTATCGACTAGAGGGGGGGGGGTGAATAGGCGATTTTTATGGAAGTCTTCAAAACATGGGAGTTTCGAAGACAAACATTAGAAATGAACCTATTGATATGCAGCGGAAGATAAACTACACAAAGCTAGCCATAGTCAAGTATGCAATAATGTGAGAGTATGAAGACTAATAGCAGCTAGGTAGTAAGGATCGGAATGGAAGATGGTATGAAGCCAAACAACAATAGTAGTCAAGCAATGAAGTCAATCAGGTATGACAAGCAAGCAATGACTTCACGAAGACAAATTATAAGTAAAGGGAGGAGAGGATAGAACCAGTCACTTGACGAAGACATAGGATTTGTTTGACCAGTTCCAGTTGCTATGACAACTATACATCTGGTTAGGGAGGCTGAGATTCAACTCAGAAGACCGCGTCTTCACCTTATTCCCCTTGAGCTAAGGACACACAGTCCTCGCCCAATCACTCTGGTAAGTCTTCAAGGTAGACTTCCAAACCTTCACAGACTTCGTTCATCGGCGATCCACAATGACTCTTGGATGCTCAGAACGCGACGCCTAACCGGCTGGAGGATTCACAGTCCTCAAGTGTAATAAGTCTTCAGGTCACACAGACAGAAAGACTTCAGTGATGCCTAACACTCTTTGGCTCTGGGTGTTTGGGCTTTGTCCTCGCAAGGATTTCTCTCTCTCAAAGGCTTCGAGGTGGGTTTCTCTCAAACGACAAAAGCCGTGCACTAACTCTGAGCAGCCACCAATTTATGGTGTAGGGGGTGGGCTATTTATAGCCACTGGGCAACCCGACCTGATATGTCCGAAATGACCCTAGGTCACTAAGGAACTGACACGTGTTCCAACGGTCAGATTTCAAACACACACACGACAACTTTACTTGGGCTACAAGCAAAGCTGACTTATCCAGCTCTGGATAAGATTTGCTCTCATTGTCTTCGCTCGAAGACATAGGATTTGGGTTGAGCATCACTTCAGTCACTCTGACTATGTTCACTTGGACCCCACTTAACAGTACGGTGGTTCCTATGACTCAACAAAGAAGAAAAGGAAACTATGAAATAACTAAGTCTTTGCGCTCCATAGTCTTCACTGAATGTCTTCTCATGTCATTGTCTTCAATATGAATATCTTCATATACCACCATTGTCGTCAATGTCTTCATTCATTTTTAGGGGTCGTCTCCGGTAGGTAAACCAAATCAATGAGGGACACTACCTGTGTTATCCTGCAATTCTCACAAACACATTAGTCCCTCAACCAAATGTGTCGTCAATACTCCAAAACCAACTAGGGGTGGCACTAGATGCACTTACAATCTCCCCCTTTTTGGTGATTGATGACAAACTGGTTGAAGTTTTCAACGGGGATAAAGTATGTGAAATTGTAAAGGATAGAGGATTGTCTTCATAAGTTTTAAGGGCTCCCCCTGAAGATGTGCATATAAGTAATTTGCTTTTGGAATGCAAATGCACATGGCAGGTTGTACTTGTGGAGATCCTCTTCAACTTATGACGACGATTCATCATGCATGATAGGATACAACGAAGATAATGACATGCATAATGAAAAATGGACGTCTGCTGAATGACCTAAGTGCGAAAGTTATCATCGCACATGCGGAATTTATCATCGCATCACAGAATAGCAAATAAGTAGCAGACGACCATCAAGTTTAAGTGTTACAACTCAAAGAACCAAATGTATTAAAATGCGAGTTGTAAACACTAGGCAAAATATAAAGCAAACGCCCATATGAACCCGCTTGAAGACTATCAAACTCATATGCTTCTCCCCCTTTTGTCAGTAATGACCAAAAAGGTGACATAGAGCATCTACTCGTCCCCATGAGGAGTAGATGAAGCAGCAGGGTTGGTGTTGTCATTTGGCGGTGCAGACGAGCTTGGTGCATTGTCGATTCTTGCAGAAGGTGTCGGTGAAGTAGCATCGTCTTCTTCATCGATCACTTTGGCATTCACAGTTGCAGCAGAAGAGGAGTATTCAGAGTCTTCAAGAGATGGATTTCGACGAAGGACAGCATTCCGTGGAGGAGTGGAGTCAAACTTGAATTTTTCAGTGAAGCCATCGTCTTGAAGATCCGCTTCAGCACCGAGCAGTGTCAAACTCTTCCATGATCGCTGTCGTGGGTTTGTCACGGCAGATGTCCTAGTGAAAGGACTTAGTCGTGGAGCCATCGCAATGGGTTAACTCGAAGGGGTTAAAGCGGACACAGGGACACAGAGGGTTTATACTAGTTCGGCCCCTTCGATGAAGGTAAAAGCCTACGTCTAGTTTGTGATGGAATTGATGGGGTTTCGATGACTAGGGAGCAAACAAGCTTCGCCTAGGTCTCGAGTTGTGTTGTCCGTCCTTGAACCGCTATCGGGTCGTCCCCTTATATACACGGGTGACGACCGTCGGTTCACAGAGTCCCAATCTCCGGTTCATACTCGTATCCGGGTTGGTCTCTTCCTATTCCTAACTTACAATACAAGTTCATATACACATCGGTTTACGGCTACACGTGCTGAACCGACTATGGCCTTGGGCCTTTATCTAGCTTCTGGGCTTTAACGCCTTTGGACTACTGTTGAAGTTAACCGAGCCCAGGTAGGCCGGTTTACGCCCAGTAGTAATATCCCCAACATTAGGCCCTAGATTGATTTGAATGGGTTCATGTCAATCCTTGGCAGAAACCTTCACTTTCAACATCTTCTCGTAATTGTTGAACCGTCGTGTCATCATCTTTTCTGGTCGCTGTAAACCGGAATGACATCATCTGCCATTATGAAGTGATACTTTCTTATTTAATAGATCTGCAACAATCGAGGCGTCAGCTCCGCTTCGTGGCTCCTTGATTCTCGCGCCTGACACATATCCCTTTTCCTTATAAATAGGACCGAGGGGTCATTTCCTTTTTCCCTTGTGTGCCCTTCTGCTTCGTCTTCCTCAAGCCATCCTGCTCCGGAGCTCCGCCGCCGTCGTCAACTTCTGCATCGACCTAGGCCACTGCGTCATCCTGAACGTACCAGAGTACCGCGGCGATCCCCCGCATTCCCATAGCTCCGGTAAATCTTCTGCTCTTTTTCAGTTCAGATCTATTCTTAGGGTTTCCATGTTCTTCTAGTGTTCTTCGTCTGCTTCGAGCTCAAACGAGATAGATCTTCAGATGAATCTATGAACCTTTGCTCCATACAACGGTAGTTTCTAGCATCCGCCTGTACTGTAATATTTTTGGACCGTAGATCTGATCCATGACTGCACAACTCCTTCTAGGTCTTGAATATTTATCCCTTTTACGAGCACGCGCCAGATCCAATGCTATAATAGAATCTTGTGAAATCTGTTTCTGCACACTTGTTCATCCGCAATCCCAACTGTTTCATTGTTTAGATCCAGCGGTTTAACTTTGTAGAATAGAAATACCAAACTGGTATACACCATTAGTCCCCTTGTTGAACCGCCAGAATTCCTTAACCAATTATGCCGCTTTGCAAACTCCGATTTATAATTAACTTCCTCCGGTTTAACATTAATCATATCAGCATATAACCTGTACTCAACACAACCTTGAACCGGAATCGCTTTGTTCTGTAGACTCCGTCATGGCTAAACAAGTGTACGAGTGCAACTGGGCTCCTTCTCGGGTTACAGAAACGCAACTGAACAACTTGGTCTTGACCGGCGCTTTAAGCAGTAAAAACACCATCCACTGGAGGGTCCCAGGCAAAGAGTGTCCTCCCACACCTCGAGAAGGAGAGGTTGTAGTCTTTGCGGATCACCTAGCCCGGGGTTTTAATCCGCCCGGTTCAAAATTCTATCGGGATGTCTTAGCCAACTTCCAGCTTCATCCACAAGATATTGGCCCCAATTCTGTCACCAATATATGCCATTTCCAAGTGCTCTGCGAGGTGTTCTTTCAAGAGGAACCTACAGTGGAGCTATTCCGAGATTGTTTCCATCTGAACCGCCGTACAGAATTTCCTGACGGTTCCAATATGGAGCTGGGTGGCGTGGCGATTTAAAAAAGGAAAGAGGTCACTTATCCTCATGCAAAACTGCACAGTCATCCTCAGGAGTGGAATAACACCTGGTTCTATTGCAAAGACACCTCCCCTACTAATGAGAATCCCTTGCCTAGTTTTCGTCCGGAACGGCTTAGCAACACACACCCCTTTCCTCAGAGGCTGACTGGCAAAGAGAGGATGAAGTACGCTCCCCAACTGTCCAAGCTCAGAGCCTTTATGGCCAACGGTTTAACAGGAGTTGATCTTGCCCGTTGCTGGATATCCTAGATTATACTGCCCCTCAGCCAACGCTCCGGTTTGATGTGTGAATATACGGGCAGTGTTGACGATCCGCTGCGGCATGTAAACATCCAGCTTACCGATGAAGAAGTCACAGAAGCTGTGAAGAAAATTTTGAACGAACCGGAGCACGTCTGCGCCCGTACCGGCCTGCTTCCTTTCTGCGCCATCAATAAACCGCCAGCTGTAAGTCTGAATTTTCTCTTTCACTAGTTCTGATACTATTGTACTTGCTTATTACTGATACCAATATCGGTTTGACATGGGGCAATGATCCGTTTTGGAGCAAGAAGCTTCTACAAGAGAAGGCAGAAAAACCAACCCGGCCTAAGACAAAGGTCGTTAAGAAGTCTGCCCACAAAAGGAAGACCACCGCATCTTCTGATCCGCCTGCTGATGACGATGTGGGTAATCCGGACCTTGAGGCAGAACTTGATTCCCCCGGTTTACTTTTTATGCACCTTATTGATAATAATATTTGTAAGGACGATGCCGAAGCTAGCCATGCTGATGATGCAGAGGTAATTACTCTTTCTTCCGATTCAAGTCCTCTGCCTTCACAAAAAATCCGTCAGGCAAACCGAAAAGTTAAATTTTCTCATCCTCTTGCTTACTTGGATCCCAACTTTCTTATGAAGACCCGACAGCATGAGGTGCGCCGCACGACTCGGCACAGTGGCAGGTAGTTACCTCCACTGGTTTACCGAACAATCCGGTTCGGAGATGTCGCTCAGAGGTCTCTGATTTGCTTGTCAGTATTTGTCCTAAAGCGGGCTGTTTTCATCAACCGCTTAACCCATCTGACTCCGATTATCAGGTTACCTCCCACTCATCCTCTGGCGAGTCAACTGGCACCCAGCTGCCTCCACTAAAAACCGTGCTTGGGTAAACTTGCACTTATCATAAGGTTCCTGGTTTTTTATCTTGCAGCATAAATCGTTTTTAACTTTGCATATCCTTTCAGGGATAAACCGAGGCCGAGCAAAAAAGCCCGCCTGGATAAAGCGGCTGGAGAAGAGACTGCTCCTAAACCGAGTGCCACCCCAAATGTTGAAGCGGTCATCCAGGAAGATGTGGCCAATGATCCGCTAGTACAGGATGAAGTTGTTACTGCTGAAGAAGGTTTTGTTAACGCCTCCGGTCCTGCTGACCAGCCTGCCAGCCCCATCCGGATTGAGAGATCCACCAGTCCCTCCAAACCTGCCGATAAATCGACTGCGCTCGTGCAAACCAGCGAGTCTAAGGATGATGAAGTCATAATCACCGGCATTGGTCGTTCCAAGCCAGGGAATCCCGTCGCTTTAGCCAAGCATACTGCCAAAGAAGAATTTTCTGCCATGAGCAAAGGCAAATGGGATGTTGATCTGGCGACGTACGCTGCTCTGAACGCCCAAGACCTTCACTCTGGTTTTTTGAACCGGTTATATACTAGCCGTGATTATGAAGCTGGTCTGGTAAAGATGATGAAGGAAAAACTTGAGGTAATTTCCATGTGCTTGTTCCGGTATATTGCCAATATATCCCCCAAGGGCCGGTTCAACTTATTATAGTTGAATCGGGTCTTGACATAAAACTTCAACGCTCCAAAGTTCACTGATGTAGCCCCCAAGGGTCAGTTCAACTTAATGTAGTTGAATCGAGACTTTCAATCTTCATACAATATCGTCAGAAAGAATATTGAACAAATAGCCATTAGCCCCCAAGTGCCAAGTTGAATATTTGTATTGAGCTTGGGACTTTGCAATCAGGTGACAGCTGTAGATCAAATAGGCATTAGCCCCCAAGTACAAAGTGCATAACTTGTTATGTGGTTGGTACTTCATTTTCTGCATCAGTTGCTGAACCTTTTAACTGTCTGAATGCAGGCTGAACTAAAGGACAAAGAAAAACCAAGTCGCCGATCTTCAGGAGAACTTGAAAACCCAACAAGCTGAAACCTCCAAGGCAAAGGAGGAGTTAACGAGCGCTTTAAGCACCATGGAATAGCTGAAGGAGGGTTTCAAGAAGGAACGGGCTGATTGGGCCACAGAAAAGGCCACTTTAACCAAGAAGATTGAAGATGCTGAGGCTGCCCTTAAACCGGTAACAGATGAATTGACCAGCATGAAGCGACAAGTGCATGGAATGACTACCGCCATTTTTGGTAAACATCCTGTGACTTCTATGATAATCTTGATCCTCTTATAATAGGTCCGGTTTTGTGAACCGCTCTATCATGTTGCAGGCACCCGCATTAGCCACTTGGGGTCGGATGTGCGAATGAAGCTGAAAGCTGCCTACACCTTAACTGAGCAGCTGTACACTGAAGCGCAGCGGATTATCTCAACTGCATCACATAATAATCCAGCACCCTCCTTGATTCAAGATACGCTGAAGAGATTGTCAATGCTTCCTGCTCGGATTGAGGAGCTAAAAAAGTCTGCTGCTCGAACTGGAGCCATCAATGCCTTAATCCGGGCCAAAGCATGGGTGCCTGATTTTGATCCTGTTGAGGCAGCTCAAGGCTATCCCAGCTTGAAAGAAGATGGCTCAGAATTCAACGAAGAGGATCTAAGAGTGATAAACCGGGCAGTGCGCCCTCTGGCCTGCCAATTGGCAGAAGAAGTTGATTTGTCGCATTATCAAGCTCAGTATAATGATCAGAACAGATGAGTGGCTGCACCAATCCCTGAAGCGGAGAACCTGATTCCTCCAATCCGTAAGCATACTTACGCTCCTGATATTGAACCGTCTTCACTGATCCATGAGGAGGCTGTCTTTCAAGCATTAATGGGAATCGACTGGACCACTGTTGACTTCCAGCCACTGGGTAGGGATGAGGAAGCTGAAGCGGCGCAGGATGACCCACAACAGTCAAACCGGGGCGGCGAGCAGGCGTGAACCGGAAGTAGGCTTATCCAGCTGCCTTATTATATTCTGCCAAGAAAACAATGATCTTATTTGGGCACCATGCTGCCTTGTAATAGGATAGACAATACTTTTGCTTCTTGAGATGCCTTCGTGCATCTGGGCTGATACTTTTATTTGGAAGATCGACATTGCCAATTTATATCTCCTGCCATTATTGGGCATGAAGTAGGTGTTAGCCAATCTTGAAACGGAGGTTTAATAACCCTAAACCGTCATGGGAGAAAGCAGCTCCTGCATACATAACGCCGGTTTACTGTGTAAACCGTGCTTTAAAACATTTTGTTACTCCAAAAAAGGATGTTAACAGAAAAAACCAAACCGGGTAAATAATCTCCGGTGTAAAAATGGACCATGTTCCGCCAATTTGGCTGCTTGAACCAGTGTAAAACGCTGTCGGTTTAAGAACGCAACCAAAACCAAAACAACAATTTTTATCAAGAAAAGATATGTGAAGCAAAAGGCAATGACAGAACCGTTTGCAAAAAAGAGGCTTTACTGAGCCGATCAGATGGTGTTACCATGGTCGGACACGACCAAGCTCCCAATAGGCGTAGCTGTGGTTCAAGTCAGCCAGGTCCCCAAATGAAACCGTGGCATTTACGCCGATCACGTGGCATGGCAATGGTTCGGGTTCGACCAAGGCCCCAAGTGACTCTAAGGCCTTAGGCCGATCAAGAGGCGTGACCGGTTCAGACTTGACCGTGTCCCCAAGTGATCTGGTGGCTTTCGCCGATCAAAAGGTGTTGCATCGGTTCGGACACGACCGAGCCCCCAAGTGATCTGGTGGCTTTCGCCTATCAAAAGGTATTGCATCGGTTCAGACATGACCGAGCCCCCAGGTGATATTTTTAATTTTTGCAAGGGGTAAACCGGAGGTCGCTTTAAAACAAAACAACTCCATGTAACCACACATGATATAAATGAACAGATACCCCGCTTTAGCTGAGGATCTGGTTTATTGTATTTATAATATATACATTGTTATAATATGTACATAAGCAGAGCCAATGGCTCAAGTATAGTAAGGCCGAAGATGAGCTATGTTCCAGGGCCTGTTGGTCTCCTCCTCTGACTTACGTGAATCCTTATGCTCTCGAATATCAATCAGATAGTATGACCCGTTGTGCAGATTTTTGCTGACCACGAAAGGTCCCTCCCAAGGCGGAGATAACTTATGCATATCAGTTTGATCTTGAATGAGTCGAAGCACCAAATCTCCTTCTTGAAAGGTTCTGGTCCTGACCCGACGACTGTGATAACGACGGAGATCTTGTTGGTAAATCGCTGAGCGGGCAACTGCTATGTCTCGCTCTTCATCCAACCAGTCCAAAGCGTCTTGTCGAGCCGTCTCGTTGTCCGCTTCAACATAAGCCGCAACACGAGGTGAATCGTGACAGATATCACTAGGGAGAACCGCCTCTGCTCCATAAACCATGAAGAACGACGTGTATCCTGTCGATTTGTTGGGTGTAGTATTAATACTCCAAAACACGGATGGTAACTCTTCAACCCAACAACCCGGCGTCCTCTGCAAAGGAACCATAAGCCGGGGCTTGATGCCTCTCAAGATCTCCTGATTAGCTCTTTCTGCTTGACCATTGGACTGTGGGTGCGCCACTGATGACACGTCAAGACGGATGTGCTCTCGTTCGCAGAACTCTTTCATGGCACCTTTGGACAAATTGGTACCATTGTCTGTGATGATACTGTGTGGAAAACCAAACCGGAAAATCACCTTTTTGATGAACTGAACCGCGGTGGCTGCATCACACTTGCTAACTGGTTCTGCCTCCACCCACTTTGTAAATTTATCAACCGCCACCAGGAGGTGGGTCTTCTTGTCCTTGGACCTTTTGAAAGGCCCAACCATATCCAGCCCCCAGGTTGCAAACGGCCAAGTGATTGGAATCATCCTCCATTCTTGAGCCGGAACATGAGCACGTCTTGAAAATTTTTGGCAACCATCACATCGTCGGACCAGATCTTCTGCATCAGCATGGGCAGTTAACCAATAGAAACCGTGGCGGAACGCTTTAGCCACCAGAGATTTTGAACCAGCATGGTGACCACAATCCCCTTCATGGATCTCACGCAAAATTTCACAGCCTTCCTCAGGAGACACAAAACGTTGAAATGCTCCTGATACACTGCAATGATGCAACTCGCCATTGAAGATTGTCATGGACTTGGACCGTCGTATTATTTGTCTGGCCAGAGTCTCATCCTCTGGTAACTCGCCCCGGTTCATGTACGCCAGGTAGGGAAGTGTCCAATCCGAAATGACGTGGAGTGCTGCCACCAACTGAGCCTCCGGATCAGGAACAGCCAAATCTGCTTCCCCAGGTAGTTGAACCGATGGGTTGTGCAGTATATCGAGAAAAACATTGGCGGAACCGGTTTACGCTGTGAACCTAGCCGGCTCAAAGCGTCCGCCGCTTCATTCTTTCGACGGTCCACGTGGTCAACCTGATAACCCTTGAAGTGACCTGCAACAGTATCAACCTCACGACGATATGCAACCATGAGTGGGTCTTTAGAATCCCAAGTACCAGACACCTGTTGAGCCACCAGGTCCGAGTCACCGAAGCACTTAACCCGACTTAAGTTCATCTCTTTAGCCATCCGGAGACCATGGAGCAAGGCTTCGTACTCAGCTGCATTGTTAGTACAAGGGAACATTAAGCAGAGAACATAACAAAACTTGTCACCTCGTGGGGAAGTTAATACAACTCCAGCCCCCGAGCCCTCCAATTGCCGTGATCCGTCAAAATGGATGGTCCAATATGTGTGATCTGGCTTCTCTTCAGGGGCCTTCAGCCCCGTCCAGTCATTGATGAAATTGACAAGTGCTTGGGATTTCACCGCCGTCCGAGGCACGTATTTCAAACCGTGCGGCCCAAGCTCTATAGCCCACTTGGCAATCCGGCCCGTTGCTTCCCGGTTCTGGATGATATCACCCAAGGGGGCAGAGCTGACCACTGTGATGGGATGCCCTTGGAAATACTGCTTCAGCTTCTGGCTTGCCATAAAAACTCCATACACCAGCTTCTGCCAATGTGGATACCTTTGTTTGGACTCAATACGCACCTCGCTGATATAATAAACCGGACGCTGAACCGGGTATTCTTTGCCCGCCTCCTTCCGCTCCACCACAATAGCTACACTGACCGCGCGAGCATTGGTAGCAACATACAGCAACAACGGTTCCTTGTCAATGGGAGCGGCGAGCACGGGCGGATTGGCCAATTGCCGCTTTAAGTCCTCCAACGCCTGATCAGCGGCAGAACCCCAGACAAACTAATCTGTCTTCTTCAACATCTGATACAACAGGATCGCTTTCTCACCAAGGCGGCTGATAAACCGGCTCAACGCGGCAATCCGGCCGGCCAAACGTTGAACATCATTAATACACTTCGGTTTAGCCAGAGAAGTGATAGCCGTGATCTTCTCCGGATTAGCTTCAATTCCCCTGTTGGACACCAGAAAACCCAATAACTTGCCAGCCGGTACACCAAAAACACATTTGGCCGGATTGAGCATCATCTTGTACGTCCTTAGGTTATCAAAGGTTTCCTTCAAATCATCGACCAAAGTCTCCTTCTTCCTTGACTTAACCACAATATCATCCACGTAAGCATGCACATTACGGCCAATTTGTTTGTGGAGACAATTTTGCACACATCGTTGATAAGTTGCCTGGGCACTTTTGAGCCCAAAAGGCATAGATACGTAGCAGAAGGCTCCAAAGGGAGTTATGAACGATGTCTTCTCTTGGTCCTTAACTGCCATTTTGATCTGATGATAGCCGGAATACACATCCAGGAAACATAAACGCTCGCAACCTGCCGTAGCATCAATAATCTGATCAATACGGGGGAGGGCAAAAGGATCCGCAGGACAGGCCTTATTAAGATCAGTATAATCCACACACATGCGCCAGGTGCCGTTTTTCTTAAGGACCAGCACCGGATTAGCAAGCCACTCAGGGTGGAAAACTCAACAATGAAGCCAGCTGCTAAGAGCCTGGCCACCTCTTCTCCAATAGCTTTTCGCCTTTCTTCATTGAACCGGCGGAGGAACTGTTTCACCGGTTTGTATTTAGGATCCACATTAAGAGTGTGCTCAGCGAGTTGCCTTGGTACACCTGGCATGTCAGAAGGCTTCCATGCAAAGATGTCCCGATTCTCACGGATGAACTCGATGAGCGCGATTTCCTCTTTTGGATCCAGATTGGCACTGATGCTGAACTGCTTGGACGAATCGCCAGGTACGAAGTCAACAAGCTTAGTCTCAGCGGCTGATGTAAACTTCAGGGCCGGATCATGCTCCGTAGTTGGCTTCTTTAAAGGAGTCATATCCGTCGTATCAACATTGTCCTTATAATATTTGAGGTCCTCGGTGGCACAAACCGATTCTGCGTAAGCCGCATCTCCTTCTTCACATTCCAAAGCAACCTTACGGCTTCCGTGAACCGTGATGGTCCCCTTATGACCTGGCATCTTGAGCTGCAGATACACATAGCAGGGCCGTGCCATGAATTTGGCATAGGCCGGTCGACCGAACAGGGCGTGATACAGGCTTTGGATTTTTACCACCTCGGACGTCAGTGTCTCTGATTGGGAATCGTGATCATCTCCAAAGGCCACTTCCAACGCTATCTTCCCAACGGGGTATGCTGACTTGCCAGGTACCACACCATGAAAAACCGTATTCGACGGTCGGAGATCTTTATCTGTTAGCCCCATTCGACGGAAAGTCTCATAGTATAAGATGTTAATGCTGCTACCTCCATCCATGAGCACTTTGGTGAACTTATAACCTCCCACCTGTGGCGCCACCACCAAAGCCAACTGACCTGGATTGTCAACCCAGGGAGGGTGATCCTCTCTACTCCATATGATTGGCTGCTCCGACCAGCACAGATACCGGGGCACGGCCGGTTCAACAGAATTAACTGCCCGCTTCTGGACCTTCCGGTCCCGCTTGTCCAAGCTAGTGGTGAACACATGATATTGCCCACTATTTAGTTGCTTTGGATTGCTCTGGTAACCCGACTGCTGCTGTTGCTGGTTGTGACCACCCTGATTATTCTGATTATGCTGATTGTTATGTCCGCCCAGATTACCGTTAAATCCTGAACCAGAATTTCCTCCACCATGACCTAGTCCAGATCCAGAACCACCACCAGAACTGGGGTCATACCGGAAAGCATTGGAGCTCTTGAACTCCTGCATAATATAACAATCCTTCCAAAGGTGGTTTGCTGGTTCCTCCCTTGTCCCATGCTTTGGACAGGGCTGGTTCAACAGATAGTTTAGGCGTTTCGGATTAGGACTAGGCGCTCCACTGCGGTTTTTGGTCTTACGTCGCTGGCCCTGTCCTGCACGTTAGTATTAGCCACAAAATCCATGTTGCCATCCGCTTTACGCTTGCCTCCACCACCATTTCCTGCTAAGTGATGCTGCTGACCTTTGAAGTTGCTATTCCTCTTTCCCTTCCCTGTCTTTTCATCGTCAGACTCGGGATCCTTGGTACTATCAGAATCAGCGTACTTTACCAAAGCGGCCATGAGAGTTCCCATGTCAGTACAATGGCGCTTCATCCGTCCTAACTTCAGCTTCAAGGGTCCAAACCGGCAATTGCCTTCCAAGGTTATAACTGCAGTGTCCGCATTGATGCGGTCTGATGAATGTAGAACCCGTGAGACCCTGCGCACCCAATGAGTCGTTGATTCTCCTTCCTCTTGGACACAGGCAACTAAATCCACTACCGACATGGGCTGCTTGCACGTGTCTTTGAAATTATTGATGAACCGGGCTCGCAACTGGGCCCATGAACGATAGAGTTGGGCGGCAGGCTCTTTAACCAAGTACGGGCTGTCCCTTCAAGCATCATGGTGAAATATTTTGCACATGCCGCCTCAGCCACATCAAGCATCTCCATGGCCGTCTCATAACTCTCCACCCATGTCTCCGGGGGTTGATCCGCCGTATAGTTCGGCACCTTGCGCGGGCCCTTAAAATCCTTAGGCAGGCGCACATTGCGTAAAGCGGGGACAAGGCAAGGCACTCCCAAAGCGCTAGAAGTGAGTCTTGATTCAACCGAAGTGGTGGGAAGAAACGGCGTAAGCTGACGAGTCTGATGCTGTGCTGCTAACTCAGCTTCCCTGCGCGCTCGGGCCCGGTCTACCACCTCCTGGGCATCGGGAGCCGGATTGTTGCCGCGGGGCGCTCCATGCCGTGCATTACTTGACTCCGCTTGCTCCTCCACATGTCTGCTATAACTCCGGCTTGGACGTGGGGTAGAATGAATCCGCTCACGGCTGTACGAATATGCTTCCTGTTGGACCAACGCCGTCTTGAGGAGCTCCTTGACCCGGCGTGTCTCTATCGCCTGCAATGAATCCCCCTCGACCGGAATGGCCTCCAACCGTGCCGCTGCGGCGACAAGGTTATCCAGTGGATTGGAATAGTGATCCGGAGGTGTGGGCACAACCTGCGGTACTCCAGTGTTATGACGGGGTAGATCTATTACATGGGGCTGAACCGGCGCACCCATCCCGGGCGGCCCCGCCCGGTTTACCACTGGTTGATTACTGGTCCCTGCTCCAGGGGTGTTGAAAAGGTCCCTTCCTTCAAAAACTGAGGGCAAACGAGATTGGTACTTCCTCCTCATGACTTCCTGTGAGGCGTTCTGGTCCAGCATGAGTTTATAGGCTTGCGCGTCCAAAGCGGCCCGCTCTGCAGTCATCCTGACCTCTTCAGCTGCTAGATCCGCTTTGGCCTGGGTAATCTGCTCTCTCACCTTTGCGATCTCTGCGTTATGAGCATCCTGATCCACCGGATTAGCCTCCGCCATGAGTGCAGCCAATGCGTCGAATAGATCGGATAACACCTGAGCCGGCGGGCGCACAGAGCCTCCTGCTCCGGCAGCCGTTGCCGCTGCTGAACCGGAAATCATTGCTGCGGCAGTCGATGAGTGAGGTGCTGCTTGTGTACCGGACATGAATATTCCAACCCGGTTGGGCAGATCGGAGGGGTCCAGAATACTGTCGCCATCGGAACAGCCCCCAATCCGGCCATCTTGTAGCTGATACAACGACTCAGTTTCTCCGGTCGATGACTCGTCGCCAGAGTAAACGACGGTTTCACCACCAGATCCTGATCCGTCCTCATAGCTTCCTCCATGGATGACTTCCACGAAGGCACGTTTCACGGCCGGTTTAGCCCGGGCAGGTCGCGCACGCTGAGCTGTCTCAACGAGGTCGGTGCAGGTGTCCAGCTCAAGGCCCGGTTCACCGATCTTGCCGATGAAGACGTGTATGCCACCAAAGGGGACCCGGTACCCGTACTCAATTGAGCAGGCCTCGGGGCCACAGCCTGCGTCGTCGATGTAGATCTTGCCGCGACGACTCTTGGTCATCCGGCCCACAGCGTATCCCTCGAGTCCTTCAAAGCGGCTCTCGGCGTTCTGGGAACGGGGGTCCCCAGACTTGCCAGCCTGCGGCCTGCGACGTGGCTCAAATGGGGGCCCAGCATGGCCCATCTTCATCAACACAAGGCTCAAGACCCTCGCGAGGGGCCAAGCCTCATGAGGCGGACGACACGACGCTTCCTCAAGCACGACCTCCTTAGGCTAGCTCGCGAGGAGGCAGAGAGATCAAGGCGGGTACCTCACGAGGTGCCCATGACGCAAGCCATGACGACCAAGGGTGCCAGGCGGGCGCCAGCCCGCCCATCGTCTCCCTTTCCACTTTGGTGCAAAGGGGGCAAGGGCAGGCGAGAGGATCAAGCAAAGGCACCCATTTCGGTGCAACGAGACCAAGACCAGTCCAACGGTGGGAAGGAGGTCACCATGGAGCCCAGGACGGCGTCACCACAGGGCCTTTGGCAGGCGAAGACCAACTTTAGTCAGGATAAGTGTACCAGATGTTCCCCTTCAAATTGGCCAATTGTTGGCGCCCTTCCCGCTCAATATTTGGGAAGAGGCCCAGGGCCTTTGCCTATAAATAGGACTAGCCACCCCCAGGGTAGGAGAGGCAGAGAGAGTATCCAAAGAGCTGATTGAGTATCTAGAGGCATACATAGAGAGTGAGATAAGGGCGATCGAACTCCCCCTAGCAGTTCATCCCCTAGCCAAGAACAGACCCCTCACGAGGCTGTTCTTCCTTGTACTGTTCTTCCTCATCAGCCCAAGAGGCAATCCACCCACCACACTGGAGTAGGGTATTACACCGCATCGGTGGCCCGAACCAGTATAAACCCTGTGTCTCTTGTGTTGTTCTTGCAGTAGTTAGATCCTTTCGAGATGGAGAGGTAGCGGGCACGATCTCCGCGCGCACCCCAGAGTTCGAACCTTAAGGGTCAGCCGGAACCCGTGATCCGACATTTGGCGCGCCAGGTAGGGGTGTGCCGGAATCTGTCTTCCACCGGTCCGCTCTCCTCCGACCGTCGCATCCATGTCTGACGCTCGTCGGGCCCGCGCCGAGCGCCGGGCCGCCATCGCTTCCCGCGCCGTCCAGACGGCCCCCGTCGGTGGGCGTCCTCGTCGTTCCCCGTTGCCCGCCGTCAACGCCGCCACCGGCCCGGCGGGGAACGAGCAGCAAGCAACCTCTCAGCACCCGTCCGTGCGGCGGGATGGCCGCACCGCCACTCCGTCGCTCACCCTGGCCGGTTCTTCGTCGCACGCACTTCGCGCGCCCTTGGAGGCTCGAGCTGCGCTCATCGCGGCGAACGTGCTCCTGCGCTACCGCCCCGTCGACGACGTCTACGAGGAGTGGCTCGACCGCATCGCCGAGCTCGTCCGCGCCGCGGGGGGCTCTCCCGCGCCTTCCGCACCGCTGCGCCGCACTCCGCCCCGCGTGGGCAATGAAGCCCCGGGGGCATTCCAGCCGCCTCCTTTCCAAGAAGATGCCATGGCCCCAAGGCGCGCAGCTCCTGGCCAGAACCCGCTCCGCCATGCGCCCGCCCAGCAGGAACGGAGCTGACAAGAAGTCCCGCGACCGCAAGGGGCCGCCCGGGCGCTCCCAGCCCCGGCTCGCCGAGACCCCGCTCCAGCTCCGGCACGTCAAGACCCCGTGCTGCTCCCAGCTGCAGCGCAAGGGGACCCGCAAGGCCAAGCTCTCCCTCAACCAAAACCTCCCGCGGTCACCGCTGGCTGCCGCGCCTACACCGCCGAGCTGCGCGGAGTCGCATGGCCCGGCAAGTTCAAGCCGGACCTGCCCCCTCGCTACGATGGCACGACTGATCCCACAGAGTTCCTCCAGCTTTACGAGCTGGGAATCGAAGCAGCCAGCGGGGACAAAAAGGTCATGGCGAACTGGTTCCCCATGGCGCTGAAGGAAGGTGCTCGCACTTGGCTCCTGAACCTGGCCCCAGGCACGATCTCCTCCTGGGACCAGATGCGTACTCGCTTCATCGCCAACTTCCAAGGTACCCGCGACCGGCCTCCCGCCGTGAGCGACATGCGCCGCATCAAGCAGCAACCTGGGGAGACCCTGCAAAAGTACATCCAACACTTCAACAGTGCACACCTCAAGATCCCCAGGGTGTCCGAAGAAGCCATCATTTCGGCCTTCTCCGATGGCGTGCGCGACGTCAAGATGAAGGAGGAGTTGGCGATGCATGAAGACCTCTGCACCTCCCTGGAGCTGTTCAACCTGGCGACCAAGTGCGCCAGAGCTGAGGAGGGACGCCTCTCCCTCCTCGAGCTGCCTGCCGCAGACCCAGAAGAGAAGAAGCCCAAGGCCAAGGACGTGAAGCGCAAGGGGGCTGTCGTGCTCGCGGCAGAGCCGGACACCAAGCGGGGCAAGGATCTGCCCGAATCCTCCAGGGGCAGCCGGTACTGTGTGTACCACGACCTCCACACCCACAACACCAATGAATGCCAAGAACTCCGCACCGTGCGAGAAGGAAGAGTCGGCCGACGCCCTGACCGTGCTGACCGGGGCTATGGCCGAGGAGGAGGAAGGAACCTGGGACGCTGGGAAGATCGTGGCCCACGTCAAGGCTGGCGTGACCAACCTCGCGAGGACCGCTGGCGTGACCCGCCTCGCGAGGGGGACTAGAGGGACCAGCCTCGTGAGGATCGCCCTCATGGCAACCCAGGCCTGCCGCCGTTGCCGCCTCAACCAAGAAGGAATGAAGACCGCCACCAAGACGAGGGGGCTGGAGGCTTCCAGGAGCCTCGCGCCATCGCCTGCATCCTGGGCGGAGCTCAAGCCCCAGCCTCTCAACGTATCTTCAGGCAGTTTGCTCGCGAAGTGAATGCAGTTGTCCCCAAGCTCGAAGCAACGCGTCCCCTCAGGTGGTCGGCCTGCGTCATCACGTTCAGCTCAGCAGACCAGCTCAAGTGCGCGGCCACAGCCGGAGTCCTCCCAATGCTTTGTTCCCCAGTCATCAGCAACGTTCTGGTCACCAGGACCCTCATCGACGGGGGGGGGGGGCAGGGCTCAATGTCTTGTTCGTGGAAACATTCAACAACCTCCAAGTGCCCTATGACCAGCTTCAGCCAACCAAGCCCTTCTCCGGAGTCAGCGATGGTTCCACCGTCCCGATCGGGCAGGTCCGCCTGCCAGTCACCTTCGGGGCCCGCAACAACTACCACACCGAGCTCATCGACTTTGACGTCGCCCACATCCGCCTGCCGTACAACGCCATCCTCGGGTACCCGGCGCTGGCCAAGTTCATGGCCGTGACTCACCACGGCTACAACGTCCTCAAGATGCCAGGAAGCGGCGGCGTCATCACGGTGCCATGTCAAGAGAAGGATGCAGTGTGTACCCTGGAGCGAGCCTTTCAGGCCGCATCACTAGAAGACCCAGATCGCGGAAGCAGGAGGCTTCCTGAGACCACCCCCAAGAAGAAGAAGACAACGTCATGCTCAGCCCCTCAGGAGGCAGGCCCTTCAAGGCCCGCGTCTTCCCAGGGGGATCCTCTTTCAATCGCATAGGAAAGCGCGCCCGGCGCCCTCCTCAGGCAGGGCTCGGGGCTCTCACCTGGAGGGCCACCGACCTAGCCAAGGTCACGAGGGAGGCGCTTGGGCACCATGTGGAGGCGTGCTTTGAAGCACGTTTCCCTCGAAAGGAAGCCAGGGAAAGAAGGTTAGACCAGCAGGAGTTTGTTAGCAAGGCCATTCAAGAACTACAGGAGTCAAGGATCATAAGAGGTTGCCAACGCCCACCAGCCGTGGCTCCCCATCCAGGTGAGGATGGTGGGCTGCGCGTCTGCGTCGACGTACCAGGGCTCAATCAGATCGCCACGGCGGAGCGGCTCTGGCCCTCACAAGTGGGGCGCTGCGGAGGACCACCCCACAGCTATGTTCGCATGCCTTATGGCCTACCGAGCGTGGCTGCGGCGTACCAGCGCCTCATGAGGAGCGTCTTGGAGGCACAAGAAGACAGGCGTTCCACAGCCCTGGCGGAGACGGAGGCTGCTCACGAGGAGCCACCAGTGCCCCCGGAGCCTCCCGAGGCCCCTGGGCCTGGGGGCTCGTGAGGGTCGGCTTCCGCAGCCCACCGAGTCTGCTGCACCAACGCCACTGCACCGACGACATCTTCAGGTGACATCTTTCGAGTTTTATTCCCAGCTGGGAGCGCCCTCCCAGGGTTGCATCATTCCCAGGCCGCGTGGGTCCGTCCCTGTGGCATGTATCCCTTTTTATCTTTTCAGTCGCTAGCTTGCTTTGTTGGGGGCGCCCCTCGGGCTGCATCATCCCCAGGCCGCTCGGGCTAGGCCCAGCGGCATGTACCCCTTCCACGTTTATTTCCAATTATGCATCATGCTTGATTACTTGATGCCGTCCACGACACCTTTTCTTCTTCATGTCGACCACTTGCACGTTAAAGGGGGGTGCCTGAGCATCGCGACTCAGGGCTCTTACTGGCTCTCCAGCCCTCACCCTCTGGCCTTGTCCACGGCATCGCGACCTGGCATACCAGCGACGGCTGAGACAAGCTCGAGGGCCGGGACCCGAGGACGTAGAGTGCCGGCATCTAACCAGATTTTGCAGGAACACATCTCAAGATACGGACCAGCGCCAGGCGCAACCCGCCTAGAGATAGGGCGTCGTGAGTCCTGCGCTGGCTCATGGGTGCCCAGACACACCTCACCCGCTCCAACCAGTGAGCTCCTGAGCGACTAACAATCAACTAATGGCTGCTATGGCAACCTCGTCTTCTTTTTGTGATGAATCTGCAGAGCCCATAGAGGGAACCGCGCTAGCCAAGGCCCTCACGGCGTTCCCTTTGCCCTCGCCCGCGCGAACCGCTTGCACGTTAAAGGGGGGTGCCTGAGCATCGCGACTCAGGGCTCCTACTGGCTCTCCAGCCCTCACCCTCTGGCCTTGTCCACGGCATCGCGACCTGGCATACCAACGACGGCTGAGACCAGCTCGAGGGCCGGGACCCGAGGACGTAGAGCAGAAAGGGGAGCATAGGCGAGGGAGAAGGGGCACGCGAGGACCTCGTCAAGCAACTCCTTTCAAATTACCCCCCGGACCCGACGACGCACTGGGGGCAATCCCCGATTCTCAACATAAGTCACCATCCAAAGCGTTGGCTACCGTGGCACTACCCCCGCACCTAAAGCGACTCCGTACTAGTGACGTTGCTTCTCTTTCTCACCAAGCGACGGCTGCTTGGGAGCCAAAGGGTACCTCCTGAGCATCGCGACTCAGGGGCTCTTACCGGACCCCGGGTCGCTCACCTCCTGGCCTTGACCACGGCATCGCGACCTGGCATACCAGCGACGGCTGACGCCGCCTTGGGACTGGGACCTGTCGACACAGAGCACCAAGCCCTCATGAGGTGCGAAAGGGAAGACCGAACTATGACGGAATTTGCGATTCGCACAGATCCATAGCAAGGGTTACATATTAACGACAAGGATCACAGCCGCCTTACAATCCCCTATGGGGCACAATGTGATTCCTCGCAGGGAGTGGATCCTAAAGGGTGCTAACTACACGCGCCCTTGCAAAAGATGCCATCATCAATAGTGGGCCGTCAAACACCGGCGCCAACCCCATACAGATCAGGATCGGCGGCGACCAAGCGAGCCTGCCCTGCTCCGGGAGCGGCGTTGGCTCGTAGGCTCGTAGCTGTCGTCGCTCATCTCTGGAGTCGCGAAGACTCCGCTGGAGTCGCTGGATCCTCCGGTGCTCCCGTCGCTTGTGGACCTGTCCAAGGGGCGGTTGGCGGGCCCAGCCGTCGCCGCAGCGAGGTCCTGGCCGCCTCACCCGGGGCAGCACTCCAGCCGGCGACCGTTCGCGTCGAAGACCTTGAAGAACATCACTGAAGCGCCGTCGTACTCCAGGTGGATCGTGAGGGCGCCCCTCGTTCTGCAGCACCGAGCGATTTCGCCCCAGCCGCGAGTCATGAAGACCTTGCCCGGGGCAGTGATCGCGACCTCTGCCTCGGTCGCAGGAGTGCTGCAGTCGGCGTGCTGCAGCCACAGCTCCAGGAGTCTTCCCCGCGGGAATACGGAGGCGAAGAAGGGAGGAAAGCGAATCCAAGTCCGCGGAGGCATGGCGGCGTGGAGCACGAGCTCGCGGGAGGAGCCCTCGACGTGGACTCCAAGAGGAACGACCCACACCTTCATGACCCTCCGGCGCCGGCGACGGCGCTGGCCAAGGGGATCGGCATCTCCTCTTTCAAGGCCCTCGGCGTGGGCATACAAGGGAAGCGGGAATCCCGGCGGAGGCCGCTCGTACCAAGGCCTCAGCACCACCAGGCGGTTCTCCTCGTCTCGGCCGCGCAAGGCAGGCCGTTTCTTCGGCGGGAGCGGGTCAGGTCCCTCTTGAGGAGCCTTTCCCTTCTCCGCTGCAGAGAACCGGCGAATCGGAGCCATCACACCAAGACGGAGCAAGAACTGAGGCGGAGGAGGAAGCAAGGAGAGATGGACTAGAAGGGCACACCCAGTGCCGCACTTATAGCCGGCGGAGGCCAACCGTCGGCCTCCACGATCACAGGTAATCATGACACGATTTGCATGCAGGGACTTGTCCAATCCGCGCGATCGTCGAGGCGTCGTGGGGAAGCGGAGACGCCCACGTCCAATCAACCGCCACGCGGCGCCCAAGGCCGCAGGCTATTAGGGCCCGCGGCGCTTCGCCCTTGCCCTTTTGCCTCTCGGCACGGCCAAGTCCGTGCGCGCCTTGGGCCCGCGGGCTACTGTCGGCATTCTGGGAACGGGGGTCCCCAGACTTGCCTGCCTGCGGCCTGCGGCGTGGCTCAAATGGGGGCCCAGCGTGGCCCATCTTCATCAACACAAGGCTCAAGACCCTCGCGAGGGGCCAAGCCTCGCGAGGCGGACGACACGACGCTTCCTCAAGCACGACCTCCTTAGGCTAGCTCGCGAGGAGGCAGAGAGATCAAGGCGGGTACCTCACGAGGTGCCCATGACGCAAGCCATGACGACCAAGGGTGCCAGGCAGGCGCCAGCCCGCCCAGCGTCTCCCTTTCCACTTTGGTGCAAAGGGGGCAAGGGCAGGCGAGAGGATCAAGCAAAGGCACCCATTTCGGTGCAACGAGACCAAGACCAGTCCAACGGTGGGAAGGAGGTCACCATGGAGCCCAGGACGGCGTCACCACAGGGCCTTTGGCAGGCGAAGACCAACTTTAGTCAGGATAAGTGTACCAGATGTTCCCCTTCAAATTGGCCAATTGTTGGCGCCCTTCCCGCTCAATATTTGGGAAGAGGCCCAGGGCCTTTGCCTATAAATAGGACTAGCCACCCCCAGGGTAGGAGAGGCAGAGAGAGTATCCAGAGAGCTGATTGAGTATCTAGAGGCATACATAGAGAGTGAGAGAAGGGCGATCGAACTCCCCCTAGCAGTTCATCCCCTAGCCAAGAACAGACCCTCGCGAGGCTGTTCTTCCTTGTACTGTTCTTCCTCATCAGCCCAAGAGGCAATCCACCCACCACACTGGAGTAGGGTATTACACCGCATCGGTGGCCCGAACCAGTATAAACCCTGTGTCTCTTGTGTTGTTCTTGCAGTAGTTAGATCCTTTCGAGACGGAGAGGTAGAGGGCACGATCTCCGCACGCACCCCAGAGTTCGAACCTTAAGGGTCTGCCGGAACCCGTGATCCGACAGCGGCCCTCCAAGAACTTGAAACCATCATGCGATAGCCCCACGGTGGGCGCCAACTGTCGTGGGTTTGTCACGGCAGATGTCCTAGTGAAAGGACTTAGTCGTGGAGCCATCGCCACGGGTTAACTCGAAGGGATTAAAGCGGACACAGGGACACAGAGGGTTTATACTAGTTCATCCCCTTCGATGAAGGTAAAAGCCTACGTCTAGTTTGTGATGGAATTGATGGGGTTTCGATGACTAGGGAGCAAACAAGCTTCGCCTAGGTCTCGAGTTGTGTTGTTCGTCCTTGAACCGCTATCGGGTCGTCCCCTTATATACATGGGTGACGACCGTCGGTTCATAGAGTCCCAATCTCCGGTTCATACTCGTATCCGGGTTGGTCTCTTCCTATTCCTAACTTACAATACAAGTTCATATACACATCGGTTTACGGCTACACGTGTTGAACCGACTATGGCCTTGGGCCTTTATCTAGCTTCTGGGCTTTAACGCCTTTGGACAACTGATGAAGTTAACCGGGCCCAGGTAGGCCGGTTTACGCCCAGTAGTAATATCCCCAACAATCGCCGACATGTTTCATGCGTGACAAAGGCATTCTTGGTGGCAAGATTGCGAATGCGATTGACGTCCACCAAGAGGCTTTGCATTTGGCGCTTTAGCCAGTCATGATGCTTATCTTGTTTCTGATGAAGGGCAACCAGAAGCTCTCGGTCATTGAGAAGGCGGGAGCGCTTCTTAGGCCTTTGGGCAATTGTGCTCTCAGTGGCTTCTGTTTGCGCACGATGAGGCATACGAGTAATCCCAGCCAATGGATAGACACGAGCAACATCTTGAATTCTTTCATCGTTTTGGGTGAAGCTTTGATGGTCAGCATTCTGAAGACTAAGAGGCTCCTTTGTAGTCTCTGGTTATATGGTTTCAACAGACAAATCAACATCTGGCATAAATATGATATGATTGCGCGCAGAGGGTTGATAGTTGAAGGCAGAGTGAAGCTTGATCAGTCGCATGATCCAGGGAGCATAGAACTTCAGACCAAAGAGGTCAGATCCTGATGCAGCAAGTTGGCGGATAAAGAAATCTTGTGCATTGAAGCGTTTGCCATGAAGAATATGGAAAACCAGAGTCTTCATTGCGCCTTCCAGCTTGGCATTAGGAGAGTGTCCTTTGATAGACCAAAGAGTTCGCCTGACTATGTGATAGATGGTGCGGGGCAGATACTCAAGGTCTTCAACAAGGAACGCCTTTGGATATTCAACATGTGGAGGCAGTGGCTTCATCATGCTGAGCATCTGACTCATATTTGGCTCAGGCTTGTGGAAGATGCTCTCCATCGCATCATTGTGAAGCTGACAGCCAGGTTCATAAAGATCATCTGCAGAGGGCAGGCCAGTGAGCTCGATTACATCAATGGCTTTGGCTTCATGATGAACATTTCCTGTCATTCACTCAAGAACCCATGTCTTTGTATCCTTGTAGTAGCCACGAATATGGAGAGTGGCATAGAATTGGAGCAGTAACTCTTCATTCCAGTGCTCCTTATCGGTGACGAACTGCAGTAGGCCAGACTCTCTGAAGCAGTCCAGAGCCTGTTCCAGACAGGGCAGACCAGTGATGGCTTCAGCATCAAGACGCATATGTGGAAAAATGCGACCTTGATTGTACAGAATGCATGAGTAATAGCTTCGCTGCTGATAGCTCCAGAACCGATCAGAAGATATTCTTGCTCTTAAGTAGGGGTTCTTGGCTCTGTCAAAGAAGGTATTGTGTGCCTTGAAGCCATTGATATTGAAAGATCCTGGTGCTGATGCAGTACCTGGAAACCTGGGCAACCTTGGCTTTGGCTTCTGAACTCGTGGCCTGTGCTCAACATGATAATCAAACTGAGGACTAGCAGCGGCAGGCGGAGGAGTCAAAACATGCCATTTGACAGTGATCAGTTGGCCATAGTTGAATGCTTGCTCGATTGTGTGTGGCCTTTGTGGCGGAACAGGAGCAGTGGTGTCAACATTGGCTTCAGGCTGCACAACAGAGGCGTCAGGTGCAGTTGCATCATCGGCTTCTGGCACATTCGTTGGTGCTGGCTCCACATTTTCTTCAGCCATGACCACGTCATTGGCTTCATTGGTGTTGGTGGTGGCAGCCGCAATATTTTCAACCTCCACTTGATGAGATGGAGGGTCTGGCACTGGCAGGTTCACTTCAAGAACCACTTCTTCAGTAATGGGGGGAGTTGGGACACGATCTTACTCTTATCTTTCATCGACTGATGCAGCCGGAATGTCTTCAGCACCTTTGGCTTCAGACTCAGAGACATTCACAGTGGGAGTGGCATCTGGAAACACTTGACGTGCAACAGATTGTTGGGGCACTACTCCTTCAGGATGCTCGAGGTGGTGACTTGAGGCCTCCTTTGCGAAGCCTGCGTAACGCTGGCGACGCCTTCGGAGATGGAGTTGGCTGGGCCTCAAAGTCAGCATCTTCTGCTTGCACATGTGGTGTGACTTGTTGGTGTTGGGGAGTACTTGGGGTTTCTTGTTGTTGTGGGTGATCAGCCCACGAAGCATCCTGAGCGATTGGCGTCAGAGGACGACCAATGCTGATGAGTTCGATGTTCGTGAGAACAGGCGATGATACCAGGTTGTGTTCGATCTGAGGAAGCACTACATCATATTCAACATTGTCGTGGTGACCAATGTCTTCAGCAGCGGTGGGGTCAACTGCTGGAATGTCTTCAGCTTCATGAGCCTATGTGGAAGCAGGCTCATGAACTATCATCCGTCGTTCTTGGTGTTCAGAGGCAGGGCGAACCATTGATATGGGTTCAACAACCAAGGGCTCTGAGGGAGCAGCCCTATCCTTCTTGGTTCTGCGCTTCTTCTTAGTGGGAGCAGCATTAGAGGCTTCAGGATTTTTCCTTTTCCTGGCTTCAGCCTCGGCAGTTCTCGCCTTCTTCAGCTCAGAAGCGGTTGATCTGACCTTTGGCTTCGATCCGGTCATGCTGGTTGGGAAGACAATGCGCGGCTCTTCCTGCCTTTTAGGAGCAGTTTGGTCAGTCAATGGCTTCTTCTTCTTTGCAGCCATTCTTGGATCAATGTCAGGACGACCAAGAGCCTTGCGCTTCTCAGCCTCATTGTAGGCTTGCACACATTTGTTAGCCAGGCTCTTCATGCGCTCTCGAGAACCTTTGGCTTCTTCCCTCTTCTTGAGAAAGGCTTCCTTAAGCTCGTGCAGCATGATCTTGAAGTTTTTGACATCTTTCATGTTGAGCTTAGCCACATGCTTCTTGAATTGGGCTTTCTCATGGTCGATCTTGTGCTTCAACTCAACGATGCGCTGAGCGAGAGCTAGCTCTGAAGCAATGGCTCCATTGAAGGAAACGCTGAGCCTAATGGGAAGTTGCAGATCGTCAAAGCTGAGATTTGGTGAGTCAAACCACTCATCAATGAAGTTGTGAATGATTGCCACATCAAAGAGACGCAAATCATTGAAGATTTCTGCCTCTTCCTTGCTCTTGATCAGTTGTTCAAGGGCATCATCTGCAAGATCTTCATCACTAGACAAATCAATGTGCTCTTCACGCAGAATGGCAGCAGGGGTCAGTGTCTGATCAGTATGCTTGACAAGTTTCTTCTTCTTCTCCGTCTTCTTGGAGATGCGTGACAAATCTTCAGACTGCACACTGTCTTCAGGAGGTGTAGTTGCCAGTGGCTTCGCACGTGAAGCTTTTGGAGGAACAGCTGATCTTGAAGCCTTAGCCTTCTTTGGCTTCTGCGGCTTTGGAGTGGGAGCAGGGGCTTCATCAGAGTCAGCATTGTCATTAGAATGGTCCACTTTGGCACCTTGAACTGTGATGTGAGTGATGAGGCCATCAAGGTTGTAGAAGGGACCGATGACATTGGGTTCTGCATCACGTGAGCCATCATCACGGGGAGCAGGAGGACCAGGATTGAAATCTAATCCCAATGACTTCTTGTTTTCCTTGGCCTATGCCTTTGCGTGCTGGAAATTGCACTTGAAGAGATTATCTTCACGACACCAGAGCAATGATGATGGGTCGGCATTTTCAGGCTGAGGTCCACGGACCATACAGGGATAGAAACCCTGAGCAATAGCTTCAGTTCTGTTCTTGGGTGGAAGGCCTCGAAAGAGAATATCACCCCAAGGACTTTTGATAGCATTCTTCTCAGCATATTCTTGGGTGACGAAGTTGTACTTGAACCATTGTTCAGCCCACTATCTTTGAATCCATTGGATTCGTGTCTTGTGTTGATTGTAATCCTCCTCAGGATCTGTCTTGTAAAGCTCAGAGAGGTCATCAGGCAAATCTCTTGATGTTCCTCCTCGACGCTGTCTGCCACCCTTTCTGACTGATTTCTCTACAGCCATGAACTTCAAACGGAAAGGTTTCAAGACGTTCAATGGCTTCAAAAGCTTCTTCTTGCTAGATAAACTGGAACTGGCTTCGGGAGAATTAATGTGATGCTGTAAAAATTCTGCAAACGAATGCAGATTATGAGAACCAAGGGATTCTCCCACGGACATGTACCTGTGACAGCATTAGAGATGCGAGGGAAGGGGAAGAGGTCATATGCATTCTCAGAAGATCTTGAAGATAAATCAGTTTGAAGACATTGACCTCATGATGTGAAGACATTCACTTATATGTTGAGAGTTGGTTCCAGATTTGTACGAATCCGCAAATAAGTACAAGTGAGGAATCTAACTTGTTATGAAGCTTAAGTGAATATACTAGGCAGTATGAGATGCAGACAGAATAGATCTAACTTGGATAGGCAGAAACCTATTTTGGTAGACAGGATGAATCTTTGAAGATCAAAAAGATGGTAAAAAGATAGTTTTATTTACCACACGAAGAACTGCTAGATGGGAAGAGTAGGAGACCGAGCAGTTCAATCCACCGTGCCCTAACTTGGCAACGGAGGACACCTACGGCGGCGGCGAAGAGGACGATGTCCGCGGCCGGCGTGAGGACGGCGTCAGAGAAGTTGCGGCAGCTAAGCGCTTCATCGCCGGCATCGTCGAGAGCTAGCAGTGGCGCTAGGGTTTTGACGAGGTGGAGAGGTGGAAGAAGTTTCCTTTACCACAAGGGACAGGTATTTATAAGGAAGTGGGCGGCACAACGCAATTACGCAGGTGCCCCTAGCGGTTCACATCTGATGGGCACGTGGCAAGCATGCAACATACTTAGAGTTGTCCCGCGTTCCCACGCCCGCCAGGTTTGTCGGATGGTCGTTCCGTCTTCTCCGGATTTTAGGCTATAAGGATAGAGCATTAAAATTGACTTAATGTTTGTCTCTGTGTCTTCTGCTGACAAGGACGCAGAGAAGACATTCGACAGTTTCAATAGAATGCATATGATTTGGACAGATAGAGTTTGAGATAGAAAGCATAGAGAGATTAGGGTCCGATCACATTCACTTAGTTCAAAAGATTCAACTAGGAAGACATAGCTATAAGTGAATGTTGTAGAGGACAGAACACTAGTGTGTGTGTATATATATATATATATATATATATATATATATATATATATATATATATATATATATCAGAAAGCAATCAAATCAACATATTGAAGATGAAGATAAATTGAATTTGAAGACAAACCAAATGCGAAGACATTCAAATGCAACGCCATGAGTGAAACACTTCAAACAGAAAAGTTTGGTGGTGGCGTTACCCACCGTATAGGAAGTATTAGACCCAGACACGACGCACAATTATCGTGGCGCTCCGAAGTCAAATTCCACGTTAATGTATTCACACTCAGAATGTAAGTCTTCATTGATTGAAGATATACTTTACTTCGTGTGTTGCACATCTAAGTCATCAAAATGCATAAGTGTTAGGATGTGTGCCTAATCACAGGACATTTGAGGACTCCAAGATATTTAGCTCACACCTTAACTTGCAAAACCTTTTCTCGTCCAAGGGCTTTGTGAAGATATCTGCCAATTGCTTTTCAGTGTTGACGTGAATGATATCAATATCTTTCTTCATGACATGATCTCTGAGAAAGTGATGACGAATTTCAATGTGCTTTGTCTTCGAGTGCTGGACTGGGTTGTTGGCAATCTTGATGGCACTTTCGTTGTCGCAGAAGAGAGGTACTTGTTTCAGATTGATGCCATAGTCCTTGAGAGTTTGCTTCATCCATAGAAGCTGAGCACAGCAAGATCCAGCAGCAATGTATTCAGATTCAGAAGTTGAGAGTGACACACAGTTCTGCTTCTTTGAAGACCAACAGACAAGTGATCGTCCCAGAAAGTGACATGTGCCTGATGTAGACTTGCGATCCACCTTGTCACCAGCATAATCAATATCCGAAAATCCAACCAGATCAAACTCTGAGCCCTTTGGATACCATAATCCTAGTGTTGGGGTGTGAGCCAAATATCAAAGAATTCGCTTCACAGCTAAGTGATGCGATTCCTTTGGTGTCGCTTGGAATCGAGCACACATGCAAACACTAAGCATAATATCTGGCCTAGATGCACATAGGTAAAGTAAAGAACCAATCATGGGGCGGTATACCTGTTGATCGAACTCTTTACCATTTTCGTCGGGACCCAGATGATGTTTGGCTGGCATTGGCGTCGTGTAACCTTTGCAATCTTGCATTCCAAACTTCTTAAGGCAATCTTTGAGGTATTTCTCTTGAGGTATGAAGATGCCATTCCTTTGCTGACGAATTTGAAGACCAAGGAAGAACTTCAGCTCACCCATCATGGACATCTGATATTGCTCTTGCATCATGTATCCAAACTCATCACTATACTTCTGGTTGGTGCAGCCGAAGAAAATGTCATCCACATATATTTGGCACACAAACGGTTCACCATCATATGTCTTTGTGAAGAGTGTGGGATCGAGGGATCCAGCTTTGAAGCCTTTTCTCTTCAGGAAGTCTTTGATAGTATCATACCAAGCGCGAGGAGCTTGTTTGAGGCCATACAGTGCTTTGTTTAGTTTGTACACCATATCAGGATGTTTTGGATCTTCAAAGCCAGGTGGTTGTGCGACGTATACTTCTTCTTCAATCTTGCCGTTGAGAAAGGCACTCTTCACATCCATTTGATATAGCAAGATGTTGTTGTGGTTAGCATAGGCTAGCAATATGCGAATAGCTTCAAGCCTAGCCATAGGAGCAAATGTTTCATCAAAGTCATTCCCTTCAACTTGAGTATATCCTTGTGCAACAAGACGTGCTTTGTTTCTGACGACTTGGCCATGCTCATCTTGCTTGTTGCGATATATCCATTTTGTGCCAATAATGTTATGCTTGCGAGGGTCAGGACGCTTGACAAGTTCCCAAACATTGTTCAGCTTGAACTGTTGAAGCTCTTCTTGCATTGCTTGAATCCATTCAGGTTCCATAAAGGCTTCAGCAACTTTCTTGGGTTCTGATATTGACACAAAAGAAAAGTGCCCACAGAAATTTGCTAACTGCATTGCTCTTGAGCGAGTAGGTGGACCAGGTGCATTGATGCTATCAATTATCTTCTCAATATGTACTTCATTTGCAACACGAGGATGAACTGGGCGAAGACTTTGCTCTTGCTCATCATTGTCATCATTGGAAGGATTGTCTTCAGGTTTTGGGTGCAGAAATGATAAGTTCCTCTTCAGGCTGTGCTTTCAGTAGGCATGATTTCACCAGTTCCCATTAGCTTGATAGACTCGCTGGGTGGAGCTTCTTCAAGAGTACTTGGCAGGAGCTCTTTTTGTGAACCATTGGTTTCATCAAACCGCACATCTACAGTTTCGACGATTTTATAGAGATAGAGGTTGAAGACTCTGTAAGAGTGTGAATCCTTTCCGTAACCGAGCATGAAGCCTTCGTGAGCTTTTGGTGCAAATTTTGACTTGTGATGGGGATCCTTGATCCAACACCTTGCTCCAAATACTTTGAAGTAACTGACATTTGGCTTCTTGCCAGTGAGGAGCTCATAGGATGTTTTGTTCAGAAGCTTATGCATGTAAACACGGTTGATGATGTGACATGCTGTATCAATAGCTTCGGGCCAGAACTTTCTTGGGGTCTTGTATTCGTCGAGCATCGTTCGAGCCATCTCAATGAGGGTTCTGTTCTTGCGCTCTACGATGCCGTTCTGCTGAGGTGTGTATGGAGCAAAGAATTCATGAGTGGTTCCCATTGTATCCAGATAGAGATCAAGTCCGGTGTTCTTGAACTCAGTGCCGTTGTCACTTCTTATATGCTTGATCTTGACGCCATAATTGTTCATGGCACGATTGGCGAAGCGTCTGAAGACATCTTGCACTTAGGTCTTGAAGAGAATTATGTGCACCCATGTGTATGTTGAGTAATCATCAACAATGACGAAGCCATAGAGACATGCAGTTGTTGTGAGAGTGGAGTAGTGAGTGGGGCCAAATAAGTCCATGTGTAGCAGCTCAAAGGGTTGAGAAGTAGTCATGATTGTCTTCGAAGGATGCTTGGCCCTTGTCATCTTTCCAGCTTCGCAGGCACCGCACAGATGATCCTTCTTGAACTTGACGTCCTCGATGCCTATGACATGCTTCTTCTTGGCAAGAGTGTGTAAGTTCCGCATGCCAGCATGTCCCAGCCTTCGATGCCATAGCCAGCATTCTGAAGCTTTCGTGAGAAGGCATACGGCAAGCTGTGGTCCTGCTGAGAAATCTACCATGTACAGATCATCTTTCCGATACCCTTCAAAGACTAGAGACTTGTCAGATTCCATTAGTACAAGGCAACGATATTTTCTGAATAGCACAATCATGTTCAAGTCACAAAGCATCGAGACAGACATTAAGTTGAAACCAAGGGATTCAACAAGCATCACTTTATCCATGTGCTGATCCCTTGAGATTGCAACTCTACCTAGACCCAATACCTTGCTTTTACCAGTGTCAGCAAACGTGATGTGACTTTTATCAGATGGACGTAGAGTTGAGTCCATGAGAAGACTTCGATCACCAGTCATATGATTAGTGCATCCGCTGTCCATAATCCATTCTGAAGCACGAGGTGTCATACTCTGCATTACAGTTAGGGGGATAGGCTTCACCAAGAGTATTGTGAAGCATAAACATTTGACGGGCAAGAGGATTATGGAAGCTCAGATCAAGATTAGGACTGATGTGATGAATGGCAAGCGATCCAGGAACAAAATACATAGTGAGACCATTTGGGCATTTGATCTTGCGCCCTACAAGATGTTTTAGGTCCCCAGCAATAGCATCAGACGCCTTTGATTTTCGGCTGGAGACCTTTCCCTACAAAAGAAGGTTAATTCTTCTTAACCACCCACATTTTCAGGTGTGGCTTAGAAGCAATGAGTCTAAGTGCAGCATCTGAGAACTTCGGCTTTGGAGCCCTAGCAAATAGCCTTGTAGGAGATGAATGATACTCGTATGAATAAGCAGAAAAGTTCTTAGTTTTATGAACATGGCGGTTTGCAGACACACGCTCATATTCATAAGTTTGAGTACGGTTTCCCTGCAAAACATTGGCGTTAGGGTGACTCAGGTGAGTCCTCTGTCTGTATGAAGCCTTTGGACCATATGAAGTTTTAGGTCTGGGGTTTGTCTTCTTCCCAGGTGGTGTCATGATGACATTCACTGGAAGCTTCTCAAGACAGCTTTTGGGAACCCAGATCTTCTTCATAGGTGGCCCATTCCTGCAGTTAGTACCAATATATCTGGCAAACACTTCACCATTCTGATTCTTGAATAGTTTATAGTTTGCATCAAAGGATTCATCAATGACAACAGGGTTAGCACAGGTAAAGCCAGATAAGGTGGATGGATCCACTGAAGGTCCCTTTGCAGCAACCCATGTGGTTTTGGGATACTGCTCAGGCTTCCAGTAAGAGCCATCAACATTCATTTTCCTTTCGAACCCAACACCCCCTTTCCTAGGGTTTCGGTTCAGAATCTGCTTTTGGAGGACATCGCAAAGTGTCTGATGCCCTTTTAGGCTTTTATACATCCCTGTTTCAAGTAATGTCTTCAACCTAGCATTTTCATCAGCAATAGTAGTGGTATCCTCCGCAGAGGGGTTAGTTACCACATCAGTAGTTGAAGATATTGCAACAGTAGCAGTAGTGGAACATCCAGCAACAGAGGTAGCATTATCACGCTCAAGGCATTTTAGACATGGTGGTGCAAATCCATCCTGAGCGGGACTGATCTGTTGGGCGCGAAGTGACTCATTCTCTTTTTGAAGATCTTCATGAGCCGCTCTCAATTTCTCAAGCTCTTGCTTCCTTTGAAGATAATCGTAGGAGAGCTTTTCATGAGTGGTTGAGAGAGTTTCATGACGACTTTCAAGTTCTTGGTACTTAGTATGAAGATTTTTTATGTCTTCAACTAAGGACTGTGAACGAGTCATTTCCGCGTCCAACAGGTCATCGCTTTTGTCTAACAGTTTTTGAGTATGTTCCATAGCTTTTTGTTGTTCAGTTGCAATTTTAGCAAGTGTTTTGTAGCTGGGCTTGGATTCACAATCAGAGTCATCTTCACTGGATGTTTGGAAGTAAGCATCGCGTGATTTTACCTTGGCACCACGTGCCATGAAGTAGTAGGTGGGAGTAGGGTCGTCCTCGTCATCAGCTTCAGTGTTGGTGTGGAAGTCATTGTCTTCAGTGTTGAAAATAGACTTGGCAACACAGGCAGTGGCTAGAGCCAGACTTGCAACACCAGGATCGGACTCCTCCTCAGACTCCACCTCCGCCTCCTCAGAGGCAGACTCCTCCTCTGAATCCATTTCCTTCCCAACAAAAGCACGAGCCTTGCCAGATGAGCTCTTCTTATGAGATGAATACTTTGATGAGGACTTGGAAGAAGACTTTGAAGATTTCTTCTTCTTCTTGTCATCAGAATCATATTCCTTGCTCTTCTTCTTCTTTTTCTCATTGTCCCATAGTGGACACTCAGAGATGTAGTGTCCAGGTTTCTTGCACTTGTGACATGTTCTCTTCTTGTAGTCATGAATGGAAGCTTCATCATTTCTTGAGCTGGATCATGACGACTTTCTGAAGCCCTTCTTCTTGGTGAACTTCTGGAACTTCTTCACAAGCATAGCAAGTTCCTTTCCAATGTCTTCAGGATCATCAGAACTGCAGTCAGATTCTTCTTCAGATGAGGAAACAACTTTTGCCTTCAAAGCGTGAGTTCGACCATAGTTGGGACCATAGATATCTCTTTTCTCAGAAAGCTGGAACTCATGTGTGTTGAGCCTCTCAAGTATATCAGACGGATCGAGTGTCTTGAAGTCAGGACGTTCTTGTATCATGAGGGCAAGGGTGTCAAAGGAGCTGTCAAGTGATCTCAGTAATGTCTTGACGATTTCATGCTCGGTAATCTCAGTGGCGCCAAGAGCTCGAAGCTCATTTGTGAGTTCAGTGAGGCGATCAAACGTGAGCTGGACATTCTCATTATCGTTTCTCTTGAAGCGGTTGAAGAGGTTGCGAAGAACACTGATCCTTTGACCTCTCTGGGTTGAGACGCCTTCGTTGACCTTGGATAGCCAGTCCCAGACTAGCTTTGACGTCTCGAGAGCACTCACACGGCCATACTATCCTTTGGCCAGATGACCACAGATGATGTTCTTGGCAGTAGAGTCCAGTTGAATGAACTTCTTGACATCAGCAGGGGTGACACCTTCACCAGTCTTGGGAACGCCGTTCTTGATGACATACCAGAGGTCGACATCAATGGCTTCAAGATGCATGCGCATCTTATTCTTCCAGTAGGGATATTCAGTTCCATCGAACACGGGGCAAGCAGCGGAGACTTTGATTATCCCTGCAGTCGACATAGCTAAAACTCTAGGGGGTTAAACCGAATCACACAGAACAAGGGAGTACCTTGCTCTGATACCAATTGAAAGTGCTTGTTATCGACTAGAGGGGGGTGAATAGGCGATTTTTACGAAAGTCTTCAAAACATAAGAGTTTCGAAGACAAACAGTAGAAATGAACCTATTGATATGCAGCGGAAGATAAACTACACAAAGCTAGCCATAGTCAAGTATGCAATAATGTGAGAGTATGAAGACTAATAGCAGCTAGGTAGTAAGGATCGGAATGGAAGATGGTATGAAGCCAAACAACAATAGTAGTCAAGCAATGAAGTCAATCAGGTATGACAAGCAAGCAATGACTTCACGAAGACAAATTATAAGTAAAGGGAGGAGAGGATAGAACCAGTCACTTGACGAAGACACATGATTTGTTTGACCAGTTCCAGTTGCTGTGACAACTGTACATCTGGTTAGGGAGGCTAAGATTCAACTCGGAAGACCGCGTCTTCACCTTATTCCCCTTGAGCTAAGGGCACACAGTCCTCACCCAATCACTTTGGTAAGTCTTCAAGGTAGACTTCCAAACCTTCATAGACTTCGTTCACCGGCGATCCACAATGACTCTTGGATGCTCAGAACGCGACGCCTAACCGGCTGGAGGATTCACAGTCCTCAAGTGTAATAAGTCTTCAGGTCACACAGACAGAAAGACTTCAGTGATGCCTAACACTCTTTGGCTCTGGGTGTTTGGGCTTTGTCCTCGCAAGGATTTCTCTCTCTCAAAGGCTTCGAGGTGGGTTGCTCTCAAACGACAAAAGCCGTGCACTAACTCTGAGCAGCCACCAATTTATGGTGTAGGGGGTGGGCTATTTATAGCCACTGGGAAACCCAACCTGATATGTCCGAAATGACCCTGGGTCACTAAGGAACTGACATGTGTTCCAACGGTCAGATTTCAAACACACACACGGCAACTTTACTTGGGCTACAAGCAAAGCTGACTTATCCAGCTCTAGATTTTCTCTCATTGTCTTCACTCGAAGACATAGGATTTGGGTTGAGCATCACTTCAGTCACTCTGACTATGTTCACTTGGACCCCACTTAACAGTACGGTGGTTCCTATGACTCAACAAAGAAGAAGAAGGAAACTACGAAACAACTAAGTCTTCACGCTCCATAGTCTTCACTGAATGTCTTCTCATGTCATTGTCTTCAATATGAATATCTTCATATACCACCATTGTCGTCAATGTCTTCATACATTTTTAGGGATCGTCTCCGGTAGGTAAACCGAATCAATGAGGGACACTACCTGTGTTATCCTGCAATTCTCACAAACACATTAGTCCCTCAACCAAATTTGTCGTCAATACTCCAAAACCAACTAGGGGTGGCACTAGATGCACTTACAGTGGGTATGATTATACGATATGCATCACACAATCTCAGATTCATCTATTCAAACCAACACAAAGTACTTCAAAGAGTGCCCAAAGTTTCTATCGGAGAATCACGACGAAAACGTGTGCCAACCCCTATGCATAGGTTCATGGGAGGAACCCGCAAGTTGATCACCAAAACATACATCAAGTGAATCACGTGATATCCCATTGTCACCACAGATACGCACGGCAATACATACATCAAGTGTTCTCAAATCTTTAAAGACTCAATCCGATAAGATTACTTCAAAGGGAAAACTCAATCCATTACAAGAGAGAAGAGGCGGAGAAGAAACATAAGATCCAACTATAATAGCAAAGGTCGCGATACATCAAGATCCTGCCAAATCAAGAACACGGGAGAGAGAGAGAGAGATCAAACACATAGCTATTGGTACATATCCTCAGCCCCGAGGGTGAACTACTCCCTCCTCGTCATGGAGATCGCCGGGATGATGAAGATGGCTACCGGTGAGGGTTCCCCCCTTCGGCAGGGTGCCGAAAAAGGGTCCCGATTGACTTTTGGTGGCTACAGAGGCTTGCGGCGGCGGAACTCCTGATCTAATCTCTGTTCTGGAAGTTTTAGGGTACGTAGGTATATATGGGTGCAGGGGGTATGTCGGAGGAGCTACGGGGGCCCCACGAGGCAGGGGGCGCGCCCTAAGGGGGGCGCCCCCACCCTTATGAGCACCTCCCGTATCTCCTGACGTAGAGTCCAAGTCTATCCGATGGCTTTCCTTCCAAAAATAACTTCTCCAGTTGATTTCGTTCCGTTTCGACTCCGTTTTATATTCCTTTTCTTCGAAACACTAAAATAGGCATCAAACAACAAATTTGGGCTGGGCCTCCGGTTAATAGGTTATTCCCAAAAATAATATAAAAGTGGATAATAAAGCCCAATATTGCCCAAAACAGTAGATAATATAGCATGGAGCAATCAAAAATTATAGATACGTTGGAGACGTATCAAGCATCCCCAAGCTTAATTCCTGCTCGTCCTCGAGTAGGTAAATTATAAAAACAGAATTTTTGATGCGGAGTGCTACTTGGCATAATTTCAATGTAATTCTCCTTAATTGTGGTATGAATATTCAGATCCAAAAGAATCAAGACAAAAATTCATTGACATAAAAATAATAATACTTCAAGCGTACTAACAAAGCAATCATGTCTTCTCAAAATAACATGGCCAAAGAGAGTTATCCCTACAAAATCATATAGTCTGGCTATGCTCTATCTTCACCACACAAAGTATTTAAATCATGCACAACCCCGATGACAAGCCAAGCAATTGTTTCATACTTTAACATTTTCAAAACTTTTTCAATCTTCACGCAATACATGAGCGTGAGCCATGGATATAACACTATATGTAGAATAGAATGGTGGTTGTGGAGAAGACAAAAAGAGGGGAAGATAGTCTCACATCAACTAGGCGTATCAACGGGCTATGGAGATGCCCATCAATAGATATCAATGTGAGTGAGTAGGGATTGCCATACAATGGATGCACTAGAGCTATAAGTATATGAAAGCTCAACAAAAGAAACTAAGTGGGTGTGCATCCAACTCGCTTGCTCACGAAGACTTAGGGCATTTTGAGGAAGCCCATCATTGGAATATACAAGCCAAGTCCTATAATGTAAAATTCCCACTAGTATATGGAAGTGACAAAATGAGAGACTCTCTATCATGAAGATCATGGTGCTACTTTGAAGCACAAGTGTGGTAAAAGGATAGTAGCATTGTCCCTTCTCTCTTTTTCTCTCATTTTTTTATTTTTTTGTTTGGGCCTTTTCTCTTTTTTTATGGCCTCTTTTTTTCTCTTTTTTTTATTTTTCGCCCGGAGTCTCATCCCGACTTGTGGGGGAATCATAGTCTCCATCATCCTTTCCTCACTGGGACAATGCTCTAATAATGATGATCATCACACTTTTATTTACTTACAACTCAAGAATTACAACTCAATACTTAAAACAAAATATGACTCTATATGAATGCCTCCGGCGGTGTACCGGGATATGCAATGAGTCAAGAGTGACATGTATAAAAGAACTATGAACGGTGGCTTTGCCACAAATACGATGTCCACTACATGATCATGCTAGCAATATGACAATGATGGAGTGTGTCATAATGAACGGAACGGTGGAAAGTTGCATGGCAATATATCTTGGAATGGCTATGGAAATGCCATGATAGGTAGGTATGGTGGCTGTTTTGAGGAAGGTATATGGTGGGTGTATGATACCGGCGAAAAGTGCGCGGTATTAGAGAGGCTAGCAATGGTGGAAGGAAGAAAAGTGCGTAAAATCCATGGACTCAACATTAGTCATAAAGAACTCATATACTTATTGCAAAAATCTAGAAGTTATCAAAGCAAAGTATTACGCGCATGCTCCTAGGGGGATAGATTGGTAGGAAAAGACCATCGCTCGTCCCTGACCGCCACTCATAAGGAAGACAATCAATAAATAAATCATGCTTGGACTTCATCACATAACGGTTCACCATACGTGCATGCTACGGGAATCACAAACTTTAACACAAGTATTTCTTAAATTCACAACTACTCAACTAGCATGACTCTAATATCACCATCTTCATATCTCAAAACAATCATCAAGCATCAAACTTCTCTTAGTATTCAACACACTCATAAGAGTTCTTACAAATCTTTTATGCTTAGCATATTAGGATTATTAAGCAAATTACCATTCTGTTTAAGACTCTCAAAATAATATAAGTTAAGCATGAGAGTTCATCTATTTCTGCAAAATATAACTACCACCATGCTCAAAAAGATATAAGTGAAGTGCTAGAGCAAACAACAAACTACTCCGAAAGATATAAGTGAAGATCAATGAGTAGTCGAATAATTATGCAACTATGTGAAGACTCTCCCATTTTATATTTTCAGATCTTCATATTTTATTCTAACAGCAAGCAAAGATAAAGAAAATAAAACGACGCTCCAAGCAAAACACATATCATGTGGTGAATAAAAATATAGCTCCAAGTAAAGTTATCGATGAACGAAGACGAAAGAGGGGATGCCATCCGGGGCATCGCCAAGCTTAGTCGCTTGGTTGTCCTTGAATATTACCTTGGGGTGCCTTGGGAATCCCCAAGCTTAGGATCTTGCCACTCCTTATTCCATAGTCCATCGAATCTTTACCCAAAACTTGAAAACTTCACAACACAAAACTTAACAGAAAACTCATGAGCTCCGTTAGCGAAAGAAAACAAAACACCACTTCAAGGTACTGTAATGAACTCATTCTTTATTTATATTGGTGTTAAACATACTGTATTCCAACTTCTCTAAGGTTTATAAACTATTTTACTAGCCATAGAGTCATCAAAATAAGCAAACAACACACGAAAAACAGAATCTGTCAAAAACAGAATAGTCTGTAGTAATCTGTAACTAACGCAAACTTCTGGAACTCCAAAAATTCTAAAATAAACTGGTGGACCTGAGGAATTTTTCTAGTAATCATCTGCAAAAAGAATCAACTAAATATCACTTTCCAGTAAAAAGTTGAAGCTAATCTCGTGAGTGCTAAAGTTTCTGTTTTTTACAGCATGATCATAAAGGCTTCACCCAAGTCTTCCCAAAGGTTCTACTTGGCACAAACACTAACTAAAACATAAAACCACATATAAAATGAAGCTATATGGATTATTTATTACTAAACAGAACTAAAAAGAAAGAAACTAAAATAAAGTTGGGTTGCCTCCCAACAAGCGCTATCGTTTAACGCCCCTAGCTAGGCATGATGATTTCAATGATGCTCACAAAAAGATAAGAATTGAAACATAAAAAGAGCATCATGAAGAATATGACTAGCACATTTAAGTATAACCCACTTCCTATGCATAGGGATTTTGTGAGCAAACAACTTATGGGAACAATAATCAACTAGCATAGGAAGGAAAAACAAGCATAACTTCAAAAATTTAAGGACATAGAGAGGAAACTTGATATTATTGCAACTCCTACAAGCATATATTCCTCCCTCATAATAATTTTCAGTAGCATCATGAATGAATTTAACAATATAACCAGCACCGAAAGCATTCTTTTCATGATCTACTTGCATAGAAATTTTACTACTCTCCACATAAGCAAATTTATTCTCATGAATAGTAGTGGGAGCGAACTCAACAAAATAACTATCATATGATTGAAAAATTAAGATGAAGATGACAAGTTTCATGGTTATCATTATTCTTTAAAGCATACGTGTCATCACAATAATCATCATAGATAGGAGGCATGCTTTCATCATAGTAAATTTGCTCATCAAAGCTTGGGGGACAAAAAATATCATTTTCATCAAACATAGCCTCCCCAAGCTTGTGTCTTTGCATATCATTAGCATCATGGATATTCAAGGAATTCATACTAACAACATTGCAATCATGCTCATCATATAAATATTTAGTGCCAAACATTCTAACGCATTCTTCTTCTAACACTTTGGCACAATTTTCCTTCCCATCATACTCACGAAAGATATTAAAAAGATGAAGCGTATGAGGTAAACTCAATTCCATTTTTTAGTAGTTTTCTTTTATAGACTAACTAGTGCTAAAACAAGAAACAAGAAGATTCGATTGCAAGATCTAAAGATATACCTTCACTTACCTAGCCTCCCCGGCAACGGCGCCAGAAAAGAGCTTGATGTCTACTACACAACCTTCTTCTTGTAGACGTTGTTGGGCCTCCAAGTGCAGAGGTTTGTAGGACAGTAGCAAATTTCCCTCAAGTGGATGACCTAAGGTTTATCAATCGTGGGAGGCATATGATGAAGATGGTCTCTCTCAAACAACCCTGCAACCAAATAGCAAAGAGTCTTTTGTGTCCCCAACACACCCAATACAATGGTAAATTGTATAGGTGCACTAGTTCGGCGAAGAGATGGTGATACAAGTGCAATATAGATGGTAGATATAGGTTTTGTAAACTGAAAAATAAAAACAGCAAGGTAGCGAGCGGTAAAAGTGAGCATAAATGGTATTGCAATGCTAGGAAACAAGGCCTAGGGTTCATACTTTCACTAGTGCAAGTTCTCTCAACAATAATAACATAGTTGGATCATATAACTATCCCTCAACATGCAAAAAATAGTCACTCCAAAGACACTAATAGCAGAGAACAAGCGAAGAGATTATGGTAGGGTACGAAACCACCTCAAAGTTATTCTTTCCAATCAATCCGTTGGGCTATTCCTATAAATGTCACAAACAACCCTAGAGTTCGTACTAGAATAACACCTTAAGACACAAATCAACCAAAACCCTAACGTCACCTAGATACTCCAATGTCACCTCAAGTATCCGTGGGTATGATTATACGATATGCATCACACAATCTCAGATTCATCTATTCAAACCAACACAAAGTACTTCAAAGAGTGCCCAAAGTTTCTACCGGAGAATCACGACGAAAACGTGTGCCAACCCCTATGCACAGGTTCATGGGCGGAACCCGCAAGTTAATCACCAAAACATACATCAAGTGAATCACGTGATATCCCATTGTCACCACAGATACGCACGGCAAGACATACATCAAGTGTTCTTGTAACGCCCCGGATTCGATGCGCCAGGTGTCCGCCAGTTATTCGCCGTCCTTGCCATGTCATGTGCTTGCGTGTTGCACTTTGCCATGTCATCATCTGCATTTCATATCATGTCATCATGTGCATCTCATTTTGCATACGTGTTCGTCTCATGCATCCGAGCATTTTCCCCGTTGTCCGTTTCGCAATCCGGCACTCCTATGTTCCCCGGCGCCTCCTCTTGCCTCTTTTCGTGTGGGTATTAAACGGACTCGGAATGGACCGAGGTTTGCCAAGCGGCCTTGGTATAGCACCAGTAGACCGCCTGTCAAGTTTCGTGCCATTTGGACTTCGTTTGATGCTCCAACGGTTAACCGGGTAACCGCAGAGACCTCATTTGTGTGCAGCCCAACACCCCTCCAAAGTGGCCCAATAACCCATCCTAACCCCCTCCATCCTCTTGGCCGTTCGATCACGATCGTGTGAGCGAAAACCGCACCTCATTTGGACACTCCCACCTCCTTCTACCTATAAATAAGTGACCCCCTCCGAAATTTGCGGTCTAACCCTAGTCTTCCCCTACCTCGCGCCACCGGACAAAAATCCCCGCCGCCGGACATGTCCGCCCTCCACCTCGCTCCGGCCAGTGGCGTCGCGCCACGTCGCCCTCCCCACCGCCGCAGCCAACCGGCCGCCGCCACCTCAGCGCCTCCTCCCTCTCTCTCCTCCCGCGCCCGCCGCCGGCCCGCGGAGCCCATCCGGGGCCCGCGTGGGCCCAGATCCTGCCGCCGCCTGGCCCGTCCGCCGCCGCCCCGCCGCCTGTGCCTCCTCGCCAGCGTTCCCCACCGCCCGCGCGCAGCGCCGCCGCCCCCGCGCGCCTCTGCGCCTCCTCGCCGCCACCGCCCGCCGCAGCGCGCCCGCCCCGCCGCCACCTGCGCCCGCCTGCGCCACCGCGCCGGCAGCCGCGCCTAGCTCCTCCGCCGGCGCCGGCGCCCGTCCCCGCCGCCTCCTCGGTCGCCGTTCGCCGCCTCCTCGGCGGGCCTCCTCTCCTTCGAGCTCCGGTCGCCACCCCCGCAAGTTCCGGCGAGATCCGCTCCGGCCGTCCTCGTCATCCGCGCCAAGCCCTAGATCTGAGGTTGACCCCTTCATCTGGTTGTGCTCTTAATTTTGTTCCATTGCGCCATGTTTATTTGAGTTCATCTAGATGCCCAAATCATCGTTGCAAGACTGCTAAATGATATTGTCTGCTGCCTGTTATCAGAATATGCTCATTTGTCATTTTTGCCATGATTGTTGTGTGCCTCATATGATCTTGAGCCCTACATGTGTTTTAAAGTATGTCATGCCATATTTACAGGGGTGTATGCCATGTATTTTTGTGATCTATGTGGTGACTATAACAAGCATGCAAAGTAGCCTCCATGATGTTGCTGATTTCAGGACTTAGAATTTCACTAAGTCTTTGTGTGCTGTTATTTTGATACCATGTATTCATGCTGCTACAGTGAGATCCATGCCTATTTTGAGGATGATCAGTAAGGTTGTTTTGTACATATGGATGTTCTCTATCCATCCATGCCTTTTGTAGAAATTATGGTTTGCCATAGCTTGACTCAATCGAGCTCTACTTTTGCTATAAAATGTTCCTGGCAGATTGCCAACATGTTTAGCAATTTTGCCTAGCTTGTTGTTGTTGATCCGTGCATGATATGTTATTGTTCTTGCCATGTCTAGCTTCTATGCCATGTCTAGTTGCTGGGTGTATGCTTAGTTTGTCATGCAATGCCTCTTAGTGAGTGCATCGAGCTCGTAAGCATGCCTACTTGTTATCTGTTTTGCCATGCTCCAGTTTTTCACTAAGTCTGAATCTGTTTATGTTTTTGCTATGTTCACATGCTTGTAATTGTGTTCTCTGATCCCTTTTGGCTTATGGTCAGTAAGGGACTTTTGTTAAATGCTTTGAGTAGATTCATGTCGTGATCTATTTTGCCATGGTAAGTTCATGTATCATGTTGGTTGATAGCTCTAAGCATTGCAACCTGATGTTATTTCTGCCATGTCCTGAAATTCTGCAAGTCTGTGAACCTGTTATTATTTGCAATCTTGCCATGTCTTTTTGAGCATGTTCTAGTAGTTTCTGGGTTTAGATCAGTGTTCATGTTTTATAATGCTTTACCTGTAGTTCATGTCCATGCCTTTTGTTTTCATGTTGAGTTCCTGTAGCATATTGTTTTGATGCCTGCTAGATGCTTACTTGCTGCTTTGGACAGATTGTTGTCATATCTTGTATAGAGTGTATGTGTTGAACCGTTGCTCCGTTTTGAGTGTGCTCTATATGAAACTTACTTAGTTTTGCATGTAGCTTCATGTTACCTTGTTGGATCCATGTTTTGAGGTGTTTGCTTGATGTTTGAATGCATTTTGCATCAATGCCATGTTTATCTTGTTTTGCTCATATCTTCTAGGCCGTAGCTCCGAATCTAATGAACTTTATATGTAACTTGAATAGAATTTCATGTAGATAATGTTGGTGCATCTTAAATTGCTGTTTAACCACTTGAACATAAGGTTTATTCAGATCTGGACCAATTTCGAAATTTGCATATGAGGACTTACCGGAATTGTTATATGTTGTTTCCGGCCTCATTTAAACTTGCTTTGATGTGTTGCTCTTGTATGCATCATCTCTTGCCATGAGTAGCTTCATGTAGCCTTGTCATGCATCATACTTGGTTGAGCATCATGCCTTGTTCATGTGTGGTGTGTTTACCGTGTTGTGTGCTTCTTCTCGATAGTTCTTGTTTCGTTGCGATCGTGAGGATTCGTTCGTCTACGCTTGGTTCGTCTTCGTGGCTTCATCTTCTTCATGGATTCGTTCTTATTCCTTGCGGGATTTCAGGCAAGATGACCGTCACCTTGGATCTCATTACTATCATTGCTATGCTAGTTGCTTCGTTCTATTGCTATGCTGCGCTACCTATCACTTGCTGCTCAAGCCTTCCTATTTGCCATGAACCTATGACCTTTATTACCCTTCCTAGCAAACCGTTGTTTGGCTATGTTACCGCTTTTGCTCAGCCCCTCTTATAGCATTGCTAGTTGCAGGTGAAGATGAAGATTGCTCCATGTTGGTTTATGTTTATTGTTGGGATATCATAATATCTCTTATATTATTAATGCATCTATATACTTGGTAAAGGGTGGAAGGCTCGTCCTTATGCCTGGTGTTTTGTTCCACTCTTGCCGCCCTAGTTTCCGTCATATCGGTATTATGTTCCTGGATTTTGCGTCCCTAACGCGGTTGGGTGATTTATGGGACCCCCTTGACAGTTCGCTTTGAATAAGACTCCTCCAGCAAGGCCCAACATTGGTTTTACCATTTGCCTACCACCTATACCTTTCCCTTGGGAGTAATTAACCCAAGGGTCATCTTTATTTAGCCCCAGGGCCAATGCTTGTCTAAGTGTTGGTCCAAACTAGAGCCCCTTGCAGCGCCACCTCGGGGAAACTTGTGGTCTGGTTTTAGTTGTACGGACTGCTCATCCGGTCGTGGCCTGAGACGAGATACGCGCGGCTACTATCAGGGTGTCGACACGCCGGGAGGTCTTGCTGGTCTTGTTTTATTACTGTCGAAATGTCTTGTAGCCGGGATTCCGAGACTAATCGGGTCTTCCCGGGGAGAAGGAATATCCTTCGTTGATCGCGAGAGCTTATCATGGGCTAAGTTGGGACACCCCTACAGGGTTTGAACTTTCGAAAGCCGTGCCCACGGTTATGGGCAGATGGGAATTTGTTAATGTCCGGTTGTAGTAAACTTAAAGTAAACTCTTCTAAAATACACCAACCGTGTGTGTAACCGTGAGTGTCTCTTTTCGGGGTTGATCGAGAGGAGAACACGGTTTCTGGGTTATGTTTGGCGTAAGTAGGAATTCAGGATCACTTCTTGATCATTACTAGTTGACGACCGCTTGCTTTGCTTCTCTTCTCGCTCTTATTTGCGTAAGTTAGCCACCATACATGCTTAGTCGCTGCTGCAACCTCACCACTTTACCCCCTTCCTTACCCTTTAAGCTTTGCTAGTCTTGATACCCGTGGTAATGGGATTGCTGAGTCCTCGTGGCTCACAGATTACTACACCACTAGTTGCAGGTACAGGTTATGCGATGATCATGACGCGAGAGCGATGTTTATTTGTGTTGGAGTTCTTCTTCTGCTTCTTCTTCGATTGAGGGTTAGGTTCCTGGTCGGCAGCCTGGGCTAGCAGGGTGGATATTGTTTGAGTTCTGTTTATGTTTCATCCGTAGTCGGATGTTGATCTTATGTATGATGTGTTGTTGTATTCATGTGACATTGTATGTCTTGGATGTATCCCCACTATTATGTAATGTTGATGTAATGATATCCACCTTGCAAAAGCATCTTCAAGATGCGCTTCTATCCTTGGTGGGACCTTCGAGTTCCTTTAGGATAGGGTCGCATCTTGGGCGTGACAGTTCTCAAATCTTTAAAGACTCAACCCAATAAGATTACTTCAAAGGGAAAACTCAATCCGTTACAAGAGAGAAGAGGGGGGGGGAGAAACATAAGATCCAACTATAATAGCAAAGCTCGTGATACATCAAGATCGTGCCAAATCAAGAACACGAGAGAGAGAGAGAGATCAAACACATAGCTACCGGTACATACTCTCAGCCCCGAGGGTGAACTACTCCCTCCTCGTCATGGAGATCGCCGAGATGATGAAGATGGCCACCGGTAAGGGTTCCCCCCTCTGACAGGGTGCCGGAACAGGGTCCTGATTGACTTTTGGTCGCTACAGAGGATTGCGGCGGCGGAACTCCCGATCTAATCTCGGTTCTGGAAGTTTTAGGGTACGTAGGTATATATGGGTGCAGGGGGTACGTCGGAGGAGCTACAGGGGCCCCACGAGGCAGGGGGCGCCCCCCCACCCTCGTGAGCACCTCCCGTATCTCCTGACGTAGAGTCCAAGTCTATCTGGTGGCTTTCCTTCCAAAAATAACTTCTCCAGTTGATTTCGTTCTGTTTCGACTCCGTTTGATATTCCTTTTCTTCGAAACACTGAAATATGCATAAAACAACAAATCTGGGCTGGGCCTCCGGTTAATAGGTTAGTCCCAAAAAATAATATAAAAATAGATAATAAAGCCCAATATTGCCCAAAACAGTAGATAATATAGCATGGAGCAATAAAAAATTATAGATACGTTGGAGACGTATCATACCGCCCTACCACTGCGGCAGTACCGCTCGGGTCCCTTCCCCCTGCCTTCCAGACTGCGCGGCATTACCGCCAGGGGGAGCGGTAGTACCGCTGAGCCCAGCAGTAGTACCGCTGCCTCCCGCGGTAGTACCGCCCTCTGCGGGGCTGTTTGGGAGGGTAACGGTTGGATTGTTACCCCCACTATATAAGGAGGTCTTCTTCCCCAAAGTTGACCTACCTCTTCCCCCAAAAGCTCCATTGTTGCTCCAAGCTCCATTTTCGCCCGATTTCTCTCCCTAGCCAATCAAACTTGTTGATTTGCTCGGGATTGGTTGAGAAGGCCCCGATCTACACCTCCACCAAGAGAAATTTGATTGCCCCCACTAATCCCTAGCGGATCTTGTTACTCTTGGGTGTTTGAGCACCCTAGACGGTTGAGGTCACCGCGGAGCCATAGTCCATTGTGGTGAAGCTTCGTGGTGTCGTTGGGAGCCTCCAATTAAGTTCTGGAGATTGCCCTAACCTTGTTTGTAAAGGTTCGGTCACCGCCTTCACGGGCACCAATAGTGGAATCATGACATCTCGCATTGTGTGAGGGCTTGAGGAGAATACGGTGGCCCTAGTGGCTTCTTGGGGAGCATTGTGCCTCCACACCGCTCTAACGGAGACGTACTTCCCCTCAAAAGGAAGGAACTTCGGTAACACATCCTCGTCTCCACCGGATCCACTCTTGGTTATCTCATCCCTTTACTTGTGCAAGCTTATTTGTGTTATATCCATTGCTTGCTTGTGTGCTTATGGTTGTTGCATCATATAGGTTGTCCACCTAGTTGCATATCTAGACAACCTGTAGAATATGTGAATTGCACGATGTATTGCTCTTCGTGCATAGGCACATATATGAGTACAAAGGTGGGCCACGGACCTCAACTATACAGGGACTAGGAGGCGGGCCCAATACACAGTATACACAGATCATATATACTCAACACCCCCCGCAGTCGAAGCGGCACCGCGGCTGACGCAAAGACTGGACCGGAACTCCTCAAATGACGCCGTAGGCAGGCCCTTGGTCATGATATCGGCAAGTTGTTGGGAAGTAGGGGCGTGTAAAACACGAATATGGCCAAGGGCCACCTGTTCCCGAACAAAATGAATATCCAACTCAATATGCTTGGTCCGTCTATGATGCACCGGGTTAGCGGAGAGGTAGACCGCCGAAACGTTATCGCAGTAGACCACCGTGGCACGGTCAACAGGGCAAGAGAGCTCCTGAAGCAGTTGGCGATGCCACGAACACTCGACGACGGTGTTGGCCACCGCATGATACTCAGCCTCAGCACTGGAACGAGAGACCATAGGCTGCCGCTTGGACGACCACGAGATAAGTGAGGGTCCAAGGTAGACACAATACCCTGAAGTGGAGCGACGAGTGTCAGGGAAGCCCGCCCAGTCTGCATCGGAGTAGGCAGTGAGGGCGGTGTCAGCGGAGGCGTGAAGCATGACGCCAAGGTCCATAGTGCCACAGATATAGCGGAGAACCCGCTTGACGGCAACCCAGTGAACGTCTCGAGGAGCATGCATATGAAGACACACCTGCTGCACCACATACTGGATCTCTGGTCGAGTCAGAGTGAGGTACTGGAGAGCACCAACAATAGAACGATAGAAAGCAACATCCAAAGCAGGAGAACCATCCGTGGCAGAAAGCTTGTCCTTCGTATCAACAGGCGTAGCGACGGGCTTGCAATTAAGCATGCTGGCGCGCTCCAGGAGCTCGTGAGTGTACTTCCGCTGATGAAGGAAGAAGCCATCCGGACGGTGCACCACCTCGACACCGAGGAAGTAGTGCAAAGGACCCAAGTCCTTGATGGCAAACTCAGCGCGAAGACGAGCCGTGAGCTGACTGAGGAGACTAGCCGTACATGCCGTCAGGATGATGTCGTCGACATAGAGCAACAAGTAGGCCATGTCAGAGCCCTGATGATAGATGAAGAGCGAGGCATCCGAGCGGGTAGAGCGGAACCCAAGCTGGTGAAGAAACGCCGCGATGCGCTGGACCAAGCGCGCGGAGCCTGCTTGAGTCTGTAGAAGGACCGCGAAAGCAGGCACACGTGATCGGGAATTGCCGGGTCAACAAACCCGGTGGGCTGCTGGCAGAAGACCTGCTCCTCGAGGTGACCATGGAGGATGGCGTTGGAGACGTCCATCTGGTGCACCGGCCAAGCACGGGAGACCGCAAGGTGGAGAACCGTGCGTATCGTACCGGGCTTGACGACCGGAGCGAAGGTGTCAGTGAAGTCGATGCCAGCATGCTGTCGGAAGCCACGGACGACCCATCACGCTTTATAGCGATCAAGGGTACCATCAGGACAGAGCTTGTGTTTAAAGACCCACTTCCTGGTAATCACGTTGGCGTGCCGGGGACGGGGAACAAGCTGCCACGTCCGATTGCGCAGCAGGGCGTCAAACTCCTCTTGCATCGCAGCCATCCAGAGCGGGTCACGAAGAGCGGCTCGAATGGAGAACGGCAAAGGTGACGGCTTAGAGGTGGATGCCGCATGGACGTAGTCATCCGAGGCGTAGCGCGAGCTTGGGCGAAAAACGCTCGTACGGGCATGGGTGACCGGACCGGCCACAGGCGCCGGTGGCGCCAGGGGCGCCGAGGGGGCCGCGGGTGCCGAGGGAGCCGCGGGCGTCGAGGGGGCCGCGGGTGCCGAGGGAGCCGCGGGCGTCGAGGGGGCCGCGGGTGCCGAGGGAGCCACGGGCGCCGGGGGGAGGGGGCCACAGGGGCCGCGGGCGCCATCGCCGGGGGCGCGCGCCTCAAACCCAGGGGGCGGGCCAAGAGAGGCGCGCGAGCGCCCTGTGAGAGGCGTTGAGGAGCCCGTGTCACCGGTGGCGGGAGGAACAACCGAGGGTACCCGATGAAACAAAAACACATGCTCATCAAAGTAAACGTGCCGGGAAGTGAACACACGGTGGGAGACGGGATCGTAGCACCGATATCCCTTAGAGGTAGAGGGGTAGCCGATGAAGATGCAAGCGATAGAACGAGGTGCGAGCTTGTGAGGAGCAGAGTCGGCCGTGCTAGGATAGTAAAGGCACCCAAATATACGCAAACCATCATAAGAGGGTGCCGTACCGAACAGGAGGTGATGAGGTGCAAAATTCCACCGTGGTCGGCAGGGTCGAATGTTAAGGAGAAGGGATGCAGTAGCAAGCGCGTCTGGCCAGAAGCGAGGCGACACGTTAGCATGAAACAGGAGCGTGCGAATGCAGTCGTTCAGAGTGCGAAGGACGCGTTCGGCTCGACCATTCTGCTGGGAAGTGTACGGGCATGTGAGGCGGAAAACTGTGCTATGATGCGACAAAAAGGTGCGGAAGGCGAGGTTGTCGAACTCTTTTCCATTGTCCGTCTGAAACGCAAGGATGGGACGCCCAAACTGTGTGCGGACATAGGAGTAAAAAGCCGTCAAGGTGGAGAGTGCATCTGACTTTCTGCGCAAAGGAAAAGTCCACATGTAATGAGAATAATCATCAAGAATGACTAGATAATATAAATAGCCGAATTACTAGGAACTGAAGAGGTCCACACATCACTATGAATCAACTGAAAAGGAAAAGAAGCAATGGTGGTGGAATTATTAAACAGCAGACAAACATATTTGCCGACTCGACAAGCATGACAAGTGTGATCCTCAATCTTAGTGGAACTGAAACTGAAACTCTTAAGAATATGACGAAGTGTGACGGGGTTGGGATGACCCAAGCGAGTGTGCCAGAGATCGACGCCAACGGAGAAAGCCACCGGTGCGGCGGTGGTGGAAGAAGACGGATGCACCAGATAAAGCTCGTCGGGGCTGTCACAGCGGTGGAGTACCATCCTGGTTCGAGCATCCTTGACACAAAAACCAATGCCGTCAAATTCAACAGTAACAGGATTTTCACGAGTGAAACATTTAACAGAAACAAGGTTCTTAATAAGATCAGGAGACACAAGTATGTTAGACAAGGATAAAGGTGTGGAAATAGAAGGAAAAGAAGTGTGCCCAACATGTGTGATAGTAAGTGTGGAACCATCGCCAACAATGATGCGGCGGTCGATGGAGACAGGAGTAAAAGAGGCAAGGTTACCAGGATGAGCAAACATGTGAGCCGTAGCACCGGTGTCCATGTACCAAGCAGCATCGCCAGTGTAGTTGTTTGGCGTAGGAGCGGCATGTAGCGCGGTGTCCCAGGGCGCCGGCGACAGTGCCGAAAAGGAGGATGGAGACGCCATGGGGAAACCATAGCTGCCGCTCACCTGCGGCGGTGGGTACTCTCCATACAGCTGCGGAGCCGCGGAGTACGCATGATGCGCGGGCGGGCGCGACACGGGAAGCGTCGGTGCAGGAACGACACCAGTCCATGGCTGCTGCAGGTGCTGCGCGCCATCTGGCTGCTGCCCAGCGGGCGAGTGCTGGCCCGCTGATGACCCCCACCAGTATCCGGTAGACCCGTACACGGACGGAGCCCCATATGTCCCGTACGTAGGATACCCATACGTGGGAACATGCTGAGACGGCACCGGCGGTGGGGCCACGATGGACTGGCCGGAGAGCGCCGGCGGTGGCGGGGCCGTGCCATAGGACACAGGCGGTGGAGCTGCGCCAGAGGGCCCATAGCAGGACTGGCCAGAGGGCGCCGGCAGCAGCGGGGCCGCGCCGTAGGATGCCGGCAGTAGAGCCGCGTCAAAGGACAATATCGGCTGGATGGCAGAGGCGACGGCTGACGGGCCGGACGTGAAAGACGTGACATACGACATGGCCCCGGCGGTAGCAGCGGCTTCAGGTGAAACGGCGGCTGGCGAGGCGCTGGCGGACAGGGAGCTGGATGGATTTGTCCTTTGACATGAAGCAAGCTAGTTAGCTATGCTCCTGGATCGATTCTTCATGCATGTAGGATACTAGTACATGCATGTACCACGTACTAGCTAGTCGTCGATCGATTGATCACACAACTCGGCGAAACTCCAACACGGGATCGAGCAGGCGTGTGTGGTGGCGATCGAGCGGGAGCAACAGCTGGCGGGCGAGAGCGCAGGCGGGTAGGGATTGGGCAGGGCTAGCCGGCGGCCGGCGCAGATGGCGCATAAGCGGCGATGACGGCTGGGTGGCGGCGGCGGTGCGGAGGAGACGCGCGGCGGCGGCCGGCATGGGAGGCGCGCAGGCGGCGGCGACGGCGCGGAGGAGACGTGCGGCGGCAGCGGCGGAAAGCTAGGGTTAGAACCCGAAAACTGATACCATGTAGAATATGTGAATTGCACAATGTATTGCTCTTCGTGTATAGGCACATATATATGAGTACAACGGTGGGCCACGGACCTCAACTATATAGGGACTAGGAGGCGGGCCAATGCACAGTATACATAAATCATATATACTCAACACAACCTACTTTGATGCAAAGTTTAATTTGGTAAAGAAAAGCTAAAAATTGTTAGTTGCCTATTCACCACCCTCTAGTCAACCATATCGATCCTTTCACATCCTCTCTTACTCCTTCCCTAAATCGGGTCCGTTACAGAGACCCATTCGAAAGCAGAGGCACAAAACCAAAGCACGCCCATGGTAGCAACGTCAGGGGGGCGTACGTCAGACGAGCCGCGTCCTAGGTACGGCCCACACACTGACGTGTGGGCCCGGACCCACCCGTCAGTGGCCTAACATCAGGGGGTCGTACGTCAGGGGATCCGGCTCCATCTGCGCAGGCCGGTGGCCGGTTTTCCGCTAAGAGCATCTACACCCGGACATCCCAAACCCGTTGCATACGTCGGACCGGGCCGCCGGTCACTGTCCAGTCACGATTTTTTGACCCAGACAAATCTTTCAAACGCTCGTCAAACGCTCGGGCTGACTGACATCCCCCGTATTCAACCCAAATATGAGTGGATATGACGGCGTCCGGGCACGCCCGCCATGTGAGACCCGACAACCCGATCTCATCCCAAATTGTACCAAATCCAACCCGAAGACCAGCCGGATCCATTTGCTATCTCCTCTCTTCTTCCTCATCCGCGCCGTCCGTCTCGCGCTCCACCATTGCACCCGCTCCGCAGCCATTTTCTAGGCTCTCCGCCGCCAGCTCGTTGGGGGATTGGCTAGGAAGGACGTGAAGATGGCATTTGGTGTGCTTCAGGCTCATTGGAATTGTGCGGAGCGCTGCAATGATGTGGGAATCGGAAAGTTTATGGCAGTTGATGACATATTGTGTTATTCTGCACAATATGATTGTCGAGGATGAGGGTGATGGTGTAGCCCAAACCCATGATTTCGAAGCACCTGAAGAACAAGTTGAAATCCAGGAAAATCAAGATGCGGCTCAGCTGATGAACTTTCTGCAGATGCATCAGAATTTTCGAGATCAGCAGGTGCACACGCAACTACCCAATGATCTTGTGGAACACATATGAACCCACAATGACAACCAAGGAGACAGTGCTTGAGTTTCACACTTAAAATAGATTTTATGTCAATGTTATCTATGCTTGGTACCAATTGCTATTTACATGCCACATTGTGTTGCATGATCGACGTGCATGTATTTGTATGGATACAAGAGTCCAGATTTGAGTATGTGAATGTCCGGAAGGAAATATGAGGACCCGTCCGGATGCACCCGTGGACGTACCTCGTCGTGTCCGCGGGTGTTTGAGATACCGGATTTGCCAAGTCTGGTTGTAGATGCTCTAACCGCTACCGGCAATATGCGCAGAGACGCAACTCTAGTCAGCGCACACTGTAGGAATTGGCTATATATTATATTATATCTGCATGGGGTTAAGTATATTGTAATGACATTTAACTATATTAGTAATATGAAAACAATGATGAAAAATGCCGCATTTGATGGTCGATGATATGAAAATTCACCCACACATTCACGACAGCTCCAACTCCTGCATCAAACCATCCTAAATGTGTGAACCGTGGTGTTTAGATTTTTTTTGCCATCCAACGACATGCCTAAATCGTCTGTGGACGCGTCCGGCGTTCGAAATCTGACAATCTTGTTGCAAAGCTGAGGAGGTTTGCAGGCGTCCGGACCACCGACACATAGGCCTCTCACATACCTGGCCTACCAAAAAAAACCCCACATGGACCCATTTTTTTCGCACTTGGTTTCTCCTCCCTTTTCTATATAGGCCACCTTCTAGTTCGTCGTCGTTGCCGCTGTGACACCCTGGCTGCCCACCCAGGCCTTGCCGAACCTTCGCTGCTAGACCAAGGCGGCATGCTCGCTCTGCCAATGTTGTCGATCCACCCCTGATTCAGGTGCAGTCCAGGTACCCCATGCCCTTGCAGATGTCGTCCACGGCGAATACCACGCCCGACAATTGTTCAACCAAATGCCATAGCCATTTTATTTTTATTTTTTCCTTACTTTGAAGCAAACGACATGGATTAGCACACAAGGTACTTATACGAGAACTTCATGGATTTGTCATCGTCAGATCAAGATGAATATGAGGATGAAATGGTGATGGCGAAGGCGGTTCTTCCTGGTGCATTAGCTCGAATACTGTTAGCCATGAATTAGCTCAGATTCTTTAGGCAAACCCCACTATTTTATTAATTTGTAACCATGGTTATGGAGATACATGGAAGATTAGAAGGTTGAATGAGCCAAAGATGGTGTCCTTCAGTAAGTCCTAGAGCATGTTCTGCGAGGATATGAACCTCTATATCCGTATCTCTACACTCAAAGATAAAAGAACAAGAGGTAAATTCCCAAGCTATCAAAACGATCTCTCAATGATGCTTCCATTTCTTCCCCCGTGCCTGATGCGATGTTTTGTATCACCTCCTTGCAATCGGTCGCTATAATTATGTTGTTCAATGAAAGATCTTCATCAAGTGTCATAGCTTCCCATCATGCCATTGCTTTGAGGACCGACGAATCACCTACACCCGCTCGAACAAGAGCTGCAGCTCCAAGAGAAAACGCCATCGACATCCCTGCAAACCGCGTTTGATGCACCAAATGCAAGTGTTCCCGACATAGCCTCGTCTATTTTCAACTTTGCATAAGCCGCTGGTAGTGAGATCCAGCGAGCACGGCCAACAGTAGTTGTCACTTGAGGAGGATTTTTGGGTGTCCTTGATGCTTCTGGGTCACGTAGATAGCCCCGAATAAAATTATGCATCGTCTAAGGGCTTTGGGAATTTTCCTCATGTATCGCCTTAATTACGACGGGCATACCAGATTGCCCAGATAGTTACTAGAACGGAAACAAAGATATTATGCGATAATGAGTCTAACAGTGAAAGGATCCATCATTTCGCGTTAGGTTAAGTGTTCTGCAGGAGAAGATCAATGATATTTGGATCATCTAGTGCCCACACACATCTTGCCATGTCATTCCAACAGAGGAGTGCCTCCAAGAATCCGGGGTGCCACAAGTTGCAATTACTAACAGACATTATGTTGCGATGACACACAACGTCAGCGGTCACTAGAAATAATCTGGGCATGCGCCAAAAGGAAAATTTTGATTTTCACCGGTACTTGGATCTTCCACACGGTATGCCAAGTTTTATGCTGAGCGTCCAATTTGATGAATTTTCTCTCTCATCTAGCCAAGCTTCCCACCCCATTTTTGTGTCCACTAGCATGCGGTAAGCAGATTTGACCAAGAAGATGCCCTTTTTGTTAGAATTCCAGGCCCAGAAAGCAAAGATTGGTCTTGTACATAACATAGTTGATAAGATTGCTTCCGCATCAAAGGAGATGAATGTGCTCATAATTTTCTCTCCGTTCCACTCAGTCGCATGTGGGATCATCAATTCAGAGACCATTTATGGGCCCTCGTTCCTCAAGCATGTAATGGTTTTAGGGTTTACGGTTGACCAACTTTCTCTCATAAATAAATAGTTTTGTGGCGTGGTTTGATTGGTTGGAGGTAATGTGACCATTGCGTGCGGAAACCATGGATATCGTAAGTTTTGCTTCTTTTTGCTCTACTTGTTCATTGATTTATTCATTCACATAATGTTCTTTACATGTTGTGTAACCTGTACGCGTTGCTATGATGTACCACAGGTCAGAGGGTAGACCATTCATAGCACACACATTGTTGGTTGAAACTCAACGGGCAGTGTGTGTGGGACAACATGATCCATTCATGAAAACTTGTTGAACATCCAATTAACCTCGTTGAACTTGAATTATTGTTGTACTAGACATATATGCATGCTATTTTATGGTTGATTTGTGCTATTTTCTATTCGAAGTTTAATAGTTTAATGAGTGCCGTTGTGTTTGATGAAAATCCTTGCGTTAGTTGAAATACGGTTTAAAATGTACTACCTCTGTAAATTAATATAAGATCATTTAGATCACTAAGGTCTTATATTAACTTATAAGGGAGTATGCGACTATAGTTGGATGTCCGACTCTAGCATAAATGTCCGCAGATTGATCCCCGTTCCGCTGACAGATGCGATGTCCGGTTTGTGATCAAAGTTGGATATGCCCTTAGGCACCAGTATGACATTCTGGTTGCGGTTTGAACCGGAAGGGATTGTAAGCCTATGTGAACTGGATCGTGCTGATCCAGATTGAGAAGTGAAAGTTTTTTAACCCCGCGAAAAAAAAACTTAGAGGGCCGTTCACACCTGTGCGCTCCAACTTCCAAGCCTTCAAAAATACGCAAGAGCTATGTCTCGCGTTAGGAGACATAAAAGTAGCCTCCAAAAGTACGCGAGGGCTATGTCTCGCATTAGAAGACATACGAGGCCAATTCCTATTCGGCGCCTTAAGCGCCCGATTTAGCTGTTTTTGCAATCGGGCGCATACCCCCCTCTCCTTCGCGTCGCGTTTTGGGCCTGGCCCGTTTTCGTGTCGCGTGAGTGAGCCGACTGCTTCCCCGTCCCATGCTTTATCTTCGTATCTTTCCCCATCCCTTCTGTTTCCTCTTCCTTCCCCGCACCGCCGCCGCTCCTTCTTGGTTTCGATTGATTCCGCGCGGCAAATTCTTCTTCGTTTGGATCGATTCCCCGCGGCGGATTATTCTTCGTCTCCTTTGTGCGCGATTGGGACCTAGGCGGAGGCCGGCTCTAGGGTTTGGATCGAAACCCTAGCCGAGATATCGCCATGGATTCAGATGGTTCGTGCTATCTCTCCGTCCAAATTTCTTGATGTTGCTTCCTTCAATAGTGATTTCGTTCATGCGCGTTTGCCTATGTGAGGGGGGAGGGGCGGAGGGGGGGTTATTGTTCTATGTGTTTGGTAGGAAGTTGTGTTGACGGTCGTTTTAGTACTGGAAGAGGGGCGTGGTGGGGATTGTAGGGTTAGTGATTTTTGTTCATGTATGTATGTGGGTGTAGCAGAGCATAGCTTTTCTGCTGTTCTTTTTCTTTGTTTGTAGGTGGATACAACAATTTCCATTCAGTCAGTTTGTAAGCCAAATTGGTTCAATAACAGTTGCATTTTTTCCACAACCAAGTGAAAACTATATTGGGGCCTCGATTTGGTTAAGTGTTATAGTTGCGTTTGCATGCGTGTGCCTACGATAACTATGCATTTGCTGTTTTTTGTGTTTTCTGCCCATATCATCGATTTTTCCTGGCAAAGTTATCAGGAAAGCTCACAAAAGTATTAGTGGTTGAGCTTACATTGTTTTTCTTCCAGCAGGGCAGTGCTACTAATTGCTTCAATTGTCTGTGTCTACTTTAACTTTTGATGTTCGGGTGCTATAATAAGTTGTGGTTTAGCTAGATCTGGTCACGACATCAAGACTTGTATGTTTCTGGTGCAGCCACAGACAACTAGATAATATATGTGTACAGGTGCATTAATAATGTTTATTCTACATTGAATGTTTAGCTAGATCTCATGTTGAATGGAGACTTTTGGCATTTTTTTAAGACTCTTGATGTTCTTCCCAATAGCAGAAGTAGTATGCAACAGATCATGCTCACTATTTTTTATGCACTTTTTTCGCAGTAGTAGATGCTATTCAAGATGCGCAAGCTGAATATACTCAACATGTGGTTGAAAGGGGTCTCTGTGATGACCAAGGCGGTATGTACTTACTCCATCACTCACACAGCCCTGTTTGTTTTGTTTCATTTTTGCATTTTATTTATTTATTAGGATGTGTGAATGCTAACTAGCGAAAACATCAAAACAAGAATGTTTTATATATATATATATATATATATATGTTTTAACATTTCAAAATCTGACCCTTTTTAGAAAAGTCACGGGGACGTGGCATTGCTGCACTATATGAAAACTCCAACCCAGCTCATGTTGCTAGTTATATTAGTTATGTGAAGCACATCTTAGTCATTCAATCATAGCCAAAAATTTATATATATTAAGTTACCCGCTAAACAGTGGCCTAAAGTTAGAATGAGCTATAGTTATGGCACTTGAAATTGAAATTTTCCTCTTAGTATTTGCCATTAATGTTTTTTGTTTTTTCAACTAGAACTTGAAATTGCAGAAATTTTCCTCTTAGTATTTGCTATGGTTTCTTTTGTCCAATCCATTTAGTTTGTTATGGTTTTCTATATTATCTGCAATTTTTATAGATTCTTAAGTACTGCTCATTTTTTGTTAATAGTTGTTGTTAATTCTGTATTTGCAGCACAAGAAGGAGGTGGGGTTGCCCAAGTTGAGCAACTACAAGGGGAGGAACCAACCGAATATCCTCCACGAGGACTCCGCAATGACTCAGGTGGTATGTTAGTTTTTCTCATTTCAGTTTTGTACCTTTGAAATTTGGTATAGTTCAATATAGATCACATATTTTCCTTCTCTGTAGTAACATCTTTTCTTCTCATTTTTTTCTAAGTCCATGTTCATCTAATCACTTTTTATCTAAATGCTTTTTCTTATGTGTGTTTTTCATCTAATCACTTTTTATCTAAATTGTTTTTTTCTAAGTCCATGTTCATCTTTTCTTCTCATCATTTCTTCTATGCAGTAGCTACTTGCCTTGCTGGTCCTCTAGTGTTTTCTTGTCGTTTTTTTCATATTCCATCTTTATTTATTTATTCTCTAGTTTTTGCATCATCTTATTAGTTGTTTTTATTTTCTTTATCGTAGCCCGGGTGTTCATTAGGAAATTATGCAAGCCTACTTACATTACCAGACTGTCATTCAAGCGTTGGGAAAAAACTGTGAAGAAATTTAGTGATATTCAGTTAGGCCATGTTAGAAAATACAAAATGGAAACTCTGCTTCATATGCCAAGGAGACTTAAAATCCCTATGAATCTACTTGAATGGATAGATCAGCATATGTTTGGAACTAAAGAGCCCTGTTTCAAGCATAAGAATAAAGTCATCAAGATTACTAAAGATATGGTTGACAAAATTTTCGATTTCCCTGGCGGCACCGAGCCTTTCGTATTCAATAGTGACGATCCCCAAGTGAAGGAAGAGGTTTTACAGTTAAGGAACAAGTATCTTGATCATCGGAACAAAATGCCAATCAATAAGATAGAGGAGGTGATGCTTAGTGACCAGACAGAAGAAGGTTTTATTAGGAGCTTCACATTTTATTTCCTATCATCTTTTTTGTGCCCTGCGTCATATTGCTTTGCCAACAACAAGTTCTTGTACTCCCTAAGAGATGTTTCTGCTATCCCCTCACTTGACTTTGGGCAATTGGCACTGGATTTCATGCGTGAGGAGTCAGAGCGTCACTTTGAAATGATAATGAACAGACCAAGTGTTGAGGAAATGAACAAATCTTCATATATTGGTGGATGTCTTCCTATTTGGGGAGTAAGTTCAATCTTTGACTTCCACTATTTCCTATCTCTCAACTTTATATTTAGTGACCTTTTTGTCTTTTAAATGGCAGATCATTTATCTGGATTTTGTTGATTTCGATGTTATTGAGAATCATCAGTCAACTATGGATTATTCTCTTCCACGGATATCTCATGTTAAGACTGAAGATTTTGACTATCTTGAATTGGTTGATAGGAATTATAAGTCTAGGAAAAATTATGGGGTTTTACCAGTAAGCATCATATACTGTATTGTTTTCTGAATTACCTTTTTAGTTCTATTTTTTTACTGTCATCATTTTGTTCAACTCCATTTTGCAGCTGCGAGACATATCACGCACCCCATGTGCCAATGTGGCGCGTGTTGACAATGCTCCTGATGCTGCTGGTGTGTTTAACTCAATCCCTTTTGTGCAGGTATTTCTTATCAGTAGATTCTTTTCATTTTCTATTTTTTGGTTTCTTATTTCTTGTCTTTTTTTCTTGTTATAGCTAAAATTTTATTTCTGATGTCAATTGTAGGTCAACAATGCAAATAGTGTTCCTGAAGCCCTCAATCAGAACCAACCAATTGATTCAAAAAGTCCTCATATCATTTCAAAAGGTCCCACTTCCAATGCACAAGTTGGACCAGACGTAAAAGTGAAACCAGAGCCACATCTAAAATCAGAGGTATTATTTTGTGTTGTGCCTGTTTTCACTTCACATGTAAATGTTCTCTTGAAACAAGTGTCCTGTTTTAATACATTTTTTGAAATCAGGGTCCCTCCAATGATGTCGTTCAGCCGGAGCCAATTGGACCGAATTTTGAGGTATTTTCTTTTTTTGTACTGGTCATTTTTTTTGTGAGCTATTTCTTGTGTATCTCATGTTTTTTCATTTTCAGTCCGTATTATGTCTGTTTTCATTTTTAACTGATGCTCAATAGTTTTTGAGAGCTTAATAATCGGGCTGGTGCTTTAACATATTGTGTACTATGAACTATTCAGTCAAGTAGTGCTGGTTCTAAGGATTTCGTATTCACTAAATTAACACCGGCTGTTTTTGTAAATGGCCAATTTGAATGTGGCAGGACTATATATTTATAGATTAACTGGATAAGTAGTGTCGTATTGATTGCAGCTTTTTTTACTACAACCTTTTTGGTAATTTGATAATACCATTTTCACTGTTATTTTTATGACTGATCACGAACACCAGTTACAATACTGCATTTTGCAATTGAACTATTGTACAACCTTTTCTTTTTTTGGAATGGATATTGCATGTAGCTTACTGTCCTTTTGGCTAGTTCACTGGTTTTCTGAAATCTGTCTCTTTTTATTCTCTCCAGAACATTTCTGTCCTGAATTCGTTGTATAAAACACCAATTTTCCCTGTTCATGCTACATCTCTGAATACCAACTCTGTTGAGCAAGCAACTACTTCACAACCTAAGGTCTGATTGAAGTCTTTCTTCTTTTTTTTCGTAATCCTAATTTTGATTGAACTTACAACAACTATTCAATTTCCTTTCTCAGCAAGAACTTTTCCTATCAACTGAAGCACCTGATGTCAATTTTTCCACTGGAGTTAATGCTAAAAGAAGTTTCATACTCATTAGTTCTGCCTCTGGAAATGAAAAGGTCAACCACTTCCAAGGGACTCCAATCCTTATTGGGGATGATTCTCCTATCACTCCTGCTACTGTGACTAATGAAGACATTTCAGCCTCTCACTGTGATGCTAATGTAGGAATTCCGATGAACATGCACTTTGCCACCCAAGAAGGTTATAAATTGTTGTTTATTATGCTTTTGTACCTTCTGTGTTTTTTATTTTCTTTTAAAATGAGTCTGGGCGACATTCCGTTTTCTTTGTGTTGAATTTTTTTGCTATCTGTGATATGCAGGCTGTCCTACAATTAATAACGCAGAAGCTGGACCTAGCACATGACCTAATACAGTTGAAAAGAAGAACAGAAAAAAAAGAGCAGCTAAACCTCAATCTCCCGATCCAGCCAAGAAACTCAAAATATGTCGAGAAGTGGATATTTTTTTACCAAATATCTGAGGAAGCGTACCTTCCAAGAATAGTTAATTCTCTTATTCCTTTAGTTATAGTTATTTTATCAGTACTTGTTCATTAATTTTTTTGAACTTTTTTTAGTCTGGACATCCGCCCTAGAAAAATAATTGTAGACATTTTCTCTAATCTCTTAGTGAAGAAACATCACTTTTTAACAATCTTTTTACTATAATTTTGTAGTTCATTTTTATTTTTACACTAGAAAGGATGTTTTCAAATTTTCTTTTTGCCACAGTAGTGTTGCATATATGTATTTTTATTATTTGTTAATTTATTTTTAAATGTTTCCATTTTTCACCATATGACAGTAGTTCTACTTCTTTTATTCTGTTCAGCACTCTCTTTGTTGACATTGAAGGTTTCCCTGTAAGCTATGAGAATTACTTTAATTCATTCAAAGCGAGGGGTGAGATCGGAGATGAAGTCATGAACTCATTTATTCAAGTTCTTAACCATGAATCAAAGATGTCATCTGAAGCAAAGCCTTGTGTGAAGAAGTACTGTTTCACCTCATACTTCACTGTGAGTTTTTCTTCTAAACTGCCCTTTTTGCTTCTCTTCTGACTTTTTTTTTACTTTTTTCACTTATATTGGAACTGACATTTGTACTAATTTTGCACATTGTTGTTCACAGGATAAATTGTTGGTCCCCCCTGAGTCATTTGATCCAGTTACGTGCATACAAGAGTTTGACAGGATTAATTCAGAAGAAAGCCTCCGGAAACAAGACTTGGTAAATATTTTTGCAACTTATTCAATGTTAACCAAGATATTTTTTGTTTCTTTTTTTATACTAATTTCCATTTTATTCTTGTTGAACAGTTATACTTCCCTACTATAAAATCAAACCACTGGGTTATACTTTCCATCAACTCTCTGTTTGAGAGGTCTCACTTTTTTGATCCCTGCGGCACTATTCCGAGAACTACTCAAGAACAACTTGTGTACAACCTGGTAAGAAAATTCCGAGACATAACATCCTTTGTTTTCAACAGGAAAATATATTTTTATTCCGCTCTACCACTTCTGATTGTCTTCAACTGTGATTATACATACAATAATCAGCTTTCCAACTACAACATGCTTTGCAAGCTGAGTAAGAAGCCATTCAAGAACGTATTCTCTTTCAAGCTTCAACTTGTAGAACCTTACCCAACAAACTGTCTAATGTAAGTTATTTTTTTTCTTTGTATTTGTATATTTATTCAATTTTTTCATCTGCAACTTTATTCATCAAACTTTTCCACACTTTTTACTTTTTCCCACCTACTTGTTGTTATCACATTTCATTCTCATCTCTCTATTTTTTCACGTGTTTTGTATTCACTATGCAGGCATGACTCAGGCCACTATCTGCCTTTATACATGGACAATTTTGAAGGCAAAGCTATGAAGAGTTTCAGTGCGGTATATCTCGAAAACTTTTTGCCTTTATTTTTCTTTTTGTATGTGCAAAACTAAATCCAAAACCAAGTATTGAGGTACTTGGAATGCACTCTATGTTTTTATCTTACTAGCAATGTACATAGTCAGAATGAGTTTGACCTGGACACATGTGCTATCTTTTTGATTGTGGCACAGTTTGCTAGATATTTTTGCATGTGCCAAGTCTAAATGCTAGTTCCAATCAAATGCTCTTTTTTTAACAAACTACCACTTTGTCTATGTTCATTTTGCATCCACGGCGTGAAGTGTCAGCTTTGTTTACTATGAATCATTTGCTCTTTTCTTTTCACCCAAAATGTTGTAGGGTTTTGTTATGTGTTCCGCAATGTCCTCCCAGTAGTTTTTTTTTCAGGATCCTCATATGATTAGTCAAGTCCTGCTGCAATCTATTGTTTTTCTCTCTCTGCAGCCTGCTGTAATCAGTCCTTTCATCTAGCTCTAAAAGTACTTTAAGTTGTTTTTCTCAAGATTTGTTCTTCTATCTTATAATCTGTCTATATTCTCTTTATACCCAGGCCAACATTCCGAAGTACAGAATGATTTCTGCATCCAAGTTATTCAAAAGCACTTTGAACAAGGTGAAAGAAGGAGACCTGCCAATCCCAAATTGAATCTTTCGCAAGATGCATTTTGCAAACAGTTTTTTAATGTGTAATTGAACGTAGAACTACATGTACATTCATGTAGGCAACACTTCCAAATGTAATCATATGGTAGTTCATTCACATTACTAGATGTTTAAACTTATGTCACCGCAAGCTACTCACTATCTCTGTTGGATATATTCTTTGTTTCGATGTCAACTTTTTTTTCACGAACTATGTAGTTTATCTGATTGCAATCATGGTGCATACTAAGCATATCTTTTTGTTTTCATAGAAATGATATTATATATTCTTCGCGCAACTACATACTATCTACGTTGCAATCATTGTGCATACTAAACGAATGTTAGTTTTGCCAAAACTCGAATTTTTTGAATCTGTTTTCTTCTCCTTTCCTTGTGTATTAAACCTTTTTGTCATGTCAAATACAAATATTTGTGAATGTCCTTTTTAGCTTGTTCTTAGCTTTTCCATGTTTCAAAGTTATACCTTTTTTTTTCAAAATTATAGTTGTTTTTACAAAAACTTTAATCTGACTATTAGCGAACTAAATTCAAAATTTTAGTTCATTAATATCCAAATAAAGTTCGACAAAAGTTAGTGAACTAAATAATTTAGTTCACTAAATTATTCCGAAAATAATGTACTAATTAGAATATAGTTCACTCACATTTTCTTTAATCTTACTAAACTATATTCAAACTTAGTTCAAAATTTTAGTTCATTAACAGACAAATAAAGTTCACTAAAAATTCAAAAAGAGTTCACTATATTTGAAAATAGTTCATTGAATGCAAATATAGTTCACCGATATTCAAGTGTATTTCATTGAAAATCGAATTCAAATTTAGTTCACCTTATTCGAAAATAATTTAGTGAATTAAAATATAGTTTACTAACATTATTTATTGCTAGTAAACTATATTCAAACTTAGTGAACTAAATTCAAATTTTTCGTTCACTAACAGTAAAATAAACTATATTCAAACTTAGTGAACTATATTCAAATTTTTAGTTCATTAACAGGCAAATAAAGTTCAATAAAACTTAATGAACTAAATAATTTAGTTCACCTTATTTGAGTGAACTTAATGAACTAAAATTCAAATTTAGTTCACTACGTTTTTTCTTAAAAATTAGTGAACTATATTTCAAACTTAGTGAACTAAATTCAATTTTTTAGTTCACTAACAGTCAAATAAAGTTCACTAAAAATTCAAAAATTGTTTATTACATTTTTTGTAAATAGTACATCGAATACAATTATAGTTCATCGATTTTTTCAAGTGTAGTTCATTGAAATTCAAATTCAAATTTAGTTCACTACATTTGAAAATAAATTACCGATTTTTCCAAATGTAGTTCACTTAAATTCAAATTCAAATTTTATTATTTTTTCAATACAAATTCAAATTTAGTGAACTAGTTTCAAATTCAAATTCAAATATTGTTCACTACATTCGAATTTTGAATTTAGTTCACTATGTTTTTTCTTTAAAATTAGTGAACTATTAGTGAACTAAATTCATTTTTTTATTTCACTAACAGTCAAATAAAGTTCACTAAAAAATCAAAAATTGTTATTACATTTTTTTAGATACTACATTGAATACAATCATAGTTCACCGATTTTTTCAAGTGTAGTTCATTGAAATTCAAATTCAAATTTAGTTCACTACATTCAAAAATAAATTAGTGAACTAAAATATAGTTCACTCAACATTTTCCTTTTAATATTACTGAACTATATTCAAACTTAGTGAACTAAATACAAAAAATTAGTTCACTAACAGTCAAATAAACTTCACTAAAAATTCAAAAACAGTTCACTACAATTTTCAAAATAGTTCCTTGAATACAAATTAAGTTCACCGATATTCAAGTGTAGTTCATTGAAATTCGAATTCAAATTCAGTTCACTACATTTGAAATTAATTTAGTGAAATAAAATATAGTTCACTACTTTTTAGTGAACTATATTCAAACTTAGTGAACTAAATTCAAATTCTAATTCATTAACAGCCAAATTAAGTTCAATAAAACTTAATGTACTAAATAATTCAGTTCACTTTATTCGAGTGAACTTAATGAACTAAAATTCTAATTTAGTTCACTACGTTTTTTCTTAAAAATAAGTGAACTATATTCAAACTTAGTGAACTAAATTCAATTTTTTAGTTCACTAACAATCAAATAAAGTTCACTAAAAAATAAAAAATTGTTTATTACATTTTTTAGTTCATTGAAATTCGAATTCAAATTCAGTTCACTACATTTGAAATTAATTTAGTGAAATAAAATATAGTTCACTACTTTTTAGTGAACTATATTCAAACTTAGTGAACTAAATTCAAATTCTAGTTCATTAACAGCCAAATTAAGTTCAATAAAACTTAATGTACTAAATAATTCAGTTCACGAACTTAATGAACTAAAATTCAAATTTAGTTCACTACGTTTTTTCTTAAAAATAAGTGAACTATATTCAAACTTAGTGAACTAAATTCAATTTTTTAGTTCACTAACAATCAAATAAAGTTCACTAAAAAATTAAAAATTGTTTATTACATTTTTTTGAAAATAGTTCATCAAATACAAATATAGTTCATCGATATTCAAATTTAGTTCACTTAAATTCAAATTCAAATTTAGTTCAATACATTCGAAAATAAATTACCTATTTTTCAAACTTATATTCCAAAATAATGTACTTAATTAGAATATAGTTCACTCAACATTTTCTTTAATCTTACCGAACTTATATTCAAACTTACTGAACTAAATTCAAAATTTTAGTTCACTAACAGTCAAATAAACTATATTCAAACTATATTCAAATTTAGTGAACTAAATTCAAATTTTTAGTTCATTAACAGCCAAAACAAAGTTCAACAAAACTTAATGAACTAAATAATTTAGTTCACTGTATTTGAGTGAACTTAATGAACTAAAATTCTAAAATTAGTGAACTATATTCAAACTTAGTGAACTAAAATTCAATTTTTATTTCACTAACAATCAAATAAAGTTCACTAAAAAATTAAATTTAGTTCATCGAATAGTTCATCGAATACAAATATAGTTCATCGATATTCAAATTTAGTTCACTTAAATTCAAATTCAAATTTAGTTCACTACATTAAGAAATAAATTACCGATTTTCAAATGTACTTCACTTAAATTCAAATTCAAATTTAATTTTTTATTCAATACAAATTCAATGAAGTGAACTATTTTCAAATTCAAATTCAGATTTTGTTCACTACATTCGAATTCAAATTTAGTTCACTACGTTTTTTCTTTAAAATGAGTGAACTATATTCAAACTTAGTGAAATAAATTCATTTTTTTAGTTCACTAACAATCAAATAAAGTTCACTAAAAACTTAAAAATTGTTTATTACATTTTTTTGAAAATAGTTCATCGAATACAAATATAGTTCATCGATATTCAAATTTAGTTCACTTAAATTCAAATTCAAATTTAGTTCAATACATTCGAAAATAAATTACCTATTTTTCAAACTTATATTCCAAAATAATGTACTTAATTAGAATATAGTTCACTCAACATTTTCTTTAATCTTACCGAACTTATATTCAAACTTACTGAACTAAATTCAAAATTTTAGTTCACTAACAGTCAAATAAACTATATTCAAACTATATTCAAATTTAGTGAACTAAATTCAAATTTTTAGTTCATTAACAGCCAAAACAAAGTTCAACAAAACTTAATGAACTAAATAATTTAGTTCACTGTATTTGAGTGAACTTAATGAACTAAAATTCTAAAATTAGTGAACTATATTCAAACTTAGTGAACTAAAATTCAATTTTTATTTCACTAACAATCAAATAAAGTTCACTAAAAAATTAAATTTAGTTCATCGAATAGTTCATCGAATACAAATATAGTTCATCGATATTCAAATTTAGTTCACTTAAATTCAAATTCAAATTTATTTCACTACATTAAGAAATAAATTACCGATTTTCAAATGTAGTTCACTTAAATTCAAATTCAAATTTAATTTTTTATTCAATACAAATTCAATGAAGTGAACTATGTTCAAATTCAAATTCAGATTTTGTTCACTACATTCGAATTCAAATTTAGTTCACTACGTTTTTTCTTTAAAATTAGTGAACTATATCCAAACTTAGTGAACTAAATTCATTTTTTTAGTTCACTAACAGTCAAATAAAGTTCACTAAAAATTTAGTGAACTAAAAATATAGTCCACTAATATTAGTGAACTATATTCAAACTTTGTGAACTAAATTCAAAATTCTAGTTCATTAATAAAGTTCAATAAAACTTAATGAACTAAATAATTTAGTTCACTTCATTATTCTAAAATAATGTACTAAATTAGAATATAGTTCACTCAACATTTTCTTTAATCTTACCGAACTTATATTCAAACTTACTGAACTAAATTCAAAATTTTAGTTCACTAACAGTAAAATAAACTATATTCAAACTTAGTGAAATATATTCAAATTTTTAGTTCATTAACAGGCAAATAAAGTTCAATAAAACTTAATGAACTATATAATTTAGTTCACCTTATTTGAGTGAACTTAATGAACTAAAATTCAAATTTAGTTCACTACGTTTTTTTCTTAAAAATTAGTGAACTATATTTCAAACTTAGTGAAAAAAATTCAACTTTTTGGTTCACTAACAGTCAAATAAAGTTCACTAAAAATTCAAAAATACATTTACTTCGTTAGCTGAATGGCACAGGACCATTCAGGAATTAACTAAGATATTCAGGTGCACCACTCTTACAGCCATAAATTAAACTTCAGTATTTCAATCGAAAAATGATCTGCTTCGTATCATCAATTCTGTTTTTTAGTTATTTCTTTTCCAACCTCAAATTGATTTCTTCCTTTTCTCAGCAGCTTTCTTCCACCCTTCTCTTTCAGAACGAGACTTCAACCTGTTCCCTTTCCGCACAGACTTATTTTTAATCAGAACAGGATCTTTCAATGGCATGTTTCCATCATCTTGGCCTTGTTGTTGTTTCTCCTCTTCACCGCCCAAATTTTTTTTCGTGCTTACGAGGTATTTATTATGAACAGCATGGACAGCATCCATCAGCTCATCACACAATGCTGAATCATGGCTTATATCCGAGCAAACCTCACCAACTCTATTCATAACTATTGCATACCGAACAGCATTGTGCGAATGGTCTTCTGCATGAACACCAAGTGCATCAAACTTGTGTTTTCGCAATTCTTGCTCCCTGAATTCTCTAGTCCATCTAGGAACTATGTATTGATCAGGAATCTTCAGTAGGTCAAATTGAGTAAAAAGCCGCAGAATATGACAGCATAAGATACCATCCCTTTCAAACTTTCCGCAATTGCAAACAAATTCTTCTTTATCACGATTCACACGCACATAAAATAATTCTCTGTCAAACTCTGGGTTCTCATATGGGAAGTTTCTCTTCACTTCATAAGTTTCATCCTTTTCAATCTCTTTTACTCCAAAAGCCGTTGAGTTCAACAACTCAGTGAGAAACTTGTAGTATATAGCTCTTGTATAGATTTCAGCTGCATGCCGTTCAACTCGCTGACATCCCCACATAACAGGCACCTTTTCATTTGAGATGAATCTGTCTTGGTTCTCTATATGGATCACATTCTCCTGGAATATTTCATATTGACGTATGAAAGTTTCAATTGAATCTTTTCTCATAACATAGTCCTTGAAGTTTGAGTTGAAGCTCTCACTTCTGCTTGTCGACCTTGTGAAAGGGCAGAAAACTCCTTGGAAATAAGCTGGAACAAAGTAGTGTCTGTTATCCCACATCCGTTTAATGTGAGCATGCTTACCACAGTTGTACTTCAATTCCATTTCATGCCAACTATTTTCAAACTCCTCAACAGTAATTGACTGCATGATACAGTTGTCAATGTCTTCTTCCATTCCTTTTTTTAGTGCCATGTATACACTTAAGTTTTCTCTTGCCTTCCTCTTGACATGCCAAATACAAAATCTGTGGAATGCTTCTGGGAAAACTTTTGGAATTGCTTTCTTCATGCCTGCATCCTGATCAGTGAGTATCACCCTTGGTTTTTTCCCACCCATGACTTCAACAAAAGTTTCAAATAGCCATCTAAATGTGTCTGCTGTCTCATCCTGCAAAAGGGCCCAACCAAATACTATTGTTCTCGAATGGCCATTAACTCCAATGATTGGCGCAAAGGGCATATTGTACTTGTTTGTACTGAATGTTGTATCAAAAGATATTATATCACCATACAACAAATAGTCAAGCCTTGATCTTGAATCAGTCCAGAACAAACTAAGAACTGTGTTCGAAGAGTCCCTTTGAGCCTTGTATATAAATCCAGGTTTCTCAATCTGCAACTTCTCTATATAGTTGAGAGTTTGTTCTATATCAGTGTTTCTTCTCTTCTCACGATCATCACGCTTGAGGTTATCTAGCTTTTTCACATCAAATGTAATATTCCCTAATTTGCCACCACTCAGTTTCCTAAAGATGCTCATAATTTTCCTTGGTTTCACTCTATGTTCTTGCAAAAGCCTTGACAACAGCTTCTCTGCTTCATTCATGCTTCTATGACTTAGGAAGAACTTTGTCAACGAAGGAGAACTGACCAAATCATGATTATGAATCAGATTCTGAGCTGTTATATGCCACTTTCCATCTTGCAAACTCACTGTAACATGCATCTGACAGTTGGTCCTTTGAACAACGGTACGCTTCCTTTTTCTTATACCTTTGTATGTTGTGACACTCTTCCTACTCTTGTTGCAGCAAATTGTGATTTTCCGGTCCTTGTAATTCCTTCCTTTCTTAATTCCAAAACCAGTAGTGTGAGCATAAACATTCACAAACCTAACAGCATCTTCTAAAGTAGGAAACACCTTTCCAAGTTGAGGAATACTTGATTTTTCCAATTCATCAGGAGTTGGAAACATGTATTCTTCATGTTTAGAATCACTGTCAGATGTATCCTCATCTGAATCTTTACTGCTCATTGCATCATCTGAACGCTGAAAAGATTCCTGAGCAACAGCTTCTTCCTGCAGAAGCAAAAACAAAATTATTTTGTCTTCATAAGCAGCAGCTGTACATGTACAAAAAATATTGAACTATGGCACAAACAAACAACACTGCCAAATTTATTTTAATAAGCACTACTTGTGTAAAATATAAAATCGACATGTTCTTTTTCATACAGCACAAATTTTTTCCTCTCTCTCTTATACTTGCAAAACTATTGCCAAAAAGATACAAATCTAACCTGGCCTGATTTTTCAAGCACTGCCACTGAACTTAAAATTCCACTAGATGAGATTTGCCCTCCATTATTTACAGTCACTACATCCAAACTATTTGTACTAGAGAAAGGAATTGGGTCGAGCACACAGATGTCTTTCACCTGATATACACAACAACAAAAAACATTGTTATAATTACAATAAAAAAGTTCATTCAATTCTGAATCTAATACAAGGAACAAAACAAGATTAAAACAGGAAATAAAATCACCTTGGCTGAGAAACCTTCAATTAATTCTTCCATGGCTGGAAATTCATTTCTACACTCTACCGCCTCTTGTTCACTAGCAACCAAACTACGATCATTTTTATCTTTGACCATCCCCTCTTTGATGTTGTCTTCCGTTGTTGGCTCAATTTCAGTTAGAAACGACTGCTTAATTTCACTACATTGTATTGACTGCTCCACGTCCTTGCTACCTCCCTTTGCAACTTCCAGATAACAAGTCTCATTCAGAATTTGTTGTGCTCCTTCAGGACTGCTACAACTTCTCCCTTGGCTTACAGTTTTTTCTTGACTACTAATTATTTCCTGCAAGCAAGTATCATTATTTAGCACTATTACATAAAAATTCAACCAACATAAAATTTCACCCACCTAGTATGAATTGAAAACAAAACATACCTCTGTTTTCTTCTTCATATCATGGTACATGACATACTGATCAAACTCAAGCATTACATTATCAACCTGTTCCAGTCATCATTTTTACACAATTTGTCAGCAAAAAAACTTTAAAAAGAAATTAGTATGCACCCAACAAACAATACACTTACTTCTACTGGTGTTCTCACGGCTGGAACTAGATGTTCATTGCCATTTGATTTCTTAACACCTGCTCTCTTATTCACTGGATTCTGTTTTCTGGAAGCGACTTTTTTCTTTCTTACGCCAGGCTACAAAAAGAGATCAAATAAACTTACAATTTTGCTTACTAAGACATACACAAAATAAAAAAAAGGGAAGAACACAAATAAACTAAATTATTTTCATCACACTATCAGATAGAACACAAATAAAAAGGAAGAACAAAGTCAATTTCACTTCCACATTTTCACTATCTTCCAAGATTCTTAAAATGGTTTTTTTTCACTGCCATTTTCCAACATTGGTTTCGACACATTTCCGCAACGAAGCATGGAAGTCAAATATAGCAAACTACTTCTTTAAGAAAAATCAATTATCTCATTAGGTAATAACGTTCTTCAAATATTCACAGTAGCATTTTTCCTTCATTTTTTGTTATTGGCCTTCATAATACAAGAAATAATATGTTTCTTAAGCACTACCAATCTACTAATAGAGAGATGAAAAAAATAGCACCCAGAGTTTCAGCTAGTTGTTGGAAGCACTTTAGAATAATCTATAAAAATAATATAAACAAAAGAAAGAAGTGGAAAAATATATGTTCAATTATCTATTGTTTCAACATTGGGTTATAACATTATGGCACCGCTTGGTCAAGTTGTCAACAATTAATGAACACGGCAAGATAAAACACCAAAGAAAAAAATACTTAATATCTATTAAGCTTCGCCAATCCCCCCGCCTGAAACCTCACTTCTCATAAATATCGAAGGATCCAGAAGATCAACAAGCTCTTACATATATTGTTTGATTTAGAGCTCAGTCACATAGGCTAACCACTTCTTTAAAAAAAACTATAATCTCCTCTGTCCCATGTCAAAGGTGAAGTTTTCCTATAAACATAACGTCGGGTAGGGAATAAGTAGTTGTGTATATTTTTTCCCATGAAGGGTCATATGCTTGTCGTTGTTATTCTGTTGTTTGATGCTTCCTTCAAAAAGGAGAGGAAAATCATTCTTGTTCAGATAGAATACAGAAACATAATAGTGATAATTTGTCTCATTATTTTTTCATGTTTGGTGTGAAATCTGAAACATAATAAAAGATGGCACCATGATTATATTAATTTGTATCAACATAGCTTCATTTTCATCTCAAGAAACATAGTTAGAACTTGAGTGCTATAATATTTCACCTAAGAATTTTCTGCCATAGAAATTAAAACTTCAGTGCATAGTGCCATAATGAAATCCTAACTTCAACGCCCTAATGCAGAAAATACAGACATATAGTTAATTTTTTTTACTTTCTTCATCTTCATTGATCACAACAACCTAGGGAAACCGAGATTTAGATATGAAACATTTTTTCCTTGTTTATCTAAACACGCACATGATATGATGTTTAAAGCTACAGATCAGATCCCCAAATCGCCAGTCTACACATAAAGATACCTATACAACAAAAAAACAAACATAGGGCGTTTGGGGGGAGGGGGAGGTGGGAGGTTGGGTGGGACTTGGATGAAGCAGAATCACCTGTACAAGAAGAACAACGGCTCGATCCTTAATTGTTCTGCCATCATCAACTCCACCCGTCGGATTTTCCATCCCAGCGGCTTCAAATAGTGACTCGATCTGATAATTCCAGCAGCCCCCGACCACGGCGCAGCCGCCGTCGGGTCTAAATCGACGGCAATTCGAGCAGCCCCCTCCGTCGACGCCACCGATCTTCCCCCAATTTTTTCCTTCCTTTCTTGAAAAGAAATAAAGTTTCTAAGGTTAAATAATAAACTTACTACTCGGCTCCACTTCTAGAACGTGCGGGTGGAGGAAAAAACCTACAAGTGGACCCAGACTCTACCTCGAAGCGGCACTCATTCGGGATAAGAAAGAAAACCCGAGGGCCCTAATTGCAAAAAATACACAATCCCCAAACCAAACACAATTTCCCAATTACTCTGGCGATTCCCGACATTTCTTCTGGCGATTCTCTGGTTCTTCTTCAAATTCAGCTCCAAAATCCCATTCCAACCACAGATCTGCAGGTAAATCGATTCTCCAAACCTTTTTTTTCGAATCATGGCCACGACGAATCTTTGGAGCGAGGAACCGTTGCCAGATTCGTCTATTGGTCCATATTGTTTCCTGCTTCCACGGAGTACTAGTCCAAACTTAGGTCATGATCTTTTGGGTTTTATTTTTAATGGAGTACTGTTTAAGCCTCTGCGTGCTGGAACTGTCTGAAGAACAGTTTACTGAAACTGTTGAATTCTGCTGCTCGAACTGTTGGTAATTTCAGTTATTACTTGGTAGTTGTCTGGACTGTTTGAAACTTAGCATACTGTAGAGCTCATTTCTTTTTTGATTTAGCATATTTGTAAATAATTTGGATAACTGAACACAATGAGGTTGTATCCTACAGTAGTTCAGATTCTAGGTTTCCAAGTACATCCCATTTTTCTACACCTAAATGCTACTTAGTGCCTATGAAGGAGATGAAGCAAGTTTTCCAACTCAATTTATGAATATTTTTTATTTTGTTCAAGCCAAACAATTGAAAGCATTAAAATTCTTAAATAAATGTTTATCTTTCACTTCCCAAACTATTATGCAAAAGAGAGTTATCTGTCCTAAATTGTTCTTACTTTGCAATTAAATTTTTCTTTCACAGACTAATTACTCTAAAAAGACAGTTACTCCATGTCTCTTTTGTCCCCCCTGTTTTACAAGTATTGTAACGTTAATCATCAATCACTTCTTTTTGAACTTTGAGAATTCATTTGTATTTTCTTTTGTGCAGCTTTCGAAAACATTGTAACAATGGATGGCAGTGCTGCAAGAAAGAGAAATAGTCAACAACTATGCCCAGATGAAAGTATTCTCATGCAACCTCCTAAAAAGAAAAAGGTCAGACACACTTTCTCATTTTTAGAAACTGTTGTTTTTATAACATGGCTACTTCAGAAAAGTCAAAACTTCAAATCCAAACTAATCAATTACTGATTTCTATCTTACAATTTTTTTCCTCAACCAGGGCAATCATACTGATGATCTCAAGAGTTTCTTAATTTTTATGTCTAGGCTAAATGAATTTCAGAAGAATATAGTTCAAAAACTAGGGTTTGGAGCTCTGTTGGATCTTACCTGCAGTTCAGACATTAATGACATTTTCTTATGGCTAGCAGTCCAATTCAACATAACAAACAATTCAATTGAACTTAGAAATGGCTTCAAATTCAAGTTTACCGACTCTGTTGTGCATACTATACTTGGGATTCCCTCCGGTGGACTGCCAATTCAAACGAATCCATCTAAAGAAATTTTAGAAAGGATCCATAATCTTGTTCAATCAGCAGCTCCTAGCACAGAGCTTCTACTATCCTTTGTTGGTGATGACAACACAGAGGAAACTTTTTCCATTCTGTTTGTACTGCTATCTGTTTCATGCTTGATTGCTCCTAACTCAAAAGGATATCCCACAAAGAAAATATACAACCTTCTGGCAAATACTCAATCTGTTTCCAACTACAACTGGTGTTCATTTGCTATGTCATACTTGGCACATCAAATCAAAAAAGCCAAGCCAGACCTGCTTCAAAACAACACAGTTATGCCTGGAGGTTGTAAGTTCATTTTGGTGGTAAGAATACCAATTGTAACAAATTTTTTCCAGAGTTTCCAAATGTCTATAGTACTTTCATCTTCACATCCATCTTATGTTGTTTCAATTGAAATGCAGATTGCCCACTTTGAATTCTTAATTACATCTGAATTCAAGATACCAATAAACGTCAAACCAAGGCTGCTTTTGTGGTCAACAAGCTTGGTAAAATCTTTCATTGCTCTGGACTCTATGCACGGTGAAAAAGATGAATTCGGCAGACTACCTGTAAGTCAAGACAAAAACCCATGTGAACATTAGTCATCTACACAGTTTTGCATTTTATCAAACAAATATAACCACCTATCTTTCTACTAATCATTTTTCTCCCACAAGCAGTTGAAACACATTTCGTCAACCCCTTTCAATGATTCAGTTAATGATTCTGCTATTGAACTACCAGAAGTTATCTTACAGTATATTGACAGCAAATTTCACTCATTTAAGCAAAATCTGGTCAGTACATTTTTCTCTATTAACATCCCATTGGCATGCTCGACTCAAATTTTTTCATATTATTTTTTTCAGCAATCACAATCACCTCAATTACCTCCTTTATATGTCCATTTTTAATTAATTTTAATTTAAAAAATTATACAGTTCTAATACTTTTGGCCATAATAAGCAGGAGAAAACTGTTCTTCAAGTAGCCAGTCAAAGATTCTGGGAAACACTTGTCACTAACTGCATCCCAACTATGAGAACATACATCGACGATCTCAACTCTTCTTTCTCCAAAATTTCTGCTAGTCCCAAATATCCCAATGAACAAGAATCAAAAAGTTTGCCGGCAAGTACTTCCCCGGCAATTAGTCGTCCCCAACAAACAGCAAAACTAATTGTCCCAAAGTCTGTAGCACATCTTGATGAAGCTATAAATTCTCTATTGAACTCAAATGAAATCTTGCAATTCAAAAACAATTCAAACAGTAGTCCACCAAATTTGAAAGACCAGTCGAAAGCAGTGTTCGAATTATCTCTGCAAGATTTTACAGATCCAAAAGAAATGAAAGAGTCAGCAAACTGGGGTGTTTTATTCCCAAAGAGCTTACCAACCTTTGAAGACCTTTTCAAGATAGAGAAGTTGCCATATGATACCAGTATTGAACAGCCAAAACACTTTGAAGGTTCTTGTTTCTTTCTTTATATTAGAAAAGTTTATATCATCACTTCTTTTCTTCAACAAAACCAATATGCCTGTATTATTTTTAGAAAGAAACATAAAGTTTTTTCATAACAAACTAAATTGTGAAACTACGTTTTTGCTTTTCTATGTTGGTGCCAAAAGTCATCTCAATCTTTTTTTTCTTAACATGCAGTGTTACAAGATTATCTCAGAAGCCATCTTAGCACGAGAGATCTGCAAGATAAACAAATAGAGGAATGGATAAATGAGAAGTTCAGCATAACTCAGTTCAAATTTATATCAAATGATCAAAGCTATACAGGTTCTTCTCAACAAGTAACCACTTTTTTGGTCAATAATTCCTGTATAATGAACATTTCAAATTTGTAGCAAATGATCAAAGCTAGTAAGGCGTCTTGAAATGTTTTCCATATTTTCCCAATATCATTTTTCACTTTCATTTTTTTAAAACCAGGAAGTAAATTGTATTGCTTGCAAGAAGAAGCAGAACTGGACTCTATTACATTCAACAAATTTTCTACCAACTCCTCTCAACCAAGCACATCAAATAGAGCTATCAAGTCATCCAACATTTCACAAGAGAACTACCAGTCCGAACTCCCGTCTTTCAACGCTATTACGGATGTTTTCATCTCAGTTCCTGACAGACAAAACGATAAATTCTACCATAGCAAACCAAGTTCTTGTGCACTGATACCCAATACAAACTACCTTAATCTTCCGACTACTTCACACGGCAAGTCTCCATTCCTATACAGCAACATCAGAAACTGTGGAAACAGCCCATCAGAAGCAGCAAACAGATTTGGGACCCCCTGTACCAGACCCCTTGATGTATCAGTTACTAGAAAATTTCGAAGCTGAATGCTACAGGAAAGACAAGGCAGAAGCAGAAATGAAATTACTTCAGAAATTCTCTTCAGCCGCAGATGTTCAAAAATCATATATGCTGCCTTCAAAGCAATTAGTATACTCAACAACAACCCAGGCAGAATTTTTCAAAATGATGAATTCAATGCTACCACATTTAAATACCAGGTTATATTTTTTTCTTATTTGATATGTTCGGTGTTTCATATATTGTTAAGTTCATTGAAAAAACAGTATATTCCAAATTAACCTCTCTTCCTTCTTCTCATGGCAGTGAAAGGGTATTCCAAATAGAAGACGTTTGGGTTGACCAAAAAACATTGACTGTTTCCATGAAACCTGGAGGTTGGTTGAATCCGCACACAGTCGACTGCTACTCAAAAATGCTAAACACGGATCAACTCATTAGAGGAAGACAAGGTCTTATACGTGACACTGAGGTCATTTCACATATAGTTGGCAGAGAAGATATGGTATTTTTTTAATACTCTGTTTCTCTATAATACAGTCCAAAATTTACGTCCTCACAATTCTTTCATATTCCATACTCACACAACCTTGTATCTAACTCTCATTTTTCATGAACTGTGTTTTGACATGAGAATAATCTTTTTTTTCAAAACAATGTAGGAACTACTCATGCGACCTATGCTAAATCATTCCGATCCTCTTTGTAGAGATATGTTGAGTGAACAAACAGTCGGCTTCAGTTTGGAGAATGCTAACTTTGTAATGCCCAAACTTTTTGATTCATGAATCCATTTCTTATACTCTTTTCGTTTCTGCAAAATGCTACTCCCTTTCTATAGCCATGTTATGTGCCAAATAGAAACATTTATCTGGACTTTTTAATTTTCACACAGGTACACTTGCCATGCTTTAATGATAAGCAGTGGATTGTCATCACTGCAAACTTATCAACTGGGAGATTTTTCGATATTATGAATCCTGATGGTTCTGGAAATGACAAGTTCACAACAATCATAAGCACTGTAGCATTCAATTTCAAACACCTTTTCGCAAAAACTTATCCCAATTGCAAATCATTCAACATAAAAGACTTCGACTATCGATTCGTTCCTGTACCCAGGACTCATTTCAGGTACAAGAAAAGCTCATTCAACATTTCATAATTCAAGAAACCCATATACGATACTGTTCAAGCAAACCGGATTGTGTACTTCTACATCATGTTGTCCATCCCTTTACTTTCTTTCAAATATTTTCTTTCTCAGCAACTGCTTGTATTGTTCTAAATACAGTTACATTTTTACTACTTTCTTTCTGTTAGGTATGATACAGGCATATTCCTGCTGCAAATTTTGAAGACATACAGAGGAATGGAGTTCCGGGATTCTCAACTGTAAGTCCAAATTATACAAATGAGAAATCTATTTCAAATATCTAAATACATTTCGTTTTGAAACCAAGAAAATAGGGTACAAAAGTATTTTTGACAGGTTTTTAAACTGTTTCTAATAATTAAATTATTTTATACTTTTTTCCAGCACGATTTGCAGGCTCTACGAGAAATTTTCATGTTCGAGATAGCTACATGCTGCAATAGCCAAGTGCAGCTTCCTATAGTAAAGTCTTTTCTCCAAAACCATGTTAGTCGCTCTATTTTTTTTAACTGTATTTCAATTCAGAAATCTACAAACAATTTAGAACTCCAACCATATATAAATTCAGAGTTCTGACTTCGCTTTTCCTTTTTTTATGTGTCCAAATACAACTTCCCAATCGACAGGGGTATCGTCTCTTCAATTAAACCAATTATTCTTCTAGTCTTTCATGCTATTTCCCTCATTAGTATGGAGCTGCCACAACATCAGTAAGTTCCCCTCTCCTCGTGTTTTGTTGAAACAAGAGTAATTATTGTGCGTGACAACATTCTTTTTATATTCCGCAAAACTACTGTCCTAATCTAACTACTACTTTTTCCATTTCTAACAGATTCAAAGGTCCAAGAATCACCACACAAGGGATTTTATTGTAGAACTATGTAATATAATTCCTAGAACCAAACATTTCCTCTGAACATGGATTTTGCCTTTTTTTTACATTTTTAAGTCATGTTGCGATACAAATAACCACTTTTTTCAAGTTCTCATAACATGTGACGAAGTTCTCTTCATCCATAACATTAATGTCTTCACTAAATATCTATCGATGAACTACTATTTTATATTTCGAATAATATTCTCCTATTGTTCTTGTTTTCACTTTCTTCTTACTTGAATACTTTGAATGTTTTCTAAGTTATCTACAACACAATTTTTTCTCTAATTTTTCTCATAATTTTTTTTGTTCACAAAATGCTTTTCATTCTAAATTTTACACACAAACAAAACACAACCAAAAAAACATGAAAGCAGATTTTATTTTCTTTTCAAACTAATTCTTCCTACCACATTTAAGCAGACGCTAAAAACATTCTGTTTAACTACCAGTCATTAAACATTAACCAAGTTCAAATAAACGGTTCACACAAGAAATCAGTCATCTAATAACCATTGAACCAGTCAACGAACAACCAAATAAACAGTCATCGAATAACCGGCGAACCAGTCATCGAAAGAACCAGTCATTGAACCAGTCGCTAGCTGGGCTCTACTCAATGCAGCCCACCAAAGAACTGCGTAGGCGCCCAAACTCTTAGTCGGCGCTGAAGGCGCCGACGAGGAGGTCTCACATACGAGCAGCCTCTCGCGTGAGGAGACATAAGCTACTTTCATGCATGAGTCTACAATGACGGGCTGGCCCATGGGAGCGAACATAAAACAAGAAAAAAATACAAATAAAAGTGAGCGGGTTTGGATCCCAGGTCTCCTGGGTACTAAGTAGAGCAGCTAACGATTCTCCAGGTGTAGGTACGTTGTTGATTGTATGGTGCGTCCTACTTGAGGCTCCAGTTTTTTCAAAAAAAAAAAGAACGTTTTGCTCCCCCCCTCTTGTTTTTTCTTTGTTTTCAAATACAAGTTTTACTGGTTTTTGAAAAATGGGTTTTCTTGTATACATTTTTAACATTTTTGTAAATGCTTGATTAATATTTTCAAATAAAAAGATCAATATTTTTTTAATTTATAGTCAACATGTTTTCTATGCACATTTAACACTTCCCAAACGCTTGATTAACATTTTACAAATACTTGTCCAACATTTTTTAAATGCTTGATTAACATTTTTATATACATGATCAAATTTTTTTGTCATTTATTTAATACATGGTCAACATTTATTGTATGCACATTTAACATTTACCAAATGCTTGATTAACATTTTTTAAATACTTGTTCAACATTTTTATTCAAATGCTTGATTAATATTTCTATATACATGATCAACATTTTTTCTATACATGTTCAACATTGTCCGAGTGCCTGTCCATCATTTTTCAAATACTAGCTCAACATTTTTCAAGTACTTATTCAACATTTTCAAAGACTCATTCAAAAGTTTTCAGATACTTGTTCTATATTTTTAGAATGTCTTTTGTAAAGTATTTTTTGCAATATTTTAAAGTATAAAAAAGTACAAAATAAAGCAAAAAATGAAAAGAGAAAACATAAAAAACAGAAAAAGAGGCTGTGTCTTCCCGCGCACGTGGTCCGGCCCATGTCGCTCGCCCTTCAGCGAGTCAGAAGGTGGGCCTTCCGCGGAGCGGCAACAGATATTTCGGGGGATTGCTGCGTGGTGCGTCTCCTCGCCCCGCTCTTCTCGCCGCCTCGGGCTCTCCGCTCAATCCAGTTCGATCTTGCGCCCACGCGGTGAGCAACTCACCAAGCTTCTAGCAGTTCTTCTCCGAGTACTATCTCCATGTGCTTCTTCGTTGATCTGGCAAGGCAAGGCTCTTCCAGCTGCTGACTGCGTGCTGCAGTGGAGAACTCCACGGCGCTCGCTGCTGCATCTTCTTCCTCGGTTCGGAAGAAATCCGGGTTGCAGCATGCCGTAATTTTCCTTTTGAAGTAGAGTAGTTCGTTGCTCGTTTCCCAGCTGACTCGTGAGACCCACCACGATGGGGTTCGAGGGGGGTTGGTTGGCACTGGCACACCTGCCAACACCATACCAATGATAGCCCCGTTTGCATGTCAAAAGAAAAAATGATAGCCCCTTTTCAATATGCATTATGTCAAAAGAGGAATGCATATTTATAGATATCCGAAGCAGTTGTATTTTATTCCCCATATTTTCTTATAGTACATTATGTATGTCTCACGATCTGTAGCACGTTTGTCTATGCTCGATGATTGCGACGTGCGAAGCGGTTGGAATGAGCATCCTCCTCACACGGTTCCATTGCTGTTGGAGCCGCTGGCGATCATTTGTTGCTTACTCTATTTCGGTGCATCATTGTAGGGCCAGATATGTGTTGATTGAGGCGTCCGATCTGCAGCTCCATCCTTTTCATGTCATCTCCTCCTTCCTCTTGCTTTCTCAGGACATCAACCTCGTTTCTTCCCCTGCAACTGCAAGAAGAACAGAGTCATGGGTTCCACGGATCCATTTGACAAGAGCCCTCTGCTGGACGGAGGCAGCTCATCGCAGGAGGTTCGTGCTACCCCTCCCGCTCTCTCTCTCTCTCTCTCACAGGCTTGTTTGCGCGAACTCTGTTGTCAGATATGTATTCAGAGTTTCAGACTTTGCTCTTTGTAGTTCATTCGTAAGAACATCCATTATGTTCGTGCTGTGTGATCTAGATCATCGATGTAATAGTGTATGCTGTTCAGGCAACAGCGTCTTGCATACTTCTAAACAGCTCGACAAACTAGTGAATATATTCTCTTTTTTTAACCATGAACCTGTTCGTACACAGATAAAATAAAATAAAAATACTCTCCTTTTATGTGGGAAAAAATACTCTCCTTAGCCATACTTATTATATGCATGCAATTTATTTTATTCTGACTGCATAAAATGCTGTGAAAGTACTGTTTACAGTCGTTGTCCTGGTTAATTTTGAGATTTAATACTAGCTACGTTGTTTCAGGTTCAAACAAAAGATGAAAAATGTTCTGTTGGAATAAAGTTTTTTTTTTGAAAAGGGGTTTTACCCCAGCCTCTGCATCAGATAGATGCATACGGCTCATATTTCTGTTGGAATAAAGTAATATGTACTCAATTCTTTTGTGACCTTATTTGGTTCTACTTACCAAGTTAAATTCGTGTTATATATTTTAAAGCTTATTTGGATTTGTTATATTTTTCAGTTTGAGGCTAACTATTCCCATGTTTACAGTCGAAGTAGTATTTATCCGTTACCAGTCCTCCCTCTGTTCATATTGTTTTACCTGTCAGCGCCATTATATTACCTTTTCATGTTCATTATGGTTACTTCTGCTTTATTGTGAAATGCAGAATTCCGCAGAATATACAGGTGATGGATCTGTTTGCACCAGTGGGCATCCTGCTTCCAGAAAACATACAGGGAACTGGAAAGCCTCCTCCTTAACCATAGGTCAGTTCAGTACAGCACAATGCTTGTGCATTATTAGCCTTTCTATTATAAGACCGAAGAAATGTGATGGTTAGATACTTCTATACATTCTGTCGAGAATAAATACTTGAACAGTGACACTTATTCACACTCTTAACGTTCACATACTGATATACATCCAGAGTCCCTACATACTATCTGTGAATATATTTGGTCTCTTCAGACACTGAACCGAACTCTTGGTTAATTTGACACTAGAATTTTATGGCCGCATTCTGTATTGACTGCAAGATCTAACAGAAAGCGAACTACGTTGTTGCAGTCTGTTCATTCTGCTGTTATCTGGCCTATTCTTCAATTGGAAAAAACCTAGTCAGTTATCTCACAAAAGTCTTACATGAAACAAATTTGGATGCTGCAAGACATGTTGCAACTTGGCAAGGTACTAGCTATCTCGCGCCTCTGGTTGGAGCCTTCGTTGCTGATTCGTATCTGGGGAAGTACCGGACAGCTTTGATCAGCTGCACGATTTTCATTATGGTAAGCGCTACAAATCACTCATGCCCATTTATGATTCAAAATAACCACAAAGAGTCAATAGTACCTTTTTTTTTTCAATAATCACTGTCAACAGAGATCCTACTACGCCGAAAAAGTAAACGAATTCTCTTTAGTATACATGATATCATGACTGTTCTGACGGATGAGCGACACAAATGCCACTAGGTTCTGGTGTTAAGTATTCAGATGCACTTATGCATAGTTATGATATGATATGTGCATCCAACACATCTCGAACATGCAACTAAAGGTGCATCATTTTGTAGTGGAAGAACAGCCTAAAAATTGCACTGAGCTATAACACCTGAGAATACATTGGCCCTAAACAAAAGAAAAGAGAAGCTACAAACCAAAACTAGCAACCTATAGACCTAATGACAAGAGATCAAACGATGTTTGTTTACCTTAACATGTGCATTCAATATCTGAACTCTGTCTTCTTAACATTTTTGTTTAACTTGTTTTTTTTTTCTTTCTGTTATTCAGGGAATGATGATGTTGCTTCTGTCAGCAGCACTTCCATTAATCTCAGCCGGTCCTCATGCTTGGACTCTTTGGGCAGATCCTATCTCTTCTCGGTACATTATATTCTTGGTTGGGTTGTACATGGTTGGTTTAGGGTATGGTGCACAGAGCCCTTGCGTCACGTCTTTTGGAGCCGATCAATTTGATGGCACCGATGAAGTGGAGAAGACCAGAAAGAGCTCTTTCTTTAATTGGCACTATTTCTCAATCAATGCTGGTTCATTGATCGCTGGGACTGTTATTGTCTGGGTTCAAGAACATGAGGGCTGGCTCTGGGGTTTTACAGTTTCTACACTATTTGTGACTTTAGGTATAAGTGTTTTTTTCTTGGGCACCATTGTGTATAGATTTCAGAAACCTGGAGGAAGCCCTCTAGCAAGAATATGGCAGGTTGTTGTTGCAGCTTCTCGGAACTTCGATAAAATTTTGCCATGTGATTCCTCAGCTCTTTATGAGTTTTCGGGGCAAGGTTCGGCAATCGAAGGCAGCCGGGAATTGGAACATACAAGTGGACTTGAGTAATACTCTGCTGAGATTTCAACTCTTAAATTTATAATCTATGCATTCATTTTATACTGAATTTGCATTCAGTTATATTTGATTAGTTGATTTTCTAACAATATGATATTTTAAGCTAAATTTTAACTTATATCCAAATCCTTGAAAGGAAAAAAAACATTGCACACTTTTATGAAAATTCTATGGTGGTACAAATAATGTGCTGAAATTCGTACAAAAAACATTTTTCTCTTCTATTTCAGTATTAAGAGAAGCTGAAACACAGTCCGATCAGATAGATTTCTATCATTAGGAAATTAATAATATTTTTCTTCCTCATTCAGGTTCTTCGATAGAGCTGCAATTGTGACACTATCTGACTGTGAATCTCCTGGCCAACTTAATAAGTGGAAGATTTGTACTGTCACTCAGGTAGAGGAGTTAAAGATTCTAATCAGGATGTTCCCAATTTGGTCAGCAATGGTATTGTTTGCTGCAGTTCAGGAACAAATGTTTTCAACATTTGTAGAGCAAGGGATGACAATGGAGAAACACGTCGGCTCTTTCGAAATACCTGCTGCATCCTTTCAATCCATAGATACACTTACTGTCATTATGCTGGTTCCAATTTATGAGAGGGTCCTTGTTCCAGTAATAAGAAAATTCACCGGCAGAGCGAATGGCATTTCATCGCCGCAGCGAATAGGGATCGGTTTGTGTTTCTCCATGTCCTCAATGGTGATAGCAGCATTGGTGGAGAGTAACAGGTTACAGATTGCACAGTCCGAAGGTTTGGTGCACAGCAAGGCGGCTGTTCCGATGAGCATCCTGTGGCAAGGACCCCAGTACTTTCTGCTAGGCGTCGCCGAGGTGTTCTCCAACATTGGGCTAACTGAATTTTTCTACGATGAGTCTCCAGACGCCATGAGAAGCTTAGGCATGGCATTCTCGCTTCTTAACATCTCGGCTGGAAATTACCTTAGTTCGTTTATCCTTTCACTTGTGCCGGTATTCACAGCCAGAGGAGGCAGCCCAGGGTGGATACCTGATAACTTGAATGAAGGGCATCTGGATAGATTCTACCTGATGATGGCTGGGTTGAGTTTGCTGAATATATTTGCCTTTGTATTCTATGCTAGGAGGTACAAATGTAAGAAGGCTTCCTGAGCCTCCTTGACCTTGGCATTATAATTGGAGACTGTAACTTTGTAGATATGTCTTTTTCAAAACGGGAGACACTCAATGTGAGACTCTACATCTCATTATGAGAAATGGTGCTGCTAAAAAGTGCTTTTATCCGGAAAAGAAATTTAAATACCTAAATTTTTCCGGTTACTTCTATATTACATGGCTCCAAGGAGTTACTTGCCAGTGTTTGTTTGGCACAGAACTACACATATTTTGAGTGGATTTGAGCTTTAGGGATACTACTCCATACTGCATTTGGTTAGGGTGTGAGGAAATTGTACTGTAATATCATCATGTGCACAGGTAAACTATACAGTATAGTTTACCTGCCTCACATGCTTCAGGCTGTTAGATGTGTATAGTCCCTTTTCGGTATGCCTCCATTGTATAAGGGGTTTTCTGCACTTTGACACACATGTATATGCAATGGCCTTTGGCCTTGTTGGATGATGACTTGTAGTTGCTCATTCCTAACAGGTATCAGATGCTTAGGTTTATCTCCCACTCCCGCACGCTCGCAGCTCCATGCCTCGCTCCCCCGTCGCCGGCCTCCCTCTTCCTCGTCTCCGGCCTCCTATCGCATCGCTCCCCGCTCGAGAGGCCTCCTCCCGCGCCGCTTCCCGCTTGCGCGGGTTCCTCCCCGCTCGCGCAGGCTCTGCCGCGCCGCGGATCGGGCGCTCCTCCGCCAGATCCCGCTGAGGTCGGGGCCCAGCGTTGGGCCGGGCCTCCTCTTCTCGCGCCGGGCCGCGTCCTCCTCTGGCCGGTCGCCGCTTCGTCGATCCAGCCCCGCATCGAGCGCTGCTCGCCTCGTGTGCTGGCGCGCGCGCGAGGGAGCGCCTCAGCTCGTTTTTGGCCGGCGCGTTGACCCCTGGACGAAGAGCGCTCTGCTCGATCTGCCTCTAGTTCGTCCCTCTCACTCCGGACCCAGTTCGGGCTTCTCGCTTCGGACTCAGTCCGACCCTCTCGCTCCGGACCCAGTTCGGGCTTCTCGATCCGCACTCAGTTCGGATAAAAAAATCCTCATGTCCTCTTCGAGCTATGTTGTCGTCCCTCGGTGCTCGGTGATCTTTGATTGCACCAACTATGCTGAGTTTGCGGGATTTATGCGTATTCATATGCGCGATCTTCTTCTCTGGGCGTATTCTCTGGCGAGGTCTCCTGTCCACCATGCCCTGTTGCTCCTGTGGCTCCTACCCTTCCGGTGCCGTCGGTCCTAGCTGCTGATGCTTCTCAGGCTGATCAAGATGCAACCAAGGTGCTTGATAATGTTGCGGTTGATGCCTATGATCAACAAGTATCTGCCTATTCTAATGCTCTTTCTGTCTACCGGGATGATCTATCTGCTTACACTCAGTGGTGCAATGATGATGCTCGAGTTGCTGCTGTTCTCACTGCGAGTGTTCTCCCTCAGTTTGCTTCCGAGTTCATGGGCCTCGGCACTGTTGCAGCGATGTGGTCCTATCTTTGTCAGCGCTATCAGCCCTCTGGTGATGCTCTCTACCTCTCTGTGGTGCGTCAGGAGCATGCTCTTCAGCAGGGCGACTCGTCTGTTGATGAGTTCTATTCACAGTGTTCTGCCATCTGGCGTCAGCTTGACTCACTGCGGACAGTTGTTCGTGGCACTTGCCGTTGCTGTCAGACTACTCGGTCCGACTTGGAGTTTCAGCGGGTTCATGAGTTCTTATCTCGTCTCCGCTCTGAGTTTGAGCGCAGGAGGGCTCACTTGCTTGCCCGTGGTCGTGGTCCTCTCTCGGAGGTGCTTGCCGAGCTTCGTGCTGAGGAGACTCGCCTTTGCTCTGCTGGGTTGCTAGTGGTTCCCTCTATGTTGACTGTTCGGGCTCCTGTGTCGTCTGCTCTCCTACCCACACCTTCAGGGGGGGTCGCCCTCCTTATGCTGAGAGGAGCCGATCACGTCATGATACCTTCTGTGGCTACTGCTCGGCCAAGTCATCCGGAGTCTGATTGTCGTGAGAAGAAGCGAGATCAGAGGTGCTCCTCTTCCAGTGTGACTCCTGGATCTTCCTCGACTCCGTCACTCACTGACTAGGACATTGTGAGGCTCAAACGCCTCTTGGCTTCCTCAGGCTCTTCGTCGACTGGTTCAGCTGCTGTTGTGACTGCATCCACTTCTCCACCACCGCAGGCATCTCCAGTCCCAGGTACATCTTCGTGGGTTTTGAATTCTGGATCCTCCTTCCATATGTCTTCTGATTCTTCTGTGTTGTCTTCTCTCCGACCTCTTGATTCGCCTGTTAATTTTCTTACCGCCGATGGCACACCTCTTCCTGTTGCTAGTCGTGGTCTTCTTTCCACTCCATCTTTTTCTGTTCCTAGTGTTTCACATGTTCCTCGCCTTACCATGAATCTGTTTTTTGCTGCCCAACTTACTGATTCTGGTTGTCGTGTCATTCTTGATACCGACTCTTGCTCCATCCAGGATCGTCGCACCAAGGCTTTGGTTGGTGCTGGCCCTCGGTGCCGTGAGTCAGAGGGCCTTTGGGAGGTTGACTGGCTTCGTGTTCCTTCCGCTGCCACCACTCCTGCCAGTTCCCATGCTCTTGCTGCCTCTTCGGCTGCTCCTTCCAATAGTGGCATCATCGCCTTGGTCACCTCTGTGGCTCCCGCTTGTCTTCTTTAGTTCGTCAGGGCCTCTTAGGGTCTGTATCTGGAGATGTTTATTTGCATTGTAATGGTTGCAAACTTGGCAAACAGACCCAGTTGCCTTACCCTACCAGTGAGTCGGTATCTCAGCGTCCTTTTGACTTAGTTCATTCTGATGTTTGGGGTCCTGCTCCCTTTGATTCGAAAGGTGGTCATCGCTACTATATCTTGTTTATTGATGATTTATCTCACTACACTTGGCTCTACTTTATGAAATCTCGTAGCGAGGTTCTCTCTATATAAAAACGTTTTGCCGCCATGGTTCACACCCAGTTTTCCACGCCCATTCGTACTTTTCGTGCTGACTCCGCTGGTGAGTTTATCTCCCAGCTGTTGCGTGGTTTTCTTGCGGAATAGGGTACTCTTGCCTAGTTCTCGTGTCCTGGTGCTCACGCTCAGAATGGTGTTGTGGAACGTAAGCATCATCATCTACTTGAGACGGCTCGTGCGCTGATGATTATCGCTTCCCTTCCACCTCACTTTTGGGCTGAGGCTGTTTCTGCATCCACCTATCTCATCAACATTCAGCCATCGACTGCTTTGCAGGGTGGTATTCCTATGGAGTGTCTCATTGGACGATATCCTGACTACTCGGCCCTTCGTATGTTTGGATGTGTGTGCTATGTCCTTGTTGCTCCACGAGACCGCACCAAACTGACTGCTCAGTCAGTTGAGTGTGTCTTCCTTGGCTACAACGATGAGCACAAGGGCTATCGCTGTTGGGATCCTGTTGGTCGTCGTTTGCGCATCTCGCGTGATGTGACTGTCGGTGTCAAAACCGGCGGATCTCGGGTAGGGGGTCCCGAACTGTACGTCTAGGCGGATGGTAACAGGAGACAAGGGTCACAATGTTTTTACCTAGGTTCGGGCCCTCTCGATGGAGGTAAAACCCTACTCCAGCTTGATTAATATTGATGATATGGGTAGTACAAGAGTAGATCTACCACGAGATCAGAGAGGCTAAACCCTAGAAGCTAGCCTATGGTATGATTGTTGTTGTGTCCTACGGACTAAACCCTCCGGTTTATATAGATACCGGAAGGGGCTAGGGTTACACAGAGTCGGTTACAATGGGAGGAGATCTACATATCCGTATTGCCAAGCTTGCCTTCCACGCCAAGGAAAGTCCTATCCGGACACGGGACGAAGTCTTCAATCTTGTATCTTCATAGTCTAACAGTCCGGCCAAAGGTTATAGTCCGGCTATCCGGACACCCCCTAATCCAGGACTCCCTCAGTAGCCCCTGAACCAGGCTTCAATGACGACGAGTTCGGCGCGCAGATTGTCTTCGGCATTGCAAGGCGGGTTCCTCCTCCGAATACTTCATAGAAGATCTTGAACACAAGGATCGTGTCCGGCTCTGCAAAACAAGTTCCACATACCATCGTAGAGAGAGAGAATAACTTTTTCACAAATCTAATCTGCTGACGTATTCTGTAGCGTGACATCACACCACAACCAAGTCTATTCGAATCATTTTTATTGTCCCACCTCAGCGCGTTTTGCGAGGCGGTTTCCTTGGCACGTCTTGTCGAAGCAGAGATCGTGTCCCCTTATCCCGGGATTCTCATCAATACGGGCATGGGTAACCCAACCGTGCCATTGATTACGACGCTTGGGGGATAAGCGAGTTTTACCAGGCTGGTGGGGACACATAGTTTCGTCCGCCCATATAAGGGGATAAGGATCCATCTTTTCATCCATGCCTTCTTCCTCCTTTGCTCATCCATTTTCGCACACTTGAGCTCCAGCGCCCAAGTCCGCATTCCCCACCTCAACCTTCTCCAACCATGTCCGGAGTAGGAGGCAGGTGGATGGTCTCCTCCGTCACGGAGGGAAACATCAAAAAGCTAAGGAGAGCCGGATACCTGCCCGACGACATCGCACACCGGCTCCCAGATGAGGGGCAACTCATCCCCACCACCAGGCCCCATGAGAGGGTGGTGTTCCTCACCCATTTCCTCCGCGTACTGGGCTTCCCACTCCACCCATTCGTCCGGGGGCTCATGTTTTACTATGGCCTGGACTTCCACGATCTGGCCCCGAACTTCATCCTCAACATCTCGGCGTTTATCATCGTGTGCGAGGCCTTCCTCCGCATCAAGCCCCACTTCGGCTTATGGCTGAAAACCTTTAATGTCAAGCCGAAGGTAGTGGGCGGCCGCCAGGCGGAGTGCGGAGGCGCCATGGTGGGCAAGATGCCCAACGTTATATGGCTCGAGGGCTCCTTCGTGGAGACCATAAATGGGTGGCAATCGGGGTGGTTCTACATCACCGAGCCGCGTGACCCTGAATGGGCAGCGGCCCCCGAGTTCCGATCTGGCATCCCCACGCGGCTCACCTCCTGGCAAGAGAAGGGCCTGTCCTGGGGTAATTCGGGAGAGCTGACCGGACTCCAAACTTGCGTCCAAAACCTGGTGGACAAGAAGGTCAAACTTGTCAACGTAGTCCAGGTCATGCTCATCCTGAAGGAAATATGCCCTAGAGGGAATAATAAAGTTATTATTTATTTACTTATATCATGATAAATGTTTATTATTCATTCTAGAATTGTATTAACCGGAAACATAATACATGTGTGAATACATAGACAAACAAAGTGTCACTAGTATGCCTCTACTAGACTAGCTCGTTAATCGAAGATGGTTATGTTTCCTGACCATGAACAAAAGAGTTGTTATTTGATTAACGGGATCACATCATTAGGAGAATGATGTGATTGACATGACCCATTCCATTAGCTTAGCACCCGATCGTTTAGTATGTTGCTATTGCTTTCTTCATGACTTATACATGTTCCTATGACTATGAGATTATGCAACTCCCGTTTGCCAGAGGAACACTTTGTGTGCTACCAAACGTCACAACATAACTGGGTGATTATAAAGGAGCTCTACAGGTGTCTCCGAAGGTACATGTTGGGTTGGCGTATTTCGAGATTAGGATTTGTCACTCCGATTGTCGAAGAGGTATCTCTGGGCCCTCTCGGTAATGCACATCACATAAGCCTTGCAATCATTGCAACTAGTGAGTTAGTTGTGAGATGATGTATTATAGAACGAGTAAAGGGACTTGCCGGTAACGAGATTGAACTAGGTATTAAGATACTGACGATCGAATCTCGGGCAAGTAACATACCGATGACAAAGGGAACACCGTATGTTGTTATGCGGTCTGACCGATAAAGATCTTCGTAGAATATGTAGGAGCCAATATGAGCATCCAGGTTCCGCTATTGGTTATTGACCGGAGACGTGTCTCGGTCATGTCTACATTGTTCTCGAACCCGTAGGGTCCGCACGCTTAAGGTTTCGATGACAATTATATTATGAGTTTATGAGTTTTGATGTATCGAAGGAGTTCTGAGTCCCGTATGAGATCGGGGACATGATGAGGAGTCTCGAAATGGTCGAGACGTAAAGATCGATATATTGGACGACTATATTCGGACATCGGAAAGGTTCTGAGTGGTTCGGGTATTTTTCGGAGTACCGGGGAGTTACGGGAATACGGGGGAAGAAGTATATGGGCCTTATTGGGCTTTAGGGGAGAGGAAGAGGCAGGCCGCGTGCCCCCCCATTGACTAGTCCGAATTGGACTAGGGGGAGGGGCGGCGCTGAAGGAAATATGCCCTAGAGGCAATAATAAAGTTATTATTTATTTCCTTATTTCATGATAAATGTTTATTATTCATGCCAGAATTGTATTAACCGGAAACATAATACATGTGTGAATACATAGAAAAACAGAGTGTCACTAGTATGCCTCTACTTGACTAGCTCGTTAATCAAAGATGGTTAAGTTTCCTAGCCATAGACATGAGTTATCATTTGATTAACGGGATCACATCATTAGGAGAATGATGTGATTGACATGACCCATTCCGTTAGCATAGCACTCGATCGTTTAGTGTGTTGCTATTGCTTTCTTCATGACTTATACATGTTCCTATGACTATGAGATTATGCAACTCCCGTTTACCGGAGGAACACTTTGTGTGCTACCAAACGTCACAACGTAACTGGGTGATTATAAAGGTGCTCTGCAGGTGTCTCCGAAGGTACTTTTTGGGTTGGCGTATTTCGAGATTAGGATTTGTCACTCCGAATGTCGGAGAGGTATCTCTGGGCCCTCTCGATAATGCACATCACTTAAGCTTTGCAAGCATTGCAACTAATGAGTTAGTTGCGGGATGATGTATTACAGAACGAGTAAATAGACTTGCCGATAACGAGATTGAACTAGGTATTGAGATACCGATGATCGAATCTCGGGCAAGTAACATACCGATGACAAAGGGAACAATGTATGTTGTTATGTGGTTTGACCGATAAAGATCTTCGTAGAAAATGTAGGAGCCAATATGAACATCCAGGTTCAGCTATTGGTTATTGACCGGAGACGTGTCTCGGTCATGTCTACATTGTTCTCAAACCCGTAGGGTCCGCACGCTTAAGGTTTCGATGATATTTATATTATGAGTTCTGATGTACCGAAGGTTATTCGAAGTCCCAGATGTGATCACGGACATGACGAGGAGTCTTGAAATGGTCGAGACATAAAGATCGATATATTGGACGGCTATATTCGGACACCGGAAGTGTTCTGGGTGATTTCGGAGAAAACCGGAGTGCCGGAGGGTTACCGGAACCCCCCAGGAGAAGTAATGGGCCTTATGGGCCCTAGTGAAGAGAGAGAGAGAGAGGGGCGGCCAGGGTGGGCCGCGCCCCCTCCCCCTCTGGTCCGAATTGGACTAGGAGAGGGGGGCGCCCCCCCTTTCCTTCTCCCTCTCCCCTTCCTTTCCCCCTCCTAGTAGGAGTAGGAAAGAAGGGAGTCCTATTCCTACTAGGAGGAGGACTCCTCCTCCTTGGCGCGCCCACAAGGGCCGGCCGGCCTCCTCCCTTGCTCCTTTATATACGGGGGCAGGGGGGCACCTCTAGACACACAAGTTGATCTTCGTGATCGTTCTCTTAGCCGTGTGCGGTGCCCCCCTCCACGATAATCCTCGATAATATTGTAGTGGTTCTTAGGCGAAGCCCTGCGACGGTAGAACATCAAGATCATCACCACGCCATCATGCTGACGGAACTCATCCCCGACACTTTGCTGGATCGGAGTCCGGGGATCGTCATCGAGCTGAACGTGTGCTAAAACTCGAAGGTGTCGTAGTTTCGGTGCTTGATCGGTCGGGCCGTGAAGACGTACGACTACATCAACCACGTTGTCATAACGCTTCCGCTGTCGGTCTACAAGGGTACGTAGACAACACTCTCCCCTCTCGTTGCTATGCATCACCATGATCTTGCGTGTGCGTAGGAATATTTTTGAAATTACTACGTTCCCCACAGTGGCATCCGAGCCTAGGTTTTATGTGTTGATGTTATATGCACGAGTAGAACATAAGTGAGTTGTGGGCGATATAAGTCATACTGCTTACCAGCATGTCATACTTTGGTTCGGCGGTATTGTTGGATGAAGCGGCCCGGACCGACATTACGCGTACGCTTACGCGAGGTTCTACTGACGTGCTTTGCACATAGGTGGCTGGCGGGTGTCAGTTTCTCCGACTTTAGTTGAACCGAGTGTGGATATGCCCGGTCCTTATGAAGGTTAAAACAGCACCAACTTGACAAACTATCGTTGTGGTTTTGATGTGTAGGTAAGAACGGTTCTTGCTGAGCCCGTAGCAGCCACGTAAAACTTGCAACAACAAAGTAGAGGGCGTCTAACTTGTTTTTGCAGGGCATGCTGTGATGTGATATGGTCAAGACGTGATGCTATATTTTATTGTATGAGATGATCATGTTTTGTAACCAAGTTATCGGCAACTGGCAGGAGCCATATGGTTGTCGCTTTATTGTATGCAATGCAATCGCCCTATAATGCTTTACTTTATCACTAAGCGGTAGCGATAGTCGTAGAAGCATAAGGTTGGCGAAACGACAGTGATGCTATGATGGAGATCAAGGTGTCGCGCCGGTGACGATGGCAATCATGGAGGTGCTTCAGAGATGGAGATCACAAGCACAAGATGATGATGGCCATATCATATCACTTATATTGATTACATGTGATGTTTATCTTTTATGCATCTTATCTTGCTTTGATTGATGGTAGCATTATAAGATGATCTCTCACTAAATTTCAAGATAAAAGTGTTCTCCCTGAGTATGCACCATTGCCAAAGTTCGTCGTGCCCAGACACCACCTGATGATCGGGTGTGATAAGCTCTACGTCCATCTACAATGGGTGCAAGCCAGTTTTGCACACGCAGAATACTCAGGTAAAACTTGACGAGCCTAGCATATGCATATATGGCCTCGGAACACTGAGACCGAAAGGTCGAGCGTGAATCATATAGTAGATATGATCAACATAAAGATGTTCACCATTGAAAGCTACTCCATTTCACGTGATGATCGGTTATGGTTTAGTTGATTTGGATCACGTGATCACTTAGATGATTAGAGGGATGTCTATCTAAGTGGGAGTTCTTAAGTAATATGATTAATTGAACTTTAATTTATCATGAACTTAGTCCTGCTAGTATTAGCATATCTATGTTGTAGATCAATAGCTCGCGTTTAGCTCCCCTGTTTTATTTTTGATATGTTCCTAGAGAAAACTGAGTTGAAAAATGTTAGTAGCAATGATGCGGATTGGATCCGTGATCCGAGGACTATCCTCATTGCTGCACAGAAGAATTATGTCCTTGATGCACCGCTAGGTGACAGACTTATTGCAGGAGCAGATGCAGACGTTATGAACGTTTGGCTAGCTCAATATGATGACTACTTGATAGTTTAGTGCACCATGCTTAACGGCTTAGAATCGGGACTTCAAAGACGTTTTGAACGTCATGGACCATATGAGATGTTTCAGGAGTTGAAGTTAATATTTCAAGCAAATACCCGAGTTGAGAGATATGAAGTCCCCGACAAGTTCTATAGCTAAAAGATAGAGGAGAATAGCTCAAGCAGTGAGCATGTGCTCAGATTGTCTGGGTACTACAATCGCTTGAATCAAGTGGGAGTTAATCTTCCAGATAAGATAGTGATTGACAGAATTCTCTAGTTACCATCACCAAGTTAGTAGAACTTCGTGATGAACTATAATATGCAAGGGATAACGGAAACAATTCCCAAGCTCTTCGTGATGCTGAAATCAACGAAGGTAGAAATCAAGAAAAACATCAAGTGTTGATGGTTGACGAAACCACTAGTTTCAAGAAAACGGCAAAGGGAAGAAGGGGAACTTCAAGAAGAACGGCAAGCAAGTTGCTTCTCAAGTGAAGAAGCCCAAGTCTGGTCCTAAGCCTGAGACTAAGTGCTTCTACTACAAAGGGACTGGTCACTGGAAGCGGAACTACCCCAAGTATTTGGCGGATAAGAAGGACGGAAAAGTGAACAAAGGTATATTTGATATACAGATTATTGATGTGTATTTTACTAGTGTTCGTAGCAACCCCTCGGTATTTGATACTGGTTCAATTGCTAAGAGTAGTAACTCGAAACGGGAGTTGCAGAATGAACAGAGACTAGTTAAGGGTGAAGTGACGATGTGTGTTGGAAATGGTTCGAAGATTGATATGATCATCATCGCACTCTCCCTATACTTTCGGGATTAGTGTTGAACCTAAATAAGTGTTATTTGGTGTTTGTGTTGAGCATGAATATGATTTGATCATGTTTATTGCAATACGGTTATTCATTTAAGTAAGAGAATAAATTGTTGTTCTGTTTACATGAATAAAACCTTATATGGTTACACACCCAATGAAAGTGGTTCATTGGATCTCGATGTAGTGATACACATATTCATAATATTGAAACCAAAAGATGCAAAGTTAATAATGATAGTGCAACTTATTTGTGGCACTGCCATTTAGGTCATATTGGTGTAAAGCGCATGAAGAAAATCCATGCTGATGGGCTTTTGGAATCACCTGATTATGAATCACTTGATGCTTGCGAACCATGCCTCTGGGGCAAAATGACTAAGACTCCGTTCTACCGGAACAATGGAGCGAGCAACTGACTTATTGGAAATAATACATACTGATGTATGTGATCCGATGAGTATTAAGGCTCACGGCAAGTATCGTTATTTTCTGACTTTCACAGATGATTTGAGCAGATATGGGTATATCTACTTGATGAAACATAAGTCTGAAACATTTGAAAAGTTCAAAGAGTTTCAGAGTGAAGTGGAAAATCATCGTGACAAGAAAATAAGGTTTCCAGGATCTGATCGCAGAGATAAGTATTTGAGTGACGAGTTTGGTCTTCAATTAAAACAATGTGGAATAGTTTCACAAATTCATGCCACCTGGAACACCACAAAATAATGGTGTGTCCGAACATCATAACCGTACTTTATTTGATATAGTGCAATCTATGATGTCTCTTACCGATTTACCACTATCGTTCCGGGGTTATGCATTAGAGACAGCTACATTCACGTAAAAAAGGGGCACCATCTAAGTCCGTTGAGATGACACAATATGAACTATGGTTTGGCAAGAAACCAAAGTTGTCGTTTCATAAAGTTTAGGGTTGTGATGCTTATAAGAAAAAGTTTCATCATGATAAGCTCAAACCCAAATCGGAGAAACGTGTCTTCATAGGATACCCAAAGGAGACAGTTGGGTACACCTTCTATAACGGATCCGAAGGCAAGACATTCGTTGATGAGAATGGATACTTTCTAGAGAAGAAGTTTCTCTCGAAAGAAGTGAGTGGGAGGAAAGTAGAACTTGATAATGTAATTGTACCTTCTCCCTTATTGGAAAGTAGTTCATCACAGAAATCTGTTCCTATGACTACTACACCAATTAGTGAGGAAGCTAATGATGATGATCATGTAACTTCAATCAAGTTACTACCGAATCTCGTAGATAAACCAGAGTGAGATCTGCACCAGAGTGGTACGGTAATCCTGTTCTGGAAGTTATGTTACTAGACCATGACGAACCTACGAACTATGAGGAAGCGATGATGAGCCCAGATTCCGCAAAATGGCTTAAGGCCATGAAATCTGAGATGGGATCCATGTATGAGAACAAAGTGTGGACTTTGGTTGACTTGCCCGATGATCGGCAAGCCATAGAAAATAAATGGATCTTCAAGAGGAAGACGGACGCTGATAGTAGTATTACTATCTACAAAGCTAGACTTGTCGAAAAAGGTTTTTGACAAAGTTCAAGGTGTTGACTACGATGAGAGTTTCTCACTCGTATCTATGCTTAAGTCTGTCCGAATCATGTTAGCAATTGCCGCATTTTATGATATCTGGCAAATGGATAACAAAACTGCAATCCTTAATGGATTTCTTAAAGAAGAGTTGTATATGATGCAACCAGAAGGTTTTGTCAATCCTAAAGGTGTTAACAAAATATGCAAGCTCCTGCGATCCATCTATGGACTGGTGCAAGCATCTCGGAGTTGGAATATACGCTTTGATAAGTTGATCAAAGCATATAGTTTTATACAGACTTGCGGTGAAGCCCGTATTTACAAGAAAGTGAGTGGGAGCACTACAACATTTCTGATAAGTATATGTGAATGACATATTGTTGATCGGAAATAATGTAGAATTATTCTGCAAAGCATAAAGTAGTGTTTGAAAAGAGTTTTTCAAAGAAAGACCTCGGTGAAGCTGCTTACATATTGAGCATCAAGATCTATAGAGATAGATCAAGACGCTTGATAAGTTTTTCAATGAGTACATACCTTGACAAGATTTTGAAGTAGTTCAAAATAGAATAGTCAAAGAAAGAGTTCTTGACTGTGTTACAAGGTGTGAAATTGAGTAAGACTCAAAGCCCGACCACGGCAGAAGATAGAAAAAGAATGAAAGTCATTCCCTATGCCTCAGCCATAGGTTCTATAAGTATGCCATGCTATGTACCAGATCTATTGTATACCCTACACTGATTTTGGCAAGGGAGTACAATAGTGATCTAGGAGTAGATCACTGGACAACGGTCAAAACTATCCTTAGTGGAATAAGGATATGTTTCTCGATTATGGAGGTGAAAAAAGGTTCATCGTAAAGGGTTGTGTCGATGCAAGTTTTTTCACTGATCCAGATGGCTCTAAGTCTCAATCTGGATACATACTGAAAGTGGGAGCAAATATCTAGAGTAGCTCTGTGCAGAGCATTGTAGACATAGAAATTTGCAAAATACATACGGATCTGAATGTGGCAGACCCGTTGACTAAATTTCTCTCACAAGCAAAACATGATCACACCTTACTACTCTTTGGGTGTTAATCACATAGCGATGTGAACTAGATTATTGACTCTAGTAAACCCTTTGGGTGTTGGTCACATGGCGATGTGAACTATGGGTGTTAATCACATGATGATGTGAACTATCAATGTTAATCACATGGTGATGTGATCTAGATTATTGAGTCTAGTGCAAGTGGGAGACTGAAGGAAATATGCCCTAGAGGCAATAATAAAGTTATTATTTATTTCCATATTTCATGATAAATGTTTATTATTCATGCTAGAATTGTATTAACCGGAAACATAATACATGTGTGAATACATAGACAAACAGAGTGTCACTAGTATGCCTCTACTTGACTAGCTCGTTAATCAAAGATGGTTAAGTTTCCTAGCCATAGACATCAGTTGTTATTTGATTAACGGGATCACATCATCAGGAGAATGATGTGATTGACATGACCCATTCCATTAGCTTAGCACTCGATCGTTTAGTGTGTTGCTATTGCTTTCTTCATGACTTATACATGTTCCTATGACTATGAGATTATGCAACTCCCGTTTACCGGAGGAACACTTTGTGTGCTACCAAACGTCACAACATAACTGGGTGATTATAAAGGTGCTCTACAGGTGTCTCCGAAGGTACTTGTTGGGTTGGCGTATTTCGAGATTAGGATTTGTCACTTCGAATGTTGGAGAGGTATCTCTGGGCCCTCTTGGTAATGCACATCACTTAAGCCTTGCAAGCATTGCAACTAATGAGTTAGTTGCGGGATGATGTATTACAGAACGAGTAAAGAGACTTTCCGGTAACGAGATTGAACTAGGTATTGAGATACCGACGATCGAATCTTGGGCAAGTAACATACCAATGACAAAGGGGACAACGTATGTTGTTATGCGGTCTGACCGATAAAGATCTTCGTAGAAAATGTAGGAGCCAATATGAACATCCAGGTTCCGCTATTGGTTATTGACCGGAGACGTGTCTCGGTCATGTCTACATTGTTCTTGAACCCGTAGGGTCCACACGCTTAAGGTTTCGATGATATTTATATTATGAGTTTTGATGTACCGAAGGTTGTTTGGAGTCCCGTATGTGATCACGGACATGACGAGGAGTCTCGAAATGGTCGAGACATAAAGATCGATATATTTGACGGCTATATTCGGACACCGGAAGTGTTCTGGGTGACTTCGGAGAAAACCGGAGTGCCGGAGGGTTACCGGAACCCTCGGGAGAAGTAATATGCCTTATGGGCCCTAGTGAAGAGAGAGAGGGGCGACCAGGGTGGGCCGCGCGCCCCCTCCCCCTCTGGTCCGAATTGGACTAGGAGAGGGGGGGGGGGCGGCGCCCCCCTTTCCTTCTCCCTCTCCCCCTTCCTTTCCCCCTCCTAGTAGGAGTAGGAAAGAAGGGAGTCCTACTCCTACTAGGAGGAGGACTCCTCCTCCTTGGCGCGCCCACAAGGGCCGGCCGACCTCCCCCTTGCTCCTTTATATACGGGGGCAGGGGGCACCTCTAGACACACAAGTTGATCTTCGTGATCGTTCTCTTAGCCGTGTGCGGTGCCCCCCTCCACGATAATCCTCGATAATATTGTAGCGGTGCTTAGGCGAAGCCCTGCGATGGTAGAACATCAAGATCGTCACCACGCTGTCGTGCTGACGGAACTCATCCCCGACACTTTGCTGGATCGGAGTCCGGGGATCGTCATCGAGCTGAACGTGTGCTAAAACTCGGAGGTGCCGTAGTTTCGGTGCTTGATCGGTCGGGCCGTGAAGACGTACGACTACATCAACCGCGTTGTCATAACGCTTCCGATGTCGGTCTACGAGGGTACATAGATAACACTCTCCCCTCTCGTTGCTATGCATCACCATGATCTTGCATGTGCGTAGGAATTTTTTTGAAATTACTACGTTCCCCAACAGGCGCCCCCTCTTTCCTTCTCTTCCCTCTTCCCCTTCCTTGTCTCCTACTCCTACTACTTGGAAGGACTCCTAGTTGGACTAGGAAAGGGGGAATCCTACTCCCGGTGGGAGTAGGACTCCCCTAGGGCGCGCCATAGAGAGGGCCGGCCCTCCCCTCCTCCACTCCTTTATATACGGGGGCAGGGAGCTCCCCATAGAGACACAAGTTGATCTTCGTGATCGTTCTCTTAGCCGTGTGCGGCGCCCCCTCCACCATAATCCTCGATAATATTGTAGCGGTGCTTAGGAAAAGCCCTGTGACGGTAGAACATCAAGATCGTCACCACGCCGTCGTGCTGACGGAACTCTTCCCCGACACTTTGCTGGATCGGAGTCCGGGGATCGTCATCGAGCTGAACGTGTGCTAGAACTCGGTGAAGGAAATATGCCCTAGAGGCAATAATAAAGTTATTATTTATTTCCTTACATGTCATGATAAATGTTTATTATTCATGCTAGAATTGTATTGACTGGAAACATAATACATGTGTGGATACATAGACAAACAGAGTGTCACTAGTATGCCTCTACTTGACTAGCTTGTTAATCAAAGATGGTTAAGTTTCCTAACCATAGACAAAGGAGTTGTCATTTGATTAACAAGGTCACATCATTAGTTGAATGATCTGATTGACATGACCCATTATATTAGCTTAGCACCCGATCGTTTAGTATGTTGCTATTGCTTTTATCCATGACTTATACATGTTCCTTTAACTATGAGATTATGCAACTCCCGTTTACCGTAGGAACACTTTGTGTGCTACCAAACGTCACAACGTAACTGAGTGATTATAAAGGTACTCTACAGGTGTCTCCGAAAGTATTTGTTGGGTTGGCATATTTCGAGATTAGGATTTGTCACTCCGATTGTCGGAGAGGTATCTCTGGGCCCTCTCGGTAATGCACATCACATAAGCCTTGCAAGCATTGCAACTAATGTGTTAGTTGTGAGATGATGTATTACGGAATGAGTAAAGAGACTTGCCGGTAACGAGATTGAACTAGGTATTGGATACCGACGATCGAATCTCGGGCAAGTAACATACCGATGACAAAGGGAACAACGTATGTTGTTATGCGGTCTGACCGATAAAGATCTTCGTAGAATATGTAGGAGCCAATATGGGCATCCAGGTCCCGCTATTGGTTATTGACCGGAGACGTGTCTCGGTCATGTCTACATTGTTCTCGAACCGTAGGGTCCGCACGCTTAACGTTACGATGACAGTTATTATGAGTTTATGCATTTTGATGTACCGAAGGAGTTCGGAGTCCCGGATGTGATCACGGACATGACGAGGAGTCTCGAAATGGTCGAGACGTAAAGAATGATATATTGGAAGCCTATGTTTGGACATCGGATGCATTCCAGGTGAAATCAGGATTTTACCGGAATACCGGGAGGGTTACCGGAACCCCCCGGGGGCATAATGGGCCAACATGGGCCTTGGAGGAGAGGTGAGAGGGCTGCCCTCATGGGCTGCGTGCCTCCCCCCTTCCCCTAGTCCTATTAGGACTAGGAGAGGTGGGCGCCCCCTCTCTCTCTCTCCCCCTTGGAGAATCCTAGTCCAACTAGGATTGGGGGGGGGGAAATCCTACTCCCAGAGGGAGTAGGACTCTCCTGGCGCGCCAAGCTTGGCCGGCCAGCCCCTCCCCCTTGGCTCCTTTATATACAGGGGCAGGGGGCACCCCAGAGACACACAATTGATCATTGAGATCTTTCCTTAGCCGTGTGCGGTGCCCCCTTCCACCAAATTCCACCTCGATCATATCGTTGCAGTGCTTAGGCGAAGCCCTGCGCCAGTAACACATCAAGATCGTCACCACGCCGTCGTGCTGACGGAACTCTTCCCCGACGCTTTGCTGGATCGGAGCCCGGGGATCGTCATCGAGCTGAACGTGTGCCAAGAACTCGGAGGTGCCGGAGTAACGGTGTTGTGATCGGTTGGATCGCGAGGAGAACGTACGACTACTTCCTCTATGTTGTGTCAACGCTTCCGCTTCGGTCTACGAGGGTACGTAGACAACACTCTCCCCTCTCGTTGCTATGCATCACCATGATCTTGCGTGTGCGTAGGAATTTTTTTGAAATTACTACGTTCCCCAAACAGTGGTATCAGAGCCTAGGTTTTTATGGTTTGATGTTATTTGCACGAGTAGAACACAAGTAAGTTGTGGACGATACAAGTCATACTGCCTACCAGCATGTCATACTTTGGTTCAGCGGTATTGTTGGACGAGACGATCCGGACCAACCTTACGCGTACGCTTACGCGAGACCGGTTCCCTCGACGTGCTTTGCACATAGATGGCTTGCGGAAGACTGTCTCTCCAACTTTAGTTGAACCGAGTGTGGCTACGCCCGGTCCTTGAGAAGGTTAAAACGGAGTCTATTTGACAAACTATCGTTGTGGTTTTGATGCGTAGGTAAGATGAGTTCTTGCTTAAGCCCATAGCAGCCACGTAAAACTTGCAACAACAAAGTAGAGGACGTCTAACTTGTTTTTGCAGGGCATGTTGTGATGTGATATGGTCAAGACATGATGCTAAATTTTATTGTATGAGATGATCATGTTTTGTAACCGAGTTATCGGCAACTGGCAGGAGCCATATGGTTGTCGCTTTATTGTATGCAATGCAATCGCGATGTAATGCTTTACTTTATTACTAAGCGGTAGTGATAGTCGTGGAAGCATAAGATTGGCGAGACGACAACGATGCTACGATGGAGATCAAGGTGTCGCGCCGGTGACGATGGTGATCATGACGGTGCTTCGAAGATGGAGATCACAAGCACGAGATGATGATGGCCATATCATATCACTTATATTGATTGCATGTGATGTTTATCTTTTTATGCATCTTATCTTGCTTTGATTGACGGTAGCCTTATAAGATGATCTCTCACTAAATTATCAAGAAGTGTTCTCCCTGAGTATGCACCGTTGCGAAAGTTCTTCGTGCTGAGACACCACGTGATGATCGGGTGTGATAGGTTCTATGTTCAAATACAACGGGTGCAAAACAGTTGCACACACGGAATACTCAGGTTTAACTTGACGAGCCTAGCATATAACAGATATGGCCTCGGAACACGGAGACCGAAAGGTCGAGCGTGAATCATATAGTAGATATGATCAACATAGTGATGTTCACCATTGAAACTACTCCATCTCACGTGATGATCGGACATGGTTTAGTTGATTTGGATCACGTGATCACTTAGAAGATTAGAGGGATGTCTATCTAAGTGGGAGTTCTTAAGTAATATGATTAATTGAACTTTAATTTATCATGAACTTAGTCCTGGTAGTATTAGCATATCTATGTTGTAGATCAATAGCTCGCATTGTTGCTTCCCTGTGTTTATTTTGATATGTTCCTAGAGAAAATTGTGTTGAAAAATGTTAGTAGCAATGATGCGGATTGGATCCGTGATCTGAGGTTTATCCTCATTGCTGCACAGAAGAATTATGTCCTTGATGCACCGCTAGGTGACGGACCTATTGCAGGAGCAGATGCAGACATTATGAACGTTTTGCTATCTCAATATGATGACTACTTAATAGTTTAGTGCACCATGCTTAAACGGCTTAGAATCGGGACTTCAAAGACGTTTTGAACGTCATGGAGCATATGAGATGTTCTAGGAGTTGAAGTTAATATTTCAAGCAAATACCTGAGTTGAGAGATATGAAGTCTCCAACAAGTTCTATAGCTAAAAGATGGAGGAGAATCGCTCAACTAGTGAGCATGTGCTCAGATTGTCTGGGTACTACAATCGCTTGAATCAAGTGGGAGTTAATCTTCCAGATAAGATAGTGATTGACAGAATTCTCTAGTCACCATCACCAAGTTAGTAGAACTTCGTGATGAACTATAATATGCAAGGGATAACGGAAAATATTCCCAAGCTCTTCGCGATGCTAAAATCGGCGAAGGTAGAAATCAAAGAAAAACATCAAGTGTTGATGGTTGACAAGATCACTAGTTTCAAGAAAAGGGCAAAAGGAAAGAAGGGGAACTTCAAGAAGAACGACAAGCAAGTTGCTGCTCAAGTGAAAAAGCCCAAGTCTGGTCCTAAGCCTGAGACTAAGTGCTTCTACTGCAAAGGGACTGGTCACTGGAAGCGGAACTACCCCAAGTGATTGGCGGATAAGTAGGATGGCAAAGTGAACATAAGTATATTTGATATACATGTTATTGATGTGTACTTTACTAGTGTTCATAGCAACCCCTCAGTATTTGGTACTAGTTCAAGTTGCTAAGATTAGTAACTCGAAACGGGAGTTGCAGAATGAACAAAGACTAGTTAAAGGGCAAGGTGACGATGTGTGTTGGAAGTGGTTCCAAGATTGATATGATCATCATCACACACTCCCTATACTTTCGGGATTAGTGTTGAAACTAAATAAGTGTTATTTGGTGTTTACGTTGAGCATGAATATGATTTGATCATGTTAAATGCAATACAGTTATTCATTTAAGTTAGAGAACAATTGTTGTTCTGTTTACATGAATAAAACCTTCTATGGTCATACACACCAATGAAAATAGTTCATTGGATCTCGATCGTAGTGATACACATATTCATAATATTGAAACCAAAAGATGCGAAGTTAATAATGATAGTGCAAACCTATTTGTGGCACTGCCGTTTAGGTCATATTGGTGTAAAGCGCATGAAGAAACTCCATGCTGATGGGATTTTGGAATCACTTGATTATGAATCACTTGATGCTTGCGAACCATGCCTCTTGGGCAACATGACTAAAACGCCGTTCTTCGGAACAATGGAGCAAGCAACAAATTTGTTGGAAATCATACATACTGATGTATATGGTCCGATGAATATTAAGGCTCGCGACAAGTATCATTATTTTCTAACCTTCACAGATGATTTGAGCAGATACGGGTATATCTACTTGATGAAACATAAGTCTGAAACGTTTGAAAAGTTCAAAGAATTTTAGAGTGAAGTGAAAATCATCGTGACAAGAAAATAAGGTTTCTACGATCTGATCGCGGAGACAAATATTTGAGTTACGAGTTTGGTCTTCAATTAAAACAATGTGGAATAGTTTCACAAATTCATGCCACCTGGAACACCACAGCATAATGGTGTGTCCGAACGTCATAACCGTACTTTATTGGATATAGTACAATCTATGATGTCTCTTACCGATCTACCATTATCGTTTTTGGGGTTATGCATTAAAGACAGCTGCATTCACGTTAAAAAGGGCACCATCTAAGTCCGTTGAGACGACACAATCTGAACTATGGTTTGGCAAGAAACCAAAGTTGTCGTTTCTTAAAGTTTGGGGTTGCGATGCTTATGTGAAAAATTTCATCCTGATAAGCTCAAACCCAAATCGGAGAAATATGTCTTCATAGGATACCCAAAGGAGACTGTTGGGTACACCTTCTATCACAGATCCGAATGCAAGACTTTTGTTGCTAAGAATGGATCCTTTCTAGAGAAGGAGTTTCTCTCGAAAGAAGTGAGTGGGAGGAAAGTAGAAAACTTGATAAGGTAGTTGTACCTTCTCCCTTATTGGAAAGTAGTTCATCACAGAAATCTGTTCTTGTGACTACTACACCAATTAGTGAGGAAGCTAATGATGATGATCATGTAACTTCAGATTAAGTAACTACCGAATCTCGTAGGTAAACCAGAGTGAGATCCGCACCAGAGTGGTACGGTAATCTTGTTCTGGAAGTCATGTTACTAGACCGTGACGAACTTGCGAACTATGAGGAAGCGATGATGAGCCCAGATTCCGCTAAATGGTTTGAGGCCATGAAATCTGAGATAGATCCATGTATGAGAACAAAGTATGGACTTTGATGGATTTGCCCGATGATCGGCAAAGCCATAGAAAATAAATGGATCTTCAAGAGGAAGACGGACGCTGATAGTAGTGTTACTATCTACAAAGCTAGAATTGTCGCAAAAGGTTTTCGACAAGTTCAAAGTGTTGACTACGATGAGAGTTTCTCACTCGTATCTATGCTTAAGTCTGTCCGAATCATATTAGCAATTGCCGCATTTTATGAAATCTGGCAAATGGATAAACAAAACTGCATTCCTTAATAGATTTATTAAAGAAGAGTTGTATATGATGCAACCAGAAGGTTTTGTCAATCCTAAAGGTGCTAACAAAATATGCAAGCTCCAGCGATCCATCTATGGACTGGTGCAAGCATCTCGGAGTTGGAATATACACTTTGATAAATTGATCAAAGCATATAGTTTTATACAGACTTGCGGTGAAGCCTGTATTTACAAGAAAGTGAGTGGGAGCACTACAGCATTTCTGATAAGTATATGTAAATGACATATTATTGATCGGAAATAATGTAGAATTATTCTGTAAAGCATAAAGGAGTATTTGAAAGGAGTTTTTCGAAGAAGGACCTCGGTGAAGCTGCTTACATATTGAGCATCAAGATCTATAGAAATAGATCAAGACGCTTGATAAGTTTTTCAATAAGTACATACCTTGAAAAGATTTTGAAGTAGTTCAAAATGGAACAGTCAAAGAAAGAGTTCTTGCCTGTATTGCAAGGTGTGAAATTGAGTAAGACTCAAAGCCCGACCACGGCAGATGATAGAAAGAGAATGAAAGTCATTTCCTATGCCTCAGCCATAGATTCTATAAAGTATGCCATGCTATGTACCAGATCTATTGTATACCCTACACTGTGTTAAGCAAGGGAGTACAATAGTGATCTAGGAAGTAGATCACTGGACAACAGTCAAAATAATCCTTAATGGAATAAGGATATGTTTCTCGATTATGGAGGTGACAAAAGGTTCGTCGTAAAAGATTACGTCGATGCAAGTTTTGACACTAATCTAGATGACTCTAAGACTCAATCTAGATACATATTGAAAGTGGGAGCAATTAGCTAAAGTAGCTCCGTGCAGAGTATTGTTGACATAGAAATTTGCAAAATACTTATGGATCTGAATGTGACAGACCCATGGACTAAAATTATCTCACAAGCAAAACATGATCACACCTTAGTACTCTTTGGGTGTTAATCACATAGCGATGTGAACTAGATTACTGAATCTAGTAAACCCTTTGGGTGTTGGTCACATATCGATGTGAACTATGGGTGTTAATCACATGGTGATGTGAACTATTGCTATTAAATCACATGGCGATGTGAACTAGATTATTGACTCTAGTGCAAGTGGGAGACTGAAGGAAATATGCCCTAGACGCAATAATAAAGTTATTATTTATTTCCTTACATGTCATGATAAATGTTTATTATTCATGCTAGAATTGTATTGACTGGAAACATAATACATGTGTGGATACATAGACAAACAGAGTGTCACTAGTATGCCTCTACTTGACTAGCTTGTTAATCAAAGATGGTTAAGTTTCCTAACCATAGACAAAGGAGTTGTCATTTGATTAACAAGGTCACATCATTAGTTGAATGATCTGATTGACATGACCCATTATATTAGCTTAGCACCCGATCGTTTAGTATGTTGCTATTGCTTTTATCCATGACTTATACATGTTCCTTTAACTATGAGATTATGCAACTCCCGTTTACCGTAGGAACACTTTGTGTGCTACCAAACGTCACAACGTAACTGAGTGATTATAAAGGTACTCTACAGGTGTCTCCGAAAGTATTTGTTGGGTTGGCATATTTCGAGATTAGGATTTGTCACTCCGATTGTCGGAGAGGTATCTCTGGTCCCTCTCGGTAATGCACATCACATAAGCCTTGCAAGCATTGCAACTAATGTGTTAGTTGTGAGATGATGTATTACGGAACGAGTAAAGAGACTTGCCGGTAACGAGATTGAACTAGGTATTGGATACCGACGATCGAATCTCGGGCAAGTAACATACCGATGACAAAGGGAACAACGTATGTTGTTATGCGGTCTGACCGATAAAGATTTTCGTAGAATATGTAGGAGCCAATATGGGCATCCAGGTCCCGCTATTGGTTATTGACCGGAGACGTGTCTCGGTCATGTCTACATTGTTCTCGAACCGTAGGGTCCGCACGCTTAACGTTACGATGACAGTTATTATGAGTTTATGCATTTTGATGTACCGAAGGAGTTCGGAGTCCCGGATGTGATCACGGACATGACGAGGAGTCTCGAAATGGTCGAGACGTAAAGAATGATATATTGGAAGCCTATGTTTGGACATCGGATGCATTCCAGGTGAAATCAGGATTTTACCGGAATACCGGGAGGGTTACCGGAACCCCCCGGGGGCATAATGGGCCAACATGGGCCTTGGAGGAGAGGTGAGAGGGCTGCCCTCATGGGCTGCGTGCCTCCCCCCTTCCCCTAGTCCTATTAGGACTAGGAGAGGTGGGCGCCCCCTCTCTCTCTCTCCCCCTTGGAGAATCCTAGTCCAACTAGGATTGGGGGGGGGGGGGAAATCCTACTCCCAGAGGGAGTAGGACTCTCCTGGCGCGCCAAGCTTGGCCGGCCAGCCCCTCCCCCTTGGCTCCTTTATATACAGGGGCAGGGGGCACCCCAGAGACACACAATTGATCATTGAGATCTTTCCTTAGCCGTGTGCGGTGCCCCCTTCCACCAAATTCCACCTCGATCATATCGTTGCAGTGCTTAGGCGAAGCCCTGCGCCAGTAACACATCAAGATCGTCACCACGCCGTCGTGCTGACAGAACTCTTCCCCGACGCTTTGCTGGATCGGAGCCCGGGGATCGTCATCGAGCTGAACGTGTGCCAAGAACTCGGAGGTGCCGGAGTAACGGTGCTGTGATCGGTTGGATTGCGAGGAGAACGTACGACTACTTCCTCTATGTTGTGTCAACGCTTCCGCTTCGGTCTACGAGGGTACGTAGACAACACTCTCCCCTCTCGTTGCTATGCATCACCATGATCTTGCGTGTGCGTAGGAATTTTTTTGAAATTACTACGTTCCCCAACACTCGGAGGTGCCGTAGTTTCGGTGCTTGATCGGTCGGGTCGTGAAGACGTACGACTACATCAACCACGTTGTCATAACGCTTCCGCTTTCGGTCTACAAGGGTACGTGGACAACACTCTGCCCTCTCGTTGCTATGCATCACCATGATCTTGCGTGTGCGTAGGAATTTTTTTGAAATTACTACATTCCCAACACATCCGCCAGATCCTCCCGTGTCAACGACAGGCTTTTAACTTGTGGGAGTTCGACCCGGCCTAACACCAAACTCTGACCAGGCTCTTCGACACAACACACGAGGATGCCTGGAAGGTGCTCTTCAAGGGCGCCGAGGTTCCCCCTCCCACTACCGAGGATCGCGGATTCTGCGCGAAGCGCCAAGCCAGTGTAGTAAGTTGTTTTACCTTTTACAGGATACTCATTTTTCATAGTTTGACTCTATGTGGGATCTAAGCTCCCGTACCCTTGACAGGACTGGTAGGAGAAGGCCGGACAGATCGACTGTCCGGCACCTTTGCTCGAAAGCCCAACAGACGCCCGCTTGACGAAGCTGCTGGTTCCAGCACCTCACATGGTGCCGGAGAAGAAGGCCAAGAAGAAGGCGACGGGAACCCGGAAGAGTTCCCGGCGTCCGGTGGTGTCAGACTCATCGGCCGATGACTCCGAGGAGCACTCCTCCCACGAAGACGAGGAGGAGGAAAAAGAGGCTACTTCCCCTCCAGCAGGGGGAGAGAACAAAAGGAAGGCCGCCCCAACCGAGGAGGCCGGAGGGTCCAAGAAGGGAACGACCCTTCCTCCGGACTACTCCACCAACGCCGCCGACAATGATGAGGAGTGTCCGCCCAGGGCCAAGCCCCTGGCGAAGTCGTAAGTATTCGGACACCAGAGTGACTCATAGTGTTCCTTTATTGCACAGCTTTCCCTAACGCCGAATATAATCATGCAGTCCGCCCCGAGCCCGGATCGATGTGTCGTCGAGCGGCTCCTTGAGTTCGTCGGATCTGAATAGCCTTTCACTTCTGGCCGCCTCCTCCCCTCGCCCTGCGGACAATGCCGAGGTATTGTCCCAAGAGGTTCTAAATCAAGGGGAGTTAGTCCTGGGGGCGCCTCAAGGCGACGTCCCGGACTCCAGGCACAAGGGGGGCAAGACCCCCAGGGGCTCCAAGTCCGGCCCTGGGCCGAACACCGCACCGGAACCTTCATCGGTCCCGGAGTCCGGCAGGCGGCCCCTCGCTAAGAAGGGCAAGCCTACCGCGCCGGTGACCTCTGTCCAACCGGAGCACAGGATAACTTGCTGGAGGTGCTTAACGACGCCTCTATCGACGAGGAGCACCGCACTATTATGAGTGCGGTGATCCAGAAAGTTCAGTCCGCCAAAAGCGGGCTGACTGAAGCTTGTGCTAGCCTTCTGATGGGCTTTGAGGTATGTAAAAAATATGTGAAAATATTACCGCATAGACAGTAGCCTCTGATGCTCTGTTTGGCGTTCACAAAGAAAAGCCGAATAGCGGATCTAATAATATTCGCAGGATTCTAACATAATTATGTCGATATGCATATGCAGGCTTCGCTGTTGGACTCTGCCGCACTGACTGCGGAGGTTGACGCGCTGAAGCAGAACCTCGAGTGGTCCGAGCAAGAGCTCGGCGTTGCCAAGAAGAAGCTCGAGGAAAAAGAAGGTAAGTAATACCTTGTGGAGTATATGTTAAAAAGACGTAGTTTCAAAAAATGACAGGATCATTACTGGTGTCCTAGGGGCCACGACTGAGGTGGCGACCCTGAAGCAAGCACTTTACGAGGCCGAAAAGAAGGTGGCCACGGAGCGCGCCGAGCGGGAGAAACATGAGGCGCGAGTTGGCGAGGTACAACAAGAGCTCCAGGCTCTCGTGAAAAAACACGAGAGTTTGGAGCTTGACTCAAAGACGCGAGAGTCCGAGCTCGCAGCGGCCCACGAAAGCGCCAAGTCTGCCAAGGCCGAAGCCCAGAAAGCCCTCCAGGAGGTTGAGGCGATGAAGAAGATAGCAGCGGGCAAGGCATTCTTTATGCAAAGCAAGCACGTGAAAGTGAATTACTTGTTACTTACCCAAGTCCGGAGCTCTCCAGGAGCATTCGCAGATTTGCCCCATAGCGTGTCAGATGCCGCCGCCTTCTATCGGGCCGAAGAGGGGAGCTCGACGGAGAAGGTGTTCTGGTCTCAGTATGCTGAGGCCGGACACCCTGTGCCCTTGAGCGACCAGCTGAAGCAGCTGGTCGAGCTCCATAAGGTGGCCGAGCAGGCCATGAAGGGTCTCATAGTCCGGCTGTGGCCTCAGGAGGCCGTGCCTGGGAGCTACTTCGGACTGGTGAGGCGGCTGGTGGATGCCTGTCCATGGCTTGAAGTCATCAAGCGCTCCGTCTGCATCGAGGGTGCCCTTAGGGCGCTTGCCCGTGCTAAAGTGCACTGGGGCAAGATGGATGCTGAGAAGCTTGTGAAGGACGGGCCACCGTAGGGCAGGGAGCATCGCCACCCTGAGATGTATTACGAGGGCGTCCTGAAGGGTGCCCGCCTTGTGGCGGATGAATGTTCCAAGGATGTAATATTTGAGTAAACTTGTTCGTTTTATCCTGTGTGCTGAAAACTTGTTCATGTGCGCTATGCAACGCTTGTTTTAATTTAAAATATTACCTTCTATGCGGCCGTTTATTAAATCTAAGAGATGGCGAGTCGTCGGCTTCTTCCCCCATGCCACTAGTGCTGGGGTGTTCAGGATAAACCCGAGCACTCTTTTTCCCATTCTTGGGTCCTCCGAGGGAGGTGCTCAGCACAACGAACAAGGCAACCAGACTATAGTGCGTTATCACTCTCACTTAGCCAGAGAATTCTATAATTTTAAATTTCGGCGAAGCCCCTAGTGTTTGGAAGACCGAGTTCGGGGCGCTATACACGCCTAGGCCGGACATAGCCGACTCCTCGCTCTAAGCAGCATAAGTCTTTAGGGACTCGAAACCTCTCGAATCAGCGACCAGCTCTCGCCGTATCATGACAGTCAGTTTTAGCTTTCTCTACTGAGGTGCTTAGCCCAGCTCAACCGGGGCACAATCGCAGTAGTTCTCCCAGCGCTACCTTAGCCGATATAGCGGAACGTAGGGTACCAAAACATGGGAGCCGGGCAAACCCAACTATTGACCAAAGACATGATTCGAAGCTGATGCATATAATGCTATAAGTTTGGAGGGCCGCACTTGTGAAAGTGTTCGGACTTGTCACGCCGTATTATGGGGTGCTTGAGCCCCTGGCGTATTGACCGTACCAAAGTGTACGGGTGCTAAATGTCATAACTGAACATGTATGTGAAAAAAAGAATGAATAGAGAATGCAATAATAAGCTGAAGCTAAGCATTGTTTATTCGAAAAGGCTGCGATAAAAGCAGAACGATACAAATAGTGCGATAAGCAGGAGATGGGACTATTTGACATGTCCCCCTCTAGGGGTGAGCTGTGGGACGGTATGTAAGACAGGTATTTTGCTCGTTATAGAGACCACCTGGGAATTCGACGTAGCTTTCTGCCTCCTTGGTTATTGCATCATGTGTTCGGCGATTGTACTGCCGGACAGGCCTTCCGGAGAGTGGGATCCTGAAAGTAAGAAAAAATGAAAAAATCGGGAGCCCCTAGTGCGGTTGAGACGCATTTTGGGCATGCCGTGGTCGTGCCCCTCCCTCTGTGCCCATGGTATTTTCAGAGTGTAATTATGTACGCGTAGTACTGATTTCACAGTTTCGCGAGGGATGGGGTTGGGGCCGCATTGCTACGCTTGCTCGGAACGTGCCAGGCGGTCTTGTTGTAGGTTACTCCGGGCGCGCTTGATGGTGTTCGAACGTTTAATAGCCGGACTGGAGAATTGCCTTGAGAGGCTGCTTTGTACTTCTGCTGCAAGGGCCGCCATATGCTCCTCTGTTCGGAGAGAGCGTTCAGTGTTTCCATTGACCGTAATGACTCCTCGAGGTCCTGGCATCTTGAGCTTGAGGTATGCGTAGTGCGGCACCGCATTGAACTTTGCAAATGCGGTTTGTCCGAGCAGTGCATGATAGCCGCTGCGGAACGGGACTATGTCGAAGATTAACTCCTCGCTTCGGAAATTATCCGAAGATCCGAAGACCACTTCAAGTGTAACTGAGCCTTTGCAATTGGCCTCTACTCCTGGTAGGACGCCCTTGAAGGTCGTTTTTGTGACTTTAATCCTTGAGGGGTCTATGCCCATTTTCCGCACTGTATCCTGATAAAGCAGGTTCAGGCTGTTGCCGCCGTCCATAAGGACTCAAGTGAGGTGAAATCCGTCAATGATTGGGTCTAGAACCAATGCGGCAAATCCGCCATGGCGGATGCTAGTGGGGTGGTCCCTTCGATCGAAAGTGATTGGACAGGAGGACCACGGGTTGAACTTTGGGGCGACTGGCTCCAACGTGTATACGTTTGTCGGTGTCAAAACCGGCGGATCTCGGGTAGGGGGTCCCGAACTGTGCGTCAAGGTCGGATGGTAACTGTTGGAAATATGCCCTAGAGGCAATAATAAAAGCATTATTATTATATTTCCTTGTTCATGATAATTGTCTTTATTCATGCTATAATTGTGTTATCCGGAAATCGTAATACATGTGTGAATAATAGACACCAACATGTCCCTAGTAAGCCTCTAGTTAACTAGCTCGTTGATCAACAGATAGTCATGGTTTCCTGACTATGGACATTGGATGTCATTGATAACGAGATCACATCATTAGGAGAATGATGTGATGGACAAGACCCAATCCTAAACATAGCACAAGATCGTATAGTTCGTTTGCTAGAGTTTTCCAATGTCAAGTATCCTTTCCTTAGACCATGAGATCGTGTAACTCCCGGATACCGTAGGAGTGCTTTGGGTATACCAAACATCACAACATAACTGGGTGACTATAAAGGTATACTACGGGTATCTCCGAAAGTGTCTGTTGGGTTGACACGGATCGAGACTCGGATTTGTCACTCCGTTTGACGGAGAGGTATCACCGGGCCCACTCGGTAATGCATCATCATAATGAGCTCAATGTGATCAAAGTGTTTGATCACGGGATCATGCATTACGGTACGAGTAAAGTGACTTGCCGGTAACGAGATTGAACGAGGTATTGGGATACCGACGATTGAATCTCGGGCAAGTAAAATACCGATTGACAAAGGGAATTGTATACGGGATTAATTGAATCCTCGACATCGTGGTTCATCGGATGAGATCATCATGGATCATGTGGGAGCCAACATGGGTATCCAGATCCCGCTGTTGGTTATTGCCCGAGAGCCGTCTCGGTCATGTCTGCATGTCTCCCGAACCCGTAGGGTCTACACACTTAAGGTTCGGTGACGCTAGGGTTGTGAAGATATGTATATGCAGTAACCCGAATGTTGTTAGGAGTCCCGTATGAGATCCCGGACGTCACGAGGAGTTTCGGAATGGTCCGGAGCTAAAGAAAGTGCTGTTTTGGCCATCGGGACAAGTTTCGGGGTTATCGGTATTGTACCGGGACCACCGGAGGGTCCCGGGGGGTCCACCGGGTGGGGCCACCTGCCTCGGGGGGCCACATGGGCTCTAGGGGTGCACCTTGGCCTACATGGGCCAAGGGGAACCAGCCCCTAGAGGCCCATGCGCCTAGAGGGGGGGAAACCCTAAAGAGGGGGGGGCACCCCCTTGCTTGGGGGGCAAGCCCCACCCTTGGCCGCCGCCCCCCTAGGAGATTGCATCTCCTAGGGCCGGCGCACCCCCTAGGGGGCTATATAAAGGGGGGAGGGGAGGGGGGCAGCGCACCCTTGCTCCTGGCGCCTCCCTCTCCCTCTCCAACACCTCCTCCTCCTCCATAGAGCTCGGCGAAGCCCTGCCGGAGTACTGCAGCTCCACCATCACCACGCCGTCGTGCTGCTGCTGGAGCCATCTTCCCCAACCTCTCCTTTGCCTTGCTGGATCAAGAAGAAGGAGACGTTACGCTGACCGTATGTGTGTTGAACGCGGAGGTGCCATCTTTTCGGTGCTAGGATCTCCGGTGATTTGGATCACGTCGTGTACGACTACCTCATCCCCGTTCGTTGAACGCTTCCGCTCGCGATCTACAAAGTGGTATGTAGATGCAATCTCTCTCCCATGACTCCTTGCTAGATGAACTCATAGATAGATCTTGGTGAAACCGTAGGGAAATTTTTGTTTTCTGCAACGTTCCCCAATAGTGGCATCATGAGCTAGGTCTATGCGTAGTTCTCTATTGCACGAGTAGAACACAATTTGTTATGGGCGTAGATGTTGTCAACTTTCTTGCCACTACTAGTCTTATCTTGCTTCAGCGGTATTGTGGGATGAAGCGGCCCGGACCAACCTTATGCGTACTCTTACGTGAGACCGGTTCCACCGACTAACATGCACTAGTTGCATAAGGTGGCTGGCGGGTGTCTGTCTCTCCCACTTTAGTTGGAGCGGATTCGATGAAAAGGGTCCTTATGAAGGGTAAATAGAAGTTGACAAATCACGTTGTGGCTTTCACGTAGGTAAGAAAACGTTCTTGCTAGAACCCTAATTCAGCCACGTAAAACTTGCAAAAACAATTAGAGGACATCTAACTTGTTTTTGCAGCAAGTGGTTTGTGATATGATATGGCCAAAGTTGTGATGAATGATGAATGATCTATATGTGATGTATGAGATGTTCATGCTATTGTAATAGGAATCACGACTTGCATGTCGATGAGTATGACAACCGGCAGGAGCCATATGAGTTGTCTTTATTTTTTGTATGACCTGCGTGTCATTGAGAAACGCCATGTAAATTACTTTACTTTATTGCTAAACACGTTAGCCATAGTAGTAGAAGTAATAGTTGGCGAGCAACTTCATGGAGACACGATGATGGAGATCATGATGATGGAGATCATGGTGTCAAGCCGGTGACAAGATGATCATGGAGCCCCAAGATGGAGATCAAAGGAGCTATGTGATATTGGCCATATCATGTCACGTTTATTATTTGATTGCATGTGATGTTTATCATGTTTTGCATCTTGTTTACTTAGAACGACGGTAGTAAATAAGATGATCCCTCATAATAATTTCAAGAAGTGTTCCCCCTAACTGTGCACCGTTGCGACAGTTCATTGTTTCGAAGCACCACGTGATGATCGGGTGTGATAGATTCTAACGTTCACATACAACGGGTGTAAGACAGATTTACACATGCAAACACTTAGGTTGACTTGACGAGCCTAGCATGTACAGACATGGCCTTGGAACACAGAAGACCGAAAGGTCGAGCATGAGTCGTATAGAAGATACGATCAACATGAAGATGTTCCCCAATGTTGACTAGTCCGTCTCACGTGATGATCGGACACGACCTAGTTGACTTGGATCATGCAATACTTAGATGACTAGAAGAGGGATGTCTATCTAAGTGGGAGTTCATTAAATAATTTGATTAGATGAACTTTATTATCAGGAACTTAGTCTAAAAATATTTACAATATGTCTTGTAGATCAAATGGCCAACGTAGTCCTAAACTTCAACGCGTTCCTAGAGAAAACCAAGCTGAAAGACGATGGCAGCAACTATACGGACTGGGTCCGGAACCTGAGGATCATCCTCATAGCTGCCAAGAAAGATTATGTCCTACGAGCACCGCTGGGTGACGCACCTGTCCTCCCTGCAGAACAAGACGTTATGAACACTTGGCAGTCACACTGCGATGATTACTCCCTCGTTCAGTGCGGCATGCTTTACAGCTTAGAGCAGGGGCTCCAAAAGCATTTTGAGAGACATGGAGCATATGAGATGTTCGAAGAGCTGAAAATGGTTTTCCAAGCTCATGCCCGGGTCGAGAGATATGAAGTCTCCGACAAATTCTTTAGCTGTAAGATGGAGGAAAATAGCTCTGTCAGTGAACACATACTCAAAATGTCTGGGTTGCACAACCGCTTGACTCAACTGGAAGTTAATCTCCCGGATGAAGCGGTCATTGACAGAATCCTCCAGTCGCTTCCACCTAGCTACAAGAGCTTTGTGATGAACTACAATATGCAGGGGATGGTAAAGACCATTCCTGAGGTATCTGCTATGCTGAAATCAGCAGAGGTAGAAATCAAGAAGGAGCATCAAGTGTTGATGGTGAATAAAACCACTAAGTTGAAGAAGGGCAAGGGTAAAAAGAACTTCAAGAAGGACGGCAAGGAAGTTGCCGCACCCGGTAAGCAAGTTGCCGGGAAGAAGCCAAAGAATGGACCCAAGCCCGAGACTGGGTGTTTTTATTGCAAGGGAAGTGGTCACTGGAAGCGGAACTGCCCCAAATACTTAGCGGACAAGAAGGCCGGCAAAACAAAAGGTATATGTGATATACATGTAATTGATGTGTACCTTACCAGTACTCGTAGTAGCTCTTGGGTATTTGATACCGATGCAGTTGCTCACATTTGTAACTCAAAGCAGGAGCTGCGGAATAAACGGAGACTGGCGAAGGACGAGGTGACGATGCGCGTCGGGAATGGTTCCAAGGTCGATGTGATCGCCGTCGGCACGCTACCTCTACATTTACCTACGGGATTAGTTTTAAACCTCAATAATTGTTATTTAGTGCCAAGTTTGAGCATGAACATTGTGTCTGGATCTCGTTTAATTTGAGATGGCTACTCATTTAAATCCGAGAATAATGGTTGTTCTATTTATATGAGAGATATGTTTTATGGTCATGCTCCGATGGTTAATGGTTTATTCTTGATGAATCTCGTACGTGATGAAACACATATTCATAGTGTGAATACCAAAAGAGTTAAAGTTGATAACAATAGTCCCACATATTTGTGGCACTGCCGCCTTGGTCACATAGGTGTCAAACGCATGAAGAAGCTCCATGCAGATGGACTTTTAGAGTCTCTTGATTATGAATCATTTGACACGTGCGAACCATGCCTCATGGGTAAAATGACCAAGACTCCGTTCTCAGGAACAACGGAGCGAGCAACCAACTTATTGGAAATCATACATACCGATGTGTGCGGTCCAATGAGTGTTGAGGCTCGCGGTGGCTATCGTTATGTTCTCACCCTCACTGATGACTTGAGTAGATATGGGTATGTCTACTTAATGAAACACAAGTCTGAGACCTTTGAAAAGTTCAAGGAATTTCAGAGTGAGGTTGAAAATCAACGTGATAGAAAGATCAAGTTTCTACGATCAGATCGTGGAGGAGAATACTTGAGTCACGAATTTGGCACGCACTTAAGAAAATGTGGAATAGTTTCACAACTCACGCCGCCTGGAACACCTCAGCGTAATGGTGTGTCCGAATGTCGTAATCGCACTCTATTAGATATGGTGCGATCTATGATGTCTCTTACCGATTTACCGCTATCTTTTTGGGGCTATGCTTTAGAGACTGCCGCATTCACTTTAAATAGGGCTCCGTCGAAATCCGTTGAGACGACACCGTATGAATTATGGTTTGGGAAGAAACCTAAGCTGTCGTTTCTAAAAGTTTGGGGATGCGATGCTTATGTCAAGAAACTTCAACCTGAAAAGCTCGAACCCAAGTCAGAAAAATGCATCTTAATAGGATACCCTAAAGAAACTATTGGGTATACCTTCTACCTCAGATCCGAAGGCAAGATCTTTGTTGCCAAGAATGGATCCTTTCTAGAGAAGGAGTTTCTCTCGAAAGAAGTAAGTGGGAGGAAAGTGGAACTTGATGAAGTGTTACCTCTTGAACCGGAAAATGGCGCAACTCAAGAAAACGTTTCTGAGGTGCCTGCACCGACTAGAGAGGAAATTAATGATGATGATCAAGATGCTTCTGATCAAGCTCCTACTGAAATTCGTAGGTCCACAAGGACACGTTCCGCACCAGAGTGGTACGGCAACCCTGTCTTGGAAATCATGTTGTTAGACAACGGTGAACCTTCGAACTATGAAGAAGCGATGGTGGGCCCGGATTCCGACAAATGGCTGGAAGCCATGAAATCCGAGATAGGATCCATGTATGAAAACGAAGTATGGACTTTGACTGACTTGCCCGTTGAACGGCGAGCCATAGTAAATAAATGGATCTTTAAGAAGAAGACAGACGCGGATGGTAATGTGACCATCTATAAAGCTCGGCTTGTCGCTAAGGGTTATCAACAAGTTCAAGGAATTGACTACGATGAGACTTTCTCACCGGTAGCGAAGCTGAAGTCCGTCCGAATCATGTTAGCAATTGCCGCATTCTACGATTATGAAATATGGCAAATGGACGTCAAAACGGCATTCCTTAATGGTTTCCTTAAGGAAGAATTGTATATGATGCAGCCGGAAGGTTTTGTCAATCCTAAGAATGTTGACAAGGTGTGCAAGCTCCAACGCTCGATTTATGGGCTGGTGCAAGCATCTCGGAGTTGGAACATTCGCTTTGATGAGATGATCAAAGCGTTTGGGTTTACGCAGACTTATGGAGAAGCCTGCGTTTACAAGAAAGTGAGTGGGAGCTCTGTAGCATTTCTCATACTATATGTAGATGACATACTTTTGATGGGAAATGATATAGAACTCTTGGACAGCATTAAGGCCTACTTGAATAAAAGTTTTTCAATGAAGGACCTTGGAGAAGCTGCTTATATATTAGGCATCAAGATCTATAGAGATAGATCAAGACGCCTCATAGGTCTTTCACAAAGCACATACCTTGATAAGATATTGAAGAAGTTCAATATGGATCAATCTAAGAAGGGGTTCTTACCTGTGTTACAAGGTGTGAAATTGAGCTCAGCTCAATGTCCGACCACGGCAGAAGATATTGAAGAGATGAGTGTCATCCCCTATGCCTCAGCCATAGGTTCTATTATGTATGCCATGCTGTGTACCAGACCTGATGTAAACCTTGCAGTAAGTTTGGTAGGAAGGTACCAAAGTAATCCCGGCAAGGAACACTGGACAGCGGTCAAGAATATCCTGAAGTACCTGAAAAGGACTAAGGAAATGTTTCTCGTTTATGGAGCTGACGAAGAGCTCGTCGTAAAGGGTTATGTCGACGCTAGCTTCGACACAGATCTGGATGACTCTAAGTCACAAACCGGATACGTGTATATTTTGAATGGTGGGGCAGTAAGCTGGTGCAGTTGCAAGCAGAGTGTCGTGGCGGGATCTACATGTGAAGCGGAGTACATGGCAGCCTCGGAGGCAGCACATGAAGCAATTTGGGTGAAGGAGTTCATCACCGACCTCGGGGTCATACCCAATGCGTCGGGGCCAATCAAACTCTTCTGTGACAACACTGGAGCTATTGCACTTGCCAAGGAGCCCAGGTTTCACAAGAAGACCAGGCACATCAAGCGTCGCTTCAACTCCATTCGTGAAAATGTTCAAGATGGAGACATAGATATTTGTAAAGTGCATACGGACCTGAATGTAGCAAATCCGTTGACTAAACCTCTCCCTAAAGCAAAACATGATCAACACCATAATTCCATGGGTGTTCGATTCTTCACAATGTAACTAGATTATTGACTCTAGTGCAAGTGCGAGACTGTTGGAAATATGCCCTAGAGGCAATAATAAAAGCATTATTATTATATTTCCTTGTTCATGATAATTGTCTTTATTCATGCTATAATTGTGTTATCCGGAAATCGTAATACATGTGTGAATAATAGACACCAACATGTCCCTAGTAAGCCTCTAGTTAACTAGCTCGTTGATCAACAGATAGTCATGGTTTCCTGACTATGGACATTGGATGTCATTGATAACGAGATCACATCATTAGGAGAATGATGTGATGGACAAGACCCAATCCTAAACATAGCACAAGATCGTATAGTTCCTTTGCTAGAGTTTTCCAATGTCAAGTATCCTTTCCTTAGACCATGAGATCGTCTAACTCCCGGATACCGTAGGAGTGCTTTGGGTATACCAAACGTCACAACATAACTGGGTTGTGAAGATATGTATATGCAGTAACCCGAATGTTGTTCGGAGTCCCGGATGAGATCCCGGACGTCACGAGGAGTTTCGGAATGGTCCGTAGGTAAAGAATTATATATAGAAAGTGCTGTTTTGGCCATCGGGACAAGTTTCGGGGTTATCGGTATTGTACCGGGACCACTGGAGGGTCCCGGGGGGTCCACCGGGTGGGGCCACCTGCCTCAGGGGGCCACATGGGCTCTAGGGGTGCGCCTTGGCCTACATGGGCCAAGGGGAACCAGCCCCTAGAGGCCCATGCGCCTAGAGGGGGGGAAACCCTAAAGAGGGGGGGCGCCCCCTTGCTTGGGGGGCAAGCCCCACCCTTGGCCGCCGCCCCCCTAGGAGATTGCATCTCCTAGGGCTGGCGCCCCCCCTAGGGGGCTATATAAAGGGGTGAGGGGAGGGGGGCAGCGCACCCTTGCTCCTGGCGCCTCCCTCTCCCTCTCCAACACCTCCTCCTCCTCCATAGAGCTCGGCGAAGCCCTGCCGGAGTACTGCAGCTCCACCATCACCACGCCGTCGTGCTGCTGCTGGAGCCATCTTCCCCAACCTCTCCTTTGCCTTGCTGGATCAAGAAGAAGGAGACGTTACGCTGACCGTACGTGTGTTGAACGCGGAGGTGCCATCTTTTCGGTGCTAGGATCTCCGGTGATTTGGATCACGTCGTGTACGACTACCTCATCCCCGTTCGTTGAACGCTTCCGCTCGCGATCTACAAAGTGGTATGTAGATGCAATCTCTCTCCCATGACTCGTTGCTAGATGAACTCATAGATGGATCTTGGTGAAACCGTAGGAAAATTTTTGTTTTCTGCAACGTTCCCCAATAGTAACAGGTGACAAGGGACACTTTATTTTACCCAGGTTCGGGCCCTCTTGATGGAGGTAAAACCCTACTCCTGCTAGATTAATATTGATGATATGGGTAGTACAAGAGTAGATCTACCACGAGATCAAGGAGGCTAAACCCTAGAAGCTAGCCTATGGTATGATTGTGTATGATGATGGTTGTCCTACGGACTACAACCCTCCGGTTTATATAGACACCGGATAGGGTTAGGGTTACACAGAGTCGGTTACAATGGTAGGAGATCTTGAATATCCGCAATCCTAGCTTGCCTTCCACGCCAAGGAAAGATCCTTCCGGACACGGGACGAAGTCTTCAATCTTGTATCTTCATAGTCCTGAAGTCCGGCTGAAGGTATAGTCCGGCTATCCGAACAGCCCCTAATCCAGGACTCCCTCAGTAGCCCTTGAACCAGGCTTCAATGACGACGAGTCCGGCGCGCAGATTGTCTTCGGCATTGCAAGGCGGGTTCCTCCTCCAAGTTCTTCAAGAAGATTACAAACACCAAAAATAGTATCCGGCTCTGCAAAATAAGTTTCCACATATTGCCATATAGAGAATAATATTAACACAAATCAAATCTGCTGGCGTATTCCGTAGTGCGTCACAACACTGCGGCCAAGCTCTTTATATAAATTGTTTTCATTGTTCCACCTCAGCGTGTTTAGCGAGGCGGTTTACTTGGCATGTCTTGTCAAAGCAGAGATCGTGTGCCCCTTTTAACGGGATTCTCATCAATACGGACGTGGGTAACCCAACCGCGCCATTTACCACGGCGCTTGGGAGGCAAGTGAGTTTTATTAGGTAGGTGGGGATGCCTAATCGCACCCGCTTGTATAAAGGGATAAGGATTCACCTTTTTACCTACGCCTTCTTCCTCCTTTGCCAATCCATCTCTTGCGCACTCAAGCTCCAGCGCCCAAGTCCGCTCTTCCTTCCTCAACCTTCTCCAACTATGTCCGGAGCGGGAGGCAAGTGGATGGCCTCCTCCGTTACGGAGGCCCAAGTAAAAAAGCTAAGGAAAGCCGGATACTTGTCCAAGGACATCCCGCATCGGCTTCCTGAGAAGGGGCAGCTTCTTCCTACCAAAGGGCCCCATGAGAGGGTAGTTTTTCTTCCCCACTTCCTCCGCGGACTGGGCTTTCCACTTCACCCATTTGTCCGGGGGCTCATTTTTTACTACGGCCTGGATTTCCACGATCTGGCCCCGAACTTCGTCCTCAACATCTCGGCGTTTATCGTCATGTGTGAGGCCTTTCTCCGCGTCCGCCCCCACTTCGGCCTCTAGCTCAAGACCTACAACGTCAAGCCCAAGGTGGTGTCCGGCACCCAGGCGGAGGGCAGAGGCGCTATGGCCGGCAAGATGGCCAACGTCCTCTGGTTCGAGGGCTCCTATGTGGAGTCCCTAAAGGGGTGGTAGGCCGGGTGGTTTTACATCACCGAGCCACGCGATCCGAAATGGGTCGCAGCCCCCGAATTCACATCCGGACCCCCCACGCGGCTCATGTCCTGGAAAGAGACGGGCCTGTCATGGGGTAACGAGAAAGAGGTGACTGGGTTGCAAACGTGCATCCAGTTCCTGGTGAACAGGCCAATCCGGCTGATCAATGTGATCCAGGTCATGCTCGTTCGCCGGATCCTCCCGTGCCAACAACAGGATTTTACTTTGTGGGAATTCGACCCGGCGCAGCACCAAACCCTCAGTAGGCTCTTCGACACGACATATGAAGACGTCTGGAAGGTGCTGACCAAAGGCGCCGAGTCCCCCACATCCGCTTCCAAAGACCGCGGATACAGCTCGCAGCATCATGCCAGCGAGGTGAGCTATCTATACCTTTGACAGGTTTGTTAAGCTCTTCTTCATAGATTGACTCTATGCGGGATCTAAACTCCCTTTGCCTTTGACAGGCTTGGCGGGCGATATACGGACCAATTAACTATCCGACTCCCCTGCCCGAAGACCCAGCCCCAGCTCTCCTAGTGAAGCTGTTGACTCCGGCACCTTACGCGGTGCCGGAGAAGAAGGCCAAGAAGAAGAAAACCACCGGGACTCGAAAGAGCTCCCGCAATATGGTGGTGTCGGACTCGTCATCTGACGAGTCCGCGACGCTCTCCTCTCGTGAAAACGAGGAGGAGGAACAAGAAAGCTCTCCCCCCCAGCGGGGGGAGAAAATAAGAAGAAGGCCACCCCAACGGGGGGGGGGGGGCGAGGGGTCGAGGAAAAGGAAGACCCCTCCGCCGGACTACTCCCACGGCGCCGAAGAGGGCGGAGAGGAGTGGCCGGACAGAACCAAGCGTCCGGCGAAATCGTAAGTACTTATATACCAGAGTGACTCATGATATTCTTTTAATGCACGGCTTTCCCTAATATCTCTAGTAATTTATGCAGCCCGCCCCGGGCCGAACACGATGATTCGTCGAGCGGTTCCCTGGATTCGTCGGACGTGAACTCTATTCCACCCGCTGTCTCCCCCTGCAGGGCGGACGACGCCGAAGTGGCGTCCCGCCAAGCTCCAGGGTAGGAGGAGATAGTCCTGGAGGAGCCGCAAGGCAATCCTCTGGACCCCAGGAGTAAAGGGGATGAAACCCCCCAGGGCTCCAAGTCCGGCTTTGTGCCGGACACCGCGCCGGACTCGACAGTCCTAGTCCGCGGTGGGCGAACTCCTTCCAAGAGGAGTAAGCTGTCTGGGCCGGCGACCTCCGTCCAACCAGAGGCGCCGGACAATCTGCTGGAGGTGCTTGAGGGCGCCGCCATCGACGAGGAGCACCGTACTGTTATGAGTACGGTGATCCAAAGGGTTCAGTCCGCCAAGAGCGGACTGACTGAAGCTTGCGCTAGCCTTCTAACAGGCTTCGAGGTTAGTAAAAATATGTCAAATTATTTAACGCATAGACAGTAGCCCTGATGCTCTGTTCGGTGTTCGGAAAGAAAAGCCGAATAGAGGATCTAGTAATTTTCGCAGGAGTCTAACAACAAAAAGTCAAATATGCGTATGCAGGCTTCACTGCTGTCCACCGCCGCACAGACTGCGCAGGTGGATGTCCTTAAAAAGGACCTCGGGCGGACCGAGCAAGAGCTCGGCCTTGCCAAACGGCAGCTCGAGGAGAAAGAAGGTAAGAAATACCCTAAAAAAAGGTGCCTATAGAGAGGCTTGATTGCAGAAAGAAATAACAGGATTGTACTGCTTATTGTAGGGGCCACAACCGAGGTGGCAACCCTGAAGCAGGCGCTGGCTGAGGCCGGAAAGAAAACGGCTGAGGAGCGCGCCGAGCGAGAGAGGCTTGGGGTTCAGGTCGGCGAGGTGCAGGAAGAGCTGCAAGCTCTCATGAAAAAACATGAGAGTTTGGAGCTTGAGTCAAAAGCGCAAGCATCCGAGCTCGCGTCGGCCCTTGAGACCACCAAGAGTGCCGGGGTCGAAGCCCAAAAGGCCCTCCAAGAGTTGGAGGAGGTGAATAAGATAGCAACGGGTAAGGCATTCTTAATGCAAAGTAGGAATATAAAAGTAAACTACCTGTTACTTACCCGAATGCGGAGTTCTCCAAGGGCGTTCGCCGATCTTCCCCGCAGCGTATCCACCGCCGCCGCGTTCTACCGAGCTGAAGAGGGAAGCTCGACGGAGAGTGTGTTCTGGTCTTAGTATTCTGAGGCCGGACACCCTGTGCCTTTGAGCGATCAGCTGAAACAGCTGGTCGAGCTCCACAAGGCGGCCGAACAGGCCATGAAGGGCTTACTAGTTCGGCTGTGGCCTGGAGAGGCCCTGCCTGGGAGCTATTTCGGGCTAGTGCGGCGGCTGGTGGAGGCCTGTCCACAGCTTGAGGTCATCAAGCGCTCCGCCTGCATTGAAGGTGCCCGGAGGGCCCTTGCCCGTGTAAGGGTACACTGGGGTAAGCTGGACGGAGAGAAACTGGTGACGGACGGGCCGCCGCCGGGGAAGGAGCATAACAAGCCCGAGAACTACTACAAGGAAGTTCTTGCCGGAGCCCGCCTTGTCGCGGATGAATGTACTAAAGATGTAGTATTTGAATGAACTCGCTCGTTTGTATCCTGTGCACTGAAAGCTTGTTCATATGCGCTAAGCAATGCTTATTGAATTTAAAATATTATTTTCTGTGCGGCCGTTTATCAAAAATTGAGAGATGGCCAGTCGTCGGCTTCTGCCGCCATGCCACTAGTGCTGGGGTGTTCGGGATAAACCTGAGGGCTCTTGTTCCCATAGTTGGGTCCTGAGGCGCTCAGGACAACGAACCAGGCAATCGGACTATAATGCTTGAACACTCTCACTTAGCCATAGAACATTATAATTTTAAATTTCGGCGAAGCCCCTAGTTCGGAAGGCCGAATTCGGGGCGCTATCCACGCCTTTGGCCGGACATAGCCAGCTCCTCGCTCGAAGCGGCATAAGTCTTTAAGGACTCGAAAAACCTCGCGAACAGCGACCGGTCTCATGCCTTATCATGACAGTCTGTTTTAGCTTTCACCACTAAGGTGCTTAACCCAGCTGAACCGGGGCACAATCGCAGTGGTTCTCCTAGTGCTACCTTAGCCGATATAGCGAAACGTAAGGCACCAAAACATAGGAGCCGGGCAAACCCAACATGTGACCAAAATCATGATTCGGAGCCGATGCATATAGTGCTATAAGTTCGGGGTGCCGCACTTGTGAAAGTGCACGGACTTCTCACACCAGATAGAAGGGTAATGAAGCCCCTGGCGTGTTTTGCCGTACCATGGTGTACGGTTGCGATCGTGTATATTTAATGAACATATATATTAAAAGAGGACAACGCAAAAAATAGGCGAAATGCTGTGCATTGTTTATAGAGAGGCTATTTATCAAAGCCGAACGATACAAGTAGTGCGATAAGCAAAAAGATATTAGACTATTTAACATGTCCTGACCAGGGGCAGGCCACGGAATTTAGAAACAGATATATCGCTTGAAATAGAGACCACCTGAGATTTATGTAATGCGGCGTAGCTTTGTTTGCTTCCCTGGGTCTTGCATCGTCTGTGCGGCAGCAAAGCCGAACATGTTATCCAGAGTGTGGAGTCCTGAAAGTAAAAAAAAAATCCGACAGCCCCTAGTACGTTTGACGCCGTATTGTAAGCATGGCGTTAATGTGCCCCTCCCCCTGTGCCCATGGAATTTCAAGGGCGTAATTGTGTACTCGAGGTACTAGCTCCGCTATGTTGCGATGGCTGGGGTTGGGGCCGTATTGCTACGCCTGCTCCGAACGTGCCAGGCGGTCTTGTTGCAGGTTACTCCGGGCGCGCTTTGCATTGTCCGGCTTTTTAACGGCCGGACTGGAGAGTTGCCTTGAAAGGCTGCTTTGTACTTCCGCTGCGAGGGCCGCCGTGTGCTCCTCTGTACGGAGGGAGCGTTCAGTGTTTCCGTTGACCGTAATTACTCCTCGAGGGCCTGGCATCTTGAGCTTGAGATATGCGTAGTGCGGCACCGCATTGAATTTTGCGAATGCGGTTCGTCCGAGCAGGGCGTGATAGCCACTGCGGAACGGGACTATATTGAAGATTAACTCTTCGCTTCGGAAGTTATCCGGAGATCCAAGGACCACATCAAGTGTTACAGAGCCTGTGCAATTGGCCTCTACACCTGGTATGACGCCTTTAAAGGTCGTCCTTGTGGGCTTGATCCTTGATGGATCTATGCCCATTTTCCGCACTCTATCCTGATAAAGCAGGTTCAGGCTACTGCCGCCGTCCATGAGGACTCTTGTGAGATATCCGTCAATGATTGGGTCAAGAACCAATGCGGCAAAACCGCCGTGACGGATGCTAGTGGGGTGGTCCCTTCGATCAAAAGTGGTCGGGCAGGAGGACCATGGGTTGAACTTTGGGGCGACTGGCTCCATCGCGTATAAGTCCCGTAGCGCACGCTTTCGCTCCCTCTTGGGAATGTGGGTCGCGTATATCATGTTCACTATCCGCACTTGTGGGGGAAACCCCTTCTGTCCATTGTTGTTCGGCGGCCTGGGCTCCTCCTCGTCGTCGCTATGCAACCCCTTGTCTTTGTGTTCGGCTCTTAACTTGCCTGCCTGCTTGAACACCCAACAATCCCTGTTGGTTTGATTGGCTGGCCTTTCGGGGGTGCCATGGATCTGGCACAAGCGGTCGAGTATCCGGTCCAAACTGGACGAGCCCTGGGTATTCTTTTTAAATGGCTTTTTCCGTTGACCGGATTTATAGCCTCTGAATCCGGCATTTACTGCCGTATCCTCATTGCTGTCGCTGCTAACGCGGCGCTTTTGCTTATTTCGACGTGTCCTGCCACTTTTGTCCTTGGTATCCGAATTACCAGGGTTCTTCGATAAGTTGTTGTTGTGAGCTAGCCAGCTGTCTTCGCCCGCGCAAAAGCGGGTCATGAGTGTCGTGAGGGCTGCCATTGATTTCGGCTTTTCCTGTCCCAGGTGCCGGGCAAGCCACTTGTTGCGGATGTTATGTTTGAAGGCTGCTAGGGCCTCTGCGCCCGGACAATCGACTATCTGATTTTTCTTTGTTAGGAACCGTGTCCAGAATTGCCTAGCCGATTCTTCTGGCTGCTGAATTATGTGGCTTAGGTCGTCGGTGTCCGGTGGCCGCACATAGGTCCCCTGGAAGTTGTCGAGGAATGCGGCTTCCAGGTCTTCCCAAGAACCGATTGAGTCCGCTGGTAGGCTGTTAAGCCAGTGCTGGGCTGGTCCTTTGAGCTTAAGGGGGAGATATTTGATGGCGTGTAGATCGTCCCCACGTGCCATGTGGATGTGAAGGAGATAATCCTCAATCCATACTGCCGGATCTGTCGTACCATCATACGACTCGATGTTGACAGGTTTGAAACCCTCTGGGATTTTATGATCCATTACTTCATCTGTGAAGCATAGTGGGTGTGCGGCGCCCCTGTACTGGGCTATGTCACGACGCAGCTCGGAAGAGCTATGCCTGTTGTGTTCGGCCCGGCAGGATTTATTGTGTCCGGAGTGAAGATCATCACGTGTCGTCGGGCGTCTGCGCAATCCATAGATCGATCTTGTTTGCCTTGCTTTATCCTCCAGTATGTCTCGCAGGTCTGGCTCATTTTCCCGTGCCTTAGTTGAGCGGCACCGGGGCATGGCTTGTTTAGAGGTTCGACAGGCCTCTCTGTCGCGGCCGCGAGGTGGCCGGTCTGCCATGTCATGCATTGGTAATGTAGGTGCTTCCCCCTCTGATTGGGGTAGCGGCCTGCGCTTAGGATAATTTTTGGAGGGGCGCTCGAGTTCATACTCTTCGGCCGCAAGGACTTCAGTCCATCTGTCAGCTAGCAAATCTTGATCAGCTCTAAGCTGTTGCTGTTTTTTCTTTAGGCTATTTGCTATGGCTAGAAGCCTGCGTTTAAAACGCTCTTGTTCGGCGGGGTCTGATGGTACGACGAATTCGTTGTCGTCGAGGCTTGCCTCGTCTTCGGAGGGAGGCATGTAGTTATCATCCTCAACCTCTCGCTCTGCCGCTCTCTCATGAGGGTTGGCTTCTCCATCTTCTTGCACCGAATCTTGCTGGATTTGGTATTCTTCGGCGCTATCCGGGGTAGTATTATCTCCCGTGCCGGAATCACCGTTTCTGCTGTGGCGGGATTTAGAGCGGCGCCGTTTGCGCTGGCGTTTTGGCTGTTTTTTCGAGGTGTCATCCTCCGCTATTCCATTGCCATCTCCATCCTTTGGAGCGTCCACCATATATATGTCATATGACGAGGTGGCGGTCCAGCGCCCTACAGGTGCTGGTTCTTGTTCGTCTCCTCCTTCATCGTCCATACCGTCGAAGTCTTCGGAGCCGAAGTCAAGTATGTCGGTTAAATCATCGACAGTGGCTATTAAGTGGGTGGTGGGTGGGCTTTGGATTTCTTCGTCATCCGAATCCCAACCTCGCAGACCATAGTCCGGCCCGGGCTCTCCTGATAGAGAGAGAGACTTGAGAGAATTCAGGATATCACCGAAAGGTGAGTGCTGAAAGATGTCCGCGGCGGTGAACTCCATTATAGGCACCCAATCGGATTCGATCGGCAGGGGCATGGGAGGCCCGGAGTTCGGAGAAGAATCCGACTCCTTGGAATCATGGGCCGTGCGGAGTACGGGGCTGGCGTTCGGCTCGATCGCCTTCAAGATCGTAGCCCCCGAGGTGACGTCCAACCGTTCATCCTCAAAGAACGCAGCGGGCTCCGAGTCGAGGATCGGGGCCGGTGCGTGTGCGGCCTCCAGGGCACTATTCGGAGGCAGAGCTATATCATGCCCCTCGAGGTAGTGTGGCGCGCTTGGCTCTGGCTCGAACCCGTCGAAGATCAAGTCTCCGCGGATATCTGCCGTGTAGTTTAAGCTTCTAAACCTGACTTGATGGCCAGGGGCGTAGCTTTCGATCTGCTCCAGACGACCAAGTGAATTGGCCCGTAGAGCGAAGCCGCCGAAGACGAAGATTTGTCCGGGGAGGAAAGTCTCACACTGGACCTCATCGTTGTTGATGATCAAAGGAGCCATCGGGCCTAAAAGTGACGACACAGAGGAACTCTCAATGGAAAGCACCAATGTCGGTGTCAAAACCGGCGGATCTCGGGTAGGGGGTCCTGAACTGTGCGTCAAGGTCGGATGGTAACAGGAGACAAGGGACACTTTATTTTACCCAGGTTCGGGCCCTCTCGATAGAGGTAAAACCCTACTCCTGCTAGATTAATATTGATGATATGGGCAGTACAAGAGTAGATCTACCACGAGATCAAGGAGGCTAAACCCTAGAAGCTAGCCTATGGTATGATTGTGTATGATGATGGTTGTCCTACGGACTACAAACCTCCGGTTTATATAGACACCGGATAGGGTTAGGGTTACACAGAGTCGGTTACAATGGTAGGAGATCTTGAATATCCGCACGCCTAGCTTGCCTTCCACGCCAAGGAAATATCCTTCCAGACATGGGACGAAGTCTTCAATCTTGTATCTTCATAGTCCTGGAGTCCGGCTAAAGGTATAGTCCGGCTATCCGAACACCCCCTAATCTAGGACTCCCTCAACGCCCCTTAGCGCACGCTTCCGTTCCCTCTTGGGGATGTGGGTTGCGTATATCATGTTCACCGTCCGCACTTGTGGGGGGAAGCCCTTCTGTCCACTATTGTTCGGCAGCCGGGGCTCCTCCTCGTCGTTGCTATGTAGCCCCTTGTCTCTGTTTTCGACATTTAACTTGCCGGCCTGCTTGAACACCCAACAATCCCTGTTGGTGTGATTGGCTGGTTTTTCGGGGGTGCCATGTATCTGGCACGAGCGATCGAGTATACGGTCCAAACTGGACGGGCCCAGAGTGTTTCTTTTGAATGGCTTTTTCCGTTGACCGGGTTTGGAGCCTCTGAATCCGGCATTAACTGCCGTATCTTCAGCATTGTCGCCGTTAATGCGGCGCTTGTGCTTGTTGTGACGCGACCTGCCATTGCTGTCCTTGGTATCCGAATTACCAGGGCTCTTGGTCATGTTATTTCTACGAGCCAGCCAGCTGTCTTCTCCCACGCAAAAGCGGGCCATGAGTGTCGTGAGGGCTGCCATTGTGGGGACCCTGACTCATAAGTCGTGATCACCGAATGCACGTGTACAGTGATCCCAGAGATCAATGCTCACTGAACACACAGAAGCTGAATAACAAGAGTCTTACATCCATACATACCGTCTTACACAGATTATGACCATTATGGTCAAGTCTTACATTGATAAAGCCTTAAGGGCTGAACATCAAATGAAACACAAGCAGCGGAAATCTTCGTCGATAAGTAGAACCCATGCCATCTGCCTTAACCCTACAGGCATTCTGACTGGGAAACGTCCTAGTTCGCATGTTCGTCTCCAAAGAATTCTTCTTCGAACTCCTGTTCTTCCATGCCTGGCCAATTAACTAACCAGTGGCAAGCCAATGAGTACTTTGAATGTACTCGCAAGCAACCCATGTTTTGGTTCAAGGTACAACAATGCATGATAAGGTAAATTTTTGCGGAAAGCTAGTTTTGAGTGCAATGACATGTTCAACAACTTGTAAGACTTGCATCAGGAGAATTTAAGTAACCATGAGGATAGGTTACAGATATCAACATAAATGGAGAGGGCACCAACCCAACTCAATCATGTCAAGTCCTTGACTTGACCCAAGTAGTTCTTCCCATTTATCCAAACACACACTGGTTTGTAAACATGTGGACGTAGCCCAAGAGCGGTTACCCAACTGTCCTTGACCGTGGACACGGCTATTCGAATAGTTTTACACTCTGCAGAGGTTGCACACTTTACCCACAAGATCCGGGGAACTTCCGTGTCATCCACGACCCACGGTACCTCAAGTACCCGGGTAAGCACCCGATCACTATCTTTCCCTAGACGACACTAACAAGGAGTCCACTTCGTTGTTCCCTATCCTCACGATGTACATCATACGAGACTCACTCGAGATCGTAACATCCGAGAGGGGACACAACGGTGTATCCGGTGCCCTGTAAAAACAGTCATGGCCACCCTACCTGGCACGAACCCGTCCCGAGAGGGCGCACCAATAACTCTCCCGTCACTAGTATTGCGGACTCCAAGCTAGTATCGGCCTAGGTAATCAATAATGCCCTTTTCCCATATAAGGGTAGAGTGGTTGCGCATGTAAGGTTGGAATAACGGTCGCAACTTAAACCAATCCATTTTTGAAAACAACACACACACTTGCCTCGGTACACCACTTCGTCATCAAGTGGCTACCCAACTCATCATCTCCCTCGAGCATAAGTGGCACCCGGCGGGGTTTTCGAAAAGTCCTTTGAAAATACTTTGCCTCCATCACCATGCATATACCTGTCCCTTTTGCGTAGCACTACTTAGCATCCTATCTACTCCCACCGGCATAACCCTCATAAGAAGGTAGGGTCATGCCCAATGCCAGTATCAACGAGGAAGTAACGAAGGTAGCCCGCCAAAGTGGTTACCATCTCATCATGATTCCGAAACAACACTAATAAAGTGCTATATGACATGCATAAAAAGGGTTTCATAGACATGGTCAAAGGGCTGCTTGCCTGGCTCAGCAAAGTCTTCTGGGTCTTCAAAGTCTTCTGGTCCAACTCCTTCGTCAGCAACACAATCTATCGTCGCAAAATAGTAACGAGAAAATAAGGCAATAATAAAACAGAAAAACCAAAGTGCTCAGAAAAATGTCAACTCATTTTTGTAAAATACTAGGTTGAAACCTAAGAAGGGGGAAATTCCTAGTTTTGGATTTGGTGTAGCAGAATAGGAGAAATGGATTTACAAAGGCATATTTAAATGCTTAAAATCACATTTAAATATTTATAGTGAAGAAAAGGTTGCTGGATTTGACTGAAAGTTGCACCATTAAATAGGTTGCAATATTCTAGGAATTTAGGAATTGGAATTGTTGCATTTGGACTATTATTTAATCCTGTGGAATTTTTGGAAAAAGTAACAGAAAAGAAAAAGAAAAAGGGCCCTGTTTCTGCCGGGCCAGAACAGCTGCTGGGCAGCAGGCCCAGCCAGTGGGCCGGCCCAGCCGAGCCAGCGCACAGTGCGCGCGCCCATCCACCCATTTCAAACCTAACGGGCGGGGCTCGCAGGTCAGAGAGAGAGAGAGAGAGGGGCGCGGGAACGAGGGAGAGGATGACAGGCGGGGCCCGCCTGTCATCACTAACCCGTGGACAGGGGGGTCGCGGTGCTCACCGGCGACGATGCAGGCCACGGCGAGCTCCGGCGAGTGCGGGGATGGCTTCAGGGGACTGCCGCACGTCGGTGGGTGGTGGACTTGGCCGGCTGGGGTGCCTGGTTCGCCGACGACGAGGAGCTGCGGCGGAGGAGCTTCGGGAGGCGGTGGCTTCGGCCATTTCCGGCAGCTACAGAGAGGGGAAACAACGGGGGAAAAGGTCAGGGGGCTCCTACGGTTCAACATCGAGTGAGAGTGGGGGCGGAGAGAGCCCGTACCTCTGGATCGACGGCGACCCGAGGCGGCGGAGCTCCGGTCGATCCCGAGCACAAAGGCTCTCGGGGGTTGATTGGGTGGTGCGGGCGTGCTCCTGGGGGTGTGAGAAGGAGGCGAATGCCACTGGAGCGGCCCGGGGCGGGCTTATATAGCCGCCCGATGGTCCACCGTGGACCTATGCGCCGGCGAGCTCGTTGCCGTTGCCACGGGTCACGGGGGCCTGTTTGATTGTGTCTGGGGTGTTCGTGGGGTCGACTACGCCCAGGGGAAGAAGAGAGGGAGCGGGAAAAGGTCAGAGATGCCGCGCGTGTGAGCTCGTTCATTGGAGCGCTCGGGCGGCCATGGAGCGCGTGCGAGCAGGGGCAGGAGAGAGAGAAGGAGGAGGGGGCTGACCAGTTGCCGTGTTGCGGACGTCGAGGAGCATCGGCTGGCGTGAGGGGGAGAGCCGAGGTGGCCGGAGGTGGTTGGAAGGGGGCGGCTATAGTGCGGGAGCGCACTATAGCATGCTCCAGAGCGCCCAAATGGCTGGCATGGCCATTCTTTATGCATGGTGAGCGCGTCCTTTGGTGTCTAGCAGGTCTAGGAGGGAGTAAAGAAATTGGGTGGTGCATTGGATGCCATGGATGGCCACTGGAGTGAGGAGGGAGGTGAGGAAGAGGGAGAAGTGGGCTGTCCAGAGAGAGAAAGAGGGGGGTTTCACCCCTCAATTATTGAGCTGGGGACTTGCCATTGTTACTGGAGGTGAAAGGGGTCTAGGAGGAGCTGTGGTAAAAAGCTTAGCTCAAGGAGAATAGTTTTAGTGGTCAAAATGGGGATTTTTGAAAAGTGGCAGGAGGTGTTTGATAAGGGTTTTGGCAAGAAAACGATTTCCAATTGCCATGATACTCCACAGGGTGAAATTTCACACATAATTAGGGCCTTCCACCAATTTGGAGTTTATTTGGGCAAAGTTGCCAATGCAACTTTTGTAAACCCTAGAAATTAGCAGAAATGGACTTGTGTAGATCTAGTTGAGCAAATCACTTCTCCTTGATGCACCACTTGGTGTAGTGGCCTCATTTGGTCATGTGAAGATGCTCACAAAATTTGGGGTCAAGGAGAGAAAGTTGGTAGTACAAACTTGTCCAAATATGGTTCTGGTCAGAGAGGGTTTTGGGGCATTTTGGTGGCCCAAAATGACTTTAATTGTCATGAGGCTTTGCAAGGTGATCACAATATGCATTTGTGACTTGCTGGATTTTCCTTGGATTTTTATGAAAATATTTCCTGTAGAAATATTTCAAATCCTTGAAATGGGCAGAAATGGTTTTGGGAGGTTTTGTCCAATATTTTGATCATAACCATGTGTTGAAACTCATATATATGGAAAATATATGTCCATTGAGTCTCCCTAATTTTTCTCAAATATTTTTAAAGCCTTTAAATAATTTAACCTATTTAAGACCATTTCTAGCCTTAAGAAAAATCCTTTAAATAAAATAGGAAAATAACTTTCAAAATTATATTTTTGTGGTTTCTGGGTATCCTATATCTAATAGGAGTCAAATATGTCTTTGGAAATATTTTTACTGCCCTTAATTAAGTATTTGCAGTGCAAACCTCAATCCAGGGGTTTTTGGAAAACTAATTTTTGAAAATACTTTTTGGCCAAATTAATTTTGTAAGAAAATACTATATTGCTCTATACACATGGCATGATCATTGGGCAGAAGCTTGGGACAAGGAGATGAAGTATAGAAGGTGGAGTAGCTGACTATAAAGAGCACTTGAAAAGCCACTCAGAGAAAACCAACTTCAGAATAAAAGCCAAATAATGCAAAAGTTTTTGTTGGTCCAAATTTTCATGCTTTATTAATGCAAATGACATGTTACAAAATGCAGGGTGTGACAGACCTACCCCCCTTACAAGAATCTCGTCCCCGAGATTCCTAAACTAGGCTTTAAGGAGATACGGAAACTCGGATCTAAGGTAGTCTTCACGTTCCCAGGTTGCTTCTGCTTCAGTGTGGTTGCTCCACTGGACCTTGAAGTAATTGATCGTGCGGCTTCGAGTGCATCGCTCAGCCTCATCCAAAATGCAGATGGGCCTCTCACGGTAAGTCAAATCAGGCTGAAGGTCAATGGCTTGATGATTGACGTCCTTGTAAAGATCAGGCTTGTCTGGGACTTGGAGACACTTCTGGAGTTGTGACACGTGGAATACATTGTGCACATCGGATAGTTTAGGTGGCAGTTCCAACTGGTAAGCCACTTCTCCTCGTCAGTCAGTGATCTTGAAGGGGCCGATGTATCTTGGAGCGAGCTTTCCTTTGACATGGAAGCGCTGGGTTCCCTTGAGAGGTGTGACCCGGAGATAGACATGGTCTCCAACTCGGAAGTTCATGTCTCTACGACGTGAGTCAGCATAGCTCTTCTGCCTTGACTTGGCAGTCTTCAAACGCTCTCTGACAAGCTGGACTTGCTCTTCTGCTTCACGGAGGATATCGGGCCCAAAGACTAGCCCTTCTCCGGTCTCTGACCAATTGAGGGGTGTGCGACACTTGCGTCCGTAAAACACCTCAAATGGTGCCATCTGGAGGCTGGACTGATAACTGTTGTTGTAGGAGAATTCGGCGAAAGGGAGGCAATCTTCCCACCTAGCTCCATATGCTAAGACACAGGCTCGGAGCATGTCCTCGAGTATCTGATTCACTCGTTCTGTCTGACCTCCGGTCTGTGGGTGGAAAGCAGTGCTGAAGGACAACTTGGTCCCCATGGCCTCTTGGAACTTCTTCTAGAACCTTGAGGTAAACTGGGTTCCTCGATCTGACACAATCTCCTTGGGGACACCATGAAGGCTTATGATTCTGTTGATGTAGAGGCTGGCTAGCTGGTTTCCCTTGCAAGTTGTTTTGACAGGAATGAAATGGGCTACATTGGTCAAATGGTCGACTATGACCCAGATGGAGTCATGTCCCTTATTTGACCTGGGTAATCCAGTGATGAAGTCCATTCCGACTTTATCCCATTTCCATTCGGGCACCTTGAGAGGCTGTAACAATCTAGCGGGTCGCTGATGTTCAGCTTTGACCCTTTGGCATATGTCACACTTAGCGACGAAAGTGGCTATCTCTCTCTTCATGCCATGCCACCAGAATCTTTCCTTTAGGTCTTGATACATCTTGGTTCCTCCGGGGTGGATGGAATACGGGGTGTCATGAGCTTCTTGCAAGATCAAACTCTTGAGCTCAATCTTGTTGGGTACGCAAATGCAATTCCCAAGCCACACAATTCCTTGCTCATCCTCTGAGAATCCTGGGGCCTTGCCTGCCTTGATCTTCCTCTTGATGCCTTCAATATTTTCGTGTCCCTTCTGAGCTTCCTTAATATCATCCATCAGGGTAGGCTTGACTTCAAGGTTGGCTAAGAATCCTGGTGCGACCAGTTCCAACCCGAAGCTTTCAAGTTCTGCATACAAGGCGGGTAGCCTGCCCTTAAGCATAGCATTCAAGGAACAAGCCTTTCTGCTTAATGCATCTGCTACCACATTAGCCTTTCCAGGGTGGTATTGAACACTCAGATCGTAATCCTTGATCAACTCTAGCCATCTTCTTTGCCTCATGTTCAACTCCTTTTGAGTGAAAATATACTTCAGACTTTTATGATCCGTGTATATCTCACACCGTTTCCCTAGGAGGTAATGTCGCCATGTTTTCAGGGCTTGAACTACAGCTGCCAACTCGAGGTCATGAGTAGCATAGTTCTCTTCATGAGGCCGTAGTTGCCTTGAAAGGTAAGCTACGACTCTGCCCTCTTGCATCAGAACACCTCCCAGTCCGGTTCTTGATGCATCACAGTATATCACAAACTCCTTGTGTGTATCTGGTGTGGCCAGAACTGGGGCGGTGGTCAATCTCTTCTTCAGCTCCTGGAAGCTCTCTTCACACTTCGGCGTCCATTCAAACTTCTTGTCCTTCTTCAAGAGCTGAGTCATGGGTCGGACAATGCTTGAGAATCCTTCAACGAACTTGCGGTAATATCCCGCGAGTCCGAGGAAGCTTCTGACTTCCTTCACATTGCTTGGGGATTGCCATTCAGTCACGGCTTCAATCTTAGTGGGATCGACCGACAATCCTTCTTCAGTCAAAACATGACCCAAGAATCCAACCTTATGCAGCCAAAATTCACACTTGCTGAACTTGGCATACAGTTGGTGCTCTTGAAGCTTGTCTAGGACCATCCTCAAGTGTTGTTCGTGCTCTTCTTCCGTCTTTGAGAAGACAAGAATGTCATCAATGAAGACAACGACAAACTTGTCTAAATATTCCATGAAGACCTTATTCATGAGATACATGAAGTAAGCTGGGGCATTGGTCAGTCCAAAGGACATGACCGTGCACTCATACAGGCCATATCTGGTTACAAATGCCGTCTTCGGAATATCCTGGGGTCTGATTTTCAGCTGGTAGTACCCAGATCTGAGGTCAATCTTGGAGAACACCTTGGCCCCATTGAGTTGATCAAACAGATCTTCAATCTTGGGAAGTGGATACGTGTTCTTGATTGTAACTTCATTGAGGGAGCGGTAGTCAATGCATAAGCGGATGGTACCGTCCTTCTTTGCCACAAACAGAACATGCGATCCCCAAGGGGAGGCACTAGGGCGGATAAATCCTTTCCTCAACTGCTCTTCCAGTTGCTTCTTCAACTCCGCCAACTCTTCCGATCCCATTCTATAAGGCTTCTTATAGATGGGTCCTACTCCGGGCATGAGCTCGATGATGAACTCGATGTCTCGGTCAGGAGGCATTCCCAGTAGCTCATCGGGAAAGACATCGGGGTATTCGCATACTACCGACCCTTGTTCCAATCCAACTTCTGACAGACAGTTGACTTGGGTGCCTTGAGCAGAGGAGGGGTTGGGAGCAAACTTAACTTCGACTCCTTGCTCATTGGTCACAGTGACAGTCCGGTTGGCACAATCTAGCAAGCCTTGGTGCTTGATGAGCCAATTCATTCGTAAGATCACATCCAAGCCTTGTGATCTTAAGATGACAAGGTCTGCTTGGAAGTCTACCCCATTAATGACAATCCCGACTCCCCTACATCCTATCTTGGCTCTCATCTCTGCTCCGGGGGTTTGTACCACCATAGGGTTATTCAGGGGTGTAGGGGTCATGCCACTTTTTAATGCAAACCTCTGGGTGACAAATGAATGCGTGGCTCCAGAATCAAACAAGACAGTTGCAGGTGTTGAGTTGACAAGGAACGTACCCAGCACGACGTTCGGGTCTTCCTGGGCTTCTTCTGCAGTGACATGATTCACACGACCCTTGCCGTTGTTGGGCGGGTTGCGGGGAGCTTGGTTCCTTAGTGGCATTCCACGGCCTTGCCCTAGGTTCTGCGCATTGGGGCACGGGGCGTCGGGCTTCTTGTTGGGGCAATACTTGGAGTAGTGTCCTGGCTGACCACATCCAAAGCAAGTGACTTGGTTGGGGTTGCTTCTCTTGCCGACATTGTTATTGGGGTTGTTGTAAGCTGGCCTGGGGTTGGCATACGGCTGAGGCTGATAGTTGGTGCGGGGTGCAGGAGCTCTTGGCTGCTGATAGGTTGGCTTGACCAGGGATGACTGCCACGGTCGAGGCTTCTGGTTGCTGGAGCTACCCTTGCTGATCATCTTGCGCTTACGGGTATCATCCAAAGCACGTCGCTTGTCCTCAAGCATGAGTGCCTTGTTCACCAGATCAGGAAAGGTCGGGCAGTCACACACAACAAGCGAGTACTGCAGAGTCTGGTTAAGGCCTTCCATGAAGCGCTCCTTTTTGGCAGCATCAGTGCTGACATCTTCAGCGGCATACCTTGAGAGAACACTGAACTTCTGCATGTACTCGTTGACAGTGCTACTACCTTGCTTCAGAGCTCGGAATTCATGCTTCTTGATGGCCATGATTCCGGAAGGAATGTGGGTCTTGCGGAATTCTGCCTTGAAGTCATTCCAAGTGATGTTTCGCTCAGCATGCATGGCCTTGAATCCATCCCACCAAGCTCTAGCAGTTCCCCCGAGACAGTGAGCAGCATATGCCACCTTCTCACGGTCCTCAGTGCATCCACTAGTTCCAGCAGATCCTCAATGGTGCGGACCCAGTCGTCTGCATCCAGGGGTTCAGCAGTCTCGATGAAGGTGGGTGGTGCATGCTTTTTGAACTCCACCAACGTGGAACGTCCATTGCCGTTTCCTGCCGGCTGGCGGTTGACAGCTTGAGCAATCATCTGGAGGGCTGCAGTGTTGGCTTGGTGTTCCTCTCGGAAGGCTTGGAGAAGCTGAGCCGTATCCATGCTTGGAGGTGGTGGTGGTGGTGGAGCTTGTCCTTGGGTTTGGTCCTGACTGGCTCCTTCTCCGGCTTCTTGCTGCTGGGTAGAGGTACCAGTACGAGTTACAACAGGCATCCTGTTGGAGCGGTCAAGGTCTCATGATTGGGAAAGATGGGGAAAGCAATATAGATGGGATGCCTAGTAAGGGGGTTGGTATGACACTAATTGTTTTCATGCAAGGGCCAAAAGGCCAACACATTCATTAAAATCCAAATGGGTGATGTAGTCGCTTACAAGTTCCCGTAGGAAAGCATGCATCCATCAAACACATTAAAAGCAAACGCACGCTACATGATTTCATATGAACATTACATGGACTCGACTTCGCATAGGGGGTACACGACCTATCCTACCGTAGGGTTTACTAATGGGCACATCTGAGCTACGAATGATGCCTAAGTGGTGGAATGCTCGGTCGCGCAGTCTGGCTCTTCTGGGTCTTCCTCCTCGTCATCGGTGGCCTGACTTTCCTCTTCACTTGAAGGGGTGGGGGAGTGGAGGAGCTCAACACGGCGTTGCTTTGCCGGTGGTGCGAAGAGCTTGCGGTATTCCTTTGCGCTCATGCGGTGTTGTTGTGGTGGTTCTCCATCCTTTGGGGGTCTTCCGCCTCGATAAGTGATTGCGGGCTGGCCAGAGGGAGCACCTTCCTTCTTGATCCTATCTGTCTTCTCTCGTGCTTGGCGAAGAAGTGCCTTGGTCTCATGAAGTTCCTTTCGGAGTTCCATTGATTCCGAGGCCAAGTGTTGTGCCAAACTATCGGCACAAAGGCTGAAGTAGGTCTGGAATCGGAGTGGAAGTCCTTCTTCTAATGGTGGAGCTGGTGCACTGCTCTCATCCTCACCTTCCTTCCGGTAAGGCAAGAAGCGGGTTGCCATCTCGTCTGCCATCTCGGGGAGAAGGTCTCGAAGGCGGGTGAGTGCCTTGAGGGTTGCCGTCTCGACGGCAAGAACTAGTGTTGCCATCTGGGGTCCCTCAAAGAACTAGCTTGTTGGAGAGTCATTGGCCTTCACGATCACTTCCACATGATACTCCGTCTCGGTGTCATTGATCCAGTGCTCATGGTAGGTGAAAATGGGGGCTTGGTGGAACTGGCACTTCTTGAGGCTATCCTCGAGAAGCACAGGAAATCCGGTGGTCAGGAAGCCTTCGGGTACGGCAGCCATCTACAAAGGTTGAATGGGAGAGGTCAATAAGGGAAATATATCTTGGGTTGGGTAAGCTTTAGAAAAGAAGAGAAGTTTAGATGGTCTCAAGCTAACTAACGTCCATGCTAACTAAGGCTTCCTACAGTCAGGATGGCTCTGATACCAGCTCTATGGGGACCCCGACTCATAAGTCATGATCACCGAATGCACGTGTACAGTGATCCCAGAGATCAATGCTCACTGAACACACAGAAGCTGAATAACAAGAGTCTTACATCCATACACACCGTCTTACACAGATTATGACCATTATGGTCAAGTCTTACATTGATAAAGCCTTAAGGGCTGAACATCAAATGAAACACAAGCAGCGGAAATCTTCGTCGGTAAGTAGAACCCATGCCATATGCCTTAACCCTACAGGCATTCTGACTTGGAAACGTCCTAGTTCGCATGTTCGTCTCCAAAGAATTTTTCTTCGAACTCCTGTTCTTCCATGCCTGGCCAATTAAATAACCAGTGGCAAGCCAATGAGTACTTTGAATGTACTCGCACTTTGAACCCATGTTTTGGTTCAAGGTACAACAATGCATGATAAGGTAAATTTTTGCGGAAGCTAGTTTTGAGTGCAATGGCATGTTCAACAACTTGTAAGACTTGCATCAGGAGAATTTAAGTAACCATGAGGATAGGTTACAGATATCAACATAAATGGAGAGGGCACCAACCCAACTCAATCATGTCAAGTCCTTGACTTGACCCAAGTAGTTCTTCCCATTTATCCAAACACACACACTGGTTTGTAAACATGTGGATGTAGCCCAAGAGCGGTTACCCAACTGTCCTTGACCGTGGACACGGCTATTCGAATAGTTTTACACTCTGCAGAGGTTGCACACTTTACCCACAAGATCCGGGGAACTTCCGTGTCATCCACGGCCCGCAGTACCTCAAGTACCCGGGTAAGCACCCGATCACTATCTTTCCCTAGACGACACTAACAAGGAGTCCACTTCGTTGTCCGTATCCTCACGATGTACATCATACGAGACTCACTCGAGATCGTAACATCCGAGAGGGGACACAACAGTGTATCCGGTGCCCTGTAAAAACAGTCATGGCCTCCCTACCTGGCACGAGCCCGTCCCGAGAGAGCGCACCAACAACTCTCCCGTCACTAGTATTGCGGGATCCAAACTAGTATCGACCTAGGTAATCAATAATGCCCTTTTCCCATATAAGGGTAGAGTGGTTGCGCATGTAAGGTTGTAATAACGGTCGCAACTTAAACCAATCCGTTTTTGAAAACAACACACACACTTGCCTCGGTACACCACTTCGTCATCAAGTGGCTACCCAACTCATCATCTCCCTCGGGCATAAGTGGCACCCGACGGGGTTTTCGAAAAGTCCTTTGAAAGTACTTTGCCTCCATCACCATGCATATACCCGTCCCTTTTGCGTAGCACTACTTAGCATCCTATCTACTCCCACCGGCATAACCCTCATAAGAAGGTAGGGTCATGCCCAATGCCAGTATCAACGAGGAAGTAACGAAGGCAGCCCGCCAAAGTGGTTACCATCTCATCATGATTCCAAAACAACACTAATAAAGTGCTATATGACATGCATAAAAAGGGTTTCATAGACATGGTCAAAGGGCTGCTTGCCTGGCTCAGCAAAGTCTTCTGGGTCTTCAAAGTCTTCTGGTCCAACTCCTTCGTCAGCAACGCAATCTATCGTCGCAAAATAATAACGAGAATAATAAAACAGAAAAACCAAAGTGCTCAGAAAAATGTCAACTCATTTTTGTAAAATACTAGGTTGAAACCTAAGAAGGGGGAAATTCCTAGTTTTGGATTTGGTGTAGCAGAATAGGAGAAATGGATTTACAAAGGCATATTTAAATGCTTAAAATCACATTTAAATATTTATAGTGAAGAAAAGGTTGCTCGATTTGAATGAAAGTTGCACCATTAAATAGGTTGCAATATTCTAGGAATTTAGGAATTGGAATTGTTGCATTTGGACTATTATTTAATCCTGTGGAGTTTTTGGAAATATTAACAGAAAAGAAAAAGAAAAAGGGCCCTGTTTCTGCAGGGCCAGAACAGCTGCGGGGCAGCAGGCCCAGCCAGCGGACCGGCCCAGCCGAGCCAGCGCACAGCGCGCGCGCCCGTCCACCCGTTTCAAACTTGACGGGCGGGGCTCGCAGGTCAGAGAGAGAGAGAGGGGCGCGGGAACAAGGGAGAGGATGACAGGCAGGGCCCGCCTGTCATCACTAACCCATGGACAGGGGGGTCGCGGTGCTCACCGGCGACGATGCAGGCCTCGACAAGCTCCGGCGAGTGCAGGGATGGCTTCAGGGGACTGCCGCACGTCGGTGGGTGGTGGACTTGGCCGGCGGGGGTGCCTGGTTCGCCGGCGACGAGGAGCTGCGGCGGAGGAGCTTCGAGAGGCGGTGGCTCCGACCGTTTCCAGCAGCTACAGAGAGGGGAAACAAGGGGGGAAAAAGGTCAGGGGGCTCCCGCGGTTCAAGATCGAGTGAGAGTGGGGGCGGAGAGAGCCCGTACCTCTGGATCGACGGCGACCCGAGGCGGCGGAGCTCCGGTCGATCCCGAGCACAGAGGCTCTTCGGGGTTGATTGGGTGGTGCGGGCATGCTCCTGGGGGTGTGAGAAGGAGGCGAATGCCACTGGAGCGGCCCGGGGCGGGCTTATATAGCCGCACGATGGTCCACCATGGACCTGTGCATGGCGAGCTCGTTGCCGTCGCCACGGGTCACGGGGGCCTGTTTGATTGTGTCTGGGGTGTTCGTGGGGGTCGACTACGCCCAGGGGAAGAAGAGAGGGACCAGGAAAAGGTCAGAGATGCCGCGCGTGTGAGCTCGTTCATTGGAGCGCTCGGGCGGCCATGGAGCGCGTGCGAGCAGGGGCAGGAGAGAGAGAAGGAGGAGGGGGCCGACCAGTTGCCGTGTTGCGGACGTCGAGGAGCATCGACTGGCGTGAGGGGGAGAGCCGAGGTGGCCGGAGGTGGTTGGAAGGGGGCGGCTACAGTGCGGGAGCGCACTGTAGCGCGCTCCAGAGCGCCCAAATGGCTGGCATGGCCATTCTTTATGCATGGTGAGCGCGTCCTTTGGTGTCTAGCAGGTCTAGGAGGGAGTAAAGAAATGGGGTGGTGCATTGGATGCCATGGATGGCCACTGGAGTGAGGAGGGAGGTGAGGAAGAGGGAGAAGTGGGCTGTCCAGAGAGAGAAAGAGGGGGGTTTCACCCCTTAATTATTGAGCTGGGGACTTGCCATTGTTACTGGAGGTGAAAGGGGTCTAGGAGGAGCTGTGGTAAAAAGCTTAGCTCAAGGAGAATAGTTTTAGTGGTTAAAATGGGGATTTTTGAAAAGTGGCAGAAGGTGTTTGATAAGGGTTTTGGCAATAAAACGATTTCCAATTGCCATGATACTCCACAGGGTGAAATGTCACACATAATTAGGGCCTTCCACCAATTTGGAGTTTATTTGGGCAAAGTTGCCAATGCAACTTTTGTAAACCCTAGAAATTAGCAGAAATGGACTTGTGTAGATCTAGTTGAGCAAATCACTTCTCCTTGATGCACCACTTGGTGTAGTGGCCTCATTTGGTCATGTGAACATGCTCACAAAAGTTGGGGTAAAGGAGAGAAAGTTGGTAGTACAAACTTGTCCAAATATGGTTCTGGTCAGAGAGGGTTTTGGGGCATTTTGGTGGCCCAAAATGACTTTAATTGTCATGAGGCTTTGCAAGGTGATCACAATATGCATTTGGGACTTGCTGGATTTTCCTAGGATTTTTATGAAAATATTTCCTGTAGAAATATTTCAAATCCTTGAAATGGGCAGAAATGGTTTTGGTAGGTTTTGTCCAATATTTTGATCATAACCATGTGTTGAAACTCATATATATGGAAAATATATGTCCATTGAGTCTCCCTAATTTTTCTCAAATATTGTTTAAGCCTTTAAATAATTTTAACCTATTTAAGACCATTTCTGGCCTTAAGAAAAATCCTTTAAATAAAATAGGAAAATAACTTTCAAAATTATATTTTTGTTGTTTTTGGGTATCCTATATCTAATAGGAGTAAAATATGTCTTTGGAAATATTTTTACTGCCCTTAATTAAGTATTTGCAGTGCAAACCTCAATCCAGGGGTTTTTGGAAAACTAATTTTTGAAAATACTTTTTGGCCAAATTATTTTTGTAAGAAAATACTATATTGCTCTATACACATGGCATGATCATTGGGCAGAAGTTTGGGACAAGGAGATGAAGTATAGAAGGTGGAGTAGCTGACTATAAAGAGCACTTGAAAAACCACTCAGAGAAAACCAACTTCAGAATAAAAGCCAAATAATGCAAAAGTTTTTGTTGGTCCAAATTTTCATGCTTTATTAATGCAAATGACATGTTACAAAATGCAGGGTGTGACAGCCATAGATTTCGGCTTTTCCTGTCCAAGGTGCCGGGCAAGCTACTCGTCACGGATGTTATGCTTGAAGGCTGCTAGGGCCACTGCGTCTGGACAGTCGACGATTTGATTTTTCTTGGTTAGGAACCGTGTCCAGAATTGTCTGGCAGATTCTTCTGGCTGCTGAATTATGTGGCTCGGCGTCTGGTGGTCGCACATAGGTGCCCTGGAAATTGTCGAGGAATGCGGCTTCCAGGTCCTCCCAACAACCAATTGATTCTGCTGGCAAGCTGTTAAGCCAATGCCGAGCTGGTCCTTTAAGCTTGAGTGGGAGGTATTTGATGGCGTGTAGATCATCGCCACGGGCCGTGTGGATATGAAGGAGATAGTCCTCGATCCATACCACATGATCTGTTGTGCCCTCGTATGATTCAATGTTTACGGGTTTGAAACCCTCTGGGATTTTATGATCCATTACTTCATCTGTGAAGCATAGTGGGTGTGCGGCACCTTTGTACTGGGCTATATCACGATGTAGCTCCAATGAGCTTTGTCTGCTGTGTTCGGGCCGACCAGATTTACTGTATCCGGCGTGACGGTTATCGTCTCGTGTCGTGGGGCGCCCACGCGATCCGTAGATCGATCTTGTTTGCCTTACCTTGTCCTCCAACATATCTCGCAGGTCTAGCGCATTTCCCCGTGCCTTGGTATTTTTTGAGCGATGCCGGGGTGCAGCTTGAGTGGAGGGCCGAGAGGCCTCTCTGTCGCGGCCGCGAGGTGGCCGGTCAGCCGCATCATGCGCTGGTGATGTAGGTTTAGGTGCTTCCTCCTCTAATCGGGGTAGCATCCTGCGCTTTGGGTAGCTCTTGGAGGGGCGTTCGAGTTCGTACTCCTCGGCCGCAAGGACTTCAGTCCATCTGTCGGCTAGCAAGTCTTGATCAGCTCTAAGCTGTTGCTGTTTTTTCTTAAGGCTACTCGCCATGGCCATAAGCCTGCGCTTAAAGCACTCTTGTTCGACGGGATCCTCAGGCACGACAAATTTGTCGTCGCCGAGGCTTGCCTCGGCTTCAGAGGGAGGCATGTAATTATCAGCCTCTTCCTCTCTGTCTGCCGCTCTCTTAGGGGGGCTGGCTTCTCCATCCTCCTGCGCTGAATCTTGATGGAGGGAGTTGTCTTCGGCACTGTCCGGGGTGTTATTATCTCCCGCGCCGGTATCACCGTTTTTGCTTTGGCGGGACTTAGAGCGGTGCCGCTGACGCCGACGCTTAGGTTGCTTCTTGGAGGGGTCATCCCCCGCTGTTCCATCGCCATTGCCTTCTTTGGGTGTATCCACCATATATATGTCATAGACGAGGTGGCTTTCCAGTGCCCTATAGGCGCTGGTTCCTTTTCGTCTCCTACATCGTCGTCCATACCTTCGATGTCTTCGGAGTCGAAGTCTACCATGTCGGTTAAATCATCGAAAGTGGCTACGAAGTGGGTGGTGGGTGGGCGTCGAATTTCTTCGTCGTCCGCATCCCAATCCCGCCGGTCATAATCCGGCCAGGACTCTCCTGACAAAGAGAGAGACCTTAGTGAATTCAGAATGTCGCCGAAGGGCGAGTGCTGAAAGATATCCGCGGCGGTGAATTCCATGATCGGCGCCCAATCAGATTCGATTGGCAGGGGCGCGGAGGGTTCGGAGTCCGGAGAAGAGTCCGACACTTTGGAGTCACGGGCTTCGCAGAGGATAAGGCTGGTGTTCGGCTCGACCGCCGTTGATACTGCAGCCCCTGCGGCGGGGTCTAGCCACCCGTCCTTGATCGACGCAGTTGGCTCCGAGCTAAGGGTCGGAGCGGATGCGGGTGCAGCCTCCAGGTGTCAGGACCCCGATTCCAAGTCACATTGACCCAGCCGGTAACACCTCATATCACTTTGCGGCCTCACGCACGGTAACCCCACGGGTGTCGCCTTACCATGGCCCGGGACCGTTTGTGCCTTTTCGCTCACATATATGATAGTGTCGCTAGCATCCATATGATAGAGAACTCGGGCCGACATGGCTAGTCGTGAACCCAAAGCGGCCCTAACCCATGGGGACAGGCATACATGAATCACATCGAGCATGTCGGTCATCAACGTGTGAATCCGGGCTGTAGCACTGGGCTAACAGGACTCCGGTTACCCAGGCTGTAGCAGGCTAGGCAGGGCTCCGGATGTCACCGCGTGACATTTCCCCGAAGGGACAGACATAGGAACGAAGTGAATCACATGCCGGCCAGTCAAGTGTCCAGAGCAGTAGTGCTGGGCTAGCAGGACTCCGGTGAACCGGGCTGTAGCGGACTACTATCGCTCAGGAAGCACTAGACTACATTTCCCCATATGAGAGGCTGCCAAGGACAAACAACTAGATTGTCGAATCCCAGTCATACCAAGCTTTTCAATCATACACACAATATGCCCGATATGAGTACATACAACATGGCATCACAACAAAACTCTACAACTCAAGTACTTTATTTAAAAGGCTCCGAGGAGCCATACATAACATGCTCATATAGATAGGGGTCACATGACCCGACACTCAAGTCATACAAACATACAAGCACATGCAGAAGCAAACTAGTCTGAGTACACACACTAGAAAGAAAGAAGGCTTGACGAAGCCTGTCTATCTACATCGACCCTTCAGAAGTCTTGGATCACCACCTGGGTGGCTAGTCACTCATCAACGTCGAGGTCTACATAGAACCCATCAGAGGGGGCGGTGTTGTCATCTGAAAACATTAATTAAAGCAACATGAGTACGGAGGTACTCAGCAAGTCTTACAACAGAATCCTACTATACATGCACATTCTCAAGAAGGTAGTGGAGTTATTGTAGCAAGCCAGCTTTGACTCCTGGCTAAGCTATCCTACGATAGACACAACTTGTAAAACATTTGTCGCACACGAGTCCACTAATCACCAACACAATACTCCACCGTGGATCCTCTCTCATCAACCTACGAGAGGGCCATCCGCGGTACTCACACTTATCTTGAGGTTTTTAGTAGTATCCATTTACTTGTCTATGAATTGTATAGGTGACCAAGTAGTCCTTTACTGCGGACGTGGCTATTTGAATAGTTTTATACCCTGCAGGGGTGTACTTCTTCACACACGCTCTCACCACTTATCGCCGCTACACAACGTGTACTGGGCAACCTTCAAGCGGAAGCCCAGCGAGGGTGTCGGCCACGACCTGACTAAACACACGAGTCCCTAGTCTAGGTTTATCGCCTATTCGGGTTCCATCCGCAGGGAGTCCGGCCGAGGTTTCCACTAACGGCCCCGAACGATGTGTGCAGGGTTCCCGAGACACCAAACAGGCGAATCGGTACACCGGGCCACGTGCCTACCGCAACACAGCCCACCCCTATGGTTAGCGCTGCGTGCGGCCCCCAGCATACTACAAACACCAGAAACTACTTGCAACTCCCGGACAGGGGACAAGAGTGGTTAATAAGTCGAGAGGGTCCATTGGTTTTGGGCCCAATGCGTGGTAGTAGCTGACTCTTAAATCACACACACAGATCTCAGTTCTTAAGGACGGCCTCAATGAAACAACCCACCATGTACTCCTACATGGCCTCCCATCGATTCCTTTACCAAATCGTATTCAACACTTCACTCTCATTACCGACACAACCTTTCACTCTAGTTCATCATCCCGATGAGCCAGACCTGACACAACTCTAAGCATAGCAAGCATAGCATGGTAGGAACACAAATATGGCTCAATCAACTCCTACACATGCTAGTGGGTTTCATCTAGTTACTGTGGCAATGACAGGTCATGCAAAGGAAGTGGATTCAACTACCGCAACACACAGCAGTTTGAATCGCGTTGTCTTAATGCAGTAAACAAGAGTAGAAGCGAGAACATGGGTTTGTATCGGAATGATCAATGGTTTGCTTGCCTGATGTAGTGGTAGTAGGATACTGCCCTTCAGACAGATATTCGGGGTTATCCTCGGAGGCAAAACCTACCACGAAAGACATACCGAACATAATCAACACATGACGATATGCAACAATATGATGCATGCTATGACATGGCAACATGAACGTTTCTTGGCGTAATGCAAGCTAAAACAGAAAGGAATGAACTCATTTGAATCAAAGATTCAAATGTTAGTTCATTTAACATAGCCATATTAGTGCATCATATTATATTTCTTAAACAGCAAGGTTAACTTGTTCTATCATGCATGAAACTAGTACCAGTGGATATATTGAATTTTTCTGATCAAAATTCATATATAAATCTTTGCATTTGGAGTTACAGACTAATTTCTATGAAATTTTGAAGTTTGCAACAATTTCTGGAATTTCCTGTATAAAAATAAACCCAAAAATTAGTTATTGTGTCAGCAGTGCGTCAGGGTGACGTCAGTGGTCAAAGGGGACGTCCAGGTCAACCTGACCAGTGGGTCCCGCGTGTCAGCAGTTAATTAAACTAACTAAATTTAGTTAAAACTAATTTGGTTTAGTTAGCAGAGGAGGGCCCACTTGTCATAGACTCAGGTGAGTCAACTTGGGCCCACCCAGTCAAGGTCAATGGGTCAAACCCGCCGGCGTTTAGCTGCCGGTGAGGCCAGACGCGGCGGTGAAAGTGCATTAGCACGTTCCGACGACCAAATGGACGGCGGAGACCATCTACGGGCAGCTGGGAGCAAGCCGCGGTGTTTGGTGGTGGTGGTTGAGCTCGGGGTGGCCGGGAACGTGGCCGGCGACAAGCTAGGCGGTCGCCAGAGTCGGGTGAAGACGAACCCGAGGCCATAGGGCACGACGAGGTGCGTGGAGTGGTGCTACGGGTTCCTGTGGGTGCGGTGAGGGCGTTGGACAAGGTGGTGTGGCCAGTGGTTGGCCGGAGACACGTCGGTGACGAGCTCGGCGGTGGCGCGTGTGGTGATGCTTCGTGCAATAGCTACGGTGCACGAGAGGGCAAACGAAGAGGATGGGCAGGTAGCTGAGCTCACGGCTGTCACGCAGAAACGGATGGCGCGGTCGGGGACGAGATGATGCGGCGGCGACGTCGAAGGGGATCTCCGATGGTGGTTGACGAAGACGGGGTCGGTGAAGACGCTCGGGGGCTTCCGGCGGGGCGTGGTTCGGTGGGACGGTCGAGGAGGGAGTGGCGGAGCTTCAGGACACGGTGGAGCAGCACGGGGACGACGAAGGGCGCGACTACGTCAGCGGTGCGGCGGCAGGTGCGTCGGCCATGGTGCGGGAGAGCGAGGGAGAGAGGTAGGGGGACGAATGAGGTGACCACGGGGTCGGGGCGGCGACGTGGAGCCTGACCAGCGTCCAGGCGCGCGAAGCGGCAAGCTGCTGGCGCCGTGGCGATCTCGCGCTCGATGGGCGTCAGCTCTCTGCCTGCCTGGCGGGGACGAAGCAGCTGGCTAGCATGGGCCAGCACAGCGTTGGGCCGCCAGGTGGGCCGGCTGATGGGATGCGGCCAGGTAAGCCTCTGCCTTTATTTTCATTTTTGTTTTCTAATTTTCTGTAGGTTTGTGGCTTTACTAGAAATAGTCAGGCACTTACAAAAATCCTCGAATTAATCATAGGCTTAGTTTAGAATATTTCCAACAGCCTACACTTATTTCCAGAATTATTTGAGCATTTAAAATATTTACTAGCATTTAAATGCCCAAGTGCAAATTACATATGATTTAATTCAATGACCTACTATTGACCTAGAAAATTGTGCACCAATTTTGCCAGAGGTTCTAACCCAAGACAAAGAGGGTGAACTTTTTAGAAGGGCATTTTAGGTTGATTGAAAATATTTTTAGTAAACCCTAGTTGATTCCAGGGGGGGGTCTGTCTTCCCCAATTCAAGTTTCTGATGAAAGATAGACATGATGCAACACTCTAATGCATGGACTAGCTAGGATGTGACAACTCACCCCCACTCAAAAGAATCTCGTCCCGAGATTTAGGATCTGTCAGGAAGAAGGTGGGATACTCAAATCGAAGACGGTCCTCCCTTTCCCAAGTAGCTTCTTGCTCGGAATGGTGTGACCATTGAACCTTGAGGAACTTGATATTCTGGCGTCGAGTGGTACGCTCGGCTTGATCAAGGATACAAACGGGATAATCTCGATATGTGAGGTTATCCTGGAGATCAAGCGTTTCGTGGTCCACTCCACGGATAGGATCTGAGAAGCAACGCCTGAGTTGAGAAACGTGGAAGACATCATGAACCTTGGAAAGATGCGGAGGTAGTTCCAACTGGTAGGCAACTTCCCCTTGTTTGGCCAAAATGCGAAAGGGTCCAATGTAACGCGGAGCCAATTTGCCTTTGATACCGAATCGATGGGTTCCCTTTAAAGGTGTAACCTGAAGGTAAGCCTTCTCGCCAACTTCATAAGACATAAGCATATGCTTGTGGTCATATTGGCTCTTTTGACGAGATTGGGCTGTTTTCAATTTCTCACGAATAATGCGAACCTGCTCTTCTGCTTCCTGGATCATATCCGGGCCAAAGAGTTGTCTTTCCCTGGTTTCTAACCAGTTAAGAGGCGTTCAACATTTTCGTCCATAGAGAACTTCAAAAGGAGCTTTGCCCAAGCTATCTTGATAACTATTGTTATAAGCGAACTCGGCAAATGGAAGGCACTTTTCCCAATTCATACCAAAAGCGATGACAGAAGCTCGAAGCATATCCTCCAGAATTTGATTGACTCGTTCTACTTGACCACTTGATTGAGGATGGAAGGCGGTGCTAAAGGAGAGACGAGTCCCCATAGCATTTTGGAAACTCTCCCAAAATCGAGAGGTGAAAAGACTTCCACGGTCTGAGTTAATCTCCAATGGAACACCATGAAGAGACACTATTCGGGAGATGTACAAGTCAGCTAGCTGACTAGCAGTTATACTCTCACGAACGGGTAGGAAGTGGGCTACTTTGGAAAGTCGATCGACAACGACGAAGATAGCATTATTCCCTTTCTTAGTCCTGGGAAACCCGGTAATGAAATCCATACCGATTTTATCCCATTTCCATTCAGGAATTGCCAAAGGTTGAAGGGTGGCAGCAGGCCATTGATGCTCTGCTTTAACACGACGACAGACGTCGCAGTTAGCAATGTATTGAGGAATTTCTCTATTCATCCTAGTCCACCAAAACCTCTGGCGTAGGTCTTGATACATTTTAGTACTACCGGGATGAATGGTGAGAGGGGATTCATGAGCTTCCTTAAGGATCAATCGCCTCAGGTTGCATACCTTGGGAACCACTAGACGGTCTCCAAAGAACATGACACCTTGATCATCAATGGAGAAACAACCTGCGACTCCTTTCTTGATGTTTCTCTTGATACGGGAGATTCCTGGATCTACCTTCTATGCCTTGATGATCTGATCCGTAAGGGTAGGTTTCGCCACCAGGGTGGAAAGGAATCCTCGAGGAACAATGTGAAGATTAATCTTACGAAATTCCTCGTGGAGAAGTGGTTGACTTTGTTGTAACATCAGGTTGTTACAATAGGATTTACGACTTAGTGCATCAGCCATGACATTGGCTTTGCCTGGGGTGTAAGTTATTCCTAAGTCGTAATCCGTAATTAACTCGACCCAACGTCTTTGCCTGAGGTTCAAATCCGGTTGGGTGAAGATGTATTTCAGACTTTGGTGATCAGTGTAAATTTCGCAATGATTACCAAGAAGGTAATGTCGCCAGGTTTTGAGTGCATGGACTACAACTGCAAGCTCTAGATCATGTGTGGGATAGTTATCCTCATGTGGACGCAACTTTCGAGAAGCGTAGGCAATCACATGACGATCTTGCATGAGGATGCAACCTAGTCCTTGTCACGAGGCGTCGCAATAGATAACAAAGTCCTTAGAAAATCTGGTGGTACAAGTACGGGAGCAGATGTCAGGCGTCTTTTTAGTTCCTGAAAGCTGAACTCACACTGTGGGGTCCACTCGAACTTTTTATCTTTCTTGAGGAGTTTAGTTAGAGGCTTAGCAACGTTGGAGAAATTCTCGATGAAGCGGTGGCAATAGCTTGCTAAACCAAGAAAACTCCGAACTTGCTTGACCGTTTCAGGTGGAGTCCAGTCAAGGACGGCTTGAACTCGCTCGGGATTGACAGCAGTGCCCTTACCAGAGATTACATGGCCCAGATAGGTCACTTCTGGCAACCGGAATTCGCACTTAGAGAATTTGGCATAAAGGCGATGCTCTCGAAGTTTCATCAATACTAGCCTTAGATGTTCGGCATGTTCTTCCTCATTCTTAGAGTAGATGAGTATATCATCGAGGTACACCACGACGAATTTATCCAAATACTCCATGAAGATCGAGTTCATTAACTGGGAAAAGGTGGCTGGAGCATTGGTTAAACCGAAAGACATGACGGTGTACTCATATTGGCCATAGCGAGTAACAAAGACCGTTTTAGGAATGTCCCCGTTCTTGATTTTGATTTGATGGTAGCCCAACCTCAAATCCATCTTGGAAAAGATTGAGGATCCAGCGAGCTGATCATACAGGTCGTTGATCCTGGGGAGCAGATACTTGTTCTTGATGGTGACCAAATTGACAGGTTGGTAATCTACAACCATCCGATCCGTTCCATCCTTCTTCTTGACGAAGAGGACGGGGCAAGCCCATGGAGAAGAACTAGGACAGATGAAACCCTTTTGCAAGGACTCATCGAGTTGTTTCTTAAGCTCAGCTAGTTCTAGGGTTGCCATCTTATAAGGTCTTCTAGAGATTGGGACGGTTCCTAGAACAAGGTCTATTACGAACTCGACATCTCTGTCAGGTGGAACACCTGGCAGTTCCTCTGGAAAAACATCCGGGAAGTCACGGACTACCGGAATATCTTCAAGGTCTGGAAGGGGGTTGGCATTTAAGGAGTAGAGCTGACGCTTAGACACTCGGGTCATAACATTGACTGTCTTGCCCGATGGATGGGTGAGTTGAAAAATTCTAGTAGAGCAATCAATCTTGCGTAATGGGCTGACATCCAGTCCATACCCAAGATGATGTTTATGTCTAAGGACTTGAGAGCTATTAGTGATGCAAGGAAGACCAATCTGTCGACAAGAATTTCATTTCCATGACTTATTCTAGAGGTTTGCCATCTAGAACCAGGAGTCTAAATTTCCATGGAGGTGGGCATGTCACTAAATGTGGTGTTGTGCAATCGAGCATAGCTCTCAGAAATAAATGAATGAGATGCTCCAGTATCAAAGAGAACATTTGCCGGATGGCAATTAACAGGGAGCGTACCGAGAACAACATTGGGATCCTCATGAGTCTCCTTAGCTGAAACGTAGTTGACATGGCCACGAGTAGTGGTGGCTGGCTTGGCGTAGAGCACCTTTCCTGTTGGCTTGCCATGGCCAACAGACTTTCCGAACTGGTTGGGGTTGTTTTGGGGACACTCACGGATGTAGTGACCCGTCTCCCCACACTTGAAACAAGTTATCACATTGGGGCGTGGAGCAGCATTAGCAGCGGGGCCACCATAGGTCTTGGGCGGTGCATACTGCTGGTTGGGGCGAGGCGCCTCAAAGGATGGCCTCGGAGTGAACCTGGGTGGCAGAGCAGTGTTTGGAATCTAGACCCGGCACTTCTGAAATCCAGAGACGGATGAAGATCCAAAGTCACGGGAGTGCTTGCGTGAAGCTTCAAAGTCAGTTTGACCTGTCTCAGCACTGATGGGCTTGTTGACTAACTTCTGAAAGGAGGTGCACTCATGCAGACGAAGATCACGGCGAAGCTCGAGGCTAAGTCCCATGCGAAACCTTGCCTGCTTCTTAGCATCGGTGGATACCTCTTCGGGAGCATAACGTGCTAGATTTCCGAACTCACGACTGTATGCATCCACAGTCAGTCTACCCTGGGTGAAGTTGCAGGACTCTTCCCTCTTATGGTCCATGAGACCTTCCGGGATGTGATGCTCACGGAAAGCCGCACTAAATTCAGCCCAGGTAGTGATTTGGCCGACCGGGCGCATAGCCTCAAAGTTCTCCCACCAAAGGCTAGCAGGGCCTTCAAGGTGATAGGCGGCAAAGATAACCTTATCAGCTTCGGCTACGTTGGTAGAACGTTGCTTGTGGGTGATGCTGCGAAGCCAGTCATCCGCATCGAGAGGCTCGACGGAATGATTAAACTTCGGTGGATACAGCTTGACAAAGTCATTAATTGACACCAGGTCGTTCCTTGGATGGCGTGCAGTATTTTGCTCAATCCGCTCCAGCAAGCGATTGGTCTCACGCTTGTTTCGTTCTGCCTCCAGCATAACTTCGACCAGAGAAGGCGGTTGAGGCAGATTTTCATTCCTAGCTGCGCTGCCTTCACCCTGCTCCGGGGCAGCCGGGTTGTTGCGGGTGTTGACCATCCTAGGAAAACAAAACAACGGTTTAGACAAGGATGGCAATATCTGGGCAAGGAAGTGCGGAATGTAATGGATAGCACGGAATGCAGAGATGTTCATCCGTATGTCATGGTAATATAGAAACTACCATATATATACCAACGGTCATACACACCATACATAGTTTAGTACAAGCCCAGGCTAAAGTACAACTATGATGAAAGACGTTACATCTCATCGGAGGCATTCCAAGCTCATATACATTATTTTTCTACACCTTTGGAATTGATACACACTGAGTCATATTCCACAAGTCACGCAGGACAGTGGAAATACAACTATTACAATACTAGTGATACTACTACTAACTCAGACAGCTCCGTAGTAGTCCTCATAGAAGTCACTTCCATAGCCTGGAAGTTCAACGTGACCATCCGGGAACAGACGGTCCCGAGGAGCTTGTGGACCAAAGGGGCTAGGGTGAGGTCTTGGACCAACAAATGGTGGCCTGCGGGGACCACGGAGTGGGGTGATGCCTCCCACATCATGCCAATCCACCATGTCTGGCAGAGCAGATCTCACAGGATACATATCCCTCGTATCCATACATCCAGCTTGCACAACCGGTGCAAACCGAGTCAAAGTAGCCCAATGATCAGCACGGGTGTTGAAAAGCTCCAGTCTCAAGGCCCGATTCTCTCGGTCCTTATCCTCGAGCACCTCGGCAGTGGTGCGAGTTAGTGAGTCCTCATGTGTGGAATCAGCATAGATAGCCTGGAGATACCCTTGCGCTTCAGGGAGCGAAGCTGGCATATAACGGAAATCGGTGTTCTGAAGCAAGCCAGTCCTGACTCGCATGATGGTCATCATGGAATAGGCAGCATCCTGCACAACCATCTCAACAGTGACCCCGAGTCCATAAGAACAGTGGAGGGGCTCGGTAGATTCAGGATAAGAAGGAAATATCCTGACAGTGCAGAAATATTGGCTTTGATTAAAGTCTCAAAATTGCTCTTGGACAGTGTATTCGGGATACCATCGGTAACCCGTCTCGATCATAATCCGGACTGACATAGTCGTATGACCGGGCACATCGAGGCACCGGGTCAGGCGAACCACTTGGTTTTGAGCACGAGTGGCCATCTGAAAGCATAACCACAAGGCAAAGGCATTAGAATTTCTAGGGAAAATTGGACAGCATAACAGCTGTAAATGCTCAGAGACGGAGTTGAGACATCCACAACAGTTTGCAAAAATCACTCAACAACATCATATCAAGGTTCTGGTTCAACTGGCAACATACTAAAATTAGTAGAAACTGAACTGAGGCTGGTAACCAATAATCCTATAAGTTACTACGGATTAGTAACACGTGAACCTGATAGAGATAAGAGAGCCTAGTCCTTAACCCACGTAGAATGAGAAGACAATGACACAGATCAGAGGTCATAAGGTAAATAAGTAAAAAGAGCCTTACGTTCCCTCCCACAATCAATTCCCCTACATATAACTAAAGCATTTGTAGACTCAACATCGACCAGTTTGGCTTAGCGAACCTACAGGCAGTCCGGCTCTGATGCCAACGCTGTCAGGACCCCGATTCCAAGTCACATCGACCCAACCGGTAACACCTCATATCACTTTGCGGCCTCACGCACGGTAACCCCACGGGTGTCGCCTTACCATGGCCCGGGACCGTTTGTGCCTTTTGGCTCACATATATGATAGTGTCGCTGGCATCCATATGATAGAGAACCCGGGCCGACATGGCTAGTCGTGAACCCAAAGCGGCACTAACCCATGGGGACAGGCATACATGAATCACATCGAGCATGTCGGTCATCAACATGTGAATCCGGGCTGTAGCACTGGGCTAACAGGACTCCGGTTACCCGGGCTGTAGCAGGCTAGGCAGGACTCCGGATGTCACCGCGTGACATTTCCCCGAAGGGACAGACATAGGAATGAAGTGAATCACATGCAGGCCAGTCAAGTGTCCAGAGCAGTAGTGCTGGGCTAGCAGGACTCCGGTGAACCGGGCTATAGCGGACTACTATCGCTCAGGAGGCACTAGACTACATTTCCCCATATAAGAGGCTGCCAAGGATAAACAACTAGATTGTCAGATCCCACTCATACCAAGCTTTTCAATCATACACACAATATGCCCGATATGAGTAATTACAACATGGCATCACAACAAAACTCTACAACTCAAGTACTTTATTTAAAAGGCTCCGAGGAGCCATACATAACATGCTCATACAGATAGGGGTCACATGACCCGACACTCAAGTCATACAAACATACAAGCACATGCGGAAGCAAACTAGTATGAGTACAAACACTAGAAAGAAAGAAGGCTTGACGAAGCCTGTCTAACTACATCGACCCTTCACAAGTCTTGGATCACCACCTGGGTGGCTAGTCACTCGTCAACATCGAGGTCTACATAGAACCCATCGGAGGGGTGTGACACCCAAGTTTTATTTGGTTTTTTTAAATTTATTTGACTTGAGGGGAGTGATTTAATTTTTTTTCAAGAGAACTCTCCCTCTCATATCATATCCTTATGGCAAAAGTTTTAATTGGATTCACCCAAGGTCTGCCTTTGGCCTTGGGAGTCCTTTCTCTTCATTTGGGCTTAAGACAAAATGTTTTTCATTTGAGAAAAATAGCCTTTGAAAATCTTTTTGAGTATGCACTATGGATTTTGAAAAAAAAATCTTTTGCCACTTGCAACTATCCCTTCTTGCCATGGCATTGGTGCAAATACTCTCTCCTAACCTTTCCCTCACCTTTGGATCAAGATTTGCATCAAATCCAGCAAGTTGAACCTCCCCATGTGATCATTTCCATTCAAAATTCTATTCAAATAGATTTCTGTCTTCTCTTATAGCACTTGGAGTTTTTCAAAGGAACTCCTTCTTCTGTTTTGATTTTTGCCACCAAACCTTTTTCCCCTCCTAGTCCTTTGTACCATCAACCTAGAACTATGAAGATCCACTGGTCTCCAGTTCAAATTTTTCAAATTACATCTGCTGCAAGTTTGGACCAGAATTGCCAAATCTGGTGAAATTCATTCAAAACCTTCTCCAAAAATTCCAAGTAAATTCATGCAGCCTCTGGGTGCATTGAGTGGTCATCTCACCAAGTTACAGCTCCAGAAAAAATTATCTCATGGCAAAAACCTACTGTCGAACACCTGCAATGCATGGTCACTGTCAAGTTTCAGAAATTCAGAGTTTTAGTTCAGTGCTTGCTGTCGTTTTCTTCAGAGCTGGGCATCGATCTCGCCAGTGCCCTCGCGTCGCCTTGCTCCTCGTCCCCGCCCTCTTGTTCCTGCACCGCACGAGCGCCTGGCACCTTGCGGGCGTCGGCGACGAGCAGTGGAAGGTGCGCCGCCACGTGACCGACGCCGGCGGCGGCTTTACGGGCGCCAGCGGGAGACACGGCGCCGACGACGCCACCAAGCGCCGCCCAAGCCACCGGAGCCCGCCGCGTGGCCTTCCACTCCCCCGAACACGCTGTCGCCCTTGTCGTGAACCGCAGGGTGCGGAGCGCGCTCTCTGCCGCCGTTGAGCCCGTGCGGTCACCTCACCGTGGACAGACGCCATTACGCCGGGGCCAGCTCCGTTTAGTAGCGGAACGAATCCAGTAACCTCCACTGATGTTGCCCGACCGCTCAAACCACCCTCCAATCCACTGCTCCGCCGTAATCGCTCGCCGGAGATTCCCGTCGATCTGCCTATAAATAAAGGCCCCGAGCTTCAACTCGAGCACCCACTAGCCCTGCACTCCCCCTAGAGCATGCCAGGCCTCTGGAAGAGCCCCGAGGAGGTCTCCTTCCTCGACTCCGGCCGCCACGACCCGCCACGGGATCCAGCCCGATTCGCCCCCGTGTGTGCTCCTCCGCCTCCATTCTCCTGCCAGTAGCTTCACCATGCATCCCTCGTTCTGACCCGCACTTCAATTTGAAGCTTGCAGCCCTCCACCGGAGTTCCCCATCCTCACCCGAACCGCCGTCCGCCGGAGATAGTGTCGCCGTCGACATGGTGCTCCCCGTTGGACGAGTCCACCACCCACCGACGCGGAAGAAGACACTGAAGCTCTTGGTACCCTCCGTTTCTCCTAATTCACCGTAGTTCGACGCTGGCGTCCACCGCCGTCTTCGGGCGCCGGCGAGCCTTTTCAAACCTGACATGCGGACCCCGCGTGTCAGCCTCTGTTCTTTTATTCGCGAACCGTTTTCTGTTGGCGCCTTCGGGCAAAATACGCTTCCTCTCTTGCGCTTGCGCATTTCCAAACGAACCGTTTTCTGTTTTCTCAGTTAGAACCCTGGGAAGTTTCTGTTTCATTACAGATGAGTCCCTGGATAAAAACCTTCATAACTTTTTAACAGAAGCACATTTTTGAGTGATTCTTTTTCTGTTCTCTTCAAAATTTTGTCTAGTTCTTTATCAGATTTATTTGAAAATTATTTGCAATACTTTTTCTGCACCTCTCGGTATTCACGTTAGCGCGTATGTTTTCTCTCTACCGTAGATACCAAAGGAGGTGACAGGGCCGCGAACTTCACCGAGCTAGGCTCCGACTACTCTAAACCAGGCAAGCATGTTCAAACTTTTGATATGATGAGTGTCTTGGCATGTTTGCATGTAGATAGTTTCCTGGCATGTGTGAAGCATACCGATGAACCGTTCATTATGCATTGTTGAGGCAAGTAAGCCCGATGATTTCACACGTCATTGGACGTAAGTATGCAAGGCCATGTGTTGGCATGAAGATGGGTAAGATGGCAGTGTTGTAGCATGCCAGTCTTAGGCCATGCAAGTTATCTTCAGTACCAACCCACATCGGTTGGGTTCAAATCCTTTTCCTTTCCCTGTACTACCACATGTTTCCCGAAAGGGATATGGTTTAGTAAGACGCAAACCGCTTTCTGGGTACACACCAAAAAGGAGAGGCCGGGATGATGGTTCCATGGCCTTGGATTAAAGCCAGGCATCCGGTCAGGGGGCATGGGTGTTTCCGGTTGGGACCGAGAGGGGGGCACCCCTTAGAGCGCGCGTATATAAATTTGATCCCCTGCTATTCGAGATTGTGATCTCCCCGTCTCAATAGTTTTTATTGGACGATGTTGAGGGTGATTCCTGGCATCGAAGAGTTGGATGGGTGTGCACTGGTTAGCTGTGTTTCCTTCTGAAATACCGTAACGGAACTAGTCCTAGTGACTACGGAAATCCGTCGACTGTGGGAATTTTTTGTACAAACTCTGCAGAGCTCTATATCTCTAAATCATCTTATCTATATCCAAGTTGCCTGCTAACAGTCATGTGCCAGTTTGGTGACAGATACCCGGTGGGACACATGAGCACTAAGACCGGTTAAATGTTTTTCCCTTGTGGATGGACTAACCCGCTTAGTCCCATGAGTTGAATATATTTATGATGAATATATTATTTCCTTACCAGTATTATTATTCCGCATTTTCCGCTCGAGGAGTCTTTCAGACACTCGTTTGGCACCAGTATTATTATTCTGCATTTTCCGCTCGAGGAGTCTTTCAGACACTCGTTTGGCACCAGTATTATTATTCCGCATTTTCCGCTCGAGGAGTCTTTCAGACACTCGTTTGGCACCAGTATTATTATTCCGCATTTTTCCGCTCGAGGAGTCTTTCAGACACTCGTTTGGCACCAGTATTATTATTCCGCATTTTCCGCTCGAGGAGTCTTTCAGACACTCGTTAGGCACCAGTATTATTATTCCGCATTTTTCCGCTCGAGGAGTCTTTCAGACACTCGTTTGGCACCAGTATTATTATTCCGCATTTTCCGCTCGAGGAGCCTTTCAGACACTCGTTTGGCACCAGTATTATTATTCCGCATTTTTCCGCTCGAGGAGTCTTTCAGACACTCGTTTGGCACCAGTATTATTATTCTGCATTTTCCGCTCGAGGAGTCTTTCAGACACTCGTTTGGCACCAGTATTATTAATCTGCATTTTTTCCACTCGAGGAGTCTTTCAGACACTCGTTTGGCACCAGTATTATTAATCCGCATTTTTCCGCTCGAGGAGTCTTTCAGACACTCGCTTGGCACCCAGTATTATTACCTCTATGTCTGATCGTACTGGTTAACTTATTCATGTATTTCATGTTAGCATTTGTTATATCTTACGTCCGAACTGTCTTGCGAGTACTTCCAAAGTACTCACTGGCTTGTTGATTTGGCCAGATGCTGACGAAGGTGATCTCATGGATGATGAGTTTGATAGCGAATCTGACGCCTAGAGGAGTCCCAGCCAGTCTCGTGCGACCCTGGAGTTGGTCACTGTATTATATCCGCTTCCGCTACCCTAATAAATTCATCGAGCCTCACCTCGACGCTCGATGGGATGTTAGTTTGAGAATCCCATATCCACTCCCCACTGTGTTACTCCACCTCTACCATATTTGCGAGTCAGTAGTATGCCACCACTCCCTTGTGTCATTAATCGCCTTTATGTACAATTATTGGCACGCTTGTAATAAATTTTTGAGCATCGTCAGCTCAACCCTGTAACATATTTATGCTACTGGCTTATTGTATCAAAAGTTTGTCTGCCAGTGAGGAGGTTTTTTCTCAAACTGGATTCTAAAGATTGGTTTCTCAATAAATATTTTTATTGGAAAACCGGTCGTGACAAGCTTGGTACCAGAGCCAGGCTGACTGTAGGAAGCCACTAGGTGCGATCGCTAATCGGTTATTAGCATGATAGAGCTTATTCATGTTTTTGCAATAGTAGTCATTTTTCTGACAGTCAGCATATATTTATGATCTGACCATTCAGGATTTTTGCCTACTTTTGTAGATGGCCGACCGCAGCTGCGAGTCTCAGACCTTCGCCAACGTGCCCGATGGGTTCATCAAGCTTCTCTCCTTCGTCGTTCAGGTTGCGATGGGGCCGTCTGTGCGCCCAGTCGTCACTCTCTGTCAGCACAGAGTCAACGACAGTCTGACTATGCACCAGGCCGCGGTGCAGTTCAAGGGAGGGCGTGGTGAGCTACGCCGCTTCCGGTTCTTGGGCAGAGCCATGCCTACGGAGAAGCATGCCATCCAGATGGCAGCCCGCGAGGCGATAGCTCGTCTCAGGGATGCCCTTCCCGCGATGAAGGCTCGTCGCTACCGCTATCTTCCATGCCATGTGCCCTACACCTATCACTACGCATTCTCCTGCCCCAGAGGAGAACGAGACGAGGCTTTTGAGATGCTTATTGAGTATCTCCGGGCCTTGGAGGCAGCCTTCGACAACTTGGTGGATGACTTTGTGGCCGCCCGCATGGACTCAGTCCACGGTTGTGCCGCCAACAGGAGGGAGCTCCTGCCCACCGCACCGCCACTGACTTTTGTCTCGTCCTCTGCATCCCATGCTCCTGCTCGTCGCCTGCCTACCACCGAGGAGTTCAACCGAGCCATTGCGCCCACTCCAGCGCGCACTGCACCACCCTTCGCGCCCACTCCAGTACGTGCGGTTCCGCCCCTGGCACCCGCTCCATCTACTCGGCGCAGCACTACTCATATGGAGCCTATTAGCGAGGAAGAAGTCGAGTCCCCAGCTTCGCTACGCCTCACCCTTGGCAGGGCCAAGGACGTCATCAACATCTCCGACTGAGTACGCTTAGCCGCCATGCGTTGCATCGCCATGTAAGATGTTGTGAGAAGTAGCTTGTTTGCGCATCATGTAGGATCTGGAGAAGTGCACTAGCCTAAATAACATGTCAGGATTATGTACGCATAGCCTGAGTGATGTATTGTATAATTATCGCCGCGTGTAAGATACGTAATGACGCAGTCCTTCTCTATGCGCAAATCGATTTGTTTTCCCTTGAGTAATCTTGGCTTTAAAATTTAATTGCCAACCTTGTGCATTATGGGTTTTATCTTTGCAACCCTTCCATTTTTCTTATGGGTTTTACAAATACATCCCCAGAGTGAAAAATGTCTCGTCCTTGGAGCCATACATAACATGCTCATACAGATAGGGGTCACATGACCCGACACTCAAGTCATACAAACATACAAGCACATGCAGAAGCAAACTAGTCTTAGTACACACACTAGAAAGAAAGAAGGCTTGACGAAGCCTGTCTATCTACATCGACCCTTCAGAAGTCTTGGATCACCACCTGGGTGGCTAGTCACTCGTCAACGTCGAGGTCTACATAGAACCCATCAGAGGGGGCGGTGTTGTCATCTGAAAACATTAATTAAAGCAACATGAGTACGGAGGTACTCAGCAAGTCTTACAACAGAATCCTACTATACATGCACATTCACAAGAAGGTAGTGGAGTTATTGTAGCAAGCCAGCTTTGACTCATGGCTAAGCTATCCTACGATAGACACAACTTGTAAAACATTTGTCGCACATGAGTCCACTAATCACCAACACAATACTCCACCGTGGATCCTCTCTCATCAACCTACGAGAGGGCCATCCGCGGTACTCACACTTATCTTGTTGGGGAACGTTGCAGAAAATTAAAATTTTTCCTACGGTTTCACCAAGATCCATCTATGAGTTCATCTAGCAACGAGTATTCAGATTAGATAGCATCTACATACCACTTTGTAGATCACAACGGAAGCGTTCGAGTGAACGTGGATGAGGTAGTGGTACTTGCCGTGATCCAATTCACCGATGATCTAGTGCCGAACGGACGGCACCTCCGCGTTCAACACATGTAAGGAAAGTGTGACGTCTCCTCCTTCTTGATCCAGCAAGGCAAAGGAGAGGTTGGGGAAGAAGGCTCCAGCAGCAGCACGACGGCGTGGTGATGGTGGAACTGCAGTACTCCGGCAGGGCTTCGCCGTGCACTTACGGAGGAGGAGGAGGTGTTGGAGGGGGAGAGGGAGGCGCCAGGGCAATAGGGTGCGCAGCCCCCCTCCCCTGCCCCCCTTTATATAGGCCTCTTGGGGGGGGGCGCCGGCCCTGGGAGATCCAATCTCCCAAGGGGGCGGCGGCCAGGGAGGTTTCCCTCCCCCCAAGCCATCTAGGAGGTGCCTTCCACCACTAGGACTCCTCCTAGATGGAACCCTAGGCGCATGGGCCCTTTGGGGCTGCTTCCCCTTGGCCCAAGCAGGCCAAGGCGCACCCCCTAAGGCCCATGTGGCCCACCAGGGCAGGTGGCCCCACCTGGTGGACCCCCGGGACCCCTTCGGTGGTCCCGGTACAATACCGATAACCCCGAAACTTGTCCCGATGGCCGAAACAGCACTTCCTATATATAATTCTTTACCTCCGGACCATTCCGGAACTCCTCGTGACGTCTGGGATCTCATCCGGGACTCTGAACAACATTCGGGTTACTGCACATACATATCCCTACAACCCTAGCGTCACCGAACCTTAAGTGTGTAGACCCTACGGCTTCGGGAGACATGTAGACATGACCGAGACGGCTCTCGGGCAATAACCAACAGCGGGATCTGGATACCCATGTTGGCTCCCACATGCTCCACGATGATCTCATCGGATGAACCACGATGTCAAGGATTCAATTAATCCCGTATACGATTCCCTTTGTCAATCGGTATTTTACTTGCCCGAGATTCGATCGTCGGTATCCCAGTACCTCGTTCAATCTCGTTACCGGCAAGTCACTTTTCTCGTTCCGTAATGCATGATCCCGTGATCAAACACTTTGATCACACTGAGCTCATTATGATGATGCATTACCGAGAGGGCCTGGTGATACCTCTCCGTCAAGCGGAGTGACAAATCCCAGTCTCGATCCATGTCAACCCAACAGACACTTTCAGAGATACCCGTAGTGTACCTTTATAGTCACCCAGTTACGTTGTGACGTTTGGCACACCCAAAGTACTCCTACGGTATCCAGGAGTTACACGATCTCATGGTCTAAGGAAAGGATACTTGACATTGGAAAACTCTAGCAAACGAACTATGCGATCTTATGCTATGTTTAGGATTGGGTCTTGTCCATCACATCATTCTCCTAATGATGTGATCCCGTTATCGATGACATCCAATGTCCATAGTCAGGAAACCATGACTATCTGTCGATCAACGAGCTAGTCAACTAGAGGCTCACTAGGGACATGTTGTTGTCTGTTATTCACACATGTATTACGATTTCCGGTTAACATAATTATCGCACAAATAAAGACAATTATCATGAATAAGGAAATATAATAATAATGCTTTTATTAGTGCCTCTAGGGCATATTTCCAACAGTCTCCCACTTGCACTAGAGTCAATAATCTAGTTACATTGTGATGAATCGAACACCCATAGAGTTCTGGTGCTGATCATGTTTTGCCTTAGGGAGAGGTTTAGTCAACGGATCTGCGACATTCAGATCCGTGTGCACTTTACAAATTTCTATGTCTCCATCTTGAACATTTTCACGAATGGAGTTGAAGCGACGCTTGATGTGCCTAGTCTTCTTGTGAAACCTGGGCTCCTTTGCAAGTGCAATAGCTCCAGTGTTGTCACAGAAGAGCTTGATTGGCCCCGACGCGTTGGGTATGACTCCGAGGTCGGTGATGAACTCCTTCACCCAAATTGCTTCATGTGCTGCCTCCGAGGCTGCCATGTACTCCGCTTCACATGTAGATCCCGCCACGACGCTTTGCTTGCAACTGCACCAGCTTACTGCCCCACCATTCAAAATATACACGTATCCGGTTTGTGACTTAGAGTCATCCAGATCTGTGTCGAAGCTAGCGTCGACGTAACCTTTTACGACGAGCTCTTCGTCACCTCCATAAACGAGAAACATTTCCTTGGTCCTTTTCAGGTACTTCAGGATATTCTTGACCGCTGTCCAGTGTTCCTTGCCGGGATTACTTTGGTACCTTCCTACCAAACTTACGGCAAGGTTTACATCAGGTCTGGTACACAGCATGGCATACATAATAGAACCTATGGCTGAGGCATAGGGGATGACGCTCATCTCTTCTATATCTTCTGCCGTGGTCGGACATTGAGCTGAGCTCAATTTACACCTTGTAATACAGGTAAGAACCCTTTCTTAGATTGATCCATATTGAACTTCTTCAATATTTTATCAAGGTATGTGCTTTGTGAAAGACCTATGAGGCGTCTCGATCTATCTCTATAGATCTTGATGCCTAATATATAAGAAGCTTCTCCAAGGTCCTTCATTGAAAAACTTTTATTCAAATAGGCCTTAATGCTGTCCAAGAGTTCTATATCATTTCCCATCAAAAGTATGTCGTCTACATATAATATGAGAAATGCTACAGAGCTCCCACTCACTTTCTTGTAAACACAGGCTTCTCCATAAGTCTGTGTAAACCCAAACGCTTTGATCATCTCATCAAAGCGAATGTTCCAACTCCGAGATGCTTGCACCAGCCCATAAATCGAGCGTTGGAGCTTGCATACCTTGTCAGCATTCTTAGGATCGACAAAACCTTCCGGCTGCATCATATACAATTCTTCCTTAAGGAAACCATTAAGGAATGCCGTTTTGACGTACATTTGCCATATCTCATAATCATAGTATGCGGCAATTGCTAACATGATTCGGACGGACTTCAGCTTCGCTACCGGTGAGAAAGTCTCATCGTAGTCAATTCCTTGAACTTGTCGATAACCCTTAGCGACAAGCCGAGCTTTATAGATGGTCACATTACCATCCGCGTCTGTCTTCTTCTTAAAGATCCATTTATTTTCTATGGCTCGCCGTTCAACGGGCAAGTCAGTCAAAGTCCATACTTCATTTTCATACATGGATCCTATCTCGGATTTCATGGCTTCCAGCCATTTGTCGGAATCCGGGCCCGCCATTGCTTCCTCATAGTTCGAAGGTTCACCGTTGTCTAACAACATGATTTCCAAGACAGGGTTGCCGTACCACTCTGGTGCGGAACGTGTCCTTGTGGACCTTCGAATTTCAGTAGGAGCTTGATTAGAAGCATCTTGATCATCATCATTAATTTCCTCTCTAGTCGGTGTAGGCACCTCAGAAACGTTTTCTTGAGTTTCGCCATTTTCCGGTTCAAGAGGTAACACTTCATCAAGTTCTACTTTCCTCCCACTTACTTCTTTCGAGAGAAACTCTTTCTCCAGAAAGGATCCATTCTTGGCAACAAAGATCTTGCCTTCGGATCTGAGGTAGAAGGTATACCCAACAGTTTCTTTAGGGTATCCTATGAAGACGCATTTTTCCGATTTGGGTTCGAGCTTTTCAGGTTGAAGTTTCTTGACATAAGCATCGCATCCCCAAACTTTTAGAAATGACAGCTTAGGTTTCTTCCCAAACCATAATTCATACGGTGTCGTCTCAACGGATTTCGACGGAGCCCTATTTAAAGTGAATGCGGCAGTCTCTAAAGCATAGCCCCAAAAAGATAGCGGTAAGTCGGTAAGAGACATCATAGATCGCACCATATCTAATAGAGTGCGATTACGACGTTCGGACACACCATTACGCTGAGGTGTTCCAGGCGGCGTGAGTTGTGAAACTATTCCACATTGTATTAAGTGTGTGCCAAATTCATGACTCAAGTATTCTCCTCCATGATCTGATCGTAGAAACTTGATCTTTCTATCACGTTGATTTTCAACCTCACTCTGAAATTCCTTGAACTTTTCAAAGGTCTCAGACTTGTGTTTCATCAAGTAGATATACCCATATCTACTCAAGTCATCAGTGAGGGTGAGAACATAACGATAGCCACCGCTAGCCTCAACACTCATTGGACCGCACACATCGGTATGTATGATTTCCAATAAGTTGGTTGCTCGCTCCATTGTTCCTGAGAACGGAGTCTTGGTCATTTTACCCATGAGGCATGGTTCGCACGTGTCAAATGATTCATAATCAAGAGACTCTAAAAGTCCATCTGCATGGAGCTTCTTCATGCGTTTGACACCTATGTGACCAAGGCGGTAGTGCCACAAATATGTGGGACTATTGTTATCAACTTTAACTCTTTTGGTATTCACACTATGAATATGTGTATCATCACGTATGAGATTCATTAAGAATAAACCATTAACCATCGGAGCATGACCATAAAACATATCTCTCATATAAATAGAACAATCATTATTCTCGGATTTAAATGAGTAGCCATCTCGAATTAAGCGAGACCTAGATACAATGTTCATGCTCAAACTTGGCACTAAATAACAATTATTGAGGTTTAAAACTAATCCCGTAGGTAAATGTAGAGGCAGCGTGCCGACGGCGATCACATCGACCTTGGAACCATTCCCGACGCGCATCGTCACCTCGTCCTTCGCCAGTCTCCGTTTATTCCGCAGCTCCTGCTTTGAGTTACAAATGTGAGCAACTGCACCGGTATCAAATACCCAAGAGCTACTACGAGTACTGGTAAGGTACACATCAATTACATGTATATCACATATACCTTTGGTTTTGCCGGCCTTCTTGTTCGCTAAGTATTTGGGGCAGTTCCGCTTCCAGTGACCACTTCCCTTGCAATAAAAGCACTCAGTTTCGGGCTTGGGTCCATTCTTTGGCTTCTTCCCGGCAACTTGTTTACCGGGCGCGGCAACTTCCTTGCCGTCCTTCTTGAAGTTCTTTTTACCCTTGCCCTTCTTGAACTTAGTGGTTTTATTCACCATCAACACTTGATGCTCCTTCTTGATTTCTACCTCTGCTGATTTCAGCATAGCATATACCTCAGGAATGGTCTTTACCATCCCCTGCATATTGTAGTTCATCACAAAGCTCTTGTAGCTAGGTGGAAGCGACTGGAGGATTCTGTCAATGACCGCTTCATCCGGGAGATTAACTTCCAGTTGAGTCAAGCGGTTGTGCAACCCAGACATTTTGAGTATGTGCTCACTGACAGAGCCATTTTCCTCCATCTTACAGCTAAAGAATTTATCGGAGACTTCATATCTCTTGACCCGGGCATGAGCTTGGAAAACCATTTTCAGCTCTTCGAACATCTCATATGCTCCATGTCTCTCAAAACATTTTTGGAGCCCCGGCTCTAAGTTGTAAAGCATGCCGCACTGAATGAGGGAGTAATCATCGCAGCGTGACTGCCAAGCGTTCATAACGTCTTGTTCTACAGGGAGAATAGGTGCGTCACCCAGCGGTGCTCGTAGGACATAATCTTTCTTGGCAGCTATGAGGATGATCCTCAGGTTCCGGACCCAGTCCGTATAGTTGCTACCATCGTCTTTCAGCTTGGTTTCCTCTAGGAACGCGTTGAAGTTGAGGACTACGTTGGTCATTTGATCTACAAGACATTTTGTAAATCTTTAGACTAAGTTCATGATAATAAAGTTCATTTAATCAAATTATTTAATGAACTCCCACTTAGATAAACATCCCTCTTCTAGTCATCTAAGTATTACATGATCCGAGTCAACTAGGCCATGTCCAATCATCACGTGAGACGGACTAGTCAACATCGGTGAACATCTTCATGTTGATCGTATCTTCTATACGACTCATGCTCGACCTTTCGGTCTTCTGTGTTCCGAGGCCATGTCTGTACATGCTAGGCTCGTCAAGTCAACCTAAGTGTTTTGCGTGTGTAAATCTGGCTTACACCCGTTGTATGCGAACATAAGGACCTATCACACCCGATCATCACGTGGTGCTTCGGAATGACGAACCTTAGCAACGGTGCACAGTTAGGGTGAACACTTTCTTGAAATTATTATGAGGGATCATCTTATTTACTACCGTCGTTCTAATTAAACAAGATGCAAAACATGATAAACATCACATGCAATCAAATAATAAACGTGACATGATATGGCCAATATCACATAGCTCCTTTGATCTTCATCTTGGGGCTCCATGATCATCTTGTCACCGGCTTGACACCATGATCTTCATCATCATGATCTTCATCATCATGTCTCCATGAAGTTGCTCGCCAACTATTACTTCTACTACTATGGCTAACGCGTTTAGCAATAAAGTAAAGTAATTTACATGGCGATTCTCAATGACACGCAGGTCATACAAAAAATAAAGACAACTCCTATGGCTCCTGCCGATTGTCATACTCATCGACATGCAAGTCGTGATTCCTATTACAATAGCATGAACATCTCATACATCACATATAGATCATTCATCATACATCACAACTTTGGCCATATCATATCACAAAGCACTTGCTGCAAAAACAAGTTAGACGTCCTCTAATTGTTGTTGCAAGTTTTACGTGGCTGAGTTAGGGTTCTAGCAAGAACGTTTCCTTACCTACGTAAAACCACAACGTGATTTGTCAACTTCTATTTACCCTTCATAAGGACCCTTTTCATCGAATCCGCTCCAACTAAAGTAGGAGAGACAGACACCCGCCAGCCACCTTATGCAACTAGTGCATGTTAGTCGGTGGAACCGGTCTCACGTAAGCGTACGTGTAAGGTTGGTCCGGGCCGCTTCATCCCACAATACCGCTGAAGCAAGATAAGACTAGTAATGGCAAGAAAAGTTGACAACATCTACGCCCACAACAAATTGTGTTCTACTCGCGCAAGAAGAACTACGCATAGACCTAGCTCATGATGCCACTGTTGGGGAACGTTGCAGAAAATTAAAATTTTTCCTACGGTTTCACCAAGATCCATCTATGAGTTCATCTAGCAACGAGTATTCAGATTAGATAGCATCTACATACCACTTTGTAGATCGCAACGGAAGCGTTTGAGTGAACGTGGATGAGGTAGTCGTACTTGCCGTGATCCAATTCACCGATGATCTAGTGCCGAACGGACGGCACCTCCGCGTTCAACACACGTACGGAAAGCGTGACGTCTCCTCCTTCTTGATCCAGCAAGGCAAAGGAGAGGTTGGGGAAGAAGGCTCCAGCAGCAGCACGACGGCGTGGTGATGGTGGAACTGCAGTACTCCGGCAGGGCTTCGCCGTGCACTTACGGAGGAGGAGGAGGTGTTGGAGGGGGAGAGGGAGGCGCCAGGGCAATAGGGTGCGCAGCCCCCCTCCCCTGCCCCCCTTTATATAGGCCTCTTGGGGGGGGGCTCCGGCCCTGGGAGATCCAATCTCCCAAGGGGGCGGCGGCCAGGGAGGTTTCCCTCCCCCCCAAGCCATCTAGGAGGTGCCTTCCACCACTAGGACTCCTCCTAGATGGAACCCTAGGCGCATGGGCCCTTTGGGGCTGCTTCCCCTTGGCCCAAGCAGGCCAAGGCGCACCCCCTAAGGCCCATGTGGCCCACCAGGGCAGGTGGCCCCACCTGGTGGACCCCCGGGACCCCTTCGGTGGTCCCGGTACAATACCGATAACCCCGAAACTTGTCCCGATGGCCGAAACAGCACTTCCTATATATAATTCTTTACCTCCGGACCATTCCAGAACTCCTCGTGACGTCCGGGATCTCATCTGGGACTCCGAACAACATTCGAGTTACTGCACATACATATCCCTACAACCCTAGCGTCACCGAACCTTAAGTGTGTAGACCCTACGGGTTCGGGAGACATGTAGACATGACCGAGACGGCTCTCGGGAAATAACCAACAGCGGGATCTGGATACCCATGTTGGCTCCCACATGCTCCACGATGATCTCATCGGATGAACCACGATGTCAAGGATTCAATTAATCCCGTATACGATTCCCTTTGTCAATCGGTATTTTACTTGCCCGAGATTCGATCGTCGGTATCCCAGTACCTCGTTCAATCTCGTTACCAGCAAGTCACTTTTCTCGTTCCGTAATGCATGATCCCATGATCAAACACTTTGATCACACTGAGCTCATTATGATGATGCATTACCGAGAGGGCCCGGTGATACCTCTCCGTCAAGTGGAGTGACAAATCCCAGTCTCGATCCATGTCAACCCAACAGACACTTTCAGAGATACCCGTAGTGTACCTTTATAGTCACCCAGTTACGTTGTGACGTTTGGCACACCCAAAGCACTCCTACGGTATCCGGGAGTTACACGATCTCATGGTCTAAGGAAAGGATACTTGACATTGGAAAACTCTAGCAAACGAACTATGCGATCTTATGCTATGTTTAGGATTGGGTCTTGTCCATCACATCATTCTCCTAATGATGTGATCCCGTTATCGATGACATCCAATGTCCATAGTCAGGAAACCATGACTATCTGTCGATCAATGAGCTAGTCAACTAGAGGCTCACTAGGGACATGTTGTTGTCTGTTATTCACACATGTATTACGATTTCCGGTTAACACAATTATAGCACGAATAAAGACAATTATCATGAATAAGGAAATATAATAATAATGCTTTTATTATTGCCTCTAGGGCATATTTCCAACATATCTTGAGGTTTTTAGTAGTATCCATTTACTTGTCTATGAATTGTATAGGTGACCAAGTAGTCCTTTACTGCGGACGTGGCTATTTGAATAGTTTTATACCCTGCAGGGGTGTACTTCTTCACACTCGCTCTCACCACTTATCGCCGCTACACAACGTGTACTCGGCAACCTTCAAGCGGATGCCCAGCGAGGGTGTCGGCCACGACCTGACTAAACACACGAGTCCCTAGTCTAGGTTTATCGCCTATTCGGGTTCCATCCGCAGGGAGTCCGGCCGAGGTTTCCACTAACGGCCCCGAACGATGTGTGCAGGGTTCTTGAGACACCAAACGGGCGAATCGGTACACCGGGCCACGTGCCTACCGCAACACAACCCACCCCTATGGTCAGCGCTGCGTGCGGCCCCCAGCATACTACAAACGCCAAAAACTACTTGCAACTCCCGGACAGAGGACAAGAGTGGTTAATAAGTCGAGAGGGTCCATTGGTTTCGGGCCCAATGCGTGGTAGTAGCTGAATCTTAAATCACACACACAGATCTCAGTTCTTAAGGACGGCCTCAATGAAACAACCCACCATGTACTCCAACATGGCCTCTCATCGATTCCTTTAACAAATCGTATTCAACACTTCACTCTCATTACCGACACAACCTTTCACTCTAGTTCATCATCCCGATGAGCCAGACCTGACACAACTCTAAGCATAGCAAGCATAGCATGGTAGGAACACAAATATGGCTCAATCAACTCCTACACATGCTAGTGGGTTTCATCTAGTTACTGTGGCAATGACAGGTCATGCAAAGGAAGTGGGTTCAACTACAACAACACACAACAGTTTGAATCACGTTGTCTTAATGCAGTAAACAAGAGCAGAAGCGAGAACATGGGTTTGTATCAGAATGATCAATGGGTTGCTTGCCTGATGTAGTGGTAGTAGGATACTGCCCTTTAGACGGATATTCAGGGTTATTCTCGGAGGCAGAACCTACCACGAAAGACATACCGAACATAATCAACACATGACGATATACAACAATATGATGCATGCTATGACATGGCAACATGAATGTGTCTTGGCCTAATGCAAGCTAAAACAGAAAGGAATGAACTCATTTGAATCAAAGATTCAAATGTTAGTTCATTTAACATAGCCATATTAGTGCATCATCTTATATTGCTTAAATAGCAAGGTTAACTTGTTCTGTCATGCATGAAACCAGTACCAGTGGATAGATTGAATTTTTCTGATCAAAATTCATATATAAATCTTTGCATTTGGAGTTACAGACTAATTTCTATGAAATTTTGAAGTTTGCAACAATTTCTGGAATTTCCTGTATAAAAATAAACCCAGAAATTAGTTATTGCGTCAGCAGTGCGTTAGGGTGACATCAGTGGTCAAAGGGGACGTCCAGGTCAACCTGACTAGTGGGTCCCGCGTGTCAGCAGTTAATTAAACTAACTAAATTTAGTTAAAACTAATTTGGTTTAGTTAGCAGAGGGGGCCCACTTGTCATAGACTCAGGTGAGTCAACTTGGGCCCACCCAGTAAAGGTCAACGGGTCAAACCCGCCGGCGTTTAGCCGCCGGCGAGGCCAGACGCGGCGGTGAAAGTGCATTAGCACGTTCCGGCGACCAAATGGATGGCAGAGACCATCTACGGGCAAATGGGAGCAAGCCGCGGTGTTTGGTGGTGGTGGTTGAGCTCGGGGTGGCCGGGAACATGGCTGGCGACGAGCTAGGCGGTCGCCGGAGTCAGGTGAAGATGAACCCGAGGCCACAAGGCACGGCGAGGTGCGTGGAGTGGTGCTACGGGTTCCTGCGGGTGCGGTGAGGGCATTGGACAAGGTGGTGTGGCCAGTGGTTGGCCGGAGACACGTCGACGATGAGCTCGGTGGTGGCGCGTGCGGTGATGCTTCATACAGTAGGTACGGTGCACGAGAGGGCAAACGGAGAGGATGGGTAGGTAGCTGAGCTCACGGCGGTCACGCAGAAACGAACGGCGCGGTCGGGGACGAGCTGATGCGGCGGCAACGTCGAAGGGGATCTCCGGCGGTGGTTGACGAATACGGGGTCGGTGAAGACGCTCGGGGGCTTCCGGCGGGGCGTGGCTCGGTGGGACGGTCGAGGAGGGAGTGGCGGAGCTTCAGGACACGGTGGAGCAGCACGGGGACGACGAAGGGCGCGACTACGTCGGCGGTGCGGCGGCAGGTGCGTCATGAAGGAAATATGCCCTAGAGGCAATAATAAAGTTATTATTTATTTCCTTATTTCATGATAAATGTTTATTATTCATGCTAGAATTGTATTAACCGGAAACATAATACATGTGTGAATACATAGACAAACAGAGTGTCACTAGTATGCTTCTACTTGACTAGCTCGTTAATCAAAGATGGTTATGTTTCCTAACCATGGACAAAGAGCTGTTATTTGATTAACGGGATCACATCATTAGATGAATGATCTGATTGACTTGACCCATTCTGTTAGCTTAGCACTTGATCGTTTAGTTTGTTGCTATTGCTTTCTTCATGACTTATACATGTTCCTATGACTGAGATTATGCAACTCCCGTTTACCGGAGGCACACTTTGTGTCTACCAAACGTCACAACATAACTGGGTGATTATAAAGGTGCTCTACAGGTGTCTCCGAAGGTACTTGTTGGGTTGGCGTATTTCGAGATTAGGATTTGTCAATCCGAATGTTGGAGAGGTATCTCTGGGCCCTCTCGGTAATGCACATCACTTAAGCCTTGCAAGCATTGCAACTAATGAGTTAGTTGCGGGATGATGTATTACGGACCGAGTAAAGAGACTTGCCGGTAACGAGATTGAACTAGGTATTGAGATACCGACGATCGAATCTCGGGCAAGTAACATACCGATGACAAAGGGAACAACGTATGTTGTTATGCGGTCTGACCGATAAAGATCTTCGTAGAATATGTAGGAGCCAATATGAGCACCCAGGTTCCGCTATTGGTTATTGACCGGAGATGTGTCTCGGTCATGTCTACATTGTTCTCGAACCGTAGGGTCCCCACGCTTAAGGTTTCGATGACAGTTATATTATGAGTTTATGAGTTTTGATGTACCAAAGGAGTTCGGAGTCCTGAATGAGATCGGGGACATGACGAGGAGTCTCGAAATGGTCGAGACGGAAAAATCGATATATTGGACGACTATATTCGGACACCGGAAAGGTTCTGAGTGGTTCGGTTATTTTTCGGAATACCGGGGAGTTACGGGAATAGGGGGAAAAGTATTGGGCCTTATTGGGCCATACGGAAAAGAGAGAGGGGCTGCCTAGGGCAGGCCGCGCGCCCCCCCAAGGCCTAGTCCGAATTGGACTAGGGGGAGGGGCTGCGCCCCCTCCTTCCTTCCCTTCCCCTTTCCCCTTCCTTGTCTCCTACTCCTACTACATGGAAGGACTCCTAGTTGGACTAGGAAAGAGGGAATCCTACTCCCGGTGGGAGTAGGACTCCCTAGGGCGCACCATAGAGAGGGCTGGCCCTCCCCTCCTCCACTCCTTTATATACGGGGGCAGGGGGCACCCCATAGACACACAAGTTGATCTTGGTGATCGTTCCTTAGCCGTGAGCGGTGCCCCCTCCACGATATTACACCTCGATCATATTGTAGCGGTGCTTAGGTGAAGCCCTGCGACGGTTGAACATCAAGATCGTCACCACGCCGTCATGCTGACGGAACTCCTCCCCGAAGCTTTGCTGGATCGGAGCCCGGGGAGCGTCATCGAGCTGAACGTGTGCCAAGAACTCGGAGGTGCCGGAGTAACGGTGCTTGGATCGGTTGGACCGGGAAGACGTACGACTACTTCCTCTATGTTGTGTCAACGCTTCCGCTTCAGTCTACGAGGGTACGTAGACAACACTCTACCCTCTCGTTGCTATGCATCACCATGATCTTGTGTGTGCGTAGGATTTTTTTTAAATTACTACATTCCCCAACAGTGGTATCAGAGCCTAGGTTTTATGTGTTGATGTTATATGCACGAGTAGAACACAAGTGAGTTGTGGGCGATATAAGTCATACTGCTTACCAGCATGTCATACTTTGGTTCGGCAGTATTGTTGGATGAAGCGGCCTGGACCGACATTACGCGTACGCTTACGTGAGACTGGTTTTACCGCCGTGCTATGCACACAGGTGACTAGCGGGTGTCAGTTTCTCCAACTTTAGTTGAATCGAGTGTGGCTACGCCCGGTCCTTGCGAAGGTTAAAACATCACCAACTTGACAAACTATCGTTGTGGTTTTGATGCGTAGGTAAGAACGGTTCTTGCTCAGCCCGTAGCAGCCACGTAAAACTTGCAACAACAAAGTAGAGGACGTCTAACTTGTTTTTGCAGGGCATGTTGTGATGTGATATGGTCAAGACGTGATGAGATATAAGTTGTTGTATGATATGATCATGTTTTGTCGAAGTTATCGGCAACTGGCAAAAGCCTTATGGTTGTCTCTCTATGCATAAGATGCAAGCGCCAAATAATTGCTTTATTTTATCGCTATGCGATAGCAATAGTTACAAGAGCAATAGTTGGCGAGACGACCATGTGACGACACATTGATATAGATCAAGATGATGGAGATCATGGTGTCATGCCGGTGACGATGGAGATCATGGCGATGCTTTGGAGATGGAGATCAAAGGCACAAGATGATGATGGCCATATCTCGTCACATATTATGATTGCATGTGATGTTGATCTTTTATACATCTTATTTTGCTTGGTTCGACGGTAGCTTTATAAGATGATCTCTCACTAAATTATCATAGTAAAAGTGTTCTCCCTGAGTATGCACCGTTGCGAAAGTTCTTCGTGCTGAGACACCACGTGATGATCGGGTGTGATAGGATCTACGTTCAAATACAACGGGTGCAAAACAGTTGCACACGCGGAATACTCAGGTTTAACTTGACGAGCCTAGCATATAACAGATATGGCCTTGAAACACGAAGACCGAAAGGTCGAGCGTGAATCATATAGTAGAGATGATCAACATAATGATGTTCACCATTGAAACTACTCCATCTCACGTGATGATCGGACATGGTTTAGTTGATATGGATCACGTGATCACTTAGAGGATTAGAGGGATGTCTTTCTAAGTGGAGTTCTTAAGTAATATGATTAATTGAACTTTAATTTATCATGAACTTAGTCCTGGTAGTATTAGCATATCTATGTTGTAGATCAATAGCTCGCATTGTTGCTTTCATATGTTTATTTTGATATGTTCCTAGAGAAAATTGTGTTGAAAGATGTTAGTAGCAATGATGCGGATTGGATCCGTGATCTGAGGTTTATCCTCATTGCTGCACAGAAGAATTATGTCCTTGATGCACTGCTAGGTGACAGACCTATTGCAGGAGGAGATGCAGACATTATGAACGTTTGGCTAGCTCAATATGATGACTACTTGATAGTTTAAGTGCACCATGCTTAACAGCTTAGAATCAGGACTTCAAAGACGTTTTGAACGTCATGGAGCATATGAGATGTTCCAGGAGTTGAAGTTAATATTTCAAGCAAAAACCCGAGTTGAGAGATATGAAGACTCCAACAAGTTCTATAGCTAAAAGATGGAAAAGAATCGCTCAATTAGTGAGCATGTGCTCAGATTGTCTGGGTACTACAATCACTTGAATCAAGTGGGAGTTAATCTTCCAAATAAAATAGTAATTGACAGAATTCTCTAGTCACCATCACCAAGTTAGTAGAACTTCATGATGAACTATAGTATGCAAGGGATGACGAAAACAATTCCCAAGCTCTTCGCAATGCTAAAATTGACGAAGGTAGAAATCAAGAAAGCATCAAGTGTTGATGGTTGACGAGACCACTAGTTTCAAGAAAAGGGCAAAGGAAAGAAGGGGAACTTCTAGAAGAACGGCAAGCAATTTGTTGCTCAAGTGAAGAAACCCAAGTCTGGACCTAAGCCTGAGACTGAGTGCTTTTACTACAAAGGGTCTGGTCACTAGAAGCGGAACTACCCCAAGTAATTGGTGGATAAGAAGGATGGCAAAGTGAACAAAGGTATATTCGATATACATGTTATTGATGTGTACTTTACTAGTGTTTATAGAAACCCCTCGGCATTTGATACTGGTTCAGTTGCTGAGAGTAGTAACTCGAAACGGGAGTTGCAGAATAAACAGAAACTAGTAAAAGTCGAGGTGACGATGTGTGTTGGAAGTAGTTCCAAGATTAATATGATCATCATCGCACTCTCCCTATACTTTTGGGATTAGTGTTGAAACTAAATAAGTGTTATTTGGTGTTTGCGTTGAGCATGAATATGACTTGATCATGTTTATTGCAATACAGTTGTTCATTTAAAGTTAGAGAACAATTGTTGTTTTGTTTACATGAATAAAACCTTCTATGGTCATACACACCAACGAAAATGGTTTGTTGGATCTCGATTGTAGTGATACACATATTCATAATATTGAAGCCAAAAGATGCAAAGTTAATAATGATAGTGCAACTTATTTGTGGCACTGCCGTTTTAAGTCATATTGGTGTAAAGCGCATGAAGAAACTCCATGCTGATGGGATTTTGGAATCACTTGATTATGAATCACTTGATGCTTACAAACCATGTCTCTTGGGCAAGATGACTAAAACGCCGTTCTCCGGAACAATGGAGCAAGCAATTGACTTGTTGGAAATAATACATACTGATGTATGCGATCCGATGAGTGTTAAGGCTCGCGGCGGGTATCATTATTTTCTGACCTTCACAGATGATTTGAGCAGATATGAGTATATCTACTTAATGAAACACTAGTCTGAAACATTTGAAAAGTTCAAAGAATTTCAGAGTGAAGTGGAGAATCATCGTAACAAAAATAAAAGTTTCTACGATATGATCGCAGAGGTAAGATATTTGAGTTACGAGTTTGTCCTTCAGTTAAAACAATGTGGAATAGTTTCACAAACTCATGCCACCTGGAACACCACAGCATAATGGTGTGTCCGAACGTCATAACCGTACTTTATTGGATATAGTGCAATCTATGATGTTTCTTACCGATTTACCACTATCGTTTTGGGGTTATGCATTAGAGACAGCTGCATTCACATTAAATAGGGCACCATCTAAATCCGTTGAGACGACACTATATGAACTGTGGTTTAGCAAGAAACCAAAGTTGTCGTTTCTTAAAGTTTGGAGTTTTGATGCTTATATGAAAAAGCTTCATCCTGATAAGCTCAAACCAAAATCGGAGAAATATGTCTTCATAGGATACCCAAAGGAGATTGGTGGGTACACCTTCTATCACAAATCCGAAGGCAAGACTTTTGTTGCTAAATTCGGAAACTTTCTAGAGAAGGAGTTTCTCTCGAAAGAAGTGAGTGGGAGGAAAGTAGAACTTGATGAGGTAATTGTACCTGCTCCCTTATTGGAAAATAGCACATCACAGGGACCGGTTTCTGTGACGTATGAGCCAATTAGTGAGGAAGTTAATGATGATGATCATAGAACTTCAGATAAAGTTACTACACAACCTCGTAGATCAACCAGAGTAAGATCCACACCAGAGTGGTACGGCAATCCTGTTCTAGAAGTCATGCTACTAGATCATGATGAACCTACGAACTATGAAGAAGCGATGGTGAGCCCAGATTCCGCAAAATGGCTTGAAGCCATGAAATCTAAGATATGATCCATGTATGAGAACAAAGTGTGGACTTTGGTTGACTTGCCCAATGATCGGCAAGCCATAGAAAATAAATGGATCTTCAAGAGGAAGACGGACACTGATAGTAGTGTTACTATCTACAAAGCTAGAATTGTCGCAAAAAGGTTTTCGACAAGTTCAAGGTGTTGACTACGATGAGATTTTCTCACTCATAGAGATGCTTAAGTCTGTCCGAATCATGTTAGCAATTGCCGCGTTTTATGAAATCCGACAAATGGATAAACAAAACTGCATTCCTTAATGGATTTATTAAAGAAGAGTTGTATATGATGCAACTAGAAGGTTTTGTCGATCCTAACGGTGTTAACAAAATATGCAAGCTCCAGCGATCCATCTATGGACTGGTGCAAGCATCTCGGAGTTGGAATATACGCTTTGATAAGTTGATCAAAGGATATAGTTTTATACAGACTTGCGGTGAAGCCTGTATTTACAAGAAAGTGAGTGGGAGCACTACAACATTTCTGATAAGTATATGTAAATGACATATTGTTGATCGGAAATAATGTAGAATTATTCTGCAAAGCATAAAGGAGTATTTGAAAGGAGTTTTTCAAAGAAGAACCTCGGTGAAGCTGCTTACATATTAAGCATCAAGATCTATAGAGATAGATCAAGATGCTTGATAAGTTTTGAATGAGTACATACCTTGACAAGATTTTGAAGTAGTTCAAAATGGAACAGTCAAAGAAAGAGTTCTTGCCTGTGTTACAAGGTGTGAAATTGAGTAAGACTCAAAACCCGACCACAGCAGAAGATAGAAAGTGAATGAAAGTCATTCCCTATGCCTTGGCCATAGGTTCTATAAAGTATGACATGTTGTGTACCAAATCTATTGTATACCATACACTATGTTTAGCAAGGGAGTACAATAGTGATCTAGGAGTAGATCACTGGACAGCGGTCAAAATTATCCTTAGTGGAATAAGGATATGTTTCTTGATTATGGAGGTGACAAAAGGTTCGTCGTAAAGGGTTACGTCGATGCAAGTTTTGACACCGATCTGGATGACTCTAAGTCTCGATCTAGATACATATTGAAAGTGGGAGCAATTAGCTAGAGTATCTCCATGCAGAGCATTGTAGACATAGAAAATTGCAAAGTACATAATGGATCTGAATGTGAAAGACCCGTTGACTAAGATTCTCTCAGAAGCAAAACATGATCACACCTTAGTACTCTTTGGATGTTAATCACATAGCGATGTGAACTAGATTACTGAATCTAGTAAACCCTTTGGGTGTTGGTCACATGGCGATGTGAACTATGGGTGTTAGTCACATGATGATGTGAACTATCGATGTTAATCAGATGGTGATGTGATCTAGATTATTGACTCTAGTGCAAGTGGGAGACTGAAGGAAATATGAGAGGCAATAATAAAGTTATTATTTATTTCCTTATTTCACGATAAATGTTTATTATTCATGCTAGAATTGTATTAACCGGAAACATAATACATGTGTCAATACATAGACAAACAGAGTGTCACTAGTATGCCTCTACTTGACTAGCTCATTAATCAAAGATGGTTATGTTTCCTAACCATGGACAAAGAGTTGTTATTTGATTAACGGGATCACATCATTAGATGAATGATCTGATTGACTTCACCCATTCCGTTAGCTTAGCACTTGATCGTTCAGTTTGTTGCTATTGCTTTCTCCATGACTTATACATGTTCCTATGACTATGAGATTATGCAACTCCCGTTTACCGGAGGAACACTTTGTGTGCTACCAAACGTCACAACATAACTGGGTGATTATAAAGGTGCTCTACAGGTGTCTCCGAAGGTACTTGTTGGGTTGGCGTATTTCGAGATTAGGATTTGTCACTTCGAATGTCGGAGAGGTATCTCTGGGCCCTCTCGGTAATGCACATCACTTAAGCCTTGCAAGCATTGCAACTAATGAGTTAGTTGCGGGATGATGTATTACGGAACGAGTAAAGAGACTTGCCGGTAACGAGATTGAACTAGGTATTGAGATACCGACGATCGAATCTCGGGCAAGTAACATACCGATGACAAAGGGAACAACGTATGTTGTTATGCGGTCTGACCGATAAAGATCTTCGTAGAATATGTAGGAGCCAATATGAGCATCCAGGTTCCGCTATTGGTTATTGACCGGAGACGTGTCTCGGTCATGTCTACATTGTTCTCGAACCGTAGGGTCCGCACGCTTAAGGTTTCGATGACAGTTATATTATGAGTTTTGATGTACCGAACGAGTTCGGAGTCCCGAATCAGATTGGGGACACGACGAGGAGTCTCGAAATGGTCGAGACGTAAAGATCGATATATTGGACGACTATATTTGGACATCAGAAAGGTTCTGAGTGTTTCGGGTATTTTTCGGAGTACCGGGAAGTTACGGGAATACGGGGGAAAAGTATTGGGCCTTATTGGGCCATACGGGAAAGAGAGAGGCGCTGCCTAGGGCAGGTCGCGCGCCCCCCAAGGCCTAGTCCGAATTGGACTAGTGGGAGGGGCTGCGCCCCCTCCTTCCTTCCCTTCTCCTTTCCCCTTCCTTGTCTCCTACTCCTACTACATGGAAGGACTCCTAGTTGGACTAGGAAAGGGGGGATCCTACTCCCGGTGGGAGTGGGACTCCCTAGGACGCGCCATAGAGAGGGCCGACCCTCCCCTCCTCCACTCCTTTATATACGGGGGCAGGGGCACCCCATAGACACACAAGTTGATCTTCGTGATCGTTCCTTAGCCGTGTGCGGTGCCCCCCTCCACGATATTACACCTCGATCATATTGTAGCGGTGCTTAGGCGAAGCCCTGCGACGGTTGAACATCAAGATCGTCACCATGCCGTCATGCTGAAGGAACTCCTCCCCAAAGCTTTGCTGGATCGGAGCCCGGGGAGCGTCATCGAGCTGAACGTGTGCCAAGAACTCGGAGGTGCCGGAGTAACGGTGCTTGGATCGGTTGGACCGGGAAGACGTACGACTACTTCCTCTACGTTGTGTCAACGCTTCCGCTTCGGTCTACGAGGGTACGTAGACAACACTCTCCCCTCTCGTTGCTATGCATCACCATGATCTTGTGTGTGCGTAGGATTTTTTTGAAATTACTATGTTCCGCAACACGTCGGCCATGGTGCGGGAGAGCGAGGGAGAGAGGCAGGGGGCGAATGAGGTGTCCACGGGGTCGGGGCGGCGACGTGGAGCCTGACCAGTGTCCAGGCGCGCGAAGCAGCAAGCTGCTGGCGCCGTGGCGAGCTCGCGCTCACCGGCGTCAGCTCTCTGCCTGCCTGGCGGGGACGAAGCAGCTGGCTGGCATGGGCCAGCACAACGCTGGGCCGCCAGGTGGGTCGGCTGATGGCCTGCGGCCAGGTAAGCCTTTGCCTTTCTTTTCATTTCTTTTTTCTAATTTTCTGTAGGTTTGTGCATTTATTAGAAATAGTCAGGCACTTACAAAAATCCTCGAATTAATCATAGGCTTAGTTTAGAATATTTTCCAACAGCCTACACTTATTTCCAGAATTATTTGAGCATTTAAAATATTTACTAGCATTTAAATGCCCAAGTGCAAATTACATATGATTTAATTCAATGACCTACTATTGACCTAGAAAATTGTGCACCAATTTTGCCAGAGGTTCTAACCCAAGACAAAGAGGGTAAACTTTTTAGAAGGGCATTTCAGGTTCATTGAAAATATTTTTAGTAAACCCTAGTTGATTCCAGGGGGGTTCTGGGGGTTCTGTCTTCCCCAATTCAAGTTTCTGATGAAAGATAGACATGATGCAACACTCTAATGCATGGACTAGCTAGGATGTGACACCAGGGCACTGTTCGGCGGCAGAGCTAAATCATGCCCATCGTGATAGTGCGGCGCGCTCGGCCGTGGCTCGAATCCGTCGAAGATCAAGTGTCCGCGAATGTCAGCCATGTAGTTCAAGCTTCCAAATCTGACCTGATGGCCAGGGGCGTAGCTTTCGACCTGCTCCAGATGGCCAAGCGAATTAGCCCGCAGTGAAAGCCGCCGAACAAGAAGATCTGTTTGGGGAGAAAAGTCTCACCCTGGACCGCATCGCTGTTGATGATCGGAGGAGCCATCGGGCCTAAAGATGACGACACGGAGGAACTCTCAATGAAAGCACCAATGTCGGTGTCAAAACCGGCGGATCTCGGGTAGGGGGTCTCGAACTGTGAGTCTAGGCAGATGGTAACATGAGACAAGGGACACAATGTTTTTACCCAGGTTCGGGCCCTCTCGATGGAGGTAAAACCCTACTCCTGCTTGATTAATATTGATGATATGGGTAGTACAAGAGTAGATCTACCACGAGATCAGAGAGGCTAAACCCTAGAAGCTAGCCTATGGTATGATTTTGTTGTGTCCTATGGACTAAACCCTCCGGTTTATATAGACACCGGAGGGGGCTAGGGTTACACAGAGTCGGTTACAATGGGAGGAGATCTACATATCCGTATTGCCAAGCTTGCCTTCCACGCCAAGGAAAGTCCTATCCGGACATGGGACGAAGTCTTCAATCTTGTATCTTCATAGTCTAACAGTCTGGCCAAAGGTTATAGTCCGGCTATCCGGACACCCCCTAATCCAGGACTCCCTCAGTGACTTTTGATGAGTCTCGCTCTTACTACCCTCGTCCTTCTTCCCCGAGCTTCTCTGTGGACGATATTTCCTTTCTTCTTCTCCCCGATACACCCCGCTATGTGCCTCATGTTTCACTTCCTCCTCCTACACCTATCATTCCTTCTTATTCACCACTGACACCATCTTCCCAATCCCCCCTCCACATATCCACCATCCTCTCCCGTTCGTCCACCTCTCTCACCGTTTCCTCTCCACTATACCCGTCGCCCTCGTTCTGAGGATGCTTCTCCTGACGCGCCTTCCACCTCTGGTGCTCCTCCTTTCACGCCTCCCCCGATTCATAACCTCCATGCTTGGCCTCGCCCCCCGCCCGATCGCTACTCTCCTGATCGGTATGGTCTCTCTGTTCTTGCTGAGCCCACTTCCTATCGGGCTGCCATGACTCAGCCTGAATGGCACCTTGCGATGGCCGAAGAGCTTGCTGCCCTTGAGTGCTCACGCACATGGGATTTGGTTCCTCTCCCTTCCGGTGTTCGTCCCATCACCTGTAAGTGGGTCTACAAGATTAAGACTCGCTCTGATGGTTCTCTTGAGCGCTACAAAGCTCGTCTTGTGGCTCATTGTTTTCAGCAGGAGCAGGGACGCGATTATGATGAGACTTTCGCTCCTGTGGCCCACATGACCACTGTCCGCACTCTCCTTGCTGTGGCTTCTGTTCGTCATTGGTCTATCTCTCAACTTGATGTCCAGAACACCTTTCTCAACGGCGAGTTGCGTGAGGAGGATTATATGCAGCCACCACCAGGGTACTATGCCCCTAATGGTATGGTCTGTAGACTTCGGCGCTCCCTCTATGGTCTTAAACAGGCCCCTCGTGCCTGGTTTGAGCGCTTTGCCTCTGTGGTGACTGCCGCTGGTTTCTTGCCTAGTGATCATGATCCCGCGTTGTTTGTTCACACGTCTCCTCGTGGTCGGACTCTTCTCCTTCTCTATGTTGATGACATGATCATCACTGGTGACGACTCTGAGTACATTGCTTTCTTAAGGCTCGCCTTCGCGACCAGTTTCTCATGACTGATCTTGGTCCACTTCGCTATTTTCTTGGGACTGAGATCTCCTCGACCTCTGATGGCTTCTACATCTCCCAAGAAAAATATATTCAGGATCTTCTTGCTCGCACTGCTCTTGGTGATGAGCGCACTGTTGTGACTCCTATGGAGCTCAACATTCAGCTTCATGCCTCTTATGGTGACCCTCTTCCTAATCCCACTCGCTATCACCACCTCGTTGGCAGTCTTGTCTATCTTGCTGTTACGCGTCCTGACATCTCCTATCCTGTCCACATCCTGAGTCAGCTTGTTTACATCCCCACCTCTGTCCACTATAGTCACCTCCTCTGTGTTCTACGATATCTTCGTGGCACGATCTCTCAGCGCCTTTTCTTTCCCCGCTCCAGTTCTCTTGAGCTCCAGGCCTACTCTGATGCTACCTGGGCTAGTGATCCCTCTGATCGACGCTCGCTGTCTCCTTACTGTGTCTTTCTTGGTGGCTCTCTTATTGCCTGAAGACAAAGAAACAGACTGCAATTTCTCGCTCGAGTACAGAGGCTGAGTTGCGGGCCATGGCTATGTTGACGGCTCAGGTGATCTGGTTACGGTGGTTACTTGAGGATTTTGGTGTGTCTGCTACTACCTCGACTCCCTTATTGTCAGACAGTATTGGTGCTATCAGTATTGCATGTGACCCGGTGAAGCATGAGCTCACCAAGCACATCGGTGTGGATGCCCACTTTGTGCGTGCTGCTGTGCAAGATCAGACTCTCGCTCTTCACTATGTGCCCTCTGAGTTACAGTTGGCTGACTTCTTCACGAAGGCACAGACTCGAGCGCAGCATACCTTTTTCCTCTCCAAACTCAGTGTTGTTGATCCACCATGAGTTTGAGAGGGGGGTGTTAGATGTGTATAGTCCCTTTCCGGTATGCCTCCATTGTATAAGGGGTTTTGTGCACTTTGACACACATGTATATGCAATGGCCTTTGGCCTTGTTGGATGATTACTTGTAGTTGCTCATTCCTAACACAGGTGACGGGTTTATTGCGGATTGCATACTCAACCGGACCTTCCGTTGCCTATCTTTCTCATACTTGGCGTTTGTGAGGCAGCGAGCTGGGTGATAATTATGCTACTGCGTCATCAGTAGCTTAATTGACCCTAACATACTGTTAAGCTGCTTAATTTGTTCATTCAACTGGAGCTACAATAAATGTGGGAATCGAGTTTACAGCAAAGGAAATGTCAAGTTCATTCTCATTTCCAACAAGGCCCAAGAGATCCTCGACTACCATTGAAGCTCATAGGTGAAATTGTCGATTCTGACACGGATGTCTCAAACTAGATGCCCTCAACACTACAAATGTATGCAGATATGAGCTACAGGCTGATCCGAAAATCTCCATTGCACGGAGACCCTTTCAGATGTCCTTCATATCCACCTCCAGTTCATCCTCTTGCTTAATGGGTGGTCGCGGAAAAAACTCATTTACAAGACCCAATAGTTCCTTGGCACGTTCCTCTTCATTCTGTGCCCCTCCTTGCTCATCCTTGCCGAATCTTTTCCCACACTCCTCTACCATCTGCAACGGAGACCGGAATAAATTGGATGAACAACATCTTAACTTAAAACCCATAATGTTTAGTAGTACTCAATAATAAACATTCAACCTTTCAGATAACTTAAATCTCTTGGCAATAACTCAAGAAGGGGGCTCCTTAGTTTAGCGCCAAAATTTGGAATGCCAAATTTTGACAACTTTGGCTAGTGTTTGGTTAGAAGAATTGTCAAAAAAGTGGAACCCAAACAGTCAACTGCCATTTTTTTAGAGTTGCCAAAAATTGGCTCTAAGCCAAGCAGGCTCTAAATGCCATAGCAAAAGACAATTCCATTTCGAAATCTCACAAATGGTCCAAAGTATTACTATACTATTCCGTACATGTCTTGCCTTGTCTCAGCTAACTAAGATAGCATACTAACGGGCATCTTAAGATCAGCAACATAAACATGGCAATACCGCATAAACATCAGCAACTGAGGTTGGCCTCCAATTGATAATATTTTGCTTGTCAGCGTCGGTAATCTTGAAATCCTCATATCTGTTTGCAAATTCAGTAAATGATTCCCTTTTTTGGTTGCAGGTAGGAGTTTTTAGGAGGTACTCGTATACCTGTTTTGTCACAACATGAGATCAGTTTAATAAGCATAAAAAGGGATATAGATCAATAGGGTATGGAGCACACAGATTGGGTCAAGCATCAGAGAAACAAATGACTACCTTGCACTCTGATGCAGTAACAACCCCCAAACATCCCATGGGATACGTTTTTGCACCTCTAGTTCGTAGGAAGTCAAGAGCTTCGAAGTTGGTGAGATGTCCTGCATTTGCTTTTTTCTCTGCAGAGGAATAAAGAGCATTGGATTTTTTAGATGAACAGGGAGGCTCCCTTCCCCGGTTCCATTAGTCAAAATGAAACCACAATGCACCAACTTGTTTTACAGTAGCTCACTAAGAGGAGAAGTTCAGGTGGATAAAAAAGTACTTAAAGGAAAGCTATGAACATATTCTACATATCCTTAGCTCATGCGGCACGCAGGACTAAAATCGAGAGCAGTTTTTCAGACTGAAATCTCCGAAGCTGGGTCTGCCTCCATCTCGCAAGACTTCCTGAACTTGAAAGGCGGTGCTGTTGCTGCTTGTGGTGACCAGCAGGCTAGGGTCGAAACCGGACTGCTCAGCGTGCTTTTGTTCTTCAGGTCTTCCCGCTTCTTTGGGGAATGGAAGCTCCAGTCATCCTCCGAGATCTTCAGCTTATCCCAGTGGTCTACCACCCAATATCTCGCGAAACCTTTCAGCATTAGCCACCCGTTATCCTCAGCGGCTGCTGGGAGAATGCTGCTAGCGCTGTCAGGAATTCCTCCAATCTTGCACTGCCACTTTCTGGAGCCAGGATCGCCCAAAACTTGAGCGTTCTGAGGATCAGTCTCCATACCTGTATAATAGAAGTCCAAATGGTGTTGTTAAAGATTATAGAGTTCCTATACTTCCACAAACACCACAAGACTGCTGATGAAACATAATTTAAGGCTGAATTTCTCTTGTTAGAGATCCAGAATCTGGCTACAGATTCAAAGTCAGTCCCTGTTGGGACTTTGAAGTGGTCAGCCACTAAAGACCAGATATTTTTTGCTACAACGCAATAAAAAACAAGTGAAAATTGGTTTCATACTCAGAGCAAAAAACACACTCAAGGGGTTTAATGATGTGTCTTTTCCTCAGATTATCTCTGGTCATTAATTTGTCATAAGAAAAAAGCCATAGGAAAACATGAATTTTAGGGGGCACATAAAGTTTCCACACCGCAGGGATGAAAACCGGCTGCACCCCTCTAAAGTTTATCACATGGTACAGTGAGCTCGAAGAGTAAACCCCTTTACTTTCTAGCTGCCATATTAGTGAGTCTATATCTTCATAGAGGGTAATGCTCCCAACACTCTCAACTAGCTGGTACCGTTGTCCATGAGTTTACTATCAAAATTCCTTCTGAAGGTTAATTTGAGGGCTTCCCCATCCCAAACCTCCTTAATAGTTTTAGTTTTCTCATTGCAAACCATGTAGATAGGCCAGAACTGGGTAGCTAGTGGTGATGTCCCAAACCAGGTATCTTCCCAAAATCTGATCCTCTCTCCATTGCCAACTTTCCATCTAAAGCCGAACTTCAGGTTTTGGATGATGGATTAAAATCCCTTCCAAAACCTGGAAGAGTTTGGGGCGGGGTTGACAGCAAACAAATTAGGTTTACCAATCAAATATATTTGCTCTATAATAGATTTCCAAGGTTTTTCTCCTTCCTCATAGTATCTTTTGACCTAGGATCCTAGTAGACAAGTGTTCACCTCTTGGAGGTTTGGAATTCCTATACCTCCAAAGTCCTTTTTCATACAGATTTTCTTCCAACTAGCAAGGTGAAGTTTCCTGTGCCTTTCAAAATCATTCCACAGACAGTTAGCCATTTAGGAATTGATCATGTCAATGACCCATTTGGGGAATTTGAAGAAGGAGAGCAGATAAATTGGGATACTAGCTAGGCGTGCTTGGATTAGCACTAGCCTGCCTTTATAGGAAAGCATTTTCCCTCTCCATCCAGCAATCCTTTTCATAATCTTATCTATAAGGGGTTGAATGTCTTCTCTTCTAAGTTTTCCGTAGTGGAGAGGGATCCCCAGATATTTGATGGGGAAAGCACCTTCAGTGCATCCCAAAGTTTCAATGAAATAGACTGTTTCATTTTCATCCATGTTAATAGGGATCAACTGACTTTTAGTGTAGTTGATCCTCATCCCAGAAACTTGCTCAAAGCAGTCCAGGACCATTTTAAGGTTAGCTGCATGTTGTATATTTTTATCTAGGAAGAGTATGGTGTCATCTGCATATTGAAGGCAGATGATCCCCCCAGGGCAGACTTCAGGGCAAAGCACTGCAATCATTTCCTGGTTTGCAGCTTTTATCAACATCCTAGTAAGGGCATCTACTACTAGGTTAAACAGCAGTGGGACAATGGGGTCTCCCTGTCTGAGCCCCTTCCTAGTGAGCAATAAGTCACGTTCACTATTGTTCACCTTGACACCAATGGAGCCCCCATGGGTAATCTGTTTGATCCAATGGGTCCATCTTCCCTCAAATCCTCTAAATTTGAGGAGCTCCTCCAGGAATTCTAGGTTGACTTTGTCAAAGGCTTTTTCATAGTGTAATTTAAGCACCAAACCTTGTCTCTTGCTAGAATGGACTGAATGGAGCACCTCATGTGCTGTAACTACACTTTCTAGAATATACCTGCCTTTCAAGAAGGCAGATTGGTTGCTAGCTACCATCCTTTGCCAGATTTTTGAGAATATATTGGTGAGTACTTTGGTGAAAATTTTGAAGCTACAATTCAAGAGGCTGATGGGTCTAAACTTCTTCATGGAAGAAGCATCTGCTTCTTTGGGAATCAAAGTTAGCATAGCAAAATTAAGCCTGTGTATGGCAAACTCCCCTCTGTGGAAGTATGAAAACATGTCCATCAAGTCTTTTTTCACTAGCTCCCAAAAATGCTGATAGAAAAAGAAAGGGATCCCATTAGGACCTGGTGCTCCATCAGAGTAAGAGTCAAAGACTGCTTTCTTGACTTCTTCTTCAGAAAAGGTAGCTTCTAGAGCCTCATTCTCATTAGGAGTTACCTTTTCTTCTTCAGAGAAAAAGTTAGGGTTCATTTTAAAGCCATTCCTATCCTCTTTCTTGAACGGGTCTTTATAAAAATCATTAGCAATTTTAAGTATCTCTGCATTGTTAGTGACAGGGCCCTCAGGGCCATCCAGAGAGTGGATAATTGTTTTCCTCCTTCTCTGGTTGTCCACTGCATTAAAATATGCAGTGTTCCTGTCACCTTCCGTAATCTCTCTATCCCTAGATCTCTGTTTTGCCTTAACTTCCTCTTGTAGCCATATTTTCTGAAGTTCAGAGTGGATAAATCTGAGTCTTGAGAATTCAGCTTCAGAGAGGGTTAAGGTTTTAGCTTTAATATCTAGTTTATCATATTCCTCTAAGAGGGTTTTTTATATCTCCTAAGTTGCGCTTCCTCATTGGAACTCCACCCTTTGGTGATTTTCCTGATTCTAATGTTAATTTGCCAGGCCTCTATATGGGAAGAGGCATGGATAGGTTCATTCCAAATTTTGGTTACTAGGTTGGAGAAGTCTTCTCTTAGGAGCCACCACTTCTCCATTTTGTAACTACTACATCTAGGGTTTTGGTTTGGACCATATTCCTGTATCATAGGAACATGGTCACTTCCACATCTAGGCAAAGCCCTACAGGATGCTAGGGGAATGATCTTATCCAACTCAGTATTACAAAATAGCCTATCTATAGTGGACATGATCAAGTCCACCTGGTTGTTAGCCCATGTGAATTTCCTGCTGGATAATTTAATCTCAAGCAGGCTCCAGATCTCAATCCAGGCATTAAAGCTATCACTCCACCTATGGTTAATGTTACCATTACTTTTATCTCTGGCATATCTTACCAAGTTAAAATCCCCTCCTACAAGGGTGGGAAGGGGATCCTCTAGGAATAGGGAATGGAGTTCTAAAATGAAACTCTCCTTTCCTTCTTCATAAGGGGAACCATAGACAGTAATAACCCTAAAAGGTGTAACAACATCTTTCATCCTCATCACACAACTAACATAAGACTCTAGATTAGACCACGACAGAACTTCAAAAATATCTAAATCTACTCCCATCAGGATGCGTCCAGCAGAGCCCTGGGCTGGCAGGTGGTGCCAAGAAAAGCTTCTATTTCCTACCAAAGATTTCAAAAAGGAGTCAGAGAACTCCTCTTTTTTTGTTTCTTGAAAACCAACAATGGATGCATGAGTCTTAGCCATGGTTTCCAAGATCAGAGTTTTCCTACCAGGGGTAGCAATCCCTCTAATATTCCAAAACAAGGCATTCATGTTATAAGCCTAGTTTTGGGGTGCTTGCCCCTTCTATTTTTACACACTAGGTACCAGAGTTCACTAGAGTTAGTCTCAACACTATCATAGCTAGACATTTTAGGAGGGGTGATGAAATCTAACTCAGAACCTTCAGTTCTGTCAGGAATCAAACCCCCTCTACTAGTATGACTTGTAGTATTTCTAGTAGGTTCAGCATCTACTCCTACCTCTAAATTTACATCTACACGAATTTTATTGGCAATAGAAAGGAAATTGGAATTATTGAAAAGAGAGAAGGGTTTGTTTTTCTTACCATCTCTGGTTTCTCCAACATCTTGTGTGCACTTGAACTGCTGAGCTTTCTGAAGGATAGTCCTGGTGTCTCCAGCCACTCTAGCACTCATCCTGGGGGCCTGGATTGGTCCCCAAGTTTTTGCTTTGTTACATTGCTGTTGGATTGGGGGGAAATCCTCCTCATAGCTCAGGTGCCTATCATCAGCAATATTCTCAGCATTGTTTCCAGGTAGCTGTAGGGCCTCCATTGACATGTCCTCTTCCCCATCTTCAGTGTTAATCTCATCATCATCCTAGCTTTCCATTTCTCTCAGCAGACTGAAGCCATCATCCAGGCCCCCATCTGTTAGGAGGAGATCAAGAGCACTTCTCTTAGGGTTTTGCAGAGAATCTGGCAACTTGTTCTTCAGGAGAGTAGTTGGAGTGGGAGGCTCCTTGTCATCTTAACAGGGATATTGTGTGGTCTTCTTAGTCATCCCACCACTAGAGTGTCACGACCGGTTTTCCAATAAAAATATTTATTGACAAACCAATCTTTAGAATCCAGTTTGAGATGAAACCTCCTCACTGGCAGACAAACTTTTGATACAATAAGCCAGTAGCATAAATATATTACAGAGTTGAGCTGACGATGCTCAACAATTTATTACAAGCGTGCCAATAATTATACATAAAGGCGATTAATGACACAAGGGAGTGGTGGCATACTACTGACTCGCAAATATGGTAGATGTGGAGTAACACAGTGGGGAGTGGATATGGGATTCTCAAACTAAAATCCCATCGAGCGTCGAGGTGAGGCTCGATGAATTTATTAGGGTAGCGGAAGCGGATATAATACAGTGACCAACTCCAGGGTCGCACGAGACTGACTGCGACTCCTCTAGGCGTCGGATTCGCTATCGAACTCTTCATCCATGAGATCACCTTCGTCAGCATCTGGCCAAATCAACAAGCCAGTGAGTACTTCGAAAGTACTCGCAAGACAGTTCGGACGTAAGATATAACAAATGCATGCATGAGTGCGTCGTGGTTAATTTACCAACGCAATTGATATGTTAGCAGGCCAGGTAAATGAATGAAAGGGAAACATAAGGTATAACAAATGCGAACATGAAATACATGAATAAGTTAACCAATACGATCAGGTATAGTGGTAATAAATACTGGGTGCCAAGCGAGGGTCTGAATGACTCCTCGAGCGGAAAATGCGGAATAATAGATACTGGTGCCAAACGAGTGTCTGAAAGACTCCTCGAGCGGAAAAATGCAGAATAATAATACTGGTGCCAAACGAGTGTCTGAAAGACTCCTCGAGCGGAAAATGCAGAATAATAATACTGGTACCAAACGAGTGTCTGAAAGACTACTCAAGCGGAAAATGCGGAATAATAATACTGGTACCAAACGAGTGTCTGAAAGACTCCTTGAGCGGAAAATGCAGAATAATAATACTGGTACCAAATGAGTGTCTGAAAGACTCCTCGAGCGGAAAATGCGGAATAATAATACTGGTGCCAAACGAGTGTCTGAAAGACTCCTCAAGCGGAAAATGCGGAATAATAATACTGGTACCAAACGAGTGTCTGAAAGACTCCTCGAGCGGAAAATGCGGAATAATAATACTGGTACCAAACGAGTGTCTGAAAGACTCCTCGAGCGGAAAATGCGGAATGATAATACTGGTAAGGGAATAATATATTCATCATAAATATATTCAACTCATGGAGTTAAACGGGTTAGTCCATCCACAAGAATAAACATTTAACTGGTCTTAGTGCTCATGTGTCCCACCGGGTAATCTGTCACCAAACTGGCACATGACTGTTAGCAGGGAACTTGGATATAGATAAGATGATTTAAAGATATAGAGCTCTGCAGAGTTTGTACAAAAAAATTTCCCACAGTCGACGGATTTCTGTAGTCACCAGGACTAGTTCCGTTACGGTATTTCAGAAGGAAACACAGCTAACCAGTACACACCCATCCAACTCTTCGATGCCAGGAATCACCATCAACATCGTCCAAGAAAAACTATTGAGACGGGGAGATCACAATCTCAAATAGCATGGGATCAAATTTATATACGCGCGCTCTAAGGGGTGCCCCCCTCTCGGTCCCAACCGGAAACACCCATGCCCCCTGACCGGATGCCTGGCTTTAATCCAGGGCCATGGAACCATCATCCCGGCCTCTCCTTTTTGGTGTGTACCAAGAAAGCGGCTTGCGACTTACTAAACCATATCCCTTTTGGGAAACATGTGGTAGTACAGGGAAAGGAAATGGATATGAACCCAACCGATATGGGTTGGTACTGAAGATAACTTGCATGGCCTAAGACTGGCATGCTACAACACTGCCATCTTACCCATTTTCATGCCAACACACGGCCTTGCATACTTACGTCCAACGACGTGTGAAATCATCGGACTTACTTGCCTGAACAATGCATAATGAACGGTTCATCGGTATGCTTCACACATGCCATGAAACTATCTACATGCAAACATGCCAAGACACTCATCATATCAAAGGTTCAAACATGCTTGCCTGGTTCAGAGTAGTCGGAGCCTAGCTCGGTGAAGTTCGCGGCCCCGTCACCTCCTTCGGTATCTATGGTATAGAGAAAACATACGCGCTAACGTGAATACCGAGAGGTGCAGAAAAAGTATTGCAAATAATTTTCAAATAAATCTTATAAAAAACTAGACAAAATTTTGAAGAGAACAGAAAAAGAATCAATCAAAAATATGCTTCTGTTAAAAAGTTATAAAGGTTTTTGTCCAGGGACTCATCTGTAACGAAACAGAAACTTCCCAGGGTTTTAACTGAGAAAACAGAAAACGGTTCGTTTGGAAATGCGCAAGCGCAAGAGAGAAAGCGTATTGTGCCCGAAGGCGCCAATAGAAAACGGTTCGCGAATAAGAGAACAGAGGATGACACGCGGGGTCCGCATGTCAGGTTTGAAAAGGCTCGCCGGCGCCCGAAGACGGCGGTGGACGCCGGCGTCGAACTACGGCGAATTAGGAGAAACGGAGGGTACCAAGAGCTTCAGTGTCTTCTTCCGCGTCGGTGGGTGGTGGACTCGTCCAATGGGGAGCACCACGTCGATGGCGACACTATCTCCGGCGGACGGCGGTTCGGGTGAGGATGGGGAACTCCGGTGGAGGGCTGCAAGCTTCAAATTGAAGTGCGGGTCAGAACGAGGGATGCATGGTGAAGCTACTGGCAGGAGAATGGAGGCGGAGGAGCACACACGGGGGCGAATCGGGCTGGATCCCGTGGCGGGTCGCGGCGGCCGGAGTCGAGGAAGGAGACCTCCTCGGGGCTCTTCCAGAGGCCTGGCGTGCTCTAGGGGAAGTGTAGGGCTAGTGGGTGCTCGAGTTGAAGCTCGGGGCCTCTATTTATAGGCAGATCAACGGGGTGGCCGTGAACGGAGAATCTCCGGCGAGCGATTACGGCGGAGCAGTGGATTGGAGGGTGGTTTGAGCGGTCGGGCAACATCAGTGGAGGTTACTGGATTTGTTCCACTGCTAAACGGGGTTGGCCCCGGCGTAATGGCGTCTGTCCACAGTGAGGTGACCGCACGGGCTCAACGGCGGCAGAGAGCGCGCTCCGCACCCTGCGGTTCACGACGAGAGCGACAGCGCGTTCGGGGGAGTGGAAGGCCACGCGGCGGGCTCCGGTGTCTTGGGCGGCGCTGGGTGGCGTCGTCGGCGCCGTGTCTCCCGCTGGCGTCCGTAAAGCCGACGCCGGCGTCGGTCACGTGGCGGCGCACCTTCCGCTGCTCGTCGCCGACGCCCGCAAGGTGCCAGGCGCTCGTGCGGTGCAGGAACAAGAGGGCGGGGACGAGGAGCAAGGCGACGCGAGGGTACTGGTGAGATCGATGCCCAGCTTTGAAGAAAACGACAGCAAGCACTGAACTGAAACTCTGAATTTGTGAAACTTGTCAGTGACCATGCATTGCAGGTGTTCGACAGTAGGGTTTTGCAATGAGATAAATTTTTCTGGAGCTGTAACTTGGTGAGATGACCACTCAATGCACCCAGAGGCTGCATGAATTTACTTGGAATTTTTGGAGAAGGTTTTGAATGAATTTCACCAGATTTGGCAAATCTGGTCCAAACTTGCAGCAGATGTAATTTGAAAATTTTGAACTGGAGACCAGTGGATCTTCATAGTTCTAGGTTGATGGTTCAAAGGACTAGGAGGGGAAAAAGGTTTGGTGGCAAAAATCAAAACAGAAAAAGGAGTTCCTTTGTAAAACTCCAAGTGCTATAAGAGAAGACAGAAATTTATTTGAATAGAATTTGAATGGAAATGATCACATGCGGAGGTTCAACTTGCTGGATTTGATGCAAATCTTGATCCAAAGGTGAGGGAAAGGTTAGGAGAGAGCATTTGCACTAATGCCATGGCAAGAAGGGATAGTTGCAAGTGGCAAAGGATTTTTTTTCAAAAGCCCTAGTGCATTCTCAAAAAGGTTTTCAAAGGCTATTGTTCTCAAATGAAAAACATTAGTCTTATGCCCAAGTGAAGAGCAAGGACTCCCAGGGCCAAAGGCAGACCTTGGGTGAATCCAAATAAAACTTTTGCCATAAAATATGATATGAGAGGGAGAGTCCTCTTGAAGAAAAAATTTTAAATCACTCCCCTCAAGTCAAATAAAACCTTTTGAAAAAAAATCCAAATAAAACTTGGGTGTCACAACACCTACCCCCTTAGGAAAAATCTCGTCCCCGAGATTTCAGTTGATCCTTAAATAAGTGTGGATGCTCTGTTCGAAGAAAGTCCTCTCTTTCCCACGTTGCTTCACTTTCGGTGTGATTACTCCACTGAACTTTGAAAAATTTGACGGTTTTCTGTCGGGTCCTCCTTTCAGACTCCTCTAATATTTTTACTGGGTGCTCCCGATAAGTGAGGTCTGGTTGCACGTCTATGTTCTCATGGGATACTTGTTTCTCTGGGTTGCTTACGCACTTTCTCAATTGCGATACGTGGAACACGTTGTGGATATCTAACAGTTCCTCAGGTAAGTCTAGTTGGTATGCTACTGTGCCTTTTCGTGCCGTTATACAGAATGGTCCGATGAATCTTGGTGCTAGCTTTCCCTTAATTTTGAATCGTTGCAATCCCCTCATAGGTGACACTCGTAGGTACATGAATTCACCGGGTTCGAAGTTGACCCCATGATGTTTCTGATCATAATAACTCTTTTGTCGGCTTTGGGCGGTCTTGAGTTGATCTCTGATTAGCTGGACCTTTTCCTCGGCTTCCTTGAGCATGTCTGGGCCGAAGATACGGCTGTCTCCGGTCTCTGACCAATTCAACGGGGTACGACATCTTCGTCCATACAAAGCCTCAAATGGTGCCATTTGCAGGCTGGCCTGATGACTGTTGTTGTACGCGAACTCGGCGTATGGCAGGCTGTCTTCCCAACTGGTTCCATAGGTGAGGACACATGCTCTCAGCATGTCCTCTAAAATCTGGTTTGCCCGTTCTGTTTGTCCATCTGTCTGGGGGTCGTATGCCGTACTAAAGGCTAGTTGAGTTCCTAGAGCCTGTTGTAACTGCTCCCAGAATCTCAAGACGAACTGTGTTCCTCTGTCAGATATTATAGTCTTCGGGACACCGTGCAGACAAACTATGCGAGAGAGATATATCTTGGCAAGCTTCTGAGTGGTGTGGGTCGTCTTTACTGGAATGAAATGTGCCACCTTAGTTAACCTGTCGGTGATAACCCATATGGCATCATTCCCGTGTCGTGATCGAGGTAGTCCGACAATGAAATCCATCCCTATTTCATCCCATTTCCACTCAGGTATTTTGTTTGGTTGCAGTAGTCCGGCTGGTCTCTGATGTTCAGCCTTTTTGCGTTGACAAGAGTCGCAGCATGCAATGAAGGTGGCTATGTCCCTCTTCATACCGTGCCACCAAAATCCTTCCTGGATATACTTATACATCTTGGTTCCTCCAGGGTGGATAGAATATGGAGCGGTGTGGGCTTCAGCTAGAATTTGCCGTTTGAGGTCTTCTATGTCTGGCACGCAGAGTCTGTTTCCGTACCATAGTGTCCCTTCTTCGTCTATGATGAATTCCGAGGCCTTACCCATACTCACCTTTCTTTTGATGCCTTCAATGCTGGGGTGACCCGGCTGGGCTTCTTTGATTCTTTCCACAAGGTTGGGTTGTATCTCCAAGTTTGTTATGGTGCCTTCTGCTATCATCAACAAGTTGAGTCTGGCAAATTCCTGTTGGACTTCGGGTCTTAAGTTGGGCAGACTGTTGTTGTCGGCGCTGGGGTTCCGACTAAGAGCATCGGCTACTACATTTGCTTTTCCAGGATGATAGTGGATTCCGACATCATAATCCTTTACTAGCTCCAACCAGCGTCGTTGCCTTAAATTCAGTTCTGGCTGTGTGAAAATATATTTGAGACTTTTATGGTCCGTATATATTTCACATCGATTTCCAAGTAGGAAATGCCTCCATTCCTTGAGTGCATGAATAACTGCTGCCATTTCTAAGTCATGAGTGGGATAATTTTCCTCATGCTTGCGAAGTTTCCTCGAAGCGTATGCGACAACCTTGCCTTCTTGCATTAATACGCATCCGAGTCCCTTTCTGGACGCGTCACAATATACTTCAAAATTCTTGTGTATGTCTGGCACAATCAATACTGGTGCTGTTGTTAATTTCCGTTTTAGCTCTTGGAAACTTTTCTCACAGGCTTCTGTCCATTCAAACTTCTTATCTTTCTTGAGCAACTGCGTCATTGGCTTGGCTATGGTGGAGAATCCTTCAATAAATCTGCGGTAATATCCTGCCATTCCCAAGAAACTCTGTATGTCCGTTACGCTGGCTGGTGACTTCCAGCCAAGTACGGCCTTGACTTTCTCTGGGTCCACGGCGATACCGTCTTGGGTTAGCACGTGGCCTAGAAAGCCTACTTGCCTTAACCAAAATTCACACTTGCTGAACTTGGCGTACACTTGGTGTTTCCTGAGTTCTCCTAGTACAATTCTGAGATGTTCAGCGTGTTCTTCTGGTGTTTTGGAGTATACTAGAATATCATCGATGAATACCACAACGAACTTGTCCATAAACTTCATAAATACTTTGTTCATGAGGTGAACAAAATATGCAGGGGCATTTGTTAATCCAAAAGGCATTACTGTGAACTCATACAGTCCATATCTGGAGGTGAATGCTGTCTTGGGGATATCTTCTGTTCGTACCTTTAATTGATGGTATCCTGACCTTAGGTCAATTTTTGAGAATACCTTGGCCTTAGCGAGCTGATCGAATAAATCATTTATTCTTGGCATCAGGTATTTGTTCTTGATCGTGACCATGTTGAGTGCTCGGTAGTCAATACACAATCGCAGTGTTCCATCTTTCTTTTTGGCAAACAAAATTGGTGATCCCCATGGTGAGGAACTGGCTCGAATGTATCCTTTGTCAAGCAATTCCTTTATTTGTTTCTTCAGTTCAACTAACTCGGATGGTGCCATTCTGTATGGTTTCTTGTATATGGGGGTGGTCCCTGATGCTAGCTCAATGCTGAATTCTATCTCTCGGTCTGGTGGCATGCCTGGTAGCTCTTCGGGAAATACGTTTGGAAATTCACACACTACTGGAACCTTGTTTAATTCAGACATGTCCACCTTGTTCAGTCTTGGTTGTCTGGGCATTTCCCTTTCTTTGGCGGATACTCTTATTGTCTTACCATGGTGGTGTGTGAGAATCACGGTCCGATTGAAACAGTCAATGAAACCTTTGTTGGTGGTTAACCAGTCCATCTCTAGGATGACATCCAGTCCTTTATTTTCCAACACAATGAGATTGGCGTGAAACTTCAATCCTTTGAACTCAATAATCACATCCTGACAGTAATTCTGAGTGACTTGCTGAATCCCAGGGGACTTGATGATCATGGATTTCTCCAAAGGAAGCATCGAAAAATTATTTTGCAAAGCAAAACTTTTTGAAATAAAAGAGTGAGAAGCCCCAGAATCAAACAAAACCATTGCAGGTATTGTGTTGACAGGGAACGTATCGAGTACGATATCCGGAGCATTTTGTGCCTCCTCTTTGGTTACGTGGTTCAGATGACCTTTCCTGTGGTTATTGTTGGGATTGAAGTTGTTTCGCTTGGGCGCTGAATTATTGTTGTCGTTGTTCGTCTTTGGTGCTGAGTTTCTTGGCTTGGGACACTGCTTGGCATAGTGTCCTTCTTCTCCACAGGCGTAACAAGTAACACATAGGCGATATGTGAACTCCTTGTCCCTAGCATGGAAATTCTTTGTTGGGCGTGAGACGTTGGATGATGATTTGTGCGTCCCACCCTTCTAAAAATCGGTCTTACTTCGGTGATTGCGAGCATGGTTAGTCTGGTCCCTTTTTCGCTTGCGGATATCTTCCAAACTGCGTCTTTCATTTTCCAGAGTAATGGCTTTATCCACCAGCGTCTTAAAATCTGGGAAAGTGTGTATGACCAGTTGGCATTTAAGCGCGGGCGCTAGGCCGTCAAGGAACTTCTCCATTTTCTTGCTTTCAGTCATACGCTCTTCGTTGGCGTAGCGGGATAACAGAGTAAATTGGCCGTTGTAATCTGACACTGTCATGTTCCTTTGCTTGAGGTCATCGAACTCTCTTTTCTTGTTTTTCATAATACTCTTAGGAATATGCGCGCCACGGAAACCTTCTTTGAAATCATCCCAGGTTATATCATTTTCGTTGGGATGCATGTGCAGAAAATTCTCCCACCAGGATGCGGCTGCTCCTGTGAGATAATGCGGTGCGTACAGTACCTTTTCTGGGTCTGAGCATTTTGCAATAATTAACTTTCTCTCCATATCGCGAAGCGAGTCTTCGGCCTCAAGTGGCTTGTCAGTATGAGAAAATGTTGGGGGACGTGTCTTCTGTAGCTCAGATAACTTGGAATGCTGCGGATACTGCCCATGGTGATTTCCCATGTTAATGACTTGGTTCATCATTTCCCGATGTTGTTGCTGACTCTGTTCATAAAGGCGGCACATTTGGGAAAGTGCCGTTTCGCTGTCCTGTCGACTTGTCTGACCTCGTGCGAAATTGTTGCCTGGTTGAGTATCATAGTGTTGACTTGACTGCCCTTGTGCAAAATTGTTGCCCGGTTGATTGCCATAATTTTCCTCTGGTGGAGCTGGCATGGAGCGAGTCCAAGGACGAGACATTTTTCACTCTGGGGATGTATTTGTAAAACCCATAAGAAAAATGGAAGGGTTGCAAAGATAAAACCCATAATGCACAAGGTTGACAAATAAAATTTTAAAGCCAAGATTACTCAAGGGAAAACAAATCGATTTGCGCATAGAGAAGGACTGCGTCATTACGTATATTACACGCGGCGATAATTATACAATACATCACTCAGGATATGCGTACATAATCCTGACATGTTATTTAGGCTAGTGCACTTCTCCAGATCCTACATGATGCGCAAACAAGCTACTTCTCACAACATCTTACATGGCGATGCAACGCATGGTGGCTAAGCGTACTCAGTCGAAGATGTTGATGACATCCTTGGCCCTGCCAAGGGTGAGGCGTAGCGAAGCCGGGGACTCGACTTCTTCCTCGCTAATAGGCTCCATACGGGTAGTGCTGCGCCGAGTAGATGGAGCGGGTGCCAGGGGCGGAACCGCACGAACTGGAGTGGGCGCGAAGGGTGGTGCAGTGCGCGCTGGAGTGGGCGCAATGGCTCGGTTGAACTCCTTGGTGGTAGGCAGGCGACGAGCAGGTGCATGGGATGCAGAGGACGAGACAAAAGTCAGTGGCGGTGCGGTGGGCAGGAGCTCCCTCCTGTTGGCGGCACAACCGTGGACTGAGTCCATGCGGGCGACCACAAAGTCGTCCACCAAGTTGTCGAAGGCTGCCTCCAAGGCCCGGAGATACTCAATAAGCATCTCAAAAGCCTCGTCTCGTTCTCCTCTGGGGCAGGAGAATGCGTAGTGACAGGTGTAGGGCACATGGCATGGAACATAGCGGTAGCGACGAGCCTTCATCGCGGGAAGGACATCCCTGAGACGAGCTATCGCCTCGCGGGCTGCCATCTGGATTGCATACTTCTCCGTAGGCATGGCTCTCCCCAAGAACCGGAAGCAGTGTAGCTCACCACGCCCTCCCTTGAACTGCACCGCGGCCTGGTGCATAGTCAGACTGTCGTTGACTCTGTGCTGACAGAGAGTGACGACTGGGCGCACAGACGGCCCCATCGCGACCTGAAAGATGAAGGAGAGAAGCTTGACGAACCCATCGGGCACGTTGGCGAAGGTCTGAGACTCGCAGCTGCGGTCGGCCATCTACAAAAGTAGGCAAAAAACCTGAATGGTCAGATCATAAATATATGCTGACTGTCAGAAAAATGACTACTATTGCAAAAACATGAATAAGCTCTCTCATGCTAATAACCGATTAGCGATCGCACCTAGTGGCTTCCTATAGTCAGCCTGGCTCTGGTACCAAGCTTGTCACGACCGGTTTTCCAATAAAAATATTTATTGAGAAACCAATCTTTAGAATCCAGTTTGAGATGAAACCTCCTCACTGGCAGACAAACTTTTGATACAATAAGCCAGTAGCATAAATATATTACAGAGTTGAGCTGACGATGTTCAATAATTTATTACAAGCGTGCCAATAATTATACATAAAGGTGATTAATGACACAAGGGAGTGGTGGCATACTACTGACTCGCAAATATGGTAAAGGTGGAGTAACACAGTGGGGAGTGGATATGGGATTCTCAAACTAACATCCCATCAAGCGTCGAGGTGAGGCTCGATGAATTTATTAGGGTAGCGGAAGCGGATATAATACAGTGACCAACTCCAGGGTCGCACAAGACTGACTGGGACTCCTCTAGGCGTCGGATTCGCTATCGAACTCTTCATCCATGAGATCACCTTCGTCAGCATCTGGCCAAATCAACAAGCCAGTGAGTACTTCGAAAGTACTCGCAAGACAGTTCACACGTAAGATATAACAAATGCATGCATGAATGTGTCGTGGTTAATTTACCAACGCAATTGAAATGTTAGCAGGCCAGGTAAATGAATGAAAGGGAAACATAAGGTATAAGAAATGCGAACATGAAATACATGAATAAGTTAACCAGTACGATCAGGTATAGAGGTAATAAATACTGGGTGCCAAGCGAGGGTCTGAATGACTCCTCGAGCGAAAAATGCGGAATAATAGATACTGGTGCCAAACGAGTGTCTGAAAGACTGCTCGAGCGGAAAAATGCAGAATAATAATACTGGTGCCAAACGAGTGTCTGAAAGACTCCTCGAGCAGAAAATGCGGAATAATAATACTGGTACCAAATGAGTGTCTGAAAGACTCCTCGAGCGGAAAATGTGGAATAATAATACTGGTACCAAACGAGTGTCTGAAAGACTCCTCGAGCGGAAAATGCAGAATAATAATACTGGTACCAAACGAGTGTCTGAAAGACTCCTCGAGCGGAAAATGCGGAATAATAATACTAGTGCCAAACGAGTGTCTGAAAGACTCCTCGAGCGGAAAATGCAGACTAATAATACTGGTACCAAACGAGTGTCTAAAAGACTCCTCGAGCGGAAAATGCGGAATAATAATACTAGTACCAAACGATTGTCTGAAAAAATCCTCGAGCGGAAAATGCGGAATGATAATACTGGTAAGGGAATAATATATTCATCATAAATATATTCAACTCATGGAGTTAAACGGGTTAGTCCATCCACAAGAATAAACATTTAACCGGTCTTAGTGCTCATGTGTCCCACCGGGTAATCTGTCACCAAACTGGCACATGACTGTTAGCAGGGAACTTGGATATAAATAAGATGATTTAAATATATAGAGCTCTGCAGAGTTTGTACAAAAAATTTCCCACAGTCGACGGATTTCTGTAGTCACCAGGACTAGTTCCGTTACGGTATTTCAGAAGGAAACACAGCTAACCAGTACACACCCATCCAACTCTTCGATGCCAGGAATCACCCTCAACATCGTCCAAGAAAAACTATTGAGACGGGGAGATCACAATCTCGAATAGCATGGGATCAAATTTATATACGCGCGCTCTAAGGGGTGCCCCCCTCTCGGTCCCAACCGGAAACACCCATGCCCCCTGACCGGATGCCTGGCTTTAATCCAGGGCCATGGAACCATCATCCCGGCCTCTCCTTTTTGGTGTGTACCAAGAAAGCGGTTTGCGACTTACTAAACCATATCCCTTTCAGGAAACATGTGGTAGTACAGGGAAAGGAAATGGATATGAACCCAACCGATATGGGTTGGTACTGAAGATAACTTGCATGGCCTAAGACTGGCATGCTACAACACTGCCATCTTACCCATCTTCATGCCAACACACGGCCTTGCATACTTACGTCCAACGACGTGTGAAATCATCGGACTTACTTGCCTCAACAATGCATAATGAACGGTTCATCGGTATGCTTCACACATGCCATGAAACTATCTACATGCAAACATGCCAAGACACTCATCATATCAAAAGTTCAAACATGCTTGCCTGGTTCAGAGTAGTCGGAGCCTAGCTCGGTGAAGTTCGCGGCCCCGTCACCTCCTTCGGTATCTACGGTATAGAGAAAACATACGCGCTAACGTGGATACCGAGAGGTGCAGAAAAAGTATTGCAAATAATTTTCAAATAAATTTGATAAAAAACTAGACAAAATTTTGAAGAGAACAGAAAAAGAATCAATCAAAAATATGCTTCTGTTAAAAAGTTACAAAGGTTTTTGTCCAGGGACTCATCTGTAATGAAACAGAAACTTCCCAGGGTTTTAACTGAGAAAACAGAAAACGGTTCGTTTGGAAATGCGCAAGCGCAAGAGAGAAAGTGTATTTTGCCCGAAGGCGCCAACAGAAAATGGTTCGCGAATAAGAGAACAGAGGCTGACACGCGGGGTCCGCATGTCAGGTTTGAAAAGGCTCGCCGGCGCCCGAAGACGGCGGTGGACGCCGGCGTCGAACTACGGCGAATTAGGAGAAATGGAGGGTACCAAGAGCTTCAGTGTCTTCTTCCGCGTCGGTGGGTGGTGGACTCGTCCCAACGGGGAGCACCACGTCGATGGCGACACTATCTCCGGCGGACGGCGGTTTGGGTGAGGATGGGGAACTCCGGTGGAGGGCTGCAAGCTTCAAATTGAAGTACGGGTCAGAACGAGGGATGCATGGTGAAGCTACTGGCAGGAGAATGGAGGCGGAGGAGCACACACGGGGGCGAATCGGGCTGGATCCCGTGGCGGGTCGCGGCGGCCGGAGTCGAGGAAGGAGACCTCCACGGGGCTCTTCCAGAGGCCTGGCATGCTCTAGGGGAAGTGCAGGGCTAGTGGGTGCTCGAGTTGAAGCTCGGGGCCTCTATTTATAGGCAGATCGACGGGGTGGCCGTGAACGGAGAATCTCCGGCGAGCGATTACGGCGGAGCAGTGGATTGGAGGGTGGTTTGAGCGGTCGGGCAGCATCAGTGGAGGTTACTGGATTTGTTCCACTGCTAAACGGGGCTGGCCCCGGCGTAATGGCGTCTGTCCACGGTGAGGTGACCGCACGGGCTCAACGGCGGCAGAGAGCGCGCTCCGCGCCCTGCGGTTCACGACGAGAGCGACAGCGCGTTCGGGGGAGTGGAAGGCCACGCGGCGGGCTCCGGTGGCTTGGGCGGCGCTGGGTGGCGTCGTCGGCGCCGTGTCTCCCGCTGGCGTCCGTAAAGCCGCCGCCGGCGTCGGTCATGTGGCGGCGCACCTTCCGCTGGTCGTCGCCGACGCCCGCAAGGTGCCAGGCGCTCGTGCGGTGCAGGAACAAGAGGGCGGGGATGAGGAGCAAGGCGACGCGAGGGTACTGGCGAGATCGATGCCCAGCTCTGAAGAAAACGACAGCAAGCACTGAACTGAAACTCTGAATTTCTGAAACTTGTCAGTGACCATGCATTGCAGGTGTTCGACAGTAAGTTTTTGCAATGAGATAAATTTTTCTGGAGCTGTAACTTGGTGAGATGACCACTCAATGCACCCAGAGGATGCATGAATTTACTTGGAATTTTTGGAGAAGGTTTTGAATGAATTTCACCAGATTTGGCAAATCTGGTCCAAACTTGCAGCAGATGTAATTTGAAAATTTTGAACTGGAGACCAGTGGATCTTCATAGTTCTAGGTTGATGGTTCAAAGGACTAGGAGGGGAAAAAGGTTTGGTGGCAAAAATCAAAACAGAAAAAGGAGTTCCTTTGTAAAACTCCAAGTGCTATAAGAGAAGACATAAATTTATTTGAATAGAATTTGAATGGAGATGATCACATGGGGAGGTTCAACTCGCTGGATTTGATGCAAATCTTGATCCAAAGGTGAGGGAAAGGTTAGGAGAGAGCATTTGCACTAATGCCATGGCAAGAAGGGATAGTTGCAAGTGGCAAAGGATTTTTTTTCAAAAGCCCTAGTGCATTCTCAAAAAGGTTTTCAAAGGCTATTGTTCTCAAATGAAAAACATTAGTCTTATGCCCAAATGAAGAGCAAGGACTCCCAGGGCCAAAGGCAGACCTTGGGTGAATCCAAATAAAACTTTTGCCATAAAGATATGATATGAGAGGGAGAGTCCTCTTGAAGAAAAAATTTTAAATCACTCCCCTCAAGTCAAATAAAACCTTTTGAAAAAAAATCCAAATAAAACTTGGGTGTCACATAGAGCTAGTCCTAGAGACATTGTTAGAGCTTTTAGAACTTTTATGTGAAGCAGTATCATCACCATTTTTGCTGTTTTAGGGTTTGTCAGCTCCTCCATTTTGCTGATCACTGGTGGGCTGCTCCTGCCTCAGCTCCTCTACCTCAACACTTGGTGGCTCCACTTCTACTTGGATTCTGTATAGCTTCCCATGGATTCAAAACACTCTTTCCCTTGGTACCTTGTTGTGATCCTTACAAGCTATTTTGACCCTGACAGTCTCATACAAACTTTGAAAATTGTGTTGCCAGTCAACATCTAGTAGCACCCCAAAGGTGGATGTGATTTGGTCAAGCAGTGACCATTCAAACCACTTTGGATTCAGTTTCCTCTACTTGATCCAGACTTTCTGCAGCTCATCCTCAGCAGAAACCTCACCTTGCCACACTTCCACATTCACTATAGTGTTATCCTTAGATAGTCCAAAGTAGGGGTATCCAGCAACCTGTTCAACATCAATTTCAGGTGGGAATTTGACTAGAAAAGACCACTCATCGAGTGCATTGATGGGCCATGGCCAATTTGTTTTGTAGATGCTGGAAAACTATGTTGCTAGCTCTTGCTTCGTGACTTCACCAGACTCCACAAACACAATCCCTACATTCTTCAACCACCCTGTGTGTTGTGTTGGGCATTCACATCAGGGGCATCCGGGTGGTAGAACCCAAGCCCTGGCGCCGCGCTCCCAACAAATTTGGCTGTTGAGTGAGGCTTCTTCCTCACTGGGCAGTCTTCCACCTTGTGGTTGATCATTTTGCAGATGAACAACTCTTGGGCTTCGTACACTTGCCTTTGTGGTGCTCAGGGTCACCACAATTGTAACAAGTGACCCCAGCATAGGACATCAGACCCGGATTAGCTGCTAGGGTTCTCTGATTTCCTTCTTTGCTCTTCTTCTGCTGGTTCTTGGCTTGAGATCTAATCTGTTGCTGGCCTCCATTGTGGCCCTCGCCTTGGCTTCCCCCTTGCCCGCCGGACTGCCCTTGCATCAGTTGCGCGGGAGCGAACCACTGCTGCTGCAGGCCTCCCCATTGCGGAGGGTAAGGTCTAGGGAATTAACCTGGGAAGGCCCAAGGCGGCGGTGGACCTTGGAAACCGAAACCGAAGAACGACTGTTGTGGCTGCATTCCGCTCCCCTGGTTAATCTATTGCTGATCTGGAGGCAAATTGTTCGACGGGTCTCCTCTTCCTCCTCGGTTCTTGGCCTGGCCCCGCCCTCTTCCTCCATCTGCCATGGTGTCCGGATCGATGGGGGCGGCAGTCGTTGTGTGGTGGCTGGTTGGAGGAGGCGGAACCCTAGTTTCCCCTCCCCTCTCACCCTCTTTTATAGGCTCCCACAGCTGACTGTATCTCTCCTCCGTCTCGTCACCATGAGCATCTGGCAGCTTGGTGGGTGAGCTGGCAGACGCGTCAGCCTTGGGGGAGTTTTTAAACTTGGCGACTTTCTTCCTCCTCACTAACGTGAATCCACCCGAAGCTTCCATGATTAGCAGAGCTTCCGCTCAACACCCTGCTTCATCCCTAAATCTGCTACTGGAATGAGGTCAAGCTTACTGCCAAACCGAGGCTCTCCTGCGGCTGGAGTCTCCAGAAAGCTTCCCAGCTGATCTGCCTCTGTCTCCATGGCAAACCCCTCGCGACCAGCGCCCAGGAGATCATCTCCACTGTCGGTGTCGATCTGCTCGCCGTAATCAGTGACAGCTCGTGGTCTGTGGCAAACGTCATGATCCTGGTCATGAGCTTTTGAGCCGACTCGCGACCCCTCCTTGGTATCCTCATCGTTGCTGGCCCTCTCAGCATCAGCTCTGAGATCTCTTCTTCCTCTCGATTCAGACCCCCTGAACCTGCCTCCCTTTCTCCCTCTCTCATAGTGAGTGGGTGTGTTGGGGGGCATGGGTTCCCTTTGCTGTAGCAGATCCTTCCAGTTCCCCTCCACCGAGAAAATGCACTCGGCCGTTGCAATGTGTATCCCCTGACTGGCCCGACAATGTCCATGTGCAGCACAGTAATGGCCCTCTTCAGTCAATTTTGGCTGATCTTCAAGATTCAGGCGTTGTAGCTGCAATAGTCCAGATCCGGTGCTGGGGACAGGTAAGGCCACGGATCCAACTCCTCTGAATCTGATGGGGGGGGGGGGGGGGGGGCAGGAAGGCAGCCGCCCCAGCACCCCCTCATAGTGTCCCCGGCGGCGAGCATCGCTGCTTTTTGCTTCTGACTTCGCCCAATTCACAAAGGCTTCTGGCTGCGCTCTCGGTCCCGGAATCTGAGATTTCTCTACTTTGGTGCCCTCGAAATAGATCCATCGAGCGAGGTTGAGCATCTCTCGATCCGCCTGCATTTGGCAGGTTTGTGTGTACCTCAACTGGCAGAGCTTTTGAAATGGATCTGAAGTCTGCTCCGCTGCGAGATCCGCCTTCCTCCATTCCTTCACACACTGCATCCATGAGAGGGTGTCGTAGCGGATCCGCATCACCCGCTCCATCCACCGCTGCATCTTGTTGCCTGGAGCGTCGCCGGCGAGACCGATCCAATCGGGCGTAGCTTCCCTGGGAACGACTGGTATACGAATGGCAGGGGCATCCGCATCACCGTCGAGCCCGGCGGGATCCCGGGGGAAGAGTCCGGGGGAGGGAGCCGGTGGATCTGGTTTGGCGAGGCATGGGTGCATCAAGGGGTGGCAGCGGCGGCGGGGGGTGAGCCATCGGCAGCAGCGGCGGTGGCGGTAGGTGGGGGAGGGGGAGGGGCGGTCGCGGGAGCGGTCATGCGGTCATGAGGCTTGGACTTGCCGCGCTGGAAATTCTCACTACAGAGGGGTTCAGAGTCAATCATTGGATCCATATGGCCCTTCCCATTGCTTTATTTCCAGACCGCATTGGATATTCATAACTTCAGATGAGAAATACAGCGGAGCTTTCTAATTATTCAGCATCTACTAGCTATCAAGGTTGAGATCCGGGACTCAACACTAACGCAAAACAAAATTAGGCTAGGACCAACATGTCAGTCTCAACATTTTATCTACACAAATTCCCAATTAAACCAAACAAACTCCTCGTTAATAGGATCATCGCTCAGGGACAATTACGTCCTCCCTCCATCCGGAAATACTTGTCGGAGAAATGGATGAAAATGAGTGTATATGGAACTAAATTGCGTCTAGATACGTCCATTCCAGCGACAAGTATTTTCGGGCGGAGGGAGTACTAAACTTGGTTTTGCAAGGGATTGCACAATGGAGATGGAGAGGGTAGTCTGGAGTTACAAGATTGTGACGACACACAAACCATAGGCAACAAATGAGTACTGACATCTTCATCGTACTGTGCAAATTCGATGCAATATTCAGGCTGGACTGGACTGGGCCGGTGCAAATTCGACCGACCAGTGTCTGGGTCTGTGTGCTCGGAGACAGCGGTGTCGTGGTCTTGATCATGGCGGCGAGGTGGTTGGCTTCGATGGCAGCGACTAAAAGCGGTGACTGCAGGGAGGTCAGGGGTCGATCCATGTGTGAGTGGCGGTAGCCGGAGGGTGGGGGCGGCCTAGATTTCTTTTAGGAAATGCCATTTGTTCTTTATTAAATCTTCGCATTTATTTTCGAAAAGGAGGAATTCACGGCCTCTGCATTCTTTATTAATCTTCGCATAAATAAATGATTTATAGAACTTAGATGTAGTACAACACTTAGACACATCTAGATGTGAACATCCTATGCTTGACTGGTTAGAAAGACAGTGGTATTTCATTGAAATTAAGAGATTATGTTTGCACCATTTTTTTCGGTTTCATTCATCTCGTGAAAAACAAAGGTTTCTCTTCTGTGATGTGCAGTGCAAAAGAATCCTTAATGACTCATACATTTCAGTCCTTCAAATGAAAAACACCCTACATAGATCTTTTGAGGACTCAAATGCCCCCATTTTTTTATGAATGTCTTTCTAATAATAATAATAATAACAATAATAAATCGTAAATACACATGAGTATGAGTTGCAATGCACTGGAGATAAGGATGTTGTGTGTGGGTGTTGGTTTGGCTCCCTTAAGCATGTGCTTCTTTTTTTGCGGGGGTAAAGGGAGTTTATTGCATAGATATAGAGTTACAGTCGAGAGGCCACACGTCCTAGATACATGGTGGAACCGAACCTAGCCACACAGCCGTAGCTCGTTCGGAATGGCTATATTTCGCCAAACGATCGGCAGCTCTCTTTTGGGACCGACTAATCTTGTGAGGAAAAAACTCCCTAGTACCTAGAAGATCCTTGATCTCCAAGACTATCTGACCATACGCCGAGTGAAGAAGAGCTCCATTTGTTAAACTGCAAAGAGCTTCCGAGGAATCCGTTTGCACCACTACCGGAAGATCAGAATGTTGAATGGACAAGGCCATACCTTGCATGATCGCATTTAGTTATGCTTCGAGTGAGTCATTTGTTGGGGAACGCGGTATTTCAAAATTTTTACCTACGATCACACAAGATCTATCTAGGAGAGGCATAGCAACGAGACGGGAGAGTGTGTCCACGTACCCTCATAGACCGAAAGCGGAAGCGTTTAGTAACGCAGTTGATGTAGTCGAACGTCTTCGCATTCCAACCGATTCAAGTACCGAACATACGACACCTCCGTGTTCAGCACACGTTCAACATGATGACGTCCCTCGAACTCTTGATCTAGTTGAGGACGAGGGAGAGTTCCATCAGCACGACGGCGTGGCGACGGTGATGATGAAGTTACCGGCACAGGGCTTCGCCTAAGCACTACAACGATATGATCGAGGTGTTAAACTGTGGAGGGGGGCACTGCACCCGGCTAAGAGAAGACTTGTTGTGCCTTTGGGGTGCCCCCCACCTCTGTATATAAAGGGGGAGGAGGAGGTGGCCAGCCAAGGGGGCGCGCCATAGGGGGGAGCCCTACTAGGACTCTAAACCTAGTAGGATTTGCCCCCCTTTCCTACTCCAAGAGGGGGAAGGAGGGAAGGAGAGGGAGAGGGAAAGGAAGGTGGGCCGCGCCCCCTCCCCCTAGTCCAATTCGAACTGCCCTTGGGGCGGCACCTTGTGGCCTTCCCTCTCCTACTCCCTTATGGCCCATCAAGGCCCATAACTTCTGTGGGGTTTCCGGTAACCCCTCGGTTCCCTGATAAATATCCGAAACATCCCAAAACCATTCCAGTGTCAGAATACCTTCGTCCGATATATCAATCTTTACTTCTCGACCATTTTGAGACTCCTAGTCATGTCCGTGATCTCATTCGGGACTCCAAACAAACTTCGTTCATCAAATCACATAACTCATAATACAAATCGCCATCGAACGTTAAGCATGCAGGCCCTACGAGTTCGAGAACTATGTAGACATGACCAAGACACATCTTCGGTCAATAACCAATAGCGGAACCTAGATGCTCATATTGGCTCATACATATTCTACGAAGATCTTTGTCGGTCAAACTGCATAACAACATACGTTATTCCCTTTGTCATCGGTATGTTACTTGCCCGAGATTCGATCGTCAGTATCATCATACCTAGTTCAATTTCGTTACCGACAAGTCTCTTTAATCATTCCGTAATGCATCATCCCGCAACTAACTCATTAGTCACATTGCTTGCAAGGCTTATAGTGATGTGCATTACTGAGAGGGCCCAGAGATACCTCTCCGATACACTGAGTAACAAATCCTAATTTTGATCTATGCCAACTCAACAAATACCATCGGAGACACCTGTAGAGCATCTTTATAATCACCCAGTTATGTTGTGACGTTTGATAGCACACAAAGTGTTCCTCCGGTATTCAGGAGTTGCATAATCTCATAGTCAGAGGAATATGTATAAGTCATGAAGAAAGCAATAGCAATAAAACTAAACGATCATTATGCTAAGCTAACGGATGGGTCTTGTCCATCACATCATTCTCTAATGATGTGACCCCGTTAGTGGAGGCATACTAGGGACACTCTATTTGTATATGTATTCACACACGTACCAAGTTTCCGGTTAATACAATTCTAGCATGAATAATAAACATTTATCATGATATAAGGAAATATAAATAACAACTTTATTATTCCATCTAGGGCATATTTTCTTCAGTCTCCCACTTGCACTAGAGCCAATAATCTAGATTACATAGTAATGATTCTAACATCCATGGAGTCTTGGTGCTGATCATGTTTTGCTCGTGAGATAAGCTTAGTCAATGGGTCTGCAACATTCAAATCTGTATGTATCTTGCAAATCTCTATGTCTCCCTCCTTGACTTGGTCGCGGATGGAATTGAAGCGTCTCTTGATGTGTTTGGTTCTCTTGTGAAATCTGGATTCCTTCGCCAAGGCTATTGCTCCAGTATTGTCACAAAATATTTTCATTGGACCCGATGCACTAGGTATTACACCTAGATCGGATATGAACTCCTTCATCCAGACTGCTTCATTTGCTGCTTCCGAAGCAGCTATGTACTCTGCTTCACACGTAGATCCCGCCACGACGCTATGCTTGGAACTGCACCAACAGACAGCTCCACCATTCAATATAAATACGTATCCGGTTTGTGACTTAGAGTCTTCCAGATCAGTGTCAAAGCTTGCATCGATGTAACCATTTACGACAAGCTCTTTGTCACCTCCATATACAAGAAACATATCCTTTGTCCTTTTCAGGTATTTCAGGATGTTCTTGACCGCTGTCCAGTGATCCACTCCTGGATTACTTTGGTACCTCCCTGCTAAACTTATAGCAAGGCACACACCAGGTCTAGTACACAGCATTGCATACGTGATAGAACCTATGGCTGAGGCATAGGGAATGATCTTCATTTTCTATCTATCTTCTGCAGTGGTCGGGCATTGATTCTGACTCAACTTCACACATTGTAACACAGGCAAGAACCCTTTCTTTGACAGATCCATTTTGAACTTCTTCAAAACTTTATCAAGGTATGTGCTTTGTGAAACTCCAATTAAGCGTCTTGATCTATCTCTATAGATCTTGATGCCCAATATATAAGCAGCTTCACCGAGGTCTTTCATTGAAAAATTCTTATTCAAGTATCTTTTTATGCTATCCAGAAATTCTGTATTATTTCCAATCAACAATATGTCATCCAGATATAATATTAGAAATGCTACAGAGCTCCCACTCACTTTCTTGTAAATACAGACTTCTCCAAAAGTCTGTATAAAACCATATGCTTTGATCACACTATCCAAGCGTATATTCCAACTCCGAGAGGCTTGCACTAGTCCATAAATGGATCGCTGGAGCTTGCACACTTTGTTAGCACCTTTAGGATCAACAAAACCTTCTGGTTGCATCATATACAACTCTTCTTTAAGATATCCATTAATGAATGCAGTTTTGACATCCATTTGGCAAATTTCATAATCATAAAATGCGACAATTGCTAACATGATTCGGACAGACTTAAGCACCGCTACGGGTGAGAAGGTCTTATCGTAGTCAACTCCTTGAACTTGTCGAAAACCTTTCGCAACAAGCCGAGCTTTCTACACAGTAACCGTCTGCGTCAGTCTACTTCTTGAGTGTGGGCGATAGGGGGTCCTTCCCACACGACGTGCTATACAAACAGTTTTTAACCCCTTTCCGCGACGGGATTTGGAACCGTCGTCAAGTGAGTGTGGGCGATAGGGGGTCCTTCCCACACGACCCAGAAATCGTCGGGGATAGGCCCTCCTGGGACACAGGATGGGGACATGTGCGATCGGCGAGGCATCGATACCCAATCATTTCCGTAGGTATGTACATCCCACACGATAATCCGAGAAAAAAAATTCCGTAGGTATGTACATCCCACACAGTGAATCCCAGAAAATCATTTCCATAGGTATGTACATCCCACATGGTGAATCCCAAAAAATCATTTCAGTAGGTATGTACACCCCACACGGTGAATCCTAGAAAAACATTTCCGTAGGTATGTATATGTCACACAGTTCTTTGTGTGGAAACATTTGTGCAAGGTGGCCTAACGCAAACAGTTCGCTGCCGGAAGCTGTGTGTGATTGTTAGTTGATCGAACACACCTACTTTCTAGAAACTGTGCGGGTTGTTTGAGTTCATCGCCCACGGTGCTGTCCGAGTAACCGTCTGCAATGGAAAACCCCAATAAGCAGGGTAATTAGCCTATTATTGATAATCCATGTACTAATCAAACTGATATTTCTTATAAAACACGCCAGATATTTCATATCCATATAAAAGCAACCAGGATTTCATAATCGAATTACATCAGATAGCTTCGGCACTCAGTTTCACATGCAGCATCAAAAACCTTTGGAAAGTAGCATCATACATGGTAAATAGACAGATGAATCTCATCTGGGAAACTGCAGAAGCGGAAGGCAAATATTGAGCCTTCAGTGATGTTGAATGCCCTTGCAACTTTAGGCCAGTGGCTACGGATAATTGCCCGCCCAACCTTCATCCTCTTCAGCAAGACTTCAATATTGTACAGTGGGTGTTGAATGAATACCTTCCTCGCCTCTTGACCATGTAGGTGGTCTGAGAGGTAATCATTGGTGAACTACTTTGAAAAGTACTGAAAACAAAGCTATGCATAAATCGCTGTTGTAAATTTTGAAATGGCGCAAGGGGTAAAAACAAGGTAAAAGAGTTGGTACCATCCTATGGTTGACTTATGTCTTCTTCATTGTGCAAACAAAGATCTTGTTGTTATTCATCGCAAGTCTCTTCATCCTAACAATCTTTCTGAGTTTCTTGACTTGACTGGTATTCACGGACATCTCATTTCCCCATATGCAAAATGGGTCGAACAGTGGGTCTAAGCCTCTGACAGCAGGACCTACATGTGCAAGACCAAATTGTAAGAAACCTAAATATTAAAATGATTCCTACAAGTGCACAATAATGTGCTATTAGCCAAAGGACCCTGCTTGAACAAACCTCGATGGTAAACCGCAGTGTCTCCCATTGTTTCCCTGCAACACACATAAGGAAGATCTTGATCAGGTTAACTGAGAGTTGTCATACTATCAGCAGAATATGTATTGAGTACAACCAAATTCGATTGGTGTCATATGCATAACAATACAAAATTGTACCCACAGCAAATGAAAATCAAATTGCAGAACTGAACCAAATAGTTAAATGGACAGCAGACCAAATGAACAAAAATAGTTAATTGAGCACGACATTGCAGAATAGAAACATGTACTAGAAGATAAGACAGTTAACAAAACAAAGAATGCTTGAGAACAGTACTATGAAATGTAGCAATTGTTGGACCAAAGTGTTAAAGGAACATTACATTTTACAGGACCAAACCTTTAACTGAACATCGGATTGCATATTAACATTATAGAGGACAAATCACTAGAAGGCACTAGCGGTGGCCTCGAGAAAATAGCACAAACTATATTTTAAAGTAGACAATGGCGTGGCGGTGTCGACGGTGGCCTCGAAGATGAGGTGCTCCTCCAAGATCTGGCGGTCGACACGCATGGCAGCCATAGCGACCTCGTGCGCGCGTGCGGCCGCATGCTACTGAGCTCCACGTTATACTGCGTGCAAAATGGTTGTGGGCGACGCTTAATTGGAGGAGGGGGGCAGTGATTTTGGTGGAAGGTGTCGCGCCGTTCGGATGTGGGGTTTCGGCAAACCCTTAAGGTTCGAACACTGGGGTGCGCGCGAAGTGTTTCCCTCTTACCGATCTATGCCCTAGCTCGCTAAGATCTCGTGGACGAACTTGACAAACTCGAAACACAGAAAGACACAAGATTTATACTAGTTCGGGCCACCATTGTGGTGTAATACCCTACTCCAGTCTGGTGGTGGTGGATTGCCTCTGGGGCTGATGATGAACAGTACGAGGGAAGAACAGCCTCCTGAGGTTGAGGTGTTCTTGTGCTCTGTGGACTTGTGGATGAGAACTCGATCCCCTACTGTGGTGGCTAGTTCTACTTATATAGGCCCTGGTCCTCTCCCCAAATGTTGAGTGGGAAGGGAGCCAACAACGGCGGGCAAATTTGAAGGGGGACAACTAGTAGAAGCTATCCTGACAAAAGCGGTCTTCGCCTACGAAAAGCTCTGGTGGTGATGCCGTCTCGGGTTCCACGACGACCTCTGTCTTGCCGTCCTCCTGGTCTTGGTCTCGTTGCACCGATATAGCAACCTTTGCCTGATGCCTTGGTACTCTTCGTCTGTGCTGGCCGCCCTAGCACCAAAGAGGAAATAAGGACGTTGCGCGCGCGGGCGCCCGCCTGGCGCCTGCCTGGTGTCGTTCGTCATGGCTCACATCACGAGAGCCTCGTGAGGTTTGCCCCGCCTTGATATCTCCGCTCCTCACGAGCCTGCCTGGCTAGGCCACTCCAGAGGAGGTCTTGCATCGTCCGCCTCGTGAGGCTTGAACCCTCGCGAGGGTCTTGGATGCCTTGTTGACGAAGATGGGCTGTACGGCCTGCTGGCTTAGCCACGCTATGGGCCACAGGCAGGCAAGTCTGGGGACCACCGTTCCCAGAACGCCGACAGTAGCCCCCGGGCCCAAGGTGTGCTCGGGCTTGGCTTCGCGGCGAAGCCAAGGGTCTAGTTCGGAGCACCGCGGGCCCCAAAAGCCTGCGTCTTTGATTGACGCGTGGCAGTTGATTGGACGTGGGCGTCTCTGCTTCCCCACACCGCCTCGGGAACTGCACGACTTGACAAGTCCTTGCGACATGCAAGGAAATCCATCATTACCTATGATCCTGGGAGACGCCGGTTGGCCTTCTTCCGCTATAAATGGGGAGGGGGGCGGAGCCCCCGTCGCCCATCTCTTCCTTGCTTGCTTGCTTCTTCTTTGCTCCTTTGCTTGAAGTGCCACCGATGGTGCCACGGAGGAAGTTCTCTGCCACCGAGAAGGGAAAGGCCCCTCACGAGGGCCCTGGTTCCCCGGCGCCCAAGCGCGGGCACGGCCGTCCACGCAAGCACGCCACGACCCCTGCCGTGGCCCACCGTTGAGGCGGTGCCACGGCGCGCGCGGGGGGGGGGGGGACCGTCCCAACCATGGTGGTTCAGCCGACGAGGGGAGGCACGCAATGGTGGCGCGGCCTCCCCGCCCATGCTTCCATTCAGCGGAGGTGTTGCCGGAGTTCGTCATCTGGTCGGAGAACCCGGCCAGCAACTGGCTCTAGCTTCCGTGCTTCTTTGTCGACGAACTGCCGGCCCCTGCTCCAGGCGGGCTCTGGTTGTAGGCGGATAGTTGCTGCAGCAAGGCCTCCTGGGTCGCAGTCGCGACTTCCGCCGCAGGCAACATAGCCCTGGCCCGCGGCTAGCAGACGTTTGCCCGCACGCGCGGCCTGGGCAGGCGGTGCATGCTCCAATTCAAGTATGACGGTGGGTCAACCCTCTTCGCGAGGGTGTTTGGGTAAGATGGTCACCGCGCCGGGTGCTGCCCCGTGACGAACGACGGCGAGGAGGTACTCGGCCTTGGTGACAGCCGCGACATGGATGAGGGCGAGCCCGCCCTCGGCGACCGCATCTTCTCCAGCTACGGCGGCTCTTCCTCTGGCGACAGCTCCAGCAGCGGTGGCTACGATCAGCCGCTGTGCCACCGCGCCCGCTTCGAAGGAGGCAGTGGGTCATCTCGTCGCCACGCCTCCGTGAAGCGCGAGGAAGGGTTTGGCTAGGCTCGGGGCGCCACTAAGGGCCCGCCTCCGCGGATTGCTACAACGCCGCTTTGTTTATCTCTTTTTCCCTGCATAAAAAACGAAACCAGTATGGGCCCAGAGGGGCGTGTATCGAACCATGATTCCTTTTGGTTATTGCACTGTGCGTGTTATACCCGTGTCGTGTTGTTATTTTATGCAAAGATAACTTAACCTGGTGCGTTCGGGGCGCCTTTTCCCTCATGAGGTGCCTGTGTTCGCTCAGAAATTGCAAAAATTCGTTAGAGGGTGCGCTAAAAGATTTGCCGTCCACCCAAGCCTTGACTTGGCGCTTTGTATCGCGGTACCCGAGGGGCACCGATTTAGGTGAGATGCGCCAGCTTTCAGGCTCGAACGAGGGTGGCTCGCGAGAAGGCAGGGAGAATAGAAAATGCTCGTGAGGGCACCTGCCTAGCCCCCTCGCGAGGTATGCAAGAGAGAGAACACGAGCAAACCAGAGCCGAAAGTGTAAGTGCATCTACACTACATGAATCAAATACTTTGCCGTCTGCCATGGCGGACGACAAAGGCATGGACGGCTGACGGCAAAGCACTTTGCCGTCCGCGGCGGACGGCAAATAGTGATGGCAAAGATAGGGTCGGCAAACAGGTCCTTTGCCGTCAGCTTTTTATGGCGGACGGCAAAGAGCCCTTTGCCTACAGCGGCAGATGGCAAAGAGGGGGGATGACAAAATGTTGCACGTCCGCCAGCGTTACTCCGTTAGGCGGCTAACGGCGGCCTTTGCCGTCCGCCAGCGGACGGCAAATTTGAGCAACTCTTTGCCGTCTGCCAGAGGACGTCAGCAATACGTCAGTGCCCGCTTTTTTTGCCGTCCGCCTGGCGGACGGCAAAGGCAAAGTCTTTGCCATCAGCTTAGCTTTGTCGTCCGCCACAGTAGGCAAACTGGCCAAATGGTCCATCCCCCAGGAAGCACAGGTGGGCGCCACGTGCCCCTTTGCCATTTGCCACCGACGATAAAGGGGTCTTTGCCGTCTGCCGCGGACGGCAAAGAGCCTGCACTGCCTCTTTTTTATTCTGTTTTTCTTATATCCAACAATTATCACAACAAATATATCACAGCACATATATATCCATCACATAAATATCCAGCACATATATATCCAACATAATAAATATCCAGCACATATATATCCATCCATATATACATACATAGTAGGTTGCACATAGTTCCATCGATCCATACATATTACAATATGCAAAGTTTCATCATAGCAAGCGAGCAGAATACAAGAAGTGCATCAAAGGAAAAAACAGGAAAAAGCAAGCAATCCATCATAGGAAGCTGGCTTCCGTGAAGTGAATGAAACCTGCAAAATGACAAATAAGAAAGTTAGAAAAAGAAGACTAGAAGAAGAATTAGACTAGAAAAAAAGAATAGAAGAAGAAGACTAGAAGAAGAAGTATATGCCATTTATTAGCTAACTTAGGTGAAATGTATCGTTTATGAGCTAACTTAGGTGAAATGGGTAGTTTATGAGCTAACCTAGGTGAAATGGGTCGTTTATGAGAAAACCTAGGTGAAATGGGTCGTTTATGAGCAAACCTAGGTGAAATGGTTCGTTTATGAGCAAACCTAGGTGAAATGGGTCGTTTATGAGCAAACCTAGGTGAAATGGGTAGTTTATGAGCTAACCTAGGTGAAATGGATCGTTTATGAGCTAACCTAGGTGAAATGGGTAGTTTATGAGCTAACCTAGGTGAAATAGGTCATTTATGAGCTAACGTAGGTGAAATAGGTTGTTTATGAGCTAACGTAGGTGAAATGGGTCGTTTATGAGCTAACCTAGGTGAAATGGGTCATTTATGGGCTAACCTAGGTGAAATGGGTCGTTTATAAGCTAACCTAGGTGAAATAGGTTGTTTATGAGCTAACCTAGGTGAAATGGGTTGTTTATGAGCTAACCTAGGTCAAATGGGTTGTTTATGAGGTAACCAAGGTGAAATGGGTCGTTTATGAGCTAACCTAGGTGAAATTGATCATTTTGGAGCTAACTTAGTTGAAATGGGTCGTTTATGAGCTAACTAAGGTGAAATGCCACGTTTTTGAGCTAACTAAGGTAAAATGGATCGTTTTTGAGCTAACTTAGGTGAAATGGGTCATTTTGGAGCTAACCTAGGTGAAATGGGTCATTTTGGAGCTAACATAGGTGAAATGGGTCATTTTAAAGCTAACGTAGGTAAAATGGATCATTTAGGAGCTAATCTACGTAAAATGGGTCATTTTCGAGCTAACTTGGATAAATTGGATCACTTGTAAGCTAACTAAGGTAAAATGAGTCATTTTAGAGCTAACTTAGGTAGAATGGATGGTTTATGTGGTCAGTAAGCTTATTAAGTCATTTTGGAGGAAAAGAAGCTAACTCTAGGTAATTATTGTAAGCATATTGGAGGAAATAAAGCTAAGTCTAGGTCTTTATGCATTTGTTAAGCAAAACACTAGAGAAACTTACCGTGATCACGGAGGTGTAGGAGCGGGCTGGCTCGCGCCGGTACCTGGAGAAGGAACGTGTGATGCGTTTCTGGAGTTAAGCTGCACCAAAGATCATTTCCAATGTCTCGTTAGCATTATGACACTCAAATGTTAAGACTAGCAAGTAATGTCCATTCAAATTAAACTCACCATGCTCCCAGGAGCAATCACTGGCATCGACGGAGTGGTCTGACCGGACTTCTCGCACACAGACTGCACATTTGGTTTTCACAACAGAGTCATACTAGTTAGTAAAGAGACTCAAATGTTAAGACTAGCAAGTAATCTGCAGAAGAAACTTACCACAAGGAGCTCGTACATGGCCCTTGCCTGCATGTCATTCCGTGCCCTCTCCTCCTCCAACATCTTTGCCGTCCTCTCCTCCAACTCCCGCTGCCTTTCCGCCGCCTCCGCCAGAAGTTTCTCCGTTCTATCTCTCTCAGTCTGTATAGCAGCCTGCAACACCACTCACATGACCATTTGTAATCATTGATGGAAGTGCACACAATGTAATGGAGAAAGATAGCTGAGTACGTATAACTAACCTTGAAGGCGAGTTGGACTGGCCGTTCACGAACCCTTATCTCAGGAGCGGAGCTCGACTGGCGCGCCTTGATCTCCGGGAGAGTGCTAGGACAACGGATAAGTCCATCTCCCATGGCTATGGAGCCATGGGACCTCCTGCCACCAGATATCATCAGCAGCTCTGTATCAATGAGACCCTGGCTCGGGTTAAAGTCCTCCCCTTTCCACGCCTTCCCCTGATCTCTATATTGCACGAGCTTGTCGTGGGCGGAGATGTTGGTGAAGTTCTTTAGATCATCGAGGTCAGACGCAGAGAATGCCTTGACTTTCTTGTAAGGGCCAGTGTGGGCCATGGCATATAGGTCGTACACCTCTGGCACCTTATCTGCCTTATTGTAGCGTGCCTGAAAGAGAGAAACAAAGTAAATTAGTAATTAAAGGGCTAAAGCTAGCATGATGAATGAATTGCATGAATCATGAAGCAAACCACATACCCAGTTCCGCCTGTACTGAAATAAGTTGGAGCTGCCTTGGTGGTGTGGCACACCTTCCATTTGGGCACGTTTGTCCTTGGCCTCTTTGTGGGTAGCCAGCCATTCTTTTGAGCACCACGCATTGACCAACACCTCCCAACAATCCATCCGATCGGCACACCATCTCGGAGGGGCCTAAGTTAGCAAATAGAAACTTGACCGCTACGGCTATGAATTACTAAATGAAGGAAGTAAGTACAAGGAATTACCTTCATGTACTGCTCCTTACTCAAGAACTTATCGCGGCACTCCTGCTTGGGCTTCTTGATACCACGCCCGGCGTAGTAGTCTCGAACAGCCTGCACCCGAACCTCATGCCGTAAGTTCTGAAGTAGGCGCTTGCACTCCTTGTGGATAACATCTGCCGCCTCCTCCTCATATCCCTCCTCACACCTGTAGAATGTCTGCAATCAAATGAGACAATATTGATTAGTATAATTAATAACTAGCTAGTTGAAGATTTTTAATTGTGTAAAGGAGCAATTACCCAGAACTTTCTGATCACCACATCTGCCCTCGTCTTGCACAATACACCGTCGATAATCTCACCCGGCGGGGCCGGGGCAGCCAAGTAGTGCTCCCAAGTCAATCCAACCTCTGGAAGCCGACCCTCACCAGGCAACGTGACAAACCCCAGGAAGTTTTGCCGAATCAGAACTCCAAGGACGGAGTTGGGCCGGCGGACACTTTCATGGTGGTCCCAACCCCTGCAGCATGACAAGGCCAACACATCAGTTATTTGAAGAAACGTGAATGCAGAAGGTACAAAAAGATTAAATGCACTTACCTCTCCCCATCAGGGAAAATCAACCACCTCTGCTTGCGGGTCGCCGGCATGGACGGGAGCTGTGTAGCACCACGCTGGTAGACGTTGCCCCCCTCCTCCTCAAAATCAGTCGGCTCCCCGCCATCATCAGCATGGCCACTCGGCTCCCCGCCATCATCAGCATGGCCGCTCGACTGCTCAGGCTGACCCAACCAGTTACCCCATCCAGACGTGTGCTCCTCCGGGGTCTCGTGGGCCGAAGGCCCGTCGACCCGAGGCTCGTGGGCCGAAGACCTATGGACCGGAGGCTCGTGGACCGGAGTCCGTGCAGCCTCCTCCTTAGACGAGTCCACCCTAGCAGTCACATGCTCGGGTGAAACAGCTGGGGGCGGCGGCGAGGAAGGCCCCGTAAGAGTCACCCTACCTCCTCTCCCGTGACCACGTGCTCCACCTCCTTTCTTCTTCTTACCTCGTCCCCTGCTGGGCACCGCGGTCGATGAAGAAGGGCCCGGCGGTGTCGCCATACTGTCCAGCAACGCTCGGCGGAGAGGTGCGTGTGGAATGGAAGACCTCGCACCACGCACCGACGAAGAAGGGGCCTCGGCGTGCTCCCGACCAGTGCCCACCATCTTTCAACACCTGCCATGACAAAGAATAAACGAAATTAGTACAACATAAAAAAAAGTACCGACATGAATAATAATATGTATATCACTTAAGTGTATCATCATCAAGTACAACATAAAAAAATTGAATACCTGACACTACTAATGATCTCGATCAGTATCATCAATAAATGCATAATCATCATCATCATCATCACTATAATCAATGATGGGCTCATAGGGTTCATTGGCATCAACATGTGTAAGGCCACCTTGACGTAATCGGTCAAGCATTGACAGGTCATCCGTAGCAGTAACCTCTTCTTGTTCCGGCTCTTCTTGTTCCTCCTCTGGGGTGATGTCCGATTCATTGTCGCTGTCTACTTCAATGTTTTGGGGTGAAGTATAGCAGTTCTTGAAACGCTTTTTGGAAAGACGTGTCTCTTGGAAGAATTCTCCTTCATATGTGTCTGGGTTAATGTGAGGTTCATAATCCTCTTCCTTTGGGGTAGAAAGTCTAGCACGTGGCGGCACTTCATAAACGACATCCCAACCTTTCAGATTTGGATTAGTTTGGCAGGCCCACGGTAGATAGAATACTTGGGTCGCCTGTTGAGCTGTAATATAGACATCAGGAACATCTAAATGGGTTCTTTGGTTGATTTCAACTAGCCCTATATGTTCATGAGTCCTTCTAGTCTCCTTCGGCTGAAACCAATAACATTTGAAGACTACGACAATCGGTGGGTTTTCACCATAGAACAAAAGTTCATAAATTGCTTCAACTCTCCCATAATACTCGGTACCTCCTTCGCCGATAGCAGATACACAAGAATTTGTAGACTTTCGGTCGGCCATAGATAGCTCTTTGCCATAGGTATGAAAGAGATACCCGTTGATATCGTACTTGTCAAATGAACGGACCTTATAGTCAAAACCATTAGCGACTTGTCTCAATTCGGCGTCCATAGACTTTGAATTAGCCTACAAGTTTAATATGAAAGGATTGTTGCATTACGCACAAATTAGCGAATGAAATGAAATTGTCTAATAGAAATTACCGTTTGTTTGAACCAAGAGATGAAACCAGGATAGCCGCCTCCTTGCTTTGCGAGAAGCTCATACTCTTCGACGGAATCCTTTTGGATCTCCGCTCCATACGAGAATATGGCGACGTATCGACAGTATGACATATCCAGGAATAAGAGCAATTCAAAGGAAATAGAAGTTGCGAAACAATGTACCGAGAACTTACTCGATGTACGGCCGCACTTCTATCAGGTTGTTGAAGATATACAACGAAATGGTCCGCCATTCTTCGTTATCCAAAGATACTAGATGTGAAACACTAGCTGGTGCAAGATTACCTTTGAATAGGCTGAGGTTGGATCCACCCTTTTTAGGGTCGTCGGCATTGTACCGAGGCTTCGGATTATGCAAATGACAATTTTTGGCTTCGTAGTGTGCTGTTACGAAGTTTGCCGCCTCCTCTGTGATGAATGCCTCAGCCATCGATGCTTCAATTCTATGTTTATTTTTACATTTTTCTCGAAGCATCTTCTGCATCCTCTCAGTTGGGTAGCACCAACGATTTTGCACGGCCCCCCCAATCTTGCCTCGGTCGGGAGATGCAAAATCAAATGCTACATTGGATTAAAGAAGCCTGGTGGAAAGATCTTCTCTAACTTGCAGATCAACTCGGGTGCCAACTCTTCCATTTGTTCTAGCACGCCAGGCGATAGTTCTTTCGCACAAAGAACATGGAAGAAATAGCTGAGTTCTGCCAGTACTAGCCATTCATCCTCAGGGATGAAGCCACGCAACATCACCGGCATTACCCGGTCAATCCATATGTGCCAATCATGACTCTTGAGACCAAATATCTTCAGTTTATCAAGATTCGCTCCCCTCTTTAGATTCGCTGCATACCCATCGGGGAACATCAACTGCTGTTGCACCCACAAGATAATTTCCCTCATAGCTGGCCTTCCAAGATTGAACCATGCCTTTGCTTCATCCAGTTCTGCTTTCCTTTCGGTTCTTTCATGTTTTGTAACGGCCTATCACATAGCGCCTCAAGTTCAACTCTAGCCTTAGTATTATCCTTTGACTTCCCATCTATGCCGAACAATGTACCAAAAAGTGCCTCGGCGATATTCTTCTCAGTGTGCATCACGTCGATGTTGTGTGGGCAAAGGAGGTCTTTGAAGTAAGGCAGATCCCATAAGCATGTTTTGTGAGTCCATGCGTTCTTAGTATTATACCCCTTGAAGTACCCTGGACGTTGTGGATTTGGCTTGAGAGCATTTAACTGACCCAGGGTCTGTTGGCCTGTCAATGCAGGTGGTGCAGAGTTTTTGACAACTCTACCCCTGATGAAGTTCTTCTTGTCTTTCCTGAACTTATGGCGAGGATCCAGGAACTGTCTTTGCATGTCAAAGCAAGAAAACTTGCGACCGGCCTGAAGCCAACGAAACTCAAGAGCTCCCTTGCATGTGGGGCACGGGAACCTTCCATGCACACACCAGCCAACGAATAGCGTATATGCCGGCAAGTCATGCATCGAGTACATGTACCAGACACGCATTATGAAGTTCTGTTTGCTAAAGGCGTCGTATGTCTTGAACCCATTATCCCAGGCTTCTTGCAATTCGTCCTTAAGCGGCTGCATGTACACATTCATATTTTTCCCCGGATAGTTGGGTCCTGGAATTATCAACGTCAGGAAAATGTTCTTTCTTTGCATAATCTGTTCGGGGGGGGGGGGGGATTGAGTGGAAAGACAAATACGGGCCAACAACTATATTGGGCTGCCGTCATAAAAAACACACTGAACCCATCCGTGCTGATGCCGACTTGAGGATGTCTCAGATCTGCCGCTTTGTCAGCATGTAATTCATCAAACTTTTTCCACGCAACACGATCCGATGGTGTACCATCATCAGATTCCCATCTGCATCTAGTTCGGTTCTTTTGCTTGTTTTGTGCCATGTCATCTATCTGGCCGTCTCTTCGACCATGAAAAGACGTTGAAGTCTTGGTAAGATTGGCATATACCGAAGAACACTAACGGGGATTTTGGTTTGTGTCTTCTCACCCATACCGTTGTCTACCACAATATACCTGGAAGACTTGCAAATGGGACAATAGTTCAAGTCCGCATAGTCAAGCCTAAATAAGGCACATCCTTTCTCACATGCATGTATCTTCTCATAGGGCATCTTCAGTGCACGGAGGATTTTGTCCGACTGGTACAGGTTTGTAGGCATTACATGGCCTTTGGGTAGAAAGCGTCCAAATACTGTCATAATTGTGTCATAGCATTCTCTGCCCAAGTTGAACTGAGCCTTCAGAGCCATTACTTGTGAGATTGCATCCAACTGACAAAGCTCAGTGTGCTTGTGGAGCGGACGTTTTGAAGACTCCAACATTTCATTGAAGGCCTTTGCAGATTCCTCCATCTCCTTGTCCGAATCCCGAGCATCATCATAGTCTTGCACCATGTTTTCCATCTCGGTACCATGCTCGTCGGTGCGACTACGATCCACCTCAGCTCGGTCACGTTGCGCAGACTCACCATGAAATGTCCACACTGTATAATCGGGCGTAAAAACACTCTTCTGCAGGTGTTTGCCCATTTCAGCCTCTGTCTTCTTTTCCCAATTGCCGCACCGGAAACAGGGGCACCAGGTTTTCTTTTGGCCATTTGCAAATGCAGCTTGCACAAACCCCTTGGTTTTTGTGAACCATTCAGCGCTCCATTTGTTCTGACCAGTGTGACCGGTATACATCCACGCACGGTCACTCATCTTGACTTTCAGAGCTACTGGACACACAACAATTATATATGTAATTCACCATGTATATATTCATCAGTTGATCTACTTTGTCAATTTTATTACGTCCATGCAACCTACACTCTAATAGGTAATGGTAGGTCCTAATCCCACCCGTGTATGTGTAGATTAGGTTCATTTTCCCATGCTATGCTCCGGATCCGACGCAAAATTTCGGCAGCACCTCCCTGCTGTTCTCCTGATACATGTCTCTGCAATAAACAGAGAGGATGTGTACCCCGAGAACAACAGGGGAGGCACTGACAAAATTTATGCGTCGGATCCGGAGCAAAGCATGTGGGAAACGAACCCAATCTACACATACTCGGGCTGTCCATGGATAGCGTTGGACAATTCGAAAGAATCAAGGTTATAAGTATCCAAATGCATGCATATTTATAACTATGACGCTTTCGAACAGGAGACACATATTGGTTACGCATACTAATGATTCAAGACACATATATAGCTAGCTATCAAGTTTCATCGGAATAGATCAAATAATTAATGGGGGAGGAGGACTTGTCATTTGTGGTCACCCATGAACGAAGGGGCAGAGCTCGTCAAACGCACGGCGAGGTCGTCGAACACCAAACCTCGCAGCGATGAAACAACTGCACATTTAAAGCTACACGATCAACACAAATATATATGATGTTTTTCATAACAAAATCGAAAAATATATGACCTAACTAATAATTTACAAATATATGACCCCGTCGGCCTCTGGAAAGCCAAACAACACCTTTTCGGGAGGTGTCGGGGGTCGGGGTGTCGTGTCGGGGTCGGGGTGCTGTTTCGGGGTCAGGGGGTCGAGGTGTCGTATCGATGTCGGGGTAGTGCCGTGTTGGTGTCGGGGTGCTGTTTCGGGGTCGGGGTGTGGTGTCGGGGTCAGGGTGTCGGGTCAGGCTCGGGGTCGGGGTGTCGGGTCAGGCTCGGGGTCGGGGTGTCGGGGTCGGGGTAGGGGTCGGGGTCTTGGGGTCGGGGTCGGGGTGTCGGGGTCGGGGTGTCGTGTCGGGGTCTGGGTACCGTGTCGGGTCGGGTTTTTTCCTTTATTTTCCTTTTCTTCTTGAGGGTGAGCGGTTGGACGTCACCTCGGGGGCTGCGATCTCAAAGGCGATCGAGCCGAACGCCAGCCCCGCACTCCACGTGACCCGTGATCCCGAAGGTCCGGACTCCTCCTCGGACTCCGAACCCCCCGCGCCCCTGCCAGTCGAAGCCAATTGGGCGCCGATATTGGAGTTCACCGCCACGGACATCTTTCAGCACTCGCTTTTTGGCGACATCCTCAATTCTCTCAAGTCTCTCTCTTTATCAGGAGAGCCCTCGCCGGATTACGGTCAGCGAGGATGGGATACGGACGATGAAGAAATTCAAAACCCTCCCACCACCCACTTGGTAGCCACTGTCGACGATTACACCGACATGCTTGACTTTGGCTCCGAAGACTTCGACGGTATGGACGACGAAGTAGGAGGCGAACAGGAACCAGCACCTGTAGGGCGCTGGACGACCACCTCGTCATATGACGTATATATGGTGGATACTACAAAAGATGGAGATGGCGATGGAACAGCGGGGGATGACACCTCCAAGAAACAGCCAAAGCGCCGACGTCAGCGGCGCCGCTCTAAATCCCGCCATAGCAAAAACGGTGATTCCGGCACGGGAGATAATACTACCCCGGATAGCACTGAAGAACACCCAACCCAGCAAGATTCAGGGCAGGAAGATGGTGAAGCCAGCCCTCATGAGAGAGCGGCAGAACGAGAGGTTGAGGATGACAACTATATGCCTCCCTCCGAAGACGAGGCAAGCCTCGATGACGACGAATTCGTCGTACCATCAGACCCCGCCTAACAAGAGCGTTTCAAACGCAGGCTTTTAGCCACGACGAACAGCCTAAAGAAAAAGCAGCAACAGCTTAGAGCTGATCAAGATTTGATAGCTGATAGATGGACTGAAGTCCTTGCGGCCGAAGAGTACGAACTCGAGCGCCCCTCCAAGAATTATCCTAAGCGCAGGCCGCTACCCCGATCAGAGGAGGAAGCACCTACATCACCAGCGCACGACATGGCAGACCGGCCACCTCGCGGCCGCGAAAGAGAGGCCTGTCGAACCTCCACCCAAGCCATGCCCCGAGGCCGCTCAACCAAGGCACGGGAAAACGCGCCATACCTGCGAGAAGTACTAGAGGATAAAGCGAGGCAAACAAGATCGATCTACGGATCGCGCAGGCGCCCGACGCCATGTGACGATGATCTTCACTCCGGACACAATAAATCCGGCCGGGCCGAACACAACAGACATAGCTCTTCCGAGCTGCGACGTGACATAGCCCAGTACAGGGGCGCCGCACACCCACTATGCTTCACAGATGAAGTAATGGATCACAAAATCCTAGAGGGTTTCAAACCCGTAAATGTCGAATCATACGATGGCACTACAGACCCGGCGGTATGGATCGAGGATTATCTCCTTCACATCCACATGGCACGGGGCGATGATCTACACGCCATCAAATACCTCCTTCTCAAACTCAAAGGACCGGCCCGGCACTGGCTTAACAGCCTACCAGCGGACTCAATCGGTTCTTGGGAGGACATGGAAGCCGCATTCCTCGACAACTTCCAGGGCACTTATGTGCGACCACCGGATGCCGACGACCTAAGCCACATAATTCAGCAGCTAGAGGAATCGGCCAGACAATTCTGGACATGGTTCCTAACAAAGAAAAACCAGATAGTCGACTGTCCGGACACAGAGGCCCTAGCAGCCTTGAAGCATAACATCCGCGACGAGTGGCTTGCCCGGCACCTAGGACAGGAAAAGCCAAAATCTATGGCAGCCCTCACAACACTCATGACCCGCTTTTGCGCGGGCGAAGATAGCTGGCTAGCTTGCAGCAACATCTTATCAAAGAATCCTGGTAATTTGGATACCAAGGACAAAAGTGGCAGGACACGTCGAAATAAGCAAAAGCGCCGCGGTAGCAGCGATAGCAATGAAGATACGGCAGTCAACGCCGGATTCAGAGGCTATAAATCCGGTCAGCGGAAAAAGCCATTTAAAAAGAATACTCAGGGCCCGTCCAGTTTGGACCGAATACTCGACCTCTTGCGCCAGATCCATGGCACCCCCGAAAGGCCGGCCAATCACACCAACATGGACTGTTGGGTGTTCAAGCATGCAGGCAAGTTAAGAGCCGAAAACAAAGACAAGGGGCCGCATAGCGATGACGAGGAGGAGCCCAGGCCGCCGAACAGCAATGGACAGAAGGGGTTTCCCCCACAAGTGCGGACGGTGAACATGATATACGCAACCCACACCCCAAGAAGGAGCGGAAGCGTGCGCTACGGGACGTATACGCGATGGAGCCAGTCGCCCCAAAGTTCAACCCATGGTCCTCTTGCCCGATCACTTTTGATCGAAGGGACCACCCCACCAGCATCCGTCATGGCGGCTTTGCCGCATTGGTTCTCGACCCAATCATCGACGGATTTCATCTCACAAGAGTCCTCATGGACGGCGGCAGTAGCCTGAACCTGCTTTATCAGGATACAGTGCGGAAAATGGGCATAGATCCATCAAGGATTAAGCCCACAAGAACAACCTTTAAAGGCGTTATACCAGGTGTAGAAGCCAACTATACAGGCTCCGTAACACTTGATGTGGTCTCCGGATCTCCGGATAACTTCCGAAGCGAAGAGTTAATCTTCGACATAGTCCCGTTCCGCAGTGGCTATCACGCCTGCTCGGACGAACTGCATTTGCCAAATTCAATGTGGTGCCGCACTACACATACCTCAAGCTCAAGATGCCAGGCCCTCGAGGAGTAATCACGGTCAACGGAAACACCGAACGCTCCCTCCGTATGGAGGAGCACACGGCGGCTCTCGCAGCGGAAGTACAAAGCAGCCTTTTTAGGCAACTCTCCAGTCCGGCCGTTAAAAATCCAGACAATGCCAAGCGCGCCTGGAGTAACCTACAACAAGACCGCCTGGCACGTTCTGAGCAGGCGTAGCAATACGGCCCCAGCCCCAGCCATCGCGACATAGCGGAGCTAGTACCTCGCGTACATTATTACGCCCTTGAAATACCATGGGCATAGGGGAAGGGCATAGTAACGGCATGCCCGCAATACGGCTTAAAACGTACTAGGGGCTGCCAGATTCTTTTTTACTTTCAGGACTCCACACATCGGACGACATGTTCGGCAATTCGGCTGCCGCACAAACGATGCAAGATCCAGGGAAGCAGACAAAGCTACGCCGCATTATGGAATTCTCAGGTGGTCTCTATTACGAGCGGTATATCTGTTTCGAACTCAATTTCGCGGCCTGCCCCTGGTCAGGACATGTTAAATAGTCTAATATCTTTTTGCTTATCGCACTACTTGTATCGTTCGACTTTGATAAATAGCCTCTTTATAAACAATGCATAGCTTTTCGCCTATTTTTTGCATTATTCTCTTTTAATATATATGTTTATCAAATAACATGATCGCACCCGTACACCATGGTATGGCAAACACGCCAGGGGCTTCAGTACCCTTCGATCTGGCGTGAGAACTCCGTACACTTTCACAAGTGCGGCACCCCGAACTTATAGCACTATATGCATCGGCTCGGAATCATGATTTGGGTCAATAGTTGGGTTTGCCCGGCTCCTATGTTTTGGTGCCTTACGTTCCGCTATATCGGCTAAGGTAGCACTAGGAGAACCACTGCGATTGTGCCCCGGTTCAGCTGGGTTAAGCACCTCAGTGGAGAAAGCTAAAACTGACTGTCATGATAAGGCGAGAGACCGGTCGCTGTTTGAGAGGTTTTTCGAGTCCCTAAAGACTTATGCCGCTTCGAGCGAGGAGCTGGCTCTGTCCAGCCAAAGGCGTGGATAGCGCCCCGAATTCGGCCTTCCGACTAGGGGCTTTGCCGAAATTTAAAATTATAAAGTTCTATGGCTAAGTGAGAGTGTTCAAGCATTATAGTACGATTGCCTGGTTCGTTGTGCTGAGCGCCTCCCTCGAAGGACCCAACCATGGGAAAAAGAGCGCTCAGGTTTATCCCGAACACCCCAGCACTAGCGGCATGGGGGCAGAAGCCGACGACTGGCCATCTCTCAATTTTTGATAAATGGCCGCACAGAAAATAATATTTTAAATTCCATAAGCATTGCTTAGCGCATATGAAAAAGTTTTCAGCGCACAGGATAAAAACGAGCGAGTTCATTCAAATATTACATCTCTAGTACATTCATCCGCAATAAGGCGGGCACTGGCAAGAACATCCTTGTAGTAGTTCTCGGGCTTGCGATGCTCCTTCCCCTGCGGCGGCCCGTCCTCACCAGCTTCTCTCCGCTAAGCTTACCCCAGTTCACCTTTGCACGGGCAAGGGCTCTCCGGGCACCTTCGATGTAGGCGGAACGCTTGATGACCTCAAGCCGTGGACATGCCTCCACCAGCCGCCGCACCAGCCCGAAGTAGCTCCCAGGCAGGGCCTCTCCGGGCCACAGCCGAACTAGGAATCCCTTCATGGCTTGTTCGGCCGCCTTGTGGAGCTCGACCAGCTGTTTCAGCTGGTCGCTCAAAGGCATAGGGTGTCCGGCCTCAGAATAGTGAGACCAGAACACACTCTCCGTCGAGCTGCCCTCTTCAGCTCGGTAGAATGCGGCGGCGTCGGGTACGCTGCGGGGAAGATCTGCGAACGCCCCTGGAGAACTCCGGATTCGGGTAAGTGACAAGTAGTTTACTTTTATATTCCTACTTTGTATCAAGAATGCCTTACCCGCTGCTATCTTTTTCATCTCCTTCAACTCTTGGAGGGCCTTTTGGGCTTCGGCCTTGGCACCCTTGGCGGTCTTGAGGGCCGACGCGAGCTCGGATGCTTGCGCCTTTGACTCAAGCTCCAAGCTCTCATGTTTTTTCATGAGATCCTGCAGCTCTTGCTGCACCTCACCAACCTGAGCCCCAAGCCTCTCTCGCTCGGTGCGCTCCTCGGCCGTTTTCTTTTCGACCGCAGTGAGCACCTGCTTAAGGGTCGCCACCTCATTTGTGGCCCCTACAATAAGCAGTATGATCCTATTATTTTTTGCAATCACGCCTCTCTATTGGCACCTTTTTTCTTTGTAGGGTATTTATTACCTTCTTTTTCCTCGAGCTGCCGTTTGGCAAGGCCGAGCTCTTGCTCGGACCGCCCGAGGTCCTTCTTTAGGACTTCCACCTCTGCAGTCAGTGCGGCGGTGGATAGCAGCGAAGCCTGCATACGCATATTGACTCTTTATTGTCAGACTACTGCGAAAATTAATAGATCCTCTATTCGGATTTTCTTTTCGAACGCCGAACAGAGCATTAGGGGCTACTGTCTATGCGGTCATATTTTGACACATTTTTACTTACCTCGAAGCCTATTAGAAGGCTAGCACAAGCTTCAGTCAGTCCGCTTTTGGCGGACTGAACCCTTCAGATCACCGTACTCATAATAGTACGGTGTTCCTCGTCGATGGAGGCACCGTCAAGCACCTCCAGCAGATTGTCCGGCACCTCCGGTTGGACGGAGGCCGCCGGCTCAGAAGGCTTGCTCCTCTTGGAAGGAGTTCGCCTACCGCGGACCGGAACTGTTGAAGAGTCCGGCGCGGCGTCAGGCACAAAGCCGGACTCGGAGCCCTGGGGGGTCTTGTCCCCTCTATTCCGGGGGTCCGGGAGGTCGCCTTTCGGCTCCTCTGGGACCACCTCCTCCTGCCTCGGAGCTTTTTGCGACGCCACTTCGGCGTCGTCCGCAGCCCGAGGGGAGACAGCGGGCGGAACTGAGTTCACGTCCGACGTATCCAGGGAGCCGCTCGACGAATCGTCGAGTTCGGCCCGGGGCGGGCTGCATAAATCACATTCGACATTAGCGAAAGCTGCGCATTAAAGGAATATCATGAGTTACTCTGGTATGCGAATGCTTACGATTTCACCGGACGCTTGGCTCTGTCCGGCCAATCCTCTCCGCTCTCTACGGTGTCGTGGGAGTAGTCCGGCAGAGGGGTCTTCCTCTTCCTAGACCCCTCGGCCTCCCCCGATGGGGCGGCCTTCTTCTTCTTTTCTCCCCCCACTAGGGGGGGAGAGCTTTTTTCTTCCTCCTCCTTGTTTTCACGAGAGGAGGGCGCCTCGGACTCGTCAAACGATGAGTCCGACACCACCAAGTTATGGGCACTCTTTCGAGTCCCGGTGGTTTTCTTCTTCTTGACCTTCTTCTCCGGCACCACGTAAGGTGCCGGAGTCAGCAGCTGCACCAGGAGAGCTGGGGCTGGGTCTTCGGGCAGGGGAGCCGGACAGTTAATTGGTCTGGATATCGCCTGCCAAGCCTGTCAAAGGTAAGGGAGTTTAGATCCCGCATAGAGTTAATCTATGAAAAAGAGCTTAATAATCCTGTCAAAGGCATAGATAGCTTACCTCGCTAGTGTGACGCTGCGTGCTGTATCCGCGGTCCTCGGAAGCGGATGCGGGGGCTCCGGCGCCTTTGATTAGCACCTTCCAGACGTCTTCATATGACGTGTCGAAGAGCCGGTTGAGGGTTCGGTGCTGCGCCGGGTCGAACTCATACAAATTGAAATCCCGTCGTTGGCACGGGAGGATCAGACGAACGAGCATGACCTGGACTATATTGACCAGCCGGATTGTCTTGTCTACCAGGGACTTGATGCAGGTCTTCAGTCCGGTCACCTCTTCCTCGTTGCCCCACGATAGGCCCATTTCTTTCCAGGACACAAGCCGCGTGGGGGGTCCGGATCTGAATTCAGGGGCTACGACCCATTCCGGATTGCGGGGCTAGGTGATGTAAAACCACCCGGCTTGCCACCCCTTTAGGGTCTCCACAAAGGAGCCCTCGAACTAGAGGACGTTGGCTATCTTGCCAGCCATAGCACCTCCGCACTCCGCTTGGCTGCCGCGCATCACCTTGGGCTTGACGTTGAAGGTCTTGAGCCAAAGGCCGAAATGGGGGCGGACGCGGAGGAAGGCCTCGCACACGATGATCAACGCCGAGATGTTGAGGATAAAGTTTGGGGCCAGATCATGGAAATCTAGGCCATAGTAGAACATGAGTCCACGGACAAATGGGTGAAGTGGACAACCCAGTCCGCGGAGGAAGTGGGGAAGGAAAACTACCTTCTCATGGGGCCTTAGGGTGGGGAGAAGACGCCCCTCCTCAGGAAGCCGGTGCGGGATGTCCTTGGACATGTATCCGGCTTTCCTTAGCTTTTTTACTTGAGCCTCCGTAACGGAGGAGACCAGCCACTTGCCTCCCGCTCCGGACATTGCTGGAGAAGGTTGAGGTGGGAAGAGCGGGCTTGGGCGCTAGAGCTTGAGTGCGCGAGAGATGGATTGGCAAAGGAGGAAGAAGGCGTAGGTGAAAAGGTGAATCCGTATCCCCTTATATGGGCGGATGCGGTTTTGCATCCCCACCCACCTAATAAAACTCGCTTGCCTCCCAAGCGTCGTGGTAAATGGCGCGGTTGGGTTACCCACGTCCGTATTGATGAGAATCCCGTTAAAAGGGGCACATGATCTCTGCTTTGACAAGACGTGCCAAGGAAACCGCCTCGCTAAACGTGCTGAGGTGGAAAAGTGAAAACAATTTGTATAAAGAGCTTGGCCGCAGTGTGTTGATGCACTGCGGAATACGTCGGCAGATTTGATTTGTGTTAATATTATTCTCTCTATGGCAATATGTGGAAACTTATTTTGCAGAGCCGGACACTATTTTTGGTGCTTACAATCTTCTATGAAGGACTTGGAGGAGGAACCCGCCTTGCAATGCCGAAGACAATCTGCGCGCCGGACTCGTCGTCATTGAAGCCTGGTTCAGGGGCTACTGAGGGAGTCCTGGATTAGGGGGTGTTCGGGTAGCCGGACAATACCTTCGCCGGACTCCTCGACTATGAAGGTACAAGAGTGAAGACTTCGTCCCGTGTCAGGATGGGACTTTCCTTGGCGTGGAAGGCAAGCTAGGCAATGCGGATACTCAAGATCTCCTACCATTGTAACCGACTCTGTGTAACCGCAACCCTATCCGGTTTCTATATAAACCGGAGGGTTGTGGTCCGTAGGACAGAAGAATCATCATAGACAATCATACCATAGGCTAGCTTCTAGGGTTTAGCCTCCTTGATCTCGTGGTAGATCTACTCTTGTACTACCCATATCATCAATATTAATCAAGCAGGATTAGGGTTTTACCTCCATCGAGAGGGCCCGAACCTGGGTAAAAACATCGTGTCCCTTGTCTCCTGTTACCATCCGGCCTTGACGCACAGTTCGGGACCCCCTACCCGAGATTCGCCGGTTTTGACACCGACAGTGTTCAAGCAGGCAGGCAAGTTAAATGCCGAAAATAGAGACAAGGGGCTGCGTAGCGACGACGAAGAGGAGCCCAGGCCACCGAACAACAGTGGATAGAAGGGTTTTCCCCCACAAGTGCGGACGGTGAACATGATATACGCAACCCACATCCCCAAGAGGGAACGAAAGCGTGCGTTATGGGACGTATACGCGATAGAGCCAGTCGCCCCAAAGTTCAACCCATGGTCCTCCTGCCCGATCACTTTTGATCGAAGCGACCACCCCACTAGCATCCGTCATGGCAGGTTCGACGCATTGGTTCTAGACCCAATTATCGACGGATTTCATCTCACAAGAGTCCTTATGGACGGCGGCAGCATCCTGAACCTGCTTTACCAGGACACAGTGCAGAAAATAGGCATAGATCCCTCGAGGATTAAGCCCACCAAAACGACCTTTAAAGGCGTCATACCAGGTGTAGAAGCCAACTGCACAGGCTCAGTCACACTTGAAGTGGTGTTCGGATCTCCGGATAATTTACGAAGTGAAGAGTTAATCTTCGACATAGTCCCGTTTCGCAGTGGCTATCACGCACTGCTTGGGCGAACCGCATTTGCAAAGTTCAATGCGGTACTGCACTACACATACCTCAAGCTCAAGATGCCAGGCCCTCGAGGAGTAATCATGGTCAATGGAAACACCGAACGCTCCCTCCGAACGGAGGAGCACACGGCGGCCCTCGCAGCGGAAGTACAAAGCAGCCTCTCTAGGCAGTTCTCCAGTCCGGCCGTTAAAAGGCCGGGCACTCTCAAGCGCGCCCGGAGTAACCTACAACAAGACCGCCTGACACGTTCTGAGCAGGCGTAGCAATGCGGCCCCAACCCCAGCCCTCGCGAAATAGCAAAACCAGTGCTTCACGTACATACCTACGCTCTCAAAAGACCATGGGTGCAGGGGAAGGGGAACCATCACGGCACGCCCAAAACACGGCTTAAACCGTACTAGGGGCTGCCGAATTCTTTCTTTATCTTTTCTTACTTTCAGGACTCCATACTTCGGACGACCTGTTCGGCAATTCAACTGCCGCACAAACGATGCAAGAACCAGGGAAGCAGACAAGCCATGCCGCATTATGGACTCCCAGGTGGTCTCTATCACGAGCATTATACCTGTTTTGCATATAAATTCCGCGGCCCGCCCCTGGACCGGACATGTTAAATAGTCCAACTTTTTGCTTATCGTGCTATTTGTATCGTTCTGCTTTGATCGCAGCCCTTTTAAACAATGCATAGTCTTTATCTATTTTTTGCATTACCTTTTTTACAAATATATGTTCGTAATGACATGTTGCACCCGTACACCGTGGTATGGCAAATATGCCAGGGGCTTCAGTACCCCTCAATATGGTGTGAGAAGTCCGAACACTTTAACAAGTGCGGCACCCCAAACTTATAGCATTATATGCATCGGCTCCGAATCATGTCTTGGGTCAATAGTTTGGTTTGCCCGGCTCCTATGTTTTGGTACCTTATGTTCCGCTATATCGGCTAAGGTAGCACTAGGAGAACTACTGCGATTGTGCCCCAGTTGAGTTGGGCTGAGCACCTCAGTAGAGAAAGCTAAAACTGACTGTCATGATGAAGCGAGAGACCGGTCGCTGTTCGAGAGGTTTTTCGAGTCCCTAAAGACTTATGCCGCTTAGAGCGAGGAATCGGCTTTGTCCGTCCAAGGCGTGGATAGCGCCCCGAACTCAGTCTTCCGAATACTAGGGGCTTCGCCGAAATTTAAAATTATAGAGTTCTATGGCTAAGTGAGAGTGTTCAAGCATTATAGTCCAATTACCTTGTTCGTTGTGTTGAGCGCCTCCCTCAAAGGACCCAAACATGGGAAAAAGAGCGCTCAGGTTTATCCTGAACACCCCGGCACTAGTGGCATGGGGGCAGAAGCCGACGAGTGGCCATCTCTCAATTTTTGATAAACGGACGCACAGAAAGTAATATTTTAAATTCAAAAAGCATTGCTTAGCGCACATGAACAAGTTTTTAGCGCACAGGACAACATGAGCGAGTTCATTCAAAAATTACATCCTTGGTACATTCATCCGCCATAAGGCGGGCACCCTTCAGAACATCCTTATAATAGTTCTTGGGTTTGCGATGCTCCTTCGCCGGCGGTGGCCCGTCCTTCACAAGCTTCTCACTGTCCAGCTTGCCCCAGTGCACCTTAGCGCGGGCAAGGGCCCTCCGGGCACCTTCGATGCAGATAGAGCGCTTGATGCCTTCAAGCCTTGGACAGGCCGCCACCAGCCGCTGAACCAGTCCGAACTAGCTCCCAGGCAGGGCCTCTCCAGGCCACAGCCGAACTATGAGGCCCTTCATGGCCTATTCGGCCGTCTTGTGGAGCTCGACCAACTGCTTCAGCTGGTCGCTCAAGGGCACAAGGTGTCCGGCCTCAGCATACTGAGACCAGAACACCTTCTCCGTCGAGCTACCCTCCTCGGCACGGTAGAACGCGGCGGCATCGGATACGCTACAGGGAAGATCTGCGAACGCCCCTCGAGAGCTCCGGATTCGGGTAAGTAACAAGTAGCTTACTTTTATATGTCTGCTTTGCATAAAGAATGCCTTACCCGCCGCTATCTTTTTCACCGCATCCAACTCCTGGAGGGCCTTCTGGGATTCGGCCTTGGCAGACTTGGCAGTTTCGATGGCCGCCGCGAGCTTGGCCGCTTGCATCTTCGAGTCAAGCTCCAAACTCTCATGTTTTTTCATGAGAGCCTGAAGCTCTTGTCGCGCCTCGCCGACCTGCGCCTCAAATTTCTCTCGCTCGATGCGCTCCGAGGTCGCTCTCTTCTTGGCCTCGGACATCGCCTTCTAGAGGGTCGCCACCTCAGTTGTGGCCCCTGCAATAAGCAGCACAATCCTGTCATTTTTGCAATTGCATCTTTTTATATATTTTTATATAAGGTATCTCTTACCTTCTTTCTCCTTGAGCTGCCGCTTGGCAAGGCCGAGCTCTTTCTCGGACCGCTCGAGACCCTGCTTCAGGGTGCCTACCTCCACAGTCAGTGCGGCGGTCGCAAGCAGCGAAGCCTGCACATGCATATTGACTCTTTTTGTTAGACTCCTGCGAAATTTATTAGATCCTCTATTCGGCTTTTCTTTCCGAACGCCAAACAGAGCATCAGGGGCTACTGTCTATGCGGTAATATTTTTACATATTTTTACTTACCTCAAAGCCTGTTAGAAGGCTAGCACAAGCTTCAGTCAGTCCGCTCTTGGTAGACTGAACCTTCTGGAGCACCGTACTCATCATATTACGGTGATCCTCGTCGATGGAGGCGCCGTTAAGCACCTGCAGCAAATTGTCCGGCGCCTCCGGTTGGATGGGGTTGCCGGCTTAGTAGGCTTACTCCTCTTAGAAGGAGGTCACCTGCCGCAGTCCGGAACCGTTGAGGATTCCGGTGCGGTGTCCGGCGCAAAGCCGGACTTGGAGCCCTGGGGGTCTTGTCCCCTTTACTCCCGGAGTCCGGGAGGTTGCCTCGCGGCTCTTCCAGGACCACCTCCTCTTGGCCCGGAGCTTGTCGCGACGCCACTTCGGCGTCGTCTGTAGTGCGGGGGGAGGCAGCGGGCGGAACTGAATTCACGTCCGATGAATCCAGGGAGCCGCTCGACGACTCGTCAAGCCCGGCCTTGGGTGGACTGCATAATTATATCCGACATAAGGAAAAGCTATGCAACAAAGGAATGCTATGAGTTACTCTAGTGTCCGAATACTTACGATGCCGCCGGGCGCTTGGCCCTATGCGGCCACTCCTCTTCGCCCTTGTCAGCGTCGGTGGAGTAGTCCGGAGGGAGGGTCTTCCCCTTCTTGGACCCTTCGGCCTCCCCTATTGGGGCGGCCTTCCTCTTCTTTCCTCCCCCCGCTGGAGGGGGAGAGGTTTCTTCTTCCTCCTCCTCGTCTTCACGGGAGGAGTGCGTATCAGATTCGTCGGATGATGAATCCGACACTTCCATACGCCGGGCACTCTTTCGAGTCCCCGTGGCCTTCTTCTTGGCCTTCTTCTCCGGCACCACGTAAGGTGCCGGAACTAGCAGCTTAGATAAACAAGCGTCGGCTGGGTCTTCGGGTGTCGGTGTAAAAATCGGCGGATCTCGGGTGGGGGTTCCGAACTGTGCGTCAAGGTCGGATGGTAACAGGAGACAAGGGACACTTTATTTTAACCAGGTTCGGGCCCTCTCGATGGAGGTAAAACCCTACTCCTGCTAGATTAATATTGATGATATGGGTAGTACAAGAGTGGATCTACCACGGGATCAAGGAGGCTAAACCCTAGAAGCTAGCCTATGGTATGATTGTGTGCGATGATGGTTGTCCTACGTACTACAACCCTCCGGTTTATATAGACACTGGATAGGGTTAGGGTTACACAGAGTCGGTTACAATGGTAGGAGATCTCGAATATCCGCACGCCTAGCTTGCCTTCCACGCCAAGAAAAGATCCTTCCGGATAGGGGATAAAGTCTTCAATCTTGTATCTTCATAGTCCTGGAGTTCGGCTGAAGGTATAGTCCGGCTATCCGAACACCCCCTAATCCAGGACTCCCTCAGTAGCCCCTGAACCAGGCTTCAATGACGACGAGTCCGGCGTGCAGATTGTCTTTGGCATTGCAAGGCGGGTTCCTCCTCCAAGTTCTTCAAGAAGATTATAAACACCAAAAAATAGTGTCCGGCTCTGCAAAATAAGTTTCCACATATTGCCATATAGAGAATAATATTAACACAAATCAAATCTGCTGACGTATCCCGCAGTGCGTCATAACACTGCGACCAAGCCTTCTATATAAATTGCTTTCATTGTTCCACCTCAGCTCGTTTAGCGAGGCGGTTTCCTTGGCACGTCTTGTCAAAGCAGAGATCATGTGCCCCCTTTAACGGGATTCTCATTAATACGGACGTGGGTAACCCAACCACGCCATTTACCATGGCGTTTGGGAGGCAAGTGAGTTTTATGAGGTAGGTGGGGACACCTAACCGTACCTGCTTATATAAAGGGATAAGGATTCACCTTTTTAACCTACGCCTTCTTCCTCCTTTGCCAATCCATCTCTTGCGAACTCAAGCTCCAGCGCCCAAGTCCGCTCTTCCTTCCTCAACCTTCTCCAACAATGTCCGGAGCGGGAGGCAAGTGGATGGTCTCCTCCGTTACGGAGGATCAAGTAAAAAGGTTAAGGAAAGCCGGATACTTGTCCAAGGACATCCCGCATCGGCTTCCTGATAGGGGGCAGCTTCTTCCCACCCCAAGGCCCCATGAGAGGGTAGTTTTTCTTCCCCACTTCCTCCGCGGACTGGGCTTTCCACTTCACCCATTTGTCCGGGGGCTCATGTTCTACTATGGCCTGGATTTCCACGATCTGGCCCCGAACTTTATTCTCAACATCTCGGCGTTTATCGTCGTGTGTGAGGCCTTTCTCCGCGTCCGCCCCCACTTCGGCCTCTGGCTCAAGACCTTCAACGTCAAGCCCAAGGTGGTGTCCGGCACCCAGGCGGAGTGCGGAGGCGCTATGGTTGGCAAGATAGCCAACGTCCTCTGGTTCGACAGCTCCTTCGTGGAGTCCCTAAAGGGGTGGCAGGCCGGGTGGTTTTACATCACCGAGCCCCGCGATCCGAAATGGGTCGTGGCCCCCGAGTTTAGATCCGGACCCCCCCACGCGGCTCATGTCCTGGAAGAGACAGGCCTGTCGTGGGGCAACGAGGAAGAAGTGACTGGGTTGCAAACGTGCATCCAGTCCGTGGTGAACAAGCCAATCCGGCTTGTCAATATAGTCCAGGTTATGCTCGTTCGCCTGATCCTCCCGTGCCAAGAACGGGATTTTACTTTGTGGGAATTCAACCCGGCGTAGCACCAAACCCTCAGTAGGCTCTTTTACACGACGTATGAAGACGTCTGGAAGGTGCTGACCAAAGGCGCCGAGTCCCCCACATCCGCCTCCGAGGATCGCGGATATAGCTCGCAGCGTAACGCTAGCGAGGTAAGCTATCTATACCTTTGACAGGTTCGTTAAGCTCTTCTTCATAGATTAACTCTATGCGGGATCTAAACTCCCTTTACCTTTGACAGGCTTGGCAGGAGGTATCCGGACCAATTAACTGTCCGGCTCCTCTGCCCGAAGACCTGGCCCCAGCTCTCTTGGTGACGCTGATGGCTCCGGCACCTTACGTGGTGCCGGAGAGGAAGGCCAAGAAGAAGAAAACCATCGGGACTCGAAAAAGTTCCCGCAACATGGTGGTGTCGGACTCGTCATCTGACGAGTCCGCAATGCTCTCCTCTCGTGAAAACGAGGAGGAGGAACAAGGAAGCTCTCCCCCCCCCAGCGAGGGGAGCAAAGAAGAAGAAGGCCACCCCAACAGGGGAGGCCGAGGGGTCGAGGAAAAGGAAAACCCCTCCGCCGGACTACTCCCACGACGCCGAAGAGGGCGGAGAGGAGTGGCTGGACCGAACCAAGCGTCCAGCGACATCGTAAGTGTTTACGTACCAGAGTGACTCATGATATTCTTTTAATGCGCGGCTTTCCCTAATATCGAACATAATTTATGCAGCCCGCCCCGGGCCGAACTCGACGATTCGTCGAGCGGCTCCCTGGATTCGTCGGACGTGAACTCTGTTCCGCCCGCGGTCTCCCCCCGCGGGGCGGACGACGCCGAAGTGGCGCCCCGCCGAGCTTCGGGGCAGGAGGAGATGGTATTGGAGGAGCCACAAGGCAATCCTCCGGACCCCAGTAGTAGAGGGGATGAAACCCCCCAGGGCTCCAAGTCCGGCTTTGTGCCGGACACCGCGCCGGACTCGACAATCCTGGTCCGCGGTGGGAGAACTCCTTCCAAGAGGAGTAAGCCATCTGAGCCGGCGGCCTCCGTCCAACCGGAGGCGCTGAACAATCAGCTAGAGGTGCTTAAGGGCGCCGCCATCGATGAGGAGCACCGTACTGTTATGAGTATGGTGATCCAAAGGATTCAGTCCGCCAAGAGTGGGCTGAATGAAGCTTGCGCTAGCCTTCTAACATGCTTCGAGGTAAGTAAAAATATGTCAAATTATTTACCGCATAGACAGTACCCCCTGATGCTCTGTTCGGTGTTCGGAAAGAAAAGCCGGATAGAGGATCTAGTAATTTTCGCAGGAGTCTAACAAAAAAGGTCAAATATGCGTATGCAGGCTTCACGGCTGTCCACCGCCGCACTGACTGTGCAGGTGGATGTCCTTAAAAAGGACCTCGAGCGAACCGAGCAAGATCTCGGCCTTGCCAAACGGCAGCTCGAGGAGAAGGAAGGTAAGGAATACCTAAAAAAAGAAAAAGAAAAAAAAGGTGCCTATAGAGAGGCTTGATTGCAGAAAGAAATAACAAGATTGTACTGCTTATTGTAGGGGCCGCGACCGAGGTGGCAACCCTGAAGCAGGCGCTGGCAGAGGCCGAAAAGAAAACGGCCGAGGAGCGCGCCGAGCGAGAAAAGCTTGGGGTTCAGGTCGACGATGTGCAGCAAGAGCTGCAAGCTCTCATGACAAAACATGAGGGTTTGGAGCTTGAGTAAAAAACGCAAGCATCCGAGCTCGCGTTGGCCGTCGAGACCGCCAAGAGTGCCAAGGCCGAAGCCCAAAAGGCCCTCCAAGAGTTGGAGGAGGTGAAAAATATAGCAACGGGTAAGACATTCTCAATGCAAAGTAGGAATATAAAAGTAAACTACCTATTACTTACCCGAATCTGGAGTTCTCCAGGGGCGTTCGCCGATTTGCCCCGCAGCATATCCGATGCCGCCGCGTTCTACCGAGCTGAAGAGGGCAGCTCGACGTAGAGTGTGTTCTGGTCTCACTATTCTGAGGCCGGACACCCTGTGCCCTTAAGCGATTAGTTGAAACAGCTGGTCGAGCTCCACAAGGCGGCCGAACAGGCCATGAAGGGCTTACTAGTTCGGCTGTGGCCTGGAGAGGCCCTGCCTCGGAGCTATTTCGGGCTGGTGCAGCGGCTGGTGGAGGCCTGTCCCCGGCTTGAGGTCATCAAGCGCTCCGTCTGCATTGAAGGTGCCCGGAGGGCCCTTGCCCGTGTAAGGGTACACTGGGGTAAGCTGGACGGAGAGAAGCTGGTGAGGGACGGGCCGCCGCAGGGGAAGGAACATCGCAAGCCCGAGAACTACTACAAGGAAGTTCTTGCCGGAGCCCTCCTTGTCGCGGATGAATGTACTAAAGATGTAATATTTGAGTGAACTCACTCGTTTGTATCCTGTGCGCTGAAAACTTGTTCATATGCGCGAAGCAATGCTTATTTAATTTAAAATATTATTTTCTGTGCCGCCGTTTATCAAAAATTTGAGAGATGGCCAGTCGTCGGCTTTTGCCGCCATGGCTCTAGTGCTGGGGTGTTCGGGATAAACCTAAGGGCTCTTGTTCCCATAGTTGGGTCCTTCGAGGGAGGCGCTCAGCCCAACGAACCAGGCAATCGAACTATAATGCTTGAACACTCTCACTTAGCCATAGAATGTTATAATTTTAAATTTCGGCGAAGCCCCTAGTTCGGAAGGCCGAATTCGGGGCGCTATCCACGCCTTTGGCCGGACATAGCCAGCTCCTCGCTCAAAGCGGCATAAGCCTTTAAGGACTCGAAAAACCTCTCGAACAGCGACCGGTCTCACGCCCTATCATGACAGTCTGTTTTAGCTTTCTCCACTGAGGTGCTCAACCCACCTGATCTGGGGCACAATCGCAGTGGTTCTCCTAGTGCTACCTTAGCCGATAAAGCGGAACGTAAGGCACCAAAACATAGGAGCCGGGCAAACCCAACAAGTGACCAAAATCATGACTCGGAGCCGATGCATATAGTGCTATAAGTTCGGGGTGCCGCACTTGTGAAAGTGTACGGACTTCTCACACCAGATAAAAGGGTAATGAAGCCCCTTGCGTGGTTTGCTGTACCATGGTGTACGGGTGCTATCATGTTATGTAATAAACATATATATATATATATATATTCAAAAGAGGATAATGCAAAAAATAGACAAAAAGCTATGCATTGTTTTATAAAGAGGCTATCTATCAAAGCCGAACGATACAAGTATTGTGATGAGCAAAAAAAGGTATTAGACTATTTAACATGTCCTGACCAGGCACAGGCCGCGGAATTTAGAAACAGATATATCGCTCGAAATAGAGACCACCTGAGAGTTCCGGAATGCGGCGTAGCTTTGTCTGCTTTCCTGGATCTTGCATCGTCTGTGCGGCAACAATGCCGAACAGGTTATCCAGAGTATGGAGTCCTGAAAGTAAAAAAAGTAGAAAAGAAAAATCCGGTAGCCCCTAGTACGTTTGACACCGTGTTGTAGGCATGCCGTTGATGTGCCCCTCCCCCTGTGCCCATGGAATTTTAAGGGCGTAATTGTGCACTCGAGGTACTTGCTCCGCTATGTTGCGATGGCTGGGGTCGGGGACGTATTGCTACGCTTGCTCTGATCGTGCCAGGTGGTCTTGTTGCAGGTTACTCCGGGCGCGCTTTGCATTGTCCGGTTTTTTAACGGCCGGACTGGAGAGTTGCCTTGAAAGGCTGCTTTGTACTTCCGCTGCGAGGGCCGCCGTGTGTTCCTCTGTACGGATGGAGCGTTCTGTGTTTCCGCTGACCGTAATTACTCCTCGAGGGCCTGGCATCTTGAGCTTGAGATATGCGTAGTGCGGCACCTCATTGAATTTAGCGAATGCGGTTCATTCGAGCAGGGCGTGATAGCCACTGCGGAACGTCACTATATCGAAGATTAACTCTTCGCTTCGGAAGTTATCCGGAGATCCGAAGACCACATCAAATGTTATCGAGCCTGTGCAATTGGCCTCTACACCTGGTATGACGCCTTTAAAGGTCGTCCTTGTGGGCTTGATCCTTGATGGACCTATGCCCATTTTCCGCACTGTATCCTGATAAAGTAGGTTCGGGCTAGTGCCGCCGTCCATGAGGACTCTTGTGAGATGAAATCCGTCCACGATTGGGTCGAGGACCAGTGCGGCAAAACCGCCGTGACGGATGCTAGTTGGGTGGTCCCTTTGATCGAAAGTGATCGGGCAGGAGGACCATGGGTTGAACTTTGGGGTGACTGGCTCCATCGCGTATATGTCCCGTAGCGCACGCTTCCTCTCCCGCTTGGGAATGTGGGTCGCGTATATCATGTTCACTGTCCGCACTTGTGGGGGAAACCCTTTCTGTCCATTGTTGTTTGGCGGCCTGGGCTCCTCCTCGTCGTCGCTGTTCAGCCCCTTGTCCTTGTGCTCGGCTCTTAACTTGCCTGCCTGCTTGAACACCCAACAACCCCTGTTGGTGTGATTGGCTGGCCTTTCGGGGGTGCCATGAATCTCGCACGAGCGGTCGAGTATCCGGTCCAAACTGGACGGGCCCTGGGTATTCTTTTTAAATGGCTTTTTCCGCTGACCGGATTTATAGCCTCTGAATCCGGCATTAACTGCCGTATCCTCATTGTTGTCGCTGCTAACGCGGCGCTTTTGATTATTTCTAAGTGACCTGCCAATTTTGTCCTTGGTATCCGAATTACCGGGCTTCTTTGATAAGTTGTTGCTGCGAGCTAGCCAGCTATCTTCGCCCGCGCAAAAGCGGGTCATGAGTGTCGTGAGGGCTGCCATGGTTTTCGGCTTTTCCTGTCCCAGGTGCCGGGCAAGCCACTCGTCGCGGATGTTATGTTTGAAGGCTGCTAAGGCCTCTGCGTCCGGACAATCGACTATCTGATTTTTATTTGTTAGGAACCGTGTCCAGAATTGCCTGGCCGATTCTTTTGGCTGCTGAATTATGTGGCTTAGGTCGTCGGCGTCCGGTGGCCGCACATAGGTCCCCTGAAAATTGTCGAGGAATGCGGCTTCCAGGTCCTCCCAAGAACTGATTGAGTCCGCTGGTAGGCTGTTAAGCCAGTGCCGGGCTGGTCCTTTAAGCTTAAGGGGTAGGTATTTGATGGCGTGCAGATCATCGCCACGTGCCATGTGGATGTGAAGGAGATAATCCTCAATCCATACTGCCGGATTTGTCGTACCATCGTACGACTCGATATTGATGGGTTTAAAACCCTCTAGGATTTTATGATCCATTACTTCGTCTGTGAAGCATAGTGGGTGTGCGGCGCCCCTGTACTGGGCTATGTCACGACGCAGCTTGGAAGAGTTGTGCCTGCTGTGTTCGGCCCGGCCGAATTTATTGTGTCCGGAGTGAAGATCATCGCATGTCGTCGGGCGTCCGCGCGATCCATAGATCGATCTTGTTTGCTTTGCTTTATCCTCCAGTACGTCTCGCAGGTCTGGCTCGTTTTCCCGTGCCTTATTTGAACGGCATCGGGGCATGGCTTGCTTAAGGGTTCGACAGGCCTCTCTGTCGCGGCCACGGGGTGGCCGGTCTGCCATGTCATATGCTTCCCCCTCTGATTGGGGTAGCGGCCTGCGCTTAGGATAATTTTTGGAGGGGCGCCCGAGTTCATACTCTTCGGCCGCAAGGACTTCAGTCCATCTATCAGCTAGCAAATCTTGATCAGCTCTAAGCTGTTGCTGCTTTTTCTTTAGGCTGTTGGCCGTGGCTAGAAGCTTGCGTTGAAAACGCTCTTGTTAGGCGGGTTCTGATGGTACGACGAATTCGTCGTCGTCGAGGCTTGCCTCGTCTTCGGAGGGAGGCATGTAGTTATCATCCTCAACCTCTCGCTCTACCGCTCTCTCCTGAGGGCTGGCTTTTCCATCTTCCTCCACCGAATCTTGCTGCTTCTGGTGTTCTTCGTCGCTGTCCGGGGTAGTATTATCTCCCGTGCCGGAATCACCGTTTCTGCCGTGGCGGGATTTAGAGCGGCGCCGTTGGCGCCGGTGTTTTGGCGGTTTTTTCGAGTTGTTGTCTTCCGCTGTTCCATCGCCATCCGCATCCTTTGGAGCATCCACCATATATATGTCATATGACGAGGTGGCGGTCCAGCGCCCTACAGGTGTTGGTTCTTGTTCGTCTCCTCCTTCGTCGTCCATACCGTCGAAGTCTTCGGAGCCGAAGTCAAGCATGTCGGTTAAATCGTCGAGAGTGGCTATTAAGTGGGTGGTGGGTGGCCTTTGAATTTCTTCGTTGTCCGAATCCCAACCTCGCAGACCATAGTCCGGCCCGGGCTCTCCTGATAAAGAGAGAGACTTGAGAGAATTCAGGATATCACCGAAAGGTGAGCACTGAAAGATGTCCGCGGCGGTGAACTCCATTACAGGCGCCCAATCAGATTCGATCGGCGGGGCACGGAAGGCTCAGAGTTCGGAGAAGAGTCCGGCTCCTTGGAGTCCTGGGCCGTGCGGAGTACGGGGCTAGCGTTCGGCTCGATCGCCTTTGAGATCGCAGCCCCCGAGGTGACATCCAACCGTTCATCATCGGAAAACGCAGCGGGCTCCGAGTCAAGGATCGGGGCCGGAGCGTGTGCGGCCTCCAGGGTACTATTCGGAGGCAGAGCTATTTCATGCCCCTCGAAATAGTGCGGCGCGCTTGGCTGTGGCTCGAACCCGTCTAAGATCAATCCTCCGCGGTTATCAGCCGTGTAGTTTAAGCTTCCAAACCTGACTTGATGGCCAGGGGCGTAGCTTTCGATCTGCTCCAGATGACCAAGCGAATTGTCCCGCAGAGCGAAGCCGCCGAAGACGAAGATTTGTCCGGGGATGAAAGTCTCACCCTGGACCTCATCGTTGTTGATGATCAAAGGAGCCATCGGGCCTAGAAGCGACGACACAGAGGAACTCTCAATGAAAGCACCAATGTCGGTGTCAAAATCGGCGGATCTCGGGTAGGGGTCCCGAACTGTGCGTCAAGGTCGGATGGTAACAGGAGACAAGGGACACTTTATTTTACCCAGGTTCGGGCCCTCTCGATGGAGGTAAAACCCTACTCCTGCTAGATTAATATTGATGATATGGGTAGTACAAGAGTGGATCTACCACGAGATCAAGGAGGCTAAACCCTAGAAGCTAGCCTATGGTATGATTGTGTACGATGATGGTTGTCCTACGGGCTACAACCCTCCGGTTTATATAGACACCGGATAGGGTTAGGGTTACACAGAGTCGGTTACAATGGTAGGAGATCTCGAACATCCGCACGCCTAGCTTGCCTTCCACGCCAAGAAAAGATCCTTCCGGACACGGGACGAAGTCTTCAATCTTGTATCTTCATAGTCCTGGAGTCCGGCTGAAGGTATAGTCCGGCTATCCGAGCACCCCCTAATCTAGGACTCCCTCATCGGGCAAAGGAGCCGGACAGTTGATCTGTTCGGACTTCACCTGCCAATCCTGTCAAAGGTAAGGGAGTTTAGATCCCGCATAGAGTCAAACTATGAGAAACAAATGTCCTGTAAAAGGTAATGATAAATCACCGCACTAGCTTGACGCTGTGTGCTGAATCCGCGATCCTCAGAAGCGGATGCGGGAGCCTCGGCGCCCTTGAATAGCACCTTCCAGGCATCTTCGTACGTCGTGTCGAAGAGCCTACTCAAAGTTCGGTGCTGCACCGGGTCGAACTCCCACAGGTTGAAGGCCCGTTGTTGACACGGGAGGCTCCGGCGGACAAGCATAACCTGGACTACATTGACAAGCTTGAGTTGCTTGTTCACCAGGGATTGGATGCATGTTTGCAGTCCAGTCACCTCTTCCTCGTTGCCCCATGATAGGCCCGTCTCTTTCCAGGACGTGAGCCGCGTAGGGGGTCCGGATCGGAACTCGGGGGTTGCGACCCACTCAAGGTCGCGTGGCTCGATGATGTAAAACCACCCCGATTGCCACCCCTTCAGGGTCTCCACAATGGAGCCCTTGAGCCATAGGATGTTGGCTATCTTGCCCGCCATGGCGCCTCCACACTCCGCCTGGTTGCCGCGCACCACCTTCGGCTTGACGTTGAAGGTCTTGAGCCAAAGGCCGAAATGGGGGCGGATACGGAGGAAGGCCTCGCACACGAGATAAACACCGATATGTTGAGGACGAAGTTCGGGGCCGGATCGTGGAAATCCAGGCCATAGTAGAACATGAGCCCCCGGACGAACATGTGGAGAGGAAAAACCAGTCCGTGGAGGAAATGGGGAAGGAATACAACCCTCTCATGGGGCCTTGGGGTGGGGAGGAGCTGCACCTTTTCGGAAGCCGGTGCGCGATGTCGTTAGACAAGTATCCGACCTTCCTCAGCTTTTTGATATGGCCCTCCGTGACGGAGGAGACCATCCACTTGCCTCCCGCTCCGGACACGGCTGAAGAAGGTTGAGGTGGGAAGTGCGGGCTTGGGCGCTGGATCTCGAGTGGGCGGAAGATGGATAGGCAAAGGAAGAAGAAGGCGTAGGTAAAAAGGTGGATCCTTATCCCCTTATATGGGCGGATGCGACTATGCATCCCCACCATCCTGGTAAGACTCGCTTATCTCCCAAGCACCGTGATAAATGGCGCGGTTGGGTTACCCACGTCCATATTGATGAGAATCCCATAAATGAGGGACACGATCTCTGCTTCGACAAGACGTGCCAAGGAAACCGCCTCGCAAAATGCACTGAGGTGGGGAAGTGAAAACGATTCGAATAAAGTCTTGGCCGTAGTGTGATTTCACGCTACGGAATACGTCAGCAGATTAGATTTGTGTAAATATTATTCTCTCTATGGCAATATGTGGAAACTTATTTTGCAGAGCCGGACACTATCCTTAGTGTTAACAATCCTTTATGAAGTACTTGGAGGAGGAACCCGCCGTGCAATGCCGAAGACAATCTGCACGCCGGACTCATTGTCATTGAAGCCTGGTTCAGGGGCTACTGAGGGAGTCCTGGATTAGGGGGTGTCCGGATGGCCGGACTATACCATCAGCAGGACTCCTGGACTATGAAGATACAAGATTGAAGACTTCATCCCATGTCCGATTGGGACTTTCCTTGGCGTGGAAGGCAAGCTTGGTGATGCGGATATTTAGATCTCCTACCATTGTAACCGACTTTGTGTAACCCTAACCCTCTCCGGTGTCTATATAATCCGGAGGGTTTTAGTCCGTAGGACAACAGAACATACAACAATCATACCATAGGCTAGCTTCTAGGGTTTAGCCTCCTTGATCTCGTGGTAGATCTACTCTTGTACTATCCATATCATCAATATTAATCAAGCAGGACGTAGGGTTTTACCTCCATCGAGAGGGCCCGAACCTGGGTAAAACTTCGTGTCCCTTGTCTCCTGTTACCATCCACCTAGACGCACAGTTCGGGACCCCCTACCCGAGATTCGCCGGTTTTGACACCGACAGTCTCCATGCTTTCACTTCATTGAATACTTGACTATGGCTTGCTTAGTGTACTCTACCTTCCACTGCATATCAATAGGTTCATTTCTTGTGTTTGTCTTCGAAACATTCATGTTTTGAAGACCTTCATAAAAATTTCCTATTCACCCCCCTCTAGTCAATAAATAGAACTTTCAATTGGTATCAGAGCAAGGTACTCCCTTGTTCTGTGTGATTCGGTTTAACCACCTGGAGTTTTAGATATGTCGACTGCAGGGATAATCAAAGTCTCCGCTGCTTGCCCCGTCTTTGATGGAACTGAATATCCCTACTGGAAGAATAAGATGCGCATGCATCTTGAAGCCATTGATGTCGACCTCTGGTATGTCGTCAAGAATGGCGTTCCCAAGACTGGTGAAGGTGTCACGCCTGCTGATGTCAAGAAGTTCATTCAACTGGATTCTACTGCCAAGAACATCATCTGTGGTCATCTGACCAAAGGACAGTATGGCCGTGTGAGCGCTCTGGAAACGTCAAAGCTAGTCTGGGACTGGCTCTCCAAGGTTAACAAAGGCGTCTCAACCCAGAGAGATCAAAGGATCAGTGTTCTTCCAAACCTCTTCAACCGCTTCAAGAGAAACAACAATGAGAATGTCCAGCTCACATTTGATCGCCTCACTCACATCAAAAATGAGCTTCGTGCTCTCGGCGCCACTGAGATCACCAAGCATGAAATCGTCAAGACACTACTGAGATCACTTGACAGCTCTTTCGACACCCTTGCCCTCATGATACAGTAATGCCTTGACTTCAAGACACTCGATCCGTCTGATATACTTGAAAGGCTCAACACACATGAGTTCCAGCTATCCGAGAAAAGAGATATCTATGGTCCCAACTACGGCCGAACTTGTGCTTTGAAGGCAAAAGCTGTTTCCTCATCTGAAGAAGAATCTGACAGCAGTTCTGATGATCCTGAAGACATTGGAAAGGAACTTGCTATGCTTGTGAAGAAGTTCCAGATGTTCACTAAGAAGAAGGGCTTCATAAAGTCTTCACGATCCAACTCAAGAAATGATGAAGCTTCCACTCATGACTACAAGAAGAGAAGATGTCAGAAGTGCAAGAAACTTGGACACTACATCTCTGAGTGTCCACAGTGCTACAATGAGAACAACAAGAAGAAGAAGAGCAAGGAATATGATTCTGATGACAAGAAGAAAAAGAAATCCTCAAAGTCTTGTTCCAAGTCCTCATCCAAGTCTTCATCTCATAAGAAGAGCTCATCTGGCAAGGCTCGTGCTTTTGTTGGCAAGGAGATGGATTCATAGGAGGAGTCTGCTTCTGAGGAGGCAGAGGTGGTGTCTGAGGAGGAGTCTGACCCTGGCATTGCAAGTCTGGCTCTAGCTACAGCTTACGTTGCCAAGTCCATCTTCAACACTGAAGACAATGGCTCCGTCACCAATGCTGAAGCTAATGACAAGGACGAATCTGCTCCCACCTACTGCTTCATGGCATGTGGTGCCAAGGTAAAATAACGCGATGCTTACTTTCAAGCATCTAGTGAAGATGACTCTGATTGTGAATCCAAACCCAGCTACAAAACACTTGCTAAAATTGCAACTGAACAACAGAAAGCTATGGAACATACTCAAAAACTGTTAGACAAAAGCGATAACCTGTTGGACGCGGAAATGACCCGTTCTCAGTCCTTAGTTGAAGACATAAAAAAATCTTCATGCTAAGTACCAGGAACTTGAAAGTCGTCATGAAACGCTCTCAACCACTCATGAAAAGCTCTCCTATGATTATCTTCAAAGGAAGCAAGAGCTTGAGAAATTGAGAGCGACTCATGAAGATCTTCAAAAAGAGAATGAGTCACTTCATGCCCAACAGATCAGTTCCGCTCAGGAAGGATTTGAACCACCATGTCTAAAATTCCTTGAGCGTGATAACGCTACTTCTGTTGCTGAATGTTCTACTGCTGCTACTGTTGCAATATCTTCAACTATGGATGTTGTAACTAACCCCTCTGCGGAGGATACCACTACTATTGCTGATGAAAATGCTAGGTTGAAGACATTGCTTGAAACAGGGATGTACAAAAGTCTCAAAGGGCATCAGACACTGTGCGATGTCCACAAAAAGCAGATCCTGAACCAAAACCCTAGGAAAGAGGGTGTTGGGTTCGAGAGGAAAATGAATGTTGATGGATCCTACTGGAAGCCTGAGAAGTACCCCTAAACCACATGGGTTGCTGCAAAGGTACCTTCAGTGGATCCATCCACCTTATCTGTCTTCACTTGTGCTAATCCTATTATCATTGATGAATCCTTTGATGCAAACTATAAATTGTTTAAGAATCAGAATGGTGAAGTGTTTGCCAGGTATATTGGTACTAACTACAGGAAGGGCCACCTATGAAGAAGATCTGGGTTCCCAAAAGTTGTCTTGAGAATCTTCCTATGAATGTCATCATGACACCACCTGGGAAGAAGACAAATCCCAGACCTAAGGCTTCATATGGTCCAAGGGCCTCATATAGACAGAGGACTCATCTGAGTCACCCTAACGCCAATGTTTTGCAGTGAAACCATACTCAGACTTATGAATATGAGAGTGTTTCTTCAAACCGCTATGTTCATAAAACTAAGAACTATTCTGCTTATTCATATGAGTACTATTCACCTCCTACAAGGCTATTTTCCAGGGCTCCAAAGCCGAAGTTCTCAGATGCTGCACTTAGACTGATTGCTTCTAAGCCACCCCTGAAGATGTGGGTGGTTAAGAAGAATTAACTTTCTTTTGCAGGGAAAGGTCTCCAGCCGGAAATCAAAGGCGTCTTATGCTATTGCTGGGGACCTAAAACATCTTGTAGGGTGCAAGATCAAATGCCCAAATGGTCTCACTATGTATTTTGTTCCTGAATCGTTTGCCATTCATCCTATCTGTCCTAATCTTGATCTGAGCTTTGATAATCCTCTTGCCCGTCAAATGTTTATGCTTCACAATACTCTTGGTGAAGCCTATCCCCCTAACTGTACTGTAGGGTATGACACCTCATGCTTCAGAACGGATTATGGACAGCGGATGCACTAATCATATGACTGGTGATCGAAGTCTTCTCATGGACTCAACCTTACGTCCATCTGACAAGAGTCACATCACATTTGCTGACACTGGTAAAAGCAAGGTATTGGGTCTAGGTAGAATTGCAATATCAAAGGATCAACACATGGATAAAGTGATGCTTGTTGAATCCCTTGGTTTCAACTTAATGTCTGTCTCAATGCTTTGTGACTTGAACATGATTGTGATATTTGGAAAATCGTTGCCTTGTACTAATGGAATCTGACAAATCTCTAGTCTTTGAAGGGTACCGGAAAGATGATCTGTACATGGTAGATTTCTCAGCAAGGCCACAACTTTCCGTATGCCTTCTTGCAAAAGCTTCAGAGTGCTGGCTCTAGCATCAGAGGCTAGAGCATGCTGGCATGAGGAACTTACACACTCGTGCAAAGAAGAAGCATGTCATAGACATCGAGGGCGCCAAGTTGAAGAAGGATCACTTGTGCAGTGCCTGCGAAGCTGGAAAGATGACTAGGGCCAAGCATCCCTCGAAGACAATCATGATGGCATCTCAACCCTTCGAGCTGCTACACATGGACTTATTTGGCCCTACTCACTACTCTACTCTCACTACTACTGCTTGTCTCTATGGCTTCGTCATTGTTGATGATTATTCAAGATATACATGGGTGCACATAATTCTCTACAAGACTGAAGTGCAGGATGTCTTCAGACGCTTCGCCAACCATGCCATGAACAACTATGGCGTCAAGATCAAGCATATCAGAAAAGACAACGGCACTGAGTTCAAGAACACCGGCCTCGATCTGTACTTGGATACATTAGGCATCACTCATGAGTTCTCAGCTCCGTACACCCCTCAGCAGAATGGCATCATGGAGCGCAAGAACAGAACACTCATTGAGATGGCTCGGACGATGCTCGATGAATACAAGACACCAAGAAAGTTCTGGCCCGAAGCTATTGATACTGCATGCCATGTCATCAACTGTGTTTATCTTCACAAGCTTCTGAAGAAAACATCCTATGAACTCCTCACTGGTAAGAAGCCAAATGTCAGTTACTTCAGAGTATTTGGTGCTAGGTGCTGGATCAAGGATCCACATCACACTTCAAAATTTGCACCGAAAGCACATGAAGGTTTTATGCTCGGTTATGAAAGAACTCGCACTCCTACAGAGTCTTCAACCTCTTTCTATATAAAGTGGTTGAAACTGTGGATGTGCGGTTCGATGGGACTAACGGCTCGCAAAGAGAGCACCTGCCAAATGTGCTAGATGAAGTTCCACCCAGTGAATCCATCAAGCTAATGGGAACTGGAGAAATCATGCCATCTGAAGCACAGCCTGAAGAGAAACTTATCATTTCTGCACCTAATCAACCTGAAGACAATGCTCAGCCTGAAGACAATCCTCCCAACGATGACAATGATCAGCAAGAGAAAAATCTTCGTCCAGTTCATCCTCGTGTTGCAAATGAAGTACAGATTGAGAAGATAATTGATAGCATAAATGCACCTGGTCCACTCACTCGTTCAAGAGCAACACAGCTAGCAAATTTCCGTGGGCACTTTGCATTTGTCTCAATATCTGAACCTAAGAAAGTTGATGAAGCCTTCATGGAACCTGAATGGATTCAAGCTATGAAAGAAGAGCTTCAACAGTTCAAGCTGAACAATGTCTGGGAACTTGTCAAGCGTCCTGACCCCCGCAAGCACAAAATAATAGGCACAAAATGGATATATCGCAACAAACAAGATGAGCATGGTCAAGTTGTCAGAAACAAAGCTCGTCTTGTTGCCCAAGGATACACTCAAGTTGAAGGGATTGACTTCGATGAAACAATTGCTCCTGTGGCTAGACTTGAAGCTATTCGCATACTGATAGCCTATGCTAACCATCACAACATCTTGTTATATTAAATGGATGTGAAGAGTGCATTTCTCAACAACAAGATTGAAGAAGAATTGTATGTTGCACAACCTCCTGGCTTTGAAGATCCGAAACATCCTGATATGGTGTACAAGCTAAACAAGGCACTGTATGGCCTCAAACAAGCCCCTCGTGCTTGGTATGACACGCTCAAAGACTTCCTGAAGAGCAAAGGCTTCAAACCCGGTTCCCTGGATCCCACACTCTTCACGAAGACATATGATGGTGAACTGTTTGTGTGCCAAATATATGTGGATGACATTATCTTCGGCTGCACCAACCAGAAATACAATGATGAGTTTGGACACATGATGCAAGAGCAATATCAGATGTCCATGATGGGTGAGCTGAAATTCTTCCTAGGTCTTCAAATTCGTCAGCAAAGAAATGGCATCTTCATATCTCAAGAGAAATACCTCAAAGATTGCCTGGAGAAGTTTGGAATGCAAGACTGCAAAGGTTACACGACGCCAATGCCAACCAAGAGTCATTTGGGTCCTGACGCCAATGGTAAAGAGTTTGATCAAAAGGTATATCGTTCCATGATTGGTTCTTTACTTTATTTATGTGCATCTAGGCCAGATATTATGCTTAGTGTTTGGATGTGTGCTCAATTCCAGGCGGCACCAAAGGAATCGCATCACTTAGCTGTGAAGCGAATTCTAAGATATTTGGCTTACACGCCAACATTAGGATTATGGTATCCAAAGGGCTTAGAGTTTGATCCAGTTGGATTCTCGGATGCTGATTATGCTAGTGACAAGGTGGATCGCAAGTCTACATCAGGCACATGCCACTTTTTGGGACAATCACTTGTCTGTTGGTCTTCAAAGAGGCAGAACTGTGTATCACTCTCCACTGCTGAATCTGAATACATTGCTGCTGGATCTTGCTGCGCTCATCTTCTATGGATGAGGCAAACACTCAAGGACTATGGAATCCATCTGAAACAAGTACCACTCTAGTGCGACAACGAAAGCGCCATCAAGATTGCCAACAACCCAGTTCAGCACTCGAAGACAAAGCACATTGAAATTCGTCATCACTTTCTTAGAGATCATGTCATGAAGGAAGATATTGATATCATACACGTCAACAATGAAGAGCAACTGGCAGATATCTTCACAAAGCCCTTGGATGAGAAAAGGTTTTGCAAGTTGCGGTGTGAGCTAAATATCTTGGAATCCTCAAATGTCCCATGATCAGGCACACATCCTAACACTTATGCATGTTGATGACTTAGATGTGCAACACACGAAGTAGAGTATATCTTCAATAAATGAAGACTTACATTCTAAGTGTGAATACATTAATGCGGAATTTGACTTTGGAGCACCACGATAATTTTGCACCATGTCTGGGTCTAATACTTCCTATACGGAGGGTAACGCCACCACCAAATTCTTCTTTTTGAAGTGTTTCTCTCATGGCGTTACATTTGCTATGTCTTCGCATTTAGTTTGTCTTCTTGATTATCTTCTCTATGTTGATTTGGTCTTATTCTGATATATACATATATTAGTGTTCTGTCCTCTACAACATTCACTTATAGCTATGTCTTCCTTTTGAATCTTTTCAACTAAGTGAATGTGATCGGACCCTAAACCTCTCTATGCTTTCTACCTCAAACTATATCTATCCAAATCATATGCATTCTATTGAAACTCTCAAATATCTTCTCTGCGTTCTTGTCAGCAGAAGATACAAAGACAAACATTAAATCTGTTTTAAATGTTCAATTCTTATTGCCTGAAATCCGGAGAAGCCGGAACGACCATCTGACAGTCCAGGCGGGCGTGGGAACGTGGGACAACTACAAATGTGTTGCATGTTCGCCACGTGTCCCTCAGATGTGAACCGCTAGGGGCACCTGCGTAATTGCACTGTGCCGTCTCTTTCCTTATAAATACCTGTCCAATCGCGGTCAAAAATCTTTCTTCCACCTCGACAAACCCTAGCGCCACTGCTAGCTCTCGACGATGCCAGGGACGAAGCGCTTAGCTGCCGCGACGCCGTCTTCACGCCGGCCATGGACATCGTCTTCTCCGCCGCCGCCGTAGGTGTCCTCCGCCGCCAAGTTAGGGCATGGAAGATCGAACTGCTCGGCCTCATCTTCTACTCCGTCTAGCAGTTCATCGTGTGGTAAATTAAAAACCTCTTTTTACCGTCGTTTTGATCATATAGATTCATCCTTTCTACCAAAAGTGGTTTCTGCCTTCACAAATTTGGATCTATCCTATCTACTTCTCATATGATTCCTAGTATATTCACTTATGCTTCACACGTAGTTAGATTCCTCACTTGTACTTATTCTTGGATTCGTACAAATCTGGAACCAACTCTCAACATATAAGTGAATGTCTTCGCGCTATGAGGTCAATGTCTTCCAAACTGATTTATCTTCAAAATCTTCTGAGAATTCATATGACCTCTTCCCCTTCCCTCGCATCTCTAATGTTGTCGTAGGTACATGTCCACGGGAGAATCCCTTGGTTCTCATAGTCAGCATTCATTTGTAGAATTCTTACAGCATCACATCAACTCTCCCGAAGCTAGTTCCTGTCTGACCAGCAGACGGAAGCCTTTGACAGTTTTGAAGCCATTTAGTCTGAACTTCATGGCAACAGAGAAGTCTGCAAGGAAGGGTGGCAGACAGTGCCGCGGGAACACCTCAAGATTTTAGCCTCCTGACCTCTATGAGCTGTACAAGACAGATCCATAGGAGGACTACAATCAGCGAAAAAACCGAATCCAATGGGTTCGAAGATATTTGTCGGCGTTCTGGGAACAGGGGTCCCCAGATTTGCCTGCCTGCGGCCTGCGGCGTGGCTCAAAGGGGGCCCAACACGGCCCATCTTCATCTACACAAGACCCAAGACCCTCACGAGGGGCCAAGCCTCGCGGGGCGGACGACACGGCGCTTCCTAAGGCACGGCCTCATCAGGATGGCTCATGAGGAGGCGGAGAGATCAAGGCAGGGTACCTCACGAGGTGACCATGATGCAAGCCGTGATGACCGAGGGCGCCAGGCGGGCGCCAGCCCGCGTAGTGTCCTCCCTTTCCACTTGGGTGCAAAGGGGGCAAGCGCAGGCGAGAGGATCAAGCAAAGGTATCCATTTCGGTGCAACGAGACCAAGACCAGTCCAACGGTGGGAAGGAGGTCATCGTGGATCCCAGGACAACGTCACCACAGGGCCTTTGGCAGCCGAGGACCAACTTTAGTCAGGATAAGTGTACTGGATGTTCCCCTTCGAATTGGCCAGTTGTTGGCGCCCTTCCCGCTCAATATTTGGGAAGAGGCCCAGGGCCTTTGCCTATAAATAGGACTAGCCACCCCCAGGGTAGAGGCATCTTGACGAAGGATCCGAGAAAACAAAGGACAAGAGCGAGAGAGAGAAGGGCGGCTGAACTCCCCTAGCAGTTCATCCCCCTCGCCAAGAACAGACCCTCGCGAGGCTGTTCTTCCTTGTGCTATTCATCATCATCAGTCGAAGAAGCAATCCACCCACCACAAACTAGAGTAGGGTATTACACCACAATGGTGGCCCGAACTAGTATAAACCCTATGTCTTTTGCGTTGTTCTTTCAATAGTTAGATCTTTGCGAGACGGAGAGGTAGAGGGCACAATCTCCGCGTGCACCCCAGAGTTCGAACCTTAAGGGTCTGCCGGAACCCGAAACCCGACATTTGGCGCGCCAGGTAGGGGTGTGCCGGAATTTGTCTTTCACCGCTCCGCTCTCCTCCGACCTTCGCGTCCATGTCTGACGCTCGTCGGGCCCGCGCCGAGCGCCGGGACGCCATCGCATCCCGCGTCGCCCAGATGGCTCCCGTAAGTGGGCATCCCCGTCGTTCCCCGTCGCCCGCCGTCAACGCCGCCACCGGCCCGGCGGGGAACGAGCAGCAAGCGTCGTCTCAGCACCTGTCCGTGCGGCAGGACGACCGCACCGCTACTCCATCGCTCACGCCAGCTGGCTCTTCATCCTGCGCGCTCCGCGCACCCTTGGAGGCTCGAGTTGTGCTCATCGCGGCAAACAAGCTCCTGCGCTACCGTCCTGTCGACGACGTGTATGAAGAATGGCTTGACCGCGTCGCCGAGCTCATCCGCGCCGCAGGGGGCTCTCCTGCACCGTCCGCTCCGCTGCGCCGCACCCCGCCCTGCGCGGGCAATGAAGCTCCAAGGGCGTACCAGCCACCTCCTCTCCAAGAAGACGCCATGGCTCCAAGGCGCGTGGCCCCTGGGCGGAACCCACTCCGTCAGGCACCAGCCCAGCAAGAACGGAGCTGCCAAGAGGTCCCTCGACCGCAAGAGGCCGCCCGGGTGCTTCCTGCTCCGGCCTGTCGTGACCCTGCTCCAGCTTCGGCACGTCAAGACCCCGCGCTGCTCCTAGCTGCAGTGCATGGGGACCCGCAAGACCAAGCTCTCTCTCGGCCAAAGCCTCCTGTGGCCACTGCAGGCTGCCGCGCCTACACCACCGAGCTGCGCAGCGTTGTGTGGCCCGGCACGTTCAAGCCGGACCTGCCTCCCCGCTACGACGACACGACTGACCCCGCCGAGTTCCTCCAGCTCTACGAGCTGGGCATCAAAGCTGCCAGCGGGGACGAGAAGGTCATGGCGAACTGGTTCCCCATGGCGCTCAAGGAAGGGGCTCGTACCTGGCTCCTGAACCTGGCCCCGGGCACGATCTCTTCCTGAGACCAGATGCGCACCCGCTTCATCGCCAACTTCCAAGGTACTCGCGACCGGCCACCTGCCGTGAGCGACATGCGCCGCATTAAGCAACAACCCGGGATGCTGGGAAGACTGCGGCCCACGCCAAGGGTGGCGTGATCAACCTCGCGAGGACCGCTGGCGAGACATGCCTCGCGAGGGGGATTGGCAGGATCAGCCTCGTGAGGATCGCCTACAGGGCAACGCAGGCCTCCCTCCACTGCCGCCTCAGCCAAGGAGGAACGAGGACCGCCATCAGGACGAGGGGGCTGGGGGCTTCCAGGAGCCGCACGCAATCGCCTGCATCCTGGGCGAAGCTCAAGCCCCAGCCTCCCAGCGCATCTTCAAGCAGTTTGCCCGCGAAGTGAATGCAGTCCTCCCCAGGCTCGAGGCAACGCGCCCTCTCAGGTGGTCGGCGTGCACCATCACGTTCAGCTTAGCGGATCAGCTCAAGTGTGCGGCCACAGCCGGGGTCCTCCCGATGCTCTGCTCCCCAGTCATCAGCAACGTACTGGTCACCAGGACCCTCATCGATGGTGGAGCAGGGCTAAACGTCTTGTCCGTGGAGACATTCAACAATCTCCAAGTGCCCTATGACCAGCTTCAGCCAACCAAGCCTTTCTCCGGAGTCACCGACGGTTCCACGATCCTGATTGGGCAAGTTCGGCTCCCTGTCACCTTCGGGGCCCGCAGCAACTACCGCACCGAGCTCATCGACTTTGACGTCGCTCACATCCGCCTGCCGTACAACGCCATCCTCGGGTACCTAGCGCTGGCCAAGTTCATGGCCGTAACTCATCATGGCTACAACGTCCTCAAGATGCCAGGGAGTGGCGGAGTCATCACGGTGCCATGTGAAGAGAAGGATGCAGTGTGTTCCCTGGAGCGAGCCTTTCAGGCCGCGTCGCTAGAAGACCTAGATCCCGGAAGCAGGAGGCTTCCCGAAACCACCCCCAAGAAGAAGAAGGCGTCATCCGGACCGGCCCCTCAAGAGGCAGGCCCCTCAGGGCCCGCATCTGCCCATGGGGACCGTCCTTCCATCGCATAGGAAAGCGCGCCCGGCGCCCTCCTCAGGCAGGGCTCGGGGGCTCTCACCTGGAGGGCCCCCGACCTGGCCAGGGTCACAAGGGAGGCGCTTGGGCACCACATGGAGGCGTGCTTCGAAGCACGTTTCCCTCAAGAAGGAGCGAGGCAAGGGAGGTCAGACCAGCAAGAGTTCATCAACAAGGCCGTTCAAGAACTACAGGAGTCAAGAATCATGAGAGGTTGCCGCCGCTCACCGGCTGCGGCTCCCCATCCAGGCGAGGATGGTGGGCTGCGCGTCTGCATCGACGTACCAGGGCTCAATCAGGTCGCCACGATGGAGCGCCTCCGGCCCTCGTAAGTAGGGCGTTGTGGAGGTCCACCCCACAGCTATGTTCGCATGCCTTACGGCTTGCCGAGCGTGGCTGCTGCGTACCAACGCCTCATGAGGGGCATCATGGAGACTCAGGAAGACAGGCGTTCCACAGTCCTGGCAGAGATGGAGATGATTCGCGAGGAGCCACCAGCGCCTCCGGAGCCTCCATAGGCCCCTGGGCTGGGGGCTCGTGAGGATCGGCTCCCGCTGCCCACCGAGTCTGCGGCACCAACACCACTTCGTCCGCGACAACTCCAGGTGACATCCTTCACGCTTCATTTCCGGCTGGGAATGCCCTCCCAGGGCTGCTTCATTCCCAGGCCGCGTGGGTCCGTCCCTGCGGCATGTATCCCTTTTTAGTTTTCGGTCACTAGCTTGCTTTATTGGGGGCACCCCTCGGGCTGCATCATCCCCAGGCCGCTCGGGCCAGGTCCAATGGCGTGTATCTTCCTTGCGTTTATTTCCAACTATGCATTCGCCTATCATGCTTGATTACTTTGTGCCTGTTCACGGCACCTCTTCTTCTCCATGTCGACTACTTGCACGTTAAGGGGGGGGGGTACCTGAGCATCACGACTCAGGGCTCTTACTGGCTCTCCAGCCCTCACCCTCTGGCCTTGTCCACGACATCGCGACCTGGCATACCAGCGATGGCTGAGACAAGCTCGAGGGCCGGGACCCGAGGATGTAGAGTGCCGGCATCTAACCAAATTTGCAGGAACACATCTCGAGATACCACTACAGGAATCTGGTACTTTGCCGTCTGCCATAGCGGACGGCAAAGGCAAGGTTGGCGGACGGCAAAGGCTTTGCCATCTGCCGCAGACGGCAAAGGGCGACGACAAAGATAGCATCGGCAAAGGCCTTCTTTGCCGTCTGTTTTTTGCAGCGGACGGCAAAGAGGCCTTTGCCATAAGTGGCAGACGGCAAAGGGCATGGCTCTTTGCCATCTACTGGCGGACGGCAAAGGGCATGGCTCTTTGCCATCTGCTGGCAGACGACAAGTGCTGCAGGTTCTTTGCCATCTGTTGGCAGATGGCAAAGAGACCAAATAGGCATTAATTATGTTTCTTCTTATATCAATTCATTTTCACAGAAAATCACACACACACACACATATGACCAATATAGCATATCCAACACATATTACCAATACTCATGAACACATATATATCCAACACATGTTATCAATATATAGTCATGAACACATATATATCCAACACATATCCATGAACACATATACAATAAATATTACAAGGAATGATCTAAAACTAAATATCTATTTTCCTAAAAACTATCTTATTTCTAAGATCTTCTCTGGATCTTCTTCTTTTCTTCCAACCTGCATAACAAAAACACTAAGAAAGAGAGAATGGGTTAGGAGTACAAATGTAGCATTTCACTTGGTGAAATGCAATGCTATAGGAACCAGTACTTGAGATCAAGATAATCTTAGTTAAGATCCTGATTTTCAATGTGATCTTAATTAGAAAGCCAAATAGAGTAAACCAATACCAAAGAGCCAAAGGAGAGAACCAGCCAAGGACCCAATCAAGAAGCCACCACAATTAGCAGTAAGTTAAATGCCAACACAAAGACCACTATCAGTACTAGTTCCACGAATTAAGCCAACTAAAAACTAGTGATTAAAGCCAAAGATTAGACTTAATCACCACAATAAGTTTTGTCCAGTGACAATAGGTACATGTCACTGTGCAAGGCCAAAAACAAAGCTCCAGGAGGAGATATACATCACAACCAGCCAACCAGACCAAGTCCCAGCACATCTAGCCACCAGCAGCTTAGAAGAGCTACAGAAGACCTCAAGGTATACTTGAGGGATTATGTGCTCAGACAGCCTGGAAGTGCCAAGTCTAGTTCATCATAGCACAGGGATAGCCACATGTAAATTAAGCCTAAGAGAGGGAGGCTCAGACCAGCATCACTGCCCAAATCAGATGTAGTATCTATCTTATCAGTAGAAGACTAGGAAAGTAACAACCAAAACCAAGTATAGCATCTGTTCATAGGCTATTAGAAAGAGACAAATAGGAATAGCCAAACCAAGTGGTATCTGTTCATATCAGTATTAGAAGTAAAATAACTAAGAACAAGTGAGTATCTGTGTAACACCCCGGATGTAACTTGCCATATTTGTAACTCCAACTCTTGCCATTTTCGGCAATGTGATATGATATTCTCAATGTGGTTGGGTTTCCCTTATTTTTGCTTTTGGTCATGTCATGCACTTCATATCATGTCATCATGTGCATCGCATTCGCATACGTGTTCGTCTCATGAATCCGAGCATTTTCCCCGTTGTCCGTTTTCCAATCCGGCGCTCCTATGTTCCCCGGCGCCCCTTTTACCTTTTTCTGTGAGCGGGTATTAAACATTCTCGGAATGGACCGAGGTTTGTCAGGCGGCCTTGGTATAGAACCGGTAGACCGCCTGTCAAGTTTCGGGTCAATCGGAGGTCGTTTGATGCTCCAACGGTTAACCGGGTAACCGCGAAGGCCTCATGTGTGTTGCAGCCCAAAACCCCTTCAAAACAGCCCAATAACCCATCTAAGACACTCCCATGTCCACCGCCGTTCGATCACGATCGCGTGGCCGGAAACCGCACTCCATTTGGAGCTTCCTAGCCCCCTCTACCTATAAATATACCTCCCCCTCCGAAATCCCGGGTCAAAACCACCCTAACCCTAGCCCAAATCGCCCCGCCGCCGCCGGACGTGTCCGGGCCGCGCCGGACACCGTCCGCGCTGCTGCCCCGGGCCAACCAGGGGCCGCCACGTGTCCCCGGGCGGTCCCCAGCTCGCCACCGACCCCGCGGGCCGGCGAGGCCCGTGCGGGGCCATCCCGGCCCGACTCCGCCGCCCGCCCGCGCCCCGCGCGCCGCCTCCCTCCGCGCCGGCCGCCGCGGCCGCCCGCCGCTGCACGCCGTCGCCGGCTGCCGCCCGTCGCGCCCGGCCGCCTCGCTCCCGCGCCTCCCCGCACCCTGCCGCGCCGCCGTCGCTGCCAGCGGCCGCGCGCCGCCCGCGGCTCCCCGCGCGTCGGAGCCCGCCGTCGCGCCCGCGCCGGAGCGCCCCGCTTGCCGCCCCGAGCTCCCACTCGCCGGCGACTCCGACGCCGTCGCCACCCGCCTCGGCTTCCGCGCCCAGATCCGATCTGGATCCCGCTAGGGTTGACTTTTCCCCTCCCCGAAATCCTCTAAGTCCTAATTTTATTGCATCAATGTCGCATGTTCATCGCATCATAACTTGCTGTATATTGCTCCGTTTCGTGCGTATTATATGACAAATTGTTCGCCCCGATGAGTAAATCATTTCATTCCATTGCATCATTTTCATTTGAGGTCATCTTAGTGCCCGAAATGCTTTTAGAAGAGGGCTATGTGATGTTAGTTTCTGATTCTTATCAGAACATGCACTTTTGTCATTTTTGCCATGATTGATGTGTACCTCCTATGAAGTTGAGTCCTACATGTGTTTTGTAATATGCCATGTTACCTTTCCATAGAATTATGCCATGTATTTTTGTGATCCTTGTGGTGACTAGCACAAGCATGCAAACTAGGGCACTTAATGTTGCTGATTTCAGAGACTTAGTGTTCATGTTGTTTCAGAGAGATCTATGCCTCTTTTGAGCATGATCAGTAAGAGTGTTTTGAACATATGGATTTGCTCTATCCATCCATGCCTTTGTTGGTATTTATGGAGTGCCATAGCTTGAGTCAATCGAGCTCTACTTTTGCTATAAAATGTTGCTGGCAGATTGTTTACATGTTATTCGATTTTGCCAAGCTTGGTGTAGTTGATCCTTGCATGCTATGATGTTATTCTTGCCATGTCTACCTTCTATGCCATGTCTTATTGATGGATGTATGCTTAGTTTATCATGCAATGTTCTGTAGTGAGTGCATCGATCTCACGAACATGCCTACTTGTTATCTGTTTTTGAGTGCATCCAGTTTTCTGCTAAGTCTGAAACCTGTAACGAAACTTGCTTATTTGACATGGGTGTTATTATACTTTCGAGTCCTTTTTGGCTTATGGTCAGTAAGGGACTTTTGTCAAGTGCCTTGAGTAGATTCTTGCCATGCCCTATTTTGCCATGTACTGTTCCTGTAGCATGTTGTTTCATTGCTCTAAACATGTCATCCTGATATTAATTTCTGGCATGTTATTTTCAGTCTGTGAACCTGTTATCTTTTGCACTTTTGCCATGCTTGTTTGAACCTGTTGTGGTGTGATTTAGCCGTATCTCAGTGTTCATCTTTTGTCAAGCATCTTGAGTAGATTACTATCATATGCTTTGTTGATATGTTTGGGCGCAGTAGCTTAATTTCTTGTTGCTTGCTATGTAGCATCATGCTGTTAATGGCAGATTATTGTCATTCTTGTTTTGCTTGTCATTTGCAAACCGTGCATCCGATTCCGGTGATCTTTATATCGATTTCAACCGAAATCACCTCACCTATCCAGTGGCATACTTGTTTTGCCAAGATTATGCCTTGTTCATCTTTTCCTTCCGAAGCATGCATATGCATTGCATATCGCATCTCGCATATCATGCCATGTTTTGCATCATGTTGCTTGCGCATTGCATCGTGATTGATGTTGTCCCCTTTGCTTGTGTTCTTGCTTTGGGTAGAGCCGGGAGACGAGTACGTGAACGAGGAACCTGTTGAGAACGCTTTCGAGGACCAAGCTTTCGACAACTCTGAGAACCTTGCAGGCAAGATGACCATACCCTCGAAATCACTTCTATCTTGGCTTGCTAGATGCTCGCTCTTTTGCTATGCCTATGCTGCGATACCTACCACTTGCTATATCATGCCTCCTATATTGCCATGTCAGCCCCCTAACCATCCATGTCCTAGCAAACCGTTGATTGGCTATGTTACCGCTTTGCTCAGCCCCTCTTATAGCGTTGCTAGTTGCAGGTGAAGATGAAGTTTGTTCCTTGTTGGAACATGGAGATGTTGTTCCTTTTTGGAACATGTTTACTTGTTGGGATATCACAATACCTCCTATTTAATTAATGCATCTATATACTTGGTAAAGGGTGGAAGGCTCGGCCTTATGCCTGGTGTTTTGTTCCACTCTTGCCACCCTAGTTTCCGTCATACCGGTGTTATGTTCCTTGATTTTGCGTTCCTTACACGGTTGGGTGATTTATGGGACCCCCTTGACAGTTCGCTTTGAATAAGACTCCTCCAGCACGGCCCAACATTGGTTTTACCATTTGCCACCTAAGCCTTTTTCCCTTGGGTTCTGCAGACTCAAGGGTCATCTTTATTTTAACCCTCGGGCCAGTTCTCCTTCGATTGCTGGTCCAAACTAGAGCCACTTGCGGTGCCGCCCTGAGGCAACTTGGGGTATCCTCGGTTGCCGTACGTACTGCTCATCCGGATGTGCCCGGAGAACGAGATATGTGCAGCTCCTATCGGGATTTGTCGGCACAATCGAGCGGCTTTGCTGGACTTGTTTTTATTACTGTCGAGATGTCTTGTAGTCCGGGATTCCGAGACTGATCGGGTCTTCCCGGTAGAAGGAATATCCTTCATTGACCGTGAGAGCTTATAATGGGCTAAGTTGGGACACCCCTGCAGGGTATTATCTTTCGAAAGCCGTGCCCGCGGTTATGAGGCAGATGGGAATTTGTTGATGTCCGGTTGTAGAAAACCCGAAGTTGACCTTAACTAAAACTCATCAACCGCGTGTGTAACCGTGATGGTCTCTTCTCGGCGGGGTCCGGGAAGTGAACACGGTGTTGGAGTTATGTATGACGTAGGTTGTTCTAGGATCATTTCTTGATCACTTCTAGCTTCACGACCGTGGTTTGCGTCTCTTCTCGCTCTCTTTTGTGTTGTAGCCACCATATATGCTAGTCGCTTGCTGCAGCTCCACCTCACAATCCTTTCCTACCTATAAGCTTAAATAGTCTTGATCTCGCGGGTGTGAGATTGCTGAGTCCCCGTGACTCACAGATTCTACCACAACAGTTGCAGGTACCAACGATGCCAGAGCAGATGACGCGACCGAGCTCACATGGGAGTTCGACGAGGAACGTGGCCGTTACTATGTTTCTTTTCCAGATGATCAGTAGTGGAGCCCAGTTGGGGTGATCGGGGATCTGTGTAGCTTTTGGGGTAGTCTTCTTTCATTTTGGTTCCGTAGTCGGACCTTGAGTGTAACTTGAATGATGGATGTTTATTTTTTGTATTGTGTGAAGTGGCGACTGTAAGCCAACTATGTATCTTTTTCCCTTATGTATTACATGGGTTGTGTGAAGATTACCTCACTTGCGACATTGCTTTCAATGCGGTTATGCCTCTAAGTCGTGCCTCGACACGTGGGAGATATAGCCGCATCGAGGGCGTGACAAGTTGGTATCAGAGCCTTCCCCGACCTTAAAAGCCCCCACTGATTGATCGTTTTTAGCGGCCGAGTTGTGTCTTGAAAAATGTTTTGAGTCATTTAGGAATTATATATTGGAGAGTTTAGGAGTTCTTTTTACTTCCCAGTCTCCTCATCGCTCTGGTAAGGCATCCTGACGTAGAGTTTTGACTCTTCTCTTCTCAAAGTTCACTAATAATTTTTTTAGGATCACGCGGGTATCTTAGAATCGTTCCGATGGTTTTATGATGACAACATTGTCTTGGTTGCCTCCCGTCAGCAGGGGTTTTAGAGGAGGTGTCCCGGGGAGTTTAGCTCCGAGGTGTTGTCGTCATAATTTTATCGTTACAGTTCTGGAATACCTGAGTTTAGTACGCCGACATCGAAAATCTCTTTTGTACAGTTGTTGGTGAGATAACCCTGATAGCCCAGTACTGAGGCGAGTGCGGGAGTATTGCCATGACTCGTATAACGGATGCTTTTCGAAGGTTGAGGTAGATGATTTCCGAAGGTTTCGTGGTTATGTGTTGAAGGATGGATACAGCTGGAACTAGGTATTGTTAGTTTGGGTGATATATTTTGTGTCCCCTGTATCCCCAACACCTGATTGCATAACCAGAAAGTTTCGGAGTTTATAAGTGGGAATTCATGTAGCTCTAGTACTTCTTCCTGCAGATATTTGGTTCGTGATTGGGTAATCCTTACCAAGTATTTGTTCACATCCGTACCTTGTTGATTTTATTCCATACCTTGTTCTAAGTGGCTTCTCAGCTTATGGAAGTGTGATGATTTACTTTGGAATTCATTCGTTCATTCTCGTTCGGATGTTTATTGTGAAGACTATATGTTGCAATTTCGATCCTTTGATTCAGCTTGAATATATCTTTTTCAAGATGCTAATGGATGTCACCCTCTTCAGGATGGCTCCGCCAACGCGTCAGAATCCGGAACGCAATGAAGGAAGTCAGGCTAACCCTCCGCCACCACCTCCGCCTCCGGAGGCATGGCAAGCCCTGATGACTGCCACAAATGCCAACGCTCAGATTCTGATTCAGCTCTTGAAAGATCGCAACCAAGGGCAAGGTAATCAAGAGAATCAAGGCCAAGGCAACAATCAGCCGCACTTCGCTTCACTCAACCAGTTCCTTGCAAATCAGCAAAAGACCTTCATCTACTGTGTCGAGGCCATAGACGTCGATGATTGGCTAGTGGACATCAGCAAGCATTTCGAGTGCAGCAATGTCAGACCTGAGGACTTTGTCAAGTTTGCCTCTTTTCAACTCAAGGATCAAGCTGCTGAGTGGTTCCAGCAATACAAAGATTCCAGAGGAGGTCATGTCATTACCTGGGATGATTTCCGCCGTGACTTCAAAGCTCACCACATTCCAGAAAGTGTTGTTGAGAGTAAGCGTGAGGAGTTCCGCAATCTCAAGCAGGGCAACATGTCTGTCTATCAATACAACACTCAGGTCCAGAAGCTCTCTCGTTTTGCGAGGCAAGACATCCCTGATGAGAAGAGTATGATCTACCAATTCAGGCGTGGTCTCAGAGAAGATCTACAACTTGCTCTCGTGCTTTTCGAGCCATTAATGTATGATGAATTCTACAACATGGCACTGAAACAAGAAGCTGTTCGGCTCAAGTGTGAGGCTTCTAAGAAGAGAGTCAAAGACGCAGTTCAGTCTTCTTCTTCCTCACTTGTGGCAGCTAAGCAACAGAAGTTCTGGTTGCCTCCTCCTCCTCCGTTCCGTCAGCCTTATCAGCAGAAGAACTCAGGTGGTCGTGGATCTTCCCACCCACCCAACCCTGGCTATCAGAACAAGTGTCAGAACCAAGCTCCAAGGCCAAGTGCTCCTTACCATCATCCGCTCTCAGAGGTGACTTGCAACAAATGTCAGCAGAAGGGTCACTATGCGAACAAGTGCTTCAACCAAAGGCGCCTTCCGCCTCCTCCTCCTGTGAAATCTTCCAACAATGCAGTGGTCAATCATAATCCTAAGCACGCCAAGGTGAACATGATGAATGCAGCTCAAGCGGAGGAGTCTTCAGATGTCATAATGGGTAATCTCTCAGTTAATGATATTCCTGCAAAAGTCTTATTTGATACTGGTGCATCGCTTTCTTTCATTTCGAGACCTTTTGTTGCCAAGCATGAGTTTGTGATGGAAAAGATTCCTATTCCATTGAAGATTGTGTCCCCGGGTAAGCAGATGACTTCTCGAGTTTCGGTTCCGAATGTCGGTATCAAGATGGGTGACTATAGATTTCTGGCTAAACCAATTGTTCTTGCTGACTCTGATATTGATCTTATTCTCGGGATGGACTGGCTTTCTAAGCACAAGGCTCAGCTTGATTGTGCTGCCAAGGAAATTCAATTGACTCACTCTTCTGACGATGTGATCATCTATGCCTCTCGTGATGATACCATTCGGTTGTTTTCTCTCAATGAGAATGGTGAATTGGATGCTATCTCTCAGATTGCAGTCGTTTGTGAGTACCAAGATGTCTTTCCAGAAGAGCTTCCGGGTATGCCTCCCCGCCGGCCAGTGGAATTCGTTATTGATCTTGAGCCTGGCACGGAACCCGTTTGCAAGCGTCCTTACAAGCTTGGACCAGATGAGTTGAAGGAATTGAAGAAACAACTCGATGAACAAGAGCGTCTGGGTCTGATCAGACCGAGTTCTTCTCCTTGGGGTTGTGGTGTTCTTTTTGTCAAGAAGAAGGATGGCACGGACCGACTTTGCGTCGATTACCGTCCATTGAACAAGAAGACTATCAAGAACAAGTATCCACTTCCCAACATCAATGAGCTATTCGAGCAACTTAAAGGTGCTAAAGTGTTCTCCAAGCTTGACCTTCGTATGGGTTATCATCAAATTCGCATTCGTGAAGAAGATATTCCCAAGATAGCATTCAGAACAAGCTTTGGTTCTTATGAATATACTGTCATGTCTTTCGGCCTTGTCAATGCTCCTCCAGCTTTCACTCGCTTGATGAATTTCATCTTCAACCCCTACATCAATGAATTTGTCTTGGTCTATCTTGATGATATTTTGGTCTTCTCCAAGAATAAGAAGGATCATGCCAAACATTTGCGATTGGTGCTCGACAAGCTCAGAGAGTATAAATTATATGCGAAGTTCTCCAAATGTGAATTCTGGCTTGATGAAGTTCTTTATCTTGGTCATATCATCTCTGCCAAGGGCATTGCTATTAATCCAGAGAGGGTGTCTGCAGTTTTGAATTGGGAACCTCCTCAGAATGTCAAGCAGCTTCGCAGTTTTCTTGGACTTGCAAGCTATTGCCGAAGATTCGTTGAGAATTTCTCTAAGATTGCAAAGCCTCTTTCCAACCTCCTCCAGAAGCATGTGAAGTATGTCTGGTCTCCTGAGTGTGACGTTGCTTTCAACACTCTCAAAGAGAAACTCGTCACTGCTCCAGTGTTGACTCCTCCTGACGAAGACAAGCCTTATGAAGTTTTCTGTGATGCTTCTCTTCAGGGCCTCGGTGCCGTGCTAATGCAAGAGAAGAAGGTTGTGGCCTATACCTCTCGTCAGTTGAAGTCCAACGAAAGGAACTACCCCACTCACGATCTTGAGTTGGCGGCAGTGGTCCACGCACTAATAACATGGAGACATCTCCTGTTGGGAAGGAAAGTGGACATATTCACCGATCACAAGAGTCTCAAGTACATCTTCACTCAGCCTCACCTCAACCTCAGGCAAACTCGATGGGTCGAAATGATTCAAGAGTATAATCCGAGTATTGAATATACTCTAGGCAAGGCTAATGTGATTGCAGACGCATTGAGTAGGAAGGCTTATTGCAACAGCTTAATCCTCAAGCCCTTTCAACCGGATCTCTGTGAAGCTTTCCGCAAGTTGAATCTCCAAGTTGTTCCTCAAGGTTTTCTTGCCAACCTCATCGTCTCTCCTACTTTGGAAGATCAAATTCGTGAGGCACAACTGTTGGATACCATGGTGAAGAAGGTGAAACGTGGTATTGACAAGGGCATTTCCAAATACAAGTGCTATCGAGTTGATGACAGAGATACTCTTTTCTTCGAGGACCGGATTGTGGTTCCAAAGGGTGATCTTCGTAAAGTCATTATGAACGAAGCGCACAACTCTCTTCTGTCAATTCATCCTGGAAGTACGAAGATGTACCATGACCTCAAGCAGTCGTATTGGTGGACTCGAATGAAGCGAGAGATTGCTCAATTCGTGAATGAGTGTGATGTCTGCAGAAGGGTGAAAGCAGAACACCAACGACCAGCTGGTCTACTCCAACCTCTTGCTATTCCATAATGGAAGTTTGATCATATGGAAATGGACTTCGTGACTGGATTTCCTAAGTCCAAGCGTGGAAATGATGCTATCTTCGTCGTCATCGACAAGCTCACCAAAGTGGCTCATTTTCTCCCTATCAAAGAGTCTATCACAGCAGCGCAGCTGGCAGAGCTCTACACATCCAGAATTGTCTCCTTGCACGGCATTCCACAACTGATTTCTTCAGACCGTGGCAACATCTTTACCTCCAAGTTTTGGGATTCTTTTCAGAAGGCCATGGGCACAAATATTCGCTTCAGCACAGCTTTCCACCATCAAACTAGTGGACAAGTCGAGTGTGTCAACCAAATTCTTGAAGATATGCTCAGGGCTTGTGTTATCTCTTTCGGCATGAAGTGGGAGGATTGTCTTCCTTATGCAGAGTTCTCTTACAACAACGGTTTTCAAGCCAGCTCGGGCAAAGCCCCATTCGAGATTCTCTATGGCAGAAAGTGTCGTACTCCTCTCAACTGGTCTGAGACGGGCGAACGCCAATTGCTTGGCAATGATTTGATCTCAGAGGCTGAGGCTATGTGCAAGGTCATTCGTGAGAACCTCAAAGCCGCGCAGTCGCGCCAGAAGAGCTATTTTTTTTGACTGGAAACTGTGAGGCAACAGCCCCACAGCAATTTATTAAAACCCAACCACCAAATAAACAAAGAGGTTCTGGAGAAAGTCTAACTATATGAGTTGGGGCCTACTTACCTATTGAGCTATTTACAACATATACAAAATATATACATGGATATATACAGCCAATTAGGGCAAAGATTTAACCCAAGCTAACAGCAGGGGGCTAAGACTAGATTTGAATCTGTGAGAGTGCAGAGTAGCATCATGAATAAAATTCCTCCTCCAAGCAGCAAAAGATGGCCTTTCATGCCTAAATATTTTGCCATTTCTGAGTAGCCAAATATTCCAGGCTGCTAGATAAACAATCTCCCTGAAGAAAGGTTTGCCGAAGCTTTTCCTGGCGGCAAATAGGCAATGAGCTGGTGTTAAACCAACTATCCATTGGATGCTCAAGTAGTTCCATACCCTTGTGCTGAATTGGCATGTGAAGAAGAGATGATTTCTATCTTCATGGGCATGGGCAAAACATAACGGACAGGTGTTATCATCCTGAGGGGATCTCCAGTGCCTTCTCACTAGCATGTCCCTAGTATTGAGTCGATCATTTAGCATCAACCATGCAAAAACTTTTATCTTCATTGTTGCCTTACTTTCCCAAATCCACTTGGTTGGAGTATCTATGGCCATATGAGAATGCATGATAGTGTAATAACTCTTTGCAGAGAAAACACCTTTACCAGGTGTCCATGACCAAAAATCTGGAATCTGTACATCAGCATTTAGGCCAAGAAGACCAGACTGGACAAAGTTCAGTTCTTCCATTGCCTCTAGCGACAAGGGTAGATGAAAATGGTCAGCCATATTAGTTGTGTTGAGAACCTCGCGTACAGACACCTTGTCATCAATTACGAAAGAGAACAATCGTGGAAATCTCTCTCTGAGGGGAGTAGATGATCCTAGGAACACCCAAGCATCAAACCAAAAAAGAACAGAATCCCCCATGTTGACAGTTACCTCTGAGTGGAGTCTGAAAACTTCACTGAGCTTTAGGATATCTTTCCACCAATATGAACCACATAAAACTGTGCCATGAGGAACAACGCCATCATAGTAAGTGTTCCAGATCAGAGTAACCCATGGAATATCTGCTTTGTTGTAAAAATTAGATAGGTGCTTGGACAAAAGAGCTCTGTTTTGGATGCTGAGATTGACTATCCCCATGCCACCTTTATCTTTGGGTCTGCACACAAGTGGCCAAGCTGCAAGTGATTGCCTGGGAGTATCAGAATTTCCTCTCCATAAGCACTGCCTCATAATCCTTTCAAGCTGTTTTATGATGCCAGCTGGCAAACATAAACTGCAGAGAAAATAAATAGGCAAGGAGGACAAAACCGACTGAAGGAGCTGTAACCGAGCCCCCTGATTGAGGAGACTTGAGCTGGCAGATAACCTTCTTTCAACCCTGTCAACCACAGGAAACAGGTCTTGGATTGTAGGTTTGGTTGTTCCCACAGGAAGCCCCAGATAAGTAAAGGGTAGTATCCCAACTTGGCAGCCGAAAACAGCAGCCAGCCCGCCAGAAGAGCTATTACGATAGCAAACACCGAGATGTGGCATTCGAGATCGGAGACCATGTCTACCTCCGCGTCTCTCCAATGAAAGGAACTCGTCGCTTCGGTATCAAGGGGAAACTTGCCCCTAGATACGTGGGCCCTTTCAAGATCATCGGCAAACGAGGCGATCTCGCCTATCAACTTGAGCTTCCCTCCAACTTTGCAAATGTGCACGATGTCTTCCACGTGTCACAGCTTCGCAAGTGCTTCAAGACGCCTGAGCGCACCATCAACTTCGAAGAGATTGATCTTCAAGAAGATTTGTCCTATCATGAGCACCCCGTTGCTATTCTTGAAGAAACTGAGCGCAAGACTCGCAACAAGTCAATCAAATTCCTGAAAGTGAAATGGTCACACCATTCAGACCGAGAAGCTACCTGGGAGCGCGAGGATAACCTCCGTTCCGAATATCCGGAGTTCTTTCAGTCCTAGATCTCGGGACGAGATCCTCTCGTAGTGGTGGAGTGTTGTAACACCCCGGATGTAACTTGCCATATTTGTAACTCCAACTCTTACAATTTTCGGCAATGTGATATGATATTCTCTCCGTGGTTGGGTTTCCCTTCTTTTTGCTTTTGGTCATGTCATGCACTTCATATCATGTCATCATGTGCATCGCATTCGCATACGTGTTCGTCTCATGAATCCGAGCATTTTCCCCGTTGTCCGTTTTCCAATCCGGCGCTCCTATGTTCCCCAGCGTCCCCTTTTACCTTTTTCCGTGAGCGGGTATTAAACATTCTCGGAATGGACCGAGGTTTGTCAGGCGGCCTTGGTATAGCACCCGTAGACCGCCTGTCAAGTTTCGGGTCAATCGGAGGTCGTTTGATGCTCCAACGGTTAACCGGGTAACCGCGAAGGCCTCGTGTGTGTTGCAGCCCAAAACCCCTTCAAAACATCCCAATAACCCATCTAAGACACTCCCTTGTCCACCGCCGTTTGATCTTGATCGCGTGGCCGGAAACCGCACTCCATTTGGAGCTTCCTAGCCCCCTCTACCTATAAATATACCTCCCCCTCCGAAATCCCATGTCAAAACCACCCTAACCCTAGCCCAAATCGCCCCGCCGCCGCCGGACGTGTCCGGGCCGCGCCGGACACCGTCCGCGCCGCCGCCCCGGGCCAACCAGGGGCCGCCACGTGTCCCCGGGCGGTCCCCAGCTCGCCGCCGACCCCGCGGGCCCGCGAGGCCCGTGCGGGGCCCTCCCGGCCCGACTCCGCCGCCCGCCCGCGCCCCGCGCGCCGCCACCCTCCGTGCCGGCCGCCGCGGCCGCCAGCCGCCGCACGCCGTCGCCGGCCGCCACCCGTCGCGCCCGGCCGCCTCGCTCCCGCGCCTCCCCGCACCCTGCCGCGCCGCCGTCGCCGCCCGCGGCCGCGCGCCACCCGCGCGCCGGAGCCCGCCACCGCGCCTGCGCCGGAGCGCCCCGCTCGCCGCCCCGAGATCCCTCTCGCCGGCGACTCCAACGCCGTCGCCACCCGCCTCGGCTTCCGCGCCCAGATCCGATCTGGATCCCGCTAGGGTTGACTTTTCCCCTCCCCGAAATCCTCCAAGTCCTAATTTTATTGCATCAATGTCGCATGTTCATCGCATCATAACTTGCTGTATATTGCTCTGTTTCATGCGTATTATATGTCAAATTGTTCGTCCCGATGAGTAAATCATTTCATTCCATTGCATCATTTTCATTTGAGGTCATCTTGGTGCCCGGAATGCTGTTAGAAGAGGGCTATGTGATGTTAGTTTCCGATTCTTATCAGAACATGCACTTTTGTCATTTTTGCCATGATTGATGTGTACCTCCTAGGAAGTTGAGTCCTACATGTGTTTTTTAATATGCCATGTTACCTTTCCAGAGAATTATGCCATGTATTTTTGTGATCCTTGTGGTGACTAGCACAAGCATGCAAACTAGGGCACTTAAAGTTGCTGATTTCAGAGACTTAGTGTTCATGTTGTTTCAGAGAGATCTATGCCTTTGTTGGTATTTATGGATTTTCTCTATCCATCCATGATCAGTAAGAGTGTTTTGAACATATGGATTTTCTCTATCCATCCATGCCTTTGTTGGTATTTATGGAGTGCCATAGCTTGAGTCAATCGAGCTCTACTTTTGCTATAAAATGTTGCTGGCAGATTGTTTACATGTTATTCGATTTTGCCAAGCTTGGTGTAGTTGATCCTTGCATGCTATGATGTTATTCTTGCCATGTCTAGCTTCTATGCCATGTCTTATTGATGGATGTATGCTTAGTTTATCATGCAATGCTCTGTAGTGAGTGCATCGATCTCACGAACATGCCTACTTGTTATCTGTTTTTGAGTGCATCCAGTTTTCTGCTAAGTCTAAAACCTGTAACGAAACTTGCTTATTTGACATGGGTGTTATTATACTTTCGAGTCCTTTTTGGCTTATGGTCAGTAAGGGACTTTTGTCAAGTGCCTTGAGTAGATTCTTGCCATGCCCTATTTTGCCATGTCCTGTTCCTGTAGCATGTTGTTTCATTGCTCTAAACATGTCATCCTGATATTAATTTCTGGCATGTTATTTTCACAGTCTGTGAACCTGTTATCTTTTGCACTTTTGCCATGCTTGTTTGAACCTGTTGTGTTGTGATTTAGCCGTATCTCAGTGTTCATCTTTTGTCAAGCATCTTGAGTAGATTACTGTCATATGCTTTGTTGATATGTTTGGGCGCAGTAGCTTAATTTCTTGTTGCTTGCTAAGTAGCATCATGCTGTTAATGGCAGATTATTGTCATTCTTGTTTTGCTTGTCATTTGCAAACCGTGCATCCGATTCCGGTGATCTTTATATCGATTTCAACCGAAATCACCTCACCTATCCAGTGGCATACTTGTTTTGCCAAGATTATGCCTTGTTCATCTTTTCCTTCCGAAGCACGCATATGCATTGCATATCGCATCTCGCATATCATGCCATGTTTTGCATCATGTTGCTTGCGCATTGCATCGTGATTGATGTTGTCCCCTTTGCTTGTGTTCTTGCTTTGGGTAGAGCCGGGAGACGAGTACGTGAACGAGGAACCTGTTGAGAACGCTTTCGAGGACCAAGCTTTCGACAACTCTGAGAACCTTGCAGGCAAGATGACCATACCCTCGAAATCACTTCTATCTTAGCTTGCTAGATGCTCGCTCTTTTGCTATGCCTATGCTGCGATACCTACCACTTGCTATATCATGCCTCCTATATTGCCATGTCAGCCCCCTAACCATCCATGTCCTAGCAAACCGTTGATTGTCTATGTTACCGCTTTGCTCAGCCCCTCTTATAGCGTTGCTAGTTGCAGGTGAAGATGAAGTTTGTTCCTTGTTGGAACATGGAGATGTTGTTCCTTTTTGGAACATGTTTACTTGTTGGGATATCACAATACCTCCTATTTAATTAATGCATCTATATACTTGGTAAAGGGTGGAAGGCTCGGCCTTATGCCTGGTGTTTTGTTCCACTCTTGCCACCCTAGTTTCCGTCATACCGGTGTTATGTTCCTTGATTTTGCGTTCCTTACACGGTTGGGTGATTTATGGGACCCCCTTGACAGTTCTCTTTGAATAAGACTCCTCCAGCACGGCCCAACATTGGTTTTACCATTTTCCACCTAAGCCTTTTTCCCTTGGGTTCTGCAGACTCAAGGGTCATCTTTATTTTAACCCTCGGGCCAGTTCTCCTTCGATTGCTGGTCCAAACTAGAGCCACTTGCGGTGCCGCCCTGAGGCAACTTGGGGTATCCTCGGTTGCCGTACGTACTGCTCATCCGGATGTGCCCTGAGAACAAGATATGTGCAGCTCCTATCGGGATTTGTCGGCACAATCGGGCGGCTTTGCTGGACTTGGTTTTATTACTGTCGAGATGTCTTGTAGTCCGGGATTCCGAGACTGATCGGGTCTTCCCGGTAGAAGGAATATCCTTCGTTGATCGTGAGAGCTTATAATGGGCTAAGTTGGGACACCCCTGCAGGGTATTATCTTTCGAAAGCCGTGCCCGCGGTTATGAGGCAGATGGGAATTTGTTGATGTCCGGTTGTAGAAAACCCGAAGTTGACCTTAACTAAAACCCATCAACCACGTGTGTAACCGTGATGGTCTCTTCTCGGCGGGGTCCGGGAAGTGAACACGGTGTTGGAGTTATGTATGACGTAGGTTGTTCTAGGATCATTTCTCGATCACTTCTAGCTTCACGACCGTGCTTTGCTTCTCTTCTCGCTCTCTTTTGCGTTGTAGCCACCATATATGCTAGTCGCTTGCTGCAGCTCCACCTCACAATCCTTTCCTACCTATAAGCTTAAATAGTCTTGATCTCGCGGGTGTGAGATTGCTGAGTCCCCGTGACTCACAGATTCTACCACAACAGTTGCAGGTACCAACGATGCCAGAGCAGATGACGCGACCGAGCTCACATGGGAGTTCGACGAGGAACGTGGCCGTTACTATGTTTCTTTTCCAGATGATCAGTAGTGGAGCCCAGTTGGGGTGATCGGGGATCTGTGTAGCTTTTGGGGTAGTATTCTTTCATTTTGGTTCCGTAGTCGGACCTTGAGTGTAACTTGAATGATGGATGTTTATTTTTTGTATTGTGTGAAGTGGCGACTGTAAGCCAACTATGTATCTTTTTCCCTTATGTATTACATGGGTTGTGTGAAGATTACCTCACTTGCGACATTGCTTTCAATGCGGTTATGCCTCTAAGTAGTCCCTCGACATGTGGGAGATATAGATGCATCGAGGGCGTGACAATCTGTCCATGAGTAAAGTACCTGACCAAAGTAACAACTCCAGGATCAAATACACAGAACAGAGCAGTACAGGAGTATATATACTTCACAAATACACATAGATGGTCACTGACCAAATCCCTGACACAGCAAGAATCCATCACATAGAGCTCCAATACAAGTTGATGCTCATCTACAGTAGCTAACCATAGCTAATAGAGCCTCACATCCAACAAGATCAAAAGCTAGAGCTATGAATTAGAGAGATCAGGAGGGGAGCAAGGAGAAGCTCACCAAGAGGAGTTGTAGCCGAAGAAGGATGCAGCCACACCATCACTATGGTGTGACCAGCATCACAACCAACACCACCACAACAAGTCGGAGCTTGCCAGAGAGCACCACAACGACGATGCCAGCGAGAGCACGGGCACGAAGGCGCCAACCAGGGGCACCGCAGCACGGAGGCGCCACCCAGGGGAACCACCGCGCCACGGCACATCTAGCACCGCCGGAGGATCCTCACGGCGACCGGACCTAAATGTGGTCCGTCCACTTTGGTTGCACATGCCAAATCAGTGATGAATGAGCTACTTTTCCCGCACAACAAGCAAACACTCCATTCAATAGAAGAAAGGCCGGTTTTACAGAAGCAAAGATTAAAGGTAGAATGTTCAGAAGCGATGAATGATCGATTTGGCATAAGCAGGACCAAACGAAAACCATGGCAGAAACTAAATTGACAACACATGATGATGCCTCTGAAGTAGACAGGGACAACACAAGTTTTACCTATACACAACACAATGATCACTATACGAAATAGTAAGCATTTATAGTTTCCTTGTGTTTGATTGATTGACACTCATTATTAACAAGTCAAGTTAAATCCAAGCAGCATATGTAGTAAGGACCCTATCAAATCGAGCTAACCACGGCAACCCTCAAGCAGAGTAAACTGATTTATGGCACAATTACAGAAGTGAACAACTAAGTCCTCCTCAACCATTATTGCATATGCAGCAAGAACAAGATTGATAATTTTTCTTATTTGGTTTAGAACTTGAGTGGACGGGTGCAAGCAGGAAAAGAATAAATCCAAGAGTGGAGGAGAGGAGAAGGGGTGGATCTGGATGGCGTTGGGCAGTGGTGGAGCTGCGTCCTCCACGGCGTCCTTCTCGTCCATGGCTTCCCGGCGTGCTAGATCTGTGAGGGAGAGGAGACGCGATGCGATGCGGTGAGAAAGAGAGGGATGGCTGTGATGAGGAGGAGTGAAGAGACTCACCTGAGTCACCGGAGCAACGTCGGAGCCATGCCGGCGATGTGGTGGCCGAAACCCTAGCCGCAGGGGAGCGTCACGCGTGGTCGTAGGAGGACGCGCGAGTCGGATCTGGTCGGAGGGGATGGAGGAGCAGGGCGAGGGGGTCACGTGGGTGTGCTGGGCGCCGTCGAATCCCGTCGGAGCTCGTCGAAATCAGCCGCCGTAGGTGCTCGCGCGAGGGAGAGGGAGAGACGAGCGGCAGAGAGAGAGGGGAGAGAGAGAGGAGGTGGGGGCCGGGCGGAGAGAGGGGAGAGAGAGAGAGAGGAGGTGGGGGCAACGGTTTTATTTATACCTGCAAAAAAAGAGATAGCCCCACCTCTTTGCCGTCCGCCAGCACATGGCAAAGATTCTTTGCCATCTGCTGGTAGACGGCAAAGGATTGGCTGATGGCAACTAGCATCTTTGTCGTCTGTCAGTTCTTTGCCGTCTGTTTTTGCAAGAAGATGGCAAAGTGCCTCTTTGCCATCCGCCAGCTGACGGCAAAGAACTGGCAGACGGCAAATAAGCTGATTCCAGTAGTGTACGGCCCAGTGCCAGGCGCAACCTGCCTAGAGGTAGGGCCCCGTGAGTCCCACGCTGGCTCACGGGCGCCCAAGCACACCTCACCTGCGCCAACTAGAGCAACTAACGACCGACTGATAGCCATCATGGCAACCCTTTTCTCCTTCGGTGATGAGCTCGCAGAATCCCCTGAGGGAATTGCTTGCCGAGGCCCTCGCGGAGTTCCCTTCGCCCTTGTCTGTGCGAACCGCTTGCACGTTAAAGGGGGGTGCCTGAGCATCACGGCTCAGGGCTCTTACTGGCTCTCCAGCCCTCATCCTCTGGCCTTGTCCACGGCATCGCGACCTGGCATACCAGCGACGGCTGAGACTAGCTCGAGGGCCGGGACCCGAGGACGTAGAGCAGAAAGGGGAGCAAAGGCGAGGGAGAAGAGGCGCGCGCGAGGACCTCACCAAGCAACTCCGTTCCCACTGCCGTGCAGACCCGACGCTACACCAGGAGCAGCCCCTGATCAGCAAGATAAGTCACCGCCCGAAGACACCGGCTAACGTGGCATTACCCCCGCACTTAACGCAATTCCGTACTGGCGACGTCGCTCCCCTTTCTCACCGAGCGACGGCTGCTTGAGCGCCAAAGGGGACCTCCTGAGCATCGCGACTCAGGGGCTCTTACCGGACCCCGGTTCGCTCACCTCCTGGCCTTGACCACGGCATCGCGACCTGGCATACCAGCGACGGCTGACGCCGCCTTGGGACTGGGACCTGTCGACGCAGAGCACCAAGCCCTCGCGAGGTTCGAAAGGGAGAACTAAGCTACGACGGAATTGACGACTCGCACAGTTTCATAGCAAAAGTCACATGTTAACAAGAAGCATCACAGACACCTTACAAGCCCCCATTGGGCGCAGTATGGTTCCTTGCAGGAAACAGATCCTAAGGGATACTATCTACACGCGCCCCTGCAGAAGATGCCATCATCAACAGTGGGCCATCAGGCACCGGCGCCAACCCCATCCAGATCGGAGTCAGCGACGGCCAAGCGAGCCCGCCCTGCTCCGGGAGCGGGGCTGGCTCGAGGGCTCGTAGCTGTCGTCGCTCATCTCCGGAGTCGCGAAGATCTCGCTGGGATCGCTGGATCCTCTAGCGCTTCCATCGCTTGTGGAGCCATCCAGGGAGCGGTCGGCGGGCCCAACCCTCACCATGGCGGGGTCCGGGCCACCTCTCCTGGGGCAGCACTCCAGCCGGTGCCCGTTCGCGTCAAAGACCTTGAAGAACATCACCGAAGCGCCATCGTACTCCAGGTGGATCGTGAGGGCGCCCCTTGCTCTACAACCCCGAGCGATCTCGCCCCAGCCGCGAGTCATGAAGACCTCGCCCGAGGCAAGGATCGCAACCTCTGCCTCGGTCGCGGGGGTGCTGCAGTCGGCGTGCTGCAGCCATAACTCCAGGAGTCTCCCCTGCGGGAAAACGGAGGCAAAGAAGGGAGGAAAGTGAATCCAAGTTCCCGGGGGCATGGCGGCGTGGAGCACGAGCTCGCGGGAGGAGCCCTCGGCGTGGACTCCAGGAGGAACGACCCACACCTTCGTGACCCGTCAGCGCCGGCGCCGGCGCCGGCCGCGGGGATCGGCATCGCCCCCTCCAAGGCCCTCGGCGTGGGCAAACAAGGGAAGCGGGAACCCCGGCGGAGGCCGCTCGTACCAAGGCCTCGACACCACCTGACGGTCTCCCTCGTCTTGGTCGCGAAGGGCAGGTCGCTTCTTTGGCGGGAGCGGGTCTGGTCCCTCTTGAAGAGCCTTTCCCTTCTCCGCTGCAGAAAGTCGGTGGATCGGAGCCATCATGGCAAGGCGGAGCAAGAATCAAGGCGGAGGAGAAAGCAAGGAGGGATGGACTGGAAGGGCACGCGCGGTGCCATACTTATAGCCAGCGAAGGCCAACCGTCGGCCTCCACGATCACAGGTAGTCATGACACGATTTGCATGCAGGGACTTGTCCAATCCGCGCGACCATCGAGGCGTCATGGGGAAGCGGAGGCGCTCACGTCCAATCAACGGCCACGCGGCGCCCAAGGCCGCAGGCTGTTAGGGCCCGCGGCGCTTCAACCTTGCCCTTTCGCCTTTCAACACGGCCAAGTCCGGGTGCGCCTTGGGCCCGGGGGCTACTGTCGGCGTTCTGGGAACGGGGGTCCCCAGACTTGCCTGCCTGCAGCCTGCGGCGTGGCTCAAAGGGGGCCCAGCACGGCCCATCTTCATCTACACAAGACCCAAGACCCTCGTGAGGGGCCAAGCCTCGCGGGGCGGACGACACGACGCTTCCTCAGGCGCGGCCTCATCAGGCTGGCTCATGAGGAGGCGGAGAGATCAAGGCAGGGTACCTCACGAGGTGCCCATGACGCAAGCCATGACAACCGAGGGCGCCAGGCAGGCGCCAGCCCGCGCAGTGTCCTCCCTTTCCTCTTTGGTGCAAAGGGGGCAAGCGCAGGCGAGAGGATCAAGCAAAGGTATCCATTTTGGTGCAACAAGACCAAGACCAGTCCAACGGTGGGAAGGAGGTCATCGTGGAGCCCAGGACGGCGTCACCACAGGGCCTTTGGTAGCGAGGACCAACTTTAGTCAGGATAAGTGTACTAGATGTTCCCCTTTGAATTGGCCAGTTGTTGGCGCCCTTCCCGCTCAATATTTGGGAAGAGGCCCAGGGCCTTTGCCTATAAATAGGACTAGCCACCCCCAGGGTAGAGGCATCTGGATGAAGGATCCAAGAAACAAAGGACAAGAGCGAGAGAGAGAGAGAGAAGGGCGGCTGAACTCCCCTAGCAGTTCATCCCCCTCGCCAAGAACAGACCCTCGCGAGGCTGTTCTTCCTTGTACTATTCATCATCATCAGCCCAAGAGGCAATCCACCCACCACAAACTAGAGTAGGGTATTACACCACAATGGTGGCCCGAACTAGTATAGACCCTGTGTCTTTTGCGTTGTTCTTTCAGTAGTTAGTTCTTTGCGAGACGGAGAGGTAGAGGGCACAATCTCCGCGCGCACCCCAGAGTTCGAACCTTAAGGGTCTGCCGGAACCCGAAATCCGACAATATTGGGTAGAACAATGGTACAAGTACAGGTTCATGACCCAGGAATATGCTGAAAAGAATGCCATCAAGTGACCCTGGGGAGACATTCTGTATAAAAATCTTCCACCCAGGTCCAGAGCTGAAGCCATTGAACAAGGCTTCTACCCTTGCATGGTCCGTGGACCACAGCCTGTAGATGCCGACCCATCTTCATTGTTATGGTGTGGTGACGACAAACTGTTCAAGCGCAACTTTCAGTTTGCCAAGAACTCGGCCAAGGAAAACAAGAAGTCATGGGGATTAGACTTCAACCCAGGCCCCTCTGCTCCTCGTGCCGATGGCACATGCGAAGCTGAACCCAATCTTGTTGGGCCCTTCTACAACCTAGAAGGTCTCATCACTCATATTATGGTTCAAGGGGCAGACGTGGATCAACCTGCAGACGACGCTGATTCTGACGAAGCGCCTGCACCACCAAAGCCAAAGAAGCTGAAGAAACCTAAGGTTTCGAAGCCTTCCCCTGCACCAAAAGCTTCGCGAGTGAAGCCTCTGGCCACTTCTCCTCCTGCACCAAGTGTCTGAAGATCTCTCACGCATCTCCAAGTCTGAGAAGAAGAACAAGAAGTCTATGCACATCACTGGTCCAGCTCTGACCCCTGCTGCTGTTATGAGAAACGAGAATGACGCCATTGATCTGTCAAGCAACGATGATCTTGCTGATGACGCTCTTGAGCAGTTGATAAAGAGCAAGCAAGAGGCGGAAATCTTCAATGATTTGCCCCTCTTTGATGTGGAAGTATTGAACAACTTCATTGATGAGTGGTTTGACACCCCCAATCTCAGCTTTGACGATCTGCAACTTCCAATTGGCCTAAGCGTCTCCTTCCATGGCGCCATTGCTCCTGAGCTAGCTCTTGCTCAGAAAATTGTTGAGCTGAAGCACAAGATCGATTTTGAAAAGGCTCAGTTCAAGAAGCACATGGCCAAGCTCAGGGTGGCAGATGTCCAGAATTTCAAGGTCATGCTGCATGAGCTCAAAGAAGCATTTCACAAGAAACATGATGAAGCCAAAGGTTCTCGTGAGCGCATGAAGATTCTCGCTGCCAAGTGTGTTCAAGCGTACAATGAAGCCGAGAAGCGCAAGGCACTTGGGTGTCCTAGCATCGACGCCAGGATGGCTGCCAAGAAAAAGAAGCCATCTGTGGACCAAGCTGAACCAACCAGGCGGGAAGAACCTTGCATTGTCTTCCCAGCCAGTATGACAGGCGTGATGCCTAAGGTCCCTGAGGGAGTCCTGGATTAGGGGGTATCCGGACAGCCGGACTATATCCTTTGGCCGGACTGTTGGACTATGAAGATACAAGATTGAAGACTTCGTCTCGTTTCCGGATGGGACTCTCCTTGGCGTGGAAGGCAAGCTTGGCAATACGGATATGAAGATCTCCTCCCTTGTAACCGACTCTGTGTAACCCTAGCCCCCTCCGGTGTCTATATAAACCGGAGGGTTTAGTCCGTAGGACAACAACAATCATACCATAGGCTAGCTTCTAGCGTTTAGCCTCTACGATCTCGTGGTAGATCAACTCTTGTACTACTCATATCATCAAGATCAATCAAGCAGGAAGTAGGGTATTACCTCCATAGAGAGGGCCCGAACCTGGGTAAACATCGTGTCCCTTGCCTCCTGTTACCATCCGCCTTAGACGCATAGTTCAGGACCCCCTACCCGAGATCCGCCGGTTTTGACACCGACATTGGTGCTTTCATTGAGAGTTTCACTGTGTCGTCGCCGTAAGGCTTGATGGCCCCTTCGATCATCGGTAAAGATGCGGTCCAGGGTGAGGTCTTCCTCCCCGGACAGATCTTTGTATTCGGCGGCTTCGCACTGCGGGCCAACTAGCTTGGCCATCTGGAGCAGATCGAGAGCTACGCCCCTGGACACCTGGTCAGGTTCGGAAACTTGAATTACACTGCCAATATCCGTGGAGACTTGATCTTCGATAGATTCGGGCCCATACCAGGTGTGCCGCACGATCACAACGAGCATGGTATAGCTCTGTCGTCGGACAGTGCTTGGGAGATCACACCAGTAACTACTCCAGCCTTCAATCCGGAGCGGATTGCGCCATCCGAGGACGGGCGGATAGACCCCGCCTCAGAGGCCGCACTCTCAGCGGGGATAGAGCCGAACACTGACCTTACCCTTCACGAGAGCTGTGACACCGAACCACTGGACTCGTCTTCGGCCACAGACTCCGAACCGCCTGCGCCCGTGTCTGTTGAATCCGATTGGGCGCCGATCATGGAGTTCACCTCCACAGATATCTTTCAGCACTCGCCCTTCGGCGATGTACTCAACTCGTTAAGGTCTCTCTCCCTGTCAGCAGAACCTTGGCCGAACTATGTCCGGCTAGAATGGGATGCGGATGACGGAGAAATTCACTCCCCATCCACCACCCACTTAGTAGCCACTCTCGATGATTTAACCGACATGCTCGACTTCGACTCCGAAGACATCGATGGTATGTACAACGATGAAGGAGACGAACAGGAACCTCTTCTCACGGGGCACTGGACAGCCACCTCATCATATGATATATATATGGTGGATACACCCAAAGAAGGCAATGGCGACAAGACAACGGAGGATGACCCCTCCAAGAAGCAACCCAAGCGCCGACGTCAGCAGCGCTGCTCTAAGTCTCGCCATAGCAAAAGCGGTGATACCGGCACTGGAGATAACAGTACTTCGTACAGTGCCGAGGATGACGACAATCCCCTCCAGCACGATCCAGAGCCGGAGGATGAACACGCTAGCCCTCCTAAGCGAGCAGCAGAGGGAGAAGCGGAGGATGACAATTACATGCCTCTCTCCGAAGACGAAGTGAGCCTCGACGACGAAGAATTTTTCGTGCCTGAGGATCCCTTCGAGCAGGAGTGCTTTAAGCACCGGCTTATAGCCACAACAAATAGCCTAAAGAAAAGGCAACAACAGCTTCGAGCTGATCAAGATTTGCTAACAGGCAGATGGACTGAAGTCCTTGCGGCCGAGGAATACGAACTCGAACGCCCCTCCAAGGGTCACCCAAAGTGCAGGTTGCTACCCCGACTTGAGGAGAAGCATGGTAACCTACATCACCAGTGTCGGCGTTCTAGGAACGGGGGTCCCCAGACTTGCCTGCCTGTGGCCTGCGGCGTGGCTCGAGGAGGGGCCCAACACGGCCCATCTTCATCAACACAGACCCAAGACCCTCGCGAGGGGCCAAGCCTCGCGGGGCGTAGGACACGGAGCTTCCTCAGGCACGGCCTCATCAGGCCGGCTCGCGAGGAGGCAGAGAGATCAAGGCGGGGTACCTCACAAGGTGCCCGTGACGCAAGCGATGACGACCAAGGGCGCCAGGCGGCCGCCAGCCCGCGCAGTGTCCTCCTTTCCTCTTTGGTGCAAGGGGAGCAAGCGCAGGCGAGAGCATCAAGCAAAGGCACCCGTTTCGGTGCAACGAGACCAAGACCATCCCAACGGCGGGGAGAAAGTCATTGTGGAGCCCAAGCCAGTGTCACCACCAGAGCCTTTGGCAGGCGAGGAACAACTTTAGTCAGGATAAGTGTACTAGATGTTCCCCTTCAAAATGGCCAATTGTTGGCGCCCTTCCCGCTCAATATTTGGGAAGAGGCCCAGGGCCTTTGCGTATAAATAGGACTAGCCACCCCCAAGGTAGGGGCAATCGGCCAATCCAGAAACAAGCTGGGATCGGATCGAGTAGCATCACACACACACAGAGAGAAGGGTGACTGAACTCTTCCTAGCAATTCATCGCCCCAGCCAAGAACAGACCCTCGCGAGGCTGTTCTTCCTTGTATCGCTCATCATCATCAGCCCAAGAGGCAATCCACCACACCACAAACTAGAGTAGGGTATTACACCACAATGGTGGCCCGAACTAGTATAAACCCTGTGTCTCTAGTGCTGTTGTTTCCATAGCTTAGATCTTAGCGAGGCGGTGGGGTGCAGGTAGGTAGAAGGCGAAATCTCCGCGCGCACCCCAGTGTTCAAACCTCAAGGGTCTGCCGGAACCTGAAATCCGACTTTTGGCGCGCCAGGTAGGGGTGCACCGGAGTTTTCCCTTCCGCCAGCGCCACGACCTGCCTCGCGATGAGTAGCGCGTCGCCCGCTCCGGCCGTCGGCGCCAGCATGGGGGCCAGGGGGCTTCGAGCCCTGGCCCTAGCCCTGCAACGGGTACGGTGGCCGGACAAGTTCAAGCCAACGCCGCCGCCGCGCTACAGCGACGCGACTGATCCGCTGGCCTTCTTGCTGGCGTACGAGGAGGCCATCCTCGAAGCTGGAGGTGATGATCGGGTCATGGCCAACTGGCTTCCCATGGCCCTCACCGGCGCTCCGCGCGCATGGCTGCTCCACCTGCCGGCAGCCTCCGTGGCCTCTTGGGAAGAGCTCCGTAGCCTCTTCCTCGCCCACCACGCTACACCAACACCCCCGGTCGTCGCGGCCCTCCTGGGCGGCTCGCAGGCGCCGCCTACAAGTCACCACGTCAAGCCGTTCATCTGCCGGGTCAGCGCCGCTTCCACATGGCAGGGGGCTCTCCCGGACCGGGCGGCACCCAAGGCCGGCCTGACCTTCAGCTCGGAGGACCACCCCTCCAACTCGGCCTGCTCGGGTGCGCTCCCCATGCTGTGCGCCCCCACCATCTGCCAGGTGGCCGTCACCAGAACTCTCATTGATGGCGGCGTGGGCCTCAGCGTGCTCTCGGTTGAGGCCTTCAACCTCCTCTGCATACCCCTGGAACGGCTGCAACCCAGCCGGCGCTTCTCAGGCGTTGGGGGCGGGTCATCCAGCTCCTTGGGACAGATCCGGCTCCCAGTAACCTTCGGCACCTACGACAACTTTCGCATGGAGCTGGTCAACTTCGACATCGCCCACATCGGCCTCCCCTACAACGCCATCCTCGGCTATCCAGCACTGGCCCAGTTCATGGCCGCGACGCACCTGGCATACAACCTCATGAAGATGCCCAGGAGCAGCGGTGTCCTCACCATGCACGGGGACACCGGAGACGCGCTGCGAGTTCTCAAGCTCACTTTCAAGACGGCGGCGTCGGCACAGCCCGCCGACTCGGAGACACCCGAGCCCAAGGGGGCTGCACCCGCCAAGAAGAAACAGTTGTTCACCCAAGACAAGGCAGAAACCAAGCAGATACCCGTCGATGAGGACGGGTCCACCAACTCCACTTTCACCATAGGCGCCAACCTCGAACCCGAGCAGGAGGAGGCCCTGGTCAAGTTCCTACGCGCGAACAAGAAGGTATTCGCTTGGGAGCCTGACCAGTTGGCGGGGGTCCCTAGGAGCGTAATCGAGCATCACCTCAACGTGTGCCCCAACGTGCGCCCTGTGAAGCAGAAGGCAAGGCGGCAGTCCACAGAAAAGCAGGCCTTCATCGTCCAAGAGACCCGCAAACTAGAGGCCACTGGGGTCATTCGCGAGGTCTGATACCCGGATTGGTTGACCAACCCTGTCATTGTGCCAAAGAAGGGAGGGAAGGAGCGCATATGTGTCGACTTCACCAACCTCAACAAGGCATGCCCGCAAGATCCGTTCCCGCTCCCCCGCATCGACCAGATCGTTGATTCCACCGCAGAATGCGACCAGCTATGCTTCTTGGATGCCTTCTCTGGGTATCACCAGATCAAGATGACGGTAGAAGACGTCAAAAAGACAGCCTTCCTAACCCCGTGTGGGGTGTACTGCTACACATGCATGCCATTTGGGCTGCGTAACGCAGGGGCGACCTTTCAGCGGCTGATGCACATCACCTTGGGCCCGCAGCTCGGGAAGAATGTTGAGTCTTACGTCGATGACATTGTGGTGAAGTCTCGGGAGGCCAGGACCCTGATACAAGACCTGGAGGAAACCTTCGCGAGCCTCAACGCAGTGAACCTGCGGCTCAACCCAGAGAAGTGTGTGTTCGGAGTCCCCTCGGGCAAGCTCTTGGGTTTCCTCGTGTCCCACCGAGGCATCGAGGCTAACCCGGAAAAGGTCAAAGCGGTCGAGGACATGAGCCCGCCAAAGGCCCTCAGAGAAATGCGGAAGCTCACTGGGCGTGTGACCGCGCGAGGGCGCTTCATCTCCAAGTTGGGGGAGCGAGCGCTGCCCTTCTTCCAGCTAATGAAGAAAAAGGGGCCCTTTGAATGGACTGAAGAGGCCGACAAGGCGTTCCAAGATCTCAAGAGATACCTGACCAGCCCTCCGGTCATGGTGGCTCCGCGCCCTCAAGAGCCCCTGGTGCTTTACCTCGCCGCCACTCCCTACTCCGCCAGCGCCGCCCTGGTGGCGGTTAGGGAGGAGCGTCGAATCAGAACCACAGCAGCAGCGCGGGACAAGGCAAAACAGGAACAAGGAAGGCCCACAGAAACCGCCACCGTGGCTGGGGAGGATCAGCCACCGCAGAGGAGTGCACCGGAGGTGGAAGAGGCCCCTCTCCCAGATGGCCAGCCTCCGGAGGCCTCAACGCCTCAGGAGGCGCCATGGTCTCCGGAGGGCGCCACCAGCACTGACGCACCCAACCTCATTGAGCACCCAGTGTACTTCGTCAGCACGGTGTTGCGGGACGCGAGGGCACAGTACCCCATGCCTCAGAAGCTCCTCCTCGCGCTACTGGTGGCCTCGCGCAAGCTGCGACACTATTTTCAGGGTCACCCCATCAAGGTCGTCTCGTCATACCCCTTGGAGAGAGTGCTCAGGAGCCCTAACTCAGCCGAAAGGGTCGCTGAGTGGAACATAGAACTGCAAGCGTTTCAGCTCGAATTCAGCACGACCAGAGTAATCAAGGGAGCAGCATTAGCGGATTTTGTGGCAGAATGGACGGAGGCACTAGGCCTCAAGGCCGACAAGGATCGATCCCTCTCCCCGGGAAGCGAGGCGCCGGAAGGCTGGGTCATGTACTTCGATGGGCCGTTCTCCAGGCATGGCACTGGGGCTGGGGCGGTGCTTATATCGCCCACTCAGGACAAGCTCTACTACGCTGTACAGCTCTGTTTCCAGCAAGGTGAAAAGGTCTCCAACAACATAGCGTAGTATGAAGGTCTAATAGCGGGCTTGAAGGCCGCAGCTGCCCTGGGGGTGAAACGCCTCACCATCAAGGGCGATTCGCAGGTCCTTGTCAATTTCTCCAACAAGGTGTACAAGCCGAAAGTAGAGCACATGGAAGCCTACCTTGCGGAGGTCCGCAGGATGGAGAAGCAGTTCTAGGGGTTGGAGTTGCAGCATGTGCCCCGTGGCACCAATCAGGAGGCCGACAACATCGCCAAACAGGCGTCCAGGCGGTTACCTCAGGAGCCTGGCGTCTTCGAGGAGCGGCTCTTCAAGCCCTCAGCCCTGCCGTCATTGTCAAACATGACTCAGCCTCGGGAGGAGCTCCCCCAGCCACCTGCCTCAGGAGCCCTGGTCTGTGGCCCGGCCTCAGGAGCACGCCTGCTCCTGACGATGGAGCCTCAGGAGGGGTATTGGATCACGGAGCTCCGGAGTTACTTAACACAAGGGACCCTGCTGGAGAAGGAGGAGGAAGCGGAGCATGCGGCACGGCTGGCCACGGCATACTGCATCAAGGATGGAGAGCTCTACCAGAAGCGACCAAACGATGTATCCCTGCGCTGCATCTCCATGGAGCAAGGAAAGGAACTGCTGGAAGATATACACGATGGAGACTGTGGACATCATTCATCATCACGGACCCTCCTCGGCAAGGCGTTCCGCAGTGGGTTTTATTGGCCCACCGCACTCAATGACGCCGCCGAACTGGTGAAGGCTTGTGAGGCCTGCCAGTTCCACGCCAAGTTTCAAGCGGGGGCGGTGGACTGTAGACGACGAAGCTTCCTGCGTCAGCCAGACAATACGGTGCACCAAGATATTTTATATCACATCCCACACGATTCTTTCTAGTAAACTGTTTGTGGTATACCTGATTTTTTCATTATGTTTTGAAAGACAAAAGTGTGTTACGGAGGGAAAAGATGGTGTTTGAATTGCTAGAACATTTATGTACAGTGAACATGCAACTAGTACATGAGTGTCGTGTTTAAATTTGGAATTATTCTGGATTCGTTTGGCATTTTTATGCATTAATTGAGTTTCTGGGCATTTAATGTGCATAATTCAAATTTGAACTACAAGCACATGCTCCAATGCACCAAAGTTTGTTGAAAAATCACATGTGTGTCTTTGGGTGAATTTATAGGTCCCATGCAAGAAATGGGAATGAAATTCAAACATCTGGGCGTCGTGGCTCGGCCAGAAAGATTTAGAAACTTGGTTTTTAAATTCCTGTATATCCAAAACATGCCTGAAAATCATGAAACTTGGCATGGTGTCATGACATGGCACCAACATGTTGCGGTAATTTTTTTGGCCGAATTGGGACAAGCTTTGGTCTAAGCTTCTTGCAAACCGGAGCTTCCCTCAAGAAGGCTCGTGGTTCTGAGAGGGAACGTGTCACCTCTGTGTGTGAAACAACATACGTACACTGCCTTCTCCCGCCTTAATATTTTCACACAGGTAGATTAGACCAAATACAAGTATCGTGCTAAATTTTGAAATTATTCCGGGTTAATTTGGCCTTTTTATACATTAATTGAGTTTCTGCGCATTTAATGTGCATAATTCAAATTTGAACTACAAGCACATGCTCCATTGCACCAAAGTTGGTTGAAAAATCACATGTGTACCCTTGGGTGTATTTGTAGGTCCATGCAAAAAAGGGGAATGAAATTCAAACATCTAGGCGTCGTGGCTCGGCCGGAAAGATTGAGAAGCTTGGTTTTTAAATTCCTGTAAATCCAAAACACGCCTGAAAATCATGAAACTTGGCATGGTATCATGACATGGCACCAAGATGCTGCGGTAATTTTTTGGCCGAATTGGGACAAGCTTTGGTGTAAGCTTCTTGCAAACCGGAGCTTCCCTCAAGAAGACTCGTGGTTTCGAGAGGGAACGTGTCACCTTTGTGTGCGAAACGATATACGTACACTGCCTTCTCCCGCCTTAATTTTTTTACACAGGCAGATTAGACCAAATAGAAGTATCGTGCTAAAATTTGGAATTATTCCGGGTTCGTTTGGCCTTTTTTATACATTAATTGAGTTTCTGCACATTTAATGTGCATAATTCAAATTTGAACTACAAGCACAGGCTCCAGTGCACCAAAGTTGGTTGAAAAATCACATGTGTATCCTTGGGTGTATTTATAGGTCTCATGCAAGAAATGAGAATGAAATTCAAACATCTGGGCGTCGTAGCTCCGCCGGAAAGATTGAGAAACTTGGTTTTTTAATTCCTGTAAATCCAAAACATGCCTGAAAATCATGAAACTTGGCATGGTGTCATGACATGGCACCAACATGCTATGGTAATTTTTTTGGCCGGACTGGGACAAGCTTTGGTGTAATCTTCTTGCAAACCGGAGCTTCCCTCAAGAAGGCTCGTGGTTCCAAGAGGGAACGTGTCACCTCCGTGTGCGAAACGAGATATGTACACTGCCTTCTCCCGCCTTAAACTTTTTTACACATGCTGATTAGACCAAATAGAAGTATCATGCTAAATTTTGGAATTATTCTGGGTTTGTTTGGCCTTTTTTATACATTAACTGAATTTCTGCGAATTTAATGTGCATAATTCAAATTTGAACTACAAGCACAGACTCCAGTGCACCAAAGTTGTTTGAAAAATCACATGTGTGTCCTTGGGTGAATTTGTAGGTCCCATGCAAGAAATGGGAATGAAATTCAAACATCTAGGCATCGTGGCTCGGGCGGAATGATTGAGAAACTTGGTTTTTTAATTTGTGTAAATCCAAAATACGCCTGAAAATCATGAAACTTGGCACGGTGTCATGACATGGCACCAACATGTTGTGGTAATTTTTCTGTCCGATTTGCGAAGGCGCACACATTAACAATCAACAAAGTCATTTTGGAACAAGTGTTGTCACGTTACCAATCGGAAACACAAGTATTATTGAAACCGTGGGCGCTCTACTTACCATTTACGTGCCACCACGTGTCCCCTTTTTTGTTGGCTAGGAGGTATCATGCGGAGTAGCTATTTGAGTACGGGAGGCGTGCGATCAGACCCCTGCGCATGCTCATCGGGAGGAGAGCCCTTTGACCGCTACCCGCCGCGCACCTCCCTCCCAACGTCTCCATTAATGGCGCCCGAGCCCCTGTTGTATGGCGTGGCTATGTGTCTCACTGGACTGAGATTTAAGAGAGAAAAATGAAAATTTGAAAAGAAAGTTTTGCACAGATCTTGATGTAAGATCTGACAGAACTATAAAGCATTGGCTGCAACTTATAGCAAGCATGATGAATATATGGACGCACTACTGGAAACAGGGAATTTACCATCAGCCAGCTCTTTGCCATCTGCCAGCTGATGGCAAAGAACGTCTTTGCCATCTGCTTATAAAAAACAGATGGCAAAGAACTGACAGACGGCAAAGAACATGGTTGCCATCAGCCAATTCTTTGCCATCTGCTAGTGGATGGCAAATAATCTTTGCCATCTGCCAGCAGATGGCAAAGAGGTTGGCAAATCCTGTGGCCGTGAAGTGTGTAACGGCGTACCAGCCCCACCTCTTTGCCATCTGCCAGCAGACGGCAAAGATTCTTTGCCATCTGCTAGCAGATGGCAAAGAGATGGGGTTATTTTTTTCCATGTAAAAAAACTGTGGGGTTATCCCCTCCCTCTCTCTCCTCCTCTCCCTCTCTCCCCTCCTCTCCCTCCCTCCCACGCATCTCACCCGCCGCCGCCCAAGCACCCCGCCGCCCCACCACCCCACCACCCCGCCGCCCGCGCCCGCACCACCCGCCACCCCACCACCCCGCCACCGCACCCAGCGCCCCGCCACCGCACCCAGCGCCCCGCCGCCCCACCATCCCACCATCCTCGAGCTCGCCGTTTCTCGCCGACCGGAGCCCAGCCGCCCCGCCCCTCCTTCCCGCCTTCCTGGATCCAGCCGCAATGGCGCCATGCCGTCGGTGGCAGATGTGGTCGGGGCCCTGGTGCGGATCAGGGAAGCGGGCAGAGCTCCTGCAGCACTTCAGCCATCGTCCTCTGTGTCACCGGCCGAGCATGCACACTACTGAGCATGGCGACGACGGCGTGCGCGAAGTACGTGGTTGATAGCTCGGACGCGGTTTGACCTCTTGGACCTCCATGCGGCCATCGCGGGTTCCGGCATCGGCGGCGTGCGGGAGAAGCGGGGTGCGGTGGCTCCCAACACAGGAGCGCAGGTGAAGATGTTCTAACCTGTCGTGAGCACCTGCCCTTCGTCTGTGTCTTTCTGCAGAAATGGTGATTATTTAGAAATCTAAAATATCTTTTCTAGATTTATATCTGTATGCCTTATGGGATTGGCTAAATTCTTTCGTGATTCTATTGCAGGCACTTTACTTCTAGGTTTCTTTCCGGGAGCAATTAGTGGAGTACTATGCAAACAATAAAAGTTACAGAGATGGTGAAGAGAACATGTTAACCAGCTTTGCTGACCTGTTCTCTCAGGTACCATAGCAAGCTATTGATTTTTGTAACTTGACACTTCTGCTCTAATTTTTGGTTCTCAGTTAGCTGTTTAATTTGTAATATCATCAATGTGGCTTTTAGTTTTGACAGCAGGACGATAGGTGTTCATCATGTTTTTTGCTTACATAATATGTTTATGTTTCTATTATTTCCTCTTCAGCGCTAGGAATTTTTATTCTACTAAATGATGCATATATGTTCAGTCTCTTATTTTCACTGTCAATGATAACATGCCATTGCTTCTATTGTGCAAAATACTGGCATCATGGAAGCTGTGGCCATAGGTAAAAGCATGGTACTTTTCCCCTTAGTATCTAATTTAGGTATTATTAACGTGTTCTAATATTTCGTGGTGTTCAGTTCATGCCGCTCCATTGCTGTGATCCTTTATATATAGTACGACAAGGAAATGATAGAAGAATTCTTGACATTGAATTGTGTACTCTATACAATTTTGCATTTGGGATTATTACTGTTAGTAGTACTAACTAATTGGTATTATAAGGTCTATCTCGAGTTCTCGATATTAGTTTAGCGTGTTCAATATCATGTGTTTGTTCTTAGTAGCAATTTTTAAAGATCTTTCTTTTTAGCATATGTTGTACTTCATAGTTGAAATTTCACTCCATGGACGTGAAAACAGAAGCTATAGTTAGCAAGACACGTGTATAAATATAACTAACTGATGGAAATTTTGCATCTAGATTTAGAAGTATTTCACATTGTACTTTATGCCAAAAATATGAGTGGCTTCTTCCATCGATCTACCTAGCCGTTGGATGAAAAGATGTGCTTAGGCAGCTCCTCAGACACGCATGTTTCTTCTTCCGGATCTTCCGCCGGTGCCCTCAAAATCGGAAAAAGGAAAAGAAAACCTTCTCGATGATGAGCTTCGATCGGTAAGGGGTACTCACCCCATTCACCATTGCAAGGAATAGAAAATGCACATATTCCTCCTGAGACCTCTCATGTCATACGAATTATGCATCTCCACGGCACCAGACTCCCATGTTTGTTTCTACAATGCTACCTGGGGTCATGCACTCTGCACTGATGGTCGGATTGCAGACGCAAAATCCCCACGTAAGTTCTCACACTTTAGAGTCGTCCACCCAACTGAACGAAACATTAGATCAAAGCATAAGAGGAATTTGGCATAAAGCTGCTATAAGTCATTCCCTGTATCTACTCTTATTCCTTTTAGCTACTCTGCTCCTTCCTCAGAAATCCCAATTTTGTATGAGATACTGGGTATAATGCTTTGTATAAGATCGATTCACCTATGCCTCGTACAATCTGGATTTTGCCAAACCTCTCTATTAGAATTAGTTATTTTTCTGTTTAGTTAATAGGAATTATTGGTTAACAAGTTTTTAGATAGCAATTCTCAACAATGTGGATGTCAGATATTGATTCATTGTTATGGCTGTAGGTTTGAAGGATTCAAACAATTCAGAAAGTGTTGCTTCATTAGTAACTCCCTGACCTTCAATTCATAGCCCGGGATGATATGTACTCATCTAATTATCTCTAATACCCTGTCCTAAACATTGATGTTACATGCAAACTTCATAAAAAATATTCTGTGAGTGCATACCGTACTGAAATAAATTTGGATGGACTAACTTGAGTTCTTCCATGGAGTTGCTTTACTACAAATCTTCAGTATAGAACTGTACAGCAAAGACAGTACATAACACTATGTAGTTATAAATTCAATATTCCTGAAACATGTACAGTTCACATCATGGTTCGAGTCGATTAATGACATTTGTACAAGTTTAGTTGTAGCATGTCGAGTTGATTATTTGATTAAGAAGTAGTGCTACTCAAGATATTCGCCTGCATGTTTCCAGAATCATGTATGCATGCTACATCTACTTCCTTTTGTCTACTGTTTTACAAAATTAGTATATACACTATAATGGAGCCTATGCGCTGTAATTGAGCCTAATAAATAGTACCATGGGGAGAAGCACACAAGACCTAATATATTGCCTTTCGTGAAAAATAGATCACAGATAAGTACATGATTCATCAGGTTCAGGACAGGGTTACCTTAAATACCATGAATTATCCCACAAAAATAAATAAATAAATAAATAAATACCATGCATTTTCTCTACATCAATTATTAACTACTCAAGGTCATTCTCCGTACTGTTAGGCTGAGGTCAAGTAGGACTAAAATTTAAAGTTCCTTTTGCTTCATAAGGGCTGACAATTGTTGTTCCTAAAAGGAAAATGTCAGGCTATTGGTTTCGTTTGTGTGCAGAAATAAAACATTATAATTTGTTTGCTCTTATGCAAAAAGAACTGTTAATTTGGAAGAATATTGAATTTGGTTGCACATCAATAATTCTTTAGATCAAACCTCTTATGTTTTTTTTTCAAAATACACTAATTCTAAGTACATTCATATCTCCTCCAAATTAAAGAGCCAGAATATTTACTTCTATGAGGTACAATTGGATTTGACTTGGGTATATTAAATATATGACCTCAGGCAAACGAAAATGTCAAATCTTTTCAAGACTGTAGGAAATAGTTTCAGACTAACAATGGGCATATTAAATTTTGTTAGTTCCACTCTGGAAGCACACCTTGCACAATAAGATAAATGCTGCATGGGGCGCCATGGCTTGGTTAACTCACTAATGTGCTATTTCTTTTGTGTTTTAGAAACTGATTCATATGAAGAGCCTTTTTGCTCGGTCAAATCTGAGTTATGGTAGTAGCTGTAGCTGAAAGGTTAACTCAAATTTGGTTTGATCTGTAGCAATGCCATTCCTGCAAAAAGAAAAAAACACATGACAAAGAGTACAATTTTACATACATCTAATCTATTATATCTACAACAAACCTGACTGAGAATAAAGAGGTCGCAGATCAAGATTAGATGACAGGCTCAGTGAAGATTAACAGCAAAGCATCCGATAGCTTATAGTATGTTTCAACAAAATAAATAATCTGTCATATATATGCCGGTGTAGCCAATTAATTGCAGATGAGAAGACACTGACCGCTTCCCCCAATTAAATCTAAATACCTTGAATCTGGTACATGAAGAAGATGTGGGCGAAGGGAAAAATAAAATCCTTCTTTGGGTGGTGACGGCAGAAGATCGCTCGCATCCCCCATCCTATGTGCGTTCCTGGTGGGGAAATTGATTGTGGGGAGAAGGGGAGAAGATGGGAATCGTGAGGGGCTGGAAGACATACGCCATTGGCAGATGGGCCTTCTCGTATGCCAGAAGAATAGTGCATGTCGCACGGAAAAAAGACTGACTGGTTGCTGTTTGGAAACTGATTGCTGACGTGGACAGCTTGCATGTTCAGATAAATCAGATAGTGGGGGTGAACTTCTTAGGTATATAGGATTTCACAACCTAAATCATTTTTATCTTTTCTAAAAATAAAGTTTATTGAATTTAATACTTTAGTTCACTAAGCTTTGTAAGCTATATTTTTTTCTAGGCTGTTTCATATATAAGCTATAGTTTCATATATTTCTGTTTGCTATATGTTTGTTTTTTCCACGAACATGCTACCAGACGTTAGAAATCAAGCGCTCCAAGGTGGCTCAAAAATGACATGATAACCATACTTAGCTCCAAAATGACCGTTTTTATAGATATAAGTTGCATCATAATAATCTTCACATTTTAGTTGCATCATAATAATCTTCTTCTTCTAGTCTTCTTCTTCTAACTTTCTTCTTTCCCATTTTGTAGATTTGCTTCAGATCACGGAAGCTTGGGTAGATGGAGTGCTTGTCTTTAGTTTTTGTTTTGACTTTCTGAAACTTGCTACCTATGATGAAACTGTGTAATATTGATGAAACTATGTATATGTATGGATGAAACTTGCTACTATTGGTAACATGTGTTGGATATGTGTTCGATATATATGTGTTCATGACTATTGGTAATATGTGTTGAATATGCTATATTGGTCATATAAATATATTTGTGTTTGATATTCTATGAAAATGAATTGATATAAGAAAAAACAAAATTAAATGGGGCAATATAGTCACTTTGCCATCTGCTGGCAGATGGCAAAGAGCTTTGCCATCGGCTGGCAGATCGCAAAGAGGCCACGTGTCATCTACACGCAAACTTTGGTCTGGCCTATTTGGGCTCTTTGCCATCTGCCAGCCGATGGCAAACCTCTTTGCCATGTGCTAGCAGACGGCAAAACATGCAGCCTTTGCCATCTGCTGGCTCACGGCAAAGAGCCTGCATACTTTGCCATCTGCTGGCGGATGGCAAAGCATGCAGTCTTTGCCATCTGCTGACACATGGCAAAGAGCCTGCATACTTTGCCATCTGCTGGCTGATGGCAAAGAGCCTGTGGCTTTGCCATCTGCGGGCTGACGGCAAAGTATGCCGTTAGTCTTCTAACGGGGCTAACCCCGTTAAGAGGCTTTGCCATCTGCCAGCTAATGGCAAAGCCACAGGCTCTTTGCCATCAGCCAGCAGATGGCAAAGAAGCCTTTGCCGATAGGATCTTAGACAAACTGTTTGCCATCTGCTGGCTGATGGCAAAGCCTTTGCCATCCGCCGACCATGCCTTTGCCATCTGCCATGGCTGATGGCAAATTGCCAGATTCCAGTAGTGACGATTGTCGGTGTCAAAACCGGTGGATCTCGGGTAGGGGGTCCCGAAGTGTGCGTCTAGGATCGATGGTAACAGGATACAGGGGACACGATGTTTACCCAGGTTCGGGCCCTCTCTACGGAGGTAATACCCTACTTCCTCCTTGATTGATCTTGATGAATATAAGTATTACAAGAGTTGATCTACCACGAGATCGTAATGGCTAAACCCTAGAAGTCTAGCCTGTATGACTATGGTAATGAGTATATCCCTATCCGGACTACGCTCTTCGGTTTATATAGACACCGGAGAGATCTAGGGTTACATGGAGTCGGTTACATATGAAGGAATATTCATAGCTGGTCGCCTAGCTTGCCTTCCATGCCAAGGAAAGTCCAATCCAGACACGGGTATAGTCTACGGCCTTCATATCTCCACAGCCTATCAGTTCGGCCCAATGAGTAACAGGCCGGACGCCCGAGTACCCCTTAGTCCAGGACTCCCTCAACGATGACAATGGATAATAATTGACTTACATATTTAGGAACATAATTAAAAATAGCCACATGCGGCAACGCCAGAAATACACAAGGGCAAAAGAAGAAGGAAGACGATGATCTGCCTCGCTGATCTCTACGTTGTTGTAGGCTGCGGGAACTAGTCTCTGCGGCGAGCGGCGACGAGCTCTTTCTTGTCCTCAAGATGCTGCTTGAGAGCATCCACGAATTCCTCCACCAGCCTTCTGCGCTCGATGTGCGCAGCTTGGCTTTCTCGTCCATAAGTTTCTCGATGATGACGCCGGTCCTCTTCAACAAGGCAGTGGTCTCCTCCTGGTGCTCCTCACTTCCGACGATCTTCGCCCTCAACAGGTCGCGCTCGGACCGGAGCTTCGCATTGCTCTCATTTAGTTGTCGGATGACGCCGGTAGCCTCTTCAAAAGAGGCTTTCATGTCGTCGTGCGACCTCGCCCGGCCAGAGATCTGATCCATCTTGCTATGGATGATCGCATGCATGTGCCTGTAAGAGTCCTTGCCTGCCCGAGAGACATTTTCCCAGGCTGCCGCGCCGCGGGAGGACATCTCTGCTGCATTCGCGGTGCGGTGGGATATCTCTTCTGCTTCCGCGGCGCGGCTGGACCAGTCTGCCGCATCGATGGCATGGCGGGACTTGTGTGCTACTTCGGCGGCGCGGCGGGACCTTTGTGCTGCTACGGCCGCAAGGTGGGACATACCGGCTAGGTTCACGGTGAGGCGGGACATCTCTCGTGCTTCGCTTCCATGCTCGCATCTCCCTGGTGGCAGTATCTTGACCCAGAACTCACGCTGGACATGGTAGACACAAAGGGAACGATGATGAATGACTTTGTTTTTGTGGATGAGGAGTTGAGCAGGAATGTGAAGTCATCTTGGAGTAGTAGTATTTATAGCCAAGTATTAATACACTCCTAAGTGAGAAACCGTTTAGGTTTTGATCGGTGTGAACAGGTTTGGAATTTGGAATGTGATGGGACGCATGCTCAAAATTTACTGACGGTTATAGGTGCGACACTATTCCCAGAAGGCATAACGTGGGCACGTACGCCTTCTCGGTCGCGTACGTGGCGTTTGCACCATAGGGTGCACCGCAATAGGCAATGTCAGCACACGTCTTGTTCCAACAACCGTGCACGCTCGTTATTACCATCGCACATGCTTCTTTTAACTAGAATGTGTGTGCCCGTCTAGCGCACACACGTTGATCTATCTAGCTGTTTCAGTTTGTTGTGGCTAATCGCAAACAGTTCATCCATGTGAAGTGTATGCCATCAATCGCAGACACTTTGATCTGGCTGACCCGTTTCTGTTCTATTGCCTAATCGCAAATAGTTAATCCTTCTGAATCGTATGCCCTCAATCACACACACCTTGATCTGGCTGACCATTTATTTTGTGTTGCCTAATCACAAACAGTTCATCCGAGTGAACCGTATGCTGTTTATCGCACACAGCTTCATCATGCTGCCTGTTTCTTTTGTTCTGCTTCATCGCAAACAGTTCATTTGACTGAACCGTATGCCCTGCATCACACACGCAACTAAAATCTAAACCGTGTTTAATGTCCCCTCCATCGCAAACGTTTTGCACCTTTTTTGACGGTTCTTTTACACCACCGTTTGCGATTATTGCATGGCACACAGTTTTGTCAAAGGGTCTCTGATCGTAGTGTCGCGTTAGCAGCATCCTGCAGTAGTGATGGCTCATTGGACCGCCGCAAGCCTCGACACTTATTGGACCGCATACATCAGTATGTATTATTTCCAATAAGTCAGTTGCTCGCTCCATTGTTTCGGAGAATGGAGTCTTAGTCATCTTGCCCATGAGCGAGGCATGGTTCGCAAGCATCAAGTGATTCATAATCAAGTGATTCCAAAAGCCCATCAGCATGGAGTTTCTTTATGCGCTTTACGCCAATATGACCTAAACGGCAGTGCCACAGATAAGTTGCACTATCATTATTAACTTTGCATCTTTTGGCTTCAATATTATTAATATGTGTATCACTACAATCGAGATTCAACAAAAATAGACCACTCATCAAGGGTGCATGACCATAAAAGATATTACTCATATAAATAGAACAACCATTATTCTCCAATTTAAATGAAAAGTCGTTTTGTATCAAACAAGATCCAGATATAATGTTCATGCTTAACGCTGGCACCAAATAACAATTATTCAGGTCTGAAACTAATCCCGACGGTAGATGTAGAGGTAGCATGCCGATGGCGATCACATCGACTTTGGAACCATTTCCCACGCGCATCGTCACCTCGTCCTTAGCCAATCTTCGTTGAATTTGTAGCCCCTGTTTTGATGCAAATATGAGCAAAAAACCTAGTATCAAATACCCATGCGCTACTATGAGCACTAGTAAGGTACACATCAATAACATGTATATCAAATATACCTTTCACTTTGCCATCCTTCTTATCCGCCAAATACTTGGGGCAGTTCCCCTTCCAGTGACCAGTCCCTTTGAAGTAGAAGCACTCAGTCTCAGGCTTTGGTCCAGACTTGGTCTTCTTCCCTTGAGCAGCAACTGGCTTGTTGTTCTTCTTGAAGTTTCCCTTCTTCCCTTTGCCCTTTTTCTTGAAACTAGTGGTCATGTTAACCATCAACACTTGATGCTCCTTCTTGATTTCTACCTCCGCATTGCGAAGAGCTCGGGAATTGTCTTTTCCATCCCTTGCATCTTATAGTTCATCACGAAGCATTTATAGCTTGGTGGCAGCGATTGAAGAACCCTGTCAATGACACCATCATCGGGAAGATTAACTCCCAGCTAAGTCAAGTGGTTGTGGTACCCAGACATTTTGAGTATGTGTTCACTGACAGAACTATTATCCTCCATTTTGAAGCTATAGAACTTGTTGGAGACTTCATATCTCTCAACTCGGGCATTTGCTTGAAATATTAACTTCAACTCTTGGAACATCTCATATGCTTCATGACGTTCAAAACGTCTTTGAAGTCCCGATTCTAAGTCGTAAAGCATGGCACACTAAACTATCGAGTAGTCATCAGCTTTGCCCTGCCAGACGTACATAACGTCCGGAGTTGCTCCTGCAGTGGGTCTTGGTCCTAGCGGTGCTTCCAGGACGTAGTTCTTCTGTGCAGTAATGAGGATAACCCTCAAGTTACAGACCCAGTCTGTGTAGTTGCTACCATCATCTTTCAACTTAGCTTTCTCTAGGAACGCATTAAAATTCAAGGGAATGGTAGCACGGGCCATTGATATACAACAACATAGACATGCAAATACTATCATGTACTAAGTTCATGATAAATTAAAGTTCAATTAGTCATATTACTTAAGAACTCCCACTTAGATAGACATCCCTCTAATCATCTAAATGATCATGTGATCCATATCAACTAAACCATGTCCGATCATCACGTGAGATGGAGTAGTTTTCAATGGTGAACATCACTATGTTGACCATATCTACTATATGATTCACGTTCGACCTTTCAGTCTCAGTATTCCAAGGCTGTATCTGCATATGCTAGGCTCGTCAAGTTAACCCGAGTATTTTGCATGTGCAAAGCTGGCTTGCACCCGTTGTATGTGAACGTAAAGGTTATCACATCGATCATCATGTGGTGTATCGGCACGACAAACTGTAGCAACGGTGCATACTCAGGGAGAACACTTGTACCTTAAAATTTAGTGAGGGATCGTCTTATAATGCTACCGTCGTACTAAGCAAAATAAGATGCATAAAGAATAAACATCACATGCAATCAAAATATGTAACTGCTACCTCTTGAGCACTGCGTTGGTTTTCCCTTGACAAGGAAAGGGTGATGCAGTAAAGCAACATAAGTATTTCCCTCAGTTTTTGAGAACCAGGGTATCAATCCAGTAGGAGGCCACGCACGAGTCCCTCGCACCTACACAAACAAATAAATTATCTTTTACTTTCTCATATTTATTTCCTTTCTTCTATTTATTTCCTTTCTCTTTTACTTTCTTATTTCTTTTCTTTATTTGCAACATGAGAGTAAAGAAAGCAAAAACTCAAACTAACTTTATTATATAACTTGCACACGATTACAAGGATAGATCACTAAGCAAACTCTCAAAGAAGAAAGGATTGAACTAAACTTATTTTCATCTAAAAGCAAATGATTGAACTAAGATAAGTAAAAGCAAAAAGATAGTGGATGATACAATACCGGGGCACCTCCCCCAAACTTATTTTCTACTTATTGATTTATTTCTTTCCTTTTATTTATTTCCTTTCTCTTTTTCTTTCTTTATTTCTTTTCTTTTATTTGCAACATGACAGTAAAGAAAGCAAAAAACTCACACTAAACTTTATTATATAAGTTGCACATGATTACAAGGATAAATCACTAAGCAAACTCTCAAAGAAGAAAGGATCGAACTAAACTTTTATTCATCTAATGCAAGATTTTGAACTAAAATAAGTAAGCATAATAAGATAGTGGAATGATACGATACAGGGGAACCTCCCCCAAGCTTGGCGGATGCCAAGGGGAGTGCCCATACCCGATACTCAGTTCTCTTTTGGTGGTGAAGAAGATGATGGTGATGAAGGAGAGATCTTGTCCTCAGATTTCCATGGCAGTGGTCCATGATCATAAGAGGAGGAGTGAGTCTCACGGGTCCTGCAACTAGCAGCCAAAATCATACCTTTGAACCTCGCCTCATATTCAAAGACTTTGTTTTGGAGGTCATAGATCAGGCTTTAGAGGACGTTGATTTGCTCGTTGAGGGTGAAGACAATGTCCTTCATGGGCTTGCCATCCACCTTGAGATCACGGGAAAGGTTTGCGATCATAAGGTGATTAGCATTGAGCCCACACTCCACCATCCCCTTGCACCGGAAGACTTCCTGCTCCATGGTTTCAAGCCTGGCCTCCACAATTCCCGTGCCCTTGGGACCTTTCTCATCGCGGATGTACAACACCCCCTCCCGCATCTGGATGGTTTGAGGGTGTTGCACCACCTCCCGCAGATAAGGGTTGATGACGTTCTTGAAGAACTTGTCCTTGGAGGAGCTTGAAGAGGCTATGGTAGATGGGATCTGACAGAAAGCAGCAAGGGAAAAAGAGGACAAAGGATTTCTTCGCGATACGGTGGTTAACAGGTTCGGGAGGTATATATAGATTTTTTTTATCTTGGAGGACAAGCATACGGAAGAAAAACAGAGTACGGAAGGTGTCCCAGGTGGGCACAACCCACCGCCTGGCGCACCCTGGTGTCTTGTGCCCACCAGGGGACGCTTCCTGGAAGTTTCTTTATTTCCAAAATTTTAAAATATTCCAAAACTGAAAAACATATTTTTGTAGATTTTTTGGAGTCCGTTTAGTTACCGTATCACGTACCTCTTTATTTTCATGATTCTGGAGTGTTTCGGAAGGACTCTTTTATGTGTTCTTCCGGTGTCAAAGTTTTGATAATATTACTTTCAACATTGATAGGCGTACCTAAGATATAATGCTTTATTCATTGTCCATTGACAACCTTCGGGTTAGTACCTTCGGAGTTATTTATTTTGATGGCTCCAGACCGGTAAACCTCCTCGATGATGTATGGGCCTTCCCATTTTCAGAGGAGCTTTCCTGCAAAAAATCTAAAACGAGAGTTGTACAAAAGAACATATTCTCCAACTTTAAACTCACATTTTTTAATTCTTTTGTCATGCCATCTTTTAACTTTTTCTTTGAATAACTTTGCATTTTCATAAGCTTGGGTTCTCCATTCATCTAGAGAACTTATATCAAATAACCTCTTTTCACCAGCGAGTTTGAAATCATAATTGAGTTCTTTAACTGCCCAATATGCTTTATGTTCTAACTCAAGAGGCAAATGACAAGCTTTTCCATAAACCGTTTTATAAGGAGACATACCCATGGGGTTTTTATATGCTGTTCTATAAGCCCAAAGTGCATCTACTAATTTCTTAGACCAATCCTTCCTGGACCTATTAACAGTATTTTGCAAGGTTAATTTTATTTCTCTATTGCTAAGTTCAACTTGACCACTGGACTGAGGATGGTAGGGTGATGAAATTCTATGGTTAACATCATACTTAGCAAGCATCATATGGAAAGCACCATGAATAAAGTGTGAACCACCATCTGTCATTAAATATCTAGGCACTCCAAACCTTGGGAAAATAACTTCCTTAAGCATTTTGATAGAGGTGTTGTGATCACCACTACTGGTTGGAATGGATTCTACCCATTTAGTAACATAATAAACAACAACCAAAATATGTGTATACCCATTAGAGGAAGGAAAAGGTCCTATGTAATCAAATCCCAAAACATTAAATGGTTCAACATCAAGTGAATAATTCATAGGAATTTCTTGACGCTTACTGATATTACCTTTTGACATTCATCACAAGAAGAGAGAAACTTACAGGCATCCTTGAAGAGAGTAGGCCAATAAAATCCAGATTGCAATACCTTGTGAGCAGTTCTATCCCCAGCATGATGCCCTCCATAAGCCTCAGAGTGACATTTCCGTAGGATTTGTCCCTGTTTATGCTCAGGTACACAATGTCTAATAATACCATCTACTCCTTCCTTATAAAGATGTGGGTCATCCCAAAAGTAATGTCTTAAAACATAGAAGATTTTTTTGTTTTGCTGGTATGTTAAGCTAGGTGGTAAATATTTAGCAACAACGTAATTAGCATAGTCAGCATACCAAGGAGTACTACGAGAAACATTTATTGCAGCTAACTGCTCATCGAGAAAACTATCATCAATAGGTATTGGGTCATCAAGCACATTTTCAAGCCTAGACAAGTTATCAGCTACTGGGTTCTCAACTCCTTTTCTGTCAATGATATGTAAATCAAATTCTTGTAACAAGAGAACCCAACGAATAAGTCTAGGTTTAGCATCTTTCTTTTCCATAAGATATTTAATAACAACATGGTCTGTGTGAATCGTTACTTTGGAATCAACAATATAAGATCTAAATTTATCACAAGCAAACACCACTGCTAAGGATTCTTTTTCAGTAGAAGCATAATTTCTTTGAGCACTGTCTAGAATTTTACTAGCATAATGAATGACATTCAATTTCTTATCAACTCTTTGTCCTAGAATAGAACCAACAGCATAATCACTAGCATCACACATAATTTCAAAAGGCAAGTTCCAATCAGGTGGTTGAACAATAGGTGCAAATATTAAGGCTTTCTTGAGTGTTTCAAAGGCTTCTAAAAAATCATCATCAAAAACAAAAGGAATATTCTTTTGTAAAAGATAAGTAAGAGGCCTGGAAATTTTAGAAAAGTCTTTGATAAATCTCCTATAGAAACCAACATGACCTAGGAAACTACGAATACCTATGATGTCCTTAGGGCATGGAATTTTCTCAATTGCATCAACCTTAGCTTGGCCCACTTCAATACCTCTTTCATAAATTTTATGACCCAAGACAATGCCTTCATTAACCATAAAGTGGCACTTCTCCCAATTCAAGACAAGATTTGTTTGTTCACATCTCTGCAAAACTCACTCGAGATTGCTTAAACAATCATCAAAAGACTTCCCATGAACAGAAAAGTCATCCTTGAAAACCTCAACAATCTTTTCACAAAAATCAGAGAATAGAACACTACAAAAAAAAATACACTTTCGTGATGATACGTGTTTGTCACAGTAGGTCGCGTTTTTTGTCATGCATGTACATCCATGACAAATTTATGAAAGAATCAAGATAGTCATACCTCTGCTGTCGTAGAAGTGTTCCATGACATTACCAAAATTATCATCACGGAAGTGTCCACTTCCATGACGATAAATCGCGCGTCACAGAAGTGCTTTCGTCAAGGGTGACCGACACGTGGCATCCACCGTAACGGAACGCTGTTAAGCTATCAGGTCGGGTTTTGGATCCGATAACCCGTTAACAGCCCCGACCAATGCGAAATTTCCACGTGTAAAATTCTTATTGGCCGGACGAAACACGTGTCAGCACGTCAGTGGGTCAGATAGGCGCCAATGGTACGTCGACACGTGGCACGGCCCAACAAAGGCCCATTCCTGTGAAAAGGTCGGCCGTTTGACTTGGTCAAAAGGTGGCGGGCTGGCCCATGGAAAGCCTGTTAACGGCCTGTTCGCATATAGCCCATTTAGAGCCCGCTAACCCAAGGCCCGTTACACCCTATCCGAATTAGGCCCAGTAGCGTCATCTGGGCCATCTAATATGATTCCAGCCAGTTTTCACTTCTGGCCCATGTATGGCCCATGACGTCTTTCGGCCCATATGAGGCCCTATGTAACTCTTCGCCTACTAACGGCCTGTGGTGAAACTAGCCCGTAATGAACAGTGTATCACTTTACACCCATTGACGGCCCGTGGTGAACCTAGCCCGTAATGAACAGTGTATCACTTTATACCCATTAACGGCCCGTTATTCCGTTGGGCCGTTTCCAGCCCATGTTATCTTTCGGCCTTCTCAGAGCCCATTTATTCTTGGGCTCATTTCCAGCATTCGTTTACTTATGGCCCGTTACTGTCATTTTCTGCTTGTGGGCCAAATTCAACCCATGGTTACAGTCGGCCCGTTTGTGGTCCGTTAATATGTTGGGCCGTTTTCATAGCGTCATCAAATACGGCCTATTAATGATGGCCCGTTATGGTCGGCCTATGAACGGACGATTCCAACTCTAGCCCGTTTACGGACATAATGCGGCCTGTTATTAGCCCATGTTTGGCCATCGATCATACTACCCGTATAAGGCCCATTAATGATACGGCCCGTAGTAGGCCCATTATTTCTACGGCCCTTAGAAGGCCCATTGTTTCTATGGCCCGTAGAAGGCCCATTGTTTCTATGGCCCGTAGGAGGCCCAGTGTCACTACAGTAAATATTAGCCCATGGTTATTGTGGCCTAGTTTTAAAAAATAGGTTATTGTAGCCACTAGCAAACCGCGGAAAAAGAACTGCAATGACTAGAAGCAAACAAATAAACAAGACAACAAGGAAATAAATAAGCAAGCAACTTATGCTAGGCTATCACAGCTATCACACATATTACATCCACTGGGCATCAAAGTTCGCCACCAGTGCAAATAAACGCGCCGACAAAAGAATATACAAAACTGAGAGCACTTCAGAAGGCACTAGGCTTGGCTAGGTCGGGCCCCCCAAAACAGCTGAAGAAGCTGAGTAGACCTCAGTTCTGTCAATGATAGATGCATCAACACTAGATTTAAGGCATGATGGTGCGCACGGCAGTCCTCTGACATCTTCATTGCATCTTTGACTTCAAGTCGGAGCTGAGCTGAAGCAAGCCTTTCTGCTTTAAGTTAAGACTGAAGAAGTCGAACTGATTGAGGCAGCGACTGCACAGAGGTTGTCTCACACCTGCTGGTGAGTAGCTTCAACTCACTGTCTTCATCAAGACAGGACCTTGGGGTCATCTCACTATCCTCAAGATGGTTTGGCTCACTATCTTCCCTAAAGTTCTACCTGGAGTAAGAGATACGAGTCTGAAAGAGAAACAAGGAGACAGGTAACAGGTTTCACAATTATATAAGCAAATAAATGGATCTGTTCTGCATAAGGAACATGTTTTTACAACTACAATTTGAAACTGGTAGTTGTTGCAAACATCCAATCAGATGTAAACAGCAAAGCAAACAGCAGTGGAGAAAATGATGCCTATCCTAATCTATACTAGAACAAAGTTTGAAGGCTTGAGAAGGATGAACTTACATTACATGTTAACACGGGCTGGACAAAGCCCTTCTCCATGTTGATGGAAGGATAATTCAATAAATTCCCCAAAGAAAGTTCTTTATAAGCGTTGCCATTATTCTACATTTTGCAAAGAGTAAATATAGATCAAATAATATTGGAAGAAATAGAGGATAATGAAGCTCAGGTGCAGACTGATGATACATAATCAAATAGCAATTAATTAAGTACACCGTTACAAGGCAAAAGGGAGAGAGGTACTGACAAGAGCAATTGAGAGCCCATTATTGTTTTGAAATCGTATGATCCTTTGAGCAAGGAGATTCATCTGAAATTAGTTTTCATACAAGAGAGAAGGTAAGGCACAAGCACAAATTTAGGATTTCAAATTTTGAATTGATATCATAGACAGTACCTGACACTGGGCTCCCAGCAGTTCTAATAGGGGTTTGGCCACTGGAGTAGGGGTAAAGTGTGGTACAGTTGGGCCTGTGTTTTTTGTGGCTGCTGATCTATCTGATTTAACATGTATCACTACCTTTTCCAAATACCTAGTTTGTACTCCTTGAGGATCTGCACTCACCCTCTTCCTTTTGGACATCTATTACAAAAGAACAACATTTGACTGGAAAAACATAGTGTGACGACACATGGAATAGGTACAGAAAATGGATAGGTATGGCATATACTCATATATGATGCTTAAACTAAGCAGATGGTGTAACAAAGTAGAAGTAATGCAAGAGGTCATAAGCAAAATATGTGCGACCAATACAACTTTGCAAAGTTAGAGCAAGCACCTTGATGGGTGAATAAGATAGGCCATCCTCCACCGTGCCAAGTTTGTTAGCCAGTGGATCGTTCCACAATATTCCTCTCTCGCGCCCATTCTCATAATCACTTTGATAATGTTCAATATCTGACATGCATGAAAACATAAAAACAAGTGAGATTTTCTTTGTAATGCAGAAGTGATTCTAATCCAATACTGCCTCCCTATAAACACCTTTGTGCTATCTCTGCAATTCTTTTAAAAGATGCCATGCATGCTGTAATTTGTTGTGTGCATTAATATAATGTGGCCTACTACTCAAAATATGAGAGCTCCAGAAGTGATGACACTTCGCAGATGATAGCTTCAACATATAGTAAAGAAGAACAAGTCGACCTGACCTGACAGATTCAAAATATACTAAGGGAGAACAACTCGACCTGACCAGTCGACCACCAGAGAAGAGTATCATCTCAAAGAAGAGTAGAAGAGCAAGCAGATCGAAGATATTACAAGTCTTTTAATACAATGTCGGTTGGCCACCCATGATGAACCAGAGCGCACAGAGAAATACTATTCTTTCCGGTCTCTCCATATGTGGCTCACATGCATTTCGAAACTAAAGTAGGAACACTTAGCTAACCAATTAAACATCTCTCAGTTTTACTAATATCAGCAATAATATCAGATATGAATTTGTACAACTAATCTTGTGTTAGCTCGATGAGTGGAGCAGTGCTATTACGACACGAACCACGTAGGCTGATTGTGGTCATCATAAAATGGGGAAAACATAAGCATGATGAGTACAATGTTGACCATGGCAGTGGGATGGCAGATCTGAAGCTGCAAACCGCACAAAGGGTAGTTAGCAACCGATGTTTGCTTTGGAATAACAACTAAGATTTGGCATGGACAAGAAAGTACGGTCAATAAGTGACAAAGAAATGCAATTATGATGTCTCTCTATATGTCGCGACATGCATTTGGAGACTCAAGTGGGACCTTTAGCTAACCAATTAAATGTGTCGGTTAACTAATATCAGTATCATATCACAATCATATTTGAACAACTAAGCTTTCGAATTCTGAGTGTTGTGTTGTTTAGCTTGAAGGGTGGAGTAATGCTAGTACGACATAAAGCACCTACGCAGATCATAGTAGAGTAGATAAAAGGGGAAAACCCTAAGCATCAAGAGAAAAATCAGGAAAGTGGAACTAGCTGGACCAGTGGGTGGCGCACATGCTTTTCGAAACGAATATTGGAACATTAGGTGACCAATTAAACGTTCTCTGTTTTAGTGATATGAGCATCATATCAGATTCGTATTTCAACACGTAAGCTTTGGGTTGAGGTCTTGAGGAGCAGTGCTAGCACGACATGAAGCACCTACGATGATGGTAGTGAATATAAAGGGGGGAAACCATAAGCTTTACGAGTATAGTGCCCGTGCCATGGCGGATCTGAAGGTGCAAACCGGACAAAGCTACTTCGCAACCAATGTTTGCTTTCAACTAGCCACTACGATTTGGTACGGACAAGAAAAGTACAGTAAACAAATTACGATCTATTTTCTTGGTGAGATCAATAACTTAAGCACATATGGAAGAGTACCACCTCTCTTGCGACACCGTGTAGGCCTATGCTGATACGTTGAGGGTGCTGCGGGTGCGATGGCTGTCGGCGGCGGGGAAGAAGACTTTAGACGGCAAATAGCCTAGTCGAGGGATATATCCTGTTGTCGTGGACGAGGCGGTTGTAGGAGCGGCAACAGCAAGGTGGACGACGGCGCCGAAAAAGCGGGAGGAGGCGATGAAAGGATCTTGGTCCAGTGTCGTGGATGAGAGATGTCCATCTCTTGCAGTGGACGACGGGGTAGGGGTAGCGGCTCCGGCAAGGTGGAGGATGGGGTGGCGGACGGAGGAGGTTGGCCGCAGTGCGGAGGTTCTCGTGCCGCCGACGGTGTATGAATGGGGAAATGGAGGGGAGGGGGGATCTCAAACTTTGGGACGCACTTCTTTGAAATGGGGGAAAGTTACAAACTTATCCCCCGTTTAAAATTTCGAACATCACGTCGGTTGGGGATAGGACGGTAATCTCGCATCTCCCGAATATTTGCCGGTAACTATTTCGGGCGAGGAGAGGGTGTTTTGCCGCCCACGGTTGGCGCCCATGGTGTATGAACGGGGCTGACAGGTAGGGTGGTTGTGTCACGTCTGATGGAAGTTACACATCTGCCCCTATTTAAAATATTAGCCTACATCGATTTCGGGCGAGGAGTGGGTGTTTTGCCGCCCACGGTTGGCGCCCACGGTGTATGAATGGGGCTGACAGGTAGGGCGGTTGTGTCACATCTGATGGAAGTTACACATCTGCCCCTATTTAAAATATAAGCCTACATCGATTTCAGACGAGGAGAGTTTGTTTTGCCGCCCACCGTGTATGAATGGGGAAATGGAGGAAGAGACACATGTCTTTCGGACGAGCTTGAATCAAATGTGTGTTGCCGCCCACGTTTGGCGCCCACCGTGTCTGAATGGGCTCAGAGGCTGTCGTGTCATGTCTGATTGAAGTTACTAGTCTACCCTTATTGACAACAGTGTAAATCCTGTCAATAAGGATGTCAAGTGTCAGGGGTAGACAGTAATTTCCATCTCGCAAACACTTGCTTCGAGCAGCCCACAAATTATAGTGGGTGTTTAGCCGCTTCGTTCAAAACTTGGGAGAATTAGCATTCACGTTTGCCCTGGGACCCGGCAAACTAAATTCAAATCCAATTTGTATTTGAGTACGACTATCCACATATAATTATACGTTTTGTTATTTATTTCTTCAAAACCACAACAAAGATTTATTCCACCTTTATATATGATTATGATTTAGAAATGTCGTGATCTTTGAATTCAGTAGGTTGGATACACTCTGAGTCAAACAGTTATTTCATCCAATACAATATGATCACACGACAAATAGTTCACCTTATGTCAATCATACAAGTACTGAGGATTACCTTGCCTAAAAAATTCGGATCATTACAACACATGGACAACATAGGGGGTCTTGCAACATAATCCATTCAGAGACATGACACAACATGAAAGTACAATAATATGATGAAAATTTCAACTTGTATATAAAGAAGAACCGGGATTATCTTGGGCTTCAGATAGCAGAAACAGCAGGACCTGCTCCGTCTTCAAATGCAACATTCTTACTTCCTCCAATTCTAGGGTTGCTTGCATAATGTGTGCCGTTAATTCCGTAATTTCCAGCCTCAAGATAAATATTACCTCATTCATGGCAGCCACACCATCTCTTTCTGCCTCTAGTAGAGCCTCAAGCACTATAATATATGTGCTCAGACTGCTCTCCGGCGGTGTTGCCGCTGAACTTCCACCATCTGGTAACATGGATGGTGCACTGCTTCCACAAATAGATTCTGGGGTTGTACATTGTGTCCTAGTGTGAACGGCATCCTGAAAGGTTTCCGCTGGACATCAGTAAGAGATAGTTATCGTACGATCCACGCAGTAAGCTTACATGGTAAACGACGAACGAATTATTGCCGAGCATGGCAAACTATATTTAAATGGTTCAAAGCAGCATCAGCCAAAAGGAAATTAAAATGGTAAGATGAAACTAGGGATGTAAGTGGCAAATACGAAATCCGCCAGTCCCATCTAGTTAGTTTTTGCTACCTCCCCAGTTCATTTTCCTCAAAAAAACAAAAACTCTTTTGAACTATCATACCACTAGTGGACTTTAATCGGGATTAAACCGGACCCAATTGACATCCCTAGTTGAAAGGGAGCGTACAGCCGCTATATTTAAGTTGCCAAGGCATCTAAGTAGTTGAAATAATTTGAGAAAGCACTTAACAGTGTGGCCTCATATAAACTACGAAGACAGTCTTGTGATGAAGTTGAGACGAAAAGTTAAGGACTCAAATGAAATAGGCATGCATTTCTTTACGATAGTACAGCAGGCACTACTGACATATTGGCCAACTCAGGTATAGTGTAACAACAAATAAGCATTCGAATCAAGCAATACAGCAAAGCAGACAACTGAACTATTTGTAATTCGGTAGGATTACACGTTGAGGGCACAAGCCAAGAAAGCACCCCACTCGCATTACATTTCACATGTACTAAAACACACTGGCTTACCATATGTTGCTGTGAAGCCTAGCTGCTGTTGCAATGTTCTTTGAAGATATCATCAGCATCCTGTGGTTGCAAATGTAGTTGTTGTAGTTTATTCTGCACCATCTATTTAGGTAAAATTAATTTTAATCGCATGCACTGGTCCGAATTGATCATCAATGGTTCATCTAAACTAATGAAAGAAGGGTGTGTGCATACACGACAATACTCCCTCTGATTCTTTTTACTTTGTGTATAACTTTTTCTCAGTTTTCTCGTATAATCTGCGTGTTGCCGATTCCTAGCGCTGGTTTCCTTTTGTGCCCCGCCCCATCCTCCTCTGCCCTAATTAATTGGCAAATTAGTCCAGAAAAATTAAACTAGTGCCCTCCTTGGTATGCGGAGGCAAAAGCTTTGGTTCATCTCATTCATAAAGAAGGAACTACTAACAAAGTTCGACGAGATCCATTACACCTCCACAAATGGAAGCGAAAAGCCTAGTCTCGCTGTATCAAATAACTCAAATGTTCTGCCCCCGAAGTAACCATCACTGATAAACAGGCTGCTAGTGTGTGTGTGAGAGGAGCGGCTGAGTAGGCCAGCTACATGAGGGGAGCGGCTGAATAGAGCACCGAGAGTACCCACTAGGCCACTACGCAGGTGTACTTCCCCTGCATTGATAGTACAACTATGGTTCTAGAGAACAGTAGTACCCTCCACTTCGAACTGTAGCTCCTTGGCCCTGAGATTCAAGAGTTCAAAACTGGTGCACTATACAAGACTGGACTAGAAGTACAGTACATCGCACTACTATTTGAGAAAAGTAGTACTAGTACTGCTACAGTACGAGTACGTACTCCTCCATCACATAATGTACGACATTTTTTGACACTAGTTGGCGTGTACAAAAAATGGCAAAAACATACCCAAAATTTCTTAATCCACGCCAAAAACTACTACCTAGTGCCAAAAATTTCTTATTAGTGCTATTATTTACAGTATAATGCAATACCATAACGTTCCATAATCCTAGTACTAGTACTCCATGGTACCAAAAACTACTACCTAGTGCCAAAAATTTCTTACTAGTGCTATTATTTACTAGTGCTATTATTTGGAGTAGTAAATAATAGCCTCACCCCTTCGCTAAGGAATGATCTACAGTTGGAAGGGACGAGGCCCTGCGGTTACTACGCTCTTATCTCCTCCTCGCCAGTTCCCCTCCCCTCGAAGAGAAGGCAGTTCGTCGTTGCTCCCATGGATTCGCCAGGCCGTTCTCCTCCTCATCAGGGTTGGGAGACCTTGGACGACGATTCTCTGGGAGAAATCGCACGCCGCTCCGACGTCCTCACCGCCGCAAGACTCGGTGCTTCCCGCACCAACTTTTTCAAGACGCTGCTTAAACATGCTTGGGAAAAGGCCATGCTTGTTGGTCTTCCATGCGTCCTCGAGGAGAAGGTTCTTCTATGGGACAATTCTTCGAACAGTCCACCGCTCCCTGGCCATGGTTGCACGTTGACTCTGCTAGAGTTGACGATGTTAGAGGTAGTCGGATTTTGTCCGATGAGCAGGTCAGTAATGGAGTTTGATCATGTAGTACTTAGTTATTCCATTTCCATCCCGTAATTTCTCCGCTGCCCACCGTCTTATATATAGGTATGGGTCGGTGCCAACGAAGATTGTCTTGCATACCTCCGGCCGGATACCACCATGATTTTGCACAACATCCACAGCAGTGCGGCCATTCCGGTAGACCCCTTCTCCACCATTGGGACCGGCCTTCTGGACTGGCTGGGCAAGAATACGTATGATGATGCCTACATGAGATTGAAGAAGATAGCAATTACGGACCCGCCGACAAAGCGACGCGGCTACGACGATTACTATCTCATCATGATGTTTGACACAAGGAATGCCATCAATGCAGGAGGCAGTAACGGCAGAGGCTGGCGGCGGTAGATTTGTAGCCCTACACGTTCGAAGACGCCGTGCGCCATCTAGGCCACATCTTCGCGGTGACAAGCCAGGGGACTTGTTTCATCTGGTTGACATCCTACGGTACGGGATATTACAAACGGAATGCACAAACCATCATTTGCATCCCTAACGGTATTCCATTATTTTGCAGGGACCAGTCATCCCCCGATCAAAATAAGATCGCCGATCCTGGATGTGCATTTGCATCCGCGATTCGGTCTAACCTGGAACCTTGTAGCTGACTTTGGCATATTGGGATCAACTATCTTAGCAGTCGTTACCCATGGTACCACTGATGTGCAACATGGTCACATAATCTACCACGATCGGACCGTCACCATCTACCCAGGTATTCCATTTTTTAACCCTCTCGCCTTCTCTTTCATTGTTGTACTAGTAGTATACTTTGTAGTACTAGTAGGAGTACCTTTTACCTTGGAGGACGCGTATAGCTAGCTAGGCCCTTGAAAACTTGAACCCGCTAGCTACCACCATTTTTGTTTTTCCATGTCTTACTATCTCATCCATGTAGCCAAGAGTGGCTATATATAATAAGCCGGTTATTTTACTTCCTCTATACCAGAGTAGTACTATTTGCTGCACAGTATTACTGACCGCCACATTTGAGCACAGCATTATTATGCATGGACCTTGACTATGTACGTCACCATGTGTCCAGATCTGGGATGCCGCGTGTACCAGATGAACGGCGCCGAGTTCGACCCCCGTGATGCTACGTGGGTGCCGAGGAACACTCTTGGAGAGTACTCGCTTTTCATCGGGGACAACTACCCCATTATGAAGCGGATGCCACCTTCCGTGCATGACACGGAAGGCCTGCCGTTCATGAAGCATGGTTATGTGTTCAGTGCGCACCGCCAGATGAACGACATGCTGGGACACGCTATCCCTGATTTATGCCGCTTCAGCTTGGATGTGTCTCCATCGTGTGGAACCGGACTAGAAAGCTGCGACGATGATTCCCATTGCCCATCGCTACGGATCGTGCCATCCATGAAGAACACCTGGGACTGGAACCTGGAGGAGGACATGTAGCCCATCTATAACGTGTAAGTGGAGTACGGTAATTGTGAACGGTAGCGATTTGAATATATGTAGACTAGTCGTGCACAAATTTATCACATGAGTTGGAGATGAACTTGTGTGGCATACTGGCATTTGTCCTTTAGAATTTATTACTAGTAAATGTGTTATGTGTACGTGCAACTTGTGTGGTTGTTGCACGGGCTCCAACACGCTCTTTGAGAAAAAAAAGGTGGCACGGCTTTGGATATACGTGACGCGGCGTCATCATACAGTAGCATCGTTCGCTATAGTTGTACTAGTACACTCCTACTAGGACGACAACTCCTATAAAACCTTGCGCTTGGCTCTTTGCCTCTTCGGGAGGTTCAACAGTTCGTACTCATGTGAACCTTGCACTTGGCTCTTTGCCTCTTCAGAAGGTCCAACAATGATGATACTATAGTACAATATGCTTCTGGCAATCTGACACTGAGGGAGTCCTGGATTAGGGGGTGTTCAGATAGCCGGACTATACCTTTAGCCGGACTCCAGGACTATTAAGATACAAGATTGAAGACTTCGTCCCGTGTCCGGAAGGATCTTTCCTTGGCATGGAAGGCAAGCTAGGCGTGCGGATATTCAAGATCTCCCACCATTGTAACCGACTCTATGTAACCCTAACCCTATCCGGTGTCTATATAAACCGGAGGGTTGTAGTCTGTAGGACAACCATCATCATACACAATCATACCATAGGCTAGCTTTTAGGGTTTAGCCTCCTTGATCTCGTGGTAGATCTAGTCTTGTACTACCTATATCATCAATATTAATCTAGCAGGAGTAGGGTTTTACCTCCATCGAGAGGGCACGAACCTGGGTAAAATAAAGTGTCCCCTGTCTCCTGTTACCATCCGACCTTGACGCACAGTTCGGGACCCCCTACCCGAGATCCGCCGGTTTTGACACTGACATTGGTGCTTTCATTGAGAGTTCCTCTGTGCCGTCGCGATCAGGAAGGATGCCTCTTCCCGTCTTTAAAGACGGCGCCATTACAAAAGGAGCCTTGGCTGTCGGCCAAACTCTCCGGCTAGGTGGTTTTCTCGCAACCGCCTGTTCGGCTGTTGCGCCGACGGTGACCTCCCGGGTCATCGAAAGCAATCTCCACGTCGGCTCAGAACTCGCCGAGCAATTGGATCCGATGGAGCTCTCTTCTGTAAACGAGCTCCTGGATCGCATCGCCGCACTGGGTGTCGCTACAAATTACGACCAGGTTGGGCTTAAACCCGATCTAAGAGAAATTTACTCTCCCCAAGTCACCCACCACGTTGCTGTGGTGGAGACACAATGCGGCGACCCTTCATCTATCTTAAGGACTAGCTACGTCCGAATTCCCGAACCCTCCATGCCGGATATCCGCGGAGGGGAGGATACAATCCAAGACCTGAGCTGAAAATCAGGCAAATTTGATAACATCCAAGACTCCGGATCTCAGAATCCGGAAGTTCTTCGGCCTCCGAACAACAAACTGGGCGAGGTCTCAGATTCAACGACACCCGCCCGCCCGATCTTAAGCGATCTTTCCCAAATCAAGCAAATGCCCGAAAAAACAGTACATCATTACTGGGCCAGATTCCTCCTGGTTATGAATAGGATAAAGGACTGCCGCGAGGGAAACGCAATTTCAATCTTTTAAAGTAACTGCACGGACAAGGGAATACTCAACGCCGTAAGTCGTCGTAATATTACACGCTTTGCTGACTGGGCATGCATAGTACAAAAATACTGTGCGATGGAAAGTGCTTGGAAAACCGAAATAAAATTTTGGGATAATCCGGCCTTGAATAGCAATCCCAACCGAATTAAGAGGGCGCACCACAGTAAGGCGCCCGGACGAAATACCAAAAAAATCAAAACCCTTTAGAGGGCATGGAACCGTACTAGAAAAGTGGCTAGATGGACCCTGCAAGATTCACAGTGCAGAGGACGCCACCCCAACTCACAGCCTTAGGGCATGTTGGATACTCCGGCAGGTGGCCAAAATTGGCGAGGACCTCCTAATTCCAGAGGTCGAAGGAAACCAGCCCGAGAATTTCAGTTCCGTTCTCACAGTCTTTGAGACTTTCGCATCAAATAACATGTGAAAAAGAACACTCCGCAGCCTCACTGAAGTCTATCAAGTAGCGACAATAAACCCATGGAGTAATACTGCTATCACCTTCAACGCGAGTGACGAACCTAAATTCCGAACAGCCAGAGCACCAGCCGCATTGGTCCTCAGTCCCATAGTGGACGGCTGTCGCCTCGCAAAGGTACTCATGGAAGGAGGCAGCGGATTGAACCTCATTTACGAGGAAACCCTCCAAAAGATGGAAATAGACTGGAACCGCATTGAGCGAAGTAGCATAACCTTTAGAGGAATAATCCCTAGTCAGGAAGCGAGTTGCACCGGAAAGATCACACTAGATGTGGTATTCGGCAAGCCGGATAATTACAGGTCCGAACAGATCACGTTCCAGGTGGCCCCGTTCAAAAGCAGATATCACGCTATACTAGGACGGGAGGCTTTCACAGTTTTCCAAGCTATACCCCATTACGGGTACATGAAGCTTAAGATGGCTGGGCCAAACGGAATTATCACTCTCGCTAGTGATCCGGACATAGCACTCCATGCCGAGAACAAGACAGCCGCATTGGCCATCGAGGCACTATCCGAAACCTTAGCGGCCGAAGAACTGACCGCGCTGCGATCCACGGTCAATAGGGATGATGTGATACTCGATAAGAGATCCAAATCCACATCCTTCAAACTAGCGGATAAAATAGTCAAATTCCAGGTCCACCGAACGGACCCCAATAAAACAGCCTCCATTGGGGCAAGACTGAACCCTGATGTAGGCGCCGCACTGCGAGAGTTCCTAAGAGAGAACTGGGACATTTTCGCTTGGCACCCTTCAGACATGCCAGGAATCCCACGCAGGTTGGCCGAACATAGCCTAAATATCTAGAAAGGATTCAAACCTATCAAACAAGCCCTTCGGCGTTTCTCCGAACCAAAGAGACAGGCTATGGGAGAGGAGCTAGCCAAGTTATTGGAGGCCGGATTCATTAGAGACATAAAACACCCGGACTGGCTAGCAAACCTGGTGATGGTACCAAAGAAGGACAAATCCTGGCGCCTGTGTGTCGATTTCAAAGACCTTAATAAGGCTTGCCCAAAGGATCCCTTCCCCCTCCCTCGAATATATCAAATCATTGATGCCACTGCAGGACACGATTCGATGTGCTTCCTCGACACATACACCGGTTACCATCAAATCAAGATGGTAGAATCAGACCAAGCCGCAACAGCATTCATCACACCATACGACCCATTCTGCTTCAACACAATGCCCTTTGGGCTAAAAAACGCCGGCGCAACATATCAGCGCATGATTCAAACATGCCTGGCAAACCAGATCGGCGAAACAGTGGAGACGTATGTAGATGATGTGGTCGTTAAATCAAGACATGTTGAATCTCTAGTAGACGACTTGAGGCTTACATTCGACAACCTCCGAAAATACGACATTAAGCTCAATCCGGAAAAATGCGTTTTCGGTGTTCCAGCCGGAAAGCTCCTGGGCTTCATTGTATCCGGTAGTGGAATTGAAGCAAATCCAGCTAAAATCCGGGCTTTGTCACAATTGGATGTCCCAAAAGACCTCAAAGAAATACATAAACTCACCGGATGCGTGGCGGCTTTAAGCCGCTTTATCTCCCGCCTGGGAGAAAAGGCATTGCCCCTTTACCGCCTCCTTAGGCGCACCGAACAATTCGAGTGGACAGACGCTGCCACGGTCGGACTCGAGGAAATAAAGGCCATCTTGGCAACAAACCCAGTCCTGGCCGCGCCGAACACTGGCGAACCCATGCTATTGTACATTGCCGCAACTCATCAAGTTGTTAGCGCAGTACTCGTTGTCGAGCGGGCAACGGACGGACAGAAACTACCCCTTCAAAGGCCGGTTTACTACGTGTCCACTGTCCTCACACCATGCAAATCACGGTACCCGCATTACCAAAAGATTGCATACGCGGTGTTATGGCATCCCGGAAGCTACGACACTACTTTCAAGAGTGTTCTATAACAGTAGCCTCGGAAGTACCACTCAACGATATTATCAACAACCGCGATGCAACGGGACGGATAGCAAAATGGGCCATAGAGCTCCTCCCGTTCGACATAACCTACAAACCACGGTGAGCCACTAAATCACAAGTCCTAGCCGACTTCGTCGCCGAATGGACAGAGGCCGAACTCCCTAAAGAGTACGGCACATGTTCAAACTGGATCATGCATTTTGACGGCTCCAAAATGTTGGCCGGACTGGGGGCTGGCGTCGTATTGACGTCCCCTACAGGAGACACAGTCCAATATGTACTCCAAATTATGTACACGGACTCCAACAATGCAGCCGAATACGAGGCCCTTCTACATGGTCTCCGGATGGCAGTATCCATGGGCATTCAACGCCTGGAAGTACGCGGGGACTCAAACCTCGCGATATCCCAAATAAATGGCGACTTCGATGCCAAAGACCCAAAAATGGCAGCTTATCGCAATGCCGTCCTAAAAATGTCATTTCGGTTCGAGGGACTGGAGTTTCACCATATAGCCCGAGAAAATAATCAGGCAGCGGACGTCCTGGCATGCATCGGAGCAAAATGAGATGCACTCCCCCCAACATCTTCTTAGAAAGATTATTCAAGCCATCTGTAGCATGGGAGGGGGAACCCTCGGATAACAGTCCGGACACAACCGCACAACCCGACGCCGAACAATCCGACATAATCGGAGGCCCTGCCACCGAAATCACACCTTCAGCCCACGTAATAATGGCGGTCATCGCCCCATGGACAGAACCATTCCTAGCCTACCTTACTAGGCAGGAACTCCCAGAGGACCAAAACGAGGCACGCTGCATAGTGCGGCGATCTAAATCCTTTAAAGTCCACGAGGGAGAGCTATATAATAAAAGCACTACAGGAGTCCTTCAAAGATGTATCTCCGAAGAGGAAGGGCGGAGTCTGTTGGCTGAAATTCATGCCGGACATAGTGGCCACCACGCCGCAGCTCGGTCCCTTGTAGGCAAGGCTTTCCGTACGGGCTTTTATTGGCCGACGGCCCGAGCAGATGCTCATGACTTAGTCAAACGATGCATCGGTTGCCAGCTCTTTGCTAACCAAAGCCATATTCCGCCCAACGCCCTCCGAACTATCCCCATCACTTGGCCTTTTGTGGTCTGGGGGCTTGATATGGTGGGACCCCTTAAAGGTGGAACCCACAATAAAAAATACTTATTGGTCATGGTGGATAAATTCACCAAATGGATAGAAGCCAAGCCTGTTAAGACGGCCGAATCCGGACCTGTGACAGACTTCATATCCGGGGACGTACACCGTTACGGTGTCCCTCACAGCATCATCACCAATAACGGCACAAATTCACCTCCGACGAAGTAAAGCTGTGGTGCAAAAACATGGGCATTAAGCTCGACTATGCTTCTGTCTATCACCCACAAACTAACGGTCAGGTCGAACGTGCAAATGGTCTCATCATGAGCGGCATTAAACCCAGACTAGTGCGGTCCCTCAAGGAATCTAATACGCACTGGGTGGAGGAGCTCGACTCCGTACTCTGGGGGTTGCGAACCACGCCGAATCGTACCACCGGATTCACAACATTCTTTATGGTGTACGGTGCAGAGGCAGTTCTGCCCTGCGACATAATTCATGACTCACCTCGAGTGCACATGTACAAAGAAAGAGAAGCCGAGCTTGATCGGCAGGACAACCTGGCCGCCTTAGAGGAGGAGCGCGACGTGGCTAAAGCTCGTTCCGCATTTTATCAATAGCAGGCTCGAAGATATCAAAGTAGAGAAGTACGGGCCAAGAATTACAACATTGGCAAACTAGTTCTACGCCTGCCGGATAAGAAAAAGGACAAACTCAAGCCCAAATGGGAAGGTCCCTTCATAATTGACCAAGTCCTGACTGGTGGAGCGTACCACCTGCGAGATGCGTCAGATAACCGACTCGAGCCGAACCCATGGAACGCGACACGTCTCCGAAGATTCTATGCCTAGCGCCAGACTCTGGGTTTGTCTCCTTCCTCTATCCATTTATATATATATTTTTCTGTTTTTATTTTGTCTCCTCCCACTCTTTCCTTTTATAGCCCTTAAAGGCTCATCATGTGACGCGCTACCCGCGCTCCTTAAACCTGGGGGCTTCTTTAACAGAAGCTTGTTTATATGGGTTTCACGCCCAACGCATGCGTCAGACTTCCACATGCACCTTTTCTTCACCATTATATGCATCGATATGACTTAAGTTTTGGACAAGCTGGGTTGCCTGGCTCCTGTGCTTACCCCTACGTTCCCGATTGTTCGGCTAGGTGGTAAAGGGAGCAGCTCTGTGATTGCTACTGCCGGATAAGCCGGATGTGTACCTCAGACTGGGTGAAGCCGAAAGCTAGCGTTCTTAAGGGAACATTCGGTCGGTGAACTAAATATGAACCTTTTTTACTTATACATGCCCCCAGATGTTTTCCTGCATTTGCAGTCCGGACGTGCACTTCAGGGCACGCCATCCCAGCGAAAGGAACCCTTAACGGAACTATTCTCTCTGGAAGATGTTTCTTACTAACCATGTAATATAACATAACTAGTTGGGCACTTGTCTGATAAAGCACTAATGACCCCTACGCCTGGTCTCCATGCATACCTCGGTTCTTATATAACCGTTATGGTATTCGGACACACTCCGGACCGTCAGGTCCCGAGGTCGAAGCGAAAAGGTCGGCAACGACAAACGATCTACAATCCGGCTAGAAGGCATTACACATGTCAATTATAAATTACATAGTCATCCTAACTGATTGTATTCCTCCTCTATACCATCTAACAGGCTGTCTAATTTACAGTCCTGCTGGGAATACTTTGCGGCCAATTCTACCTGTCCATACACTAAGCTCACAGGGATCTCCTTCCCGTCAGGCCCCACCGGTCCGACCTCGGCCATGTGATTGAGGTCAGACTTCATAAAGCGGGTCTTCACCATGGCCCAGGCCTCCCTAGCGCCCTGCCGGCAAGCCGATATCTTCCACAACCGGAAGCGCCGCCGAGCTCCCTTCAACTTCTCCGCAAGTTCTCCAAGGCCCTCAGGTATGGAGTGGGCAGGCCACAAGGCTTGGGCAATACCTCGCATCGCCTACCGAACTCGTTCGTGCAGTTGCGAGAGTTCGGGAAGAAGATCACCTGTTGAACCAGGCATCTCCTCTGCAGGACGACCTATCAGCATACCTACAGACATAACTCTATTAGTCGTCTTCCTCGCCGAACTCCTTTTTCAAGAGTTCGCTTAAGCACTTACTAAAAATGCCACGTCGAAGTCGCTGATTCTCCTTATTGGAGTCCGACAGCTGGCCACGAACATCTTTTAGTTCAACATCCAGCCTGGTGTTGGCATCCTGGAGATCATTCTTCTCCCGCCTCACCTTTGTTAGCACGCTTTCACCAGCCGTTAACCGGCGTAGAAGTTGTTGCCTGTCCGGATCGAGTCCGGCGCCATCTGCAATACCATTTGTAAGATTGGCACTTAAATCCGCACAATACTAAATATTCTGGTGTATTGTTTACCTGCAGGGGTCTCTTTAGACCCCCCTGCTGCCGTTAGTGCGGCCTCTAGTTGGGCCCCGCACCTCTCCAGCTCCTGGGACAGCGCGGTGTTCTTCTCGGTAAGAAACTGCATGTTATATGATTCTCGAATCAGTTATTTCCACTGCTTCAAGTCTCGGGGGCTACTGGCATATCTATATTTACCAAAATTTTCTTACCCGTATGTCTTTTACATACTGCTCCGTGGCTCTGGCTAAACCATTTTGAGCGGCACGGAGGTACGCGTCTCCTGAATTGAAGGCATTTAAAGCCTCCTGGGAGAAACAAGCGTCGCGAAGAACTGTCCGGCGACGCCTGTGGTTCATGGCACTCTCCACCTCGGAATGGGTGGCAGACAGCCTGTCCGCATCCTCTGATGGAGGAGCATCTGGTGCGTGCCTTGCGCGGGCCTCCACTTCCGGGCCAGGCGTTGGAGTCTGGCTGGTGGAGGCGCGATTGGCAACCTCTCCGGATATAGTCCGGCGAGGTCTCTTCGTCCTGAAGATAGCACGAATGTTAATATACCCTGGAGGAGTAAAACACCAAGGAAAAAGAGAGGGTACGCCATACCTTTGCTCTGGCACCTCAGTCCGGACTACGTTCCTTTTTGCCCCACGGGGCCCTGCGGCCCCCCGCCGGCTAGCTGCAGCGGGGTCGGCTTCCCACCTCGGGAATCTCCCCTACAAAGCACGGTTGCTGTCAGAACAACCAAACCCGTGAAAACGGAACCCCTCTTAAGGGGGTAAAGCTCCGGTATTTGTCACCTGAGAGGCCGGGATTAACCCTGGGTAATCAGCTACAATAGCTACCAAGGTATCGTCCTTGCTTAGCTGATAAAACACTCCGTCGATAAACTCCACCACTAAGTCCGGATCCTCTTCGGAGTCCGGATCAAGGGACCGTTCTGGGTCCTCTGGCTGTGGAGGATGGTTGTTTATGTTTTTACCTCCTAACGCAGGTCCTGCGTTGAAGTCGTTAGACGGCCTATTTAATCATGGGAATGTAAAATGAACAGGGAAGCATGACTGTCCGCTTACCCAATTCGGAGGACTATACATGGAAAATCCGCCCCGCGGGTCGACGCGGAGGAATTCCTCTTCTTCTCCCTTGTACAAAGAGGATAAGATCTTCATTAGAGCGGCAGGCGAGTCCGGCCCTTTACGGCCGTAACGGGTGGCGTCATCTTCCCTGTTGAAAACCCACATGGGGTGGCTTCTGTATTGGAGCGGCTGCACCCCCCGCATAATGCATATGGCCATGACTTTAATCATGGTTAGTCCAGAATGAGCCAGTAGCTTAATCCGGCCCATTAAGTAAAGGACGTCTCTGTCATTCTCTCTCTGAGAGCTCCGAGGGCGCCAGCTCAGGCGTTTCTTCAGGGGAGCATTGTTGAACTCAGGGAGACCGGCCCGGATAGGGTCCGGCAGGGGGACGTCGTCTATGTAAAACCGTTCTGAAGGCCAGTCTTCGGACGCCTTCTTCGGGGTTCCGGACGGGTATCCGGTCTCGGCGATGCACCATACTCCGGCTCCGCCCACTTGATATATGGACCCCTCTTGGGAATGGGGCACCAGGCAGAATATCTTCTTCCACAGCGCGAAATGAGCCTCGACGCCTAAAAATAGCTCGCAAAGATCAACGAAGCCGGCGATGTGTAACACGGAGCCGGGCGTAAGGTCATGCAGCTGGAGGCCATAGAACTCCAGAAGCCCGCGGAGAAAGGGATGAATTGGAAATCCCAGTCCCCTTATTAGATAAGGGACTAGGCACACCCGCTCCCCTTTAGAGGGACTAGGTGAGTTCTCCGCTTGTTTTCCGCCTTGATAAGTGGTGAGTCCGGCTCGGACCGAGACCATGTAGGGTTGAGGGAGAAATCCCTTGGCTTGGAGCGACACTAATTTGCTATACGGGATGGAACAACTCTCCCAGTCTCCAGGGATAGGACTGGAAGGGCGAGAGGAGGAGCTACGGCGGCTGGCCATGTTGGAATGGATCTTTGCTGGAGACGCTCTGATGATTTCTCGCAGAAGGGGAAGGTGTGGTTTGGATCTGAATCCTCATCCTGTTAGATAGGCGGCTCGTTTATACGGCTAGGGGCTTGGATGTAAAACTGCCCCGGCTTTTCGCATTCGTTTGACACGTGGAAGGCGGCCATTATTGGGCGTGAAAGCCAAGGAGCGCTGCATTATAAAAATCGGACGTTATACCCGCAAGTACACAAAGTTTGAAGGAGAACCCGCCTTGCAATGCCGAAGACAATCTGCGCGCCGGACTCATCGTCATTGAAGCCTGGTTCAGGGGCTACTGAGGGAGTCCTGGATTAGGGGGTGTTCGGATAGCCGGACTATACCTTCAGCCGCACTCCAGGACTATGAAGATACAAGATTGAAGACTTCGTCCCGTGTCCGAAAGGATCTTTCCTTGGTGTGGAAGGCAAGCTAGGCGTGCGGATATTCAAGATCTCCTACCATTGTAACCGACTCTGTGTAACCCTAACCCTATCCGTGTCTATATAAACCGGAGGGTTGTAGTCCGTAGGACAACCATCATCATACACAATCATACCATAGGCTAGCTTCTAGGGTTTAGCCTCTTTGATCTCGTGGTAGATCTACTCTTGTACAACCCATATCATCAATATTAATCTAGCAGGAGTAGGGTTTTACCTCCATCGAGAGGGCCCGAACCTGGGTAAAATAAAGTGTCCCTTGTCTCCTATTACCATCTGACCTTGACGCACAGTTCGGGACCCCCTACCCGAGATCCGCCGGTTTTGACACCGACATTGGTGCTTTCATTGAGAGTTCCTCTGTGTCGTCGCTTTTAGGCCCGATCGCTCCTTTGATCATCGACAACGATGAGGTCTAGGGTGAGACTTTCCTCCCCGGATAAATCTTCGTCTTCGGCGGCTTCGCTCTGCGGGCCAATTCGCTTGGTCGTCTGGAGCAGATCGAAAGCTACGCCCCTGGCCATCAAGTCAGGTTTGGAAGCTTAAATTACACGGAAGATATCCACGGAGACTTGATCTTCGACAGGTTCGAGCCACAGCAAAGCGCGCCATACTACCTCGAGGGGCATGATATAGCTCTGCCTCCGAATAGTGCCCTGGAGGCCGCACACGCACCGGCCCCGATCCTCGACTCGAAGCCCGCTGTGTTCTTTGAGGATGAACGGTTGGACGTCACCTCGGGGGCTGCGATCTTGAAGGCGATTGAGCCGAACGCTAGCCCCACACTCCGCACGGCCCATGACTCCAAGGAGTCGGATTCTTCTCCGAACTCCGGGCCTCCCGTGCCCCTGCCGATCGAATCCGATTGGGCTCCTATAATGGAGTTCACCGCCGCGGACATCTTTCAGCACTCACCTTTCGGTGATATCCTGAATTCTCTCAAGTCTCTCTCTATCAAGAGAGCCCAGGCCGGACTATGGTCTGCGAGGTTGGGATTCGGACGACGAAGAAATTCAAAGCCCACCCACCACCCACTTAATAGCCATTGTCGATGATTTAACCGACATACTTGACTTCGGCTCCGAAGACTTCGACGGTATGGACGACGAAGGAGGAGACAAACAAGAACCAGCACCTGTAGGGCGCTGGACCGCCACCTCATCATATGACATATACATGGTGGACACTCCAAAGGATGGAGATGGCGATGGAACGGCGGAGGATGACACCTCGAAAAAACAGCCAAAACGCCAGCGTCAACGGCGCCGCTCTAAATCCCGCCACAGCAGAAACGGTGATTCCGGCACGGGAGATAATACTACCCGGATAGCGCCGAAGAACACCAAATCCAGCAAGATTCGGCGCAGGAAGATGGAGAAGCCAGCCCTCATGAGAGAGCGGCAGAGCGAGAGGTTGAGGATGATAACTACATGCCTCCCTCCGAAGACGAGGCAAGCCTTGACGACGACGAATTCGTCGTACCATCAGACCCCGCCGAACAAGAGCGTTTCAAACGCAGGCTTATAGCCACGGCGAATAGCCTAAAGAAAAAGCAGCAACAGCTTAGAGCTGATCAAGATTTGCTAGCTGACAGATGGACTGAAGTCCTTGCGGCCGAAGTGTATAAACTCGAGCGCCCCCCCCCCCCAAAATTATCCTAAGCGCATGTCGCTACCCCAATCAGAGGGGGAAGCACGTACATTACCAATGTATGACATGGCAGACCGGCCACCTCGCGGCCGCGACAGAGAGGCCTGTCGAACCTCTAAACAAGCCATGCCCTGGTGCCACTCAACTAAGGCACGGGAAAATGAGCCAGACCTGCGAGACGTACTGGAGGATAAAGCAAGGCAAACAAGATCGATCTATGGATCGCGCAGACGCCCGACGACACGTGGTGATCTTCACTCCAGACACAATAAATCCGGCCGGGCCGAACACAACAGGCATAGCTCTTCCGAGCTGCGTCATGACATAGCCCAGTACAGGGGCGCCGCACACCCACTGTGCTTCACAGATGAAGTAATGGATCATAAAATCCCAGAGGGTTTCAAACCCATCAACATCGAGTCATACGATGGTACGACAGATCTGGTAGTATGGATTGAGGATTATCTCCTTCACATCCACATGGCACGTGGCGACGATCTACACGCCATCAGATATCTCCCCCTGAAGCTCAAAGGACCAGCCCGGCACTGGCTTAACAGCCTACCAGCGGACTCAATCGGTTCTTGGGAGGACCTGGAAGCCACATTCCTCGACAACTTCCAGGGGACCTATGTGCGGCCACCGGACGCCGACGACCTAAGCCAGATAATTCAGCAGCCAGAAGAATCGGCCAGGCAATTCTGAACACGGTTCCTAACAAAGAAAATCAGATAGTCGATTGTCCGGACGCAGAGGCCCTAGCAGCCTTCAAACATAACATCCGCGACGAGTGGCTTGCCCGGCACCTGGGACAGGAAAAGCCGAAATCATTGGCAGCCCTCACGACACTCATGACCCGCTTTTGCGCGGGCGAAGATAGCTGGCTAGCTCGCAGCAACAACTTATCGAAGAACCCTGGTAATTCGGATACCAAGGACAAAAGTGGCAGGACATGTCGAAATAAGCAAAAGCGCCGCGTTAGCAGCAACAACAATGAGGATACGGCAGTAAATGCCAGATTCAGAGGCTATAGATCCGGTCAGCGGAAAAAGCCATTTAAAAGGAATACTCAGGGCCCGTCCAGTTTGGACCGGATACTCGACCGCTCGTGCGAGATTCATGGCACCCCCGAAAGGCCAGCCAATCACACCAACAGGGATTGTTGGGTGTTCAAGCAGGTAGGCAAGTTAAGAGCTGAACACAAAGACAAGGGGCTGCATAACCACGAGGAGGAGGAGCACAGGCCGCCGAACAACAATGGACGGAAGGGGTTTCCCCCACAAGTACGGATGATGAACATGATATACGCGACCCACATTCCCAAGAGGGAGCGGAAGCGTGCGCTACGGGACGTATGCGCGATGGAGCCAGTCGCACCAAAGTTCAACCCATGGTCCTCCTGCCCGATCACTTTTGATCAAAGGGACCACCCCACTAGCATCCGTCACGGCGGTTTTGCCACATTGGTTCTTGACCCAATCATTGACGGATTTCATCTCACAAGAGTCCTCATGGACGGCGGCAGTAGCCTGAACCTGCTTTATCAGGATACAGTGCGGAAAATGGGCATAGATCCATCAAGGATCAAGCCCACAAGGACGACCTTTAAAGGCGTCATACCAGGTGTAGAGGCCAATTGCACAGGCTCTGTAACACTTGATGTGGTCTTCGGATCTCCGGATAACTTCCGAAGCAAAGAGTTAATCTTCGATATAGTCCCGTTCCGCAGTGGCTATCACGCCCTGCTCGGACGAACCGCATTCGCTAAATTCATTGCGGTGCCGCACTACGCATATCTCACGCTCAAGATGCCAGGCCCTCGAGGAGTAATTACGGTCAACGGAAACACTGAGCGCTCACTCCGTACGGAGGAGCACACGGCGGCCCTCGCAGCGGAAGTACAAAGCAGCCTTTCAAGGCAACTCTCCAGTCCGGCCGTTAAAAAGCCGGACAATGCAAAGCGCGCCCGGAGTAACCTGCAACAAGACCGCCTGGCACGTTCGGAGCAAGCGTAGCAATACGGCCCCAACCCCAGCCATCGCAACATAGCGGAGCTAGTACCTCGAGTACACAATTACGCCCTCGAAATTCCATGGGCACAGGGGGAGGGGCACATTAACAACATGCTTACAATACGGCGTCAAACGTACTAGGGGCTGTCGGATTTTTTTTTACTTTCAGGACTCCACACTCTGGATAACCGGTTCGGCTTTGCTGCCACACAGACGATGCAAGACCCATGGAAGCAGACAAAGCTACGCCGCATTACGGAACTCTCAGGTGGTGTCTATTTCGAGCGATATATCTGTTTCTAAATTCCGCGGCCTGCCCCTGGTCAGGACATGTTAAATAGTCTAATATCTTTTTGCTTATCGCACTACTTATATCATTCGGCTTTGATAAATAGCCCCTCTATAAACAATGCATAGCTTTTCGCCTATTTTTTGTGTTGTCCTCTTTTAATATATATCTTCATTAAATAAACATGATCGCAACCGTACACCATGGTACGGCAAAACACGCCAGGGGCTTCATTACCCTTCTATCTGGTGTGAGAAGTCCGTACACTTTCACAAGTGCGGCACCCCGAACTTATAGCACTATATGCATCGGCTCCGAATCATGATTTTGGTCACATGTTGGGTTTGCCCGGCTCCTATGTTTTGGTGCCTTACGTTCCGCTATATCTGCTAAGGTAGCACTAGGAGAACCACTGCGATTGTGCCCCGGTTCAGCTGGGTTAAGCACCTCAGTGGAGAAAGGTAAAACAGACTGTCATGATAAGGCGTGAGACCGGTCGCTGTTCGAGAAGTTTTTTGAGTCCTTAAAGACTTATGCCGCTTTGAGCGAGGAGCTGGCTATGTCTGGCCAAAGGCGTGGATAGCGCCCCGAATTCGGCCTTCCGAACTAGGGGCTTCGCCGAAATTTAAAATTATAACGTTCTATGGCTAAGTGAGAGTGTTCAAGCATTATAGTCCGATTGCCTAGTTCGTTGTGCTAAGCGCCTCCCTCGAAGGACCCAACTATGGGAAAAAGAGCCCTCAGGTTTATCCCGAACACCCCAGCACTAGTGGCATGGGGGCAGAAGCCGACGACTGGCCATCTCTCAATTTTTGATAAACAGCCGCACAGAAAATAATATTTTAAATTCAATAAGCATTGCTTAGCGCATATGAACAAGTTTTCAGCGCACAGGATACAAACGAGCGAGTTCATTCAAATACTACATCTTTAGTACATTCATCCGCGACAAGGCAGGCTCCGGCAAGAACTTCCTTGTAGTAGTTCTCGGGCTTGCGATGCTCCTTCCCCGGCGGTGGCCCGTCCTTCACCAGCTTCTCTCCGTCCAGCTTAACCCAGTGTACCCTTACACGGGCAAGGGCCCTCCGCGCACCTTCAAAGCAGGCGGAGCGCTTGATGACCTCAAGCCGTGGACAGGCCTCCACCAGCCGCCGCACTAGAACGAAATAGCTCCTAGGCAGGGCCTCTCCAGGCCACAGCCGAACTAGTAAGCCCTTCATGGCCAGTTCGGCCGCCTTGTGGAGCTCGACCAGCTGTTTCAGCTGATCGCTCAAAGGCACAGGGTGTCCGGCCTCAGAATACTAAGACCAGAACACACTCTCCGTCGAGCTGCCCTCTTCAGCTCGGTAGAACGCGGCGGCGGCGGATACAATGCGGGGAAGATCGGCGAACGCCCCTGGAGAACTCCGGATTCGGGTAAGTAACATGTAGTTTACTTTTATATTCCTACTTTGCATTGAGAATGCCTTACCCGTTGCTATCTTTTTCACCTCCTCCAACTCTTGGAGGGCCTTTTGGGCTTCGGCCTTGGCACTCTTGGCGGTCTCAAGGGCCGACGCGAGCTCGGATGCTTGCGCTTTTGACTCAAGCTCCAAACTCTCATGTTTTTTCATGAGAGCTTGCAGCTCTTGCTGCACCTCGCCGACCTGAACCCCAAGCCTTTCTCGCTCGGCGCGTTCCTTGGCCGTTTTCTTTCCAGCCTCAGCTAGCGCCTGCTTCAGGGTTGCCACCTCGGTTGTGGCCCCTACAATAAGCAGTACAATCCTGTTATTTCTTTCTACAATCAAGGCTCTCTATAGGCACCTTTTTTTTCTTTTTTTAGGGTATTTCTTACCTTCTTTCTCCTCGAGATGTCGTTTGGCAAGGCCGAGCTCTTGCTCGGTCCACTCGAGATCCTTTTTAAGGACATCCACCCGCGCAGTCAGTGCGGCGGTGGACAGCAGCAAAGCCTGCATACGCATATTTGACTTTTTGTTGTTAGACTCCTGCGAAAATTATTAGATCCTCTATTCGATTTTTCTTTCCGAACACCGAACAGAGCATCAGGGGCTACTGTCTATGCGGTAAATAATTTGACATATTTTTACTTACCTCGAAGCCTGTTAGAAGGCTAGCGCAAGCTTCAGTCAGTCCGCTCTTGGCGGACTGAACCCTTTGGATTAACGTACTCATAACAGTACGGTGCTCCTCGTCGATGGCGGCGCCCTCAAGCACCTCCAGCAGATTGTCTGGTGCCTCTGGTTGGACGGAGGTCGCCGGCTCAGACGGCTTACTCCTCTCGGAAGGAGTTCGCCCACCGCGGACCAGGACTGTCGAGTCCGGCGCGGTGTCCGGCACAAAGCCGAACTTGGAGCCCTGGGGGGTTTCATCCCCTTTACTCCTGGGGTCTGAAGGATTGCCTTGCGGCTCCTTCAGGACTATCTCCTCCTGCCCTGGAGCTTGGTGGGACGCCACTTCGGCGTCGTCCGCCCTGCAGGGGGAGACAGCGGGCGGAACAGAGTTCACGTCCGACGAATCCAGGGAGCCGCTCGAGAAATCGTCGAGTTCGGCCCGGGGTGGGCTGCATAAATTATGAGCGATATTAGGGAAAGTCGCGCATTAAAAGAATATCATGATTCACTCTGGTATATAAGTACTTACGATTTCGCCGGACGCTTGGTTCTGTCCGGCCACTCCTCTCCGCCCTCTTCGGCGTCGTGGGAGTAGTCCGGCGGAGGGGTCTTCCTTTTCCTCGACCCCTCGGCCTCCCCCGTTGGGGTGGCCTTCTTCTTCTTTTCTTCCCCCGCTGGGGGAGGAGAGCTTTCTTGTTCCTCCTCCTCGTTTTCATGAGAGGAGAGCGTCACGGACTCGTTAGATGACGAGTCCGACACCACCATGTTGCGGGAACTCTTTCGAGTCCTGGTGGTTTTCTTCTTCTTGGCCTTCTTCTCCGGCACCACATAAGGTGCCGGAGCCAGCAACTTCACCAAGAGAGTTGGGGCTGGGTCTTCGGGCAGGGGAGCCAGACAGTTAATTGGTCCGGATATAGCCCGCCAAGCCTGTCAAAGGTAAAGGGAGTTTAGATCCCGCATAAAGTTAATCTATGAAGAAGAGCTTAACAAACCTGTCAAAGGTATAGATAGCTCACCTCGCTGGCATGATGCTGCGAGCTGTATCCGCGGTCCTCGGAAGCGGATGTGGGGGACTCGGTGCCTTTGGTCAGCACCTTCCAGACGTCTTCATACGTCGTGTCGAAGATCCTACTGAGGGTTTGGTGCTGCGCCGGGTCGAATTCCCAAAAAGTAAAATCCCGTTGTTGGCACGGGAGGATCCGGCGAACGAGCATGACCTGGATCACATTGATCAGCCAGATTGGCCTGTTCACCAGGGAATGGATGAACGTTTGCAACCCAGTCACCTCTTTCTCGTTACCCCATGACAGGCCCGTCTCTTTCCAGGACATTAGCCGCGTGGGGGGTCCGGATCTGAACTCGGGGGCTGTGACCCATTTCGGATCGCGTGGCTCGGTGATGTAAAACCACCCGGCCTACCACCCCTTTAGGGACTCCACATAGGAGCCCTCGAACCAGAGGACGTTGGCCATCTTGACGGCCATAGCGCCTCCGCACTCCACCTGGGTGCCGGATACCACCTTGGGCTTGACGTTGAAGGTCTTGAGCCAGAGGCCGAAGTGGGGGCAGATGCGGAGAAAGGCCTCACACACGACGATAAACGCCGAGATGTTGAGGACGAAGTTCGGGGCCAGATCATGGAAATCCAGGCCGTAGTAGAACATGAGCCCCCGGACAAATGGGTGAAGTGGAAAGCCCAGTCCGCGGAGGAAGTGGGGAACAAAAACTACCCTCTCATGGGGCCCTGGGGTAGGAAGAAGCTGCCCCTTCTCAGGAAGCCGATGCGGAATGTCCTTGGAGAAGTATCCGGCTTTCCTTAGCTTTTTTACTTGGGCCTCCGTAACGGAGGAGGCCATCCACTTGCCTCCCGCTCCGAACATAGTTGGAGAAGGTTGAGGAAGGAAGAGCGGACTTGGGCGTTGGAGCTTGAGTGCGCGAGAGATGGATTGGCAAAGGAGGAAGAAGGCGTAGGTTAAAAAGGTGAATCCTTGTCCCATTATACAAGCGGGTGCGGTTAGGCGTCCCCACCTACCTAATAAAACTCACTTGCCTCCCAAGCGTCGTGGTAAATGGCGCGGTTGGGTTACCCACGTCCGTATTGATGAGAATCCCGTTAAAAGGGGCACACGATCTCTGCTTTGACAAGACGTGCCAAGGAAACCGCCTCGCTAAACACGTTGACGTGGAGCAAAGAAAACAATTTATATAAACAGCTTGGCCGCAGTGTTATGACGCACTGCGGAATACATCAGCAGATTCGATTTGTGTTAATATTATTCTCTATATGGCAATATGTGGAAACTTATTTTGCAGAGCCGGACACTATTTTTTGGCGTTTATAATCTTCTTGAAGAACTTGGAGGAGGAACCCGCCTTGCAATGCCGAAGACAATCTGCATGCTGGACTCATCGTCATTGAAGCCTGGTTCAGGGGCTACTGAGGGAGTCCTGGATTAGGGGGTGTTCGGATAGCCGGACTATACCTTCAGCCGGACTCCAGGACTATGAAGATACAAGATTGAAGACTTCGTCCCGTGTCCGGAAGGATCTTTCCTTGGAGTGGAAGGCAAGCTAGGCGTACGGATATTCAAGATCTCCTACCATTGTAACCGACTCTGTGTAACCCTAACCCTATCCGGTGTCTATATAAACCGGAGGGTTGTAGTCCGTAGGACAACCATCATCATACACAATCATACCATAGGCTAGCTTCTATGGTTTAGCCTCTTTGATCTCGTGGTAGATCTACACTTATACTACCCATATCATCAATATTAATCTAGCAGGAGTAGGGTTTTACCTCCATCGAGAGGGCCCAAACCTGGGTAAAGTAAAGTGTCCCTTGTATCCTATTACCATCCGACCTTGACGCACAGTTCGGGACCCCGTACCCGAGATCCGCCGGTTTTGACATCGACATCCGATTGAACTGCTGCACATCCACCGCGAGAGAGAGGGAGAGGGAGAGGGAGAGGGCGATGTAGTCAAAACCCTCTCCTCGTCCTGCGAACCACCGCGCGCGTGGGCGAGGGAGAGGCGTAGTAAGCAAGCTTCTCCTCGTTCGGCGAGTTGACGGGACACATCAAAGCAGTACTAGTACTAGTAGTAGTCCATACTGCATCCTTTCCGATTAATATGGCGTAATTTGAAACGAGAAAAATACACTGGCGGTCAACGTATGTAACAGTACGCTCTTTACGGTCACTATATATAGTTTTGCGGCGATTAGGCGATCACTAGCTCATTGTAGAGCTCCATATTGCACCCTACTGACCGGCCACATAGTCGACGTGGCACTTTGTTGACTGGTTAAATTGTCACCTGGTTTCTGGGTTCCACCTGTCAGTTGGCAGGGCAAAGAAATCAGTTAAACAAAACTTTACGCAGGCGCGACACGAGTCCAACCCTTGCGCGCGAACCGCCCTGGCTTTGTATGTGAGTGCATGCACGTGTCCTCCCTCGGTCTTCCAACAAAGAGTGTACTACATGATGTACATCTACACTTCCAATGCATTTATCCTTTAATATCTAAGTCGATATTGATTGACTAATGCACCAACTTGTGCTGTAGGTATAGGCTACAAGTCTATCCTTAATTACAGCATGCAACGGCCTTCATTTAATCTTCTTATCTCAATGGTCGCATGCACACATAAATCTGCTACTTTTGGGTGTTAATTATGCCCTGGTCAAAGTGTAAATCTCTAAATGTACAGTCTTTCACGGACGTAGGGAGTAGGTTGAGCACTTGAGCGTGACCGTGTGTAGGGCTGCAAACGAGTCAAGCTCGAGCGAGTTGGAGTTGGCTCAGCTCAACTCATATGAAAATTCGAGCGAGCTCAAACTAAGTGAAGCTCATGATAGAGCTGCAGAACATGACTCGTGCTCAGCTTGTAATGATCTCGAGTCGATCTCGAGCTAGTTTCTAGCTAAATGAGATAGTAAAAATTATAAATCTATGGATGAAAAACAAAAACAATAAGGTGAATTTGCTGGGAATCTTTGCCAAAAAAATTAAGTTTCCATGTTCGTTGGTAAATAAAATGGAGAAAAATTATGGACAACATATATGGTAATAAATTATATTATTTCCATTTAATATATGGCATGATCATTTAACATAATGAAATTGTGTCGAGCTATCGAGCTAAAATCGAGCGAGCCAACATTGGCTCAAGATCGGCTCGTTTCTCGGTCGAGCTACATAAAGTGTTCAAACTCGTTTTTTTTCGAGTCGATCTCGAGCGGCTCACGAGCCTCGAGCTTTTCATGCAGCCCTAAGCGTGTGTGTTGCGTCGTTTGCTGTGTGTCGCATGGGTGCATGAGTGTTGCGTGCATCCATGTGTACGTGTGAGTGTTGCATGCATGCATGCATGCATGGGGCATACTCCCTCCCATTGACATGTTCATATTTCAAGCTTCCTCTATTCCCTCCGTATGGTGATACTCCCTCTGTTCCCAAATAGTACGGAGTAAAAGCCTCCCTTTGTTCCCAAATACGGAGTATTTGACAGATTTCAACAGGTGACTAGGTACGGAGCAAAATGAGTGAAGTGAGCGTAGAGGCATAGGGACTGTAGAAAGGAAGTACTCGCGATCCATTTATTCCCCATCTCGGTCAGAGAGAACTATTCAACTAGTCTTCACAGTGAAGTGACAATACACGCTGCAGCAGATGCGACACGTAATTAATAAGCTGAACCAGCGTGTTGGTGTTACTAAATCAGCCTTACCCAGTACTGCCATCATGTTTGCCAGTAGAGCACGCTTCCGCAAATACGCCTACGGACCTCTGTCCTCCATTAACTAACATATGGGCCATGTTGTGGTAGACCCACATGTCATCGGTGTAACTATTTACACTCTAAAGGACGGTATATCCTGCTAGTAGTATTAGTATAATTGAGATTGAATGCACTTTCTTCCCCGTCTTCCACTCTTCTTCCTCCTCTCTTCTTCTTCCTCCTCTCTTACCCATCGTCGGCCGCACACAATTTACCCCCGCTCACTGCTCGCCCGCCCGTGCCATCTTCCTTGGTTGCTCGCGCGTACCATATCCCCCCGCTCACTGCTCGGCCACACGAGGAGAAGCTTCTTCGCTCGCCCGCCCGAATCCACTTCCCCGCTGGCTCGCAAGCACCGAATACCCCAATGGCAGAACCGACTGACACGTAGAGCCGCGGTTGGAATTCCCTCCCCGCTGTTCTCTTGGAGCAGATCTGTAGTCGTATGGACCTACTCAGCACCGTCCGTCTGGCCGCATGCTCAGTGTCTTTGTACCGTCTACTTGTCTACAACCGGCTGACTCTTTTCAAGACACCCTGGTTGCTGATGCCCGATCCTCGCAGGTGGCCCAGACACCGACTTGATGATCCTACGAAGGTTGTTGTGGTGCCCCTCGACATGGTACCACTACCCATCCACCTGCCCTTAATGCGCGGCCACTACTGGGCGGGCATGAAGGCCAACTGGATCGTCCTCATCCACCACACCGGTAGTCCGTGGCGTCTCGTGGATATCTACACCCAGAGATAGATCACCCTTCCATCGTTGGATACCGCCGCCATCGAGCCTCGCGGCCCGCCGGACACTCATGCCTACTACGCACGAGACGCGTCAAGCTTTTGGCTCGACCTCTGTTTGCAGAAAGTTGTAATCTGCGAAGTGCCCACACCATCAGAAGACTACATGGATTACAAGATCATTGCCTTGTTCAACAAGGGATTAGTCTCTCTGGAATCCGGTCGCCATACATGGTTATGGCTCATCATCAATCCTGTTGAGGAAACATTTCTGTCTGATGCTATAGTGCACGATGGCATCGTTCACGCGGTTGACGCACAGATTGGCTACCTATATTGGTGGAATCTATCGTTGTGTAATTGTTCTATCTCATCTCATCTTTACCTTATGAATACGACTGCCTGTTCATTTGCTACAAATTTAGAATACATAGCATGTCTATAACCACATCATTGCTATATGTTCCTCTCATTTCCTAGATTTTTATGACCACACATGTTATTGTTAGAGTTGATATGAGAACAATTGGCATCTAATGATTGTTAGAATACATATTATGAGCATAACATCATGATTGCTATATGTTACTCTCGTTTACAAGATTTTTATAACAACGCATGTTATTGCTTAGAGTTGATAAGAGAACAGTAGTAGTAAGCGCTATGGTAGAATATGAGTAGGCGTTGTCATAGCTGTTTTCCTCTCATTGTTACATGATGTTTGAACCATGACATATTGCTAGAATATGAAAGCCATTGGCTAATTTTTTTTAACTTGGGGTATGATTATGACCACAGCATTGCAATTCTGTGTCTATGATATGTGTCGCTGTTATAATAATCTTAATTCCACACATACTCTGAACATGATTGTTTATTTTTGTCCTTTTGGTCTCCAATTTGAATTGTTGCAGCAGACGCAAATGCGCTGGCCTTCATGATTCCAGGACTTGGAATCATACCAGCCGATGGGTGGTGGTTTATCGCTCGTTCAGCTGACGGCGGTCATTTGATGCTCATTCGCACGTACCAAATTGACCAAACCATTACATCAAACCACATGCAGTACAATGCATGGGGCGTTCGTGACATTGATGGCTATGGCTGCTTCGTGTTCGAGAAAGATCCCAGCTCCGTAGGGCCAGGCGTATTCAACTGGAGGCGGGTTTACAGCCTCGGCAACCACTCCTTGTTCCTCGGGCTCAGTTATCCGATCATCCAACCAATCATTGATCATATCACCGGTGATGATTACTGTGCTATGCAACTTCCATTTGCGAGGGGGGGGCTGTGTTTACACAATATACCATGGGTTTCATGAATCACCATATCCAGAGATTCGTTGACACAACTTGTTGCCAGATAATCTTCAGTGTGTGAAAGGCATCAAGCTTCCATGTGATGGATGGCATTTGCAAACCCGACATGCGGCGATGTGGTTCATGCCAACAGCAAATATGCACAACTTGATTCGTGTTGATATCTAGACTGAGCCATGTATTCTGCTGCTGTAGCACGACCCTCTTTTGTTGGATATTATGTACTGTTGTTAGTTTGAAGCACTCCTCTGGTTTGAAGGATAGATACCTTCCTGGGATCAAGTGCATCCTAACTCATCTGCGTAGGATGTACTGATAATGATGATGGAGATGCTATGCAGAAGCCATATATATGTCAGTTAGGCTTCAAGTGTGTACTTGTTAGTTAAACCTATGTATAAATTGTGACACTAAATACGACTAGTAAGTAGTACAGTAGTAGTACTAGTATACGTCGGTCAAATTATTCATCATGTCCACACATTGAATTGACGTGACAACACGCTGCGTGTGAGGTGACACAAGAATCCCGGCGGCGTGTTCGGGTATTCTGGACTTCAGATTTGGAGTACCACTTATCTGTCGAAATCTTTCATCATTCACCTAAACCCTAAACCCTAAACCCTAAAAACCCAGAGACCAGTTCTATTTTCCTCTTGAAACGCATGTCCTACATCCATTTTCTAATCTCTACCTATAGTTTTACTAGTTCATATACACGTGTCATTATATTGAAAACACATAAAATTCCCTTTTCATATTTACATCCTTATTTTTGTTGTTTTTCCCACCTAGCGCTGAATTTTTTATCACTGGTTTTCCCTTAAACCAACTAAATTGTCCCATGTCTTATTTGCTTACAAAAACAAAACGATTTTATTGGCAAATCAATAAGTTCTTAAAAAATGTTTATCATTTCGGGATTACAATAGTTCGGACTCCACCGAAATATGCAAAATAAGGTTGGACTTTTTGACCGTGGTCCTGGGCAGAAAATGGGCTGTAATAAATTACTTAAGAATTAGCAAATGGGCTGCAAATTATAAAAAAAGCAAATGGGCTTTATGTTGTCTGCCGTAGATTTGGAGGCAGACTTGTGGGCCTACTAAGTTCATGTGTACACAAGGTTTCTCAAAAAAGAAACTTAGTCAACAATCGAATCAACCAACGTCAGACCATTAGATGTCAATCTAACGGCAATCATGCTTCTTCAGTCTTTGATCTTCCTGCCCCAGCCGCCCAACCCAGCGCCGTCGGAACTGCCTGCTCCCGCCTACCATTGCCGACAGTGCTGCATCTCTTACTGCCTACCGAACCAGTGAACGCTCGTACTCCTCTCCGCATGGGCATCCACCGCCGCGTCTTCCCTGGCTCCGCGTCGTCCCCTTCCTAGGCCTCGCCGTCGTCCACCGCCGTGGTGCTCTCGGCGCGGCGTGGTCAATGTGGTCAACGACCGACTTCTATCGGAAGAGTACTGTATGTGGAGAGGCTGACAGCTGGGTCCACGACAGCCGCAAGGAAGTGCCTCCTTATTACGTGGAAAATAATTATTCCACCACCTGACAGAGGGGACCCACCGGACGGGCCACCAGTATTTTGCGAAAAAATCATTTGCCCTGACTGTTGGGCCCACCGGACGGGCCAGCATATTTTGCGAAAAAATGTTCACCCCGCTGTCAGCTCGGACCCACCGGAAGTACCTCCTTATTACGCACAAAAAATGAATACTCCCCCAGCTAGCTGGGACCCACCTTGCTGGGAGGCTGACTTGTGGGCCTACTAAGTTGACGGGGATGAGGGCTTTGTCAACTTAGTCAATATGAATGATTCTATCTCCAGTGACCGTACGATGTCCATCCAATGGCCGTAGTGCTTCTTAAACCTCTGGTCTTCTTGCTCCAGCAGCCCAAAGCAGCGCCGGTCGTGCCGCATGCTCCTACCTCCCGTGGGCGGCTGTGCTGCCGCAGAGGCCTCACCGCCCCCTACTATTCCCACCGTTGGCCAGGCCCTGTGGCGACGGGAGCCTCACACCGCAGCCGAACCAGTAAACCCTCATAGTCCTCTCCGCGCGGGCTTCCACTGCCGCGTCGTCCCCTTCCTAGGCCTCGCCGTCGTCCACCGCCGTGGTGCTCTCCGCACGGCGTGGTCAACGTGGTCAAGGAACGACTTCCATCGGAAGAGTACTGTACATGGAGAGGCTGACAGTTGGGTCCACGGCCACAGCCCAGTTTTTTTGTGATTTGCCAAGTAAGTCGCTTTGTCAGGCCTGTTGGGCTGCAAATCTTTCAAGACGAGGAGAGCTTTCATTCGGCGGCCGAGAAAATGGCCCATCAGTAATGAGAAATGGGTTGTACATTTATAAAACACATCAAACCGGCAATTAGTTTCAAATATCTTTTTTTTCATTTTAAGATTTTAAAATACATGAATTTTTATGCGTGGAGAATTTGTTGGATTTTATATTGATATACATTTATTTTTAAAATCAGTTTGAATGTGAGTCAAAATTTCGGGATTAAAAACGGTTCGGACCACACCGAAGTATGCAAAATTACGTATAATTTTTTAACCGTTGCCACAATATGGGCTGTAATGCTAACAAAAATAATATGGGCTCCAAAAAAAACCTTAAGAATTAGAAATTGGGCTGTAAATTATTAGAAATAATGCAGATGGGCTGTATGCTGTTTTCCACAGATTTGAGGCTTTCCTAAAAAAAGGTTGACGCACAAGCACTGACTGTTGGATGTCCATCCAACGGCCGTCGTGCTTCTTCAATCTCTGCTCTTCCTGCTCCAGCCGCTCAAACAAGCGCCGGTGGGACTGCCTGCTCCCTCCTCCTCGCGGCCGGCTGTGCTGCCGCACAGGCCTCACCGCCCGACCGTATTCCCATCGCTGGCCTAGCCATCCCTCTACTCACCCATACCTGCTGTTATTCTCCGGCGACGGCAGACGAACCAGTAAACCCTCGTACAGTCGTACTCCCCTCAGTGTGGGAAACAACAGCCGAGTCTTTCCTGCCTCCGTGTCGTCCCCTTCCTAGGCCTCGCCGTCGTCCACCGCCCTGGTGCTCTCGGCGCGGCGTGGTCAACGTGGTCAAGGAACGACTACCATCGGACGTGGACTGTACGTGGAGAGGCTGACAGTTGGGTCCATGGCCGCAGCAAGGAAGTGCTTCCTTATTACGCGCAAAATAATGATTCCTCCACCTGACAGCTGGGACCCACCGGACGGGCCACTGTATTTTGCAAAAAAACGTTTCCCCCTGACTACTGGGACCCACCAGCTACATCTTCGCACGCAAGGAAGTGCGTCCGAGCAAAAAAACGATTCGCCCCCTGACTGCTGGGACCCACCAGCTACATCTTCGCAGGCAAGGAAGTGCGTCCGGGCAAAAAAAACGATTTGCCCCCTGAATGCTGGGACCCACCAGCTTCATATTCGCAGGCAAGGAAGTGCTTGACAGTCGGGACCCACCTGGTCGAAGCGTACGTAGCATTGTCATTCTGGTCGCGAACGTATACGTACATACTGGTCGATGTAGAGGCGCGCACGTGTCGTAGTGGAGGCGCGCCTGTGTCGTAGTAGAGGCGCGCACGTAGCATGTACATGTACGTACAACGGTCAGGGTGCAAGAAACAAAATACGGCCACGTATGTGTACATACGGGCGGGGTCTCGAACGCCTACTCGCGCATACGTATGGCCAGGCCTCGTGTACATGGCTGGGTCGGAACGGAGAAACAGCGTCGTCGTCGTGTTCATGGGGAGGCAACGGAATGCGTCGTGTTCATGGGGAGGCAACGGAATGCGTCGTGTTCTTGGGGAGGCAACGGAATGCGTCGTGTTCATCGGGAGGGCTGGGACGGAACAAGCGATGGAAACGAGGCCTGGCGTACCGCAGAACGGAGGAAACGGCCTTGTGTTCGACCGGCCATGTTCGAAACGGGATCCTATTCATCGGGAGGGGTCTGGCGTACCGCAAAACGGAGGAAACGGACCTCTTACGGTCGAAACGGGGGTCCTGTTGATCGGGAGAGGTGTGGCCTACCTCAAAACGGAGGAAACAAACTTGTGTTGGAGCGCTACGGTCGAAACGGGGGTCCTGTTCATCGGGAGGGGTGTGGCGTACCGCAAAACGAGACTCCACGGGATACTGTTCATCTCCACCGTCGACCCCCTCCAGCCTCCACGAGCTACTGTTCATCCACCGACGACCTCCTCCAGCCTCCACCTACGAATGTTCATCCACGGGCTCCTGTTCATCCAGCCTCCACCGCACGCTACTCCACCGGCTACTGTTCAAACAGCCCTCTCCACGGGCTCATGTTCAACCACCCCTCCACGGGCTACTGTTCATCCTGCCCTCCACCGTCTACTGTTCATCCAACCCTCCACACCACGGGGTCCTGTTCATCCACCCCTCCACGGGCACCCCTCCACCGTCTACTGTTCATCCAGCCCTCCACCACACCACGGGGTCCTGTTCATCCAGAGGCAATGCCACCGCTCACTGTTCATCGAACCCCCCCCCCCCCCCGCAACGCTCACTGTTCATCCCATCGATCGGCTTCAGTTAGCAGCAGTAGTGAAGGAATCACTCGATCGGGTTCAGTAATGCGTAGCCTGTAGTGCAATTGCTCGGGCTCAGTTAGAGCCCAACACCTTGCTCGGGTTCAGTTAGAGCCAACGCCTCACACACACGCGCGTACATGTACGAGAGAAACACACATCGCTCGGCCCCCGACCTCCCACCGTAACCGGGAACTCCCCGAAATTTTCCTCCCCCTCGCTTCTACCACGGTTTTTTCCATCATGGACAGCCCAAAGAATGTCATGCAGCTGCGTCTCCAGCCCGCCCAGGACGAAAAGCCCATTTTCTGTCATGATTTTTTGTCATAGGAGTAGGAGCCCACCACATCTATGATGATACCGGGTTTTGTCACAATTATCGTCATAGAAGTGTCATATGTATGACAGAAAAAAATTTCGTTCGGCCCAAAATGTCACGGATGTGTCTTTTTTTGTAGTGGCAGTCATGTATCTTTGAAAGGTAGAAGGTGCATTACATAAACCAAAAGGCATATGTCTATAAGCATATGTTCCAAAGGGACAAGTAAAAGTGGTCTTTTCTTGATCAGGTTGAGAAAACGGGTATTTGTGAAAAGCTAGAGTATCCATCTAGGAAGCAAAAGTGTGTGTGCTTAGATAATCTTTCAAGCATTTGATTAATAAAAGTCAAAGGGTAATGATCTTTTCTAGTTGTTTTGTTTAATTTTCTGTAATCAATTACCATTCTATAGCATGTAACAATTCTTTGTGGAATAAGTTCATTCTTATCATTAGGGACAACAGTTATGCCTCCTTTCTTAGGGACACAATGAACATGACTTACCCATATACTATCATTTATAGGATAGATTATACCTACTTCCAAAAGTTTTAAGATTTTCGTTCTTACCACTTTTTTCATTTTTGGATTCAACCGACATTGGTGATCAACAACGGGTTTAGCATCAGGTTCCATATTAATTTTGGGCTGACATAGAGTGGGACTAATGCCCTTTAAATCATCAAGAGTATATCCAATAGCAGCCCGGTGCTTCCTTAGAACTTTCAATAATCTTTCTTCTTCATGTTCTGAAAGGTTAGCACTAATAATAACATGATATATTTTCTTTTCATCAAGATAAGCATATCTCAAAGTGTCTGGCAATTTTTTTAATTCATACACAGGATCACCTTTAGGTGGAGGAGGACCTCCTAGGGTTTCAATAGGCAAATTGTGTTTAAGCAGAGGACGATCTTCAAAGAAAACCTTATCTATTTCATTTCTTTCATGCATTTGTAAAACTTTTTCATGGTCTAGCAAATATTGTTCTAAAGGATCAGTAGGTGGAACAACAATAGAAGCAAGACCAATTAATTCATCCTTACTAGGAAATTATTTTTCATGATGATTTCTACTAATCTTGGAAAATTTAAACTCATGAGACTCATCACCGAAGCTAACACAAATAGTTTGTTTCTTACAATCTATCTTAGCATTTAACTGTATTCAAGAAAGGTATACCAAAGATAATGGGGCAAAAGTCATCTTGTGGGGAACCAAGAACAAGAAAATCAATAGGGTATTTAATTTTCCCACACAAGACTTCAACATCTCTAATAATCCCAATTGGTGATATGGTTCTCTATTAGCAAGTTTAATAGTAACATCTATTTCTTCTATCTCAGCAGGTGCTATGTCTTTCATGATTTCTTCATATAAAGTATAAGGAATAGCACTCACACCAGCACCCATGTCACATAAACCATGATAAGAGTGATCTCCTATTTTAACTGAAATAACAGGCATGCCCACAGCAGGTCTATGTTTATCTCTTTTATCAGGTTTAGCAATTCTAGCAGCTTCTTCACAGAAGTAAATAACATGCCCATCCATATCTTCTTCCAGGAGATCTTTAACCATAGCAATACTAGGTTCAACTTTAATTTGTTCATCAGGTTTAGGTGTTCTAATATAGCTTTTGTTAACCACAGTTGAAACTTTAGCATGTTTCTTTTATCCTAACAGGGAAAGGTGGTTTCTCAATATAAGCAGAAGGAGCAACTAATCAACATTATAAAGTTTAGTTTCATCTTTAACTGGTACTGGTTCTTTAATTTCTTCTTTAATGGGTGGGTGATATTTAAACCACTTCTCCTTAGGGAGTTCAACATGAGTAGCAAATGGTTCACAAAAGGAGGCTACTATCTTAGAGTCAAGTCCATATTTAGTGCTAAACTTTTGAAAAGCATCGGTATCCATAAAAGATTTAACACAATCATACTTAAGTTTAATACCTGACACTTTACCTTCATCCAGTTCCCAATCTTCGGAGTTGCGTTTAATTCTTTCCAGAAGATCCCACTGGAATTCAATAATCTTCTTCATAAATGAACCAGCACAAGAAGTATCAAGCATGGTTTGATCATTATGAGAAAGTCGAGCATAAAAATTCTGGATAATAATTTCTCTTGAGAGCTCATGATTGGGGCATGAATATGACATTGACTTAAGCCTCCCCAAGCTATAGCGATACTTTCTCCTTCACGAGGCCAAAAATTATATATATAATTCCGATCATGATGGACTAGATGCATAGGATAATTTTTTTGGCAGAAATCCAATTTCAAACGATTCCAATTCCATGATCCAATATCATCACATAGCCTATACCATGCCAATGCTTTTCCCTTCAAAGATAAAGGGAAAACCTTTGTCATCACTTCATCCCTGGGTAAACCTGCAAGCTTAAACAATCCACAAATTTGTTCCACATATATCAAGTGCATATCAAGATGTTCAGTTCCATCTCCTGCATAAGGATTAGCTAGCAGTTGTTCTATCATACCCGAAGGGATTTCATATTCAATATTTTTGAGTAGGTGTAGTAGGTTGAGGGGTAGCTAATTGTGGTTCCGGATGAGGTGAAGATTGATGTCTACTACGCAACCTTCTTGTAGACTTTGTTGGGCCTCCAAGTGCAGAGGTTTGTAGGACAGTAGCAAATTTCCCTCAAGTGGATGACCTAAGGTTTATCAATAAGTGGGAGGCGTAGGATGAAGATGGTCTCTCTCAAGCAACCCTGCAACCAAATAACAAAGAGTCTCTTGTGTCACCAACACACCCAATACAATGGTAAATTGTATAGGTGCACTAGTTCGGCGAAGAGATGGTGATACAAGTGCAATATGGATGGTAGATATAGGTTTTTGTAATCTGAAAATACAAAAACAGCAACGTAACTAATGATAAAAGTGAGCGTAAAAAGTATTGCAATGCGTTGAAACAAGGCCTAGGGTTCATACTTTCACTAGTGCAAGTTCTCTCAACAATAATAACATAATTGGATCATATAACTACCCCTCAACATGCAACAAAGAGTCACTCGAAAGTCACTATAGAGGAGAACAAACGAAGAGATTATTGTAGGGTACGAAACCACCTCAAAGTTATCCTTTCTGATCAATCTATTCAAGAGTCCGTAGTAAAATAAAACGAAGCTATTCTTTCTGTTCGATCTATCACAGAGTTCGTACTAAAATAACACCTTAAGACAAAAATCAACCAAAACCCTAATGTCACCTAGATACTCCGATGTCACCTCAAGTATTCGTGGGTATGATTATACGATATGCATCACACAATCTCGAGATTCATCTATTCAACCAACACAAAGAACTTCAAACAGTGCCCCAAAGTTTCTACCAGAGAGTCAAGACGAAAATGTGTGCCAACCCCTATGCATAAGTTCACAAGGTCACTGAACCCGCAAGTTGATCACCAAAACATACATCAAGTAGATCACGTGAATATCCCATTGTCACCACAGATAAGCACATGCAAGACATACATCAAGTGTTCTCACATCCTTAAAGACTCAATCCGATAAGATAACCTCAAAGGGAAAAATCAATCCATCACAAGAGAGTAGAGGGGAAGAAACATCATAAGATCCAACTATAATAGCAAAGCTCGCAATACATCAAGATCGTGCCAAATCAAGAACACGAGAGAGAGAGAGAGAGAGAGAGAGAGAGAGAGAGATGAAACACATAGCTACTGGTACATACCCTCAGCCCTGAGGGTGAACTACTCCCTCCTCGTTATGGAGAGCGCCGGGATGATGAAGATGGCCACCGGTGAGGGATCCCCCCTCCGGCAAGGTGCCAGAAAGGGTCCTGATTGGTTTTATGTGGCTAGAGAGGCTTGCGGCGGCGGAACTCCCGATCCAGGTTATGTTCTGGAAGTTTGGGTATATATAAGAGGTGTTGGTTGTCGGTGTCAAAATCGGCGGATCTCGGGTAGGAGGTCCCGAACTGTGCCTAAATTGATAATACCCTACCATGGGACAGGAGACGGGGGACATGATGTTTACCCAGGTTCAGGCCCTCTCTATGGAGGTAATACCCTACTTCCTGCTTGATTGATCTTGATGAATATGAGTATTACAAGAGTTGATCTACCACAAGATCGCAATGGCTAAACCCTAGAAGTCTAGCCTGTATGACTATGGTAATGAGTATATCCTTTCCGGACTACACCCTCTGGTTTATATAGACACCGGGGGATCTAGGGTTTCATAGAGTCGGTTACATAAGAAGGAATTTTCATAGTTGGTCTCCAAGCTTGCCTTCCACGCCAAGGAGAGCCCTATCCGGACACGGGTACAGTCTTCGGCCTTCATGTCTTCACAGCCCACCCGTCCGGCCCATTGATAATAGGCCGTACGCCCGAGGACCCCTTAGTCCAGGACTCCCTCGGTAGCCCCCAAACCAGTCTTCAATAGCGAGGTGTTCGGCACACAAATTGTCCTCGGCATTGCAAGGCGGGTTCCTCCTTTAATGATTTTCAAGTAGTGTATTCGGCCGTAGATTCAATGTCTCCACTCGGCTTCTGCGCGTTAATAACCTCATTTTCCACGTGTCGAGCGAATGTGGGGGGTCAGGGTATTTTTGCAAATAACACCCTGTTTAGGCCAGGAAGAGCGCCTATTTAAAGAGATCGGATCTTAGATCCATTCAATATCTTGAGGAGAAAAATCCCAAAGACTGCTAGGAGAAGCCATTCCAACATGGCTAGCATTCCCAGTTCCTCCTTCCACTCGGAGAGAGGCGAGTGGGAGAGGTGCTCAGTGGCCCACAGCCAATTAGAGAAGCTGCAAACGCAAGGATTTATCCCCCTGCAGATCTGGTCCCTGTTCGAGCAAGGCAAGCTTCCCTTAATGGTGAGACCCAGGCGGAGGATTTTCCCAATCCATCCGGGAGGGAGCGAGTTTGTTTCGTCCCTTATATACTAAGGGGCGTTGGGTTCCCAATCCATCCGTTCCTTCGGGGGCTTCTGGAATACTATGGCCTTCAGCTGCATAACTTTACTCCCGCCTCCATTCTGCATATTTCGGGCTACATCGCTTTGTGTGAACTGTTCCTGGGCATTGAGGCCCATTTCAAACTGTGGAGAAAGTTGTTCTGTCTTGTCCCGCGCAACCACCAGGGGTCAATATTTGAAGTGGGCGGAGCCGAAGTATGGCGCATCGCCGATACCAGATACCTGTCCGGCACACCAAGGAAGGCATCTGAAGAATGGCCTTCCGAATGGTTCTATATAGAAGACGTTGCTCTTCCCGAACCGGTTCGCAAAGGTCTTCCAGAATTTGCAAACGTTCCGTTGAAGAAACATCACAGTTGGCGTCCCCGAAGCCTTGAAGAGGAGGACAGTGCGGAGGTTCGTCAGCTCCTGGGCAAGATAAGGATGCTTGCCCAGTCTGGTTTTACAATAGTAGAGGTAATGGGGACCTCCATAGTGCGAGGGGTTCAACCACTTCAATACAGAGGGCTCCCAATGTGCCACTACAATGGGGAGGATGATGCCTACCATTGTGGTCGGAAAGGTCCGGACACCCCCGCCGCTCTAGCCAAGATACTGGCCGAGCTGTTTAAAGGGGAGGAAGAAGAATTTCTCCGCATCAATCGCAGAGATGGGTACTCCATGTACAACCCTCCCAGCTGGGTAAGTCCTAACCCCCTTGCTTTTTTTTGCTCCGCTCTCTTAGCCATCTTTAATGAATTATCAATCCGTATATTTTGAAACAACACTGGTGGAAGGTAACCGAGGGGTTTAATAGTCCTGCCCCACAGCCGGAGAACCACAACCAGGAGCTATATTCATGGTACTCACGGAAGGGGTGTTTTACCAGGCGAGCTATGACGGCACAGAAGTGGCCATCATCGTCGATTATCCTGGCCTTCTTCCAGCTTGCCACGTAAGTAATTAGGAGAAATCCCCCTCGAAAGAGTTTCCTCGCACTGCCTCACCCACCGCACTGTCTCATGCTTTAAAGGGGAGGCGTTCGGCACGTCATGCTACGCCGAGGATGACTCCAAGAAGAGTGGCTCCCACGCCGAGCAAGGCCTCGAAAAGGAAGGTCGGTGAAGACAAGGCCGGTCCTTCATCTAAGAGGTATGGATTTGAAGGTATGCTTTGGCAGTCGTACCCAACCGCGATTGTTATGTTGGTCATGTATCAGGAAAAAGGTTCGCCAGACTATCTCCAAGGATTCGGGCTAGATCTCCGATACTCCGTGGGCTTCTTCTGGTCCAAAAATAATCTCCGTGAAAATTCAGGTCAATTGGACTCCGTTTGGTTTTCCTTTTCTGTGATACTCAAAAACAAGGAAAAATAGAAACTAGCACTGGGCTCTAGGTTAATATGTAGTCCCAAAAATCATATAAAATAGCATATAAATGCATATAAAACATCCTAGATGGATAATATAATAGCATGGAACAATAAAAAATTATAGATACGTTGGAGACGTATCAAGCATCCCCAAGCTTAATTCCTGCTCGTCCTCGAGTAGGTAAATGATAAAAACAGATTTTTTATGTGGAATGCTACCTAACATAATTTTCAATATAATTTTCTTTATTGTGGCATGAATGTTTAGATCCGAAAGATTCAAGACAAAAGTTTAATATTGACATAAAAATAATAATACTTCAAGCATACTAACCAAGCAATTATGTCTTATCAAAATAACATAGCCAAAGAAAACTCATCCCTACAAAATTATATAGTTTGGCCATGCTTCATTTTCGTTACACAAAAATGCTCTCATCATGCACAACCTCGATGACAAGCCAACCAATTGTTTCATACTTTAGTATTCTCAAACTTTTTTTAATTTTCACGCAATACTTGAGCATGAGCCATGACATAGTACTATGGGTGGAATAGAATATAATGATTACAGGGGTTGTGTGGAGAAGAAAAAAAGGAGAAAGTCTCACATTGACGCGGCTAATCAACGGGCTATGGAGATGCCCATCAATTGATGTCAATGCGAGGAGTAGGGATTGCCATGCAATGGATGCACTATAGCTATAAATGTATGAAAGCTCAACAAAAGAAAATAAGTGGGTGTGCATCCAACTTGCTTGCTCACGAAGATCTAGGGCATTTGAGGAAGCCCATTGTTGGAATATACAAGACAAGTTCTATAATGAAAAATTCCCACTAGTATATGAAAGTGACAAAATAAGAGACTCTCCATCATGAATATCATGGTGCTACTTTGAAGCCCAAGTGTGGAAAAAGGATAGTAGCATTGCCCCTTTTTTCTTTTTTTCTTTTTTTAATTTTTATTTGGCCTTTAATTTTTGTTCTTTTCTTCAGGACAATGCTCTAATAATGATGATCATCACACTTCTATTTATTTACAACTCAGGGATTACAACTCGATACTAGAACAAAATATGACTCTATATGAGTGCCTCCGGTGGTGTACCGGGATGGGCAATGAACCAAGAGTGACATGTATGAAAATTTATGCATGGTGGCCTTGCCACGAATACGATGTCAACTACATGATCATGCAAGGCAATATGACAATGATGAAGCGCATCATAAAAATCGGAATGGTGGAAATTTGCATGGCAATATATATTGGAATGGCTATGGAAATGCCATAATAGGTAGGTACGGTGGCTGTTTTGAGGAAGATATAAGGTGGCTCATGTGTGATAGAGCGTATCATATCACGGGTTTTGGATGTACCGGCGAAGTTTGAACCAACTCTCGAGGTGAGAAAGGGCAATGCACGGTACCGAAGAGGCTAGCAATGATGGAAGGGTGAGAGTGCGTATAATCCATGGACTCAACATTAGTCATCATGAACTCACATACTTATTGCAGAAATCTACAAGTCATTGAAACCAAGCACTACACGCATGCTCCTAGGGGGATAGATTGATAGGAAAAGACCATCGCTCGTCCCCGACCGCCACTCATAAGGAAAGCAATCAAAGAACACATCATGCTTCAAATTTGTCACACAATGTTTACCATACGTGCATGCTACGGGACTTGCAAACTTCAACACAAGTATTTATCAATTTCACAATTACTCAACTAGCACGAATCTAATATCACCATCTTTATCTCAAAACAATTATCAAGTATCAAACTTCTCATAGTATTCAATGCACTTTATATGAAAGTTTTTGTTATACCCATCTTGAACGCCCATCATATTAGGACTAAATTCACAACAAAAGCAAATTGCCATGTTGTTTAGGACTCTCAAAATAATATAAGTGAAGCATGAGAGTTCATCTATTTCTTCAAAATAAAACCACCGCCGTGCTCTAAAAGGATATAAGTGAAGCACTAGAGCAAATGACAAACTACTCTGATAGATATAAGTGAAGATCAATGAGTAGTCGAATAATTATGCAACTATGTGAAGACTCTCTAATATTTAAGAATTTCAAATCTTGGTATATTATTCAAACATCAAGAAAAACAAAATAAAATAAAATGGCGCTCCAAGCAAAACACACATCATGTGGTGAATAAAAATATAGCTCAAAGTAAAGTTACCGATGAACGAAGACGAAAGAGGGGATGCCTTCTGGGGCATCCCCAAGCTTAGGCTCTTGGTTGTCCTTGAATATTACCTTGGGGTGCCTTGGGTATCCCCAAGCTTAGGCTCTTGCTGCTCCTTATTCCATAGTCCATCGAATCTTTACCCAAAACTTGGAAACTTCACAACACAAAACTCAACAGAAAACGCGTAAGCTCCATTAGTATAAGAAAATAAATCACCACTTAGGTACTGTTGTGAAATCATTCTAAATTCATATTGGTGTAATATCTACTGTATTACAACTTCTCTATGGTTCATACCCTCCGATACTACTCATAGATTCATCACAATAAGCAAACAACACATACAAAATAGAATCTGTAAAAACAGAACAGTCTGTAGTAATCTGTATCATTCGAATACTTATGTAACTCCAAAAATCCTACCAAATTAGGAAGAGCAAAAAGAATCAGATCAAAAGCACGTTTCTGTGAATTATCAAAACTAATTTACTGGGCGCAAAAGTTTCTGATTTTCAGCAGGATCAACACAACTATCAACGTAAGCTATCCTAAAGGTTCTACTTGGCACTTTTATTGAAACAAAAGCTATAAAACATGATTACTACAGTAGAATAATCATGTGAACACACAAAAATAGTGAAGGTAAGTGAAAGGATTGATATCTATACCTCTACATAGTGTGCGAATAACTTTAAAAGATGGTCGTTGGATGAAGCCAATCCGACGGTGCAGAGATGGCAAATCCGAGCACTACTGGCCATTGGATATCATCTACATTCCATCAAATTTTTCCACATGTACAATCTAGAAGACTCCATGGTTGAACTTAAGCATAATGCACAAACCTGAAAACAGAAGCACTTCTCCTTTGTTCTAGAATCTCCTATCATAATTGCCCTAATTTTTTTCTACATGAATTGTCATTGTTTGTTTTTATTACATTATGCTTTACAACGCACAATTCCATGAATCTTAAAATAGATTAGCTTTTTTATAAAAACTAGTTGATTTTGAATGAGATGAACTATAAGAATTAAAACGAGCATCTACATCATGCATATATGATTCAAAGCTTACATGCTATAATGTGGTATTTATTCATAATTTGGTTGCCAAATCTCATGTGTGCAATGCACGTGTACCTTACTAGTAGTTGACTAGAGGGGGTGAATAGGCAACTAACAATTTTTAGCTTTTCTTTACCAATTTAAACTTTGCAACAAAGTAGGTTGTCTAGATATGCAACTAGGTGAGCAACTTATATGATGCAACAACAACAAGCACACAAGCAAGCACGGGATAAAACACAATTAAGCTTGCACAAGTAAAGGCACGAGATAACCAAGAGTGGAGCCGGTGAAGACGAGGATGTGTTACCGAAGTTCCTTCCTTTTGAGGGGAAGTACGTTTCTGTTGGAGCGATGTGGAGGCACAATGCTCCCCAAGAAGCCACTAGGGCCACCATATTCTCCTCACGCCCTCACACAATGCGAGATGTCGTGATTCCACTATTGGTGCCCTTGGAGGCGGCGACCGGACCTTTACAAACAAGGTTGGGGCAATCTCCACAACTTAGTTGGAGGCTCCCAACGACACCTCGAAGCTTCACCACAATGGAATATGGCTCCGTGGTGACCTCAACCGTCTAGGGTGCTCAAACACCCAAGAGTAACAAGATCCGCAAGGGATTGGTGGGGTGAATCAAATTTCTCTTTGTGGAAGTGTAGATCAGGGCCTTCTCAACCAATCCCTAAAGAATCAACAAGTTTGATTGGCTTGGGAGAGAGATCGGGCGAAAATGCACTACAAAAAAAATACACTTCCGTGATGATACATGTTTGTCACAGTAGGTCGCTTTTTTTGTCATGCATGTACATCCATGACAAATTAATGACAAAATCAAGATAGTCATACATGTGTTGTCGTAGAAGTGTTCCATGACATTACCAAAATTATCATCACGAAAGTGTCCACTTCCATGACGATAAATCGTGCGTCACAGAAGTGCTTTCGTCAAGGGTGACCGACACGTGGCATCCACCGTAACGGAACGCCGTGAAGCTATCGGGTCGGGTTTTGGATCCGATAACCCGTTAACAGCCCCGACCAATGCGAAATTTCCACGTGTAAAATTCTTATTGGTCGGACGAAACACATGTCAGCTCGTCAGTGGGTCAGATAGGCGCCTATGATACGTCGACACGTGGCACAACCCAACAGAGGCCCATTCCTGTGTAAAGGCCGGCCCGTTTGACTTGGTCAAAAGCTGGCGGGCCAGCTCATGGAAAGCTTGTTAACGGCCTGTTCGAATATAGCCCATTTATAGCCCGCTAACCCAAGGCCCGTTACGCCCTATCCGAATTAGGACCAGTAGCGTCATCTGGGCCATCCAATATGATTCTAGCCCGTTGTCACTTCTGTCCCATGTATGGCCCATGACGTCTTTCGATCCATATGAGGCCCTATATAACTCTTGCCCTACTAACGGCCCGTGGTGAAACTAGCCCATAATGAACAGTGTATCACTTTACACCCATTAACGGCCCGTGGTGAAACTGGCCCGTGATGAACAGTGTATCACTTTATACCCATTAATGGCCTGTTATTCCGTTGGGCCATTTCCAGCCCATGTTATCTTTCAGCCTTCTCAGAGCCCATTTATTCTTAGGCTCATTTCCAGCATTCGTCTACTTACGGCCCGTTACTGTCATTTTCTGCTTGTGGGCCAAATTCAGCCCGTGGTTACAGTCGGCCCGTTTGTGGTCCGTTAATTTGTTGGGCCGTTTTCATAGCGTCATCAAATACGGCCCGTTATGGTCGGCCCATGAACGGACGATTCCAACTCTAGCCCGTTTACGGCCATAATGAGGCCTGTTATTGGCCCATGTTTGGCCAATCGATCATATGGCCCGTATAAGGCCCATTGAAGATACGGCCCGTAGAAGGCCCATTGTTTCTACGGCCCGTAGAAGGCCTACTGTTTCTACAGCCCGTAGAAGGCCCACTGTTTCTACGGCCCGTAGGAGGCCTAGTGTCACTATAGTAAATATTAGCCCATGGTTATTGTGGCCTAGTTTTAAAAAATAGGTTATTGCAGCCAGTAGCAAACCGCGGAAAAAGAACTGCACTGACTACAAGCAAACAAATAAACAAAACAAGGAAATAAATAAGGAAGCAACTTATGCTAGGCTATCACGGCTATTACACATATTACATCCACTGGGCATCAAGGTTCGCCACCTTTGCAAATATAGGGAACACACCAGCATATAAACGCCGTAGCAAAACAAGTCCAGAACTGAAACCACTTTAGAAGAGCTCAAGAAACAATATCCTGGGTACCCATAATATTGGCAAGATGCTTAGCAAGCTTATTAACTTTCTCTTGTTTGGCGCTTAAATCCTCCAGCACTTGTTGTTGCACAAGAAAGTACGCATCTGAATTCTGCAGGGACTTCCTCAATCCTTCGGCTTCTTGCCGCAGCACAGCTGACTGATGCCTTTCAACTTGTAGCTGAGACTGAAGAAGCCGAAGTGATTCAGGGAGCGAGTTGGAAGAGCTTGTGCCAACGGTACTGGCCAGTAACTCACACACTGCATCAACGCAGGACTATGGGGTTTTCTCACTGTCTACAAGGTCGTTTTTATCACCTTTCTTGGAGACTAACAGGGTTGTCTCACTATCTTGAACCTTATCTGTATTACTTTCTCTACCATTGCATAGTGGGGTGCTCTTCTCCAATATTCGGTTTGCATACTACAAGAGAAACAAGCAGACACATCACAGGTTTAGCTTGTAGTATACGAAACTCATTTTGGTAAACCGGTTCAGTAGTAAGGTGGACAGGATAACAACATAAAACAAACATATATCTATGTACTATGGTCACTGTATTGTCTATATCATTCTAGTTTATGTTCCCTAATAAAGATAGAGACACAGTTCAACTCATATATTTTTAAGACACAGCAGCATAGACAGAATATAAGTGTGAGAAACTACACAGCATTGGCAGCACTTGTAATGTGCATCACATGAGAACATAACTGTTTATGCAACTTAAACTGAAATCAACATAGAGCAAGAAGTTAGAACAGCAATCCAGTTAAAGAAATAGGTTTAAAACATACCTGTTGCGCCATTGGAGTTTCAATTGGATCCTTCAAATTCGAAAGTAGTTGGTATGAGTAAATACAGTGATGCAACAGCAAAGGAGTATGGACCATAGCTACGGAATTTGACCTAAGAACAGTTGCTCTTCTGCTTTAAACGTGGATTTTGGGTTAGCTGTGGTGGTCTTCGTGCTTTGGGCACTGCAGTAGCTTTACAAACTGCTCGTGTGGGGGTACTCTATGGTGGACATGGTGCTTTGTCAACTATATGTGGGTTACTATCCGCTGGGGTTGCGGTTAGATGGGTTGTAGCTGGTTCTCTGCCCAACGGTGTAAGTGTGCAATCTAGAAGAGTCTCGATTATGTGTGGTGGGGCTAGTTTGTGGGCCAGTACAACCATGGTTCTATCTGCATAAACGGGTAGCACTGTCTTTTGTGAAGAACGGGTTTTGCTCCCTTAGATACTACCATCACCCCCTCCAATTCAAATGACTGATAAATAAGAAAAGAAATTGAACGTACAGACATTGTATGATAGACATATGTGGTAATCACATGTATGTTGTCTAATCAAACAGGACAGCATGACACAATTTCACATATATGATGCCTAACTAAACAGGATAGCATGACACAATTTCAGATATATGATGGATAACTTAACAGGATATAATGGCATAATTCAACATATGATGAGTACCTAAACATAATGACATGACAAAACCATATGATGTCTTTATAAAATAGGTTGGGATGAAATAATTCACATACATGTTGTCCAAGTATACAGGATGGCATGATATAATTGAAATAATTGATTCATATACTAAGCAACTGGCACTCGCATGTATGATCTCTAAACTAAGCAGATAGAATTCAATAGTGTGCATATGATGTCTAAACAAAGCAATGCAAGACACCATATGCATCATATGAGAAATATAAATATTGCAACTTAGAGCATACACCTCAGGTGGGATATAGGACTGGTCATCTGTCTCTGAATCCTCCTCTGAGGAGCTCCCTGTAACCATCGAGATATATGCTTCAACATGTACCATTGCCTGCTCTGAAGACCTTGTTTTCACTCCAGATTTTTCCATAACCGGCTCAAATGGCTGATACACATGAAGAGTAGTTCAATATACACAGATTGTCGACAAATGGAATACGTAATGAAAAAAAAGATGGCATGAGATAATTCACATATATGATGCCTGGCTCCATGGCGGTGCATAATTCACATATATGATAACTGGCTAAAAAACATGGCATTGCATAATTCACATATCTGATATAGAAAGCAAATAGGAGGCATTTACACAAAGCATGTCTAATCTAAGCAGATGGCATGGCAATGCAAGATATGCAAGATATGAGCAATATAACACAGCCAAGTTAGAGCATGCACCTCGGGGGGAGGGGAATATGACTGGTCATCTCTCTCTGAATCCTCCTCTGATGAGCTATCTGTAACCAGCAAGAAATCTGCATCGACAGGTAGCACTGACTTCTCAGAAGACCTTGTTTTCACTCCAGATTTTCCAATGACCGACTCAAATGGCTGATGCACAGGAAGAGTAGATGAATGTATAAACATTGTTGACAATGGAATACATTATGGAAAAAAATATGGCACGATACAATTCACATATACGATGACTGGCTAAACAGGATGGCATTGCATGATTCACGTATATGATGCCTGGCTAAAGAAGATGGCATTGCATAATTCCCATATACTCCCTCCGTTCCTAAATAATTGTCTTTTTAGAGATTTCAAATGGACTACCACATACGGATGTATAAATACATATTTTAGAGTGTAGATTCACTCATTTTGTTCCGTATGTAGTCACTTGTTGAAATCTCTAAAAAGACAAATATTTAGGAATGGTGGGAGTATGATATAGAAACCAAACAGGTGGCATTCACACAAAGCAAATCTAAACTAAGATGATCACATATAAGATGTATAATGTAAGCAATGCAAGGCGCCATATGCATCATATGACCAACATCAGCATGCCAGGTTAGAGCAAACACCTCAGGTGGTAAACAGGTGTGGTCGGCTCCTTCTGAATCTCCATCTGAACAATTATCTTCCTCTGGAATACAATCTGGAAATGCAGGAGGGGGCACTTTGCCCACCATGGAGCGGCGTCTGCATGACATTATATTCGCACGCAACGGTCTTCTCTTTTTCTCTACATGTCCAGTACGATTGTGTACAATATCTGACATGCATAATAAAAAAATAGTTAGATTTTGTAAGGCCTAAGGGGTGCATGCAAAAATCAAGACTGATGGTAGCAAACGAGTGGATGGATCCAAAACCAATGATACCAGGTAGATTATAGCTTCAGTTTAAAAAAGATAGACAATGGATCATCTATTGTTTGTTGCCCACCCAACATGAACCACATAGAAGACCCCAGATGAACCAGATAGTAGAGAGATACTATTCGTTGTTGGCTCGATATGAGACCCATGGGCAATTCAAATCTCAAGATTGAACGATAAAGTAGCAGGTAATAATAACCGATGTATAACATAAGCAAACACGAAAGACTGCGACCTCTCTTCCGGAACTATGTAGTCCTCAGGTTCATCTGCTCAGTGGGTGATGGTAATGCGGTTGGCGTGGCTGCCGGCAACGGGGAAGATGATCTGAGGCGGCGAAAGGAAGTCTGCAGGGGGATCTCTGCTGCAGTGAATGCTTCTGTCGATGGTGCACCTCAGGTGGGGTGGATGACGACACGGCAGGAGCAGGACATAACACACATAGTTTTCTTTGATGCCTATCTGAAAATGAAGTAAATCTATAAGGGCTCCTTAGAATGGGAGGATTCTATAAAAGCAGGGACAGGAAAAACACAGGAATAGGATAGGAATGCACGCGCAAAGCAGAGCATTTGGAAACATAGGATTTCAGTCAACCTGTGTGTTTGGCTCACATGAATTGGAAGAACAGAGGAATGGAGAAACAAAGTGATGCGACGAGTGTACAACCTCTTTGGCATAGCCTTGTGGACCTCAGCATCATTGGGTTGGACATGGAGGATGGTGATGATGCTGGTGTGACTGTCGGAGGTGGGGAAGAAGATCCGAGGCCTCTGGAAACGGCGCCGAGGGTACTGCTCCGCTGTGATGGACGGTTCCGTCGTTGGAGCAGCTCCACCAAGGTGTACGGCGACGAGGATGAAGCATGACAAGACAGACAACGTTAATCTGAAGTGGGACCCTAATATCATCTGCAATAGATGATGTAAAATACATCACCAAAAAGTGCTAGATGTAAAACGCATCAGCCGCGCCACGGCCGCTCCGACAGATGCTGTAAGTACTGTTCACTCTGAACTTAACTGAAGAAAATGAACTTCACAGTCGAAACTGAATTTTACTGTCGAAACTGATTGAACTAGTAACAGAGCATTGCAATAGATGTTTAGGGCGTTCGAGCACTAGTAGCAGAGAAGAAGTGATCTAAATCAGCAGACGCTTGAGCAGGGAACGCACTAGCAGAGAGCAAGTCGTGCAGTAGCACCGCGAGCGAGTGGTAAAGCAGCAACTCCTGTAGCTGCCGGAGGTCGTGCAGCAGTAGCAGCAGCGCAAGCGAGAGCAAGAGCAGAGCAGCGGCATGAACGAAAGCAGGAGTAGTGCAACAGCGTGACCGACAACAAGAACAGAGCTGCAGCGCGAGCGAGAGCCGGAGCAGCTGCAGCTAGTGCCGTTGTGGAAGTCGCCGCCGAGGAAGCAACGACATGGGGGAGAGACGTCGTGGATGATGTGGCTGGCGACGGCGCCGTCGATGGAGACACGCCATGTCTGCTTAGTATCGAGCACCGGCAGCCCCGTGAGATCGAATAAAAGATAAAATGCAGCGGTGAGTGCAGAACCTCCTTGGTGGCGCCGAGTTGGCCTCGGCTTCATCGGAGGAATTGGTGAGGGTGCTGCGATTCCGGTGGGGCAGGTCAAAACGGCGCTGTGGGGATTGAGGTGGCGCGATAGACGAGCCGAACGTCGGGGCAACTCCTTGGAGGTGGAGGACGGGGCGGCTGATCCGGCTGGATGACGAGATCGACAATGGATCCTCGTCTGGTGCGGTGGATGAGGGACGGCGAGCTGTTGCGGTGGACGACGTAGTCGGGGAAGAGTCTCCGGCTGGGCGGCGGTCGGGAGGCCGATGGAGGAGCGTGGGGTTTCGCGGGTTTTGGCGGCCTCGGTGTACGAATGGGGGGGCGAAGGGGGAGGGGGAGCCAAGCTTAGGGACGCGCTTGTCTGAAATGTAGGGTAAGTTACCAGCGTACCCCCACCGGTTTTGACACTGCGATGTGGAGCTTTATTTCCGGCTGAGGGGTAGAAGGGGGATTTCACGTGTCTGGGCTGCGGGGGCGATTTCGGATGAGGAGGGAGTTCTCGCGCGTGTCCAAATTTTAGGATAACAAGGCGCGGCGCGGGTTGAAGAAGCGGGAGTTTCAAAGCAGGTGAGACAAAAGATACTCGAGCTTGAAAATTTCGGGATAACAAGGTGCGGATTCCTTGTTCGGCAGAACAAACTTAACGTGTAAAAAAACAATTCATACAAGACACAAGAGAGTCATGTCCCCTTTTACTATATTGCTATAGATGCCATTAAAAAAACTACAAGAAAAATGTAAAAAAATCGGGAGAACAAGATTACCCTGCACAGTACCAAATCAATTCGCACTTCCCTCAACAAGAACAAAAAACAAATCAATTCCCACCAAAGAAAGAGTAATGTCCCTTTTTATATGATTACAGATGCCATGATCTCGAATTTCAATTTTTGAATCCACGTTATGTTGAATTCGAATATATCGTTAGGTGACCTTGCCGTTTATAATTGATGTACTCGTACATTTTGATCTTCCATCATATATGAACATTTTACTCCACCATGTGAACATATATATTGTCGTCTACCATATGGACTAAATTTGAATCAATTTTCCTTATTTGAATACGATTGTTGTCAAGTTATACAATAATTTAAATATTATCTTGATAAGAAAAAACATACATATAATAGTAATCATATTTGACTATGAACTACATTTACCATACGCTCTCCGATTCAAATATTTGTATCCATTTTATGTTGTATTCAAATCATAGTACATTATTGGTCTAGGTAGCGAGATGTTTGGGATAATCTAAACCCTGTTTTCATACGTATAATTTTTTGCTGAATTGGGACAAGTTTTCGTATAAGCCTCTTGCAAAACCAGAGATTCTCTCAACAAGCCTCGTGGTTCCGAGAGGGAACGTGTCACCTTTGTGTGCGAAACGATATATGCTGCCTCCCCCCTGATTTTATTTACAGAGGCAACATAGAACTATATGAGTGCCCTGTTAAATTTTGGAATTATTTTTGGTTCATTTGGCCTTTTTATACATTAATTGAGTTTCTGGACTTTTAATGTGCATAATCTAAATATGAATTGCATGCACATGCTTCGGTGCACCAAAGTGGGTTGAAAAATCACATGTGTGTCCTTGATTAAATTTCTAGGTCCCATGGAGAATGAAATTCAAACATCTGGGCGTCATGACTCGGCCGAGAACATCAAGAAACTTTGATTTTAAATTCATGTAAATCCAAAACTCGCCTGGAAATCATGAAACTTGGCATGGTGTCATGTCATGGCACTAACATGTTGTGGTAAAAAATTGGGCCGATATGGAAGCTCGTGGTTCTAAGAGGGAACATGCCACCTTTGAGTGTGAAACGATATACGTTGCCCCCCCCCCCTTGAGTTTCTTAACAAAGGATGCCCTGTTAAATTTTGGAATTATTCCGGGTTCGTTTGTCGTTTTTATACATTAATTGAGTTTTTGGTCATTTAATGTGCATAAGTCAAATTTGAACTACAAGCACATGCTCTCGTGCACCAAAGTTGGTTGAAAAATCACATTTGTGTCCTCGGGTGAATTTCTAGGTCCCATGCAAGAAATGAGAATCAAATTCAAACATCTAGGCATCATGGCTCGACCGAGAACATTGAGAAACTTGGTTTTAAAATTCTTGTAAATCCAAAACACGTCTGAAAATCATGAAACTTGGCATGGATGTCATGTCATGGTACTACCATGTTGTGGTAAAAAATTGGCCGAATAGGAACAGATTTTGGTATAAGCTTCTTGCAAACCCAAGCTTCTCTCAAGAAGGCGCGTGGTTCTGAGAGGGAACGTGCCACCTTTGAGTGCGAAATGATATACGTTGTCCACCTTGAGTTTATTTAGAAAGGCAACATAGAACTACATGAGTGCCAAGTTATATTTTCCAATTATTCCGGCTTCGTTTGGCCTTATTTACACATTAATTGAGTTTTTGGTCATTTAATGTGCATAATTCAAATTTGAACTACAAGCACATGCTCCCGTGCACCAAAGTTGGTTGGAAAATCACATTTGTGCCCTCGGGTGAATTTCTAGGTCCCATGAAAAAATGAGAATCAAATTCAAACATCTGGGCATCGTGGCTCGGTCGAGAACATTGAGAAACTTGGTTTTAAAATCATGAAACTTGGCATGGTGTCATGTGATGGTAGTACCATGTCGTGGTAAAAAAATTGGCCGAATAGGAACAAATTTTGGTATCAGCTTCTTGCAAATCGGAGCTTCTCTCAAGAAGGCTCGTGGTTCTAGGAGGGAATGTGTCACCTTTGTGTGCATAATTCAAATTTGAAATACAAGCACATGTTCCAGTGCACCAAAGTTGGTTGAAAATCACATGTGTGTCCTCGGGTAAATTTCTAGGTTACATGCAAGAAATGGGAATGAAATTCAAAATTCTGGGCGTCGTGGCTGGGTTGGAAACATTGAGAAACTTAGTTTTTTAATTCCTGTAAATCCAAAACACGCATGAAAATAATGAAACTTGGCTTGGTGCCATAACATGGCAGCAACATGCTGCGGTAAATTTGCAGTCCGTTTTGCGAAGGCGCACACATTAACAATCAACAAAGTCATTTTGGAACAAGTGCTGTCACGTTACAATCGGAAACACAAGTATTGTTGAAGCCGTGGGCGTTCTACTTACTAGTACCATTTACGTGCCGCCATGCGTCCCCATTTTTTATTAGCTAGGAGGTGCCGTGTAGGGTAGCTATTTGAGTAGCACGAGAGGCGTGCGATCAGACGAGGAGAGCCCTTTGACCTCCATCTGCCGTCCACCTCTCTCCCAAGGTCTCCATTAATGGCGCTCGAGCCTCTGTTTAATGGCGTGGCTATGTCTCACTCGACTGAGATTTAAGAGAGAAAAAAGAAAATCTGAGATCTTGATGTAAGATCCGACGGACCAATATAGCATCTACTGCGACTTATAGCAAGACTGATGAATATATAAGGATGATTATTATTATTTTTTGATCAAACAAGGGCTTGTCCCTTCCGATTTTCATTACTGAAAACCACCACAATTCACAAGAAGTTCAGCATAACTCCAGCCTAACACGAAGGACTAAAAGCTACCAGATTGAAATCGCAACATCCCAAGAGGCCAACAAAGGCCAAACATCCGCGCTAGAACCCAACATTACAACCGACGACACAATCCACATCCTAAACCGATTATTACATCAAAAGAAACCAGGAAACTGAAGGACGCCTAGCAGCAACTAGAAGAACAACAACGCCAGGGTCGCCACAGCAAGAGTTTTCTTCATCCCAGCCTCACAACATTGATCTTCCACAGAAATATAAGGACGATTAATTGTCTTACATTATTAGAAAGATACTTAAAAAGCCACATGCGGCTACGTCCGAAATACACAAGGGCAAAAGAAGAAGGAATACAAGGATCTGGCTCGCTGATCTCTACTTTGTTGATGCGTTGCTGCAGGCCGCGGGAACTAGTCTCCGCGGCGAGCGGCGATGAGCTCTTTCGTGTCCTCAAGACGCTGCTTGAGAACATCCACGGATTCCTCCACCAGCCTTTGGCACTCGTTGTGGAGCATGTCATTCTCGTCCATTAGTTTCTTGATGATGACGCCGGTCCTCTTCAACAAGGCACTGGTCTCCTCCTGCTGGTCTGCACTTCGGACGATCTTCTCCCTCAGCAGGTCGCGCTCGGCCCGGAGCCTCTCATTGCCCTCCCTTAGTGCGGCAATAGCCTGTTCAAACTAGGCTTTCATGTCATCCTGCAACCTCGCAAAATGGGAGATCTGATCCATCTGGGCATGGACGATCGCATGCATGCGCCTGTAACAGTCGTCGCCTGCACGCGAGAAATTTTCCCAGGCCGCCGCGGCGCGGCGGGACATCTCTGCTGCTTCCGCGGCGCGGCCGGACCAGTCTGCTGCATCGATGGCGGGGCGGGACCTCCGTGCTACTTCAGCGGCGCGGCGGGACCTCTGTGCTGCTACTTCCGCGCAGCGGGACATGTCGGCTGCTCTCGCAGCGAGGCGAGACATCTCTCGTGGTTCCGCTTCCATGCTCGCCTCTCCCTGGTGGCAATCTCTCGACCCAGAACTCACGCTGGCCATGGCAGACGCAAGGGAAGGATGTTGAATGGCTTGTTTGTTTTTGTGGATGAGGAGTTGAGGAGGAATGCGCAGTCATCTTGGCATACTAGTATTTATAACCGAGTACTAATACGCTCCTAAGTGGGAAACCGTTTAGGTTGTGATCGGTTTGAACAGGTTTGCAATTCAATATAGCATGGAGTAATTTGGAATGTGACGAGACGCAAGCTCAAAATTTATTGACGGTTCAAGTTTCAAAGTGCGGCACTATTCTCGTATGGAGTACTTCTTTTTCTACTCTTTCCTTTCCGATTTTATAGGGCTTATCTCAACATTTTAGTTTTTCCATTTTATAAGGCTCAATTTGGTTGTTCCCCAACACATGTTCAGATTCCAAGGTGCATTAAATCATTGCATGCAAGTATTAAGAGAAAATTGACCAATGCATGTACTTTATGCATGCATGCATTGATAAACATAATTTTTTATCACCACCAAAACCCACCATTTCTTAAGCTAAAGTAGACCAAGGTAATCCATATATTAGCATATTACTAAGATAAATAGAAGGCACTGTAGAAACATTTAGGACGTGAGCTTGTCAATCTGAATGTGGAGGGACACAAGCTTAGCCCCGGCCAGCAGCTTGGGCAGAACTGTCAAGAAGGTCAGCTCCTGCACGTCGACGTCGCCGGGATCCTTGCTGCATGTCACCTCCATTTCCACCTTGGCGGCGTCGGTCGTGCCTTTGGGCTCCCCCGGCGGGCCGTTCGCCCACAGCTTGGCCTCATAGTGCGGCAGTGGGGACGCCCCCGCTCTGATGCAGACGACCGACACGACGATAGGCGCGCCGATGTCGAGCACGCCGCCGACCAAGAAAAACGCGTGGCGGTCCTCCTCCGTGAACAGCAAGAGTCGTGGCTCCGACAGTGGCACTTGCAGCTGGAGCACCTTGCCATACTCGATGCTGTGCACGGGCATGGGATGCGCGGTGCTGATGTGGTGGTAGAGCGCCGGCGGCGGGCCTTCGTAGCCGCAGACGGGCACGGGGCATTTGTAGGGCGCGAGCGGACACACGCTCTGGTGATCGGCGAGCTTGTGGTAAGTGACGTAGAGCCCACAGCCTTCATGTGGGCACTCCACCCTCACCGACGAAAGGACGGAGTCCACCGTCGTGTTCCACATGTCAAAGCCAGTGCAGTAGTTCTCCATCATTGTTCGACTTCTCGAAGAGGCGAAGAGCCAAGCGCAGCCTGGACGCTCGGGTGGCAGTTTCATGTGTAGAGTAGTCTAGGATAGCGTGTACCGTGCCTGTAAGCTTAAAATCGTTGGGGTCGGCTCCATGCTATGTGGCCGTTTCGAAGATTTTTTGTGGTGGGTAAATGTTAGAGGTTGCAGCAAATATATTGTACACTGCGGGTCATTTAGCCAAGTTTAGATGCAAGCATGTGGGGCCAATGCTTGATGTGTCGCGTCAACTCGTACAATGAGGAGAAGCTTGATTTTACTACACGCCTTCTCCCTCACCCATGCGCGCGGTTGCTCGCAAACGAGGACAGCCTTTTACTTAGTAGTACTTCTACAACAAGCTATTCGTCCCGCTCGCGGTGGACGAACATGCAGCAGTGGATTCGACACAGTAGAAGCAGTAGTAGTAACATCATTGTTCGTCTTCTCGAAGAGGCAAAGAGCCAAGCGCAAACCGAACGTTGCAGTTGCGAACATTGGAGCATGCATATAGCCAGGCTCTTGCATGAGACAAAATTGCTATGTGAGCCCACTATTGTACTAGTACGTACAACTACTTGCTAGTATAGCCCTGTAAACCAGAATGGAGTATTTGTCCTTCTAGAGATTTCAACAAGTGACTAGACTACACCGAGACGGAGTACATATGGAGCAAAATGAGTGAATCTGCACCATAAATAAATAGTATGTACTAGTTCTATCATTTTCCTCTCCGAGGTGCACAATATTGAGTATACTGACTAGTCTCTTTTTGACACGCATTTATGTTTTTTTTACATAGTACAGACGCAAACGCTCATATACACGCGCATACACTCACCCCTATGAACGCACACACGCACGACACTATCATATGATATGAAGTCACCATAGGCACCTCGTCGTCGACGGGTCCATAGGTGCTTCAATGCCAAGGAGGGAGAGGGTAGCGGTTCCCAAGATGTTGAACGGTCAATGATGCATCCTCAATTACATGCAGAGGGAATTAATTGGAGAAGCAGAATAGAGCCAGCACGATGTGAGATGCAACAGAGTTTGGAATCTCATATAATAAAAGGGCCCACCACTCCAATACATCGACTCCCAAGTCTCTGCGCAACACTGCACACTCCAATCCAAGACCAAGTGACCAGAAGCCACAAGCACCTATGGAGGCGATGGACGCGAGCGGCAGTCGGCTGTGCCAAATCATCCAAGGCGCCGGCCTGCGGCCCCACACCGTGCAGCGTTTCCAGATGGTGCTGGTGACCGCAGGCATCGTAGCCCTCGCCGATGCCGGCTTCGCCTCTCGCATGGACGACATGATGGTCAACTCCATCCGCAAGTTCACCGCCGTCAAGAAGCGCGCGGGCGACCTTGCGATACTGCTCCAGCCCGCGCGCCCAGGCTCCTCATTGCCTGCCACCCTCATCGGCCTCCATGGTGATGAACTCTTTCAAGCCCTGGTGGACCTGCAGGTGTCGGAGGTCGCGACGAAGAATGTGCACCTCGAGGCCACGCTCGCCGCGCAACGCCTCGCCATGCAGGAAACCGCCAACCTGCACATCCACGTCTACAAGGAAATTGTCTACATAGGCCACTACAAGGCAAGCGAGGATATAAAGACATTGGCCTTCTTCTAGCGGCTGGAATCTTTGGACGCCATTGTTCAGAAGCACGTCGACCTGGCCACGAAAGCCGCTGCTACTTAGGCGCCGTTCGGTGGGCCGGCGCCCTGAGTCGAGGAGGGGGACGTCGTCGATGGATGCATCTCTTCTTCTTGCCTCCTGTAACCAGCACTGCATCGCCTCGTGGCCTTAATGTTTTATTAGTACAGTACTCCCTTCGTTCCCAAATATAAGTCTTTCTAAAGATTCCAGCAAGTGACTACTACATACAGAGCAAAATGAGTGAATCTACACTCTAAACTATGTCTACATACATCTGTATGCTGTATTCCATTTGAAATAGTATCTAAAAAGGCTTATATTTATGAACGGAGGGAGCATATGGCATTTTTATTCCAGTCGTAATGTTTTCACTGTGAGGTGGGGCCGCAGTTGAGCAAACCCACCCCTCCCACCGGGTTCGCACTGCTGGTTCACTGGGCTGCGTGGTTCGCACTCCTCCGACCTGAGTAGTACGAAGTAGTATAGTACTAGTATCTACCGCATCACTCTTTGCTCCTTCTTACTACTCTGACATGTGGTAGAGCCAGCATCCGGGTCGACATGTCATGCACCAGATTAGAGCGCGGAACGGAAGGGGGGCATCACCCCGGTTGGAGCGTCAGTAATTCATGACTATAGTGAGTGGTCATATCACAAGTCTTTCCAGCAGTAACGCACCGTCAAATCGCATAGCCCCACTCGCTCACCCTCCTCGCCTCTCTGTCAAACCACCTACCCGAAAACTACCGTGCGTACTGCTCGGGAAAAGCCCCGCCCTCAACTTTTAACTACGCAAAAAAGTTCGAGCTTGTTCGTTCTATATAAATACAGTAAGTACTGTATGTTTATTCACCCGTGGGGTTGTTCAATGAATGGAGGGGCGGGGAGCACAAGTGAACAATACTGGAGTACTACTAGTATTAGTAAGTAGGAGTCGTACAGTAGTCACCTTAAATAGAGAGTTTCTTTTCTTTAATGCCACGTACACAAATTGAAACGCTTGTTGTGGAGAGAAAAAAGATAATCACTCCACTATATATGGACGCAGGGGCCTGAGCACTTGCTTTACTAGGGTTGCTCTCTTCATTCTCTCATCCTCTTCAGATATAAACAAGACAGCGGTAGCGACATTTTCTCTCTGCTCACCTCTGGTCACAGATCCGGCCGGATCCCTTCGGACGGTGTGTAGAGGACTAAAAGGTGCATCGTTCACGCGGTCATCACCGCCGAGGGAGGAAACCCACAGCTGCCGGAGGGGCCCGATCCTCTGCCCATCCCATTCTCTCCGACACAGCGCCCGCTCGGGAGGTCCTCCGACCCTTCTTCCTCCCTGCCGTATTGTCCGCAGATCCGACCTGCCGCCGCCGACATCCCGGCGACCCTCAGGTATAATTTCTTCGAAAGCGGCCTTGCTCTACTGCCCCAGCTCCCCACTTGTCTGCATGTGCATTTTTTTTCTACTCCCATCAGCTCTTCCAAAGCCACCTAAATTTTTAGTATTATTAGAGGTAAAGCTACTTCATGCATTCGAATCTAGGGCTTTGTTCAAACAACGAAGAAAGGGGGAAAGTTGTAGCATGAATCTAGGACTTGATTCAAAGAAGAAATAATATGGTGAAAGTAGTAGAGACCGGATACCCAACCGGTCTTTTGGCTGAAAAGGGAAATAATGGGAAAATGCAGTACAAACTGGATAAGGAACAGATCTATTATTGGTTGAAAAAAGGATAGAAAGTGGACAAGTCAACAGAGTATGTCCAGGATTAGATTTGCTGCCATCACATAGTAAAAGGTCTCCAGGATTAGATTTGCTGCCCTCACATAGTAAAAGGTCTCAGGATTAGATTTGCTGCCCTCACATAGTAAAAGGTCTCAGGATTAGATTTGCTGCCCTCACATAGTAAAAGGTCTCCAGGATTAGATTTGCTGCCCTCACATAGTAAAAGGTCTCCGGGATTAGATTTGCTGCCCTCACATAGAAAAAGGTATCCAGGATTAGATTTGCTGCCCTCACATAGTACAAGGTCTCTAGGATTAGGTTTGCTGCCCTCACATAGCATGAACAAACTCGGCATCACCACTTTATGCCTCCTTGTAGGTACATTGTGCTGATGCGTCCACTGTCGCATGTCCTTATACCAACTTTTTGCTGTTGTTAATGTAAGGGCGCATGTACAATGAAGCGATCACACTATTACCTTAGGGACAGGTCTAACCAGTGTTATTGTTAATCTAATGCCTCCAGTGATAAGATGGAATTAAACTGTGTTACAAATGGCACTCCTGCTGTTTTCCCCAGTATGATAAGTAAGTTGCTCCTTTACGCTGCTGAGTGTCCTGGTGTCCCCACGGTCCCATGCCCTTAAACCAACTCTTTAGCTGTTGTTGATTTACTGTGTTTGGTAAACAAGCAATGCCACCATTAAAGTAATCCCGTATTTGAGGAATCTCATTGTTGATCATAATGCTTCTGGTAACATGAAGCATTGCTGACGTTTTAAAATTTCTACTGTCCTTGCGTGATTGCCATGAACACAATTAAGATGCTTATTTTCATTTTGTATATGTTTCGTATATTCTTATTGACCAGCAACTGTTTACTTTATATCTTTTTGTGCGGATAGGAATATCCATTTCACCTTGTTGCTATTGTGTCCTTTTGGTGAACTGCACAAAACACTTTTTTTTGGAATGAGTGTCTTGTGCAGTTCAACTAAAATGTCACGTGGGCAACATCTCTCGATTTTGGTGGAACTGCACAAAATTGTGATTGGAGTTTCCAAAATCTCTGTCTAGTTCTGCTGGTAATCTCGTGCAACATTTTATTAGCCTTTGCAAGATGAGCCGTCACTGTCACCACAATGGCACTTTATTTTAGTGGAACTGCACAAAAGGATAACAAAATTATAGTTGCACCTTACATGAGCCGGACAACCAACCTTAATGTTCCTCAATTTTAGTGCAACTACTAAAGAAGAACCTGCCAGCTCACGAGAGCAAGTACTTCTTGCTAGCCGAATGATGCAATCTTTGCTTCATTTTAGGTGAACTGCAGAAAAAGGCGCATGAATTGAATCATGGAACTCAAGGCAGGCTTCATCCGAGTGGAGGTGCAAGTTGAGTAAAGGAGGCCACTATTAAAGTGAAATCATGCTCTCCTGGTTTGTGCTATGCAAACAGGAACACTCAACTACAGATGTGGTGACCGTCAAGAGCATTCGCCAAGTTCTTTGATTGTATGACATGGCTAGCGAAGATGGATTTAATCCCGATATTCACTTTATCAAAAGGCTCTAATGGGTTGGTTCTGAATCTTGCAAGCTGGGAATCAGTGAGATGTGTAGGCATCTTTGTTGTACTTATTATTTGAATATTATTTGTTGGTTCTGAATCTTGCAAGCTGGGAATCAATGAGATGTGTAGGCATCTTTGTTGTACTTTTTATTTGGATCTTATTTGTTGGTTCTGAATCTTGCAAGCTGGGAATCAATGAGATGTGTAGGCATCTTTGTTGTACTTATTATTTGGATCTTATTTGTTGGTTCTGAATCTTGCAAGCTGGGAAACACGGCATGATGATGCAGAGGACAACAACCATAACAAACAGTTCAAACTTGGTAGTATTATCTTTGTGAAAGTGCGACAAATGTGCTGATTGTGTGCGTCCTGAGAATAATAATTCTAATTGTTGTGCATGTTGACCCTGTGGCACTGATAGAACGAGCGAATGCACTACTTGTTTTAAGTATAAATTTCTATTAGAGCTAATTAAATTTAAGTAAAGTGACCACTAACTCCTGTTATTACAGTACCAATACAGATCCGCTCATGAAATGACGTGTGGCCGAGGGTGCATCTTCTGCCGTGCAGCGGAAGAGGGAGTAGTAGTAACTGTTGTCGCCTATACACACTCAGCTTACTGTTGAATCCAGTTCCCCAGGAGCTGAAAAACGAACTGCTGCCGCCGCCTACACACTCGTTCACTCAAAGAGACTCCAATGGCGACCCGAGGGGTGAGCCTGCTCGATATGGACTTCAGCAAGGAGTTCCCCTTTGAGTTTGCCCTTCAGTCCTATGGCTGCACCAAGTTGAATGTGATGTACACCAACAATACGGACTCGGTGAAGCTCTGCCTCGCCTCAGTTCTATGGCTGCACCAGGTTCTGGAGCATTCTCCCGTTTCATCGGCAGCGCCGACTGCACCTTCGCTATGGTGGAGAGAAGGAAGAACGCGATGATTCGGCCATCTGGTGCAACAAGCTTGTCGACATCCAGAAGGAATACAAGATCATCAGCAACGGGCAGGAGAAGGACTCCGTGGTTGACCTCTTTGAGACAATCATCGACCCCTGATACACCAACATGAAAGAAGACGACCTGAACACGTGGGAGGTACCTCTGAATCTAGCCTACATAACCTACGCGGCCAAGGATGCATACGCATGCTACGACATGTACAGGCAGATCTTGGACATGAGGGCGTGTCTGCTTCCCGTAACCGACGAGTACACGGACAGCCGCTGCATCATGATCAAGTGTGCCAGGAAGGTCTAGATGTTGTACTTTATCTGTTGATAAGCACCTTTATCATATGAGTGTTTCATGCATTAGCCTATGTGTCGCAATTATCTGTTTTGTCCGAAATATTTCTTTTAAGAACCCATTAACCCGATTGCTTTTTTAGTGGCTATTTGCTTATGTATGTAAACTAGTTCACTTGTCCATAAAAAAACTAGTTCACTCGGCTGCCGTGCTTTGAATCTCCTTCCTCCCAACATATTCCCCTCCTTAGGTGGACCCAGCAGGTCTCTGAATTTTCTCCCATTTTCTTTTTCGATGTAAACTGAGTTTTCTCCCAGTACTTTCCCCTAGAACCAACTCAACTATCCCACATCTAGCCTAAAAAATAATAATACCACACATACTATTAACTCATCAAATTAAAATGATATTTTATTTCGTAAGTTGAAAGTTCTTACAAAATAATAATAATAATAATTGTTTATATATAACTTGGCAAGTTAACTCCTAGTGATTGCGTACATAAGCTTGCAAAGAGTTTACTGACGTGCAATCATGTGTTCATGTTTTTATAACATTTCTCCATCTAGCCCAACATGATATTTTCACCGAGCCCAGCAAGTCCGCGGATTTCGAGAAAAATGCAAATGGGATTTAAACGGGTTGCGTAGCCCACCATCTATCCCACCGTTGATTTCACCCAGCCCACCAAATGGACTAAAAAACGTTATCCCCGCTGACAGGTTGGACCCACCAGCTATATCTTCGCACGCAAGGAAGTGCCTCCTTATTACGCACCAAAAAAGGAATACCCCCTGCTAGCTGGGACCCACCATAGTGGGTGGCTGACTTGTGGGCCTACTAAGTTGACGAGGACGGAGGGCTTTGTCAACTTAGTCAATATGAATGATTCTAGCTCCAGGGACCCTACGATGTCCATCCAACGGCCACAATGCTTCTTCAACCTCTGGTCTTCTTGCTCCAGCCGCCCAAAGCAGCGCCGATCGTGCCGCGTGCTCCTGCCTCTCGTGGCCGGCTGTGATGCCGCGGAGGCCTCACCGCCCCCTACTACTCCCACCGCTGGCCCAGGCTATCCCTCTACTCACCCACACCCCCTGTTATTCTATGGCGACGGCAGCCTCACGCCGCAGCCGAACCAGTGAACCCTCGTACCGCTCTCCGTGTGGGCATCCATTGTCGCGTCTTCCCCGGCTCCGTGTCGTCCCCTTCCTAGGCGTCGCCGTTGTCCATCGCCTTGGTGCTCTCGGCGCGGCGTGGTCAATGTGGTCAACGACCGACTTCCATCGGAAGAGTACTGTGCGTGGAGAGGCTGACAGCTGGGTCCATGGCCACAACCCAGTTTTTTAGTGATTTGCCAAGTAAGTCGCTTTATCAGGCCTGTTGGGCTACAAATCTTTCAAGACGAGGAGAACTTCATTCAGGGCTGTGCGGGACACTCTGGCCTGTCTAGACAGCCTTTTCTTTTATGTTTACCACAGACCAGCCCAGTAGTTTTTTTTCTTTCTGAAAATGGCTAGCCCAGTTTTTTAGTGATTTGTCAAGTAAGTCGCTTTATCAGGCCTGTTGGGCTGCAAATCTTTCAAGACGAGGAGACTGGCCTATCAGTAGTGAGAAATGGGCTGTACATTTTTAAAACACATAAAACCGACAATTATTTTCAAATTTATTTTTTTCATTTCGAGATTTTAAATTGCATCGATTTTTATGCGTGGACAATTTATTGGATTTTATATTCATATACACTTATTTTTAAAATCGGTCTGAATGTGACTCGAAATTTCGGGATTAAAAATAGTTCAGACCGCACTGACATATGCAAAATTTCGTATAACTTTTTAACCGTGGCCACAATATGGGCTGTAATGCTAACATAAAGAATATGGGCTCCAAAAAACCCGTAAGAATTAGCAAATGGGCTGTAAATTATTAGAAATAATGGCAGATGGGCTGTATGCTGTTTTCCATAGATGGCCTCTATACTGTTGGATGTCCATCCAACAACCGTCGTGCTTCTTCAATCTCTGCTCTTCCTTCTCCAGCCGCTCAAACAAGCGCCGGCGGGACTGCCTGCTCCCTCCACTCCGCGGCCGGCTGTGCTGCCGCGCAGGCCTCACTGCCCCACCGTACTCCCATCGCTGGCCTAGCCATCCCTCTACTCACCCAGACCTGCTGTTATTCTCCGGTGACGGCAGATGAACCAGACACCCTCGTACAGTTGTACTCCCCTCCGCGTGGGAAACAAAAAAACTGGCCGAGTCTTCCCTGCCTCCGTGTTGTTCCCTTCCTAGGCCTCGTCATCGTCCACCGCCCTGGTGCTCTCGGCGTGGCATGGTCAACATGGTCAACAACCAACATGCATCTGAGTGGACTGTACGTAGAGAGGCTGATAGCTGGGTCCACGGCCGCACACAAGGAAATGCCTCCTTATTACGTGCAAAATAATGATTTCCTCCACCTGACATCTGGGACCCACCGAAACGGCCTCTGAATTTTGCGAAAAAAACGTTACCGCCGCTGACAGCTTGGACCCACCAGCTATATCTTCGCACGCAAGGAAGTGCCTCCTTATTACGCACACAAAAATGAATACTCCCCTTGCTAGCTGGGACCCAGTACAGTGGGCCTACTAAATTGACGGGGACGAAGGGCTTTGTCAACTTAGTCAATATGCACGATTCTAGCTCGACTGACCGTACGATGTCCATCCAACGACCGTAGTGCTTTTTCAACCTCTGGTCTTCTTGCTCCAGCCGCCCAAACCAGCGCCGGTCGTGCTGCCTGCTCCTGCCTCCCATGGCCGGCTGTGCTGCCGCGGAGGCCTCACTGCCCCCAACTACTCCCACCGCTGGCCAGGCCATCCCTCCACTCCACTCACCCACACCTCCTGTTATTCTGCGGCGACGGCAGCGCAGCCGAACCAGTGAACCCTCGTACTCCTCTCCGCGTGGGCATCCACTGCCGCGTCTTCCCCGGCTCGACGTCGTCCCCTTCCTAGGCCTCACCGTCGTCCACCGCGATGGTGCTGTTGGCGTGCCGTGGTCAATGTGGTCAACGACCGAATTCCATCGGAAGAATACTGTACATGGAGAGGCTGACAGCTGGGTCCACGGCAGCCGCAAGGAAGTGCCTCCTTATTACGCGGAAAATAATTATTCCTCCACCTGACAGCAGGGACCCACCAGACAGGCCACCAGTATTTTGTGAAACAAAATTGTTTCCGCCTGACTGCTGGGATCCACCGGACGGGCCACCGTATTTCGCGAAAAAAACCTCCCCCCCCCCGCTGTCAGCTCGGACCCACCGGAAGTGCCTCCTTATTACGCACAAAAAAATGAATACTCCCCCGGCTAGCTGGGACCCACCTTGGTGGGAGGCTGACTTGTGGGCCTACTAAGTTGACGGGGCTGAAGGGCTTTGTCAACTTAGTCAATATGAACGATTCTAGCTCCAGTGACCGTACGATGTCCATCCAACGGCCGTAGTGTTTCTTTAACCTCTGGTCTTCTTGGTCCAGCTGCCCAAAGCAGCACCGGTCATGCTGCATGCTCCTGCCTCCCGTGGCCGGCTGTGCTGCCGCGGAGGCCTCACCGCCCCCTACTATTCCCACCGCTGGCCAGGCCGTGCGGCGACGGCAGCCTCACACCTCAGCCGAACCAGTGAACCCTCGTACTCCTCGCCGCGCGCGCGAGGGCTTCCACTGCCGCGTCTTCCCCGGCTCCCCGTCGTCCCCTTCCTAGGCCTCGCTGTCGTCCACCGCCCTGGTGCTCTCGGCGCGGCGTGGTCAACGTGGTCAAGGAACGACGTCCATCGGATGTGGACTGTACGTGCAGAGGCTGACAGCTGGGTCCACGGCTGCAGCAAGGAAGTGCCTCCTTATTACGTGCAAAATAATTATTCCTCCACCTGACAGCGGGGACCCACCGAACGGGCCACCGTATTTCGCCCCCCTGACTACTGGGACCCACCAGCTATATCTTCGTAGGCAAGGAAGTGCCTGACAGTCGGGACCCACCTGGTCGAAGCGTACGTAGCGTTGTCATTCTGGTCGCGAACGTGTACGTACATATATACTGGTGGATGTAGAGGCGCGCACGTGTCGTAGTAGAGGCGGCCAGGGTGCAAGAAAGAAACTACGGCCACGTATGTGTACATACGGGCAGGGTCTCGAACGCCTACTCGTGCATACGTACGGCGAGGGCTCGTGTATATGGCTGGGTCAGAATGGAGAAATAGCGTCGTCGTCGTGTTCATGGGTCGGAACGGAATGCGTGGTCGTGTTCATCGGGAGGGCTTGGACGGAAGAGGCGATGGAAACGAGGCCTGGCGTACCGCACAACGGAGGAAACGGACCTCCTACTGTTGAAACGGGGGTCCTGTTGATCGGGAGGGGTGTGGCGTACCGCAAAACGGAGGAAACGGACCTCCTACGGTCGAAACGGGGGTCCTGTTGATCGGGAGGGGTGTGGCGTACCGCAAAACGGAGGAAACGGACTTGTGTTGGAGCGCTACGGTCGAAACGGGGGTCCTGTTCATCGGGAGGGGTGTGGCGTAAAGCAAAACGGGACTCCATGGGGTACTGTTCATCTCCACCGTCGACCCCCTCCAGCCTCCATGAGCTACTGTTCATCCACCGTCGACCTCCTCCAGCCTCCACGGGCTCCTGTTCATCCAGCCTCCACCGCGCGCTACTCCACCGGCTACTGTTCAACCACCCCTCCACCGTCTACTGTTCATCCAGCCCTCCACGGGCACTCCTCCACCGTCTACTGTTCATTCTGCCCTCCATGGGGTGGTCCTGTTCATCCAGCCCTCCACGGGGTCCTGTTCATCCAGCCCCAACCGACTCAATCGATCGAGGTCCTGTTCATCCAGCCCCAACCGGCTCGATCGATCAGGGTCCTATTCATCCAGAGGCAACACCATGAGGTCCTGTTCATCCACCCCCACCGGGAACTGTTCATCCAACCCCCCCCCCCCCCCGCAATGCTCACTGTTCATCCAGAGGCAGCATCGATCGGCATCAGTTAGCAGCAGTAGCCAAGGAATCGCTCGATCGGGTTCAGTTAACAGCCATCGATCAATCGCTCGGGTTCAATAACGCGTAGCCTGCACTGCAATCGCGCGGGTTCAGTTAGAGCCCAACGCCTCGCTCGGGTTCAGTTAGAGCCAACGCCTTGCACACACGCGCGTACGTGTACGAGAGAATCGCGCATCGCTCGGCCCCCGACCTCCCACCGTAACCGGGAACTCCCCAAAATTTTCCTCCCCCTCGCTTCTACCACGGTTTTTTCCGTCATGGACGGCCCAAAGAATGTCATGCAGCTGCATCTTCGTCCCGCCCAGGACGAAAAGCCCATTTTCTATCATGATTTTTTGTCATAGAAGTAGGAGCCCACCACATCTATGATGATACCGGGTTTTGTCACAATTATTGTCATAGAAGTGTCATATGTATGACATAATTTTTTTTCGTTTGGCCCAAAATGTCACGGATGTGTCTTTTTTTTGTAGTGATGAAGCTTGGAGCAAAAATGGAGCTTGGGGATGGAAGAGGTAGTCAACTCAGAGAAGAAGACTCCCCTTATATAGTGCGAGGACAAATCCAACCGTTATCCACTAAACCAGGCCGCGACCTGCGGTACTATCGCACCAAACAAGCGGTACTACCGCAAGGGCTCACGATACTACCGCGGCGAACCGCGGTACTACCGTTGCCACTGCAGAGCCTAAGACCCGTCTTGAAGCGCTAAGGCGAGGAGCGGTAGAACCGCTGGCGCGGTACTACCGCGGCCCCTTGCGGTACTACCGCAAGGCAGGAATGGACTAGGTCGGGAAGGCACAGACATATAAAAATACATCCGTGACTACTTCCGCTAGGTTTTGATCCATGCAAAAATCTGACACGGTACTACCGCAGGCCAGGAGCGGTACTACCGCGTAGGGCGCGGATGTAAAAAATTACATCCGCGCCTACGCTCATGCTGCTGAGCCTGGCCCGAGCCCACGGTACTACCGCACCCGAGGTGCGGTACTACCATGAGCACTTGCGGTACTACCAAGCCAGAGGCCAATACTACCGCAAGGGCCTGTGCTACTACCGCTCCGGAGAGCAGTACTACCGCATGCCCCAGTTCAGCAACACATGGAAACCTTCATTTTGCATAGACAAGGAGAGACGAAGGATGCTCCAAACAACCAAAGGAAAGGTGGAGCGACAAGGAGTAGATGTGTACGTGACGATTCCACCAAAACCTTTCCAAAGCGGACCCCCTCTTAATAGTACGGCTTTCCTACGACTCAAATCCACCGAAAATAAATGTAGAGAAACACCGTCTTCAATAGTCTTCGAGGGGCACCAAACCGTCTTGTGCCTAGTCATGATATGTCTGAAATACTCCATGCACATGATTAGTCCACAAAAGGATTGTCATCAATCACCAAAACAACTAAGGAATAAATATGCCCTTACAATCTCCCCCTTTTTGGTGGATTGACGACAATACGGGATTTGCATAAAGGGAGATAACAAAGAACATGGGCAAACCCAACAACTACAAAATATAGATGGGCTCCCCTAGATGTGTGCTATCTAGAGAAGTGCTTTGGACTGCATGGCACACATACTAGGATCAACACTCCCCCTATACTTTATAGACAAGGCATATCTTGCAATAATAAAGCTAACACTAAGCAAGAAGATAAGATAATCACTATGAGCATAAAGTAACGGGCACAAGATATAGCATAGGCTCAATAGGGTACGATAGAGTGCACATGTCTTACACCATATGATAGAAATGTCTCACAAGCACAAACTAAACCAAAGAAAATGAGGTTCAACGAAATGAAAGCAAAGCGACAAGATGAAACACGACTCACAAATCCTACACTCTCTCCCCCTTTGGCATCAAGACACCAAAAAGGCAGTGAGGACACCTACGACACAAGTGGTGGATCAAGCTGAAACGATCACTCGACATGCTCCTCGTCGGTCTCATCAGTTGGGATGGGCTCCTTCTCATAATCAGTCCACTTGTAACCCTGCGTCGCCATCCATCCGGCCTTTGGAGTGATGTGCTTCTCGGACCCACTGGATATGTCCTCGCCAAACGTCCTCAAGATCCTCTTATCACAGCGACAACTCTCCTTGGAAGAAACTTGAGTCTTGTATTGCCCCTTGGCTTGCATGCAGAACAAGGCCTTCATCTTGGCCTTTAGCTTCTTAGCCCATGACGGCTCAGTAGAGGGAGGGGCATACCCATCAGAACTGTCCTCATCCGCTTCCTCCTCCTCAATCTCATCCTCATCAACATCCATTGTAGCAGCCTCTGCCTCAGCACGGGTAGTGGTGTTAGCCCCCTAAGGCTTGATGCGGAGCTTGATGGGGTCGTGACGGATCCAGTTAGGGGCAACAAACTCCTCATCGGGATAGAGCTTCTCCCAAGACTTCGTGATCAAGATAAATAGGTAAGGCCCATAGATGGGTACCTTACGGTTGAACACCGCAAACCGGAGCTCGCACCACATGATGTGTGAGACGTCAAGTGGTTGAGTCTGAGTGCGACGCGCCTCCTCACAAATGAGCATCATATCCACAAGATAGGCATGCACCTTGTCCTTGTCACCAATGCGTGGAAAGAGGGAGCTGCAGAAGATTCGGTGCATGATGTCAAGGAAGGAGTTCAACACCCACGTCTTCATGTCATTGGGAAGCTTCTTCTCAACATAGTACTGCTGGAGCTTGTTCTTGCTAGCAGACTCGGGGTTGGCATGAGGGTGAACACCAATGGGCGTGTTGAGCCCCTAATCAGGCACCTGTAGCAAAGCCATGAAGTCCTTCCACTTAGCAGTCAGCTGTTGTCCATTGGTCATCCAGGTCATGGACCATTCCTCATCAGTGTGGAAGTGGACCGAAGCAAAGAACTGGGTGACGATCTCAGAGTAATAATCCAGATGGAAAGAGATCACGTCCTCAATGCCAAACTGCTCCACGAGGTCCAAAGCCTCACCAAAGTAGTCACGGTGCTTGTCTTGCCTCATGTGATTCATGTCAATCCAGTGCACGTCCACGTACGTGTTATGCTTGGCCTTGATCACATCCAGATAGATAAGATTCTACTGCTTAGTCCAGAACAGATCATTCCCTCTGAAGTTAGCACGGGGAGACACATAGGGGTTGATTTTCCTTCGAGTGACGAACTCAGCAAGTGGTATCTCATCCATGCACATTGAGGGCTCCTTGTGCTTGGTGGCGGTGGTCTTGGTTCTGTGTTGGGGGGCATTGGAGCCTGCTGGAGCTTCATCTTGGTTGCGCAGGCGCTTGGAGCCCGTGTCACGGCTGGGATTGGAACGGTGGACATTAGAATCGGAGACACCACCTATGACACAAAACACACGAACACGCAAGAAAAGCAAGAGGGATCAAAGCAAAGGTCACAACAAAATAAGTGAAACAAGTAGAACTAGCATTGGGTAATTGCCACTTGGGAGATTTGACTACAATGGTAGTACTGCATGCATGCGTGGGACTAAAAATTTAGTGCCGCTCCTAGCCACGGTAGTACCGCGCCAGGGCACGGTAGTACCACGCCTTGGAGCGGAAGTAAAATTTTAGTGCCGTACCTCGCGTGGTAGTACCGAGGAGTGGTAGTACTGTACGAGTAGTAGTACCACAATGAAGGTGCGGTAGTATCGCACGGGGTCAGATCCAATCCACAACGAATCTGTGCATAACCGTGACAACAGAGCGGTACTACAGTTGATCAAATCTACCAAGGGGCAACATACCAAGTACCATCTCTACGCATTACTACTCTCCTACATTCTACTCTTGCAAAGATTTGGCCTAAAATCTCAAGAACAACATGCATCTCCCCAAAAACCTAGAGACGAAAGAACGAACCAAAGAGAGAGGGATTTGGGGAGAAACCTTGTTCCATGGCAAGAGGGCGTGGTGGGGAACGATCCCATCGGACGGAATGCGAGGAGAGCGGCCGGAGACGGAGATCCGGAGAGGGTCTCCGACGCCGTTCTTTGGCAGGAGAGAGAGAGAGAGACAAATGGTGTGGGGAAAACGAGTTGAATGGGTATTGGGGAGTTGGAACTCCCCCTGCCCGCTCTTAACCCCCACATGATGAGGACACAAACCTATGGTAGGGTAATAGGCCTGACCCATACGTCCTACCTAAGGTCCTTGTCCTAAGAGCAAAGGAATTCAAGAATCAGAAGAAGGGATCCAGCAAAGATGTCGAGTGAAGTCCACTCCACCTACCATTCACTCGGAGATTCCCCTTTATCCAGGTCACTCGGCCATCAAACCACTCGACATATGAGAAGACCTGAAGCCGCTCTGCGCAGCAACGGTCAGGCATTAACTCATATATTTAATGATCATTTGTAGCACTTCATTACAGGCGTTACCTGTAACGCCACCTCTTTATGTACATTGAATCCCATGTAACGGAGGGGAGCTGGGGTCCTGGCGCACTCTATATAAGACACCCCTCCTCTGGGACAAGGGTTCGCACCCCCTGTAACTCACACGCTTATAATCTAGTCGACCGCCTCCGGGCTCCAAGAAGTAGGGCTGTTACTTCCTTCGAGAAGGGCCTGAACTCGTAAAACTTGCGTGTACAACTCCTCCATAGCTAGGATCTTGCCTCTACATTCCTACCCCCCATTCAACTGTCATACTTAGAACCACGACAGTTGGTTCCCACCTTGGGGCAGGTGTCTTAGCGACTTGTTGAAGAAGTTGCGATTTTTTCCAATCCCCTTCATCATGATTTCAGGCGGAGGTTTGGCTGAGGGCCGCGAGGTCCATCTCGACGCGCTCGTGTTTGTCGCCAACGACTCTGCCTGGCTTCAGGAGGCTCCACTCGACGTCGACGCACTCCTCGTCCGCGGGGCAACGCACTTTCGCACGTGCGTCCGCGGCGTCCTCCTGCGGCAGCCGTCGATCCAGTATCGGTCGACTCCCGTGGTGTCCTCCCTCCCTGTCGCCCACCGGCGCAAGCGTTCCGGTCGATCAAGGCTTCAACGATGGGTGAGACATGCGGTGGCTCGCCAATCGGCCACCCCCCAAGTCGCGGCGATCGAGCCTGACGAAACTCTCTACGGCCTGTTCGACTAGCTCCGCAGAGACTGCATCCGAGTGCGACAGCAGTGATCCCGGGGCGGAGGTCCTGATGGTCAATGGACCTCGTAGTCCTCGTGGCTTCAACCGCGCCGACGGTGGGGACGGCGGAGGCGACCCGTCGCGTGTCCACGAAGAGTACCGCCCCGAGCCCCTCTCTTCGCAGCAGAGGGAAGAACTTCGCTGCCGGAACATGGATGCACTTCACACTCCTATCGTTGGAGAAACCCCCAAGGCCCGGGCCTTGGAGGACGCGCGCCTGGCCAACTTGGCTGAGCGGACTTGACTGGAGAACCTCCAGCGCGCACTCGACGAGCGTGCTCGACAGCGGGTCCCAGAATCCAGTCGGCGTCAACTTTTTCCATCTCCAACTCAGGTATATCGAACTCCAATCCAGAATCTCATAACTGCGGCTCGTATAGCAGAATCGATCCATCCTTCCCAGTCAGAGGCTGGTAGAGGCTTGATGCAAATCAGGGCTTTACTCTGGGCAGCAGGAGAATAGAATACGGCTGTGTCACAGTCGCGGAATAGGATCCATAGCAGATCCGTTATGGCGGATACAGTCCAGTCGGCCCACAGCCCAAGATCGCCCCCGAGGCATGAGGAACTTGGGGACCGGTGAGATCAGTACAAAAACTGTCGGATTTTGGATTCCGACAGACCCTTGAGGTTCGAACACTGGGGTGCGCGCGGAGATTTCTCCTTCTACCTACCTGCACCCCACCGCTTTGCTAAGATCTAAGCTATGGAAAGAACAGCACAAGAGACACAGGGTTTATACTGGTTCGGGCCACCATTGTGGTGTAATACCCTACTCCAGTTTGTGGTGTGGTGGATTGCCTCTTGGGCTGATGATGATGAGCAATACAAGGAAGAACAGCCTCGCGAGGGTCTGTTCTTGGCTGGGGCAATGAACTGCTAGGAGGAGTTCAGTCACCCTTCTCTCTCTCTCTCTCTCTCTCTCTCTCTCTCTCTCTGATTCTGATCTGATTTCCGCTTTCTGCTTGCTCCTTCCCCGGGGGTGGCTAGTCGTATTTATAGGCAAAGGCCCTGGGCCTCTTCCAAAATATTGAGCGGGAAGGGCGCCAACAACTGGCCATTTTGAAGGGGAACATCTGGTACACTTATCCTGACTAAAGTTGGTCTTCGCCTGCCAAAGGCTCTGGTGGTGACGCTGGCTTGGGCTCCACAATGACTTCCTCCCTGCCTTTGGGCTGGTCTTGGTCTCGTTGCACCGAAACGGGTGCCTTTGCTTGATGCTCTCGCCTGCGCTTGCTCCCTTTGCACCAAAGAGGAAAGAAGGACACTGCATGGGCTGGCGCCCGCCTGGCGCCCTTGGTCGTCATGGCTTGCGTCACGGGCACCTTGTGAGGTACCCCGCCTTGGTCTCTCCGCCTCCTCGCGAGCCAGCCTGATGAGGCCGTGCCTGAGGAAGCTCCGTGTCGTCCGCCCCGCGAGGCTCGGCCCCTCGCGAGGGTCTTGGGTCTGTGTTGATGAAGATGGGCCGTGCTGGGCCCCCCTTTGAGCCACGCCACGGGCCGCAGGCAGGCATGTCTGGGGACCCCCGTTCCCAGAACGCCGACAGTAGCCCCCGGGCCCAAGGCGCGCCCGTACTTGGCCGTGCAGGGAGGCGAAAGGGCAAGGGCGAAGCGCCGTGGGCCCTAACAGCATGCGGCCTTGGGCGCCGCGTGGCGGTTGATTGGACGTGGGTGGCACTGTTCCCCCACGCCCCCTTATTCCGCGCCATGCTAGGCGGACTCGTAGTCGTACATAGCCGCTCCCCTTTCTGTTGCTCGAACGCCCCCTGTCTTTCCTCCTCTTAAACTCCAGCTTCTGTTTTCAACCCAATCTCGAACCTTCCCCCCTTCCATCGCCATGGCTCCGACGAAGAAGGGAAGAGGGAAGAAACCCATGCCTCCGCCTCGCTCGCCGCCGTTGGCGGCCCCCGCCGTCGGCCGATCGATCATAATCAATCGAGAGGGCCTGGGCAAGGTCAGCTCGGCTCTGGCCACTATCTTCAACGAATGCAGGAGGACGACGGCCTGGCCCGCGTCTCACTTCTCCATTGACAGGATAGTCACCGAAGTCTAGTATTTTGCCGACGCCCTGTTGGCAGGTCTGGTTCCCCCCTTTTCTGATTTCTTCAATGCCGTGCTTTCCCACTACCAGATCCACATGATGCATCTGAGTCCTGAATCCATCACCCTTCTTTCGGTCTTTGCCTTTGTTTGCGAGGCAATGGTGGGCATCCTTCCTTCGGTTGCCTTGCTGCGCCACTTCTTCTCTCTGCCCCTTGTCGACCCTACCCAATGCTCGCCGTGCGTGAGCTTTGTTGCCGCGTCTGAGACAGCGGCCTCAGGGATCGACTTCAGGCTCCCTCCTCCTGCAGCTGGGTTCCGCGAGCGGTGGCTGCATGTGGATGTAGGGGTGCCCAGCCCCCTACTATTGGAGTCAACTTCGCCTGCTGTCCCCAATTCGGGCTGGGGCTAGGAGACGCTCGAGAGCCCCCGGCTCGTCTTCGTCTGGCATCGCTTCGCGTTCTTGAGGTCGCTTGGCGTGACAGTGCTCAAGGTGGTGAAGTAGTTCCTGCTACGCCGCATTGCTCCTCTCCAACGCCACTCCTACCGGATGTGGGCCTTCAGTGGGCGTGGTGATCGTATGAGGCTCCAGGAAGAGGACCTGACGCCTGAAGTGCTGAGGACAGTGATCTTGATCCTGACTGGGGACCCCAACCCTGGCAGCATCCAGCATGGAGGGGCCTTGCTATACCTCTGCCAGAACAGGGGCGATTTTGTGAATCAAATGCCTATCTTTGATGAGTGGGGGCCGCGCCCCGCCGGCCTCCAGGGGCCTCGCGAGAACCCAGTGATGAGGCGCCAGAGGCCGAGGGGGCTCCCGACGGGGTGACAGCACCGGGCGACGCTCATGAGGAAGTAGCTCTTGGGGCCCATGCCGCTGAGGCTGAGTGCGGTAAGCAGCTGCCCCCAGCGCCGGCGGCTGAGGCCCCTGAAGCTCTAGCCGCTTCTCTTGGCGAGGCTACTGGCAGTGCGCATCAGGCAGGCGCCCCTGACGCGGATCGCCTTGACGCTTCGTCCTCGTCGCAGGTTGATCCCTGCGTTCAACTCTTGGGCCGCTTCCGCATGGACTTTGAGGCCCTCCGGAAGAAAAGGGAGGCCCTGGGCGACGATTACCCTTGTCGCCTGCTGAAGCGTAGGAAGTACTTCGCCACTGATGAATAAGCCTTCTCATTTTCTAGCTCCCGATCTGTCTGTAGATTTTGCAGATCCTTGCTCCGCAGGCCCCTTCCAGCCAAGCTCGCGGATACGGCTGAGGTGCCGTCCCCCTTGGCTCCGCCCCTTCTACCGTCCTCAAGCACTCCAAGCAGCAGAGCCCTTGTGGTGAGGGCGATCGGAGAGGCGAACCGTCCCGAGGCGCATCGTGGCCCTGCGCACCTCGCGGCCCTCCTTCGCGAGCCTTCTCGTGGCATAGCCAGCCTGCCGTGGGCTTCTCGCCTGGTCGTGGACTGCGATTGGTTGAGGCGCTCCCTGCGCTCTTCATCTGGGGACGGGCTGGCTCCAGGCCGGGCTTCTAGCGTGGTGTGCCCGGCCGTCGCGAGGGTGCCAGCCCCCAGCCCCCTGCCCGGAGGGGGAGTGTCGATTCGTGGCCCCCGGTGCTTGCTTGGGGCAGATGATGGTGTGGAAGACGTGCTCGAGCGCGCCCGGGAGCGTCGCGCTCTTCGCCAAGAATTCCTTCGAAGGGCGTCTGAGGCAGTGAACCTGCTTGGTGAGGAGCTTGCTGATGAAGACGCGCGCCTTGAGGCTGAGGGCCTGCGCCTAGCTGCAGAGAGGCGCGACTTGGAGGGCGCCATCGCCCTGGCACGCCATCAGCGCGGTCTTGACGACGAAGAGGCCAACACGTCACTGGTGGCGTCTCGGGAGGCCCGATCTTGGGCCGCTGAGGAGGCCCGGGAAGCTTACCGGCAGTGAGAGGCTGCGGAGGAGCGGGCTCGGGAGCTCCTGGCCCGGTGCCACTCACTGGAGGAGCAAGTGGAGCTGCGCGAGGCAGCCCTTGTGTCGATGAAGGTGGCCTCTGGCGACCCAGCAGAGCTCCAGAAGCGTGAGGAGGCGCTGATGCTGGAAGCCGCTGAACATGCACGCGAGTACGAGCGTCTGGAGACGAGGGAGTGCTTGGTGACGCAGGCGGAGGATGATGTCGCTGCACGGGAAGCCCGTGTCCTGGAGGAGGTCGGACGTCGGGTGGCGATGGCGCGCTTGAACCTCGAGCGCGAGTTCGAGGAGAGGCTGGAGTTGATCCTGGTCGAGGCTGAAGGTAGGACTGCTGCCTTGAGGGCCAAGCTGGAGAAAGCGACGCGGCGGGCCGATGCTCTTCGGGCCACCCTTGAGGTAGCGCAAGGGGAGTCAACCACCTCCCAGACCGAGGTACTCCTTCTTCTCCATCGGGTGGAGGAGGCTGAGGCCGTCGCACGCCAGAATGAGGACGAGATACACCAGCGGCGGATCCTGGAGCATGAGCACGGTCTCATGCTCACCACGCTTCGGGAGAGAGCCAACATAGCCTTGGGCAACATCTGCGAGGCGGCTGTTGGCGAGCCGCACACAGTCAACTACGCCGGCAACCTTCAGTTCTTCACCGACCTGGTGACGCAGCTGGAGGCGTGGTCGGTCAGGGCCGACAGGTTGGTGGAGGAGAGGAGCCGCGCCCTGCTCGGGCGCGCCTTTTCTCGCGTCTTCAGCCATCTCAGGAACATGGATCCCCACTTCAATTTCGACGCTGCCATCGCCCCAGTCCCCCAGGCCGTCCGAGACGACCTGGCGCACCGGGTGGAAGACAACGTGGATGCTCTTGTCAGGGCCTTCGCTTCAGACAACGATGGCGTGATCGTGGCTGCCGATGAGGGCGGCATGGTGAACGGCCCTGACGCCGCTGGCGGTAACGCAGACGGCGATGGCGAGTCCAGTGACGCCAGCAACGGTTCGGGAGGTGCTCCTGAGGATGCATTGGGGGATTTATCCGACTGATTATGCATCGTTCCTGTTTCCTTACCCTGCATGAATAGAACTCAGGTTTTGGCCTGATGGCTGTGAGAGCATTTTGGGGAGGGGGAGCCCCTCATGTAAAACTTGTGTTCATTGTATTAGTAGATGTTACATTGCCCATGCGTCGCGCCAAGTGGCGGGCTAAGCGACGTGCTGGTTGGCTAGTTTACCTTCGTTCCGTGCGGGCCCTGAGGTAGCCTGTGGGAGGCTGTGGTGTCCGGAGTGTTCCCTGATCGAATCCGTAGGATCTGCAGTAAAAACCCTCCTGAGAGGACGCGGCGGCGGCAGTCTGGCCGTGCGCAAGCTGGGCCTGACCCGGCTCGTGAGGGCCTCACGAGGGGAGGCAGCTGAGGCGAAGTGGTAATCAAAACGTGAGAAACTGCTCGAACGAGACTAAGCACCCCTTCCCCGAACACACGCAAATCTCAAATTCGAATCCAGCTTAAATCCAGCGTGGGAAAGTGTTAACCAAAGGGGAAAGCAATGAAAGCAGACAAAAGGCTGCGTCCGGCACCTAATCTAGTCTTGGACGTCTTCTCACCAGCGCGGAGCTAAGTGCTGCCACTGGGCGTGGGAGGGAGCCCCAGGGCCTGAGGTCGGCACCCCTGAGACTCCGGGGCGTGTACAGCCCTACTCATTATTACGTGAGAGTGTCACGGGGCAGCGAGCTTCACAGGCACTGGGCCTTCTTCATAGGTACCGGCCTTGCTTCATATCGCCAGACGAGGGCCCCGCCTTGTGCCACACTCTAGTGCTATCAACGACGACCGGAAACTAGGACGCCTCCAATGGGGTAGAGCGGTCGCCAGGGGCAGGCCCTGAGGCACCTCCCCAGCAGAGGGCCTACCTCCTGAGAACGCCTTGCTCCAAGCGCCGTGGTGGTGATGTTGGATCTCGACCCCTCTCCTGCAGCCCCCTGCGCCCTCCTCCCGAGGGGTAGGAGACTGTGGGAGCAGGGCAGCTGCTTGCTGTGGCGACCTGCACCTCCTGCGATCCATGATTAGCGTATGGCTGCTCCTGAGGAATTAGCAGTACCCGATAATCGTTGCCTCCAGCGTGGCTAGTGGGACCGTCCCGGGGCTCCTGGAAGAGCTCAGCTTCTGGCGCCTCGTCCCCCCAGCTTGGGCTGATGAGCGAGCCGTGTTCGCCCTCGTGAGGGTGCCCTTGGTCCATCATGCGGGGCACGTATTCTTCTGGCGCCGTTATCCCGAAGGCCACGCCGTAGTGCTCCGCGTGCCATGCAGCTCTGCTTGACGCGCCCACCGTGGGGTGGTAGCGCGGCTGCCCGCTGGGGCCGTGGGCCGCGTTGAGTCCTTCTTCTTCGCGGACCGGGAGCGGGGGCAGCGCCGTCGCCGGTCCGGTGCCGACAGCTTCGCTGGCGTTGGAGTAGCCTTGGAGCCCGCGGGCGCGCGCGGAGCCCCCGCGCGGGCCGCCCTGGGCTTGAGATGGGAGCTGGATGCAGAAGGGGTGAGCCCCGAGGCGGCAAAGCCCAGGAGCTCTGCCACCCGCTCCAGCAACACGTCGCAGCCGCCTTCCAGCAGCCTGCACTGCAGCAGCTCTCGGGCCACCGTGAGCACGGCCCTCGAGTTCGCCTGCTCCCTGCGGGTGTATGGAGTCGTGGTCGCGGCGTGATTGGAGGCCCTTGCTGCCGACCGCCCCTGCCGCGGTGTGAGAGCTGTCGAAGCCTGTCCGCGTCGCCCGCGGCCCGCGGCCCGCAGCACCCTGCGGACCGCGAGCTGCCTAGGGCACGGGGTCGCCTGAGGCGAGCGGCGCTGTGCAAGCGGGCCACGCCGCCCAAGGATCTGGGTTGCCCGCCTGGTCACCGGACATGGTGATGACGACGCGACGGGACACGAAGCGGTAGAAGGTGGATTCCGGCGCACCCCTACCTGGCACGCCAAATGTCGGATTTCGGGTTCCGGCAGACCCTTGAGGTTCGAACACTGGGGTGCGCGCGGAGATTTCGCCTTCTACCTACATGCACCCCACCGCTTTGCTAAGATCTAAGCTATGGAAAGAACAGCACAAGAGACATAGGGTTTATACTGGTTCGGGCCACCATTGTGGTGTAATGCCCTACTCCAGTTTGTGGTGTGGTGGATTGCCTCTTGGGCTGATGATGATGAGCAATACAAGGAAGAACAGCCTCGCGAGGGTCTGTTCTTGGCTGGGGCGATGACCTGCTAGGAGGAGTTCAGTCACCCTTCTCTCTCTCTCTCTCTCTCTCTCTCTCTCTCTCTCTCTCTCTCTGATTCTGATCTGATTGCTGCTTTCTGCTTGCTCCTTCCCCGGGGGTGGCTATTCCTATTTATAGGCAAAGGCCCTGGGCCTCTTCCCAAATATTGAGCGGGAAGGGCGCCAACAACTGGCCATTTTGAAGGGGAACATCTGGTACACTTATCCTGACTAAAGTTGGTCTTCGCCTGCCAAAGGTTCTGGTGGTGACGCTGGCTTGGGCTCCACAATGACTTCCTCCCTGCCGTTGGGCTGGTCTTGGTCTCATTGCACCGAAACAGGTGCCTTTGCTTGATGCTCTCGCCTGCGCTTGCTCCCTTTGCACCAAAGAGGAAAGGAGGACACTGCGCGGGCTGGCGCCCGCCTGGCGCCCTTGGTCGTCATGGCTTGCGTCACGGGCACCTCGTGAGGTACCCCGCCTTGATCTCTCCGCCTCCTCGCGAGCCAGCCTGATGAGGCCGTGCCTGAGGAAGCTCCGTGTCATCCGCCCCGCGAGGCTCGGCCCCTCGCGAGGGTCTTGGGTCTGTGTTGATGAAGATGGTCCATGCTGGGCCCCCCTTTGAGCCATGCCGCGGGCCACATGCAGGCAAGTCTGGGGACCCCCGTTCCCAGAACGCCGACAGAAACCATGAGCAGTATGATCACCGACTCGATCACGACGATCGTCGTCGAGTGCCTACGCCTCCCCCAAGGAGTGGGTCGTACGTGCCTTGACAGCATGATGACAGGCGCCCTCACAGCGGTGGGCGAAGAATTCCAGTCGACCCCAGGGAGCCAGGCTTTGATGCGAGATCTATTCTCATTCAGGGTTTGGTCGATAGAAACAGAGCTCACAGAGAAGGCCATGATAGAGATTTACTAGCAAGCGACAGAGTGCTACTGTTATGTCACTATGCCATTCGGCCTGAAGAACGCTGGAGCCACATTCATGCGGATGATTCAGAAGTGTTTACTCACTCAAATCAGTCGGAATGTGGAAGCATACATGGATGACATTGTGGTCAAGTCACGTATAGGTTCCGACCTACTGGTTGACCTTGCTGAAACCTTGGCCAACCTCAGAAGGTATGATATCAAGCTTAATCCATCAAAGTGCACATTCGAAGTTCGAGGAGGAAAATTACTCGGTTTTCTCGTTTCCAAACGAGGGATCGACGCTAACCCTGAGAAAGTGGGTACCATACTCCGAATGAAACGCCCCGTGCGTGTGCATGATGTTCAGAAGCTTAATGGTTGCTTGGCCGCCCTAAGTCGATTCATTTCTCCACTCGGTGAGAAGGCACTGCCTTTCTACTGGCTGATGCAGCGTTTGCAGAGCTTAAAGCGTTGCTTTCCACCCAGCCGGTGATTGCTGCCCCAATCAGGAAAGAGCCATTACTGCTTTATATTGCAGCCATTGGACAAGTCGTCAGTACAGTACTTACGGTCGAGAGAGAAGAAGAAGGAAAAGCTTATAAAGTTCAACGCCCAGTATATTATGTCTCTGAAGTTTTGACTCAATCAAGGCAAAGATATCCACATTACCAGAAGCTTGTTTATGCGATTTATATGACCACGAAGAAGGTTGCACATTACTTCTCTGACCACTCAATTACAGTCGTTAGTGACACTCCATTGTTAGAGATTCTGCACAACAGGGACGCAACTGGTCGAGTGGCAAAGTGGGCGATTGAACTCCTTCCGTTAGATATCAAGTTTGAGGCAAAGAAAGCTATCAAGTCCCAAGCAATAGCAGATTTCCTCGCCGAGTGGATCGAACAACAATTGCCGACTCAAGTTCACTCGGAGCACTGGACCATGTTCTTTGACGGCTCCAAGATGCTGAATGGTTCTGGTGCTGGGGTGGTACTGGTATCCCCCCGTGGAGACAAACTCAGATATGTTCTCCAGATTCACTTTGATTCCTCCAATTACGAAGCGGAATATGAAGCACTCTTATATGGATTACGTATGGCCATTTCACTCGGCGTCCGTCGCCTCATGGTCTACGGCGACTCAAATTTGGTGCTCAATCAAGTGATGAAAGAATGTGACGTTAGAAGTCCATCCATGACTGGTTACTGCTATGCGGTGAGGAAGTTGGAAAATAAGTTTGAAGGGTTAGAGCTCCATCATATTCCCCGACTGAAAAATCAAGCAGCCGATGATTTGGCAAAGGTAGGCTCAAAGAGGGAAGCCATTCCCAGCAACGTGTTTTTGGAGCACATTCATACACCTTCAGTTCAAGAAGATCCCTTCAGTGAAGAGCCCCCGCAACCTAAGAGCGCCGCAGATCCGACTGAAGTCGAGGTCCCAGCCGTGGTCGACTTGATCATGGAGGTTCTGGTCATCACTCCCGACTGGACAGTAACATACATTGCGTACATCCTTAGGAAGGAACTCCCAGAGGATGAAGAAGAGGCTCGACAGATCGTCTGTCGATCCAAAGCCTTTACTGTGTTAAGAGGACAACTATTCAGGGAAAGCGCGACTGGAGTCTGTCAGAAATGCATAACACCAGAAGAATGTCGAATGATCCTCAATGACATCCACTCGGGGACCTGTTGTCACCATGCGTCCTCTCGGGTCATTGTGGCTAAAGCATACCGAGCCGGATTTTATTGGCCACGAGCAAATGAAATGGCGAAAGATATAGTCGACAGGTGTGAAGGCTGCCAGTTTTACTCTGATATGTCTCATAAGCCAGCATCAGCCATGAAGATCATTCCTCTCATCTGGCCCTTTGCTGTCTGGGGATTGGATATGGTTGGACCGCTGAGAACTTGTAGGAGTGGCTTCACTCATGTGCTTGTAGCAGTCGACAAGTTTACCAAATGGATTGATGCTAAATCTATCAAGAATCTTGAAGCCAGCACCGATGTCAGTTTCATCAGAGAGTTGACATTCAGATATGGGGTCCCGCACAACATTATCACTAACAACGGGTTGAACATCTACTCTGATGAGTTTAGAGCCTTTTGCGCTTCTCAAGGCACACGAGTCGACTATGCTTCAGTCGCTCACCCCCAGTCGAATGGACAAGCAGAAAGAGCAAATGGCTTAATTCTCAAAGGATTGAAACCCCGACTGATGCGTGATCTCAAGCACGCAGCAGGCGCCTGGGTCGATGAACTTACATCAGTTCTTTGGGGATTGTGGACGACTCCCACTCGGTCGACTGGTCGAACTCCCTTCTTCTTAGTTTATGGAGCTAAAGCCGTTCTGCCGAGTGACCTACTCCACAATGCAACCCGAATCGAGATCTTCTCCGAAGAAGAAGCAGAGGAGGCCTGACAGGATGCAGTCAACCTCCTAGAGGAAGAAAGAGAGATGGACTTGATCTGGTCGACCATTTATCAGCAAGACTTACGTTGTTTTCACGCCAGAAACGTGAGGGCTCGAGCCTTTCAAGAGGGAGACTTGGTTCTTCAAGTAGATCAACAGAAGCCACACAAACTCGCCCCTGCTTGGGAAGGCCCCTTCATTATCACCAGAGTTCTCCACAATGGAGCATACCATCTTTACAATGTCGAACATCAGAAAGACGAGCCACGAGCTTGGAACACGGAACTGCTCCGCCCCTTTTATACTTAAGTACTCACTCGGATGAGTTGTAATAAGAAATACCTTTGTAGTTTATTTATAAAAGACAAGAGCTTTATAATCTTACTAAAGGATTGTTGTTGCTTTTGTTTGCGTTTGAAATCCCCCAGTGGGTGACTTAGCTGCGAATCTGTTTCGCCTAAAGTTTGAAAAATCCGAGTGGTGAGCCAGCCCTCCACTCGGAGGCTTAGCTGTGAATCCGTTTCGCCTAAGTTCGAAAAATCCTACCGAGTGGTGAGCTAGCCTTCCACTCGGAGGCTTAGCTGCGAATCCATTTTGCCTAAGTTTGAAAAATCCTACCGAGTGGTGAGCCAGCCTTCCACTCAGGGGCTTAGCTGCAGTACAGTACTCGCCTAAGTTTGAAAAATCATATCGAGTGGAGAGCAACCCTCCCACTCGGGGGCTTAGCTGCAGTCCAGTACTCGCCTAAGTTTGAAAAATCCTACCGAGTGGAGAGCAACCCTCCCACTCGGGGGCTTAGCTGCAGTCCAGTACTCACCTAAGTTTGAAAAATCCTACCGAGTGGAGAGCAACCCTCCCACTCGGGGGCTTAGCTGCAGTCCAGTACTCGCCTAAGTTTGAAAAATCCTACCGAGTGGAGAGAAATCCTCCCACTCAGGGGCTTAGCTGCAGTCCAGTACTCGCCTAAGTTTGAAAAATCCTACCGAGTGGAGAGCAACCCTCCCACTCGGGGGCTTAGCTGCAGTCCAGTACTCTCCTAAGTTTAAAAATCCTACCGAGTGGTGAGCCAGCTGAGGGAGTCCTGGATTAGGGGGTGTTCGGGTAGCCGGGCTATACCTTCGCCGGACTCCTGGACTATGAAAATACAAGATTGAAGACTTCATCCCCTGTCCGGATGGGACTTTCCTTGGCGTGGAAGGTAAGCTTGGCGATGCGGATATTCAAGATCTCCTACCATTGTAACCGACTCTGTGTAACCCTAACCCTATCCAGTGTCTATATAAACCGGAGGGTTGTAGTCCGTAGGACAATCATCTTCATACACAATCATACCATAGGCTAGCTTCTAGGGTTTAGCCTCCTTGATCTCGTGGTAGATCTACTCTTGTACTACCCATATCATCAATATTAATCAAGAAGGAGTAGGGTATTACCTCCATCGAGAGGGCCCGAACCTGGGTAAAAACATCGTGTCCCTTGTCTCCTGTTACCATCCGGCCTTGACGCACAGATCGGGACCCCCTACCCGAGATCCGCCGGTTTTGACACCGACATTGCTGCTTTCGTTGAGAGTTCCTATGTGTCGTCGCCTTTTAGGCCCGATGGCTCCTTTGATCATCAACAACGATGAGGTCCAGGGTGATACTTTTCTCCCTGGACAAATCTTCGTCTTCGGCGGCTTCGCTCTGCGGGCCAATTCGCTTGGTCACCTGGAGCAGATCGAAAGCTACGCCCCTGGCCGTCAAGTCAGGTTTGGAAGCTTAAACTACATGGCTGATATCCGCGGAGACTTGATCTTCGACGGGTTCGAGCCACAGCCAAGCGTGCCGCACTATCTCGAGGGGCATGATCTAGCTCTGCCTCCGAACGGTGTCTTGGAGGCCGCACACGCACCGGTTCCGACCCCTAACTCAGAGCTTATTGCACCAATTGAGGATGAGCGGTTGGACATCACCTCGGGGGCTGCGATCTCAAAGGCGATCGAGCCGAACGCCTGCCCTGCACTCCGCATGACCCGTGACTCCGAGGGTCCGAACTCTTCTCCGGACTCCGAAACCCCCGCGCCCCTGCCAATCGAATCCGATTGGGCGCTGATAATGGAGTTCACCACCGCGGACATCTTTCAGCACTCGCCCTTTGGCGACATCCTGAATTCTATCAAGTCTCTCTCTCTATCAGGAGAGCCCTGGCCGGACTACGGTCAGCAAGGATGGGATACGGATGATGAAGAAATTCAAAGCCCACCCACCACCCACTTTGTAGCCACTGTCGACGATTTAACCGACATGCTTGACTTTGGCTCCGAAGACTTCGACGGTATGGACGACGAGGTAGGAGACGAACAAGAACCAGCACCTGTAGGGCGCTGGAAGGCCACCTCGTCATATGACATATATATGGTGGATACTCCAAAAGATGGAGATGGCGATGGAACAACGGGGGATGACACCTCCAAGAAACAGCCAATACGCCGGCTCAGCGGCGCCGCTCAAAATCCCGCCAAAGCAAAAACGGTGATTCCGGCACGGGAGATAATACTACCCCGGATAGCGCCGAAGAACACCCACCCCAGCAAGATTCGGCGCAGAAAGACGGAGAAGCCAACCCTCATGAGAGAGCGGCAGACCGAGAGGTTGAGGATGATAACTATATGCCTCCCTCCGAAGACGAGGCAAGCCTCGATGACGACGAATTTTTCGTACCATCAGACCCCGCCGAACAAGAGCGTTTCAAACGTAGGCTTTTAGCCACGGCAAACAGCCTTAAGAAAAAGCAGCAACAACTTAGAGCTGATCAAGATTTGCTAGCTGATAGATGGACTGAAGTCCTTGCGGCCGAAGAGTATGAACTCGAACGCCCCTCCAAGAGTTACCCAAAGCACAGGCCGCTACCCCGATCAGAGGAGGAAGCGCCTACATCACCAGCGCACGACATGGCAGATCGGCCACCTCGCGGCCGTGACAGAGAGGCCTCTCGGCCCTCCACCCAAGCCATGCCCCGACGCCGCTCAACTAAGGCATGGGAAAATGCGCCAGACCTGCGAGACGTACTGGAGGATAAGGCAAGACAAACAAGATCGATCTACGGATCGCGCAGGCGCCCGACGACACGTGACGATGATCTTCACTCCGGATACAACAAATCCGGCCGGGCCGAACACAACAGACATAGCTCTTCCGAGCTGGTTCGTGACATAGCCCAGTACAGGGGCGCCGCACACCCACTATGCTTCATAGATGAAGTAATGGATCATAAAATCCTAGAGGGTTTCAAACCCGTGACCATCGAATCATACGATGGCACCACAGATCCAGCGGTATGGATCAAGGATTATCTCCTTCACATCCACATGGCACGTGGCGATGATCTACACGCCATCAAATACCTCCCGCTCAAACTCAAAGGACCGGTCCGACACTGGCTCAACAGCTTGCCAGCGGACTCAATCGGTTCTTGGGAGGACCTGGAGGCCGCATTCCTCGACAACTTCCAGGGCACCTACGTGCGACCACCGGATGCCGACGACTTAAGCCACATAATTCAGCAGCCATAAGAATCGGCCAGGCAATTCTGGACACGGTTTCTAACAAAGAAAAACCAGATAGTCGACTGTCCAGACGCAGAGGCCCTAGCAGCCTTCAAGCATAACATCCACGACGAGTGGCTTCCCCGGCACCTGGGACAGGAAAAGCCGAAATCTATGGCAGCCCTCACGACACTCATGACCCGCTTTTGCGCGGGAGAAGATAGCTGGCTAGCTCGCAGCAACAACTTATCAAAGAACCCTGGTAATTCGGATACCAAGGACAAAAATGGCAGGACACGTCGAAATAAGTAAAAGCGCCACGTAAGCAGCGACAGCAATGAAGATACGGCAGTTAATGCCGGATTCAGAGGCTATAAATCCGGTCAGTGGAAAAAGCCATTCAAAAAGAATACTCAGGGCCCGTCCAGTTTGGACCGAATACTCGACCGCTTGTGCCAGATCCATGGAACCCCCGAAAGACCAGCCAATCACACCAACAGAGATTGTTGGGTGTTCAAGCAGGCAGGCAAGTTAAGAGCCGAAAACAAAGACAAGGGGCTGCATAGCGATGACGAGGAGGAGCCCAGGCCGCCGAACAACAATGGACAGAAGGGGTTTCCCCCACAAGTGCGGACGGTGAACATGATATACGCAACCCACATTCCCAAGAGGGAGCAGAAGTGTGCGCTACGGGACGTATACGCGATGGAGCCAGTCGCCCCAAAGTTCAACCCATGGTCCTCCTGCCCGATCACTTTTGATCGAAGGGACCACCCCACTAGCATCCGTCATGGCGGCTTTGCCTCATTGGTTCTCGACCCAATCATCGATGAATTTCATCTCACAAGAGTTCTAATGGACGGTGGCAGTAGCCTGAACCTGCTTTACCAGGATACAGTGTTGAAAATGAGCATAGATACCTCAAGGATTAAGCCCACAAAGACGACCTTTAAAGGCGTTATGCCAGGTGTAGAGGCCAATTGCACAGGCTCAATAACACTTGACGTGGTCTTCGGATCTCCGGATAATTTCCGAAGCGAAGAGTTAATCTTTGATATAGTCCCGTTCCGCAATGGCTATCATGCCCTGCTCGGACGTACCGCATTCGCAAAATTCAATGCGGTGCCGCACTACGCATACCTCAAGCTCAAGATGCCAGGCCCTCGAGGAGTAATCACGGTCAACGGAAACACTGAACGCTCCCTTCGTACGGAGGAGCACACGGCGGCTCTCGCAGCAGAAGTACAAAGAAGCCTTCTTAGGCAATTCTCCAGTCCGGCCGTTAAAAAGCCATACACTGCCAAGCGCGCTCGGAGTAACCTACAACAAGACCGCCCAGCACGTTCTGAGCAGGCGTAGCAATGCGGCCCCAACCCCGGCCCTCGCGATATAGCGAAACCAGTGCCTCGCGTACATAACTACGCCTTTGAAATACCATGGGCACAGGGGAAGGGGCACAATAATGACACGCCCAAAATATGGCTTAAAACGTAGTAGGGGCTGTCGGATTCTTTTTTTTACTTTCAGGACTCCACATTTCGGACGACCTGTTCAGCAATTCGATTGCCGCACTAATGATGCAAGATCCAGGGAAGCAGACAAAGCCATGCCGCATTATGGAACTCCTAGTACCCCTTAATATGGTGTGAGAAGTCCGTGCACTTTCACAAGTGCGGCACCCCGAACTTATAGCACTATATGCATCGGCTCCGAATCATGATTTGGGTCAATAGTTGGGTTTGCCCGGCTCCTATGTTTTGGTGCCTTACGTTCCGCTATATCGGCTAAGGTAGCACTAGGAGAACCACTGCGATTGTGCCCCGGTTCAGCTGGGTTAAGCACCTCAGTGGAGAAAGCTAAAACTGACTGTCATGATGGGGCGAGAGATCGGTCGCTGTTCGAGAGGTTTTTCGAGTCCCTAAAGACTTATGCCGCTTCGAGCGAGGAGCTGGCTTTGTCCGGCCAAAGGCGTGGATAGCGCCCCGAACTTGGTCTTCCGAACTAGGGTCTTCGCCGAAATTTAAAATTATAAAGTTGTATGGCTAAGTGAGAGTGTTAAAGCATTATAGTCCGATTGCCTGGTTCGTTGTGCCGAGCGCCTCCCTCGAAGGACCCAACCATGGGAAAAAGAGCACTCAGGTTTATCCCGAACACCCCAGCACTAGTGGCATGGGGGCAGAAGCCGACGACTGGCCATCTCTCAATTTTTTGATAAACGGCCGCATAGAAAACAATATTTTAAATTTAGTAAGCATTGCTTAGCGCATATGAACAAGTTTTCAGCGCACAGGATAAACACGAGCGAGTTCATTCAAAAATTACATCCTTCGTACATTGATCCGCCACAAGGCGGGCACTTGCAAGAACATCCTTGTAGTAGTTCTCGGGCTTGCTATGCTCCTTCCCTGACGGCAGCCCATCCTTCACAAGCTTCTCTCCATCCAGCTTACCCCAGTGCACCTTTGCACGGGCAAGGGCCCGATGGGCACCTTCGATGCAGACAGAGCGCTTGATGACCTCGAGCCTTGGACAGGCTTCCACCAGCCGTCGCACCAGCCCGAAATAGCTCCCAGGCAGGGCCTCTCCGGGCCACAGCCGAACTATGAAGCCCTTCATGGCCTGTTCGGCCGCCTTGTGGAGCTCGACCAGCTATTTCAGCTGGTTGCTCAGGGGTATAGGGTGTCCGGCCTCAAAATACTGAGACCAGAACACACTCTTCGTCGAGCTGCCCTCTTCAGCTCGGTAGAATGCGGCGGCGTCGGATATGCTGCGGGGAAGATCTGCGAATGCCCCTGGAGAGCTCCGGATTCGGGTAAGTGACAAGTAGTTTACTTTTATATTTCTGCTTCGCATTAAGAATGCCTTACCCGCTGCTATCTTTTTCATCTCCTCCAACTCTTGGAGGGCCTTTTGGGCTTCGGCCTTGGCACTGTCTATGTGGTAATATTTTGACATATTTTTACTTACCTCGAAGCCTGTCAGAAGGCTAGCGCAAGCTTCAGTCAGTCCGCTATTGGCGGACTGAACCCTCTGGATCACCGTACTCATGATAGTACGGTGCCCCTTGTCGATGGAGGCGCCGTCAAGCACCTCCAGCAGATGGTCCAGCGACTCCGGTTGGACGGAAGTCACTGGCTTAGAAGGCTTGCTACTTTTGGAAGGAGTTCGCCTACCGCGGCTCGGAACTGTTGAAGATTTCGGCACGGTGTCCGGCTCAAAGCCGGACTTGGAGCCCTGGGGGGTCTTGTCCCCTTCACTCCTGGAGTCCGGGAGGCTGCCTTGCGGCTCCTCCGGGACCACCTCCTCCTGCCCCGGAGCTTGTCGCAACGCCACTTCGACGTCATCCGCAGTGCGGGGGGAGACAGCGGGCGGAACAGAGTTCACGTCCGATGAGTCCAGGGAGCCGCCTGACGATTCGTTGTATTCGGCCTGGGGCGGGCTGCATAATTACATTCAACATTAAGGAAAGTTGTGCAACAAAGGAACATCATGAGTTACTCTGATATCCGAACTTACGATTTCGCCGGACGCTTGGCCCTGTTCGGCCACTCCTCTTCGCTCTCTTTGGTGTCATGGGAGTAGTCCAGCGGAGGGGTCTTCCATTTCCTAGACCCCTCGGCCTCCCCTACTAGGGCGGCCTTCTTCTTCTCTCCTCCCTCCGCTGGGGGGGGGAGCTTTCTTCTTCCTCCTCCTCGTTTTCACGGGAGGAGGGCATCTCGGACTCGTCAGACGACGAGTCCGACACCACCACGTCACGGGCACTCTTTCGAGTCCCCGTGGTCTTCTTCTTCTTGACCTTCTTCTCCGGCACCACATAAGGTGCCGGAACCAACAGCTTCACTAGGAGCGCAGGGGCTGGGTCCTCGGGCAAGGGAGCTGGACAGTTAATTGGTCCGGATATCGCCTGCCAAGCCTGTCAAAGGTAAGGGAGTTTAGATCCCGCACAGAGTCAAAACTGTGAAAGGAAAAAAGAGCTTAGTATCCGGTAAAAGGCGAAGATAGCTTACCTCGCTAGCGTGACGCTACGAGCTGTATCCGCGGTCCTCGGAGGCGGATGCGGGAGCCTCGGCGCCCTTGAAGAGCACCTTCCAAGAATCTTCGTACGTCGTGTCGAAGAGCCTGTTAAGGGTTTGGTGCTGCGCCGGGTCGAACTCCCACAAATTGAAGCCCTGTTGTTGGCACGGGAGGATCCAGCGGACGAGCATAACCTGGACTATATTAACAAGCCGGATTGGCATGTTCACCAGGGACTGGATGCAAGTTTGCAATCCAGTCACCTCTTCTTCGTTGGCCCACGACAGGCCCGTCTCTTTCCAGGACATTATCCGTGTGGGGGTCCGGATCGGAACTGGGGGATTGCGACCCATTTCGGATCGCGTGGCTCGGTGATGTAAAACGACCCTGCTTGCCACCCCTTTAGGGTCTCCACAAAGGAGCCCTCGAACCATAGGACGTTGGCCATCTTACCCGCCATGGCGCCTCCGCACTCCGCTTGGCTGCCGCGCACCACCTTGGGCTTGACGTTGAAAGTCTTAAGCCAGAGGCCAAAATGGGGGCGGACGCGGAGGAAGGCCTCGCACACGACGATAAACGTCGAGATGTTGAGGATGAAGTTTGGGGCCAGATCGTGGAAATCCAGGCCATAGTAGAACATGAGTCCCCGGACGAATGGGTGGAGTGGAAAACCCAGTCCGCGGAGGAAGTGGGGAAGGAAAACTACCCTCTCATGGTGCCTTGGGGTGGGGAGAAGCTGCCCCTTCTCGGGAAGCCGGTGCGGGATGTCCTTGGACAGGTATTCGGCCTTCCTCAGCTTTTTCACTTGAACCTCCGTAACGGAGGAGACCATCCACTTGCCTCCCGCTCCAGACATTGCTGGAGAAGGTTGAGGTGGGAAGAGCGGGCTTGGGCGCTGGAGCTCGAGTGCGCAAGAGATGGATTGGCAAAGGAGGAAGAAGGCGTAGGTAAAAAGGTGGATCCTTATCCCCTTATATGGGCGGATGCGCTTATGCGTCCCCACCTGCCTAATAAAACTCGCTTGCCTCCCAAGCGCCGTGGTAAATGGCGTGGTTGGGTTACCCACGTCCGTATTGATGAGAATCCCGTAAAAAGGGCACACAATCTCTGCTTTGACAAGACATGCCAAGGAAACCGCCTCGCTAAATGTGCTGAGGTGGAAAAGTAAAAACGATTTATGTAAAGAACTTGGCCGTAGTGCGATGATGCATTGCGGGATAGGTCAACAGATTTGATTTGTGCTAATATTATTCTCTCTATGGCACTATGTGGAAACTTATTTTGCAGAGCCGGACACTATTCTTGGTGTTTACAATCTTCTATGAAGGACTTGGAGGAGGAACCCGCCTTGCAATGCCGAAGACAATCTGCGCGCCGGACTCGTCGTCATTGAAGCCTGGTTCAGGGGCTACTGAGGGAGTCCTGGATTAGGGGGTGTTCGGGTAGCCGGACTATACCTTCGCCGGACTCCTGGACAATGAAGATACAAGATTGAAGACTTTGTCCCGTGTCCGGATGGGACTTTCCTTGGCGTGGAAGGCAAGCTTGGCGATGCGGATATTCAAGATCTCCTACCATTGTAACCGACTCTGTGTAACCCTAACCCTATCTGGTGTCTATATAAACCGGAGGGTTGTAGTCCGTAGGACAATCATCTTCATACACAATCATACCATAGGCTAGCTTCTAGGGTTTAGCCTCCTTGATCTCGTGGTAGATCTACTCTTGTACTACCCATATCATCAATATTAATCAAGCAGGAGTAGGCTATTACCTCCATCGAGAGGGCCCGAACCTGGGTAAAAACATCGTGTCCCTTGTCTCTTGTTACCATCCGGCCTTGACGCACAGATCCGTACCCCTACCCGAGAACCGTCGGTTTTGACACCGACACCAGCCTTCCACTCGGGGGCTTAGTTGTAGTCCATTACTCGCCTAAGTTTGAAAAATCCTACCGAGTGGAGAGCAACCCTCCCACTCGAGGGCTTAGCTGCAGTCCAGTACTCGCCTAAGTTTGAAAAATCCAACCGAGTGGAGAGCAACCCTCCCACTCCGGGGCTTAGCTGCAGTCCAGTACTCGCCTAAGTTTGAAAAATCCTACCGAGTGGAGAGCAACCCTCCCACTCGGGGGCTTAGCTATAGTCCAGTACTCGCCTAAGTTTGAAAAATCCTACCGAGTGGACAGCAACCCTCCCACTCGAGGGTTTAGCTGCAGTCCAGTACTCGCCTAAGTTTGAAAAATCCTACCGAGTGGAGAGCAACCCTCCCACTCGGGTGCTTAGCTGCAGTCCAGTACTCGCCTAAGTTTGAAAAATCCTACTGAGTGGAGAGCAACCCTCCCACTCGGGGGTTTAGCCGTAGTCCAGTACTCGCCTAAGTTTGAAAAATCCTACCGAGTGGAGAGCAACCCTCCCACTCGGGGGCTTAGCTGTAGTCCAGTACTCGCCTAAGTTTGAAAAATCCTACCGAGTGGAGAGCAACACTCCCACTCGGGGGCTTAGCTGCAGTCCAGTACTCGCCTAAGTTTGAAAAATCCTACCGAGTGGAGAGCAACCCTCCCACTCGGGGGCTTAGCTGTAGTCCAGTACTCGCCTAAGTTTGAAAATTCCTACCGAGTGGAGAGCAACCCTCCCACTCGGGGGCTTAGCTGCAGTCCAGTACTCGCCTAAGTTTGAAAAATCATACCGAGTGGAGAGCAACCCTCCCACTCGGGGGCTTAGCTGCAGTCCAGTACTCGCCTAAGTTTGAAAAATCCTACCGAGTGGTGAGCCAGCCTTCCACTCGGGGGCTTAGCTGCAGTTCAGTACTCGCCTAAGTTTGAAAAATCCTACCGAGTGGAGAGCAACCCTCCCACTCGGGGGCTTAGCTGCAGTCCATTACTCGCCTATGTTTGAAAAATCCTACCGAGTGGAGAGCAACCCTCCCACACGTCCCTTTCCACAAGGACGATGAAGTACAGGTCGACTGAAGTCTCCACCTTAGAGCTGCATCTCAAGCACAAAGATTATTCCGAGTGAAGAACAAATTCCACTCGAAGGCAAAGGCAAGCATATTGGGAAATAAACCAAGTTCAGATAAATCCTAAAAGTTCCGAATGACGGATCAAAAGTATTCGAGCATCAAGCCCGAAGAAGTTTAACGGTTACACAAATCACTCGGCATTCCGAGGCAAATAAAGGTGGAGCTTAATGTTTTTCGGTCACGCATCAGGAGAAGGACTGGCTGGGTTGCAGAAACTATCAAGGTCAATGCTGTCTGCAATGCGAGTGGCGGCATCAAGTAAAGTGTCCATGAAGGACTAGAAAGTGGGTCTCTTCGTGTTAGCAACCTTGAGTTCCGCCAGATTGTCTTCTTTGATGTCTTTGCAGTGCACTCGGACCAAGGACAACGCGACATCAGCGCCACAGTGAGCGGATGACTTCTTCCATTCTTGCACTCGTTCGGTGATTTGATTCAGTCAGGCCATCAGGGACTCAAGATCTTGAGACAGTTCTGCCTGAGGCCAGAGTTCAGCATCAACCCGAGTCATCGCAGCCTTCAAACGGGCAAGATAAGCAACCGCGTTGTCCATACGAGATTCCAACCGCAACACATTCATCGCAACATCATCCTTGACTGGACAATTTATGGGGTCAAGACCCGTCTCGACCCGACCGGTTTCTGCTTCAAAATCCTGACAAAACTCTGCATAGTCGAGTAAACGGTGAGTCGACAGTTTAATTAAACTTGGCAGTCGACAGAAATAAGACAAATTGATCAGTACCTTGAAGTTTCAAGACCAGCTTTGCAGCAAGCTGGCCCAGATAAGACTCCAGATCGCCATTCTTGGCCCTGAGACTCCCAAGATCGTCAGTCAGTTTGTCCTTGTCCTTTTTCAGTTGCTCGACCTCATGATTGGCGTCAGAAACAGCAGTCTTCAGCTTGGAGTTCTCTTCTTCTAACTTGCCGACTGAGGCAAGCTTCTTGTCAGCAAGCGTTGTTTTCTCTCGCGCTTCCTTTTGTGCTGCAGCAAGGTCCAGATCCTTCTTCTCCAAAGCCTGCTTCATTTTCTCTAAAGAAATAACATTCTTCAGACGGGCTTGGAGTTGGCGGTTTTCACTACATACATCTGCTCGAGTGGAGTCACTCGGTTCAAAAAATGGAAAGCGAAAATGCAAGCAGTGGGATATACAGTTGGCGATTGGTTACCTCCCATGGCAGCTACTTCGTCATGAGCGGTCTTGAGATTCTTATTGGCTAGTTCCAGATCAAGGTTGAGACTGATTTGCTGCTTGTTCATTGTAGAAAGTTGAGCCCCAAGGTCACAAGATTTCTACAGTTAATGCCATATTGGTCCACTTAGATAAAAAGACATCACAATGATAGTTACTCTAAGACTACCACCGAATCAGACATTCAATGGCAGTCTCGGGGACTACACCCAGTGGGTGCACTTAGCGTGCCCCCACTGATTTTGCAAAAAAAAAGAGGTTCAAATTTTCATACCACAATCGACTGCCCGCAGTCAACTATGGTCTCGGGGACTATACCTAGTGGGTGCACTCAGCCTGCCCCCACTGGTTTTGGTTCCACTCGGTGTGGTCTGCCCAGCTCGAGTTGCAAAAAAATACATAAAGTTCCTGTTCTTAGACCACAGTCGGCTGCCCGCAGTCAACTATTGTCTCGGGGACTACACCCAGTGGGTGCACTCAGCGTGCCCCCACTAGTGCAAAGATTCAGCTCGAATCGACACAAAGAGACATACAATTTTAAAACAGCCACACCCCTAGTGGGTGATCAGACAAGAAATATGGTTGATCGGAAATCAGCTAACCTGGACGTTGGCTTGCAGAGCAGCTCCAGCGTTGAAGGCTACCTGACTAGCCTCATGCACCACTTTCATTTGCCCCATTACAAGATTTAACTGAAGAAGAGCTTCCCTGGCAGCAGCCGGTGGATCGTCCGGAGTTTGATATGCAGTGAAAAGTGATGAAGGCAGAGCAATCAAAGCAGTCACCTGATCTGAAGCGGGAAGTTGTGTTGGTGCAGCAGAAATCTGAGCAGCTGATCCTGATGGGCAATCAGTCGACAACGGGACAACGAAGGTGACGTTGGTTTGAGCCGGATCTGCAGGTCTCTCGGCTGCCGTCCCAGGCATCACGGTCGACTGAGGAACTTGGACTTCAGGCACTCTCTTGCCTAGTTCCTTGTCCTTCCTCTTCCTTCCTCTCAGCGGTACTTCTTCTTCATCGTCCGGGAGCACAACAATGTCTCGTGGAGCTGAAATAAACAGATAAAGTCATAAGGATAACTGGTGAACCATCCAATCGACCAAATAAATTCGAATTGGGCAAACTTACTGGCTCTGGAGGTAGCGGCGTCGGCGGTTTCCACGTCGTCTGGAGTCTTGTCAATGTGCATATCAGTCACAGCTGAGGTCGGGCTATAAAAATTCATCATCCACTCGGTCAGAACAAGAAAACCAGTCGGAACAAGAAAATACGAGAAGAAAGTTTACCCAGAGGAAACAGGGACGTCCATCTTGATTCTAGACAAGGTCCTCCGAGCCTTCGAAGGATTAACTTTGGGCTGCTTGGTGACCTTCTCAGCCAACTCTGGAGTCGAGGACCGAGCGCGCTTGTGAGATGGAGCATTCGATGCCACAGCTTTGCCGCGCCTGCTCGCGGGATCATGGCGCTGCTTGGATCAACGTTTAGAATGAGGCGGTGAGTCGGCTACCTCCTCATCGTCCGACTCGTCGCTCTCATCATCATCATCATCGATTGGGGACTCCCAGTCGCCGCTCTCCTCGGCACTGTCCTCACCCTCTTGGTCTTGCTCCACAGCTTGTTCACCATTGGGCATTGAATACATCTCCGTATAGATCTGCAAAACAAGAGACCAAACATAAGTCAGTCGGATCAACAAACAGTCGGAAAATATGTTCAAAAATTCAGTTGTGATAACCAGACCTTGTCTGGCAAGTTGCTGTTGCTGAATGGGTCGACTCTCCTGGCGCCCCTGGGGTTGTCCTTGTTCCCGGTGATACCCCTCAACCACTCGGCCACAGTTTTGGCCTCCATTTCCTCCGGATGAATCCGAGTAGTGTCACCAGCCCCGGAGTACATCCACATGGAGTGGTCTCGATCTTGAAGAGGCTGGATCCGCCAATTGAGAAACACCTCAAGCAGGTCCATCCCAATGACACCCTGGTTGATCAGTTGGACTACCTTCTCGACCAACATGCCCGTCCCAGCCTTTTCCGCAGCAGTCACTTTCAATAAAGATGGAGTTTGGACACGATCAAAAGAGAAGGGGGAAGCCCAGCCGACTGGCCTGGGGTCGCGATATCCTGGCAGTAGAACCAGGTCGACTGCCAGCCCCTGACCGACTCCGGAAGAGTCATCGAAGGGAAGGACCTCCTCTTCATCTTCTGAATACCCAGGCCCCCACACATTTGGATAACGTGGGTTTTCTCGTCGTTTGAGTTCACTTTCTTCACAGTCTGGGAGCGGATTGTAAAGGTGTGCTTGAAAAGACCCCAGTGCGGTCGACATCCCAGGAAATCTTCGCACATGGATACAAATGCGGCAAGATATGTGATGGTATTGGGAGTAAAATGGTGAAGCTGAGCCCCAAAGAAATTCAGGAAGCCTCGGAAGAAGGGATGCGGTAGAAGCGAGAAGCCACGGTCGACATGGGTGGCGAGCAGAACGCACTCACCCGGTCCCGGCTGCGGCTCCGATTCCCCCCCCCCCCCCCCCCCCCGGCAGACACGCAGACTTGTGGACAATCAGCCCTAACTCGGCCATATCGTCCAAGTCCTCCTGCCGACGCGAAGATCGGGTCCAGTCTCCTTGGATCCAACCCGACGGCAGCCCCGAACGCGATGAAGACCCCCGATTCATTTTCTTGCCCTTCGGCGCCCCCGTCGCCTTCTTCGCACGCTCCAACGCCGTCGTCTTGTCCTTACCCATAGCGGCGGAGCGACTGCGTCGAGAGTGGGGAGGCTGGACGAAGTGGAGATGCGAGGGGAGGAAGAAGGGGAGTAGACGCGCACAGTACAGGTGCCTCGACCTCGCCGCTTATAAAGGCCTGCTTCCGAGTTGCTGACGCGTGGGCCCGAGCGATCCTGTCAAATCCCCCAACAGTCGCGCATGGGATACGTGGCGAAAAAGGTCACACGGAAATTGAAATGTCCCATTTATCTACTATACTTACCACGGAGTGCTCCGCCTGGCGTGCTTCCACCAAAATTTCGAATCACGCGAAATCCGAGATCCTCTACAACCGATCACGCCAAAGATTTCGTGTCAGAGATAGCACTCGATGAATGACATTGTGTAAACCAGTCGGCAATTTTTGAATCGACCAAGGCGACTGAAGCGAAGCTGAAGTTCTAACAACTAGTCTCCACTCGGAGATAAAGACAAGCCAAAGCAAGAGTAAAAGCAAGGTCAAATCCATCCTTCTTTTTCACTCAAACCTTGATCCATTCGGGGGCTAATGATGAGGACACAAATCTACGGTAGGGTAATATGCCTGACCCATACGTCCTACCTAAGGTCCTTGTCCTAAGAGCAAAGTAATTCAAGAATCAGAAGAAGGGATCCAGCAAAGATGTTGAGTGAAGTCCGCTTGACCTACCATTCACTCGGAGATTCCCCTTTATCCAGGTCACTCGACCATCAAACCACTCGACATATGAGAAGACCTGAAGCCACTCTGCGCAGCAACAATCGGGTATTAACTCATATATTTAATGATCATTTGTAGCACTTCATTACAGGCGTTACCTGTAACGCCACCTCTTTATGTACATTGAATCCCATGTAACGGAGGGGAGCTGGGGTCCTAGCGCACTCTATATAAGCCACCCCCTCCTCTAGGACAAGGGTTCGCAACCCCTGTAACTCACACGCTTATAATCCAGTCGACCGCCTCTGGGCTCCGAGACGTAGGGCTGTTACTTCCTCCGAGAAGGGCCTGAACTCGTAAAACTTGCATGTACAACTCCTCCATAGCTAGGATCTTGCCTCTACATTCCTACCCCCCATTCTACTGTCAGACTTAGAACCACGACACCACGCGCTCGCGACTGCGTGGTAGTACCACATGTCATCGCGGTAGTACCGCCCGGGCGGAAGTACCGCACCGTCGGCGGTAGTACCGCCCGGGCGGAAGTACCGCACCGTCGGCGGTAGTACCGCTCCTCCAGCGGCAGTAAAAAATTACTGTCGTGCTGGGTGCGGTAGTACCGTGCGGAGCTCCTACGGTAGTACCGAGGCTAGCCGCGATAGTACTGTACACCCAAGAAAATGCAAGTTTCGGAAAACAAGGAAGAAAAGGGCCTTTGCAGTGCAACCTTCAAGCGAACGGACACACCAAAGAGCTAACCTACGAGACAACCCACGCAAGCTCGGCACAGAGAGAGGGAGGCAAGAGATAACAACGACCAAACATGCAACACAACCTCTCCATGGAGAGGGCGGTGGCCGGAGCCACCTATGTTTGAGTCAATTGGTATGGCACCGCGAAGAATTATCCTTGGGCCCACGACCAAAAATTGTCTTTAAAGCACAAGTACCATCAACAATGGCTAATGTGAAAGAGTTGATCAATTTATGCATAATGGGGGGAGGGAGAGTTCATTGAGAGAACAACACTCCCCCTATGTCCATGCCTACACCTAAACAATATAAAAAGTTGAGTATGGTGGGGTGTGCAAGGGTTCAAGCAACATTGCTCGAATCAATGATATTTAGCTCATGCCTTAACTCGCAAAATCTTGCATCATCCAAGGGCTTCATGAAAATATCTGCAAGGTTATCATGAGTGTTGACGTAGTTGAGCTCAGTCTCCCCTCGCCTAATGTGATCCCGGATGAAGTGATACCGAATCTCAATATGCTTCGTCTTGAAGTTTTGCACCGGGTTGAGAGAAATCTTGATGGCACTTTCATTGTCACACCAAAGAGGCACTTTGTCACAAATGACACCGTAATCCTTCAAAGTGTGCCTCATCCATAGAGGTTGTCCACAACAACTACCGGCGGCCACATACTCCGCTTCAGTGGATGAGAGAGACACACAACTTTGCTTCTTGGAAGACCAACTTACCAATGAGCAACCAACAAATTGGCACCCTCCGAAAGTGGACTTCCTATCCACTTTGTCTCCCGCCCAATCGGAGTCCGAATAGCCCATAAGGCTGATGTTAGATCCTCTTGGATACCATAGACCAAAGTTTGGGGTATGAGCCAAATATCGAAAGATTCGCTTAGCCACCACAAAGTGGCTTTCCTTAGGTGCGGCTTGAAACCGTGCACAAATTCCCACACTCAACATGATATCCGGTCTAGATGCACAAAGGTAAAGCAAGGAGCCAATCATGGAGCGATATACCTTTTGATCCACCGCTTTACCATTGGGATCTATGTCAATTTGGCATTTGATGGGCATTGGAGTGGAGGCCGGCTTGACATCACTTAGCTTGAATCTCTTGAGCATGTCTTGAGTGTATTTGGCTTGGTTGATGAAGGTTCCTTCTCTTCTTTGCTTGACCTCAAACCCGAGAAAGAACTTCAACTCTCCCATCAAGGACATCCTGAACTTGGAGGTCATGAGTGCGGCAAATTCCTCATTGAAAGCTTTGTTAGGAGAACCAAATATAATGTGATCAACATATAGTTGGCACACAAACAACTCCCCTTTGACCTTCTTAGTAAAAAGAGTGGGGTCGATTTTCCTAATTTCAAAACCGCGATCTTGCAACAACTCGGTAAGGTGGTCATACCACGCACGTGGGGCTTGCTTAAGGCCATAGAGTGCCTTATCGAGTTGGTACACATGATCGGGAAAATAGGGATCCTCGAACCCGGGGGGTTGCTTGACATATACCAACTCATTAATAGGACCATTAAGAAAAGCACTCTTCACATCCATTTGTTGCAACTTAAAGTTATGATGAGAAGCATAAGCAATCAACATGCAAACGGATTCAAGGCGATCAACGGGAGCAAAGGTTTCACCGTAGTCAATACCCTCGACTTGGGAGTAGCCTTGTGCTACCAAACGAGCCTTGTTGCGAATGATAATACCATGAGCATCTTGCTTGTTCTTGAATATCCACTTGGTTCCAATGACATTATGGTTCCCCGTTGGCCTTGGCACCAATCTCCACACCTTGTTGTGCTTGAAGTTGTTGAGTTCTTAATGCATGGCATTAAGCCAATCCGGATCCTCGAGCGCCTCACAGACCTTTTGGGGTTCAACACAAGAGACAAACACGTGATGTTCACAATAGTTTGCTAATTGTCTACGAGTGCTTACCCCCTTTCTTAAGCTTCCAAGCACATTTGTCATGAGATGATGTTTGGTGGATAGCTTGGATGCAATCTTAGTGGCACGACGCTCTAAATCCTCCTCAGGAGTGAGTTGAGGAGCGGAAACTTGATCATCTTGAGCGTCGCCTTGAGCTTGTTCTTGATCTTGAACTAGCTCGGAGGAGAGAACTTGATCTTGAGCATCACTTTGTGATTCATCACCATCTTGAGGTTGATCTTGCCCTTGATCTTGTTCATTTGGTTGAGGGCCTTCACTTTGTTCTTCGGAAGCATGTGGGTCTTGAGTTGGTGATGGTTCCATTTGAGTAGAACATTGTCCTTCTCCTTCGGCTACAAGGGGGTCCTCAATGCGTAGGATAAAGCCAACACCCATTCTTCTTATGGCTTGGGGAGAAATTTCATCACCTACATCACAAGTACCACTTTATTCCACTTAGGAGCCGTTATTCTCATCAAACTCCACATTACTTGTCTCCTCAATAAGTCCCGTGGACTTACTGAGGACACGGTAAGAATGACAATTTGTAGCATAACTAACAAATATGCCCTCATAAACTCTAGCTTCAAATTTAGACAACCGAACACCTTTCTTGAGAATGAAACACTTACACCCGAACACCCGGAAGTACTTGAGGTTGGGCTTGTTACCGCTGAGGATCTCATATGGAGTCTTCTTCAAGCCTTTGCGGAGATAGAGCCAATTGGATGCATGACACGCGGTGTTGATGGCTTCGGCCCAAAAGCTGTATGGAGACTTGAACTGTGCCATCATGGTCCTTGCCGCATCCATCAACGTCTGGTTCTTCCTCTCCGCTACACCATTTTGTTGAGGGGTATATGGTGCGGAATATTGATGCTTGATTCCCTCATCACTAAGAAACTCATCCAAGGTGTAGTTCTTGAACTCGGTGCCGTTGTCACTTCTTATTGTCAAGATCTTTGCATTGTGTTGACGTTGGGCTTCATTTGCAAAGTCAATGATGGTTTGTTGGGTCTCGCTCTTCCTCTTGAAGAAGTATACCTAAGTGTCTCTTGAATAATCATCCACAATCACCAAGCAATACTTTCTACCCCCAAGACTATCAAAGGATGGAGGCCCAAAGAGATCCAAGTGAAGGAGCTCCAAAGGCCTCTTCGAGTAAATGATAGTCGTGGGAGGGTGAGACTTTTCATGTAGCTTTACTTCGATACAAGCACTGCAAGCATGATCTTTAGCAAAACTAACATTTGTTAGTCCACGCACATGGTCCCCCTTGAGAAGACTTTGCAAAGATCTCATATTGACATGGGCTAAACGGCGATGCCAAAGCCATCCCATGTCAACTTTAGCCATTAGGCATGTCGCAGTCTTAGTGGGTTGCTCCAAAAAGTTAATCACATAGAAACCGTTCTCGACATGCCCAACAAAGGCTTCTTTAAGAGTCTTGCTCCACAAGAGGGCCACTGTATCAATATCAAAGAAAGTGGAAAAGCCCATGAGTGCAAGTTGACGAAGGGAAAGTAAATTTTATGCAAGGGACTGAACAAGCATGACCTTCTCAATCATGAGATCATCATAAATGACAACCTTGCCAAGTCCCAATACCTTAGAGGACAAGGCATTACCCCACTCGACATTGGTGGGCATAAACGGAATCTTGTGTACGTCCACCACCAAGTCCTTGCTTCTGGTCATATGATTAGTGGCTCCACTATCGAGCAACCATGATTCCCCACCGGAAGCAAACACCTACAAGAGATCAATGCTTGGTTTTAGGTACCCATTTTGTAATGGATCCTTTGATGTTAGTAACAAGGGTCTTAGGAACCCAAATAGACCATTCAATGTACTCATAATGAGAACCAACAAATTTGGCATAAACATGTCCATCACTAGCACGGCATAACACATAAGAAGGGTTAAAGTCACCGACTTTGTTTGGTGTGTAGCATTGCCCTTCTTGGCATCACTACTCTTAATATTGTTCTTATTCTTCTCCTTAGAAGCATCCTCTCCCTCCTTCATAAAGGTTTTCTTGATAGGAGGATGTCGTTTGGCCTTGTCATTCTTCTTCTTGGTCTTGGACTTGGGTGCGTACCCAATCCGTTCCTTGGCCACAACTTCCTTTTGATTGCTCAAAAGGTCATTGAGATTCTTCTCACCTTGTATGCAAGACACAAGGCCTTTCTCAAGTTTCTCCTTCAACTTTGCATTCTCCTCAACAAGATGCACATGCTCACAACACGGGTTAGTAGCATTTGCATTATCAATTAAGACCATATGAGGAAAAGTGGCTTTCTCCTTGGTTAGCTTTACTTGGAGTTGATCATGAGACTCTTTGAGGCTAGCATGAGCACCCTTCTAGACCTTGTGAGCCTTTTCAAGTAAGTCAAACTCCTCTTTGAGTCTAGCAAGATCAACCCCAAGCTTGGCCTTCTCGGAGTTTAGCACACGAGATACAACAAGAGCATGATCAAGATCTTTCTTTAATTTAGCGTGGTCATCGTTGTATGACTCCTCAAGAGCCAAACGAAGACCTTGCTCTTCCTCAAGAGCATTGGAAAGATCCGAAATCTCATTGACATAGTCACGACTATGCCCCTCCATCTTAGAGATAGTATCTTCGTGAGCCTCGATCATGTCATTGGCTTCACCAAGTTGTTCCAAGAGAGCAACAAAGTGCTTCTTGGATTTACCCTTGATTTTACTCATAAAAGACTCAAATTCATTATCCTCCACATTAGACCCCTCATGTTCATCAATGCAATCCGTTAAACAAGGATTATTAATGATGGTAGTTTTGATGTTGGGGGTTACCTTGTTGGTGGCTTTAGCCATGAGGCACTTGGCGGTGATGTTCTCGTTGGGTGAGTCGAAGAGAGACACCCGTGGAGTTGTCGCAATGGCAACGGAGGCCATGGAAACCGACTCACCGTCTTCATCATCATCATCATCATCCTCATTGTGCTCTTCTTGTGCCACCAACCCCTTGGGAGGAGTCTTCTTGATGAAGTTTCTCTTGTTGGGGAAGGACTTGGCCTTGTCTTTTCGGATGAGCTTGCCACCATTGTCTTCCCTCTTCTCGTAGGGGAATTCCGCGACAAAGTGGCTCACATTGCCACAATTATTGCAGGTCCTCACTCGTTGCTTGACCTTTGAGCCACTTAAGTTGTTCTTGTTGAAGTTGGGCCTTGTGTTCTTCTTGCTCCAAAATTGCCTTGAAGCGAGAGCCATGTGTTCATGATAAGCATACTTTGTATCTTCGGGATTGCTCTCCTCTTCTTCCTCTTCGTCCTCTTCTTCCACACTAACCTTGGCCTTCAAGGCAAGGTTGGGCTTCTTTGCTCTTTGAGAACGTAACACCGCATTGTCGGCGGTCTTGTCCAAGATACTCATAGCCACAAACTCATCCAACACTTCACTTGAGGACAAGGTGTGGAAATCCGGCCTTTGGCGAATGACGGAGGACATGGCCTTGTGATAAGGCATCATGGCCTTGAGGAATTTGCGCTTGATCCAAATGTCATCTGTATCCTTGATCCCATGATATCGGAGTGAGACCGCGAGAGTAGTTAATCTCTGATAAAGTTCATGAGGTTCTTCGTCTTCTTTCATTGCAAACTCACAGGCTTCATCTCGCACCACTTCATAGTTGGAACGTTGAATGCTTGCTCTTCCCCTGTAGAGGGAAACAACATGGCGCCATGCATCTTTGGCCACGATGAAGGGCCAGAGATGAGCAAGATCTTTGGGTGGAATTTAATGTTGGATGATGAAGAGAGCATTCTCATTGAATTGATTATCCACTGCTTCTCTAGGGGTGAAGTTGCTTCGGTCATGCGGATAAAAACCTTCTTCAACGATTCTCCAAAGATTAGGATTAACATGGTTTAAATGACACTTAAAGCGATAAACCCAAGAATCAAAGTCCTCATTTTTCACAATCTTAGGGGGAGGACCGGCATGATTCAAGTGTGTGGAAGGAACCAAACCACCATAAGTAAGCGGAGGTTCCACATGGGCAAAGATGCCATTGCCATTTTTACCACTAGAAGAAGGAGCCTTTTCACTAGTAGCTTCCCCCTTGTCGGAGTTAGCATCCGTCACCTTGTTATTGGGATCACCCACTTTCATCGGTGCGGTGGATAATTTAAGCCCTTCTAAGAATTTGTTAAACATGCTTTCAACCTCGGTCGTCATGGAGGTTTTCAATGTGTCCAACGCCACATTGAATTCCTCACGAGAGACCGCGGTTCCCCCATCGGCCGTAGACGAGAACGGATTCACACCGCAGTGCTCCTCCCGACCGTCTACGGTCTCAACCATACTCTTCGGACGAAAAAGTCCTTAATAAATAGAGGCTCTGATACCGATTGAAAGGATCAATATAGTTGACTAGAGGGGGGTGAATAGGAAACTAACAATTTTTAGCTTTTATTTACCAATTTAAACTTTGCAACAAAGTAGGTTGTCTAGATATGCAACTAGGTGAGCAACCTATATGATGCAACAACCACAAGCACACAAGCAAGCACGGGATAAAACACAATTGAGCTTGCACAAGTAAAGGCACGAGATAAGCAAGAGTGGAGCCGGTCAAAAAGAGGATGTATTACCGAAGTTCCTTACTTTTGAGGGGAATTACGTCTCTGTTGGAGCGGTGTGGAGGCACAATGCTCCCAAAGAAGCCATTAAGGCCACCATATTCTCCTCACGCCCTCACACGATGCGAGATGTCGTGATTCCACTATTGGTGCCCTTGGAGGCGGCGACCGGACCTTTACAAACAAGGTTGGGGCAATCTCCACAACTTAATTGGAGGCTCCCAACGACACCTCGAAGCTTCACCACAATGGAATATGGCTCCGTGGTGACCTCAACCGTCTAGGGTGCTGAAATACCCAAGAGTAACAAGATCTGCAAGGGATTGGTGGGGTGAATCAAATTTCTCTTGGTGGAAGTGTAGATCGGGGCCTTCTCAACCAATCCCTAAAGAATCACCAAGTTTGATTGGCTAGGGAGAGAGATCGGGCGAAAATGAAGCTTGGAGCAACAATGGAGCTTGGGGATGGAAGAGGTAGTCAACTCGGAGAAGAAGACTCCCCTTATATAGTGCGAGGACAAATCCAACCGTTATCCACTAAACCAGGCCGCGACCTGTGGTACTACCGCACCAAACAAGCGGTACTACCGCAAGGGCTCACGATACTACCACGGTGAACTGCGGTACTACCGTTGCCATGGCGGAGCCTAAGACCCGTCTTGAAGCACTAAGGCGAGGAGCGGTAGAACCGCTGGCGCGGTACTACCGCGGCCCCTTGCGGTACTACCGAAAGGCAGGAATGGACTAGGCCAGGAAGGCACGGACATATAAATATACATCGGTGACTACTTCCACTAGGTTTTGATCCATGCAAAAATCCGACACGGTACTACCGCAGGCCAGGAGCGGTACTACCGCGTAGGGCGCGGATGTAAAAAATTTACATCCGCGCCTACTACCGCTCATGCTACTGAGCCTGGCCAGAGCCCACGGTACTACCCACCCGAGGTGCGGTACTACCACGCCAGAGGCCATTACTACCGAAGGGCCTGCGGTACTACCGCTCCGGAGAGCAGTACTACCGCATGCCCTAGTTCAACAACACACGGAAACCTTCATTTTGCATAGACAAGGAGAGACGGAGGATGCTACAAACAACCAAAGGAAAGGTGGTGCAACAAGGAGTAGAAGTGTACGTGATGATTCCACCAAAACCTTTCCAAAGTGGACCCCTATTAATAGTACGGCTTTCCTACGACTCAAATCCACCGAAAATAAACATAGAGAAACACCGTCTTCAATAGTCTTCGAGGGGCACCAAACCGTATTGTGCCTAGTCATGATATGTCTGAAATACTCCATGCACACGATTAGTCCGCAAAAGCATTGTCATCAATCACCAAAACAACTAAGGACAAATATGCCCTTACAGTAAGTATTGGGTTATCTCCCATCAAGCGCTTTTCTTTATTGCCTTATTAGCTAGGCATGATGATTTCAATGATGCTCACATAAAAGATAAGAATTGAAACATAAAGAGAGCATCACTAAGAATATGACTAGCACATTTAAGTCTAACCCACTTCCTATGCATAGGGATTTTGTGAACATACAACTTATGGGAACAATAATCAACTAGCATAGGAAGGCAAAACAAGCATAACTTCAAGATTTTAAGCACATAGAGAGGAAACTAGATATTATTGCAATTCCTACAAGCATATGTTCCTGCCTTATAATAATTTTCAATAGTATCATGAATGAATTCAATAATATAACCATCACATAAAGAATTCTTTTCATGATCTACAAGCATAGAAAATTTACTACTCTCCACATAAGCAAAATTCTTCTCATTCGGAATAGTGGGAGTATCATAAGAAACTCGAATACTATAAAATGTTTCCATATTAAAAGAGTAATGTTTAGAAAAAGGGTAATCATAATCATGACAAGTTTTATAAATATAATCATCACTACTTTTTATAGCATAAGCTTCATCACAATAATCATCATAAGTAGCAAGTTTGTTCTCATCATAATCAATTGAAACCTCTTCCAGGGTAGTGGAATCATTACTAAATAAAGTCTTGACCCCTCCAAATCCACTTTCATAATTGTCACAATAAGATTCAACACCCTCCAAAATAGTGGGATCATTACTTCCTAAAGTTGACACTCTTCCAAACCCACTTTCATCAATATAATCATCATAAATAGGAGGCATGCTATCATCATAATAAATTTGCATATCAAAACTTGGGAGGTTAAAAATATCATCTACATAAAACATAGCATCCCCAAGCTTGAGACAAACATTAATTGCAGCAAATAAATTTGTCGGGGTAAATGACCACGGGTAGCCTAGCTGGCTCCATTTGGCACTTCAGAAAAATTTACAAGCCAATCCGGCCTCCAAGAAACCAAGACGCGGGGCCGCCTTCCCCCTGCCGGCTGCCTCTCAGGCCGACTGTCGAAAGGCAGCCCGGCCTTCACCTTCATGAAGAAGGCCGCGGGAGGGCCGGCTCCTAGAAGCCGGCCTCGAGAAGGCCGACTCCAAGAAGCCGGCTCCCACGGCACGGTCAAGATCGTACCCTCGAGACCCGCAACCACATAACGGCGATGGGACGGGGCGTGGCTACAGTGAAGCCTGCCACCCCCAAAACCCGGAGCACGCCTGGCACAGTGCGCCGTACGGGGTAGCCCTGTCCCGTCTGGCGTGGCAATGTTGCCATGATGACTATGGCGCCATCCACGGCGGGCTGTCAGCGCAGCCCACGGGCGGTGGGCCCCTTTGGATAGAGAGACACCCGAAGGCGGCCAGGCCTCCCCCAGTCGGCCAAGACGTGGCCGACTTCCCCAAAGCCAGCTTGCTCCTTCCCTTGGAGGAGGCGCCCCATTAAGAAGACAAGACGACGTGAGGCTACAGTGATCGCCCGCCAGGCGGCGGCACTGTAGCCACGCTTACCTCGATAAAGCCTTCATCATCAGGATTGAGGCAACACTAATCGGCCGCCGACAGGGCCCTAGGCAGTAGGGCCTGCCTGTCGGCCAAGATGCCAGCAGCCGGCGGGACCCACCAGCCGGCGGGCCCCAGCAGCCGGCGCAGAAGCCGGCGAGCGTAGACACCGACGGCTGGGACCCACTCCCAGCCGGATTACCATTGTACCCTCGGGGGGTAGGCCTATATAAACCCCCCGGGGCACCCATGCAAAGGGTTGATCTCATCTAGGTTACCACACACATAGAGAGAAGAGTAGAGCTAGCCCTGCCCTTCTTCTTCCTCTTGCCAAACAGCTCAAGGAGCGCCTTGTAGTTACTTGTTCACTGAGTGATCATGCGGAGACCCCGTAGAGCAGCAATAGGGGTGTTATCTCCATGGAGAGCCCCGAAGCTGGGTCAGATTCGCCGGCGTGCATGTCTTCGCCTTATCCCGCTTCCAGGCACCGGCGACGTCTTACTGGCTCCCACACAGATAAGCCACCCATTGGCATATGTCGCACCAACCACCCGACATTTGGCGCTCACCGTGGGGCCAGGTGCACCGTCGTCCGGAGACCTGTTCTGGACGGGAACCTTCTTCCTCCCCAGCAAGCGTAGCCAGCCCGGCACGCCCGATGGCGCTTGCCACGCCGCGCTGCAAGGCTCACCAACGCTTGCGCAGCAAGCGTCCTCGCCGACCCCCTTGGCGAGGCCCTCATCTCCGACGAGCCCGCTTCTGACGTGGGCGCCGACCGCCTCGTCGACCTCCTCGGCCAGCTCCACGTCTCCAGCGAGCCTGCTGTGGACCGGGAGTCCGTTGGCTCCACCGACCCGATGCATGTCGACTCCGACACTGCCTCGCTCGACGCCTTCCCCGCCAACGTCGTGATCTACGACGACCCGCTTCCCCGAGCCGATGGCTATGACGTTGCCACCGCCGAGGTGATGGTCATCAGCCACGGCGGCGCTTCTGGCGAGAACGCCCACGACGCCCCGCAAGCGGTGATCCACGTGAAGGAAATATGCCCTAGAGGCAATAATAAAGTGATTATTTATTTCCTTACATATCATGATAAATGTTTATTATTCATGCTAGAATTGTATTAACCGGAAACATAATACATGTGTGAATACATAGACAAACAGAGTGTCACTAGTATGCCTCTACTTGACTAGCTTGTTAATCAAAGATGGTTAAGTTTCCTAACCATAGACAAAGGAGTTGTCATTTGATTAACAAGGTCACATCATTAGTTGAATGATCTGATTGACATGACCCATTATATTAGCTTAGCACCCGATCGTTTAGTATGTTGCTATTGCTTTTATCCATGACTTATACATGTTCCTTTAACTATGAGATTATGCAACTCCCGTTTACCGTAGGAACACTTTGTGTGCTACCAAACGTCACAACGTAACTGAGTGATTATAAAGGTACTCTACAGGTGTCTCCGAAAGTATTTGTTGGGTTGGCATATTTCGAGATTAGGATTTGTCACTCCGATTGTCGGAGAGGTATCTCTGGGCCCTCTCGGTAATGCACATCACATAAGCCTTGCAAGCATCGCAACTAATGTGTTAGTTGTGAGATGATGTATTACGGAACGAGTAAAGAGACTTGCCGGTAACGATATTGAACTAGGTATTGGATACCGACGATCGAATCTCGGGCAAGTAACATACCGATGACAAAGGGAACAACGTATGTTGTTATGCGGTCTGACCGATAAAGATCTTCGTAGAATATGTAGGAGCCAATATGGGCATCCAGGTCCCGCTATTGGTTATTGACCGGAGACGTGTCTCGGTCATGTCTACATTGTTCTCGAACCGTAGGGTCCGCACGCTTAACTTTACGATGACAGTTATTATGAGTTTATGCATTTTGATGTACCGAAGGAGTTCGGAGTCCCGGATGTGATCACGGACATGACGAGGAGTCTCGAAATGGTCGAGACGTAAAGAATGATATATTGGAAGCCTATGTTTGGACATCGGATGCATTCCAGGTGAAATCAGGATTTTACCGGAATACCGGGAGGGTTACCGGAACCCCCCGGGGGCATAATGGCCCAACATGGGCCTTGGAGGAGAGGTGAGAGGGCTGCCCTCATGGGCTGCGCGCCTCCCCCTTCCCCTAGTCCTATTAGGACTAGGAGAGGTGGGCGCCCCCTCTCTCTCTCTCCCCCTTGGAGAATCCTAGTCCAACTAGGATTGGGGGGGGGGGAATCCTACTCCCAGAGGGAGTAGGACTCTCCTGGCGCGCCAAGCTTGGCCGGCCAGCCCCTCCCCCTTGGCTCCTTTATATATAGGGGCAGGGGGCACCCCAGAGACACACAATTGATCATTGAGATCTTTCCTTAGCCGTGTGCGGTGCCCCCTTCCACCAAATTCCACCTCGATCATATCGTTGCAGTGCTTAGGCGAAGCCCTGCGCCAGTAACACATCAAGATCGTCACCACGCCGTCGTGCTGACGGAACTCTTCCCCGACGCTTTGCTGGATCGGAGCCCGGGGATCGTCATCGAGCTGAACGTGTGCCAAGAACTCGGAGGTGCCGGAGTAACGGTGCTGTGATCGGTTGGATCGCGAGGAGAACGTACGACTACTTCCTCTACGTTGTGTCAATGCTTCCGCTTCGGTCTACGAGGGTACGTAGACAACACTCTCCCCTCTCGTTGCTATGCATCACCATGATCTTGCGTGTGCGTAGGAAATTTTTTGAAATTACTACGTTCCCCAACACCACGATCTGTCCGTCCCCCTCCCGGTCGATGCCGACGCCGAAGCACTGGAGGCTCGCCGCCTCGCCCTCCTCGCCAAGGCCCACCAGTGCGAAGTTGACCGCGCCACCTTCGGCACGCCACCTCCTGGCGGGCCAAGCCGAGTCGGCGTCGTTAGACAGCGCGGCGCTGTCATCGCTGACTTACTTGGAGTTGACCGCCCAGTCTATGCCACCCCACTCGAGAACCTGCACGCCGCCCAGGCGGCCGTAGACGAGTTGGATGGACTAGGGGCCGATAAGCTCCCCTACATGACCAGACGCATCCAGCAGCTAATCGATGCAGCCGCGCAGCGGCACGAAGCTGACGTCCGCGAGGAAAGCCCTCCACCGCGCCGAGAGCACGGCGCGACATCCCGGACGCCGACTGCGGGTAGAACCCGTGCGCGACACGAGAAAGAGCCAGCTGCCAGCCGAAGCCGAACCCGGATCTCCATCGAGCGAGACGCAGAAGGCCGCCCTCGAGCCGTGGAGCGGCGGGGCAACCCGCCTCCGCCTCCGCCTCGTGGGGAAAGGTATCCCACCCCACCGCCTGTCACGCATCCGACTCTCAGCGGCCGACTGGGTCGCCCCGAAGGAGTCGGCGAGAACGACGCCCGCCACCGGATCGACCTCCTGGCGCGATCCCTGGCGCTAGAAGAAGAAGATGATGTCGGCCCGCCTTGCTTTGGCCCCCGCATCCGCGACGAGCCCATCCCCAAAGGGTTCTTGCTTCCAAGAGACACGCCCAAGTACAACGGCTCCGTGAAGCCGGAAGATTGGTTGATCGACTACTCCACCGCAGTACGCATCGCGAACGGCAACCGGCTCGTTGCCGTGAAGTACGTGCCCCTCATGCTCCAAGGCACGGCGCGGACCTGGCTCAACAGCCTCAAGCCATACAACGTCAACAGCTGGCTAGACTTCACAGAAGCCTTCGTCCGCAACTTCACCAGCACCTACAAGCGGGCTCCCAAGCCCAGACAGCTCTCCTTGTGCGTACAAGGTGTTGGAAATATGCCCTAGAGGCAATAATAAATAGGTTATTATTATATTTCCTTGTTCATGATAATCGTTTATTATCCATGCTAGAATTGTATTGATAGGAAACTCAGATACATGTGTGGATACATAGACAACACCATGTCCCTAGTAAGCCTCTAGTTGACTAGCTCGTTGATCAATAGATGGTTACGGTTTCCTGACCATGGACATTGGATGTCATTGATAACGGGATCACATCATTAGGAGAATGATGTGATGGACAAGACCCAATCCTAAGCCTAGCACAAGATCATGTAGTTCGTATGCTAAAGCTTTTCTAATGTCAAGTATCATTTCCTTAGACCATGAGATTGTGCAACTCCCGGATACCGTAGGAATACTTTGGGTGTGCCAAACGTCACAACGTAACTGGGTGGCTATAAAGGTACACTACGGGTATCTCCGAAAGTGTCTGTCGGGTGGCACGAATCGAGACTGGGATTTGTCACTCCGTGTAAACGGAGAGGTATCTCTGGGCCCACTCGGTAGGACATCATCATAATGTGCACAATGTGATCAAGGAGTTGATCACGGGATGATGTGTTACGGAACGAGTAAAAGAGACTTGCCGGTAACGAGATTGAACAAGGTATCGGGATACCGACGATCGAATCTCGGGCAAGTATCGTACCGATAGACAAAGGGAATTGTATACGGGATTGATTAAAGTCCTTGACATCGTGGTTCATCCGATGAGATCATCGTGGAACATGTGGGAGCCAACATGGGTATCCAGATCCCACTGTTGGTTATTGACCGGAGAACATCTCGGTCATGTCTGCATGTCTCCCGAACCCGTAGGGTCTACACACTTAAGGTTCGATGACGCTAGGGTTATAAAGGAAGCTTGTATGTGGTTACCGAATGTTGTTCGGAGTCCCGGATGAGATCCCGGACATCACGAGGAGTTCCGGAATGGTTCTGAGGTAAAGATTTATATATAGGAAGTCCTATTTCGGCCATCGGGACAAGTTTCGGGGTCATCGGTATTGTACCGGGACCACCGGAGGGGTCCCGGGGGCCCACCGGGTGGGGCCACCTATCCCGGAGGGTCCCATGGGCTGAAGTGGGAAGGGATCCAGCCCAAAGTGGGCTGGGGCGCCACTTACCCTAAGGCCCATGCGCCTAGGGTGAAGGGGGAAACCCTAAGGAGGAGTCCCAAGGGGGTAAGGCACCTCCCAGGTGCCTTTGGGGGGAGGGAATCCTCCCCTGGCCGCCGCCCCCTCGGAGATTGGATCTCTTAGGGCTGGCGCACCCCCCCCCTTGGGATCCCTATATATAGTGGGGGTAGAGGGCTTCTTGAGACACACCTTTTGCCTTTGGTGCAGCCCCTCCCTCTCCCAAGTTCTTCTCCTCTCTTGCGGTGCTTGGCGAAGCCCTGCTGGATTGCCACGCTCCTCCATCATCACCATGCCGTTGTGCTGCTGCTGGATGGAGTCTTCCTCAACCTCTCCCTCTCTCCTTGCTGGATCAAGGCATGGGAGACGTCACCGGGCTGTACGTGTGTTGAACGCGGAGGTGCCGTCCGTTCGGCACTAGGATCATCGGTGATCTGAATCACGACGAGTACGACTCCATCAACCCCGTTCACTTGAACGCTTCCGCTTAGCGATCTACAAGGGTATGTAGATGCACTCTCCTTCCCCTCGTTGCTGGTTTCTCCATAGATAGATCTTGATGACACGTAGGAAAATTTTTAATTTCTGCTACGTTACCCAACAGTGGCATCATGAGCTAGGTCTATTGCGTAGATTCTTTGCACGAGTAGAACACAAAGTAGTTGTGGGCGTTGATTTTGTTCAATATGCTTACCGTTACTAGTCAATCTTGTTTCGGCGGCATTGTGGGATGAAGCCGCCTGGACCGACCTTACACGTACTCTTACGTGAGACGGGTTCCACCGACTGACATGCACTTGATGCATAAGGTGGCTAGCGGGTGCCAGTCTCTCCCACTTTAGTCGGAACGGATTCGATGAAAAGGGTCCTTATGAAGGGTAAATAGCAATTGGCATATCACGTTGTGGTTTTGCGTAGGTAAGAAACGTTCTTGCTAGATACCCATAGCAGCCACGTAAAACATGCAACAACAATTAGAGGACGTCTAACTTGTTTTTGCAGGGTATGCTATGTGATGTGATATGGCCAAGAAGAATGTGATGAATGATATGTGATGTATGAAATTGATCATGTTCTTGTAATAGGATTCACGACTTGCATGTCGATGAGTATGACAACCGGCAGGAGCCATAGGAGTTGTCTTTATTCATTGTATGACCTGCGTGTCATTGAACAACGCCATGTAATTACTTTACTTTATTGCTAACCGGTAGCCATAGTAGTAGAAGTAATAGTTGGCGTGACAACTTCATGAAGACACGATGATGGAGATCATGATGATGGAGATCATGGTGTCATGCCGGTGACGACGATGATCATGGAGCCCCGAAGATGGAGATCAAAAAGGAGCAAAGTGATGATGGCCATATCATGTCACTATTTGATTACATGTGATGTTTATCATGTTTATACATCTTATTTGCTTAGAACGACGGTAGTAAATAAGAGAATCCCTCATTAAAATTTCAAGAAAGTGTTCCCCTTAACTGTGCACCGTTGCGAAAGTTCGTCGTTTTGAAGCACCACGTGATGATCGGGTGTGATAGATTCTTACGTTCACATACAACGGGTGTAAGCCAGATTTACACACGCGAAACACTTAGGTTGATTTGACGAGCCTAGCATGTACAGACATGGCCTCGGAACACAAGAGACCGAAAGGTCGAGCATGAGTCGTATGGTAGATACGATCAACATGAAGATGTTCACCGATGATGACTAGTCCGTCTCACGTGATGATCGGACACGGCCTAGTTGACTCGGATCATGTAATCACTTGGATGACTAGAGGGATGTCTATCTGAGTGGGAGTTCATAAGATGAACTTAATTATCCTGAACATAGTCAAAAAGATTTTGCAAATTATGTCGTAGCTCGCGCTTTAGTTCTACTGTTTTAGATATGTTCCTAGAGAAAATATAGTTGAAAGTTGATAGTAGCAATTATGCGAACAGTACAAGGCTTGCGTCCTTAATGCACTTCTCGGTGTGCTGGACCTCGAACGTGGTCTGTGGATGTTACGAACATCTGACATACACGTTTTGATGACTACATGATAGTTCGATAATGTTAAATGGTTTAGAATTGAGGCACCGAAGACATTTTGAAATGTAGCGGAACATATGAGATGTTTCGAGAGTTGAAATTGGGATTTCAGGCTCGTGCCCACGTCAAGAGGTATAAGACCTCCAACGATTTTCTTGGCCTGCAAACTAAGGGAGAAAAGCTCAATCGTTGAGCTTGTGCTCAAATTGTCTGAGTACAACAATCACTTGAATCGAGTGGGAGTTGATCTTCCAGATAAGATAGTGATGTTTCTCCAAAGTCATTGCCACCAAGCTGCTAGAGCTTCGTGATGAACTATAACATATCAGGGATAGATATGATGATCCTTGAAATATTCACGATGTTTGACACCGCGAAAGTAGAAATCAAGAAGGAGCATCAATTGTTGATGGTTAGTGAAACCACTAGTTTCAAGAAGGGCAAGGGCAAGAAGGGATACTTCATGAAACGACAAATCAGCTGCTGCTCTAGTGAAGAAACCCAAGGTTGAACCCAAACCCGAGACTGAGTGCTTCTGTAATAAGGGGAACAACCACTGGAGCAGAATTACCCTAGATACTTGGTAGATGAGAAGGCTGTCGATAGAAGTATATTGGATATACATTATGTGAATGTGTACTTTACTAGTACTCCTAGTAGCATCAGGGTATTAGATACTGGTTCGGTTGCTAAGTGTTAGTAACCCGAAATAAAAGCTACTGAATAAACGGAGACTAGCTAAAGGTGAGCTGACGAGATGTGTTGGAAGTGCTTCCAAGGTTGATATGATCAAGCATCACACGCTCCCTCTACCATCGAGATTGGTGTTAAACCTAAATAATTGTTATTTGGTGTTTGCGTTGAGCATAGACATGATTGGATTATGTCTATCGCAATACGGTTATTCATTTAAGGAGAATAATGGTTACTCTATTTATTTGAATAATACCTTTAATGGTCTTGCACCTAGAATGAATGGTTTATTGAATCTCGATCATAGTGATACACATGTTCATGCCAAAAGATATAAGATAGTAATGATAGTACCACCTACTTGTGGCACTGCCATGTAAGTCATATTGGTATAAAACGCATGAAGAAGCTCCATGTTGATGGATCTTCGAACTCACTCATTTCTGAAAAGATTGAGATATGTGAACCATGTCTGTTGGTATATACGCATGAAGAAACTCCATGCAGATGGACCGTTTGGACTCGCTTGATTTTGAATCGCTTGAGACATGCAAATCATACCACATGGGCAAGATGACTGAAAGCTTCGGTTTCAGTAAAATGGAACAAGAAAGCAACTTGTTGGAAGTAACACATTTTGATGTGTGCAGTCCAATGAGTGCTGAGGCACGCGGTGGATATCGTTATGCTCTTACTTCACAGATGATTTGAGTAGATACTGAGAATATTTACTTGATGAAACACAAGTCTGAATTATTGAATGGTTCAAGTAATTTCAGAGTGAAGTTGAATATCGTCGTGACAAGAGGATAAAATATCTATGATATGATCATAGAGATGATTATCTGAGTTGCGAGTTTGGTACACAATTGAGACATTATGGAAATTGTTTCACGACTAGTACCGCCTGGAACACCATAGTGTGATGGTGTGTCCGAACATCATAACTGCACCCTATTGGATATGGTGCGTACCATGATGTCTCTTATCGAATTACCACTATCGTTCATGGGTTAGGCATTAGAGACAACCGCACTCACTTTAAATAGGGAACCACATAAATCTGTTGAGACGACACCGTATGAACTATGGTTTAGAGAAACCTAAGCTGTCATTTCTTAAAAGTTTGGGGCTACGACGCTTATGTGCAAAAGTTTCAGGCTGATAAGCACGAACCCAAAGCGGATAAATGCATCTTCATAGACACCCAAAACAGTTGGGTATACCTCCTGTCTCAGATCCGAAAGCAATAGGGATTGTTTCTCAATCGGGTCCTTTCTCGAGGAAAAGTTTCTCTCGAAAGAATTGAGTGGGAGGATGGTGGAGACTTGATGAGGTTATTGAACCGTCACTTCAACTAATGTGTAGCAGGGCACATGAATTGTTCCTATGGTACCTACACCAATTGAAGTGGAAGCTTATGATAGTGATCATGAGACTTCGGATCAAGTCACTCCCAAACCTCGTAGGATGACAAGGATGCGTACTACTTCAGAGAGGTACGTAATCCTGTCTTGGAAGTCATGTTGCTAGACAACAATGAACCTACGAGCTATGGAGAAGCGATGGTGGGCCCGGATTCCAATGAATGGCTCGAGGCCATAACATCCGAGAAAGGATCCATGTACGAAAACAAAGTGTAGACTTTGGCAGAACGGCTCGATGGTCGTGAGGCTGTTGAGTACAGATGGATTTTGAAAGGAAGACGGACAATGATGGTAAATGTCACCATTAAGAAAGCTCGACTTGTCATTAAGATGTTTTCCGACAAGTTCAAGGAGTTGACTGCGATGAGACTTTCTCACTCGTAGCGATGCTAAGAGTCTGTTGGAATTATGTTAGCGATTACTGCATTATTTATGAAATTGTGCAGATAGGATGTCAAAACATTGTTTCCTCGACGATTTTCTTGAGGAAAGGTTGTATGTGATACAACCAGAAGGTTTTGTCAATCCTGAAAGATGCTAATAAGTATGCAAAGCACCAGCAATCCTCCTGAGGACTGGAGTAAGCATCTCGGAGTTGGAATGTACACTTTGATGAGTTGATCAAAGATTTTAGGTTTATATAAAGTTTATGAGAAACTTGTATTTCCAAAGAAGTGAGTGGGAGCACTATAGAATTTCTGATGAGTATATGTTGTTGACATATTGTTGATCAGAAATGATGTAGAATTTCTGGAAAGCATATGGGGTTATTTGAAGAGTGTTTTCAATGGAAAACCTGGATTAAGCTACTTGAACATTGAGCATCAAGATCTATAAGGATAGATCAAAATCGCTTAATAGTACTTTCAAATGAATACATACCGTGACAAGATTTTGAAGGAATTCAAAATAGATCAACAAAGAAGGAGTTCTTGGCTGTATTACACATGTGAGTATTGAGTAAGACTCAAGACCTGACCACGGCAGAATAGAGAGAAAGGACGAAGGTCGTCCCCTATGCTTAGACATAGGCTCTAAAGTAGTACCGCACCTGAAGTGTGCCAAGCCATGAGTCAGTCAAGGGGTACAAGTGTGATCCAGGAATGGATCACAGGACAACGGTCAAGGTTATCCTTAGTAACTAGTGGACTAAGGAATTTTCTCGATTATGGAGGTGGAAAAGAGTTCGTCGTAAAGGGTTACGCCGATGCAAACTTTGACACTGATCCAGATTATACTAAGTAGTAAATTGGATTCGTATAGTAGAACAGTTATTTGGAATAGTTCCAAATAGAGCGTGGTAACTGCATCTAGGAGATGACATAGAGATTTGTGAAGGACACACGGATCTGAAAGGTTCAGACCCGTTGACTATAACATCTCTCACAAGCATAACATGATCAAACCAAAAACTCATTGAGTGTTAATCACATAGTAATGTGAACTAGATTATTGACTCTAGTAAACTCTTTGGGTGTTAGTCACATGGGGATGTGACCTTGGGTGTTGGAATCATTGCAATCACATATCGATGTGAGCTGGATTATTGACTCTAGTGCAAGTGGGAGACTGTTGGAAATATGCCCTAGAGGCAATAATAAATAGGTTATTATTATATTTCCTTGTTCATGATAATCGTTTATTATCCATGCTAGAATTGTATTGATAGGAAACTCAGATACATGTGTGGATACATAGACAACACCATGTCCCTAGTAAGCCTCTAGTTGACTAGCTCGTTGATCAATAGATGGTTACGGTTTCCTGACCATGGACATTGGATGTCATTGATAACGGGATCACATCATTAGGAGAATGATGTGATGGACAAGACCCAATCCTAAGCCTAGCACAAGATCATGTAGTTCGTATGCTAAAGCTTTTCTAATGTCAAGTATCATTTCCTTAGACCATGAGATTGTGCAACTCCCGGATACCGTAGGAATACTTTGGGTGTGCCAAACGTCACAACGTAACTGGGTGGCTATAAAGGTACACTATGGGTATCTCCGAAAGTGTATGTTGGGTGGCACGAATCGAGACTGGGATTTGTCACTCCGTGTAAACGGAGAGGTATCTCTGGGCCCACTCGATAGGACATCATCATAATGTGCACAATGTGATCAAGGAGTTGATCACGGGATGATGTGTTACGGAACGAGTAAAAGAGACTTGCCGGTAACGAGATTGAACAAGGTATCGGGATACCGACGATCGAATCTCGGGCAAGTATCGTACCGATAGACAAAGGGAATTGTATACGGGATTGATTAAAGTCCTTGACATCGTGGTTCATCCGATGAGATCATCGTGGAACATGTGGGAGCCAACATGGGTATCCAGATCCCGCTGTTGGTATTGACCGGAGAACATCTCGGTCATGTCTGCATGTCTCCCGAACCCGTAGGGTCTACACACTTAAGGTTCGATGACGCTAGGGTTATAAAGGAAGCTTGTATGTGGTTACCGAATGTTGTTCGGAGTCCCGGATGAGATCCCGGACGTCACGAGGAGTTCCGGAATGGTTCGGAGGTAAAGATTTATATATAGGAAGTCCTATTTCGGCCATCGGGACAAGTTTCGGGGTCATCGGTATTGTACCGGGACCACCGGAGGGGTCCCGGGGGCCCACCGGGTGGGGCCACCTATCCCGGAGGGTCCCATGGGCTGAAGTGGGAAGGGATCCAGCCCAAAGTGGGCTGGGGCGCCACTTCCCCTAAGGCCCATGCGCCTAGGGTGAAGGGGGAAACCCTAAGGAGGAGTCCCAAGGGGGTAAGGCACCTCCCAGGTGCCTTTGGGGGGAGGGAATCCTCCCCTGGCCGCCGCCCCCTAGGAGATTGGATCTCCTAGGGCTGGCGCACCCCCCCTTGGGATCCCTATATATAGTGGGGGTAGAGGGCTTCTTGAGACACACCTTTTGCCTTTGGTGCAGCCCCTCCCTCTCCCAAGTTCTTCTCCTCTCTTGCGGTGCTTGGCGAAGCCCTGCTGGATTGCCACGCTCCTCCATCATCACCATGCCGTTGTGCTGCTGCTGGATGGAGTCTTCCTCAATCTCTCCCTCTCTCCTTGCTGTATCAAGGCATGGGAGACGTCACCGGGCTGTACGTGTGTTGAACGCGGAGGTGCCGTCCGTTCGGCACTAGGATCATCGGTGATCTGAATCACGACGAGTACGACTCCATCAACCCCGTTCACTTGAACGCTTCCGCTTAGCGATCTACAAGGGTATGTAGATGCACTCTCCTTCGCCTCGTTGCTGGTTTCTCCATAGATAGATCTTGATGACACGTAGGAAAATTTTGAATTTCTGCTACGTTACCCAACACAAGGCCCCGTCGAGTCCACTCGCGACTACCTCACGCGTTGGGCCGAGCTCCGAACTCTTGCGAGGGAGTGCACGAAGTGCAAGCCATCGAATACTTCACAGCCGGGTGCCGAGAGGGCACCCTCCTCAAGCACAAGCTCCTCTGCGACGAGCCGACTACCCTCGACGAGCTTCTGGTCATAGCGGACAAGTACGCCACTGCCGACTCCTCAATGAAGACTGAACTTCGGGTTGACGCGTCCGGAAAGGTACTCAACCCGGCGCACAAGACGCCGCCTGGGGACTCCGGTCGACGCCCGTACCAAAACGACCACAAGCGCAGGGGCCCCATGCCGCCTTCCACCAGTCGGCAGGTGGCCACGGTTGAAGGCGAGGAGCCCGAAGGGCGGCCCGCACCCAAGAAGCAGAAAGGCGGCCGGCCGGCTTGGCAGCCGACCTTCTCCTACGAGCAAACCCTCGACGCCCCATGCAAGTTCCATAGCGGCGCGAAGCCGTCCAATCACACAACCCGGAAGTGCCACTGGCTCACCCAAATCTCCAAAGGCGAAGTGCTCGCGCCGCCTCCACCTGCTGGTCCGCCGCCTCCGGCTCCGCAGCAGCCGGCCGCTCGGCCAGTAGTTGGAGCCGTGCACGACGAGTTCCCCGACGAGCACGCCGCCTATGTCATCTTCACCAACCAGCCCGAAGACCGGCGCAGCAGGCGCCGCAAGCACCAAGAAGTCAACGCGGTTGCCTCCAACCCCTCCGAGCACATGCACTGGTCTAAAAAACCCATCAGCTGGAGCCGGGCCGACCACCCAGAGGTGATGCCATCTCCCGGCTCTTATGCAATGGTTCTGGATGCCACCCTTGCAACAGACAGACGCACAGCCCGTTTCTCCCGCGTGTTGATAGACGGCGGGAGCAGCATCAACATCCTGTACCTCGACACCCTGAAGAAGCTCAACGTCAAGACGAAGCAGATCACGCCTACCCGGACTGTGTTCCATGGCATCGTACCCGGCCTGTCCTGCTCCCCCATTGGCAAGATCAAGATTGATGTCCTCTTTGGGGACAAGGATCATTTCCGCGGGGAGGCCATCTGGTTTGAAGTGGTGGACCTTGAGAGCTCTTACCATGCACTGCTTGGCCGACTTGCCTTGGCCAAGTTCATGGCTGTTCCCCACTATGGTTACCTCAAGATGAAGATGCCGAGAACCAAGGGCATCATCACCATAGTTGGTGACTACAAGAAATCAGCCGAGTGTGCAGCGGCTAGCAGCCGGCTGGCCGAGTCCCTGGTGATTGCCGAAAAGAAGAAGAAGTTGGATCAGGTCGTGGCCATGGCTGGCAAGCAGCCGGCCCTGTCCCCCGATCCCAAAGAGTGTGATGCCCAAGGTTCCTTCCAGCCGGCCAAGGAAACGAAGAAGATACCTCTTGACCCCGAGCACCCGGAAAGGTTTGCCGTCATTGGGGCAAACCTAAACAGCAAATAGGAAGGCGAGCTCGCCGATTTCCTCCGTGAGAATCGGGACATCTTTGCATGGTCCCCCAAGGACATGCCGGGTGTTCTGAAGGATTTCGCCGAGCACAAATTACATGTCCGAGAAGGTGCAAAACCGGTCAAGCAACCCCTCCGCCGACTATCGGAGGAAAAGAGAAGGATTGTAGGAGAAGAGATAGCCCGGCTTCTGGCTGCCGGCTTCATCATGGAGGTGTTCTTTCCAGAGTGGCTTGCCAACCTGGTCCTCGTGCTGAAGAAGAACAACAAGTGGCGCGTGTGTATAGACTACACGAGCCTCAACAAGGCCTGCCCCAAAGATCCTTTTGCCCTGCCAAGGATAGATCAAGTGATAGAGTCCACAGCCGGATGCGAGCTGCTGAGTTTTTTGGATGCTTACTCCGGGTACCATCAGATAAAGTTGGACCCGGCCGACCGCCTGAAGACCTCCTTCATCACGCCATTCGGAGCCTTCTGCTACCTGACTATGACATTCGGCTTGAGAAATGCTGGTGCCACTTTTCAGCGTTGCATGCAGAAGTGCCTCCTCAAGCAACTCGGCAGAAATGCCCACGTCTATGTAGACGACATCGTGGTGAAGACGGAGAAGCGTGGCACCTTGCTAGAAAACCTCAAGGAAACATTCGAGAACCTGCGCCGGTTCCGGATCAAGCTCAACCCTGAGAAATGCGTGTTCGGAGTACCAGCCGGCCAGCTCCTGGGCTTTATGGTCTCCGAACGCGGCATCGAGTGCAACCCAGTGAAGATCAAGGCCATTGAGAGAATGGCGATTCCCACCAAGCTGCGAGACGTCCATAAGTTCACTGGATGCTTGGCTTCCCTGAATCGCTTCATCAGCCGGCTCGGAGAGAAGGCTCTCCCCCTCTACCGCCTCATGAAGAAGACCACTCACTTCGAGTGGAACGACCAAGCCGACGAAGCTTTTCACGAGCTGAAGAAGATGCTGACCACGCCGCCTGTCTTGGCGGCGCCGACTGAGAAGGAGCCCATGCTCCTCTACATTGCTGCAACCAGCCGGGTGGTCAGCACCGTCATCGTAGTCCAGCGCCCAGAGGAGGGACGAGCCCAGCCGGTCTAGAGGCCGGTGTACTATTTGAGCGAGGTGCTGTCTACCTCGAAGCAGAACTACCCGCACAACCAGAAGATGTGCTATGGCGTGTACTTTGCCACCAAGAAACTGAAGCCCTACTTCCAAGAGCACCCCATCACGGTCGTATGCACCGCCCCGCTCGCCGAGATCATAGGCAGCCGGGACGCATCCGGCCGGGTGGCAAAATGGGCCATCGAGCTGGCCCCTTACACGATCTTCTACCAGCCGTGCACCGCCATCAAGTCCCAACCACTGGCCGACTTCCTCGTCGACTGGGCCGAGACCCAGTACCTGCCGCCGGCTCCGGACTCCACTCACTGGCGCCTGCACTTCGACGGGTCCAAGATGCTCACCGGCTTGGGAGCCGGCGTCATCCTCACCTCTCCCAAAGGCGACAAACTCAGATACACGCTGCAAATTCACTTCGCCGCCTCCAACAACGTGGCCGAGTATGAGGCGCTCGTACACGGGCTCCGGCTTGCCAAAGACCTCGGCATACGCCGGATCCTGTGTTACGGCGACTCAGACTTGATAATCCAGCAGTCATCCGGCGATTGGGACGCCAAGGATGCAAACATGGCGAGCTACCGCTTCCTCGTCCAGCAGATCAGCGGGTACTTTGAAGGATGCGAGTTCCTCCACATACCACGAGCCGACAACGGGCCAGCAGATGCCCTGGCCCGATTAGGCTCCACTCGGCAGGCAATTCCAACCGGCGTCTCTCTGCAACGCTTCCTCAAGCCGTCTATCAAGCCATCTCCAGAGTCCGATTCCATCTTCGTGCCGCCTAGCCCTGATGCAGCCGGATCCGGCGTGAAGAGCCAAGCAGGCGGCACGAGGACTTCGATAGGCGGCGCGGGGACTTCAGCAGGCGGCTCGGGGACTTCCGTAGTCGCACCCGACCCGGGGACTTCTGAACCCGGCTCGGGAACTGCGGTAGTCGGCCCGGGGACTGCACCAGCACCACAGGCGGCGGCCGACCCCAGCATTTCACAACCCAGCCCGCCCACCCTGGTTGCAGTAGCCGCGTTGGCAATAGAAGAAGTCACAGCTCCATCACGGGCCCAGCCCATCCTCAACTTCCTGACAAACCAAGAACTGCCGGCTGACGAGACAGAGGCAAGACAAGTCCAGCGCCGAGCCGGAGCATACACCATCGTCAACAGAGACCTCATCAGGCGCATCGTCACTGGAGTCTTCCAGCGATGCGTTGAACAAGAGAAGGGCATAGCAATCCTCAGAGACATTCACCAAGGCGAATGCGGCCACCACGCGGCCTCAAGATCACTAGTCGCCAAAGCTTTCCGCCATGGATTCTTTTGGCCGACTGCTTTGGACGACGCCAAGGAACTAGTCAAGCATTGCAAAGGGTGCCAAGTCTTCAGCTCCAAGCAACACCTGCCGGCTTCGGCACTCAAGACCATTCCCCTCACTTGGCCCTTTGCCGTTTGGGGTCTGGACATGGTGGGCCCATTCAAGACGGCGCGTGGCGGCATGACACATCTGCTTGTCGCCATGGACAAGTTCACCAAGTGGATCGAAGCAAAGCCGATCAAGAAGCTGAATGGGCTGACTGCCGTGACATTCATTGCAGATATAACAACTCGGTACGGCGTGCCGCACAACATCATCACCGACAACGGAACAAATTTTGCCAAGGGAGCCTTGGCACGTTTCTGTGCAACGCAGGGCATCCGACTGGACTTAGCGTCCGTTGCCCACCCGCAGTCAAACGGTCAAGTCGAACGAGCCAACGGCCTCATCCTTTCTAGCATCAAGCCCCGACTGGTCGTGCCACTGGAGCGTTCGGCGGGCTGCTGGCTCGATGAGCTGCCGGCCGTCCTCTGGAGTCTGCGCACTACCCCAAATAGGTCAACCGGCTTCACTCCTTTCTTCTTGGTATATGGTGCCGAGGCGGTCATCCCAACCGACATCGAGTTCGACTCGCCTCGGGTGACCATGTACACGGAAGCGGAGGCCAAGGAAGCACGAGTAGACGGCGTCGACCTGCTGGAAGAAAGCCGGCTGTTAGCCCTCAGCCGGTCCGCCATCTACCAGCAAGGTCTGCGTCGCTACCACAGCCGGAAGGTCAGGCTAAGATCTTTCCAAGAGGGCGACCTTGTGCTCCGGCTGATCCAGCGAACAGCCGGCCAGCACAAGCTCTCGGCCCCTTGGGAAGGCCCCTTCGTCATCAGCAGAGCGTTAGGAAACGACTGCTACTACCTGATCAACGCACAGAAGCCGAAGGCACGAAAGAGAGACGACTCCGGCAAGGAGTCGGAACGACCATGGAACGCCAACCTCCTTCGAAGATTTTACAGTTGAAATGCAGTGTGTATCACGCTAACTTTTGTACTAAGCACGAGACAATAGGCCCCCCGAGGAGAACTCGGGGACTGCCATCTTTCATTTATGAACGAGGAGTATCATGCTTATGATTATGTTATTTCATTTACTTCTCTCGTCCGGCACCGGGTTCGAATGGTCGGCCCGGGGACTGGCCGCCTTAAGTTATATTAGAAGTCCTACCCGTGGTCAGACAAGTAGTGTGCCGGCTCCAAAGCCCTCTCTTGCCAAAAGTCGCAGTTCGAAGAATCGGCTGTCCGGCTGGCAAGAGCCAAAGGCAGGAAAGGACGCCCACACGAAAAACGGCTAGGGACTAACGGACTAATATAACAAAAGCCGGTTTTTCCCACCGCCGACCGACTACAAGAGTAGCCGGCTGGCCGGTCTCCATTCACTTCGCTACAATCTAAGAAAGCTCGAGTACTTGCCTTCCCCAAAAAAGATAGCCGAGTTCTTCCTTAGCCACAGACTGGAGAGCAGCTGCCGGCTGGGAAGGCAGCAATCAGGGGAAGGCGGCAAAGGAAACAGCCTAAGGATAAAAAGCATACGAGAATGGAAGTCGAACACATGCATGAGTATATTTACACAAAAGGCTTCGAAAAAGCCAACATTCATCATAGTTTGAATACACCCCCAGTGGGTGGAACTACGCAAACTTAATAAAAATTGTTCAAAGAGTAACAAACAGGAAAAATAAAGACGGCAGATCAAGCCAAGGGAGCGACTAGCGTGTCGGGTAGGTCGGCTGAGACAGTAGCGCTGGCTGGAGGAGTGGTCGGCTGGTGAACGTCGGCGTGATCACCGCCTCCCGCAGAGGGCGCGCTAACACGCGCCTCATTGCTGGAGGCAAGGTCATGCTGAGGCTGGCTGGTCGCTTCACCGGCCGGCTCGACGTCTTCGCCCTCCTCCCCTTCTTCGTCTTCGCCCTCGTCGCTGGTGGCGATCTCCTCCGCCGAGTCTTCACCTTCCGCCGGGTTCAGCCCAAACCACTCCTCCGGCTGGGCGACGTCGTTCTCGTCCACCTCAGGAGCGAAGACGCTGGTGTCGGTAAAATCGGCAAGAGCCGAAGCACGCTGGATGATAGCCGGCCGCACCTCCACCAGCTCTTCATCAGCCTCCTCCCGCCAAGTCCTCAGCTGCTCCAAATTCAGCCCGGGGTACCAGCCCCGGACGAACTCCAGCGCCCGCCTTGCGCCAGATCGGGCAGCGGAGGCCTTCCAGGCCTCGAAGCGGCCGACTGCCACCTCCAGCCAGTCGGAAGTCCGGCTTGGGGTGCGGGGAATCGCCTCGCCTGGCCAGAGGGCGGCCAGCACCTGCGCTCCGGCGCGCTGAAGATGGCGGAGCATGCGGTGTGCCAGCTGCAGTCGGGCTTGGATCGCCAGAAGCTGCTCCTCGAGTGTCCGATTTGCGTCTGGCGCGATCTCAACTCCCACCTGATGGCGTGCCTCGCGGTGGGCCTCGATGGCCTGAGTGGCCGCGACGGAGTGGCGGGGGAAATAGTCTGCGCAGAGAACAAAAGGAGCACAAATCAGAAGACGAATCAGAGGGCAAGGGGGCGAGCAAGGAGTAAGAGAGGCGGCTTACAATCGATCAGGTCCTCGATCCGGCTGTAACCCTCGCTCAGCGCCTGCTTCGCCTCAGCCCAGCTCGCCGCTTCGGTCTCAAACTCGGCTTTGAGGGCGGCCTCGCTCTCCTGCGCCTTCTTCAGGGCCGCCTTGTGGCCCTCCTCCTGGTCGTCCAACTTCTTGGCCAGGCGGTCGCGCTCCTGGACTAAGGCATTGAGCTCGGCCTCCTTGGCGTGAAGGGCGGTCTGGGCCCCGCCGAGCTGCTCCCTCAAATCGGCGTTGGCCCCTGCAAGCATGAAGATGAAGGAAGAAGCAATAAGGAAGAAGTCGTCGGGGAAGATCCGACCCGACTGCTCTGCAGTCGGCCCGGATCTCGGGGACTACGCCCAGTGGGTGCGCTAACGCGCCCCCACAGGATACGAAGAAAATGGAGCACGCACTCCGGCTGTTGGTCAGATCTTCGCTCTTCTGACGCAGCTCCCGAGCCTGGAGTCGAAGGCGGCAGCACTCCGGTTATGTACTCCTGGAAGATCAGACAGGATGCAACAATAAGATGATTATCAGGACATAGTAAGTTCCAAGCCGCCTGCTCAGCAGCCGACTCGGAACTCGGGGACTACACCCAGTGGGTGCGCTGACGCGCCCCCACAGAAGAAATCAAAAAGCTAAAACCAGCCAAGAACAGAAGACTCACCCGAACGACGGCCCGCGTCGCAAGGAAATCGCGAGTGTATCTCTGCAGCGCGGTGGCATGGGCCTGAAGCCGGTTCCGGACCCCCTGGGCCGACACGTTCAGTTCGCCCGTCTCCTCATTGGGCGCCCACTCGGACGTGCTGGAGCTGGCCGCCTCCAAGGCCTCCGCCGTCTGACGGGCGGTCACAGCTTTGTCTGGCTCCGGCACAGGGGCAGCATCCCCTGCACGCGGGCGTGCTGACGGCTGCACCACCAGGCCGGCTCCTACTGCCGGCTCGCTCCCGGACGGCTGCACCGGCGCCGCAGCCGGCTGGACGCCCTGGCCTGCCGGCGCCTCCTCCAAGATGACCACATCATCCTCCCTCCGCTCTGCCGCCTCTCGGCCGCGGTCGGCCTCCTCAGACGGAGGCACGGGGGCGTTGGGAGCCACACTCCGCAGGGGGATGACGAGCTGTGGAGGCCGGTTGCGCGAGGCCTCCGCCTCCCTCTCCGCGGCCGTCGCCTCCGCCTGGGCCTTGGCCGCAGCGTCGGCCTGCTCCTTTGCCGCCTGGGCGGCTCTCCGCTGCGACGCTTCCCGCTCCTCCCGCGCCTCCCGCGTGTTCCGTGCCGTAGCTTCCATGAGGTCGGCGCGGGGGTCCACGCGGCGGGAGCTCGAAGACCTTCCGGCTGAGTCAATCACGAAGCCGGCAGGACCCCGTTCAAGGGAGAGCGGCGCCCTGACCGGTCGACCAAGAAAGAATTTATAAAAGAACTTCAATCAAAAAGCACGACGAGAATGCAAGACGACTAACACTTACGCCGAAACCGCCTGCGGCCGCTTCACGACCTTCTGGAACCGAGCCGCCTTCGCGGCCGCCTCGTCCCGCTTGGTTGCCGCGGCGGTGCCCCTGGGCTTCTTCGGCCGGCTGCCGAAGTAGGTCGACGCGGCCCGGCGCTTTGGTGCGGCGCCACGGGCGGCCGGCGCGGCAGAAGAGCCCGCGCCGTGAGGATCTGGCGCCGGCTGGCGATGCGGGACGGTTTCGACCTCGTCGTCGTTCGCCCAGTCCTGGAGGCCGGCTCCGAGCCTGGCGCCGCCTGCCTCGCCGCCTCCCCCCTCGCCGGCGTCCTCCATGGCGGCCGCTCCGAGGTCCGGGTCATCAACGTCATCTACCGTGCGGTCGGGGAGAAACGGGCGCTCCGCCCCTGCGGTCCCGGCCGCCGGCGGAAGAAGAGTATTCTACAGAAGACAAGCCGGCTGGTCAGAAGCCGGCTACCAAGCGACCGACTACAAAAAGAAAAAGAAAGAAGAAATACTTACGGCAGGAGAAGGTCTGGCGCGAGAGTACGGCTCCTTGCCGAATCGCCAGTACTCGGCGAGCTTGCAGTTGGCGATGTAGTTCACCAGGTATGACACCTCGGCGTGAGGCATCTCCTTGGTACTCAGCCGGCACGGGTCGAAGCGGCCGCTCATTTGACAGATCATGTGCGGCCGGCCTTGGAGCGGGAGAACCCGGCGCTCCACGAAGGCGGCCACAAGGTCGGATCCGACTAGGCCCTCCGACTGCGCCGTCACCCGAAGTCGGGCGACGGCAGCGTTCCCGGCCTGGGACAGTGTCCTGGCCCGGTAGCTCCATGCGGACGGCCTCGAGGCCGGCAGGCCGGCTACGTAAGGCGGCAGATTGACGAAGTCGCCTTGCAGGGCGACGTTCTTCACGTAGAAGTATGACTTCTGCCAGATCTTCACCGACTGGATCAGCGGGATGGGGGGCAACGGATTGTTCTCACCTGTCCGCCTCATGGCGATGTAGGCTCCGCATGGGGTGGGCACGCCGGTGACGACGGTGCCGAGCTTGCTCTAGAAGAATTCGCCCCAGAGCTCTATGGTGGGGAGGATGCCAAGGAAACCCTCGCAGAGGGTGACGAAGGCCGACAGCAGCATCACGGCGTTGGGGTGAGGTGATGCGGCTGAAGATGGTAAAACTGGAGGAACGAGCGGAGGAATCCGCTCGCCGGGAGGCCGAAGCCGCGTATGCAGTGCGAGCGGAAAATCACCCGCTCGCCCTCCTCCGGCGCAGGCGAAATCTCCTCCTCCGGCGCGCGCCGGACCCGCACGTAGTTCTCGCCGGGCAGACGCCGCGTCCGGCGGAGGAACTCGACGTGCTCGTCGAGGACGTTGGAGCCGTCCCACGAGCTCGACAATGCCATTGGAGCGGCGCGGAGAGAAGCAAGGCGCAGTGGCGGCGGGACGGCGCGGCGAAGAGGTGCTGCGGCGGCGGAGAAGAAAGAAGACGAGGGAGGGTGGAGCGAGGGAGAGCGTGCGAGCCTCTGCCGCTCCCTCTCCTCCCCTTACTTATAGGCTCTCACGGCGGAGCCAAGGAGGCGTGGTGTGGGGGACGTGGGATCAACTACGCCCACTCCCCCATGTCCCGCTATTATTGCGCCTTGACGGCATAGTGAAACCGCTGCGGGAAGGCAAACCGTCCACCCTGGGCCGCAGAAGATCCGCGCCTGGGCCGAGGCCAGGCGTGGCGGGCACGGGCCTGCGGCGCCGTCCTGTCGCGCACGTGCCACGGCAGGCCTTTCCTGCCACGTGACACGAGGGGAGGCGTGTGGTCAGCGCGCGGGTTGGCCCACTTTCCCGTTGACGAGACCACGGCGCCCATCCAAGGTGGCGCGCTTAAGCCGAGCCGGCTTCCAGCTGCCGGCTCCTCAAGATGGGAAGCTGACCGAGCTTCTCGTTCCCCTTGCCGACCTCGAAGCGCGACCAGCTTCGGGGATTACTGTCGGGGTAAATGACCACGGGTAGCCTAGCCGGCTCCATTTGGCACTTCAGAAAAATTTACAAGCCAATCCGGCCTCCAAGAAACCAAGACGCGGGGCCGCCTTCCCCCTGCCGGCTGCCTCTCAGGCCGACTGTCGGAAGGCGGCCCGGCCTTCACCTTCATGAAGAAGGCCGCGGGAGGGCCGGCTCCTAGAAGCCGGCCTCGAGAAGGCCGACTCCAAGAAGCCGGCTCCCACGGCACGGTAAAGATCATACCCTCGAGACCCGCAACCACATAACGACGATGGGACGGGGCGTGGCTACAATGAAGCCTGCCACCCCCGAAACCCGGAGCACGCCTGGCACAGTGCGCCGTACGGGGTAGCCCTGTCCCGTCCGGCGCGGCACTGTTGCCATGATGACTATGGCGCCATCCACGGCGGGCTATCAGCGCAGCCCACGGGCGGTGGGCCCCTTTGGACAGAGAGACACCCGAAGGCGGCCATGCCTCCCCCAGCCGGCCAAGACGTGGCCGGCTTCCCCAAAGCCGGCTTGCTCCTTCCCTCGGAGGAGGCGCCCCATTAAGAAGACAAGACAATGTGAGGCTACAGTGATCGCCCGCCAGGCGGCGACATTGTAGCCACGCTTACCTCGATAAAGCCCTCATCATCAGGATTGAGGCAACAGTAATCGGCCGCCGACAGGGCCCTAGGCAGTAGGGCATGCCTGTCGGCCAAGATGCCAGCAGCCGGCGGGACCCACCAGCCGGCGGGCCCCAGCAGCCGGCGCAGAAGCCGGCGAGCGTAGACACTGACGGCTGGGACCCGCTCCCAGCCGGATTACCATTGTACCCTCGGGGGGTAGGCCTATATAAACCCCCCGGGGCACCCATGCAAAGGGTTGATCTCATCTAGGTTACCACACACATAGAGAGAAGAGTAGAGCTAGCCCCGCCCTTCTTCTTCTTCTCGCCAAACAGCTCAAGGAGCGCCTTGTAGTTACTTGTTCACTGAGTGATCATGCGGAGACCCCGCAGAGCAGCAGTAGGGGTGTTATCTCCACGGAGAGCCCCGAAGCTGGGTAAGATTCGCCGGCGTGCATGTCTTCGCCTTATCCCGCTTCCAGGCACCGGCGACGTCTTACTGGCTCCCACACAGATAAGCCACCCGTTGGCATATGTCGCACTAACCACCCGACTAAATTCTCAAACATGCCATTCTCATCAAACATAGTATCCCCAAGCTTGGGCCTTTTCATATCATAGGCATAATCACTCTCATCATTAACACCATGGATAGCACCAATAGTATAGCAATTATCATCATCACAATGAGTAACAGGAGCAACATCATTTGGGACGGATACCTTTTTACCTTTGCTTCTCCGTCTTTTCTTTTTCTTCTTCACATTAAGTATGGGTTTAATCCTCTTTTTGGAGCTCCTTATTAATGAGATTGGTTGAATAGAAGGCTCCTCCTCGTTACCTGATTCATCATAAGAAAGAATAGGAGGATATTGGGAAGTATCTTCCCTTTCATTAGTATTCTCTTCATCTTCTATTTGTTTTCTTGTCTTTATGTAATTGGCAATATAAGGATTTTCAATGCAATTCACCGCACAATACATATAAATTTCCTCTAGATCAAAATCAAGAACTTTATCAAGGACAAATTCTGGCATATCCTTAGTTATACGTTTCATTTCTTCATAACCCACAAGCAAACTTAGTTTATTATGATGCGCAAGGGAAATCATGTCATCACAATTTTTGGACACGATTCGATCATGAAACAATTTGCATTGGATATTTAAATGAGCACGTTCATTGCAAAGTTCACATGGCTAAGAAAATTTAAATTTTCAGCACAAACATCTAGCCTTTCTTGCAAACATTTAGTTTCTAAATACTTATGCCTCTTGCAAAATCTATCTTCCCTATTTGGTGTGTAATTGCAAACTCAAAGCACTCCACAAAAATTGACATGCTTATAAGAGACATTTTCATCATGACTAGTGCAGTCATCATTAGTACTATGGATACTCAAAGAGTTCGTACTAACAACATTGCAATCATGCTCATTATTCAAAGATTTAGTGCCAAACATTTTAATGCATTCTTCTTCTAGCACTTGCGCACAATTTTCCTTATCTTCATTTTCACGAAAGATATTAAAAAGATGAAGCATATAAGCACTACAAAAAAAAGACACATCCGTGACATTTTGGGCCAAACGAAAAAAATTTCTGTCATACATATGGCACTTCTATGACGATAATTGTGACAAAACCTGGTATCATCATAGATGTGGTGGGCTCCTACTTCTATGACAAAAAATCATGACAGAAAATGGGCTTTTCGTCCTGGGCAGGCCAGAGACGCAGCTGCATGACATTATTTGGGCCGTCCATGACGGAAAAAACCGTGGTAGAAGCGAGGGGGAGGAAAATTTCGGGGAGTTCCCGGTTACGGTGGGAGGTCGGGGGGCCAAGCGATGCGCGTTTCTCTCATACACGTACGCGCGCGTGTGCGAGGCGTTGGCTCTAACTGAACCCGAGCGAGGCGTTGGGCTTTAACTGAACCCGAGCGATTGCACTGCAGGCTACGCGTACTGAACCCAAGCGATCGATCGATGGCTGTTAACTGAACCCGATCGAGCGATTCCTTCGCTACTGCTGCTAACTGAAGCCGATCGATGCTGCCTCTGGGATGAACAGTGAGTGTTGCGGGGGGTTGGATGAACAGTGAGCGGTAGCGTTGCCTCTGGATGAACAAGACCCCGTGGTGTGGAGGAGGGTTGGATGAACAGTAGACGGTGGAGGGGTGCCCGTGGAGGGGTGGTTGAACAGGACCCCGTGGTGTGGAGGGCTGGATGAACAGTAGACGATGGAGGGGTGCCCGTGGAGGGGTGGTTGAACAGGACCCCGTGGTGTGGAGGGCTGGATGAACAGTAGACGGTGCAGGGGTGGTTGAACAGTAGCCTGTGGAGTAGCGCGCGGTGGAGGCTGGATGAACAGGAGCCCGTGGAGGCTGGAGGAGGTCGACGGCGGAGATGAACAGTATCCCGTGGAGTCCCGTTTTGCGGTACGCCACACCCCTCCCGATGAACAGGACCCCCGTTTCGACCATAGGAGGTCCGTTTCGTCCGTTTTGCGGTACGCCACACCCCTCTCGATCAACAGGACCCCCGTTTTGACCGTCGGAGGTCCGTTTCCTCCATTTTTGTGACACCCCAAATTTTTAACCTTGTTTTGTTAATTAAAATTTTGCCAGGAAATTAAAACTTTTATTTTGTGGGCTCCCTTTTTATTTTTGAACCATTTTCTCCCTTGATATTATGAAGTTTTTCCCCAAAGTGAAAACTTTTCAAATATGTTATTGGACTTGTTTAACCTCTCAAGAAAACTCTTCTTTTATTAGTGGAACTAATTACATAATTAATGTTCTTAATCTTTATTTTCTTGAAAAATGGTTTTCCAAGGTTACATGGCCATATTTGAACTACAACCATTTGATAAATTCACTTAAAATTCCAACCAAAATTTGGAGATGTCATGTGATGTTTTTAAATCACTTTTATGCAAAGATATCTTTTATTCATGAAATATTTTGAGCACTACACCCAATTTTCTTGTCTAGTCCAATGGGCAATTTTGCACTACAACTCATTTAAATATTTCTTTCTAGCCTCCACCAAAATTATGGGATGTTGGTAGTAGCATATGATTCAACTTTATGCAAAAACCCAGTGATGTTATTTGAAAATTTTGAGTGAATCAACCTCATTTTCATTCTGGTCCAACTTGATGGTTTGTACAGCAACCATATTTTTGCTTGCTCTATTGCACATGATTCCTTTTCCTACTTGTAGTCCTCCCTGCAAAACCTCTAAGTCCAGGAGCATGCACCCATTGGATCATTTTTGGTTCATGAAATGATGCCATTTATCTCCTGTCCAGAATTCTAGTTTTGAAAAACTTGCACTAGCAAGTTTCTGCATTTGACAAACTAACCTCACCAATCTCTCTTTCACCTAATGAGACCACCATCTGGAGTTTTTGACCACTCTAAGAACTGCCTAGATGCCTCTGGCATTTTGTCAAACACCCTGTGGGCATGGACATATTTGGCATGATTGTAAGTTTGTGTTATGAACCAGATCCCCTGACCAGACCAGCATGTCCAATGGTTATGACCTAACCTACAACCCAACCTGCTAACCCTCTTGTGGTTTAGAGCCTTCTTGCATGCATTAGCATTTTGTCGAGCACGTTCCGTGCGTGCTCTGGGCGCGAGCAGAGCACGCGTTTTGCACGTGCCGCGCCCGAGCCGACGCGTCGCGCCCCTGGGTTTTGCCCGCCCTGCAGAGCCACGCCACTCACTCCCGTTCTCACCGCATCACGCCAAGCAGCCCTGGTGCTCTATAGCACCGCCGTCAGAGCCCTTGGCGGCACGCCAGCGTCCGCAACGCGTCTCTGCCACGGTCGGTGCCGCCCAAACCACCAGCGCTCGCCAGCTGCCGCCTGGAGCGGCTCAAGCCCATTCGCAACCTCGTCCTGTAGCTCACGTCGTCGCCACGTCGCCCTAGCTACAGAATGGCGGTCGCCGGCGACCTTATCCACGGCCGCCGCGGAACCGCCTTGACTCGCCTATAAAAGGAAGCCCCGAGCTCGTCCCCGCACTCATGCAACCTCAGTCCACTCCTCTAGTTCCCCCCATGGCAGCAAATCGACCCGAGGAGGTCGTCTTCTTCCCCTCCGGCAACTCCTGCCGCCGCTACTGCCCCGGCCATTCCGGCGCCACGAGGGCCTCCCCCTCTCCACTCTCTTCACCAGAAGCTCTCTCTCTCTCTCTCTTCCGTGAACCCATCCCCCTGCTCGATTTCGATCGGGAACCACCGTAGCTCCAAACCCACTCTTCCCGACGGCCACCGTCCGCTGCGGAGCTCACCGTCGGCAGCTCCGTCCACCCCAGAAACCAAAGCGACCACCGGAGTGACCACCTCGACCCCCTGAGCCCGCAGATGGCCTCAGTTTCTCGAACGGTGCCGCCGTTCGCCGGCGAGCATCGCCAGAGCCCCGCATCGGCTCGGACAGAGGAAGAGGAGGGAGGAGAGACTGGTCAAACCTGACCAGTGGGCCAGGCGGACCCACTGTCAGTGACCCACGCACGGTCGACGCTGGATAAGTGGAGGTGCGTTTCCAGAATACGCCTTCGACGTGTACGTATATTCCAAACGTTTTTATGTTTCTGTTTTATTTTAAAAACAGTTTTTTACCAAAATTTTGACTGGCTATATCTTCTTAAATATAACTCCAAATGAATTGATTCTTTTTCCTACATCTCTCAAATTTTGTCCAGTTTATTTTAAGATTTATTTGAAAATTTTCCAAACAACTTTTTTGTACTGTTTTTGAAATATGTGTTATTTGCATATTTTTGAAAATAGGATTTTGGAAGAGAAGAAAGCTTTCAAAAGATTTGGAGTGCACCCTGCCTTTCCACACCATGAAGGCAAGCATTCTGAACCCCGGAATAATATTTTTGGTGTGTTAGTTGACACATTTATAACACCATCTTATTTCGGAGAACTTGTTATTTCATGTGATATGATCATTTTGCATGGATGCATATTAGTGATTTCCTTGCTGTTGGAAATGAATATACATGTGATGGTAATCATCCTCATGTGCCTTGCATGCATGCCGAAAAGGAATCCGGGAAAGCCTCTGCCTTGGGTAGGCATGAGCTTATCGCCGGTCTCCGTCGGGACGGTTATGTCCGGTATGGCATAGTAAGGTATAATGACTGTTGATTTGTTGGTTGAAACGTTTGGCTATACATATCATGCAGGGAATATCTAAGCCTCGTGAGTCGGCCGTAGAACGAGTCTTGTTCTGGTAATCCCCATACTTGTTTCGTGCTGCCGCTAGTTCATGCCGTAGGTAGGGTATGGTTCAGTAAGTTGTTATCCCTTGTCTTGGCAAACACCGTACAGAGAGGCCATGTTGGAAGATACCGGTCGTAGCCGGTAGGCATGCCACCTGGTCCGGAGGCATGGGTGTTTCCGGTTGGGACCGAGAGGGGGACACCCCTTAGAGCGCGTGATATAAATTTGATCCCATGCTACGCGAGGTTGTAGCATCCCCACTTAGAGTTTTGCTTGACAGGTGTCGTGGGTGATTCCAGACACCTGTGAGTTAAGCTGGTGTGTGCAAGTCAGGTGTGTTTTCAATTAAAAGACCGTAGACGGAATTAGTCCCGATGGACTAAAGGAATCCGTTACTCGTGGGTAAAGAGTACACCCTCTGCAGAGATTAAACCTATTCGAATAGCCATGTCCATGGTTAAGGACTACAGTCTGGGATGGGTCAAGTGTCGGTCTTCGGAGGTGTAACTGTTAAAACAGAATATATGGATTACGACTTGTGATATATGATGGTTATGATTTCTTATTGTTGTGGACTAACCAAGTATATTGTTTGAAGTAATGAATATCCCTGGGACGGTTCTACCTCCCAGATATTCACGGTGTTATTTATTTACTTTATAAGCCCTTTATGTGGCGTTGCTCAGACGCCCGACTGTGGCATGCTTGTTATTTATTTACTTTATAAGCCCTTTATGTGGCGTTGCTTAGACACCCGACTGTGGCATTCTTGTTATTTATTTACTTTATAAGCCCTTTATGTGGCGTCGCTTAGACGCCCGACTGTGGCATGTTTGTTAATTCATTTACTTATAAGCCCTTTATGTGGTGTCGCACAGACGCCCGATTGTGGCATGCTTGTTATGCCTTTTATATATATAAGCCCTTTCTGTGGTGTCACTCAGACACCCGACTGAGGCATGCTTCATATTATTATCCTTTTGAGGTGTCGCTTCAGACACCCGATCGGTGCTTATTATTTTTACACCCTGATTGTTTACTCATGATTTATTTAAATGATCTACTTGCGTGCATCATGAACCTTATTTCATAACCGACGAAGTGATCATAAGATATTTTTAAGCATGATTATCAGTGGATATATTATCCCAGTGTTCATAATGTTTGCGAGTACATTCAAAGTACTCACTGGCTTGTCCCTGGCTATTGTCTTGGCCAGATTTCTTGCACGGAGAGGAGCGACGTGATGACAGCCCCGGAACCTAAGCAACGGTGATAGCAGCCTCGCGAAGATAGGAGTTAACCTGGTCAGCTGTTCCTGTGGGAAATGGAGTCCCATAGACACTGATGATTCACAAACCGCTTCCGCCATCGACCACTAGAAAACAATTGTTGTACTCAGGCCTGAATGGTCTTGTACTACATATTTTGTATTTTTGCTTGGAATTTCTGTATCAAGTTGGTGCCTCATCAGCTAACTGTAATCCTGGGACTGGTGAGCACAACGGCCATTTTTTGGAAATTAATACCCGGAAAACCGGTCGCGACAATTTTGCAGTATGCCACACCCCTCCCGATCAACAAGACCCCCGTTTCGACCGTAGGAGGTCTGTTTCCTCCGTTTTGCGGTATGCCACACCCCTCCCGATCAACAGGACTCCGTACCGAATGTAGGAGGTTTGTTTCCTCCATTGTGCGGTACGCCAGGCCTTGTTTCCATCGCATGTTCCGTCCAAGACCTCCCGATGAACATGACCACGCATTCCGTTTCGACCCAGCCTTCTATTGCCTCCCGATAAACACGACGCATTCCGTTGCCTCCCCATGAACACGACGCATTCCGTTGCCTCCCCATGAACACGATGATGATGCTGTTTCTCCGTTCCGACCCAGCCATGTCCACGAGCCCTCGCCGTACGTATGCGCGAGTAGGCGTTCGAGACCCCGCCCGTATGTACACACACGTGGCCGTATTTTCTTTCTTGCACCCTGGCCGCTGTACGTATGTGTACATGCTACGTGTGCGCCTCTACTATGACATGTGCGCGCCTCTACTATGACACGTGCGCGCCTCTACATCGACCAGTATGTACGTACACGTTCGTGACCAGAATGACAACGCTACATACGCTTCGACCAGGTGGGTCCCGACTATCAGGCACTTCCTTGCCTGTGAAGATGTAGCTGGTGGGTCCCAGCAGTCAGGGGGGCGAATTGTTTTGTTTTTTTCGGACGCACTTCCTTGCGTGCGAAGGTGTAGCTGCTGGGTCCCAGCAGTCACGGGGGCGAATTGTTTTGTTTTTTGCCTGGACGCACTTCCTTGCGTGCGAAGGTGTAGCTGCTGGGTCCCAGCAGTCAGGAGGGCGAATCGTTTTTTTTTTCAGACGCACTTCCTTGCATGCGAAGGTGTGGCTGGTGGGTCCCAGCAGTCGGGGGGCGAGTCGTTTTTTCGGACGCACTTCCTTGCGTGCGAAGATGTAGCTGGTGGGTCCCAACAGTCAGGGGGCGAATCGTTTTTTTTCAGACGCACTTCCTTGCGTGCGAAGATGTAGCTCGTGGGTCCCAGCAGTCAGGGGGGAATCATTTTTTTCGCGAAATACGTTGGCCCGTCCGGTGGGTCCCCACTGTCAGGTGGAGGAACAATTATTTTGCGCGTAATAAGGAGGCACTTCCTTGCGGCTGCCGTGGACCCAGCTGTCAGCCTCTCCACGTACAGTCCACATCCGATGGAAGTCGTTCCTTGACCACGTTGACCACGCCGTGCCGAGAGCACCAGGGCGGTGGACGACGGTGAGGCCTAGGAAGGGGACGACGTGGAGCCGGGAAAGATGTGTCAGTGGATGCACTCACGGAGAGGAGTACGAGGGTTCACTGGTTCGGCTGCGCTACCATCGCCGCAGAATAACAGGGGGTGTGGGTGAGTGGAGGGATGGCCTGGCCAGCGGTGGGAGTAGTAGGGGGCGGTGAGGCCTCTGCGGCAGCACAGCCGGCCACGGGAGGCAGAAGCAGGCGGCACGACCGGCGCTGCTTTGGGCGGCTGGAGCAAGAAGACCAGAGGTTGAAGAAGCAAGACGGCCGTTGGATGGACATCGTATGGTCACTGCAGCTAGAATCGTTTATATTGACTAAGTTGACAAAGCCCTTGGTACGTCAACTTAGTAGTCCCACAGGTCAGCGTCCCAAATGGTGCGCGCCAGATGTCAGGAGGAGGAATCATTTTTTGGGCGGGTGAAGCTAGAATATCCGAGATTGAAGAAGAAGCACGGCAACCGTTGGATGGACATCCAACGGCCACTTCTGCTAGAACCGTGTGTTGACTATAAGTTGACAAAGCCTTGCATACGCGTCAACTCTGTTTTTTGGGGACGCGTCAACTTAGTAAGGCCATAAGTGTGTGGCAGAGAACTTATAGCCCATTTGAGATTTGTAGGAATGTGTAGCCCATTTTTGAATTCTAATGGAATTTACTACAACCCGTTTACTGTTTGTTAAAAGTACAGCCCATTTCAACCAACCGTTCAAAATAGAATTCAATAAAATTTCCCACATTTTGATGGGATCCGAAATATTTTTATCCCGAAATTTCTAGTCAGGTTAAATACAATTTCAATATAAGTTTATATTACGTAAAAATCCAATGAAACATTGCGCTCGCAACAATTAATGAAATTAAAATTTTCAATATCCAAAAATAATACTTTTTAAAGTAATCACGTGTTTGGTGCATTTTTTGTAGTTACTGCCCAGTTTTCATAATTACATCCCACTTATTATTTCTTAATGCTCATTTTCTTGTTAAGCCTAATGCATCCCTCCTAGGAAAGATTTGCAGCCCAGCGGGGGGAAGAATAACAACTTGACCTTGCCTGGCTAGACATTTTCAGCTTGAAAAAAATTAATATCTGGGTTGGATATCTGGCCTGGGCTAGACGGGCCACGGCCCGCCCAGTTAATACCTGCAGCGATGTTATCGTTGATGTTCAGAGGAGAAAAATTAATATCTGGGCTAAACATCGAAAAACTTTGTAGTGCTCACACCTCAAGAACACAAATACTGCTCGAGCTGCTTGGTCCCAGCAGTCGGCCGCTTCTTGTGCAATTCTCTCGTTTATTGACTACTACATAGGTTGACAATGGTGTGGGACCGTGATGTCAGGAAACCAGGAGGAAGAAAAATAAATTATATATATATATATATATATATATAAGGAGGGACTTGCGTACATGAGGCTATGGACCTGGTGGGTCCCCATTGCCATCCTCTCCAAGTAAAGTCATCTCCTCACCCGCGCGCGCTTTCTGCCCGAATTAGTCAGCGCCTCCCGCCCCGCTTCCCGGTGCAGGCGATTGCTCCGCCTTCAAACGACACAAGTGTCGTCCGTCCGTCCATTGCCGCCCACATTAATGATACGCGGTTGCCGAGGTGGCTACTCCGGCGCCACACGTCCGTCCCTCTGCCCGCCCACCATTGCTATATAAACTGTTGCGCCGGCCATAGCCGCAGTCATCCGCATTCGTTCCCTTTCTCCTGTCCACACCACTACTGCCCACCATGGCTTCCTCGCGCTCCAGCGCTCTTCGGGACGGGCGAACGGCGGACCACAAGGAGATGGCAGCCATTGCTGCCGACCGGCTGGCCGGCAGGCAGCCGGAGGATGACGACGTCCCAGTGGAGAACATCGTAGTCGACGATCCAGCGCCAACCCCCTCCTCCGCGCCATCCTCGCCGGTGCATTGCACTATGACCATCGGCGAGGCCCGTTCCCAATATATGGACAGTGTGAGGCAGAAGCATCAGGAGCAGTTCCAGGAGGCGCAGGCCGACGCCGCCTACATCCACCATCTCCTCCAGGAGCACCTGCAGGCACAGGAGCAGATCTCCGCGGAGCAGGCGGAGCAGGAGGCGCTGCTCGACTCGTACCGCTCCGCCCGCAAGGGCCACCTCCAGCGCTGGGGGTACCGCATGCGGGTGGCGGAGGCTGCGGCTGCCTACAAAGAGGTTAGCAAAGAGGGCGATGAAGCGGGCGAGGTGCTGTTTGGCGAAACCGAGGATGAGGCAGAGGACAATGCCGGCTCCGACGAGTCCCCGCTCCGCTGGCGTCGACGAGGCCCTGCTCCGCCGAGGCCCCACGGCGCCAACAACAAGGCAGAGGACACCGTCGGCTCCGCCGAGGCCCCGCCCCGCCAACAACGAGGCAGAGGACAACGCCGGCTCCATCGAGGCCCCGCCCCGCGAACAACGAGGTAGAGGACATCGCCGGCTCAGCCGAGGCCCCACCCTGCCGGCAACGTGGGGGAGTATTTCCACCGCTTCGCTGAGGCGCCGCCCGCCGGCAACGAGAAAGAGGACATCGCCGGCACCGTCGAGGCCCCGCCCGCTGCCAACGAGGCCGCGCCACACAGAAAACGAGGAAGAGTAGAACATGGTATGTCGCCGCCGCTCGGGTACAAGTAAGGCCACCGCTGCTACCCTCCGGTTGAAACCAAGCTAGGCGGGTTGACCATTGATGGCTGGTTAGCTTCTTGGCGGCGACGTGGAGTCGGAGAGCTGCGCTGGAGAAGAACACTGCTTCTACTTAACTGCTGGTGCAGTTGGCTGACTGACACGTGGGACCAACAGGCCACATGTCAGTTATGCAACTGCACCTGCAGTTAAGTCACTGAAGCTTCTGATCGGCTCAGCGGGACACAGGTGGGTAGCTTCAGTTAATTAATTATACCTCCAGCGCACCCCTTTTTAGTTGAGGAATGTATGAAATGTAATGAAATCCAACATGTTTATATGAAATCCGACCGTGTATGAATGAATTTATCTCGATTAGTTCGAATTCCTGTATCACTGGCACTGGATGAACATGCAAAACAATACGTACTAGCATTATTCCCAGGATGATCACCTCGTTTGCAGCAGTTTCACATGTACTCCCTCCGGTCCTTTCTAGTCTGCATACAAGTTTTGTCTGCAGTCAAAGTATCTCTACTTTGACCAATCTTATACAAAAAAAGTATGCACTTTCACAATGTGCGAAGTAAAAAGGAATAGAAGGAGTACAAAGAGTTTGAGCAGCTTTTTAGCGTTTCTGTACATTGCAATCAAACACACAGGCCTGGCAATTCATAGAGAACATTCAAAACAATCGATGATTATGCATCTCAGTGACTCACATGTCAGAGGCAATATATACTTCACAACTAAAGAATAAAGAAAAAATTGATCGACACTGCTGATAGCAAAGGGCGTCCCATTCGAAATTATCAAACACATGTCTTGCTAAAATCAATGAGCAAAATGTGACAAGGTTGTCCCATTTAAAAATATCAAATGCCTATGATTGTGGAATGGGCAGGGTTTGCCATCAGTTCAGACATTGACATAGCACCTCGTGCTAAATAAACCAGCTATTCTTTTTGTGCAGTTCCACCAAAATCAACCAAATTCGTGCGTAGCTTGTATGATTTCGCCCTTATATGTTACAACGCCTTGAACTTATCGGCACCTCCTTTCTTGTGGTGGAAATGAATGATTTGATGTATTCATGAACATTTTGTGCAGTTCCCATTGAAATCAAGCTGAGCTCCCCTGTTTGCACAAATACAAAAAAGTGATTAGTATAAAGCAAACTGTACTATGAATTGACAGTTTCAACAGGCACATACGTGGTCCACGTAGAGCACGCTTTTAGAAAAATGGAACTCACCAGAAAGAATCCTAGAACAACATTGTACTCGTGCATCACAGCACAAAATGGAGATTTGTCAATCCTTCTGAGCTGAAGTTAGTTTGGTCTTGTTGGGAGTAATGTAACCATCCTTCAACTGCTCCTTCTGATGAGAAGATAGACAGGGCTTCTTCATCCTGGCATAATCGGAACTAGTCACTTCACGTAGTCCATATTCTTCTTCAGAGGAAGATGATCCTGTTGTGCAAAGACAAGAGGACTACTAAATGCTAGCATCCCTGTTTGCTCAAAAAAAGGAAAGGAAATATTTAAAATAGCACAGATGAAGCACTTCTCAAGGACAATACCACTTTTTCATGACAGTATCTAAACAGTAGCACAACACCAATAGAGATGACAAAGCTCAATCATATGGATGAAATCAGTGGGCGAGTACCAACCTTTGTCAGGAGGCTTATTGTGTAGAGCATACAGATGAAGCACTTCTCCGGAACCATCTGTTGCTATCTACGGTGGTGGCCATGCTTACTATATACTCCTCGATTAGTTTAATGTTTCCAACATCTTCTTGTGCAGTTCCACTAAAATATACGGTATCTTCAAAGAAGATCCCTGTTTGCACAAGTAGAGATAATTACATATTACATTAAGAGTGGCATCAAATCAATGGCAAAACAATTGCTCGTTCCAGCCATAGCAATAAATTAAGATGCAAAACTATATCATTACTTGTGTCATCACAGTTCCAGTGCTTCATTACAGCACCGGGAGTTGATTTTTGTTTTTCTTCCGCTTGCTCTTCCCCTTCATCACTTGGTTCAATAACAGACAAGCTTCGCCTTCAATGTAAGATTTGGCATGTCAATTAGGGAGCACAAGTATAGTACTAAACTTAATTTTCTGATGAAAGTGGCAAAATACAGGCCAGCAGTTGTGAAATATCCTTATCTTACCTCAATGGGATATTACGGTGCACATACAGATTGAAAGTCTTGTCTCCATTTGTGCAGTTCACTAAAATCAAGCAACATTATCGTACAAGTAGCACAACATATGAAAGCACACTGCAGAATCATGTGAAAGAAGGCTAGTACTGACCTCTCATGATGCGGAATTCAAACAACTCACAAGAAGAAGATTTGAACCAAATTTGCCTTAACGGATAGGAAGTAAGATCTCCTCTTGTGAAGTTCCACTAAGATCAAGCAATCAAGCAACATTGTCTGTGTGACATTTTGGTTGAACTGCACAAAACACTCTTAAAACAAAAGTGTTTTGTGTAGTGCAACAAAAGGTCACAATGGCAACGAGGTGAAGTAGATAACCCTATTTACATAGAGGTGCAAAGGAAACAATTAGTGGTCAATAACAGTGGATGACACAGAAGCCAACAAAAAGAAGCATCTACCTTATCTAAATGGGAAAGAAAGCAAGATAGTAGCATTTCTCAAACGGTGTCATTGATTAATATTAACATAGAGATTATATTAACAATAAAATTCGTTAAACATGTAATTTGCTTTTAACTGTGGCATTGCATCAATTTTCCAGCGGCATTATTAGAGGGTGTTTGTTTACAGGGACATTTTGGTGTAGGGGCTAAAAAAACTCTATGTCAGTCCCATCTAAACCAAACAGGAGGGACTTTTAGGGACTAAAAGTGGGCATTTTGGACTAAAGAAAGAAGACCCCGAGGGAGTCTTTTTGGGACTTTTTCCAACAGTTGCCCCTGCCACGCATCGCACCTTGTCTCTATTAGTTCATTACTAGGGGTAACATGGTCTTTTAGCATGTCATTTAATAACCTCTAGTCCACGTTTAGTCCCTGGAACCAAGCAGGTAGGGACTAGGGAGTTTTAACCAAACAGGGCCTTAGATTAACAACAACTAATGAGTTGCATGGGACAGTGGACACACCAGCACCATGTGCATCTACCAATGTATTGTGGTCATGCACAGTCTGTTGCAACAAATAACAAACAACCAAGGAGCGTATTTGTGTTGGTCCCAGTTTTGTTATCTTTAGACACCTTTCCCTATGTGAGTGCAGCAAATCTAGTCCTGCTCAAACTCTACAGCCTTGTCCCTTCCTTTCCTTTTTGAACTAGTACTTTCGCACCTTCCTTTCCTCTTTGAACCACGTCCTAGATTTATGCGATACAACTTTCCCCACTACTTTCCCCCATTCCTTTCCTCTTTGAACCACGTCCTAGATTCATGCTATACAACTTTCCCCCTTCATTTCCTCTTTGAACCACATCCTAGATTCATGCTATATACAACTTTTCCCACTACTTTCCCCCACTCCTTTCCTCTTTGAACCACGTCCTAGATTCATGGTATACATGCAGCTAGAGCAATGCATGTGGAGTAAGTAAATTATACCTTAAGGTTCTTGGGGCGTGGTTCGGTGGGCGACGGGACGGCGGCGAAGAAGAAGGGGCCGGAGGCCCTCCCGCGCCGCCGCTGGGTGGAAAGTGAACAGCTGCGCCAGTAGTCCCTCGCCGACGGCGACAGCGTTAAGCCTCCTTCCCTTCCCGGTGGACGGATCCTGCCGGCTCTTTGAGCAGCAGTGAGGGGAGAGAGAGGCCAACGAAGTCTTGTTTAGATCTGGAGAGGGCGAGAGAGTGTGTGAAGAGAGCAACTACAAGCGTTGAGGCTCCAGCGGGAGAGGGCGAGAGAGTGTGAAGAGAGCAACTACAAGTGCTGAGGCTCCAGCGTGTATATATATACTGGAGAGAGTGTGTGAAGCGTGCAAACCCTAAAAAACATTTTGACCAGTCAAAGAATCCTCCTGGCACAAATTATGCTCAAGTGTAGTTATCGAACCCGAGACCTCAAGTTTGATGAGCGAACAGGCTAACCAGCTACACAACCCTCTCATTATGTTCAACGAGAGGGAAATAACCTTTTATACATTCCTGCATTCGTGTGACAAGCATGCCGTGTTTTTTTGTGTGTGTGGGAGTCATTGGGATTTCAATCATAATCGTGTCATGTGGCTTTGATGGTAAGACTATCCACAGTGGTGCAGAAATAATGCAGCCTTAGTCACCTTACCTCTCTCCACATAGTACGTTGGGTCCCACCAGTCAGAGGGTGAAACAAACAAATTAATAAGAAAAATTAAAAGCGTCAGCGGTGTATCTTACCTCACACATCTCGCTACTGCTCGGGAACACTGTCCAATTGATCCCTCTGTTCGCTCACGTACTATTTTAAGTGAATCCTTATTATAACATGCACACAAATTTTGGGCACTTGTATTCGACTTAAGTCAGTGTGCCACTGTATCTTGTATACTTACTACTCCCTCCGTCTAGGTGTAATAAGTCACGTTAGAAGGTGCAACGGGACCAAGGTGCGTGTGTGTGTGTGTGTTTAACAGCATGTGTGTGTTAGAAAGATGTTGTGTAGTGTATGATTTTAGCCGCGAGAGTCGGTGCATCCTCTTGTTTCTGGGCTTGTCCGGTAGGGACATGCGGACAACTGCCCCTCCAAAGCCCCACCATCGCCTGCGCGCGCTTCCCGCCCGAAACGGTCAGCGCCGCTCCAAAGAATCGGTGCCGCATTCATGCCCGAGCAGAGCGGACGTGACCTCTCACTGGCGCAAGAGTGATGGTTGCTTCGTCCGTCCAACTTATTGCTGGGTCTATGTGATTTGACGGCTCATTGGTCTTTATTACTAAGGTGGTAGGACTGCTGGATGTCCCACGCTTTCGGTGAAAGGAGGTACTACTACTAGATTACAATTTTCTCCATTCTTACAGCGGAGGCATGCAAGAGCAGTGAAAACACGCAGGCTCAGTGATTACATGGCCCACCTCACACTATCACAGTGTGACACCTAACTCATAGTAGTCCCTCCATTCCTAAATATTACTAGATGAGTCCCCGCGCGTTGCCGCGGAACAGCGGTATATCTCTCTGCGCAAAATTATCGATTTCATAGAACTAAAAAAACTCTATAACCGCATGACAAATGTGGTAGCCAAACTAAATAAACTTTCATCATCATTTAGATCATCCCATGTAAGGAAAAAAGATCAGCCAACTCCTATTGCATAATGGGATTATATTTTTGACATGTTAATGGGTCTTAAAAGCTCACTTACATGCATGCTACCGGTGCATGCTTGCATGCAGCCATGTTGATGTGATTTAAAACCCACTCACCTGCATGTGCCACGGTATTTCTGCATGCTTGCATGTGGCTTAGTGCGGAGCCTCTCAACTTCTAGATCAGATGGCTATTATGGACTGATTTACTTCATCTAACGGCTACATCAATTTTGATGATGTGGCTCAAGGAGAGGATAGAGAATTCCTAGTAGTGGGGGCTAGCTATTACTAGTAGATAAGTCTTTGTAGAGATTCCACTACATACGAAACAAAATGAATGAATCTACACTTAAAATGCATCTATATACATCCGCATGTGGTTCATGGTGAAATCTCTACAAAGACTTATATTTAGGAAAGGAGGAAGTACTAGTATAGTACGTACTGTAATTTATCAGTGAGATAAATTTGTACAATGCTATGAAGCTTCCAGCTTCTGTTACATGTATCTTGCGTCCAAGGTTTCCCATTACAACATTTCATCAAATACAAAGGAGGCTAACATGCATGCTATTCATCTCAATGATTGACAGATCATAGCAAATATGTACTCCCTCCATTCCAAAATAAGTGTCTCAACTTTGTGCAAACTTTAGTACAAAGTTGTACTACTACTAAAGTTGACACTTATTTTGGAACAGAGGCAGCTAAAGAAAAAAACGATCCATGCAGTCCCTAGCCCTTGAACCGTGAACCCTGACAGGCTTCAATTTCCTGGCAACGTTCGAGCTTCCTAATAAATGAAGTTTGCAATCTTTTGACCATCGGATCATTTTGTGCAGTTTCACCAAAATCGAGATGAGCATCCCTGTGGCAAAGAAATTGAAGAAGCGTGATTAGAATAAGATTACTGAGACTAGTTGATGAGACATGAACTCATCACAAATACAGTACGTAGAAGCCAGTAGAGGTATGTGTGGGGCAAAGAAGTAGAGAAATATCCACAGGGAGTGATGTGGGCAGCTGGAGCAGTGGTGCAAGCCGGCTGTAAAGGGAGTTGTACCTGAGGGACGTAGCTCAACCGGGCGGCGGGAGGCGGCAACTTCCCACGTCGCGGCAGTGAGCAAGGGATGAAGGCAACCTCACCGGCTTTGTGAGAGAGAACGGCGGGGACCCCTGATCGGGACTTGCCGACAGTGGGTTTTCGCCGTCGGCGACGGCCACCGTATCTACACTAAGCATCCACCACTTCCCCAAGCGGACGTGATCCACCGGGATGTTAGAGATGTGGCCATAGTCATTTTGTGCGAGAGAGTGTGAAGAGAGCAACCCCAGCAAGCAACCATGTAGGCTGGCCCGTCCTGACTATGTATATAGTGGAGCAGTTTCCTTTTCTCTCCATATGAACCTATCATATTGCGTACGTGCCACTGAAGAAAAAAACTTTATTTATAAATGATGCGGCACCTACTACTCGTTCTCCTATAACCTTGCGCTTGGCATCTCCAAAATATTAACCTTGTGATTGGCTCTTCGCCTCTTGGGAAGTCGAGCAATAATGGTAGTGCAGTATATATCATTCTGGCTATATGAGACCGAATGAATTGCTGCACGTCCACCACGTGGGTGAGGGTCGAGGGGCGAGAGAGAGTGCTACATACGGAGCAAAATGAGTGAATCTACACTCTAAAATACGTCTATATACATCAGTGTTTGGAGTATGTACTAGTAGTTCATACTGAAATCTACTAAAGGACATATATATTCCAAACAATATGATATAATCTCTATAACGAAGGTAGTAGGGACGAGGAGTAAACGGAGGGAGTAGTAAATTTTTCTCCTCGTCCTGCGAGCCAGCACGCGCATGGGCGAGGGAGAGGGCGTAAGGCGGAGCAAGCTTCACCTCATCCTGCGAGCCACCGCGCCCGTGGGCGGGGGAGACGGCATACTAAGCAAGCTTCTCCTCGTTCTGTGAGTTGACGGGACACATCAAAAGTACTCCAGTGTATAGAGCCTTGCCTCTAAGGTAGGCCCCACATGGTTTGCCTCTTTTTTTCACATAACACATCAAGTCGCAATTTGTTTGTTCACCCGTGGTAGACGATCCTCCCTCCACCAAGTGGACAACCAGTACACATGCCAAATTACCACGTGGGCTGCCTTTTTCGTACAGAAATGAGCTCCATCATGTACCCGCGCGGGTGTGGTTGGGAAAGAGACGGGAGTATGTGCGCCGTGCGTGCACCTCTTCTCTTCGTGCACGTCCCCCACCTACGTGGGGGTGTGTGAGAGATACAAACCGCGTTCATGAGTGTTTTTTGTTTTGGCGTGGGGGTGGGGTGGGGGGTTGATTTCGTGAATTATTTGTGGGAATATGTGTCGATGACATCTCAAACAAAATTTTGCATGCAATGTGTGTGAAATGGAGGCCTATCCATATCATACATAGAGGGTCGGGCAATCCACGAGAAGAGAGGGAGGGGTCATAGCTATCGATAGAGTCAAAGAGAGGATCAAGTGGGTGGGTGCGACATCAATGAAGAGAGCCATCGAAATTGTGTGTGTGTGTGTGTGTGTGTGTGTCTGTGTGTGTGTGTGTGTGTGTGCAAGTCAAAGATATAGGGCGACTGGCCTACCGTAACGTTAGAAGGCACATGTCAAGTTTGTGTGTGACAGGGAGACATGACTAGAGCGCTCGATGTATCGGTGTGGGGGGGGGGGAGGGGTAGGAAGAGGCCTAACTATAGAGGTAGAACGACTCATATATGTGTTGAGAAGGAGAGACCTAGCTATGTCTTGAGGGATATCTGTCAACATCCATACATAACTGAAGGACGGGAAATATGATGGGACAGAGAGAGAGAGGAGAGAGAGAGAGAGAGGGAGGGAGAGGGAGGGAGAGGGGTAGAGTGCTGGATGGGTGATGGAGTTGCTTCTCGAAGATGGTGGGAGAGGCCTACTAGACAAACTGAGGGTGGAACTGCAATGTTATCAATAAGTGTGGGGATGTGTTTCTGTGTGTGCCTGTGCGTGATAGATCTGTCGGGACGCATCCATGGATGATGAAGGGGAACCATGTGTTTGGTAAGCAAACCTAACTAGATCGGTAGATCAATTGTTGTTTGTCGGAGGAAGGGAGAGACACAACTAATGAGGTAGATCGATTGACATGTGGGTAAAAACGAGTTATAAGGACCTAGCTAGCTATATGTATAGCGAGAGATCGGTCGGTGTACGTCCATTTGTTAGAGGCAAATAAGGCCCAGCGAGACGGATAGACAGAGAGAATGGAGCTAGGAGGTGGTGCGAGAGGCCCAACTACTAGCTAGATAGGGGGAGGAGTGTGCGGTTGTGAGATCGATGAAAAGAGGGGCGAGAGTTTACACGTGTGTCTGACCGTATGAGAGACACGAGGCAAGGACACATAAAGGAGGAGATTGAAGGTGTGTGTGTATGTTGTAGGCAGGCATCGCTGGAGAGGTTTATCGATCGGTGTTTGTCGGGAAGGAGTTGTGGAGACTCTGGGAGAACGACCTAAAGAAAAAAATGAATGTGCCCGGTGGATAGAATGCCGAGGGAGGGGAAGGGCGAGGAGGGCGTGTGCATGCACGAGAGAAAGTTAGTGGTAGCTACAAAGGTTAGAGGATTGTGTGGGTGTAAGAGACTAAGAAAGATCATAATTTGATATGAAAGTGGATTCATATATTTGAATAGGAGATCATAGTGTTTTAAACATTGCATCCATGAATATAGCGGTGATACACGTGTTGTGCACATGTTATACCATAATGTGATAATGCATGGTGTTTGCAACTCACAGCTAAATGCCGAACAATCTAAACCATACTATACATCAAACAATCTCACATTTTATTTGAATTTGTGATAATGTGTGCCGTTTGCAGCTTACAACTAAATATCGAACAATCTAAACAATACTATATATCGAACATTCTCACATTTTATTTGAATTTGTGGTAATGTGTGGTGTTTGCAACTCACATCTAAATACTTGTAGGCGTAGGGGGCGGGGCACCATACATAATGTGATAAACACATTATACATATGAGACATGATTTAGATTATGAAGATCTAGCTAGAGCTAGAAATGTAATGTGATTTGAAATCAAAATAAAGTGGATTCAAACAATCTAGTTCAAGTTCACATAGTACACATAGTTCATATGTAACCCGAGACTAATCATGTGGTGTGTTGTGAACATAATACACAAACGATGGTTTAACTTGACAATAATGATGATTGTAGATCTTATTAAAACAGAGAAACGAATTCAAATGCTTTGACTTCACAACAATCATTACTACAGATCTTATTCAAATAGAGAAACGAGTTCAAATTTAGTTCATATTGAAGCGGTAGTATATACGTTTGGAATGCACTAAAACGTTCATTTGAGTAGTACGTTGCATGCATTATACACGTAGCGAAATATTTTAATTGAACATAACATGAATTCAAAGTTCTGAATGACATTTGTAGTGCGCACTGATTTGGTACAGTACACGTTAGGCTTGTCCGGAAATTTCAACCCGTGCCTTGTTAGCCCGAAATATTTAAGATATATATTTGTCTCGTTGTGCTCCGACAACTCCCTCCATCTCAACCCGCGCCATGCTATTCCTAAATTACAACGCGCACGAAAACTCCCACCTCCTATGAAATCCCGACACGCGAAATGCCCGTGATACCCCTGAACAGAAAGAACCACCTCAAATCGGTGGGGGTACTTTTGTAACTTACCCCACATTTCGGACAAGCGCGTCTCTAAGCCATGGTTCCCCACTGCCATCCTGTCAGATCACGGGTTCCGGCTGACCCTTAAGGTTCGAACTCTGGGGTGCGCGCGGAGATCGTGCCCTCTACCTCTCCGCCTCGTAAGGATCTAACTACAGCAAGAACAACACAAGAGACACAAAGTTTATACTAGTTCGGGCCACCGTTGTGGTGTAATACCCTACTCTAGTTTGTGGTGGGTGGATTGCCTCTTGGGCTGGTGATGAAGAACAGTACAAGGAAGAACAGCCTCGCGAGGGTCTGTTCTTGGCTAGGGGATGAACTGCTAGGGGAGTTCGATCGCCCTTCTCTCTCTCTCTAGATGCTGGATCCCCTCTCCCCTGGGGACGGCTAGTCCTATTTATAGGCAAAGGCCCTGGGCCTCTTCCCAAATATTGAGCGGGAAGGGCGCCAACAATTGGCCAATTTGAAGGGGAACATCTGGTACATTTACCCTGACTAAAGTTGGTCTTCGCCTGCCAAAGGCCCTGTGGTGACGCCGTCCTGGGCTCCATGGTGACCTCCTTCCCACCGTTGGACTGGTCTTGGTCTCGTTGCACCAAAATGGGTGCCTTTGCTTGATCCTCTCGCCTGCGCTTGCCCCATTTGCACCAAAGAGGAAAGGGAGACGCTGCGCGGGCTAGCGCCCACCTGGCACCCTTGGTCGTCATGGCTTGCGTCATGAGCACCTCGTGAGGTACCCGCCTTGATCTCTCCGCCTCCTCGCGAGCCAGCCAAAGGAGGCCGTGCTTGAGGAAGCGCCATGTCGTCCGCCCCGCGAGGCTTGGCCCCTCGCGAGGGTCTTGAGCCTTGTGCTGATGAAGATGGGCCATGCTGGGCCCCCATTTGAGCCACGCTGCAGGCCGCAGGCAGGCAAGTCTGGGGACCCCCGTTCCCAGAACGCCGACAGTAGCCCCCGGGCCCAAGGCGCGCACGGACTTGCCCGTGCCGAGAGGCGAAAGGGCAAGGGCGAAGCGCCGCGGGCCCTAACAGCCTGCGGCCTTGGGCGCCGCGTGGCGGTTTGACAGGACGTGGGCGTCTCCGCTTCCCCACGACGCCTTGGCAACTGCGTGACTTGACTAGTCCCTGCATGCGCAGATACGGGTCATTATTACCTGCGATCGTGGTGCTCGACGGTTGGCCTCTTCCGGCTATAAGTGCAAGGCCGCACAAGCTCCGCCAGTCCATCCCTTCCCGCTTCTCTTCTTCTTCCTCTCCTTCGTCGCCGCCGCTCGCATGGCTCCGAAGAGGTTCTCAGCCGCAGAGAAGGGGAAGGCCAGTTGAGCAGGGCCCGACTCCCCTCCGGCCAGGCGCGGCCGGGGTCATCCCTGCAAGCATCCCGCGGTCCCCGTTGTGGCTCCCCGTGGGCACAGGGGTGGTTCTCCGCGTGGTGGTGAGCGCTCGGCTGCCGAGGGGAGGCAGGCTGTGGTTGCGCGGCCTCCCAGGCCGCGCTTTCGCTCGGCAGAGGTGCTGCCGGAGTTCGTCGTGTGGTCGGCGGACCCAACCAACACCTGGCTCCAGCTCCCTCGCTTCTTCATCAGCGAGCTACCGGCAAGCGCCCGGTGCGACTTCTGGCTCCAGGCTGACGGCTGCTGCAGCAGGGCCTCTTGGGTTTCGCTCGAGGTCTCCCCTTCTGGGAATGGAGCCCTGCCCGCGGCTGGCACACGTTTGCCCGCACGCGCGGCCTGGGCCAGCGGTGCACCCTGCACTTCAAGTTCGATGGCGACGGCACCCTCTACGTGAGGGTGTTTGGGGAAGATGGTCGCCGCGCAGGATGCTGCCCCGAGGGCGACGATGGAGGAGACAGCGCCCACTCTGATGGCGGCGCCCGATGCTCCCCAAGCTCCACCAACTCTTCTTCAGGCGGCTCCTCCAGCGGTGGCCGCAGCCAGCCCCCTCGCCGCCGCGCTTGCTTGGGGGGTGGCTGTTCATCCGCCCGTCGCCGCGCCCCAGTGAAGCGCGAGAGGGAGTCCGCGTGAGCTCCGGAGGCATCCGGTGTCGCCTCAGCAGGCCGATGTGAGGCGGGCCGCGCCAGGCTCGCCCTTTCTTTTTCCTTTTGCTCCCTGTGTAAGACAAGACAGCTGCATGGAGCCCCGTGGGGGCGTGTTGAGAATCATTTCAGTTGTAGCCATTACCTTGATTTTGTTGTTGCGCTTCTTAACTATTTGCCCTCGCGTAGGTAGTTTGCGGCCCCAGCCGGGGAGCGACCGACCCAGGCCCTGTGTGCATGTCGCGGTGCCCGAGGGGCACGGACCAGAGGGGTGCTCCTGTAGAGAGCCCGGGCCGTGAAACCTTTAAGCGACCAGAGCAGAAACGCTCGCGAGGGTGTTCGGGTCCCATCCCTCGCGAGGCCTTTCATGAAAGAAAATCAAAACAAGGAGCGAAAATCGATAAACCACAAATCAACAATGGCGATAGTTTCGATAAGACTTCAGATGCAAGTAAAACACGTCAAATGCGGAAAGCAAATGAAAAAGCCGCGTCCGGCACCTAGTCTAGTCTTTGACGTCTTCTCACCAGCGCGGAGCTAAGTGCTGCCACTGGGCGTGGGAGGGAGCCCCAGGGCCTGAGGCCGGCGCTCCTGAGACTCCGGGGCATGTACAGCCCCACTCATTATTACGTGAGAGTGTCACGGGGCGGCGAGCTTCACAGGCATTGGCCTTCTTCACAGGCTCCGGGCCTTTCTCCTTAGAGGTAATAAGCTTCACAGGCATTCACCTTCTTCACAGGCTCTGGGCCTTTTCCCTTAGAGGTAATAAGCTTCACAGGCATTCGCCTTCTTCACAGGCTCTGGGCCTTTTCCAAAAAGAGACGATCTTCACAGGCGTTCGCCTTCTTCACAGGCTCAGGGCCTTTTCCAAAAAGAGACGATCTTCACAGGCATTCGCCTTCTTCACAGGCTCAGGGCCTTTTCCAAAAGAGACGATCTTCACAGGCGTTCGCCTTCTTCACAGGCTCAGGGCCTTTTCCAAAAAGAGACGATCTTCACAGGCATTCGCCTTCTTCACAGGCTCAGGGCCTTTTAGGGGTAGAACCTTCGGAGGTGCTGGATGTTCCACGCGTTCTGGATCGGCCCCCCTCTTGAGTTTCCAAGCGCACGGAGCCAGACCTGGAAACATGAACAACCTTGAACGGGCCCTCCCACATGGGAGAGAGCTTGTGCAGCCCTTCCCTGGAGAGGACCCGCCTGAGTACGAGGTCTCCTACCTCGAGGGTCCTGGGGCGGATGTTGCGGCAGTGATATCGTTGTAGCGCCTGTTGGTACCTTGCCGCTCGCAGCGCGGCTTCCCGGTGGCGTTCCTCCCCCAGCACGAGGTCCATCCCCCGCATGGCGTCCTGCTGCACCTCGTCGAACGCCAGGACCCGCACGGAGCGACGCCTGACCTCGTGAGGAAGGACTGCTTCGGCTCCATAGACCAGGAAGAACGGGGTTTCCCCGGTTGGTTTGGTCGCGGTTGTGCGGATGGACCACAGCACGGATTGGAGCTCGTCGTACCAACCCCTGCCGCAGGCCTCCAGCTTCTTCTTGAATGTTTGGTCTTGAGGCCCCTCAGGACCTCCGCGTTGGCTCATTCAGCTTGCCCATTGCTTCGCGGGTGTGCCACCGAAGCGTAGCATATCTGCGTTCCAAGGTTAGCACAGTATGTTTTGAAAAGATTACTGGTGAACTGCGAAATGTTGTCTATGATGATGCGGTTCGGCACCCCGAACCGGCTCACGATACCCCTGATCAACTTGACCGCGGAGCCCGCGGGGATGGTACGGACAGCCTCCACCTCTGCCCACTTCGTGAACTTGTCAATGGCGACGTAGAGGTAACGGTAGCCCCCTGGCGCCCGAGGGAACGGGCCCAGAATATCCAACCCCCAAACTACGAATGGCCACGAGAGGGGTATAGTCTGCAGGCTCCCCGCTGGTTGATGGATCTGCTTGGAATGGAACTGGCAGGCCTCGCAAGCCTTTACTAACTCGATTGCGTCGTTGAGCGTGGTGGGCCAATAGAACCCACTACGGAATGCTTTGCCGACGAGGGTCCGTGATGATGAGTGGTGTCCGCAGTCTCCATCGTGTATGTCCCCCAGTAGTTCCTTCCCTTGCTCCCTGGAGATGCAGCGCAGAGATACGTCGTTGGGTCGCTTCCGGTAGAGTTCTCCATCTCTGATGCAGTATGTCGTGGCCTGCCGCGCCACACGTTCTGCTTCCTCCTCCTCCTCTGGTAGGGCCCCATATGTCAGGTAATTCCGGAGCTCTGTGATCCAGCATTCCTCCTGAGGTTCCATCGTCAGGAGCAAGCGTGCTCCTGAGGGCGGTCCGCAGGCCAGGGCTCCCGAGGCTGGTGGCTGGGGGAGCTCCTCTCGAGGCTGAGCCGTGCTTGATAGTGTTGGCTGCGTTGAGGGTTTGAAGAGCCGCTCTTCGAAGACGCCGGGCTCCTGCGGCAGCCGCCTGGACGCCCGTCCGGCTATGTCGTCAGCTTCCTGGTTGGTGCCGCGGGGCACGTGCTTCAGCTCCAGCCCCCAGAACTGCTTTTCAATCCTGCGAACCTCCGCCAGGTAGGCCTCCATATGCTCGTCCTTTGGCTCGTACACCTTATTGGAGAAATTGACTAGGAGCTGCGAGTCGCCTTTGACGGTGAGGCGCTTCACTCCCAGGGCCGCCGCGGCCTTCAACCCGGCTATCAGTCCCTCATATTCTGCTATGTTGTTGGAGACCTTTTCTCCTTGCTGGAAACAGAGTTGTACTGCATAGTAAATCTTATCCTAAGTAGGTGATATCAGCACCGCACCAGCCCCCGCGCCATGCCTGGAGAATGCCCCGTCGAAGTACATGACCCAACCTTCTGGCGCCTCGCTCCCTGGGGAGAGGGAACGATCCTCGTTGTCCTTGAGGCCTGGCGCCTCTGTCCATTCCGCCATGAAATCCGCCAATGCGGCTCCTTTGATGACCCTAGTTGTGCTGAACTCGAGTTGAAACGCCTGCAACTCTATGTTCCATTCAGCGACCCTTCCGGCCGAGTTAGGGCTCCTGAGCACCCTCTCCAGGGGGTACGGTTAGACGACCTTGATCGGGTGAGCTTGGAAGTAGTGACGCAGCTTGCGTGAAGCCACTAGCAGCGTGAGGAGGAGCTTCTGAGGCATCGGGTACCGTGCCCTCGCGTCTCGTAGCACCGTGCTAACGAAGTAGACCTGGTGCTCAACAGGGCTGAGAGCATCTTGGGTCGCGGCGCCCTCGGGAGGTGAGGGCACCTCATAGGACAACGTGACCTCGGGAGGTGGACCATCCGGGCGTGCGGCCTTCCCTGTCTCTGGTGCGCTCTTTGGCGGTTGATCCTCCTCATCTGCGGTTTTGGATTCCTCGGGCTTTCCTTGTTCCCTTTTCGCCTTGCCTCGGGCTGCCGCTGCGGTCTTGACCTGGCGCTCCTCCCTAACCGCCACCAAGGCCGCGCTGGCGGAGTAGGGGGTGGCAGCGAGGTAGAGCAGCAGGGGCTCTTGAGGACGCGGAGCCACCATGACTGGGGGACTGGTTAGGTACCTCTTGAGATCCCGAAATGCCTTATCTGCCTCTTCAATCCATTCAAAGGGCCCCTTTTTCTTCATCAGCTGAAAGAAAGGCAGCGCTCGTTCCCCCAATTTGGAGATGAAGCGCCCTAGTGCGGTCACACGCCCAGTGAGCCTCTGCATTTCTCTGAGGGTCTTTGGCGGACTCATGTCCTCGACCGCCTTGACCTTCTCGGGGTTGGCCTCGATGACACGGTGAGATACGAGGAATCCCAAAAGCTTGCCCGAGGGAACGCCAAACACACATTTCTACGGGTTGAGCCGCAGGTTCACTGCGTCGAGGCTCGCGAAGGTCTCCTCCAGGTCTTGTATCAGGGTCCTGGCCTCTCGAGATTTCACCACAATGTCATCAACGTATGCTTCAACATTCTTCCCGAGCTGCGGGCCCAAGGTGATGTGCATCAGCCACTGAAAAGTTGCCCCTGCGTTGCGCAGTCCAAATGGCATGCAGGTATAGCAGTATAACCCGCACGGGGTCAAGAAGGCGGTTTTCTCAATGTCTTCTATCGCCATCTTGATCTGGTGATATCCGGAGAAGGCATCCAAAAAGCACAGCAGGTCGCACTCGGCGGTGGAATCGACGATCTGGTCGATGCGAGGGAGCGGGAACGGATCTTGCGGGCATGCCTTGTTAAGGTTGGTGAAGTCGACACACATGCGTTTCTTCCCCCATTTCTTGGGCACAACGACAGGGTTGGCCAACCAATCTGGGTACCGGACCTCGCGAATGACTCCAACGGCTTCTAACTTGCGAGTCTGTTGGACGATGAAGGCCTGCTTCTCTGCGGACTGCCACCTGGCCTTCTGCTTCACGAGGCGCACATTTGGGCACACGTTGAGGTGGTGCTCAATGACGTCCCTGGGGATCCCTGCCAACTGATCGGGCTCCCAAGCAAACACTTTCTTGTTTGCACGCAGGAACTTGACCAGGGCCTCCTCCTGCTCAGGCCCCAGGTTGGCGCCAATGGTGAAAGTGGCGCTGGAGGACCCGTCCTCGTCGACGGGTATCTGCTTGGTTTCTGCCTTGTCCTGGGTGAACAACTACTTCTTCTTGGTAGGCGCAGCCCCCTTGGGCTCAGGGGTCCCCGTGTCGGCGGGCTGTGCCGATGCCGCCATCTTGAAGGCGAGCTTGAGTACCCGCAGGGCGTCCCTGGTGTCTCCGTGCACGGTGAGGGTACCGTTGCTCCCGGGCATCTTCATGAGGTTGTACGCTGGGTGCGTGGCGGCCATGAATTGAGCCAGTGCCGGGTAGCTGAGGATGGCGTTGTAAGGGAGGCCGATGGGGGCGACGTCGAAGTCGACCATCTCCGTGCGGAAGTTGTCGTAGGTGTTGAAGGTTACCGGGAGCCGGATCTGTCCTAAGGAGTCGGACGACCCGCCCCCGACGCCCGAGAAGGATCGGCTGGGTTGCAGCCGCTCCCGGGGTATGCAGAGGAGGTTGAAGGTCTCGACCGAGAACACGCTGAGGCCCGTGCCGCCGTCGACGAGGGTTCTGGTGACGGCCACCTGGCAGATGGTGGGGGTGCATAACAGGGGGAGCGCACCCGAGCCGGCCAAGTTAGCGGGGTGGTCCTCCGAGCTGAAGGTCAGACCAACCTTGCGCGCCGCCCGGTCCGGGGGAGCCCCCTGCCGCGCGGAAACGGCGCCGATCTGGCGGGCAAACGGCTTGACGTGGCGGCTCGTGGGTGGCGCCTGCGAGCCGCCCAGGAGGGCCGCAACGACCGGGAGCATCGACGTCGTGGTGCAGCCGCCCTGTCGCACAGGCAGACGCCGGGGTGGTGCTTGCTGCTCGCCTCCCGCCAGGCCGGTGGCGGTGTTGACGGCGGGCGACGGGGAACGGTGAGGACGTCCGCCAGTGAGGGCCGCTGGCATGACGCGAGCTCGACGCGCGCCGCACATGGATGCGGCAGCCGGGGGAGGTCGGAGCGGTGGAAGGCAGATTCCGGCGCACCCCCTACCTGGCGCGCCAAATGTCGGATCACGGGTTCCGGCAGACCCTTAAGGTTCGAACTCTGCGGTGTGCGCGGAGATCATGCCCTCTATCTCTCCGCCTCGTAAGGATCTAACTACAGCAAGAACAACACAAGAGACACAAAGTTTATACTAGTTCGGGCCACCGTTGTGGTGTAATACCCTACTCTAGTTTGTGGTGGGTGGATTGCCTCTTGGGCTGGTGATGAAGAACAGTACAAGGAAGAACAGCCTCGCGAGGGTCTGTTCTTGGCTAGGGGATGAACTGCTAGGGGAGTTCGATCGCCCTTCTCTCTCTCTCTCTAGATGTTGGATCCCCTCTCCCCTGGGGACGGCTAGTCCTATTTATAGGCAAAGGCCCTGGGCCTCTTCCCAAATATTGAGCAGGAAGGGCGCCAACAATTGGCCAATTTGAAGGGGAACATCTGGTACACTTATACTGACTAAAGTTGGTTTTCGCCTGCCAAAGGCCCTGTGGTGACGCCGTCCTGGGCTCCATGGTGACCTCCTTCCCACCGTTGGACTGGTCTTGGTCTCGTTGCACCAAAATGGGTGTCTGTACTTGATCCTCTCGCCTGCGCTTGCCCCCTTTGCACCAAAATGGGAGACGCTGCGCGTGCTGGCGCCCGCCTGGCACCCATGGTCGTCATGGCTTGCGTCATGAGCACCTCGTGAGGTACCCGCCTTGATCTCTCCGCCTCCTCGCGAGCCAGCCTAAGGAGGCCGTGCTTGAGGAAGCGCCATGTCATCCGCCTCGCGAGGCTTGGCCCCTCGCGAGGGTCTTGAGCCTTGTGCTGATGAAGATGGGCCACGCTGGGCCCCCATTTGAGCCACGCCGTAGGCCGCAGGCAGGCAAGTCTGGGGACCCCCGTTCCCAGAACACCGACACATCCCATCCGCCCACCCATTCGTACACCGAGGCCGCGAAAACCTGCGACGAAACCCCACACCCTGCTCCGTCTGCCACCCATCCAGAGCCTCTTCCCCGATGACGTCGTCCACAACAACACATCGACGTCCCTCATCCACCGTACCGGATGAGGATCCGTCATCGATCTCATCGTCCCGTCGGTTCAGCCACCCCGTACCGGATGAGGAGCTGCCCTGACGTTCCCCTCGTCTTTCGTGCCACCTCCATCCTCACACCGCCGTCTTCACCTGTACCACCGGAAGAGCATCATCATCACCGTTTCCTCGGATGAAGCTACGACCTAATCGGCGCCACCAAAGAGGTTGTACACTAATCACCACATTTTCTTCTTGATTCGATCTCACGGTGCTGCCGGCGCTCGGTCCCGAGCCGTCACGGCGCGGCTCCATCCACGGCGGCATCGCCGGCCACTTCCTCCACGGCATCGCTCCCTCGGAGGCGACGTCCACATCAGTAGGAGCTGCTGCTGCTTTAGCTCTCGCTCGCGCTGCTGCTCTGCTCTTGCTCTTGGTCCCCTGCCTGGTCTGCTCTTGCTATTGCTCTTGCTTGCGCTGCTGCTCTCGCTCTTGCTCTTGCTTGCGATGTTGCTCCGATTTAACTACTCTTCTGTTGACTAATCGACTTTTGGGTCAGTCGGTTTTCAGGGGGGGTCGCCGGGGTGAAGGAAGAACCAGCCGCAGAGGGAAGGGGGCTCGCTGGAGAGGTACCCCACTATCTATCTTAGGGTTCAAGATGGGGGTTGTGGTCGCCGGCGGTGGCGGGGCGTTGGCGCGGCGGTGGCGTGGGGATCGCCGGAGAAAAAGCTCGGCACGGGGGGGCCTAGAGGGATGACCGGAGCGGCGGCGGACTGGCAATAGGGAGTGTTTTCGGGGAGGGCGGGGCGGCGCACCGCCGGCCGCGGGCGGCGGGGGCTGCTGTTTGGCCGGTGGTGGCTGGCGGCTCAGGGGGGTGGAGGTTGAAGATGAACCGCAGGCCCTTGATTTCGTATCCAACGGCTGCAAAATCGACTGACCAGAGATGAAAAAGTCAGTCGACCGACGTGTAGCCTCACCTTGCTAGTGCGTTCAGTTTTGACAGCAAAATTCAGTTTCGACAACAAAATTCAGTTTCGACAGTTAAGTTCAGTTATGACAGTTAAGTTCAGTTTTGACAGTTAAGTTCAGTTTTGACAGTTAAGTTCGGAGATGAGCGGCTGATGTATTTTACATCTAGCACTTTGTGGTTATGTATTTTACGTCATGTATTGGAGATGATATTAGAATTCCACTCAGGTTAACGTTGTTTGTTGTTTCTCTTGTCCTGCTTCAGCCTCGGCGTCGTACAACTCACCGGAGCTGCTCCAATGACGAAACCCTCCATCACAGCGGAGCAGTACCTCGGGCTCCATCTCCAAACGCCTAAGATCTTCTTCCCCTCCTCTAACAGCAAAGTCAGCTGGAGCATCCTCACCGGCCAACCCAATCACGCTGAGGTCGACATGGCTTCGCCAAAGAGGTTGTACACTCGTTGCATCTCTTTTTTACTCTACATGTTACATATATGGTCCACTGAGCACACGGATTTGTTCCTTTAGTGTCTCCTTGAAAGAAAAAACATAGGAATTTTAATTTTCACTTGTCCTCCTTTTCAAATTCCTATTCATGAAGCACAAGACTAAGAGATAGTAGCATAATAGCATTATAACCGTACATTTTCTTGTGGTTTGACTTAATCTCACCATGCTTCTTTGCATCCTGTGATCTTCCAATTGTTGTGAATCAAACACCCAGATTGGCAGAAATCATGTGTTTTTAAATTCTCTGTTTTGCACGTGCATTCCTATCCTATTCCTGTCTATTTCCTATCCCTGCATTGTTGGAATCCTCCAATTCAAACGAGCCCTTACAGAATTACTTCTCTTACAGATAGTTGTCAAAGAAAACCTTGTGTGGTTTGTCCCGCTCCTGCTGCACCGTCGTCCACCCCAGCTCAGCTGCTCCAATGACAGAAGGGTCCAGCACAGCAGGGATCCGGCCTCCAGACTGTCTTTCGCCGCCTCAGATCTTCTTCCCCGCCGCTGGCAGCCATGAAAACTGCATTACCATCATCAACCGAGCAGATGACCTCGAGGACTACACGGGTCCGCAAGAGAGGTCGCACTCTTTCGTGTCTGCTTACGTTATGCATCGCTTAATATTACATGCTACTTTATCGTCCTGTTCACCGATTAGACTCTGAGTCAGCTCCAAACTAATGGTCAAACTTGAGTTTTTAAATGGTTGTGGGGTACATATCGGGGCCGCATAATAGTATCTATCTACTATCTGGTTAATCTCCGGTGTCTACTACGAGTTTCATGTTGGGTGGGAAACAAACAGTAAAGAAGCCATTATCTGTATTTTTTAATTGAAGCCATTATCTGCCTGCTATTATTGGTTTGGGTCTATCCACAGGTTCCTACCATCACTCTGGATTTCTGCATGCACTCCTTACATAATCTCACTATGTTTTATTCCTATGTATGACCGTTATTGTAAACAATGGAACTGAACATGTAGAGCAAAAGAGGCGAGCCTTGCGTGGCAATGAAATTTCATGCAGACGTCGCTCCATGGTAGGCGTAAAGGCAGCCCCCCTCCACGCATTTCGGATTGTAATCGAGAGGAAGATATCTATTCTGAGGGGGATTAAGAAGGAGAAGACAACTCCTATTTACCCCCTGAGGTCTTCGATCTAACTTTGCATGCTGATGTTGGTTATATCATGCATATGGTGTCTTGCATTGCTTACTTTATACATCAAATATGTCATCTGCTTAGTTTAGAAATCCTTTGTGCGAATGCCATATGTTTAGTTTATTCATCGTTTATGTGAATTATGCAACGCCATCTTGTTTAGCCATGCATCATATATGTGATTTTTGCAATGCCATCCTGCTTAGCGAGTCATCTTATATGTAAATTATATCAGGCCATCCTTTTTTTCGTTACATACTACATTTGTCAACAATGTTAGTACATTCAACTGCTCTTCGTGTGCATCAGCCATTTGACACGGTGATGGCAAATTCTGGAGTGAAAACAAGGTCTTCAGAGCAGACTATGCTATCTGACGAAGCGCATATCTCGCTGGTTACAGATAGCTCCTCAGAGGAGGATTCAGAGGCAGATGACCAGTCCTATCCCCCTCCCCCCGAGGTGTATGCTCTAACTTGCCAGGGTTAAGTTGCTCATATCGTGTGTATGGTGTCTCGCATTGCTATGTCATTTGATTAGTTTAGACATGCTTTGTGTGAATGCCACCTGTTCAGTGTCTAATTACCATATATGTGAATTATGCATTGCCATCTTGTTGCAAGACATTATATATGTGAATTATACAATGCTATCTTGTTGAAAAGGCATTATATATGTGAATTATGCAATGCCATGATGTTTAGCCAATCATCATGTATGTGAATTATATCATGCTATCATTTTTTTGTATTACATGTTCCATTTGTCGACAAAGTTTGTATATTCAACTACTCTTCCTGTGCATCAGCCATTTGAAGCGGTGATGGAAGTATCTGGAGTGAAAACAAGGTATTCAGAGCAGACAATGCTACCTGCTGAAACAGTGATCTTGTTGGTTACAGAGAGCTCCACAGAGGAGGATTCGGAGACTGATGACCAGTCCTATTTCCCCCCTGAGGTCTATGCTCAAACTTGGCAGGGTTATATTACCCATGTCATGCATATTGTCTTGCATTGCTTAGTTTTTACATCATATATGGATTGCCATCTGCTTACTTGCTTACTATATAAATCATATATTCGAATTATATCATGCCATCATGTTTACATAGTACATACACATCATCTATCTGAATTATGGCATGGCAACACATTTAATAAAGACATCATATAGTTATATCATCTCATCCTGTTTAGTGTTTACAGTCATCATATTTTGAATTATGGCATTCTATCCGTGAATGTATGTGAATTATGGCATGCCAACTGAGGGAGTTCTGGATTAGGGGTGTCCGGATAGCCGGACTATACCTTCGGCCGGACTCCTGGACTATGAAGATACAAGATTGAAGACTTCGTCCCGTGTCCGAAAGGGACTTTCCTTGGCATGGAAGGCAAGCTTGGCGATACGGATATGTAGATCTCCTATCATTGTAACCGACTCTGTGTAACCCTGGCCCTCTCCGGTGTCTATATAAACCGGAGGGTTTTAGTCCGTAGGACGAACAACAATCATACCATAGGCTAGCTTCTAGGGTTTAGCCTCCTTGATCTCGTGGTAGATCTACTCTTGTACTACCCATATCATCAATATTAATCAAGCAGGAGTAGGGTTTTACCTCCATCGAGAGGGCACGAACCTGGGTAAAAACATCGTGTCCCTTGTCTCCTGTTACCATCCGCCTAGACGCACAGTTCAGGACCCCCTACCCGAGATCCGCCGGTTTTGACACCGACATTGGTGCTTTCATTGAGAGTTCCTCTGTGTCGTCGCCATCAGGAAGGATGCCTCGTCCTGTCTTTAAAGACGGCACCGTTGCTAAGGGAGCTCTGGCTGTCGGCCAAACGCTTCGGCTAGGTGTTTTTCTTATGACCGCCTGTTCGGCTGCTGTGCCGACGATGACCTCTTGGGTCATCAAAAGCAATCTTCACGTCAACTCGGAACTCGCCGAGCAGTTAGATCCAATGTAGCTCTCTTCCCTAAACGAGCTCTTGGACCGCATCGCCGCCCTGGGAGTCGCTACAGACTACGACCAGATTGGGCCTAAACCCGATCTAAGAGATTAACTCCCCCCAGGTCACCCATCACGTCGCAGTGGTAGAGGGACAGTGCAGCGACCCTTCATCTATCTTAAGGACTAGCTATGTTCGGATTCCCGATCCCACCAAGCCAGATACCCGCGGAGGGGAGGACGTCACTCAAGACCTGAACTTAGAGTCAGGGAACGGGCTAGATTCATTGGACAACATCCAAGAATCTGAACTTTCGAGTTCGGAAACTCTTCGGCCCCTAAGTCTCAGATTGGGTGAGCTTCCGGATTTAATTCCACCCACCCACCCGAACATAAGTGATCTATCCCAAATTAGGCAAGAGCCCGAAGAAACAGTACATCATTACTGGGCCAGATTCCTCCTGATTATGAACAGGATAAAGGACTGCCACGAGGAAGACGCAATTTCATTCTTCTGCAATAATTGCACGGACAAGGGAATCCTCAACGCCATAAGTCGCCGTGATATTACATGCTTCGCTAACTTGGCGTCCATAGTACGAAAGTACTGTGCGACGGAAAGTGCCTGGAAAACCGAAATAAAATTTTGGGACAATCCGGCCCTGAATACAAACCCAGTCCGAAATAAATGGGTGCATCATCGCCAGACACCCGGGTTAAACACCAAAAAGCAAAAACCCTCTATAGGGCATGGAACCGTACTAGAAGGATGGCTTAATGGACCCTGTAAAATTCACAGTACAGAGGGCGCCACACCAACTCACAGCCTTAGAGTATGTTGGATACTCCGGTAGGTGGCCAAAATTGGCGAAGATCTTCTGATTCCAGAAGCCACAGAAAGCCACCCCAGGGACACCAGTACGGTATTAACAGTCTTCGAGACTTTCGCATCAAATAATATGCGAAAAAGAACACTCTGCAGCCTTGCCGAAGTCTACCAAGTAGCAACAATAAACCCATGGAGTGACACGGCTATCACTTTTAATGCCAGTGATGAACATAAATTCCGAACAGCCCGAGGACCAGCAGCATTGGTCCTCAGTCCAATAGTGGACGGCTTTCACCTTGCCAAGGTACTCATGGATGGCGGCAGCGGATTGAACCTCATTTATGAGTAAACCCTTCATAAAATGGAAATATACTGGAACCGCATTGAGCAAAGCAGCACAACCTTTAGAGGAATAATCCCCAGTCGGGAAGCGTGCTGTACAGGAAAAATCACACTAGATGTGGTGTTCGGCATGCCGAATAATTACAGGTCCGAAGAGGTCACGTTCCAAGTGGCCCCGTTCAGTAGCGGATACCACGCTCTGCTAGGGCGGGAAGTGTTTACAATCTTCCAAGCAATACCCCATTATGGGTACATGAAGCTCAAGATGCCCGGGCCTAACGGAATCATCACTCTCGTTAGTGATCCGGACATAGCACTCCGCGCCGAAAACAAGACAGCCGCACTGGCCCTCGAGGCACTATCTGAAGCCCTAGCAGGTGAGGAACTGACTGCGCTGCGCTCCACGGTGAATAGGGACGATGTGATACTGGACAAAAGATCCAAGTCCACCTCCTTTAAACCGGCGGACGAAATAGTCAAATTCCAGGTCCATCCAACGGACCCCAATAAAATAGCTTCCATCGGGGCACAGTTAAACCCTGATGTAGACGCCGCACTGCGAGAGTTCCTACGTAAGAACTGGGACATCTTCGCCTGGCACCCTTCAGACATGCCAGGAATCCCATGCAGGCTGGCCGAACACACCTTAAATATCCTGAAAGGATTCAAGCCAGTCAAACAGGCTCTTCGGCGTTTTTCCAAACCTAAGAGACAGGCCATGGGAGAGGAACTAGCCAAGCTATTGGAGGCCGGATTCATCAGAGATATAAAACATCCGGACTGGCTAGCAAACCTAGTGATGGTACCAAAGAAGGACAAATCCTGGCGCCTGTGCGTTGATTTTAAAGACCTTAACAAGGCTTGCCCAAAGGATCCCTTCCCCCTCCCCCGCATCGATCAAATTATCGACGCTACCGAAGGACACGATTCGTTGTGTTTCCTTGACGCATACTCCGGCTACCATCAAATCAAGATGGCAGAGTCAGACCAAGCCGCAACGGCATTCATCACGCCATACGGCCCATTCTGCTTCAACACAATGCCCTTTGGGCTCAAAAACGCCGGCGCAACATATCAGCGCATGATTCAGACATGTCTGGCAAACCAGATCGGCAAAACAGTGGAGGCATACGTAGATGACGTGGTCGTTAAAACAAGACATGTCGAATCTCTAGTAGACGACTTGAGGCTCGCACTCGATAACCTCCGAGCATACGACATCAAGCTCAACCCGGAAAAATGCGTTTTCCGCGTACCAGCCGGAAAGCTCTTGGGCTTCATTGTATCCTGTAGAGGAATTGAAGCAAATCCAGCCAAGATCCGAGCTCTGTCGCAACTGGATATCCCAAAGGACCTCAAACAAATACAAAAATTAACCGGATGCGTGGCGGCTCTAAGCCGCTTTATCTCCCGCTTGGGAGAAAAGGCACTACCCCTTTACCGCCTCCTTCGGCGCACCGAACACTTCGAGTGGACGGCTGCAGCCACGGCCGGACTAGACAAAATAAAAGACATATTGGCAACAAACCCAATCCTGGTCGTGCCAAACATTGGCGAACCAATGCTACTATACATTGCAGCAACCCATCAGATTGTAAGCGCAGTGCTCATCGTCAAAGAGAGACGGACGGACACAAATTCCCCCTTCAAAAGCCGGTCTATTATGTGTCCACTGTCCTTACTCCGTGCAAGTCACGGTACCTGCATTATCAAAAAATTGCTTACGCGGTATTCATGCCATCCCGGAAGCTGCGACACTACTTTCAAGAGTGTTCAATAACAGTAGCCTCGGAAGTACCACTTAATGATATTATAAAAAACCACGACGCGACGGGCCGGATTGCAAAATGGGCCATTGAGCTCCTCACGTTCGACATAACTTACAAGCCACGGCGAGCTATTAAGTCGCAGGTTTTGGCTGACTTCGTCGCCGAATGGACGGAAGCCGAACTCCCTAAAGAGTACGGCACATATTAAAACTGGATCATGCACTTCGACGGCTCCAAAATGTTGGCCGGTCTAGGGACTGGCGTCATTTTGACGTCCCCCACAGGAGACAGAGTTCAATATGTACTCCAGATAATGTACACGGACTCCAACAATGCAGCCGAATATGAGGCCCTTTTACATGGTCTCCGGATGGCAGTATCTATGGGCATTCAACGCCTAGAGGTGCGTGGGGACTCGAACCTCGCGATATCCCAAATAAATGGAGACTTTGATGCCAAGGATCCGAAAATGGCAGCTTGCCGCAATGCCGTCTTAAAAATGTCAGCTCGGTTCGAGGGGCTCGAATTTCACCATATAGCCCGGGAAAATAATCAGGCAGCAGATGTCCTGGCACGCATCAGCGCAAAACGCGATGTAGTCCCCCCCAACATCTTCTTGGAAAGGCTGTTCAAGCCATCCGTAGTATGGGAAGGGGAACCCGGAAATAACAGCCCGGACCCAACCGCACTGCCCGACACCGAACACTCTGACACAACTGGAGGCTCTGCCGACGAAGTAACATCCTCAGCCCACGTAATAATGGCAGTCATTGCCCTGTGGACAGAACCATTCCTAGCCTACCTAACCAGGCAGGAACTTCCCGAGGACCAAAACGAGGCACGCTGCATAGTGCGGCGATCTAAAGCCTATAAAGTCCATGAGGGAGAGCTTTATAAGAAAAGCACCACCGGAGTCCTTCAAAGGTGTATCTCCGAAGAGGAAGGGCGGAATCTTCTGGCAGAAATTCATGCCGGACTCGGCGGGCACCATGCTGCAGCCCGGGCCCTTGTAAGCAAGGCCTTCCGTACAGGTTTTTATTGGCCGACGGCCCATGCAGATCCTCAGGACTTAGTCCAACGATGCTTTGGTTGCCAGCTTTTTGCTAACCAAAGCCATATGCCACCCACCGCCCTCCAAACTATACCCATCACCTGGCCCTTCGCGGTCTGGGGGCTTGACATGGTTGGACCCCTTAAAGGAGGAACCCACAAGCAAAAATACCTACTGGTCATGGTGGATAAATTCACCAAATGGATAGAGGCCAAACCTGTTAAGACGGCCGAATCCGGACCGGTGATAGACTTCATATCCGGGGTCGTACACCATTATGGCGTCCCCCACGGCATCATCACTAATAACAGCACGAACTTTACGGCCGACGAGGTCAAACTCTGGTGCAAAAACATGGGCATCAAGCTCGATTATGCTTCAGTCTATCACCCACAAACTAACGGTCAAGTCGAGCGAGCAAATGGTCTAATCATGAGTGGCATCAAACCCAGATTAGTGCGGTCCCTCAAGGAATCTAACATGCATTGGGTAGAGGAGCTCGACTCCATACTCTGGGGGTTGCGGACCACGCCGAATCGCACCACCAGATACACGCCATTTTTCATGGTGTACGGCGCAGAGGCAGTTTTGCCCTGCGACATAATTCATGACTCACCTCGAGTGCACATTTACGAAGAAAGAGAGAACGAACTCGATCGGCGGGATAGTTTGGATGCCCTGGAGGAGGAGCATGACGTGGCAAAAGCCCGCTCCGCATTCTATCAACAGCAGGCTCAAAGATACCAAAGCAGAGAAGTACGGGCCAAAACTTACAATGTTGGCGAATTAGTTCTACGCCTGCCGGACAAGAAAAAGGACAAACTCAAGCCCAAATGGGAAGGTCCCTTTATTATTGACCAAGTCCTGACTGGTGGAGCATACCGTCTACGAGATGTCGGATAACCGACTCGAGCCGAACCCATGGAACGCAGCCCGTCTCCGAAGATTCTACGCATAGCGCCGGACTATGTGTTCGTCTCCTCCCTCTGTCCATTTTTTATACACTAGCTGTCTTACATTTCTCTCCTTCTCCCATCTTTTTTCTCTTATAGCCTTTAAGGGCTCATTCGTGCCTTATTCGCACACAACTGATGCGCTATTTGCACTTATTATACCTGGGGGCTTCTTTAACAGAAGCTTATTTATACGGGCTTCATGCCCAACACATGTGTCACACTTCCACATGTACCTTTTATTTACCATTATATGCATCGATATGACTTAAGTTTTGGCCAAGCTGGGTTGCATGGCTCCTGTGCTTACCCCTACGTTCCCGATTGTTCGGCTAGGAGGTAAAGGGAGCACCTCTGCGATTGTTACTGTCGGGTCAGCCGGATGTGTACCTCAGACTGGGTGAAGCCGAAAGCTAGCGTTCTTAAGGGAATATTCGGTCGGTGAACTAAAAGATGATTTTTCACTTATTTATTTACCCGCCCTAGATGTTTTTCTGCCTTTTTTCGCAGTCCGGACATGCACTTTAGGGCATGCCTCCCAGGGAAAGGAACCCCTAACGGAACTATTCTCCCTGGAAGATGTTTCTTACTAACCATGTAATATAACATAACTAGTTGGGCACTTGTCTGTTCAAGCAATAATGACCCCTACGCATGGTCTCCACACATGCCCCGGTTCTTACATAACCGAGAGGGTATTTGGACACACTCCCGACTATCGGGTCCCGAGGTTGAAGCGAAAAGGTTTACCATGACAAACGATCAACAATCCGGCTAGAAGGCATTATACATGTCATTTTAAATTACAAAGTCAATTTGACTGGTTATACTCCTCCTCAATACCATCCAACAGGCTGTCTAGTTTACAGTCCTGCTAGGAATATTTTGCGGCCAATTCTACTTGGCCATACACTAAGCTCACAGGGATCTCCTTCCCATCGGGCCCCACAGGTCCGACCTCGGCCATGTGGTTTGGGTCAGCCTTCGTGTACCGCGTCTTCACCATGGCCCAGGCCTCCCTGGCGCCATGGCGGCAGGCCAATATCTTCCACAATCGGAAGCGCTGCCGCGCTCCCTTCAGCTTGTCCGCAAGCTCTCCAAGGCCTTCGGGCATGGAGATGGATGGCCATAAGGCCTGAACGACGCCTTGCATCACCTGCCGAACTCGTTCGTGCAGTTGGGATAGCTCAGGAAGAAGGTCACCAGTAGAACCGGGCATTTCCTCTGCAGGAAGACCTGTTAGCATACCTACAGACATAACTCTGTTAGTCATCTTCCTCGCCGAACTGTTTTTTCAAATTTCGTTTAAGCACTTACTAAATATGTCTCGTCCAAGCCGTTGATTCTCCTTAACGGAGTCCGACAGCTGGGCACGAACATCCTTCAGTTCAATGCCCAGCTTGGTGTTGGCATCTTGAAGATCGTTCTTCTCCCGCCTCACCTTTGTCAGCACACACTCACCAGCCTTTAGCTGGCGTAGGAGTTGTTGCGTATCCGGAGTTAATCCGGCGCCATCTACAATTTCATTTGTCAGATTTGCACCCACGCCGCACTTCACAAAATACTTATCTTTCAAAGCGTATATTACTAGAGGGGATCTCCTTGGGCTCCCCTACCGCGGCTAGTGCGGCCTCAAGTTGGGCCTTGCGCTCTTCCAGCTCCTGGAACAGTAGCGTATTCTTTTCTGTAAGAACCTACATAACAAATGATCCTTAAATCAGTTATTCTAACTGTTTCAAGTCTTGGGGGCTACTAGACCAAAATTTTCTTACCCGTATGTATTTTACATATTGCTCAGTGGCTCTGGCTAGACCATTTTGAGCGGCACGGAGGAACGCATCTCCCGAATTGAAGGCGTCCAATGCCTCTTGGGAGAACGACGCCTGTGGTTCATGGCACTCTCCATCTCGGAATTGGTGGCAGACAGCCTGTCCGCATCCCCTGTCGGAGGAGCGTCCGGTGCGCGCCTCGTGTTCGCCTGCGCTTCCGGACCAGGCTTTGGAGCCTGGCTGGTGGAGGCGCGATTGGCAACCTCTCCGAATATAGTCCGGAGAGGTCTCTTTGTCCCGAAGAGAGCACGAGCGTTAATATGCCTTGAAGGAATAACACCTGGGAATAAGATGGTGCGCTATACCTTTGCGCCGGCATCTCAGTCCGGACCGCACTTCTTTTCAGCCCGCGGGGCCTTGCCGCCCCTCGTTGGCTAGTCGCCGCAGGCTCGGCCTCCCGTCTCAAGGACCTCCCCTGCAAAGCACGGTTGTTATACGGCAATCGAAAACACGCGAGGATAGATCCCTTTTCAAAGTGCTGGGACTTCGGTCTCAGTTACCTGTGAGGCTGGGAGTAGCCCTGGGTAATCGGTCGTAATGGCCACCAAGGCGTTGTCCTTGCTCAATTGATGGAACACCCCATCAATCAGCTCCACAGATAAGTCTGGATCCTCTTGGGAGGCCGGGTCGAGGGACCGTCCTGGATCCTTGGGTTGTGGAGGAGGGTTGCTTATTTCTTTAACAGCCTGGCGCAGTTCCTGTGTCGAAATCGTTAGACTGAATATTTAACGATGGGAACGTAAAACGGATGGGCAAGCAAAAGTGTCCACTTACCCAACTTGGAGGATTATACATAGAAAATCCACCCTGTGGGTTGACGCGGAGAAATTCCTCCTCTTCTACCTTGTACAAAGAGGACAAGATCTTTATTAGAGCGGCAGCCGATTCCGGACCCTTACGGCCGTGGCGGGTGGCGTCGTCGTCCTCGTTGAAGTCCCACATGGGGTGGCCTCTATACTAGAGCGGCTGCACCCCCCGCATAATGCATGCGGCCATGACCCCGATCAGGGTCAGTCCGGAATGAGCTAACAACCTTATCCGGCCCATCAGGTAAAGAACATCCTTGTCACCTTCCTTCTGAGGGCTCTGTGGACGCCAGCTTAGGCGCTTCTTCAGGGGAGCATTGTCGAACTCAGGAAGGCCGATCCGGATAGGATCCGACAGCGGGACGTCCTCTATATAAAACCATTCTGAAGGCCAGTCCTCGGACGCCTTCTTTGGGGTTCCGGATAGATATCCGGTCCCGGCGATGCGCCACACTTTGGCTCCGCCCACTTGATATATTGACTCCTTTTGAGAACGGGGCACAAGGCAGAATAGCTTCTTCCACAGCGTGAAATGAGCCTCTCAGCCCAAAAACAGCTCACAAAGGGCTACGAAGCCCGCGATATGCAATATGGAAGCAGGCGTGAGGTTGTGCAACTGGAGGCCATAGAACTCCAGGAGCCCCCGGAGAAACGGATGAATTGGAAATCCGAGCCCTCTTATTAAATAAAGGACAAGGCATACCCGCTCTCCTTTGGAGGGATTGGGGGCGCTCTCCGCTTGCTCTCCGCCATTATAGGTGGCAAGTCCGGCTCGAACCGGGACCATATAGGCCGGGGGGAGAAATCCCTTGGTCTGGAGCGTCACTAGCTCGCTGTGCGGGATGGAGCATCTCTCCCAATCTCCAGGCAGAGGGCTGGAAGGGTGAGAGGAGGAGCTGCGATGGCCGGCCATGATGGAATGGACCTCTGTCGGATACGCCCTGATGAATGCTCGCGAAGGGGAGATGGTGTGGTTTGGATCTAAATCCTCGTCCCTTTAAATAGGCGGCTCATTTACGCAGCTATAGGTGTAAATGTAAAAACACCCTGACTTTTCGTATTCGTTTGGCACATGGAAGACGGCCATTATTGGGCGCAGAAGCTAGGAAGCGCTACATTTACAAGAAACCGGACATTATTCAATAGGTACACGGAATTTGGAAGAGAACCCGCCTTTCAATGCCGAAGACAATATGCGCGCCGGACTCGTCGTCATTGAAGCCTGGTTCAGGGGCTACTGAGGGAGTCCTGGATTAGGGGGTGTCCGAATAGCCGGACTATACCTTCGTCCGGACTCCTGGACTATGAAGATACAAGATTGAATAGTTCGTCCCGTGTCTGGAAGGGACTTTCTTTGGCGTGGAAGGCAAGCTTGGCGATACGGATATGTAGATCTCCTACCATTGTAACCGACTCTGTGTAACCCTAGCCCTCTCATGTGTCTATATAAACCGGAGGGTTTTAGTCCATAGGACGAACAACAATCATACCATAGGCTAGCTTCTAGGGTTTAGCCTCCTTGATCGCGTGGTAGATCTACTCTTGTACTACCCATATCATCAATATTAATCAAGCAGGAGTAGGGTTTTACCTCCATCGAGAGGGCCCGAACCTAGGTAAAAACATCATGTCCCTTGTCTCCTGTTACCATCCGCCTAGACGCACAGTTCGGGACCCCCTACCCGAGATCCGCCGGTTTTGACACCGACACCAACCTATTTAATAAACACATTATATAGTCATGTAATGTCATCTTGTTTACATAGTCTCATATTTTGAACTATGTCTTTCCATCTTTTTTAGTTAGCCATCATAATGTGACATTGTGTCATGCTATCCTGTTTAGTTAGCCATCATATATGTGAAATTGTGTCATGCTATCATGTTTGGTTAGACAACATAAATATGAATTATTTCATGCCCTCTTTTATTCCCCACTATCCATTGCACCTGTCTATCATACAATGTCTATACTTTCAATTACTTTTCTTGTTTATCAGCCATTTGAATTGGAGAGCGTGATGGCAGTATCTAAGGGAGTAACAACACGATCTTCAGAAAAGATAGTGCTACGAGTTGATGCAGATAGAACCACGGTTGTACTTGCCCAAGGACCAGATACACCACACATAACCCAGACTCTCGCAGATTGTACCCCTACCCAATTGGACAGAGAACCAGCTACACCCCTTCTAACCCCAACCCCGGCAGATAGTAACCCGGTTCCAGTTGACACAGCACTGTCTCCACCACAGAGCACCCAAACACGAGCAGTTAGTAAGGGAACTGCAGTGCCCAAAGCACGAGGACCACCACTCTGAATCCCAACTCAACTCTTAAAGGAGAAGAAGATTTGTTCTCAGGTCAGGTTCTGTAGCTATGGTTCATACTCCTTTGCTCTTGCATTACTGTATTTACTCATAACAACTATTTTCAAATTTGAAGGATGGAATTGAAACTCCAATGGCGCAACAGGTATGTTTTAAACCTGTTTCTTTAACTGGTTTGCTGTTGTAACCTGCTCTATGTTGATTTCAGTTTCAATTGAATAAACAGTTATGTTCTCATGTCATGCACATTACAAGTGTTGTTATTGCTCTATAGTTACCCACACTTATATTCTGTTTATTCTGCATTGTCTTGAACAAATATTATTTGAACTGTGTCTCTATCTAGATTTGGCAACAAAAACTAGAATGATATAGACCATAAAGTGACCATGGTACATAGATATATGTTTGTTTCATGCTGTTATCCTGTCCACTTTACTACTGAACTCATTCACCAAAATGAGTTTCATATACAACATGGTAAACATGTGATGTGTCTGCTTGTTTCTCTTTTAGAATGCGAACAAAATATTGGAGAACAGTACCGCGTTATCCAATGTAAAGGAAGTAATGCAGATAAGGTTCAAGATAGTGAGACATCCCTGTTGGTCTCCAAGAAAGCTGATAAAAACTATCTTAACGATAGTGAGGGAACCCAAAAGTCATGTCTTGATGTAGTGTTCGAGTTACTGGCCACTACTGCTGGCACAAGCTCTTCGAACTCGCTGCCTGAATCAGTTCGTCTTCTTGAGTCTCAACTTCAAGTTGAAAGACATCGATCGGATGTGCTGCGACAGGAAGCTGAAGGACTGAGGAAGTCCCTGCAGAATTCAGATGCATATTTTCTAGTGCAACAGCAAGCGCTGGAGGATTTAAGCGCCAAACAAGAGAAAGTTAATAAGCTTGCTAAGCATCTTGCTAGCATTATGGGTACCCAGGATATTGTTTCTTGAGATCTTCTGAAGTGGTTTCGGTTTTGGATTTGTTTTGCTGCAGCATTTATTTGCGCTGGTCGCCAACTTTGACAACCAGTGTATATGATATGCTTCTTTGTTCCCTATATTTGCACTGGTGGCGAACTTTGATGCCAAGTGGATGTAATATGTGTAATAGCCGTGATAGCCTAGCGTTAGTTGCTTGCTTATTTATTTCCTTGTTGTCTTGTTTATTTGTTTGCTTGTAGTCATTGCAATTCTTTTTCCGCAGTTAGCTAGTGGCTGTAATAACCTATTTTTTAAAACTAGGCCACAATAACCACGGTCTAATATTTACTGTAGTGACACTTGGCCTCCTACTGGCCGTAGAAAGAGTGGGCCTTCTACGGGCCATAGAAACAATGGGCCTTCTATGGGCTGTAGAAACAATGGGCCTTCTACGGGTCGTATCATCAATGGGCCTTATACGAGCCGTATTGTCGGTGTACAAAACTAGGGGCACATTTTTGTACCCCTTTACCTGTGCACGGGCAGTCGGAGCCACGCCCGCGACCACACCAAGCAGAGCGAGGGAGGTGAGCTAAGGTAAGACCGAAGCCCAAGATAGCCATAGCAACGCCAAGGCCAAGGCCACAAAGAGCAGAGGGATGAAGCAGGTTCCCCCCGGCAAGACCCTTGCCGGGAAGCCTTGGCAGCCCTGGCAAGACCCTTGTCGGGGTAGCTCGCCCCACACCAATGGAGTGGGCCACCCTTGAGCCCACGGCCCCTAGCGCCATCATTAGCGTGGGGCCAGGGCTCGGAAAGGCACCTCTTTGGTGGCATGCAGATCTTTGTGAAGACATATTCAAGATCAGACGAGGATTAGAAGACGACGACTCTCGACAAGATCCTTGGCGGGGAAGGTCGCCAGACCCCCGGCAAGATCCTTGCCGAGGACGACAGCACGCCACGGCAAGACCCTTGCCGGGTCGCACGGCAAGACCCTTGCCGTGCCACCTGACAAGGCCCTCACCAAGGACGCCAGCGGGACCACCGCCAGGCCGACGCCAACCAAGATTCCACCGCAGGTCCCATGCAGCTGCCAGCCCAACCAGCTAGGCAGGCACCTGCGTGGCAACATGTAGCCCTTCATGGAGGCTTCACGATCGCGCCACCTCAGCTGCATGCCTGCCTACATGGCACCGCATGCATCGCTAGCCAGGGCGCGTGTCGAAGCATGGAGGAGCGGCGACGGATGGGACGGGCCTCACCCCCGTCCCCGATAAAGCAAGAGGACACCTAAGTGATGCTTTAAATGCACCTTGTCCTGTAATACGAGGGATAACCTCGTGCCACTGTAGACCTTTCCACCTCCTGTGTGCCACTGTGGCAGCCCCTTTTTCCTATAAAAGGAGGCCCAAGGTGACCAGGAGAAGGATTCGGCTTTTTGGAGCTCGTTACACTCCGTAGCTAGCTCAAGAACACAGAATACATCCACCAAAGCAGGAGTAGGGTTTTACGCATCCTCGCGGCCCGAACCTGGATAAACGAACCGCGTGCTCTCTGTTAGACCCGCTCTTCTCTCAACCCCGCGCCCCGCAACCGCGGTAGGGATTCTTGTGATCCCATAGGTGTCGTTTCCCACCGACATCTTTGGCGCGCCAGGTAGGGGCACGTTTGTGAGAATCCGGTCTGGTAGTTCGCCTAGCGGCTCTTCGTCGCCATGGCCCCTAAGAAGAAGACGGCCATGGCAATTGGCTCGTTGGGGGCCGAACAGCCCGTGCCGGTGCGGACAAGCAGCGGACCGGTCGCGGACAGGACCCGGGCCGCGGCCCGTGAACACCAGCACCACCCAAGCAGTCGGGGCTTGGCGAGCAGCGTCGTTCATGCGCCAGATGATCGGCCGCACGCCGCAGGACCCAAAGATGGAGTTGGGCCCCCTGCCGGCGGCGTGGGGCCCTCCGGGGGTGTCGTTGCGCCGACTCCGGGTGGCGCGGCAACCTCCAGGACGCATACACCGGCGACCACTGCGTGTTCTTTCCATGGTGTGCACGCCAAACAGTGCCACCACGTTGGTGACCCTGGGCACCGCCGTGGGAAGAGCCCTGTGCGTCGTCGGCAAGACGAAGGAGTTCAACACGCTCGCCGAAGCACTGGCGAGGATGGCACGCAGCCGCTGGGTCGTGATAGAGCTCCTTCTAACATAGTTAGAAGTCGAAGCGCGACGCGATCCACTCAGCTGTCACCGCCACCCACGCCAGCGGAAGCCTTGGCGTGCGCACAGCTGCTCCTCGACTTCCCTCCTGTTGCGGAGAAGATCGATGAGTGGAGGTCCACCATCCGGAGCCTCGTCGCCGTCGCGAACAAAGACGATCCGCGACCGGTGGGGCCCTCGGGTCAGCGCTCCACCGAACCACCACATGCTGGCGCTGGGACCACCGGGGGAGCTGCGGCCACGGTGCACTCTCCTCCTCCTCGCCAGCCGCCGCGGGCATCGGCCCGTCGCGACGACGCTGGTGATCACATCTCCATAGCATCGTCCGATCCATGGACCCTCCGCGACCAGCGCCAGGTCCTTAGGGAGCGAGCTCACGAAGACGCTCGGACCACCGTCGAGCGCCGATGCAAAACGCGCCGCCAGTTGGACAAGCGGGCGGGACCCGCTACGGACCACCCGGCACTGGGGTGGCCCCGGCGGCCTACCTTACGAGGTGGGCTGCCCGGCTTTTACTCGTGAGCTGAGGGAGATCCAGTGGCCGTCCCACCGCATGTTCAAGCCTGACGTCGGCGAGAAGTACACCGGCCAGACCCACCCATCCGAGTTCCTCGGCATTTACACCATCGGGATGCAGGCTGCTGGGGCTCGCGACGACAAGGTGCTTGCCAGCTACTTCCCGCTGGCGCTCAAGCCCAATGTAATGTCTTGGTTGATGCACTTGCCGGCGGACTCCATCTCTTCTTGGTCAGACCTGTGCCACGAGTTCGTTGGCGCCTTCATAGGAGGCCACCAAGCTCATGGCCAGGCCAGTGACCTGCATATCATTCCCCAAAAGGAAGGGGAGACCCTGCGCAAGTACATCCACAGATTCAGCCGGGTGCAGTACAACATCCCCGACGTTCATCCTGCCGCTGTGATTAGCGCGTTCCATCAGAACGTGCGCAATCGCAAGATGCGCGAGGAGCTGGCGATGACCAGGGTTAAGGATGTGGACGAGCTCTACGTTCTGGCCGACAGGTGTGCCCGGGCTGAAGAGGGAAGGAAGTACCCCGGCGAAGATGCCGGCACGGAAACCGACTCTACCGAAGAGGACGCCGCTGCCCCGGAGAAGAATGGCTGAGGTCGCAACAAGAAACGCAAAGGCAAGGCCGTGCTTGCTGTTGAGGGACCTGACGATACCGGTGCCGGCAAAAAGGTCAAGGTAGAAACCCCCGACAAGGAGATTGCCGGGTGCGCCGCCTGCCGGGCCTTGGCGGCTACCGACAAACCAGGAACCTCCGGCAAGCAATATTGCAAGATCCACCGCACCAAGGGCCACGATCTCCAGAACAGCGGACAAGTCGAGCTGCTTGCTGAGAAGCAAAAGGCTGAGTACGAAAGGAGGGACAAGGAGAAGGACCAGGATGGTGCCGAGGGATCCGGCAAGAAGCATGGTGGCCAAGGAGGCCGCCCCGGCAAGGACAACCAGCAAGAGAGGCCCGCCCGGGGCCGCGATAAGAAACGAGAGGACGACGATCACGACGAGGACGACGAGTCCGGTGAGCAAGGGTTCCAGAAGGCTACGGAGGCTGTCGGATTTCGGGTTCCGCCAGACCCTTGAGGTTCGAACTCTGGGGTGCACGCGGAGATTATTCCCTCTACCTCTCCGTCTCGCAAAGATCTAACTACAGAAAGAACAACATAAAAGACATAGGGTTTATACTGGTTCGGGCCACCAATGTGGTGTAATACCCTACTCCAGTGTGGTGGGTGGATTGCCTCTTGGGCTGTTGATGATGAACAGTACACAGAAGAACGGCCTCGCGAGGGCCTGTTCTAGCTGGGACGATGAACTGCTAGGGGAGTTCAGCCGCCCTTCTGTGTGTGTGTGTGTGTGTTTATGCCTGTTCCGTCCAATTCTCCTCTAGATTGCTAGATAGACTACCCGATGCCTCTACCTTGGGGGTGGATAGTCCTATTTATAGGCAAAGGCCTTGGGCCTCTTCCCAAATATTGAGCGGGAAGGGCGCCAACAATTCGCCAATTCGAAGGGGAACATCCAGTACACTTATCCTGACTAAAGTTGGTCCTCGCCTGCCAAAGGCCCTGTGGTGACGCCGTTCTGGGCTCCACGATGACCTCCTTCCCACCGTTGGACTGGTCTTGGTCTCGTTGCACCGAAATGGATACCTTTGCTTGATCCTCTCACCTGCGCTTGGTCCCTTTGCACCAAAGAGGAAAGGGAGGACACTGCGCGGGCTGGCGCCCGCCTGGCGCCCTTGGTCATCATGGCTTGTGTCATGGGCACCTCGTGAGGTACCCCGCCTTGATCTCTCTGCCTCCTCATGAGCCAGCCTGATGAGGCCGCGCCTGAGGAAGCACCGTGTCGTCCGCCCCGCGAGGCTTGGCCCCTCGCGAGGGTCTTGGGTCTTGTGTTGATGAAGATGGGTCGTGCTGGGCCCCCTTTGAGCCACGCCGCAGGCCGCAGGCAGGCAAGTCTGGGGACCCCCGTTCCCAGAACGCCGACAGTAGACCCGGGCCCAAGGCGCGCCCGGACTTGGCCGTGCCGAGAGGCGAAAGGGCAAGGGCGAAGCGCTGCGGGCCCTAACAGCCTGCGGCTTTGGGCGCCGCATGGCGGTTGATTGGATGCAAGCGCCTCTGCGACCGCGCAGGTTAAAGGCGCGGCGTCTGCCCAGGCTTTGCTCTTCTCTTTCTCCCGTCGCTGCTCAGATCCCCTTTCTTGTGTCTCTCCTTCCTTCCTCCAAACTCCTATATCTGCTCCACCCGTGTGACCTAGGAAGACATGGCGCCGCGTCAGCCTCCCGCCGAAGCTTGGTTCTCACCTGCTCTGGACCTGCCCAATGTGTCGGAGGCGAGCCTTGCCCGGCTGCGCCGGATGGCGGCGGCGCAGGGCATCGACGGGGCGCATGTGTTCAAGGTCGGCTCCGCCACCCCCGAGGGCCGAGGGAGCACCTTCTACCCTCTCTTTGTAAGCTCCATTACTGCGGGCCTGGTGCCTCCTTTCTCCGAGTTCTTCCTTTCTATCCTCCGCCATTACAACTTACAAGCTCTGCATCTCCACCCCAACTCCATCCTTCTTCTGGCGATCTTCGCCTACTACTGCGAGGCTCATGTGGGGGTGCAGCCCTCAGTGGCCTTGCTGCGCCACTACTTCTCCCTCTGGGTCACCCGTGGTTCTCCTTCCGCATGCGCGAGCTTCGTCGCGTACGGCGGCGCCATTGCCATTTCGAATCCCGGGAAGAGGATTGAGGGCTTCAGGAGCAAGTGGGTCTTGGTAGATGCCGGGCGCATCCACCCTCGGCTAATCCTGCCCGTGGAGCAGACCGCGAGCTCCAGCGACTGGTGCCGGGCGGAGCTCACGGACCCTTGTGCAAAGCTGGTACTGGAGAAGATGGACGCGGACCTGAAGCCGGCCAGCGTGGCGGCGGCGAAGCTGTCCGGCGCGTCGCTGCTGAGGGAGTTCCTGGAGCACCAACTGGCTCCGCTTCAGCAGTACTCACCTCCGATGTGGAGGCCTCATCCGAGCCCTGCGGCCTTGGGCGACGAGGATTTGACCGCGGTCTCCAATCTGTGGTTGGGGCGAGGTGGCAAGGTTGGAGGGCGCGCCTGCGCCCTTGTTCCTTCGCGACGACTGGAAGCAGGTGGTGGAGTCCATGCCCGTCTTCAACGGGGACGGGCCCGTGCCCGCGGTGGCTCCCAAGGGACTGGTGGACGTGTCCTCCGACGACTCCAGCGGAGAGGAGGGCGAAGAGGAGCGGGAGAAGGGCCCTGACTCCGAGGCGACTGACGGAGAGTCGAGGGCTCCCCTTCCCCGATGCAAGTCCCGTACTCTCCGCCTTTCGTCAAGCGATGATGATGAGGATGACGACGTGCTGGGTAGCGGGAGCTCGCCCCCGATCCCGAAGAAGGGCAGGACCGGGCTGATCCCCCGTGGGTCCGCCCTGGCTCCGGGGCGATCCGCGGACGCGCCTTCTGCTTCTGAGGTTGACCCCTCCAGCCGGCTCTCAGGCTTCAAGTATGGAGGGAGGCTGCTTGAGCTCTCCAGCGACGACCCGTAAGTGCTTGATCCTTCATCTTTTGTTTCTTGTTCCGCCGCTGAGGCTTGATGTTCGCTTCTGTTGGATAGGCTGGCGCCCACGGCGAAGAAGCCAAAGGGGGCTCCCGAGGCCCCATCCACGGCAACGCCTAGGCCTGCAGGGGAAGGCGATCGTGACGCACGGGCTTCTCCTGCCCGGTCATCCTCGCGAGGCCTGGCTGAGCTAGCTGGGGCGAGCCCATGCCCCATGGCCCAAGTGACTTCTGAGGTGCCCCTGCCTGCTGCCGCCACCACGGTCATCGGGGCGCAGCAGACTCCGCCTCAGGATGTTGTGGTCTCGCCGCCGCTACCTTCTCCTCCCGTTCCACCGACCGCTGCTTCCCCAATTCCTCCTGCTGTCTTGGAGCGTGCCGATGTTTCTCCATCTTCTTCTGCCGTCCTGGAGCGTGCCGTTGCTGAACTGGACCGGCTGCAGCAGGATCTTCTTGGCGCCGACCCTCGCCTGGTGGCCGGGCGCCTGGAGGTGTCTTCGGGGTGGATCCGCTCCGACGCCTCGATTCGGGCGGCGCTGGTTCAGGCCTCGACGGCCTGTGACGGAGAGAGGGAGGCTGCCCGAGACGCAGCCCTGGGAGAGGTGGTTGAAGTCCGTGGTCACTGCAAGGAGCTGGAGGACGAGCTGCAAGGCCTGCGAGACCAGCTCGCGAAGGAGGTCCGCCCTTGCCAAGAGCAGGAAGAAGGCACGAAGGCTCGTGAGCCGGCCATCAAGGATCGGGAGGCCAAGCTCAAGAAGCGCCGCGACCGCCTAGGCGCGCTGAAGAAGGAGCTGGAGGTGACGAAGGCCGAGCTGGACCACAAGGCCCGGGTCCTTGCCGAGGATCGCGTGGCCTTCGCGGACATGGAGAAGGAGGCTCGTGCTTCGCTGAAGACGCTCTACAAGAGCGGCCAGGAGAGCCCGCTAGCCGGTGCCGAGGACGGCCCCGCCAAGCTGCTTCCCTTCCTGGTTCGTGCCCTTGGGGATGTCGCCCTTGGCCTCGGCCCCACGGCCGAGGCCGAGGCGCGTGTCTTGTTATCTGCTGCGCTGACGCGGGTCTTCGCCCACATCTACCTTCGCGATCCCAGCGCAGACCTCGACGGCCTATTGGAGCCGGTGAGTGGCGAGGGTGCCGCCGCCGCTGTCGAAGCCGTGAAGGGGCGCGCAGAGGCGCTGCTGGGGAAGTTCCGGGCCTTCAGCACCAAGCCGAAGCAGGGCGCTGCCGGCCCTGCTGCTCCACTAAGCGAGGCCACTCCACGCTGCCCCACCGCCAACAAGTGACTCCGCTGCCGCTCATGTTCTTCTTTTAATTCCTGCACATGCATCACGCCTCGGGGAGGCATTTAAACTTGCGTTTGGTACTGAGACGACAGTATGGACTGTAATATTTGCTTTTTAAATTCCTTGAGTTTTATGCTTTTCCTCCCTACTTGCTTGTGTTCTACGCCGGCAGAGCCCAGCCCGCACGTACCTCACCCAGCATTAGCCCCGACCGGAAACCAGGACGGGACCAAAGGAGTGAGGGGCTACGTGACAAGTTAGGATCCTGAGTCGCGATGCTCAGGAGTCCCCCTTGGTGCACGAACAACAAGTAGGGAAGCGTGGTGTAGGTGTATCTTCCGTTCTACGTCTGTAGAGCCCGACTCCGCGCGTACCTCACCCAGCATAGCCTTTCGGAACTAAGGAGTGAGGGGCTACGGAGCTAGTTAGGCCCCTGAGTGGCGATGCTCAGGGGTCCCCCTTGACGCGCAAACAGCGGGCGATGAGGTGAGATGCAAGCGAGACTACCGTTCTACGTCTGCAGAGCCCAGCGCGCGCGTACCTCACCCAGCATAGCCTTTCGGAACTAAGGAGTGAGGGGCTACGGGACCAGTTAGGCCCCTGAGTCGCGATGCTCAGGGGTCCCCCTTGACGCTCAAACGGCCTTCATACCTTGGCTCCGCTCGGGGAGAGACACGTGACGAACCAGGCCCGAGGGGCCTGGTTGGGTGGCGTACGTCCGGGCGTGACCCAGGCGTAGCCCCCGTGCCTAGCCCCCTCGCGCGGCGCTCCCGAGGGGAGGCGTTATGATGAGGCTAGACGTTGAGCTCTGGGCTCCCTGAGGTTGATGCGGCCCGGAGGCCACCCTCAGTTGTTTATCACCAGCGCGGAGCATAACGCTTCTGTATGTGTACGGGCATAGCCGCTCCTCGGCAGTGTCATCAGCCAGCGCGGAGCATGGTGCTTCCACTGGTACGTGGGAGGTGGCTCCCCTCCGGGAGGAGCCCCCGGGGCATGTACAGCCCCGCCCTGACACGTGGCTGGCACGGTAGGGCTAGGTGAGGTGTATCTGGGCACCCGTGAGCCAACACGGGACTCACGGGGCCCTACCTCTAGGCGGGTTGCGCCTGGCACTGGGCCGTATCTTGAGATGTGTTCCTGCAAATTTGGTTAGATGCCGGCACTCTACGTCCTCGGGTCCCGGCCCTCGAGCTTGTCTTAGTTGTTGCTGGTATGCCAGGTCGCAATGCCGTGGACAAGGCCAGAGGGTGAGGGCTGGAGAGCCAGTAAGAGCCCTGAGTCGTGATGCTCAGGTACCCCCCCCTTTAACGTGCAAGTGGTCAACATGGAGAAGAAGAGGTGTCGTGGACAGGCATCAAGTAATCAAGCATGATAGGCGAATGCATAGTTGGAAATAAACGCAAGGAAGATACATGCCACTGGGCCTAGCCCGAGCAGCCTGGGGATGATGCAGCCCGAGGGGCGCCCCCAACAAAGCAAGCTAATGAACGAAAATAAAAAGGGATACATGCCGCAGGGACGGACCCACGCGGCCTGGGAATGATGCGGCCCTGGGAGGGCGCTCCCAGCTGGAAATGAAGCTTGAAAGATGTCTCCTCAAGTTGTCGAGGACGAAGTGGTGTTGGTGCAGCAGACTCGGTGGGCTGCGGAAGCCGATCCTCACGAGCCCCCAGGCCCAGGGGCCTAAGGAGGCTCCGGAGGCGCTGGTGGCTCTTCGCGAATCATCTCCATCTCCGCCAGGACTGCGGATCGCCTGTCTTCCTAAGTCTCCATGATGCCCCTCATGAGGCGCTGGTACGCCCCCGGAGCTTCATGGCCCGCGCGGGGCAGGGTGCGGTGCAGCGGGGCGGACGGCGCAGGAGAGCCCCCTGCGGCGTGGACAAGCTCGGCGACGCGGTCGAGCCATTCTTTGTAGACGTCGTCGACGGGACAGTAGCGCAGGAGCTCGTTTGCCGCGATGAGCGCAGCTCGAGCCTCCAAGGGTGCGCGGAGCACGCGGGACAAAGAGCCAGCTGGCGTGAGCGATGGAGTGGCGGTGCGGCCATCTTGCCGCACGGACGGGTGCTGAGACGATGCTTGCTGCTCGTTCCCCGTTGGGCCGGTGGCGGCGTTGATGGCGGGCGACGGGGAACGACGAGGACGCCCACCGACAGGAGCTGTCTGGGCGACGCGGGAAGCGATGGCGGCCCGGCGCTCGGCGCGGGCCCGACGAGCGTCAGACATGGACGCGGCGGTCGGAGGAGAGCGGAGCGGTGGAAGATAAATTCCGGCGCACCCCTACCTGGCGTGCCAAATGTCGGATTTCGGGTTCCGGCAGACCCTTGAGGTTCGAACTCTGGGGTGCGTGCAGAGATTATGCCCTCTACCTCTCCGTCTCGCAAAGATCTAACTACAGAAAGAACAACATAAAAGACACAGGGTTTATACTGGTTCGGGCCTATGATGTGGTGTAATACCCTACTCCAGTGTGGTGGGTGGATTGCCTCTTGGGCTGATGATGATGAACAGTACAAGGAAGAACGGCCTCGCGAGGGCCTGTTCTAGCTGGGACGATGAACTGCTAGGGGAGTTCAGCCACCCTTCTCTCTCTCTCTCTCTCTCTCTCTCTCTCTCTCTCTCTCTCTCTGTGTGTGTGTGTGTGTGTGTGTGTGTGTGCCTGTTCCGTCCAATTCTCCTCTATATTGCTAGATAGACTACCCGATGCCTCTACCTTGGGGTGGCTAGTCCTATTTATAGGCAAAGGCCTTGGGCCTCTTCCCAAATATTGAGCGGGAAGGGCGCCAACAATTGGCCAATTCGAAGGGGGACATCCAGTACACTTATCCTGACTAAAGTTGGTCCTCGCCTGCCAAAGGCCCTGTGGTGATGCCGTTTTGGGCTCCACGATGACCTCCTTCCCACCGTTGGACTGGTCTTGGTCTCGTTGCACCGAAATGGATAACTTTGCTTGATCCTCTCGCCTGCGCTTGCTCCCTTTGCACCAAAGAGGAAAGGGAGGACACTGCGCGGGCTGGCGCCCGCCTGGCGCCCTTGGTCGTCATGGCTTGCGTCATGGGCACCTCATGAGGTACCCCGCCTTGATCTCTCCACCTCCTCGTGAGCCAGCCTGATGAGGCCGCGCCTGAGGAAGCACCGTGTCGTCCGCCCCGCGAGGCTTGGCCCCTCACGAGGGTCTTGGGTCTTGTGTTGATGAAGATGGGTCGTGCTGGGCCCCCTTTGAGCCATGCCGCAGGCCGCAGGTAGGCAAGTCTGGGGACCCCCGTTCCCAGAACGCCGACAGAGGCCATGTGCGTCGATGGCGGCGCCTCGCTGCATACCTCTCACCGCCAGCTCAAGCAGTGGGCGCGAGAGGTTACAACAACAGAGCCGTCGTTCGACGCTCAGAAGCCGCTAAAATGGTCCAGCACGCCCCTCATCTTGACGCCGAGGACCACCCTGATCGCACTACCGCGGTCGGGTGTTTGCCGTTGTTGGTTTCGCCAACAATACGCAACCTCAGGGTGAACAAGATGTTGGTTGACGGCGGGGCCGGCCTGAACCTGATCTCGCCTGTCATGGTTAGAAGGTTGCAAATCCCTGACGGAGACCTCAAGGAAATGGGCACGTTTAAGGGGGTCAATCCGGGGAGAAGTCAGCCAAATGGAAAGGTCACACTGCCGATGACATTTGGAGGAGAGCTGAACTACCGGACGGAGAGGATCGTCTTCGACGTGGCCGAGATCCCCTTGCCCTACAACGGGATCCTCGGCCACCCGGCACTAGCCAAGTTCATGGCAGCATCACACTACGCCTACAACGTGCTAAAGATGCTTGGGCCCTTGACCATCGTCTCCGTCCCCTCCGACAAGAAGGACGCGCTGATCTGCGCCGATCAACTCTATCGGGAAGCAGTTGCAGCGGCTGCCGTCAAGGCACCTGCTCCTGCCACCGAAGGCCCGGGAGGAAAGAAGGAGCCCGGCAAGACCTCTCGCACCCACTCCGGCAAGCGCACCTCCTTGGGGTGTTGTTCTACCATTGAGGACGTGCCAGAAAGCTCTGTCGACAAGAGCAAGAGGTCCAGAGCCGAGCCGCCGCAGACCAAGAAGGTGCCCGTCGCGGAGGACGGCACGGGAGGGGCCTTCATCATAGGCTCCGCCCTCAACAGCAAATAGGAAGGCGAGCTCGTTACTTTCCTGTGGGAAATGTCGATGTGTTTGCACGGCAAGCGTCCGACATCCCCGGTTTTCCCAGGGAGGTGATTGAGCACCACCTAGCTGTTTGCCCTCACGTGCGGCCCGTCAAGCAGAAGGTCAGAAAGCAGGCTCTGGAGAGGCAGGAGTTCATCACAGAGGAGATCAGGAAATTAGAAGCGGCAGGTTTGGTGAGAGGGGTGCTCCATCCGACATGGTTGGCCAATCCGGTAGTGGTGCGCAAGGCGAATGGGAAGTGGAGGTTGTGTATTGATTACACAGATATCAATAAGGCTTGTCCTAACGACCCCTTCCCATTGTCGCGCATCGACCAGATTGTTGACTCCAAGGCTGGGTGTGATTTGTTATCATTCCTTGATGCCTACTCAGGCTACCACCAAATCTTCATGACAAGAGAGGACGAAGAGAAGACAGCATTCATCACCCCATGTGGTACGTATTGCTTTTTATGGATGCCTTTCGGGTTGAAGAGTGCCGGCTCAACGTTTGCAAGAGCGGTCCAAATTGGTTTTGAACCCCAGCTCCATAGAAATATGGAAGCCTACATGGATGACATAGTGGTCAAAACCAAGGACGGGCCGACTCTTGTGCAAGATCTGGAAGAAACATTTGCCAACCTGCGCAAGATCAACCTCAAGTTGAACCCTGAGAAGTGCGTCTTCGGCGTCCCGTCCGCCAAGCTTCTCGAGTTCTTCGTGTCACGGCGCGGGATTGAGGCAAATCCAGACAAGATCAAGGCTATTGAGCAGATCGAGGCGCCCAAGCGGATCAAGGATGTGCGTCGGCTCATTGGCTGTGTTGCCACCATGAGCCGGTTCATCTCCAAGTTCGCCGAGCGCGCCCTTCCCTTTTTCAAGATCTTGAAGAAGGTGGGCCCAATAGAGTGGACCCCAGAAGCCGAGGCCGCACTGCAGGACCTGAAGAAGTACCTTTCCTCCACACCAATACTAGTTGCGCCTAAACCACAAGAGCCGTTACTGCTGTATCTGGCGGCGACGAATCAAGTGGTCAGCGCCGCACTAGTGGCACAGAGGGAGGTCGACGAGGAAGCGGCATGGCGGCAGGACCAGTAGATGGCAAGCCGAAGACTCCCCCGGCAGGGCCTGGTGCCGACAAGGCGTGGCCCCAGGCAGAGTCTGGTGCCGCCAAGGCGATTCCCGCGCGGTCAAGTGAAGTGGTGCCCAAGAAAAAGATGATGCAGCACCCGGTTTACTTTGTCAGCTCCCTCTTGCAGGGGGCTAGGTCAAGGTATTCCGGTGTGTAAAAATTTCTCTTCGGCCTCCTTATGGCCTCGAGGAAGCTGCGTCACTACTTTGAAGCCCACGAGATCACTATCGTCACCTGCCTCCCGTTGCAACGGATACTCCACAACCTTGACACAACCGGAAGGATTGTGGAATGGGCCTTGGAGTTGTCAAGCTTCGGCTTAAAGTTTGAGAGTACCTCGACAATTCAGAGCAGAGTCTTGGCGGAGTTCATCGTGGAATGGACCTCGATGCCTGACGAAGAGATCCAGGAGACTACTCTCCCTGGCAAGGAAGCAGACCGCAACTGGATCATGTACTTTGATGGAGCCTTTTCGCTGCAAGGCACCGGTGCGGGTGTGCTGCTCGTCGCACCTACCGGAGAGCACCTCAAGTACGTGATCCAGATGCACTTCCCCAGGGAGATGTCCACCAATAACACTGCCGAGTACGAGGGATTGCTTGCCGGTCTCAGGATCGCGGCAGACCTCGGGGTTAAGAAGCTCATCGTCAGGGGTGACTCGCAGCTCGTTGTCAGGCAAGTTAACAAGGATTATCAGAGCCCACTGATGGAATCATAAGTAGATGAGGTGAGGAAGCTGGAGGAATGCTTTGACTGTATCCAGGCGGAGCATGTCCCTCGAGCGGAGAACGACATCGCCGATTACCTGTCAAAGCGAGCCGCATTCAAGCTACCTGTGGAACCAGGTACCTTTTTGCTCCGGTTAACTCAACCATCCGTCGATCCATCAGCAGGGCAGAGCAAGCGGAGAAAATCAGGTCCCGGCAAGTACTTTCCTACCGAGCCCCCAGGGGCCACCGGCAAGGGTACTGCCGCAGACGCTGAGCCTGCCCGAGAGCAGCTGGCTCCGGCGAGGCGTTAGGCCCTGGCCGTAGAGACAACCGCTCCCATGGCGGAACAGATGCCTTCGGTCCTTGCCGTCGAGCCTCAGGCTCCGGCATGGGCACAGCACACCGTCCAATTCCTCCAAATAGGGGAGCTTCCTGAGGAGCAGGAAGAAGCGGAGAAAGTAGCCCGTCAGTCCGCCCTGTACCAGTTCGTCGATGACGTCCTGTACCGGAGAAGGCCGAACGGTGTGAAACTCAAGTGCGTCCCCCGGGAGGAAGGACTAGAGCTGTTGGCACAGATACATGGAGGCATATGTGGCTCCCACATTGGGTCAAGGGCCCTTGCCGGGAAGGCGTTCCGACAAGGTTTCTTCTGGCCCACCGCCCTCCAGGATGCGACGGCACTAGTCACCAAGTGTGAAGCGTGATAGTTCCATTCAAAGAAGCTTCATCAACCAACTCAATCCCTTCAAATAATCCCTTTCTCCTGGCCATTCTCAGTCTGGGGGCTCGATATACTGGGCCCTCTCCCCCGCGTCGTCGTGGGCTTTGAGTACTTGTACGTTGCAATCGACAAGTTCACAAAGTGGCAGAGGTGTAAGCAGTGAGGAAGGTGACTGCTCAGTCAGCCGTCAAATTCTTCAAAGGACTGGTCTGCCCTTTTGGTGTTCCAAACAGAGTCATCATCGACAACGGCACGCAGTTCACAAGCCACACCTTCATGCAGTACATCCGAGACCTCGGCAGCAAGGTCTGATTTGCTTCCGTGGCACATCCACGGAGCAACGGCCAAGCGGAGAGGGCAAATGCTGAAGTGTTGCGAGGCTTGAGAACGAAGACCTTTGACAAGCTGCACAAGAGTGGAAGGCGCTGGATTGATGAGTTGCCGGCAGTTCTTTGGTCGATCAGAACGACGCCAAATCGAGCCACCGGCCAGATACCTTTTGCCCTGGTATACGGGGCAGAAGCAGTTCTCCCCACGGAACTCATATACGGGTCACCTCGAGTGCTCGCTTATGATGAGCTTGAGCAAGAGCCGTTGCGCCAAGATGACGCGATGCTCCTTGAGGAAGATCGTCTTCGGGCGGCTGTGAGAGCGGCACGCTACCAGCAAGCCTTGCGTCGCTACTATAGTCACAAGGTTCATGCCCGAAGCTTTGAGGAAGGCGACCTTGTTCTTCGGCGCGTTCAGTCGGCCAAGAATACCAACAAGTTGATGCCGAAGTGAGAAGGCCCTTATCGGGTAATACGAGTCACCAGGCCTGGCACAGTCCGCCTGGAGACCGAAGATGTCGTCCCAGTGAGCAACTCCTGGAACGTCGAGCATCTTCGCAAGTTTTACCCATAAGGCGCGGTTTGCCGGGCCTCCCGACAAGCCACCCTTTTGTACAAGCTTTGCCAGCAAGGCATGTGACCATTTGTACAAAGCCAGGCGTAAACCCTCAGCACAGATAAATGAAGCACTGGCGCCCTAAGTTATAGCATGCATGCTAGGTTGAGTCTCGTCCTCGGTTAGGGTTGATAGTGCTTAGCGGCGTCTAACCCCTAGCTTAGAGGTCGAGTGCGCGTCTCTTTGTTCTTCTCTGTCTTCTTTGGTTCGCAGGACACATGAACATCCTTGTCGAGCTGCTTTGGAAGAAAGGGGATGAACCGGCACCCGGGCCCCGGCAAGCCAGTATTGCCGGGGGGCTACAAGAGCAAAGTTCCACCCACGGCAAGCCAAGGTTGCCGGGGGCTGCAGATTCAGATAAGTTCTCTATCCCTTATCATGCAATTTGTTATGGACTGAGGAATGTGAAACCTCGTTTTATCCTTAGGCTACCGTGCTCCCCTCATTCCGGACCCTAAGACTCGTTTCCTGGGACCGAGTTTGGTCGTAGTTGCGGCAGCAAGGAAATGAAACGAGGAGCCTAAGCCCACCTCATCCCTACCTCCGCCAAGGGCGTGAGAAAGGTCGAGCAAAGTGGGGGGACGGCAAGGCCTGTTGCGGGGTGAGAAAAAGTTTATCTTAAAGGTAACAAGGATTTACTCCTTGTCGTGGGTTTTACCTATGAACGAAAAACCCGGCAAACATCCCTTTTTCATTAAAAAACATCACGTACAGTTCATACGAAATGAAAAACATTAACAAGGGGATTACAAGTTCTAAAGTTAACAGAGGCCCGAAGGCTTACAAGACTAAAAAGAGATAAGATGCCCGTAATCCCTTTCTTGTCCCTCTCCTCGGGAGGCAAGTCAAGTAGGCGAAAAGGGCAGAAGCGGCGCCTAGGCCAGCTACGAGCAGCAGAAGACACCGAGAGGACACCTCGGCAGCCGCCCATGGGAAGGCCGATGATGACGGTGCTAGGAAAAGAGCTGTAAGACGAGGCGACAGGACCGGCGGTACGCGACGAAGGCGTCGGTGCCCGCGTACTCCGAGTTGACGGCCTTGCCGCCCGCCCTCTTCCTCTTCCATAGCCTCCCGACGCCAGCCGCCCAAGGAGACGGCCCCGAGGAGTTCAAGGAGCTGGCCCCGCCCCCGGCAAACCCCTGCCGGAGGAGAGGCCAGGTGCAGATGCTGCTGCTGCCGCACCCGCCCAGGCGCGGGGCGTCCAACGCCTAGTCGGACTCGTCCCCGCTATCCGCCTCGCTATCCTCCTCGTCACTTTCGCTCGAGGAAGAGCCTCCATCGTCAGAATCTCCATCGGAGGAGCTCTCCACGCAGCACTTCAGGCGAGTCCCGAACTCCCTGAAGACCTTGACGGAGAGTAGACCGTCCTCCATCAATTTGAAGTAGAGGACGAGCCCCGCCGTCAGGCTGTGGATGCGAGCGAACATCTTCCACCCACGACGGAGGTACATGACTCCAGGAGCCGGGAAGTCGACGTCGACCCGCGTGCCCCCGATCCCGCAACCCCTCATGTGCAATCTGAGGGATTGGGGCCGGTCACGCTCCATCTCCTGAGCAAACAGGGCGGGAAGACGAAGACGACGACGCGGGGGCCGGCGCAGCCTAATGAAGAACTCGCGGGGCTGGTCTCCGACATGGCCTTCCATCGGGAACGGCACCATGGGCGGGGGCGAAGCTGGCACGCCGCCCCGCCCTCCTCTTCCCCGAGCACTGCGACCTCTGCCCCGGCCTCGCCCCCTCCCCATTCCCCTCGCGGCCAGCTCTGCCACCACGGGTGCAGAAGGAGGAGGGACGCGTTGTCGAGCGGCAACCCTCGCCGCCACCGTCGAAGGACCGGGATTCCCTTTCTCCATGACGAATGAAAGGAGGGAGTGGAAGCAAAGGGAGGTAGAGGGTGGAAGAATGTGGGATGCCATCTCCCCTTCCCGCTCTTTATAAAGGAATGGGTTGGGGCTCGGCCGCCCCGCTCGGCCAGTCAAGACACGGGAGGTGCAGGGAACCAGGACCGGCCCGCTGCCCCAATCAGCGACGGCCCGGTTTCCCGCCTCCACCGTTTGCCACCCCGCGCACATGAAGGACGTGTGGCGAACGTGCAAAACCAAGGAGATGGGTGAGGCGACCTCTCCCCACCCCGTGATCGTGGGGAGTGGATGCCTTGAAGGCCGCGCCCCAGCCCCATTCAGTAAATGAGCCACGCCTCCACGCCTCCTTCCCTTTACGGGGAAGGCGTGAGCCGCCTCTTTACTATGATGTGACGCATGCATGTGAGAACCATCCCACGCATGCCGGCCACGTCACGCACGTCCCTCCATGCCGTGCCGCGCGCGCGGGTCGTGGGAAGCACAGCACGTGAAAAATCTTACCACAGCCAAAACCACCCCGCCTGCAGCCCACCGTTTTGGGCCTGACAAAACAACGTGTCGTGCTTATATGTGGCCCAGGCCCGGGGCTCCTGTCGGTGTACAAAACTAGTGGCGCATTTTTGTACCCCTTTACCTGTGCACGGGCAGTCGGAGCCACGCCCGCGACCACACCAAGCAGAGCGAGGGAGGTGAGCTAAGGTAAGACCGAAGCCCAAGATAGCCAGAGCAACACCAAGGCCAAGGCCACAAAGAGCAGAGGGACGAAGCAGGTTCCCCCCGGCAAGACCCTTGCCGGGCAGCCTCGGCAGCCCCGGCAAGACCCTTGCCGGGGCAGCTCGCCTCACACCAATGGAGTGAGCCACCCTTGAGCCCACGGCCCCCAGCACCATCATTAGCATGGGGCCATGCTCGGAAAGGCACCTCTGTGGTGGCATGCAGATCTTTGTGAAGACTTATTCAAGATCAGATGAGGATTAGAAGACGACGGCTCTTGACAAGATCCTTGCCGAGGAAGGTCGCCAGACCCCCGGCAAGATCCTTGTCGAGGACGACAGCGCGCCACGGCAAGACCCTTGCCGGGCCACCCGGCAAGGCCCTCACCAAAGACGCCAGTGGGACCACCGCCAGGCCCACGCCAACCAAGCTTCCACCACCGTTCCCATGCAGCTGGCAGCCCAACCAGTTGTGCAGGCACCTGCCTGGCAACATGCAGCCCTTCGTGGAGGCTTCACCACCGCGCCACCTCAGCTGCCTGCCTGCCTACATGGCACCGCATGCATCGCTGGCCAGGGCGCGTGTCGAAGCATGGAGGAGCAGCCACGGACTGGACGGGCCTCACCCTCGTCCCCGATAAAGCAAGAGGACACCTAAGCGATGCATTAAATGCACCTTGTTCTGTAATACAAGGGATAACCTCATGCCACTGTAGACCTTTCCACCTCCTGTGTGCCACTGTGGCAGCCCCTTTTTCCTATAGAAGGAGGCCCGAGGCGACCAGGAGAAGGATTCGGCTTTTTGCAGCTCGTTACACTCCGTAGCTAGCTCAAGAACACAGAATACATCCATCAAAGCAGGAGTAGGGTCTTACGCATCCTCGCGGCCCGAACCTGGATAAACGAACCGCGTGCTATCTGTTAGACCTGCTCTTCTCTCAACCCCGTGCCCCGCAACCGCAGTAGGGATTCTTGTGATCCCATAGGTGTCGTTTCCCACTGACACGTATGATCGGTTGGCCAAACATGGGACAAACAGACCACATTATGGTCGTAAAAGGGCTAGAGTTGGAATCGTCCGTTCATGGGCCGACCATAACGGGCCATCGTTAATAGGCCGTATTTGATGACGCTACGAAAATGGCCCAACGTATTAACGGACCACAAACGGGCCGAATGTAACCACGGGCTGAATTTGGCCCACAAGCAGAAAATGACAGTAAAGGGTCGTAAGTAAACGAATGATGGAAATGAGCCCAAGAATAAATGGGCTCTGAGAAGGCCGAAAGATATCATGGGCTGGAAACGGCCCAACGGAATAACGGGCCATTAATGGGTATAAAGTGATACACTCTTCATTACGGGCCAGTTTCACCACGGGCCGTTAATGGGTGTAAAGTGATACACTGTTCATTACGGGCCAGTTTCACCACGGGCCATTAATAGGCCAAGAGTTACATAGGGCCTCATATGGGCCGAAATACATCATGGGCTATACATGGGCCAAAAGTGAAAACGGGCTGGAATCATATTGGATGGCCCAGATGACGCTACTGGGCCTAATTCGGATAGGGCGTAACGGGCCTTGGGTTAGCGGGCTATAAATGGGCTATATGCGAACAAGCCGTTAACAGGCTTTCCATGGTCCGGCCCACCACCTTTTGACCAAGTCAAACGGGGCGGCCTTTTCACAGGAATGGGCCTCTGTTGGGCCGTGCCACGTGTCGACGTATCATAGGCGCCTTCTGTCCAATGAGTGGATGACATCTGTCCCAACGATAAGCCGACACGTGTTTCCTCCAGCCAATGATGATTTTACACATGGAAAATCCCCATTGGTCAGGGTTATTAACGGGTTATCGGATCCAAAACCCGACCCGATAGCTTAACGGCGTTCCGTTATGGTGGATGCCACGTGTCGGTCACCCTTGACGAAAGCACTTCTGTGACGCGCGATTTATCGTCATGGAAGTGCACACTTCCGTGATGATAATTTTGGTAATGTCATGGAACACTTCTACGACAGCACAGGTATGACTATCTTTATTCTGTCATAAAATCGTCATGGATGTACATGCATGACAAAAAACGCGACCTACTGTGACAAACACGTATCATCACGGATGTGTATTTTTTTGTAGTGGAGGCACCCTCAATTCCAGTTTTTTTGTAGTTTTCTTTTATAAATTAAACTAGTGATAAAACAAGAAACTAAAAGATTTGATTGCAAGATCTAAAGATATACCTTCAAGCACTAACCTCCCCGGCAATGGCGCCAGAAATTGCTTGATGTCTACTATGCAACCTTCTTCTTGTAGACGTTGTTGGGCCTCCAAGTGCAGAGGTTTGTAGGACAGTAGCAAATTTCCATCAAGTGGATGACCTAAGGTTTATCAATCCGTGGGAGGCGTAGGATGAAGATGGTCTCTCTCAAGCAACCCTGCAACCAAATAACAAAGAGTCTCTTGTATCCCCAACACACCCAATACAATGGTAAATTGTATAGGTGCACTAGTTCGGCGAAGAGATGGTGATACAAGTGCAATATGGATGGTAGATATAGGTTTTTGTAATCTGAAAATACAAAAATAGCAAGGTAACGAATGATAAAAGTGAGCGTAAACGGTATTGCAATGCATTGAAACAAGACCTAGGGTTCATACTTTCACTAGTGCAAGTTCTCTCAACAATAATAACATAAATGGATCATATAACTATCCCTCAACATGCAACAAAGAGTCACTCCAAAGTCACTAATAGATGAGAACAAACGAAGAGATTATTGTAGGGTACGAAACCACCTCAAAGTTATCCTTTCTGATCGATCTATTCAAGAGTCCGTAGTAAAATGACACGAAGCTATTCTTTCCGTTCGATCTATCCTAGAGTTCTGTCACATCCCTAGTTCCGGTATGATCTAGTCTAGCTAGTCATGTGTGCATTATGTTTAAATTTCATTTAAATTTGAAATGGGGATTTGTGAAACCCTCAAAAATCATTTCTGGAAATGACCCAGATAAAAATTTCTCCAAGAAAATGTTCATATTGCTCTCTGGAAATATTGGTCAGAGGTAAAATTCAAACCAATATTTTTAGGAGCTCATAAATATTTATTTTGGCCATTTGGAATTAATGCATAATTATTTGCATTGGATATATATATGTTATATATTTTATAAGTACAAAAATTATGAATTTTGGTGAGGGGCTTGGGAATATTTCCTTAGGTCCCTGCAAAAATTGTCAGAAGAAAATAAAGTGATTTAGTATTTTTACTAAATCAGAACAAATGTCAGAAAAATAGAAAATAAATAAAATGGGAAAAACTTACCTGTGCTCACCTGAGGCCTGGCACTGTGCGGCCCAGCTGGCCGGCCCAGCCAGCTGATCGTGCCAGTCGTCGTCCACCTCTCGCCAGGAGGACAAGGACGTGTGCCCGCGGCGTGCACGCACGTGTCCGGCCACCTCCTGCCTGCCTGACCTTCCCCTCGTCGGTCTGGATGCCCCGCGCGACGCCACGCGCCGCCCCGCACCTCTCCCTCTCTCTCTCTCTCTCTCGTGGCCTCCCCTCCTCTCCCTCGCTCTCTCTCACCGCGCCCGGGCGCTGCCGTCGCCGACGCACGTCGTTGCCGCGCCCACCGCCACGGCCTCGCCTCCCCGACAAGTCCAACAGCTCCGCGCCGTCGTCCTCGTCCTCTCCGTCAAGCCACGCGTCGCCGGACGCCCCGTGGAGCCGTCACCGCCGTCGTCTTCATCATCGGCCGCCGGAGATCGCCACCGACATCCCGTCGCCTCCAAGCCGTCCAAGAGCGCGCTGAAATCACAGAAGGCCTCGCCGTGAGCTCCTCTACCGAACCCCTCTTCTCCCCCTCGTTTTTGCACGCTCCAGCTCCGTTCCCCGCCACGGCCGTAGCTCCTCGCCGCCGATCATGTCGCCACGGTGGCCAGAGCCCAAGCCGGCCGCTCTCGCACGCGTCACCGTGCTCCTGGTGACGCCAAGAGGCCGTAGAGGCCCTCTGCAGCCCCTGTCGTGCACCGCAGCGCTGCGCCCGCACGCCACCGAACTCTGGCCGCCGCCGTGAGCCCCGCTCCGGCCACCCCGCGCCCTCCCGCTTGCTCCAACGGACGCAGACGAGCCCCAGCTCCTCGCCCGTTGTCTCCGCCGCGCTTTTGGCTGCCGGAGCGACGATCCCGAGCCCTCCGTCGCGTTCGGCCTCGCCGGCGGGTTGATTGGGTTTGACCCCCCCCCCCCCCCCGCCCGATTGACCAGATTTGACCCGTATGGGTCAATGACAGGTGGGGCCCGTCTCTGACTAAATCTGTAGTTAGATTATTGTTAGTGCTAATTAACCTCTATTAATTAACTATGACACTGATGTGTGGACCCCACACGTCAGATTTGACCCGGACAGCCACGGTTGACCCGCTGACATCATGCTGTGATCAGCATGACGGAATTAACAGTTTCTGGATTTAAAATAAACAGGCAATTCCAGAAAATGTTCAAAACTTCAAAAATCATAGAAATTCAACCGTAGCTCAGATTGAAATAATTTATATATGAAAAATTATCAAAAAATTCAATCTATCCCTCTGTACCAGTTTCATGCATGATAAACCAAATTATACTTGCTGTATAGGTGAAAACACATTCATGGCATTTTAAGAGACTTAATTTAGAGTTGCATTTGAACCCTTGGTTCAAATGGACCTTTTCCAAATAGAATGCTTGATGCATTAGCACAAACAACATCACATCTACATGCCATATTCATGCATCATATTGTTGCATATGCTTGTGTTTGATTGTCGACACCGTTCCCTCTCGATAGGTTCTGCTCCGGAGAGTGCTTCAGAGTACCTGTCTATGGAGCAGTGCCCCCTGTTGATCTACCAGGCAAGCAAACCCCCCTTGTTCATTCCGATACGATCCCACTCTCTCGCTCCTGCTCTCTTGTATTGCATTAGGACAACAGCGATTCAACTGCTACTTTATGCTGCGGTAGTTGAACCCATTCCTCTGCATGACCTATCGTTGCCACGGTAAATAGTTGAAACCCACTAGCATGTGTAGGAGTTGATTGAGCCATGTTGTGTTCCTACCATGCCATGCCTGCTATTGCTTAGAGTTGTGTCAGGTCTGATTCATTGGGAATGAATTGGAGTGTTATGATATGTTCTGGTGCTGAGAGTTAAGTGTGTGAACACGATTTGGTAAAGGTAGCGGTGGGAGGCCATGTAGGAGTACATGGTGGGTTGTCTCACTGGAACCGTCATTAAGCACTGAGTTCTGTGTATGTTGTCCAATGACTAGCTACTACCACACATTGGGCTCCGGGCGCTCCAAGCTCTCTCGACTTATTGACCAACTTGATCTCTATCCAGGAGTCACAAATAGTTTCTGGTGTCTGTAGGTCGTGTTAGTAGTCTACCAAGTGGCACCCGGCCAGGTGGGCTTGGGACAGACTAGGCACAAGTGGCACGGTGTACCAAGCGTAGATCCATCCGGCGAGGTGTGCTTGGGAACCCTGCACACATCGTTCGGGGCCGTGAGCGACACCCCGGCCGGATCTCCTTGCGGATGGAACCCGAATAGGCGATAAACCTGGACTAGAGTCTTGTGTGGTTAGTTAGGTCATGGCCGACTCCCTCGCCAGGCTTCCGCTTGAAGGTTGCCGAAATACATGACGTGTACATGGCGGTAAGTGGCGAGAGCGTGTGTGAAGAAGTACACCCCTGCAGGGTTAACATGATCTATTCGAATAGTCGGGTCCGCGGTTATGGACTTCTTGGATGCTTATGTGGTACATAGACAACCTAAAGTGGATACTCTAAAATGCTCAAGACAAGTGTGAGTGCTATGGATGGCCTTCTTGTAGGGAGACGGGAATGAATCCATAGTAGCGTATTGATGTGGTGATTAGTGAACTCGTGTGCGCCACCTCAAAAGAGTTACCAGCAGTTGTAGTACAGGATAGCCACTGAGTCAAAGCTAGCTTGCTGCAACTAAACCCCACATTACCTTCTTGATACAAATGCATGTATGATAGGAACTGATGTAAGTCTTGCTGAGTACCTTTGTACTCATGTTGCTTTATTTATGTTTTCGCAGTGGAGAGTTCGGTCTTACTAGTTTACGTGGACTTCGACAAGTAGCTTGTACCTCAGCTACGATCTTGATCGGATGTTGTAGATAATCAGGCTTCTCTTCCTTTTTCTTTTGTAGTTGTCTGTACTCAGACATGTAATGCTTCCACTTGTTGCTTGTATGCTCTGAATGTTGGGTCATGAGACCCCTATTTGTAATACTTGGCTCCTCGGAGCCTAATGAATAAATACTTGAGTCGTAGAGTTATGCTGTGATGCCATGTTGTATTTACACATATCGAGCATATTGTGTGTATGATTGAAATGCTTGGTATGTGTGGGATCTGATAACCTAGTTGTTTATCCTTGGTAGCCTTTCTTATGGAGAAATGTAGTCTTGTGCTTCCATGAGCCATAGTAGTCCGTTACAGCCCGGTTCATCGGAGTCCTGCTAGCCCAGCACTACTACTCCGGAAGACTTGACTGCCGGCATGTGATCCACTTCATTCCTGTGTCTGTCCCTTCGGGGAAAAGTCACGCGGTGACATCGGAAGTCCTGCCTAGCCTGCTACAACCCAGTACACCAGAGTCCTGTTAGCCCAGTGCTACAGCCCGGATTCGCACGCTGCTGACCGACATGCTCGATGTTGATTTATGTATGCCTGTCCCCGTAAGTTAGTGCCACTTTGGGTTCACGACTAGTCATGTTGGCTCGGGTTCTCTATCATATGGATGCTAGCGACACTATCATATACGTGAGCCAAAAGGCGCAAACGGTCCCGGGCCAGGTAAGGCGACACCCGTGGGAATACCGTGCGTGAGGACGCAAAGTGATATGACGTGTTACATGCTAGATTGGTGTGACTTAGAATCGGGGTCCTGACAACTTTGGTATCAGAGCCTGACTGCATGTAGGATTTCCAAGCCAACCTGGTCGAAGTTGAGTCTAGAAATTCTTTAGTTATATAGGGGAATTGATTGTGGATGGGAACGTAAGGCTCTTTTACTCCTTATACCTCATGGCCTTCTGATCTGAGTCATCCTATCTTTCCTATGAGGATAAGGAACTAGGCTTTCTCTTATGTCTATCAGGATCACGTGTTACTACTTCGAAGTCTCTTAGGATTGGTTGATCAAAGTCATATTCCAGTTCTCAAGTACTTCCGGTGTAGTTGATTAGTACTATCTCAGAACCTTGAGTGATGATGTTGAGTATGGTGCTACCCCATCATTTGCAGAATGTATCATTTTGAGCATTTTACTGTCGTTATGCTGCCGGAATTGTCCTAGGAGTTTAAGAGATACTAAATTTCCTTGTGCTACAAGTTGCATCCTATAGTTGTTGTTGACCTCGTCCTTGGTTCCGCTTCTCAGGATGTCGTCAGTTAAACGAAGTTCTGTTGCTCGTTGCCTGAACCACGGAGGTGGTAGGGATGAGGAGGATCCTCCCGACCAGCCTTCGTTGGCAGAGTTCATGTTAGAGATGGAGAGGAACAAGTGTGAGTCTAACCGCTTGTTAGCATGTATCGAGGGGAACACCGCACCCCAGTGCAAAGAGTCAGGGACCATTCATGATTTCATTGGTCTGAAACCACCCACCTTCCATCATTCCATTGAACCACTCGATGCAGATGACTGGCTCTGTAGTATTACACACAAGCTGCGTTTTGCGAATGTAGCTGAAAGTGACAAGGTCACTTATGTTGCATATCACCTGGAAGGTCCTGCTAGTCTTTGGTGCCAAAACTATGAGGCTATGCTTCCAGCTGGTCAAATTCCTACCTGGAGAGATTTCACTGAAGCTTTTCGCGAGCATCACATTCCTGAAGCCCTCATCGATCGTAAGAGAGAAGAGTTCTGTAGTTTCACCCAGGGTAAGATGGTTGTTGATGCTTACAGTAGAGAGTTTGAGAATCTCGCCCACTATGCTATAGAAGAAGTGTCCACGGACGCCAAGAAGCAGGCTAGGTTCCGGAAGGGTCTCAACCCCAAGTTGCATTGTGATCTCCACTTGCACCATTGCAATACATTCCAGGCTCTTGTGAACAAGGTCATTAATGCGGAGACAGCTCAGCTCACTTACGAGGAGTCTCGTAAGCACACCCGTGATTTGGTTTCTTCCTCCGGTTCTAGTTCTCAAAAGCGCCGGACTTGGGTTCCAAACTCTGCTCTTCCACCCAGCTACTCACCAACGCCATCTTATGTGGTGCCTCACCCGTTCACTTATATGCACCACCCAGGCCTATTGGTGGACCGCCTGCCAATGCGGGTCCAGGTCCTACCTCCAAGATTTGTTACAAGTGCAGAGAGCCAGGACACATTGCCTGTATTTGCACTCGGACCCGTGTTGCTCCACCCCAGCCCGAGAAGTCTGTTGGCCGTGGTAAGCCATCACGCAAGATGATCAGTGCCAAGTCATCTCCCACTGAAAGCGGATGTGTGCATCACGTCTCAGCTAAAGACGCTCATGATGATCCAGATGTCGTTCTTGGTACACTCCTTGTAAACTGTCATCCAGCATCGGTTATGTTCGATACTGGGGCGTCTCATTCCTTCATTTCCGAAAGTTATGCCTGCTTGCACGACATGTCATTTTGTGATATGCCCTCCCCACTACTCATTCAAACTCCTAGATCCAAATGGCAAACTTCTAGGATAAGTTATGGCAATGAAATTCATGTTGACAGACTTGTATTCCTAGCTTCCTTGATATCTCTTAAGTCTTCAGATATTAACATCATCTTGGGGATGGACTGGATGAAAGCTCATTATGCCAAGATTGATTGTTACACCAGGTCTGTTCATCTCACACACCCCTCTAGCAAGATAGTCACTGTCTCCACCAGAATTGCAAAGTGTCAGCTTTATTCTCTTAATGCCAGCCCTCTTCCAGACCTTGAGGATATCCCGGTAGTCCGTGACTTTCCGTATGTCTTTCCAGAAGAACTGCCAGGTATTCCACCTGACAGGGAGGTAGAGTTTGTCAGATCTTATCCCAGGAACCGCCCCAATTACTAGGAGACCTTACAAGATGGCACCCTTAGAACTAGTTGAGCTTAAGAAACAACTTGATGAGTCCTTGCAAAAGGGTTTCATCCGTCCTAGTTCTTCTCCTTGGGCTTGCCCCGTCCTCTTCGTCAAGAAGAAGGATGGTACGGACCGGATGGTTGTAGATTATCGTCCTGTTAATTTGGTCACGATAAAGAACAAGTATCCGCTCCCCAGGATCAACGACCTGTATGATCAGCTCGTTGGATCCTCAGTCTTTTCCAAAATGGATTTGAGGTTAGGCTACCACCAAATCAAGATCAGAAACGGGGACATTCTTAAAACAGCTTTTGTCACTCGTTATGGTTAGTACGAGTACACCGTCCTGTCCTTTGGTCTAACCAACGCTCCAGCTACATTCTCCCGCTTGATGAACTCGATCTTCATGGAGTACTTAGATAAGTTCGTCGTGGTTTACCTTGATGATATTTTTATTTACTTGAAGAACGAGGAAGAGCATGCCGAACATCTTAGACTTGTGTTAGAGAAACTCAGAGAGCACCGCCTTTATGCCAAGTTCTCCAAGTGTAAATTTTGGTTGCCAGAAGTGACCTACCTAGGCCACGTGATCTCTGGTAAGGGCACTGCTGTCAATCCCGAGAGAGTTCAGGTCGTTCTTGATTGAACTCCACCTGAAACAGTTAAACAAGTTAGGAGTTTCCTTGGTCTAGCCAGTTATTGTCGCCGCTTCGTTGAGAACTTCTCCAAAGTGGCCAAACCTCTCACGGAACTTCTCAAGAAAGATAAAAGGTTTGAGTGGTCCCCACAGTGTGAGTACAGTTTTCAGGAACTGAAAAGACGCCTGCCTTCTGCTCCCATACTTGTGCCACCGGATTTCACTAAGGACTTTGTTATCTATTGCGACGCCTCACGACAGGGACTAGGTTGCATTCTTATGCAGGATCGTCATGTGATTGCCTATGCATCTCGACAGTTGCATCCACATGAGGATAATTATCCTACACATGATCTAGAGCTTGCAGCCGTAGTCTATGCACTTAAGACATGGCAACATTACCTTCTTGGTAAATGTTGCGATATTTACACCGATCACCAGAGTCTTAAATATATCTTCACCCAACCAGATTTGAACCTTAGGCAAAGACGTTGGTTGGAGTTGATCTCAGATTACGACTTAGGGATTACCTACACCCCAGGCAAGGGCAATGTCATGGCTGATGCGCTAAGTCGTAAGTCCTATTGCAACAATCTTATGTTGCAGTAGGGCCAACCACTTCTCCATGAGGAATTATGTATGCTTAACCTTCACATTGCTCCTCATGGATTCCTTTCTACCTTGGTGGCGAAACCTACTCTTGTGGATCAAATCATCTCTGCTCAGAAGCAGGATACGGGAATTTCCCGCATCAAGAGAAACATTAACAAGGGAGTTGGTAGTAGTTTCTCTATAGATGAACGAGGTGTTGTTTTTTTTGAGAATCGCTTGGTGGTTCCCAAGAATCAACATCTACGACAACTGATCCTTAAGGAGGCTCATGAATCTCCTCTCACGATTCATCCCGGTAGTACTAAGATGTATCAGGACCTACGCCAGAGGTTCTGGTGGACTAGGATGAAGAGAGAAATCACTCAGTTCATTGCTAACTGTGATGTTTGTCGTTGCGTTAAGGCAGAACATCAGAGACCTGCTGGCACCCTTCCTTTAGTTATTCCTGAGTGGAAATGGGATAAAGTTGGTATGGACTTCATAATCGATTTTCCCAGGACCAAGAGAGGGAATAATGCTATCTTCAGTACCGCTTTCCACCCTCAATCAAGTGGTCAGGTGGAAAGGGTCAACCAAATTCTCGAGGACATGCTCAGAGCTTGCGTTATCTCATTCTGTATGGATTGGGAGAAGTGTCTTCCTTACGCCGAGTTTGCTTATAAAAATAGCTACCAATCCAGTCTCAAGAAAGCTCCTTTCGAGATTCTCTATGGACGAAGATGTCGAACACCTTTGAACTGGTCAAAAACCGGTGAAAGACAATTCTTTGGACCGAATATGATCCAAGAGGCAGAAGAGCAAGTTCGCATCATTCGTGAGAATTTAAAAACAGCCCAATCTCGTCAAAAGAGCCAGTATGACCGTCGTCATAAGGAAGTGGCTTATGAAGTTGGCGACAGGGCTTACCTTCGGGTTACTCCTTTGAAGGGTACCCACCGTTTCGGTATCAGGGGAAAGTTGGCTCCTCGTTACATTGGTCCTTTTCGCATTCTCGCTAAACGAGGAGAGGTTGCCTACCTGTTGGAACTACCCCCACACCTTTCTCGAGTCCATGATATCTTCCATGTATCTCAACTCAGGCGTTGCTTCTCGGGTCCCATCCGTGGAGTGGACCACGAAACACTTGGTCTCCAAGATAACCTCACTTATCGAGAGTACCCTATTCGCATTCTTGATCAAGCAGAGCGTGTCACCCGACGCCAGAACATCAAGTTTCTCAAGGTACAGTGGTCTCATCATTCCGAGAGAGAAGCTACCTGCGAGCGAGAAGATCGTCTTCGGCTTGAGTATCCCACTTTCTTTCCATCGACCCCTGAATCTCGGGACGAGATTCTTTCAAATGGGGGCGAATTGTCACATCCCTAGTTCCGGTATGATCTAGTCTAGCTATTCATATGTGCAACATGTTTAAATTTCATTTAAATTTGAAATGGGGATTTGTGAAACCCTCATAAATCATTTCTGGAAATGACCCAGATAAAAATTGCTCCAAAGGGGTCCAAGAAAATGTTCATGTTGCTCTCTGGAAATATTGGTCAGAGGTAAAATTCAAACCAATATTTTTAGGAGCTAATAAATATTTATTTTGGCCATTGGAATTAATGCATAATTATTTGCATTGGATATATATATATATATATATATATATATATATATATATCTGTGTGTGTGTGTGTTATATATTTTATATATGTCCAAAAATTTTGAATTTTGGTGAGGGGCTTTGGAATATTTCCTTAGGTCCATGCAAAAATTGTCAGAAGAAAATAAAGTGATTTAGTATTTTTACTAAATCAGAACAAATGTCAGAAAAATAGAAAATAAACAAAATGGGAAAAACTTACCTGTGCTCACCTGAGGCATGGCACTGTGCGGCCCAGCTGGACGTGCCAGTCGTCGTCCACCTCTCACTAGGAGGACAGGGACATGTGCCCGCGGCGCGCACGCATGCGTCCGGCCACCTCCTGCCTGCCTATCCTCCCCCTCGTCGGTCTGGATGCCCCGCGCGACGCCACGCGCCGCCCCGCACCTCTCCCTCTCTGTCTCATGGCCTCCCCTCCTCTCCCTCGCTCTCTCTCACCATGCCCCAAGCACTGCCGTCGCCGCCGCACGCCGTTGCCGCACCCACCGCCACGGCCTCGCCTCCCCGACAAGTCCAATAGCTCCGCGCCGTCGTCCTCGTCCTCTCCGTCAAGCCACGCGTCGCCGGACGCCCCATGGAGCCGTCACCGCCGTCATCTTCATCATAGGGCCGCCGAAGATCACCACCGACATCCCGTCGCCTCCAAGCCGTCCCCCAGCACGCTGAGATCAGAGAAGGCCTCGTCGTGAGCTCCTCTACCGAACCCCTCTTCTCCCCCTCGTTTTTGCACGCTCCAGATCCGTTCCCCGCCATGACCGTAGCTCCTCGCCATCGATCATGTCGCCACGGTGGCCAGAGCCCGAGCAAGCCGCTCCCGCGCGCGTCACCGTGCTCCTGGTGATGCCAGGAGGCCGTAGAGGCCCTCCGCAGCCCCTGCCGTGCACCACAGCGCTGCGCCCGCACGCCACCGAACTCCAGCCGCCGCCGCGAGCCCTGCTCCGGCGAGCTCCGGCCACCCCGCGCCCTCCCACTTGCTCCAACCGACGCGGACGAGCTCCAACTCCTCGCCCGTGGTCTCCGCCGCGCTTTTGGCCGCCGGAGCGATGATCCCGAGCCCTCCGCCGCATTCGGCCTCGCCGGCGGGTTGACTGGGTTTGACCCCCCCCCCCCCCCCGGTTGACCAGATTTGACCCGTATGGGTCAATGACAGGTGGGGCCCGTCTCTGACTAAATCTGTAGTTAGATTATTGTTAGTGCTAATTAACCTCTATTAATTAACTATGAAACTGACGTGTGGACCCCACCCATCAGATTTGACCTGGACAGCCACGGTTGACCCGCTGACATCTTGTTGTCATCAGCATGATGCAATTAACATTTTCTGGATTTAAAATAAACAGGAAATTCCAGAAAATGTTCAAAACTTCAAAAAATCACAGAAATTCAACCGTAGCTCAGATTGAAATAATTTATATATGAAAAATTATCACAAAAATTCAATCTATCCCTCTGTACCAGTTTCATGCATGATAAGGCAAATTATACTTGCTGTATAGGTGAAAAACACATTCATGGCATTTTAAGAGACTTAATTTAGAGTTGCATTTGAACCCTTGGTTCAAATGGACCTCTTCCAAATAGAATGCTTGATGCATTAGCACAAACAACATCACATCTACATGACATATTCATGCATCATATTGTTGCATATGCTTGTGTTTGATTGTCGACACCGTTCCTTCTCGATAGGTTCTGCTCCGGAGAGTGCTTCAGAGTACTTGTCTGTGGAGTAGTTCCCCCTGTTGATCTACCAGGCAAGCAAACCCCCCTTGTTCATTCCGATATGATCCCACTCTCTCGCTCCTGCTCTCTTTTATTGCATTAGGACAACAGAGATTCAACTGCTACTTTATGCTGCGGTAGTTGAACCCATTCCTCTGCATGACCTATCATTGCCATGGTAAATAGTTGAAACCCACTAGCATGTGTAGGAGCTGATTGAGCCATGTTGTGTTCCTACCATGCCATGCCTACTATTTCTTAGAGTTGTGTCAGGTCTAATTCATTGGGAATGAATTGGAGTGTTACGATATGTTCTGGTGTTGAGAGTTAAGTGTGTGAACACGATTTGGTAAAGGTAGCGGTGAGAGGCCATGTAGGAGTACATGGTGGGTTGTCTCACTGGAACCGTCCTTAAGCATTGAGTTCTGTGTATGTTGTCCAATGACTAGCTACTACCACACATTGGGCTCCGGGCGCTCTAAGCTCTCTCGACTTATTGACCAACTTGATCTCTATCCAGGAGTCGCAAATAGTTTCTGGTGTCTGTAGGTCGTATTAGTAGTCTACCAAGTGGCAGCCGGCCAGGTGGGCTTGGGACAGACTAGGCACAAGTGGCACGGTGTACCAAGCATAGATCCATCCGGCGAGGTGTGCTTGGGAACCCTGCACACATCGTTCGGGGCCGTGAGCGACACCCCGGCCGGATCTCCTTGCGGATGGAACCCGAATAGGCGATAAACCTGGACTAGAGTCTTGTGTGGTTAGTTAGGTCATGGCCGACTCCCTCGCCAGGCTTCCGCTTGAAGGTTGCCGAGATACATGACGTGTACATGGCGGTAAGTGGCGAGAGCGTGTGTGAAGAAGTACACCCCTGCAGGGTTAACATGATCTATTCGAATAGTCGGGTCCGCGGTTATGGACTTCTTGGATGCTTATGTGGTACATAGACAACCTAAAGTGGATACTCTAAAATGCTCAAGACAAGTGTGAGTGCTATGGATGGCCTTCTTGTAGGGAGACGGGAATGAATCCATAGTAGCATATTGATGTGGTGATTAGTGAACTCGTGTGCGCCACCTCAAAAGAGTTACCAGCAGTTGTAGTACAGGATAGCCACTGAGTCAAAGCTAGCTTGCTGCAACTAAACCCCACATTACCTTCTTGATACAAATGCATGTATGATAGGAACTGATGTAAGTCTTGCTGAGTACCTTTGTACTCATGTTGCTTTATTTATGTTTTTGCAGTGGAGACTTTGGTCTTACTAGTTTACGTGGAATTCGACAAGTAGCTTGTACCTCAGCTACGATCTTGATCGGATGTTGTAGATAGTCAGGCTTCTCGGCCTTTTTCTTTTGTAGTTGTCTATACTTAGACATGTAATGCTTCCGCTTTTTGCTTGTATGCTCTGAATGTTGGGTCATGAGACCCCTGTTTGTAATACTTGGCTCCTCGGAGACTAATGAATAAGTACTTGAGTCGTAGAGTTATGCTGTGATGCCATGTTGTGTTTACACATATCGAGCATATTGTGTGTATGATTGAAATGCTTGGTATGTGTGGGATCCGATAACCTAGTTGTTTATCCTTGGTAGCCTCTCTTATGGGGAAATGTAGTCTTGTGCTTCCATGAGCCATAGTAGTCCGCTACAGCCCGGTTCACCGGGGTCCTACTAGCCCAGCACTACTGCTCCGGAACACTTGACTGGCCGGCATGTGATTCACTTCGTTCCTGTGTCTGTCCCTTCGGGGAAATGTCACGCGGTGAAATCCGGAGTCCTGCCTAGCCTGCTACAGCCTGGTACACCGGAGTCCTGTTAGCCTAGTGCTACAGCCCGGATTCGCACGCTGCTGACCGACATGCTCGATGTTGATTCATGTATGCATGTCCCCGTAAGTTAGTGCCACTTTGGGTTCACGACTAGTCATGTCGGCCCGGGTTCTCTGTCATATGGATGCTAGAGACACTATCATATACATGAGCCAAAAGGCGCAAACGGTCCCGGGCCAGGTAAGGCGACACCCGTAGGAATACCGTGCATGAGGCCGCAAAGTGATATGACGTGTTACATGCTAGATTGGTGTGACTTAGAATCAGGGTCCTGACAAGTTCATACTAGAATAACACCTTAAGACACAAATCAACCAAAACCCTAATGTCACCTAGATACTCCAACGTCACCTCATGTATCCGTGGGTATGATTATACGATATGCATCACACAATCTCAGATTCATCTATTCAACCAACACAAAGAACTTCAAAGAGTGCCCCAAAGTTTCTACCGGAGAGTCAAGACGAAAACGTGTGCCAACCCCTATGCATAAGTTCACAAGGTCACTAAACCCGCAAGTTGATCACCAAAACATACATCAAGTAGATCACGTGAACATCCCATTGTCACCACAGATAAGAACATGCAAGACATACATAAAGTGTTCTCAAATCCTAAAAGACTCAATCTGATAAGATAACTTCAAAGGGAAAACTCAATCCATCACAAGAGAGTAGAGGGGGAGAAACATCATAAGATCCAACTATAATAGCAAACCTCATGATACATCAAGATCGTGCCAAATCAAGAACACGAGAGAGAGAGAGAGAGAGAGAGAGAGATCAAACACATAGCTACTTGTACATACCCTCAGCCCCGAGGGTGAACTACTCCCTCCTCGTCATGGAGAGCGCCGGGATGATGAAGATGGCCACCGGTGAGGGATCCCCCCCTCCGGCAGGGTGCCGGAACAGGGTCCTGATTTGTTTTTTGTGGCTATAGAGGCTTGCGGCGGCGGAACTCCCGATCTAGGTTATGTTCTGAAAGTTTGGGTATATATAAGAGGTGTTGGCATCGGGAAGAAGTGAAGGGGGTATACAAGGAGGCCACGTGGTAGGGGCACGCCCAGGGGGTAGGGCGTGCCCCCACCCTCGTGGGTGCCTCGGGACTCTTCTCGCCCATCTCTGATACTCCATGGGCTTCTTCTGGTCCAAAAATAATCTCCGTGAAATTTCAGGTCAATTGGACTCCGTTTGGTTTTCCTTTTCTGCAATACTCAAAAACAAGGAAAAAACAGAAACTGGCACTGAGCTCTAGGTTAATAGGTTAGTCCCAAAAATCATATAAAATAGCATATAAATGCATATAAAACATCCTAGATGGGTAATATAATAGCCTGGAACAATATAAAAATATAGATACGTTGGAGACGTATGAAAGATACCCCGAACAAACCCCTCAAAGGATTGTTTTCCATAGTAACAAGTGACAATAAATTTCAGCACACTATATAAATGTTTCCTTACCAAAGGCGCTTCACTCCCCGGCAATGGCGCCAGAAAATAGCCTTGATGACCCACAAGTATAGGGGATCAATTGTAGCTCTTTCCGATAAGTAAGAGTGTCGAACCCAACGAGGAATAGAAGGAAATAACAAGTAGCTTACAGTAAGCTAATGTCTGCAAGTGCTGAAATTGTAAGTAGCGGAGTAGTTTGATAGTAAGATAATTTGTAACGAGCAAGTAACGGTAGTAGTAACAAAAGTGCAGCAAGGTAGGCCAATCCTTTTGAGGCAAAGGACAGGCCAAAACGGTCTCTTATGATAAGCAAAGCGTTCTTGAGGGTACACGGGAATTTCATCTAGTCAGTTTCATCATGTTGGTTTGATTTGTGTTCGCTACTTTGATAATTTGATATGTGGGTGGACTGGTGCTTAGGTGTTGTTCTTACTTGAACAAACCTCTTACTTATGATTAACCCTCCCACAAGCATCCGCAACTATGAGAAAAGTATTAAGAATAAATTCTAACCATAGCATTGAACTTTTGGGTCCAATCGGTCCCTTAGTGAATAGCGCATAAACTAGGGTTTAAGCTTCTGTCACTCTCGCAACCCACCATCTAATTGCTACTCCACAATGCATTCCCTTAAGCCCAAATATGGTGAAGTGTCATGTATTCGATGTTCACATGACACCACTAAGGGAATAACAACATACATACTATCAAAATATCAAGCACATATCAAGTTCACATGATTTCTTCGGTGACCTCAAGAACAAAAGTAACTACTCACAAATGATAAACATGTTCATGATCAGAGGAGTATTAAATAGCATAATTGATATGAACATATAATCTTCCACCAAATAAACCATATAGTAATCAACTACAAGATGTAATCAACACTACTAGTCACCCACAAGCACCAATCTATAGTTCCGGTAACAAGATTGAACACAAGAGATGAACTAGGGTTTGAGAGGAGATGGTGATGTGATAAGTCTCCAATGTATCTATAATCTTTTATTGTTCCATGTTGTTTTATTATCACTCTTGGATGTTTTATAACCATTTTATAGTCATTTTACATCATTTTTGGTACTAACCTATTGACATAGTGCCAAGTGCTAGTTGCTGTTTTTCCATATTTTTTACATCGCAGAAAATCCTTATCAAACGGAGTCCAAATGCCACGAAACTTTACGGTGATTTTTTATGGACCAGAAGGAAGAAGTTGGGCCCTTGTTGCACCTGGGGGGAGTCCCGAGGAAGGGACAACCCACCAGGGCGCGCCAGGAGGCCCAGGCTCGCCCTGGTGGGTTGTGCCCACCTCGGGTGCCCCTCAGACCGCCTCTTCGCTCTATAAATACCCCAATATTCCAGAAACCCTAGAAGCATCGACGAAATATTCATCCAGCCACCGCACAGTCGAGAACCACCAGATCCAATCTAGACACCATCTCGGATGGGGTTCACCACCTCCATTGGTGCCTCTCCAATGATGCGTGAGTAGTTCTTTGTAGACCTTCGGGCTCGTAGTTAGTAGCTAGATGGCTTTCTCTCTCTCTCGCTCGCTGAATTCTCAATACAATGGTCTCTTGGAGATCCACATGATGTAAATCTATTTGCGGTGTGTTTGTTGGGATCTGATGAACTTTGAGTTTATGATCAGTCATATCCTTTTATATCCATGAAAGTTATTTGAGTTTCTTTGATCTCTTATAGCCTCGTGTTTCTTCTCCGATATTTGGGTTTTGTTTGGCCAACTTGATCTATTTATCTTGCAATGGGAAGAGGTGCTTGGTAGTGGGTTCGATCTTACGGTGCTTGATCCTAGTGACAGAAAGGGAACCGACACATATGTATCATTGCTACTAAGGATAAAAACACGAGATCTATATCTACCGCCATAGATAAACGGATCTTGTCTACATCATGTCATCGTTCTTATTGCATTACTCTGTTTTTTCATGAACTTAATACACTAGATGCATGCTGGATAGCGGTCTATGTGTGGAGTAATAGTAGTAGATACAGGCAGGAGTCGGTCTACTAATCTTGGACGTGATGCCTATGTATTGATCATTGCCTCGATATCGCCATAATTATTTGAGGTTCTATCAATTGCCCAACAGTAATTTGTTTACCCAACGTTTGCTATCTTTCTCGAGAGAAGCCACTAGTGAAACCTACGGCCCCCGGGTCTTCTTTCTCATATATTTGCCTTTGCGATCTACTTTTCCTTTGAATTTTTATTCACATCTAATAAACCAAAATACAAAAATACCTTTCTGCACTTTTATTTATTTGCGATCTATTTATTCAATTAATTACAACTTTCTCCCGTCCACGCACCGTTTCTGGCGCTGTACCCGAAAGGGATTGACAACCCCTTTAACACGTCGGGTTGCGAGTGGTTGTTATTTGTGTACAGGGGTTGTTTACATTGTGTTGCTTGGTTCTCCTACTAGTTCGATAACCTTGGTTTCATATCTGAGGGAAATACCTATCGCGGTTGTGCTGCATCATCCCTTCCTCTTTGGGGAAATACCGACGTAGCTTCAAGCGACATTATGATGTTGAAGATGTTGATGGAGATTGCCCTCCCCAAGATGGGAGAGTTGTTGGTGATGATGATGACGATGATTTCCCCCTCCGAGAGGGAAGTTCCCCAGCGGAATCGCTCCACCGGAGGGCAAAAGTGCTCCTGCCCAAGTTCCGCCTCGAGGCGGCGGCTTTGTCCCAAAATTCTCCTCTTTATTGTTTCTAGGTCAAAATCACTTATATACCAGAAGATGGGCACCTGAGGTGGGCCGAGGAGGCCACAACCCACCAGGGTGCGCCTGGGGGGCCTGGCGCGCCCAGGTGGGTTGTGCCCACTTGGTGGCCCCCTCTGGTGTTTATTGGCTCGAGTATTTCTTAAATAATCCATAGAAAATCTCCATGAAGTTTCAACTCATTTGGAGTTGTGCAGAATAGGTGGCCTAATGTAGCTTTTCCAGGTCTAGATTTCTAGCTGCCAAAATTCTCCCTCTTGGTGTGTTCCTTGCAAATTATGAGAGAAAAGGCATTAGAATTACTCCAAAAAGCATTATTATGGATAAAAACATTATAAATAACAGTAAGAAAACATGATGCAAAATGGACGTATCGGCCACCGACCCCAAGCTGCCAGCTTGTTTATGTTTGTTCCAGGCCCCGGCTATCACGTTGGGAAGGGTGTGGGCACGCCCCACACATTATCTCATAGCGCGGGCAAGATGCCTGACACCGCTTGTCTTGCGCGCCCTCCATCTGAATCAAGACGGGGCAATGACCAGAGCAGGAAGTGACAAGGTGAATAACTCGTGCGAATGGGAAAGTGTCTCGCCATGATTCATCTGCACAAGCGCAGTCCAGGCGGACCTGTACATTGCAGTCTGCATCCTGTCCATTATTGTATGTGAAGGGGATTCCAGATAAACCGAGGTCCTCAAGCTCACACACTTCCAAGCAATCCCTAAACACCTTCATTTGAGCTTCGGAGCACAGATATCTCGAAAGGTGCTCGTGCTGCCAAAATGCCTCATTGAAATCACCACAAACCACCCATGGCTCACGTGATCTGGCTCTAAGCCCACATAAGTGCTCCCACATGCGATATTCATTCTCCATGCGCGGCTCCCCATAGTCGAAGGTGTCGCACCAAGATGTATTAGACCCACCATCCATCACACTGACATTAATAAACCGGTTACAAGAGTCTAGAACCGTCAGCGACTCCTCCCAAAAAAGAGCTAAGCCGCCACTCCTTCCATCGCTACTTACACCATGAAACCCTTTCATACCGAGTCTACATCGCAACTTCTCAACTTTTACAGCTTCTTGCCTAGTCTCACATGGAATACTAGTTTGGGGTTATTGGCTTTTGAGAGGGCCAAGACCTCATGAACTGTTCGGCGGTTCCCCCCGGTAGTTCCAAGATAGGATATTCTTGATAACCCACAAGTATAGGGGATCGCAACAGTTTTCGAGGGTAGAGTATTCAACCCAAATTTATAGATCCGACACAAGGGGAGCCAAAGAATATTTGAAGGTATTGGCAGTTGAGTTGTCAATTCAACCAAACCTGGAGATTAATTATCTGCAGCAAAGTGATTAGTAGCAAAGTAGTATGATAGTTTTGATAATAGTAGCAGCAGTAACGGTAACGGTAACAGTGATAGCAGTAATTTTGTAGCAAGTGTAACAGTGATGATAGCAGTAGTAACTTAGCAAGAACAATATAAGATAAATTCCAGGCATTGGATCGGTGACTTGTTAGATGATATTCATCATGAGACAGTTATAACCTAGGGCGATACGACACTAGCTCCAGTTCGTCAATGTAATGTAGGCATGTATTCCGTAAATAGTCATACGTGCTTATGGAAAGAACTTGCATGCCATCTTTTGTCCTACCCTCTCGTGGCAGCGGGGTCCATATTGGAAACTAAGGATATTAAGGCCTCCTTTTAATAGAGAACCGGAACAAAGCATTAACACATAGTGAATACATGAACTCCTCAAACTACGGTCATCACCGGGAGTGGTCCTGACTATTGTCACTCTGGGGTTGCCGGATCATAACACATAGTAGGTGACTATAACTTGCAAGATCAGATCTAGAACATGGATATAATGATGATAGCATAAACGGTACATATCTGAAATCATGGCACCCGGGCCCAAAGTGACAAGCATTAAGCATAGCAAAGTCATAAGAACATCAATCTAAGAACATAGTGGATGCTAGGGATCAAACCCTAACAAAACTAACTCGATTACATGATGAATCTCATCCAACTCCTCACCAACAAGCGAGCCTATGAAGTAATTACTCACTCCCGGTGGGGAGCATCATGGAATTGGCGATGGAGAAGAGTTGGTGATGACGAAGAACGAAGTTCCCCTCTCCGGAGCCCCAAACGGACTCCAGATCTAGCCTCCCAATGAAGAACGGGAGGTGAAGGCGGCTTCGTCTCGTGGATCCTCATAATTCTCTCTCCCTGATTTTTTCTGGAAAAATAGGATTTTATAGCGTCGGTTTCAGGGTCTGCGGGGCCACCAGGTGGGGACAACCTACTTGGGCGCGCCAGGAGAGGGGGGCGCGCCCTGGTGGGTTGTGCCCACCCAGGTGCCCCTCTCCGGTGGATCTTGGCTCCAGAAATTCTTATTTATTGTATAAAAATTCCTCGCAAAGTTTCATTCCATTCCGAGAACTTTTATTTCTGCACAAAAACAACACCATGGTAGTTCTGTTGAAAACAGCGTCAGTTCGGGATTAGTTTCATTCAAATCATGCAAATTAGAGTCCAAAACAAGAGGAAAAGCGTCAGGAAAAGTAGATATGTTGGAGACGTATCATTTAGCCTCATCTCCAAGATTTCGCCAACTCCCTTTAGGAGTTTCTCCATGATTCCCTTCTTGCAGTAGGGATCCGGCAATTTGTGAATCTGAAGCCAAATAGGCATATGATCAAACACAACGTCATCAGCTTTGGTAAAACCATCATACGAGCACATCAGAACCGCCATGTTACGGAAAAGCCATGGTCCCTGCATCATCATACGCTCCCAGTCGCCTAAGCATGAAGCCTAGACAACGGATTTGTTGGGGCCAACAGGGCGGAATCTCACCCTTTGCGTGGGTTCCAGGCCACCCTCATATCCTTGTAGAAGGCAGCCTGGGAGAAATTCTTTTCGGTATGAACCCTAGCAAGGGCTAACCACCTCACGCTTTCTTGGATCCCTGGATCCTCTTCGTCAATTTCCACATTGTTGAACTCCTCATCGTTCAAATCCAGTTGGGCGAAGAAATCCTCCAGGACGGGGTTCGCGGCCGCCGAGGCGCCGCCGCTCATGGCCGAGTTGGCGTCCGAAGGAGAAGCCATCAGGACATGGTCAAGGGATCTGCAGGGTCGACCGAGACGCCGATCTGGTGTTGCTATGGGGGGGTAGGACTCTGGGCGATCAGATCGCCGTAGAGGAACAAAACCCTAGGCGAGGAGCGTAGGGGAAAACGATTACAGGCTACTTGGATTGGAGTTTAAGCATATGCTTCTAGATAAACTAACATACATGTTCATGTCTTCTATGTATGGAATGTTTCTTGAGCAAAATTTGTTATGATCTGGGAAATGAAACAAAATTAGTTCTCTAATAAGGATACTTTTGAGGCACTAAACTTGTTTTTCTTTTCAAGAGTCACAATACCTATGTTTTTCATGAATATATATATACACTAGAAACGACACAAACATATACTCCCTCCGTTACTAAATATAAGTCTTTTTTAGGGATTCTAATATGATGAACTACATACAGAGCAAAATGAGTAAGTCTACACTCTAAAATATGTCTATGTACATTCGTATGTTGTCTATATTGAAATCTCTAGAAAGACTTATATTTACAAACAAAGGGAGTGCATGTCAATTTTATTCGAATTTCTTTTTAAAAAATTCTCTGAATTTATTGATATTTAAAGTTTTATTATTTTCCCAAAAGGACACGAACATATATTCGACATATGCTCATAGGAGCCATTTTAAATATATGATGTTTTGAGAACTGAGTCCTACCTTAGTGCACAGTGGCGGAGCGTGACACACAATAATTAGTGGGGTGGGGGGAGGAGATTTAAATGAAAAGAAAATGTGCTTGCTCCTTGACTTCACCCATCAGTCCGAACTATAGGAGAGGGTCGGCCATTATACTCCAACAGCCCCCCTCATGTTTAGGCTTATTTAATTCTTAAACATCAGATTTTGTAGGCCGTCGGACATTATACTCCAATACTCCCCTTCACGTTTAGTCATATTTAGTCCTTAGACATTGGATTTATGTAGGCCGCAGAATCCTTTCTTTAATACTACGTTGGTAGGGTATTAAACTCAAGACTGTCAGTGTCAAAACCGGCGGATCTCGGGTAGGGGGTCCCGAACTATGCGTCTAAGGTCCATGGTAATAGGAGATAGGAGACACGATGTTTACCCAGGTTGGGGCCCTCTCTATGGAGGTAATACCCTACTTCCTGCTTGATTGATCTTGATGGATATGAGTATTACAAGAGTTGATCTACCAGGAGATCGTAATGGCTAAACCCTAGAAGTCTAGCCTGTATGGCTATGGTAATGAGTCTCTACCTTTCCGGACTAAGTCCTCCGGTTTATATAGACACCGGGAGGATCTAGGGTTACACAAGGTCGGCTACAAAGAAGGGAATCTACATATCCGGTCGCCAAGCTTGCCTTCCACGCCAAGGAGAGTCCCATCCGGACACGAGTGCAGTCTTCGGTCATCGTATCTTCACGGCCCATCAGTCCGGCCCATGGCTAATAGGCCAGACGCCCGAGGACCCCTTAGTCCAGGACTCCCTCAGTAGCCCCTGAACCTGGCTTCAATGACAAGGTATCCGGCACATAGATCCGTCTCCGGCATTGCAAGGCGGATTCCTCCTTCCGAACTCCAAGATAGTCTTCGGACGTATTGAATGTGTCCGGACCTGTAACACACGCACCACACACAACCGTAGAGAGAATATAATATTCCATGAGTCCAATCCGCTGACAACTTTTTGTAAGATGACATCACATCTGTTCAGTCACTATCGAACCGTTTTTGTCCACCGTTCCGCGTTTCGAGATGCGTTTCCCATTGGCATGTCTTGTCAAAGCAGAGATCGTATCCCCTTATTGCGGGATTCTCATCAATTCCGGCATGGGCAACCCAACTGTGCCCGTTTACACAGCCCTTGGGAATAGGAGAGTTTTAAGGCGAGTGGGGAGGCGTTCAATAGTCACTGCCTTTATAAGGGGATAAGGGTTCCTCCTTCTTCTTCCACGCCTTTTCTCTTCCACTCTTGAGCTCCATCGCCCAAGTCCTCATCTTCTTCCCATTCAAGCTAGCACTCAACCATGTCCGGATCCGGAGGCCAAGGCAAGTGGATGGTCTCCTCCGTCAAGGAGAAGGACATTACTGAGCTTCGGGCGGCCGGGTACTTGGCAAAGGAGATCCGGCCCAGGGACAAGTCATCCCCACGCCAAAGCCCCACGAGAGGGTGGTATTCATCCCTCATTTCTTCCGCGGGCTAGGTTTTCCACTCCACCCTTTTGTCCGCGGGCTGATGTATTATTACGGGATAGACTTCCATGATCTATCCCCGAACTCCTTTCTCAACATCTTGGCGTTCATCGTCGTGTGTGAGGCCTTCCTCCGCATCCAACCCCACTTCGGGCTGTGGCTCAAAATCTTCAACGTGAAGCCGAAGGTGGTAGATGGCCAGCACGCGAAGTACGGAGGGGCATGGTGAGCAAGCTGCCCAATGTCTCCTGGCCGACAGGCACTTTCGTGGAGACTGTCAAGGAATGGCAGGAATAATTGTTCTACATCACAGAACCCCGCGGCACCAACTGGGCCGCAACTGCCGAATTCAACTCCGGTGCTCCAATGCGGCTCACCTCCTGGGTCGAGAAGAGCTCGAACTGTTGTTCGTGAGACGGGCTGATAGCGCTGCAGACGTGCGTTCAAAGCATGGTGGACAAGAATGTCAAACTTGTCGATATAATCCAGGTGATGCTAGTTCGTCGGATTCTCCCGTGCCAAGGCGAAGCCTCCCTCTATGGAAGTTCAATCCGAAGAAGCACCATACCCTGAAAGAGGCTCTTCGAGACCACTCACAAAGATGCCTAGAAATTGCTCTTCAAGGGAAACAAGATACCGCCAGCCACGGATTCGGATCGTGGGCACGACATTAACCACCCCGCCAGCGAGGTGAGTTTCCAACACGTCCTCTACTTGTCTGCTTTAAGGAGGATATCTGAACCTTTACTGTCATTGCTTTTTCAGGAATGGATGAAGAGGGCGAAGCGGATCCACTGTCCGGCTCCACTGCTTGAAGAACCAGTCATCCCACGTTTAGCAAAGATGCTGGTGCGGGCGCCCTATAAGGCGCCCGAGAAGAAGGCCAAGGGGGCCAAAGGTGGCCCCCGTCGTAAGGGCACTTCGGACGTAACGTCCGAAGATGAAGAGACTTGTTCCTTCGTCCCTGAGGACGACGAGGAGGAGGAGGAAGAGATACCTCCCTGCGATGAGGGGAGGGAGAAGAGGGCGGCCTCCACGAATCTGGAGGTGGGGACGCCCAAGAAGAGGAAGGGCTCCCTTGTGGATAACTCCGTATGGGATGTCGACAGTAGCCCAGAGTGCCGCCCCCGCGCTAAGCCTCAGGCCGCATCGTAAGTGCCATGATTCATGCGTGTCCATACCTCTAGCCTCTTCTCCTTATTGTATTGACATGGCTAATTGTGTTATTTTAGTCCGGCCCATGTCAGCTCCCAACGATCCTCGTCAAGAGGTTCGCTGGACTCCAAGGAGATGGCCAACATGTCACCGCCGACTGCTCACTCTCCCAAGGCCATGGACGACACCGAGGTGTTGTCCCGAAGGACCACTCTAGGACGAGGAGAGGCTCCGGACGTTGTCAAGGGGACGCCGGAGGGCAAAACCTCTACCACCGGACACACGGGGGAGCAAATCCCCACGGAGACTGGTGATACGTCTCCAACGTATCTATAATTTTTGATTGCTCCATGCTATATTATCTACTGTTTTGGACTATATTGGGCTTTATTTTCCACTTTTATATTATTTTTGGGACTAACCTATTAACCGGAGGCCCAGCCCAGAATTGTTGTTTTTTGCCTATTTCAGTGTTTGGAAGAAACGGAATATCAAATGGAGTCCAAACAGAAAAATCCTTTCTAGAACATGATTTTCTTCCCGAATAAGATCCAGGAGACTTGGACCCTACGCCAAGAAAGCTCCGAGGAGGGCACGAGGTAGAGGGCATGCCCTACAGCCCCAGGCGCGCCCCCCACCCTCGTGGGCCCACCGAAACTCCACTGACGTACTTCTTCCTCCTATATATACCCACGTACCCCCAAACGATCAGAACAGGAGCCAAAAACCTAATTCCACCGCCGCAACTTTCTGTATCCATGAGATCCCATCTTGGGGCCTTGTCGGTGTGGAACGACACCTATGGGATCACAAGAATCCCTACTATGGTTGTGGGGCGCGGGGTCGTGAGAAGAGCGGATCAAACAGATAGCACACGGTTGCTTTACCCAGGTTCGGGCCGCGAGGATGCATAAAACCCTACTCCTGCTTTGGTGGATTGTCTATCTGTGTTCTTGAACTAGCAATGGGGCGTGAGGAGCTCCAAAAAGCCGAATCCTCCTCCTGGTCGCCTTGGGCCTCCTTTTATAGGGAAAGGGGTTGCCACAGTGGCACACAGGAGGTGGAAAGAGTACACTGATGCGAGGTTATCCCTCGCATTACATGACAAGGCGTCTTTAATGCGTCTTGCTTAGGTGTCCTTGCTTTATCGGGGATGGGGGAGAGCCCTGTCTCGTCCGTCGCCGCTCCTTCTTGCGTCGACACACGCCCTGGCCAGCGGTGCCTGCGGTGCCATGTAGGCAGGCAGGCAGCTGAGGTGGCGCAGTGGTGGGTCTCCACGAAGATCTGCTTGATGCCACGCAGGTGCCTGCCCAGCTGGTTGGGTCGGCAGCTGCATGCAAGCGGCGGTGGAGGTTTGATTGGCATGGGCCTGATGGTGGCCCTACGGGTGTTCTCGGCAAGGGCCTTGCCGGGGCCCCGGCAAAGGTCTTGTCGTGGCGCCTGCTGTCATCTCCGGCAAGGCTCTTGCCGGGGGCCTTGTGGTCCTCCTTGGATGGGATCCCGCCAAGGATCATCATCTTCTAAAGTGTGTATCTGATCTTGGATGTCTTCACAAAGATCTGCATGCCACCACGGGGATGTCTCCCGAATCCTTGCCCCATGGGGGCAGTGGACTCATGGGTGACTCGCTCCGTAGGTGTGGGGCGAGCTACCACGGCATGGGTCTTGCCGGGTTTGCTAAAACTGCCTCCCGGCAAGGATCTTGCCGGGGGAGTCTGCTTCGTCCCCTTTTCTCTTTGTGGTCTTGGTCTTGGCGTCGTTATGCTTCTCTCATGCTTCGGCCTTACCTTGTCTCACCTCCCTTGCCTTGATCAGTGTGGTGGTGCCCGTGGCTCAGACTGCCTGTGCACAGTTATTGGGGTACAAAAAGTGTACCCCTCTTTTTGTACACCGACAGGAGCCCCCGGGCCTGGGCCACACGTAAGCGCAATCGCTCGTTGGGCTAGGCCCAAAAACGGTGTGCGGGCAGGCGGGGTGGTTTTTACCGCGGTAAGTTTCTTCGCGCGCTGCGCTTCCCACGCTTCCTGCCGTGACGTGGTGTGGGGAGGCGTGTGTGACGTGGGTGGCATGCATGGGGCTGAGCTCTGTACGCATGTGTCATGTCGTAGTAAAGGGGGCGGTTCGCGCCTTCCCCATAAACGGAGGGAGGTGTGGAGGCGCGGCCCATTTACTGAACGGGGCCGAGGCGTGGTCTTCAAGGCGTCCACTCCCCACGATCATGGGGTGGGGAGAGGTCGCCTCACCCGTCGCCTCGGTCCTGCACGCCTGCCACGTGGCTCTCATGCGCTTGGGGTGGCGAACGGCGGAGGCGGGAAACCGGGCCGCCGCGGGCTGGGGCAGCGGGTCGGTCCAGTTCCCTGCGCCTTCCGTGTCTTGATTGGCTGAGCGGGGCGGCCGAGCCCCCCCCCCCCTCGTCCCTTTATAAAGATAGGGAGGGGGATGGCGTCCCGCATTCTTTCATCTTCTCCTTCCTTCAGCTTCTGCTCCCCCCCCCTTCCATCCGCCATGGAGAGAGGGAATCCTGGTCCTTCAACGATGGCGGCGAGGGTCGCCACTCGACAACGCGTCCTTCCCTCTCCTACACCTGCGGTGGAAGAGCCAGCTGCGAGGGGAAGGGGGAGGGGGCGAGGCCGTGGGCGAGGCCCAGGTGCTCGGGGAAGAGGAGGACGGGGCGGCGCGCCGGCCTCGCCTCCGCCAGCAGTTCCTCCTCCCATGGAGGGCCACGTTGGGGATGACCCTTGCGAGTTCTTCGTCAGGCTGCGCCAGCTGCCTCACCGTCGCCTTCGTCTCCCGACTCCATTCGCACGGGAGATGGAGTTGGATCCGCCGGAGTCATTGCGGCTGCACATGAGGGGCTGTGGGATCAGCGACACGCGGGTTCGTGTCGACTTCCTAGCCCCTCACGTGATGTATCTTCATCGGGTATGGAAGACGTTCGCTCGTATCCACCGCCTGGCTGAGGGGTTCACTCTCTATTTTAAGCTGATGGAGGTTGTCCTTCTCTCCGTCAAGGTCTTCGGCGATTTTGGAACTCGCCTGAAGTGCTGCGTGGAGAGCTCCTCCGATGATGAAGATTCCTCCTCGGGCGAGAGTGACGAGGAGGACAGTGACAGCGGCGACGAGGGTGGTAGGCGGCAGGATGATGGGTCCGACTAGGCGTCGGTCCCGTTGTCCTGGGGCGATGTTGGCAGCAGCAGCATCTGCACCGAGCCCCCACCAACTCCTCCTGGCCGTCTCCTTTGGTGGCTGGCGTAAGAAGTGCGGGAAGGTGAAAAAGGCGGATGGCGGGCCGTTAGCTCAGAGTACGCGGGCATCAACGCCTTCGTCTCGTATTGCAGGTCTTGCCGCCTCGTCTTCCAGCTCTTCTACCGTCATCATCATCACCAGCTTCCCGTGGAGGTGGCCGCCGGGATGTTTTCCTGGTGCCTTCTGCCGCTCGTACCTCGCCTAGGTGCTCCTTTTGTCCTTTTCGCCTCCTTGACCTGCCTCCTGAGGAGAGGGACAAGAAAGGGGTTACGGGCACCTTATCTATTTTTAGTTTGTAAGCCTTCGGGCCTTGACTGAATTTAAAACTTGTAATCCCATCATTCATGTTTTTCATTCCCTATGGACTGTACCTAAGTGGAATGTTTTTAATGAAAAAGGGATGCTTGCCAGGTCATTTGTTTGCGGGTAGAACCCACGTCAAGGAGTAAATCCTTGATATCTCTAAGATAAACATTTCCTTGCCCGGCAGCAGGCCTTGCCGTCTTCCCATGTCGCTCGACCTTTCTCACGCTTTTGGCGGAGGCAGGGATGAGGTGGGTTCAGGCTCCTTGTTTCATCCTTTCGCTGCCGCGGCTACGACCAAACCTGGCCCTAGGAACGAGCCCTAGGGCCTAGAGTTTAGGGGAGCACGGTAGCTTTAGGATGGAACGAGGTTTCACATACCTCAGTCCATAAGGGAATGCATGATAAGGGATGAAGAACTTATCTGAAGCTGTAGCCCCCAACAACTCTGGTTTGCCGTGGGTGAATCTTTGCACTTGCAGCCCCCAGCAATACTGGCTTGTCGGGGTCTAGATGCTGGTTTCCCCTCTTCTCTTTTTCGTCCTCAAGTGATCCGGCAAGGATATCTGTGAGTCCTGCGAACCAAAGAAGACAAAAGAGCGGCAAAGAGAAGCACACTCGACCTCTAAGCTAGGGGTTAGTCGCTGCTAAGCACTATCAACCCTAACCAAGGACGAGACTCGACCTAGCATGCATGCTATAACTTAGGGCGCCAGTGCTTCATTTATTTATGCTCAGGGTCTGCGCCTGGCTTTGTACCAAGGGCTACATGCATCATCGGCAACGCTTGTACAAAAGGTGGCTTGCCGGGGGGCGGCAAGCCGCGCCTTACGGGTAAAACTTGCGAAGATGCTCAATGTTCCAGGAGTTACTCACCGGAACGGCATCTTCGGTCTCCAGGCGGACTGCGTCGGGCCTGGTGACTTGTATTACCCAATAAGGGCCTTGACACTTTGGCGTCAACTTGTTGGAATTCTTGGCCGATTGAACGCGCCGAAGGACAAGGTCGCCTTCCTCAAGGCTTCGGGCATGAACCTTGCGGCTATGGTAGCGGCGCAAGGCTTGCTGGTAGCGTGCTGCTCTCACAGCCGCCCGAAGACGATCTTCCTCAAGGAGCACTGCGTCATCTTGCCGCAAGTGCTCTTGCTCAAGCTCATCATAAGCGATTACTCAAGGTGACCCGTATATGACTTCAGTGGGGAGAACTGCTTCTGCCCCGTATACTAGGGCAAAGGGTGTCTGGCCGGTGGCTCGATTTGGCGTCGTCCTGATCGACCAAAGAACCGCCGGCAACTCATCAATCCAGCGCCTTCCACTCTTGTGCAGCATGTCAAAGGTCTTGGTCCTTAAGCCTCGCAGTACTTCAGCATTTGCCCTCTCAGCTTGACCATTGCTCCGTGGGTGAGCAATGGAAGCGAAACAGACTTTGCTGCCGAGGTCTTGAGTATATTGCATGAAGGTGCGGCTTGTGAACTGTGTGCCGTTGTCGGTGATGACCCTGTTGTGTACACCAAAGCGGCACACTAGTCCCTTGAAGAACTTGAGGGCTGACTGAGCTGTGACCTTCCTCACTGACTCCACCTCCGGCCACTTTGTGAACTTGTCGATTGCAACGTACAAGTACTCAAAGCCCCCGACAGTGCGGGGGAAAGGGCCCGGTATGTCGAGCCCCCAGACCGAGAAGGGCCAGGAGAAAGGAATGGTTTGAAGGGCTTGAGCTGGCTGATGAAGCTTCTTTGAATGGAACTGACACGCTTCACACCTGGTGACTAGTGTCGTTGCATCCTAGAGGGCGGTGGGCCAGAAGAAGCCTTGCCGAAATGCCTTGCCGGGAAGGGCCCTCGACCCGATGTGGGATCCACATATGCCTCCGTGTATCTCCGCCAACAGCTCCAGTCCTTCGTCTCGAGGGATACACTTCAATTTCACACCGTTCGGCCTCTTTCTGTACAGGACGTCATCGACGAACTGGTACATGGTAGAGCGACAGGCTACTTTTTCCGCTTCTTCCTGCTCCTCGGGAAGTTCCCCTGTTTGGAGGAATCGGACGGTATGTTGTGCCCACGCTGGAGCCTGGGGCTCGACGGCGAGGACTAAAGGCATTTCCTCCGCCATAGGAGCGGCTGTCTCGACGGCAAGAGCTTGACGCTCCGCCGGAGCTAGCCGTCCCATGGCGGGATCAGTGTTCCCGGCAACATCCATGCCGGCGGCTCCGGGGACCTCGGCGGGAAGGTACTTGCCGGGCCCTGATTTCCTCCTCTTGTTCTGCTCTGTTGATAGATCAACGGATGGCTGAGTTAGCTGAAGCACAAAGGTACCTGGTTCCACAGGTAGCTTGAGGGCAACACGTTTTGACAGGTAATCGACGATATCGTTCTCTGCTTGGGGAACGTGTTCAGCATGTATACCGTCAAAATGCTATTCCAGCTTTCTCACTTCATCGACGTAGGCCTTCATCAACGGGCTCCGGTAATTCTTGTTGACTTGCTTGACGACAAGCTGCGAGTCACCCCTGACGATGAGTTTCTTGATTCCGAGGTCTGCCGCGATCCTGAGACCGGCAAGCAGCCCTTCGTACTCTGTCGTATTGTTGGTTGACGCCTCCCTGGGGAAGTGCATCTGGATCACGTACTTGAGGTGCTCTCCGGTGGGCGCGACAAGCAGTACGCCAGCCCCGGCGCCTTGTAAGGAGAAAGCTCCATCAAAGTACATGATCCAATCACAACTTGCCTCCTTGCCGGGGAGAGCAGTCTCTTGGGCTTCTTCGTCAGGCATTGCGGTCCATTCTGAAATGAACTCTGCCAGGACTCGGCTCTAAATCGTCGAAGTACTTTCAAACTTGAGGCCAAACCTGGACAGCTCCAGTGCCCATTCCACAATTCTTCCCGTTGCATCTGGATTGTGCAATATCCAATGCAGAGGGAGGCGAGTGATGACAGTGATCTCGTGTGCCTGGAAGTAGTGATGCAGCTTCCTCGAGGCCATAAGAAGGCCGAAGAGCAATTTCTGCACGCCGGAGTACCTTGATCTAGCCCCCTGCAGGAGGGAACTAACAAAGTAGACCGGGTGCTGCATCATTTTCTTCTTCGGCGGCACTTCAACTGGCTGTGTCGTCTCTGCATTGGTGGTGTCGGGCTCTGTCGCTGCCATTACCTCGTCGTCAACCTCTCTCTGCGCCACTAGTGCGGCGCTGACCACCTAGTTCGTTGCCGCCAGGTATAGCAGCAACGGCTCCTCTGGCCTAGGCGCAACTAGTATCGGCGCGGAGGAGAGGTACTTCTTCAAATCTTGCAATGTTGCTTCGGCTTCTGGCGTCCACTCCATCGGGCCCGCCTTTTTCAGGATCTTGAAAAATGGAAGGGCGCGCTCAGTAGACTTGGAAATGAACCTGCCCATGGCGGCGACGCAACCAGCAAGCCGACGCACATCCTTGATTCGCTTGGGTGCTTCAATCTGCTCTATAGCTTTGATCTTGTCCGGATTGGCCTCTATCCCACGCTGTGACACAAAGAACCCGAGAAGCTTGCCGGACGGGACGCCAAAGACGCACTTCTTAGGGTTCAGCTTGAGATTGATCTTGCGCAGGTTTGCAAATGTTTCTTCCAAATCCGGTATGAGGGTTGCCCTGTCCTTGGTTTTGACCACTATGTCATCCATATAAGCTTCCATATTTCTATGGAGCTGGGGTTCAAAACCAATCTGGACCGCCCTTGCAAACATCAAACTAGCACTCTTCAACCTGAAAGGCATCAGCATGAAACAATACGTACCACATGGGGTGATGAATGTTGTTTTCTCTTCGTCTTCTCTTGTCATGAAGATCTGGTGGTAGCCGGAGTAGGCGTCGAGGAATGACAACAGATCACACCCAGCCGTGGAGTCAACAATCTGGTCGATGCGCGGCAACGGGAAGGGGTCTTTAGGACAAGCCTTATTGATATATGTGTAATCAATACACAGTCTCCACTTCCCATTTGCCTTGCGCACTACGACCGGATTGGCCAACCACGTTGGATGGAGCACTCCTCTTACCAAACCCGCTGCTTCCAATTTCCGGATCTCTTCTGTGATGAACTCTTGTCATTCCAAAGCTTGCTTTCTGACCTTCTGCTTGATGGGCTGCGCATGAGGACAGACAGCAAGGTGGTGCTCAATCACCTCCCTGGGAACGCCGGGGATGTCGGAAGCTTGCCATGCAAACACATCGACATTCACCCACAGGAAGGTGACGAGCGCGTCTTCCTATTTGTCGTCAAGGGTGGAGCTTATGGTGAAAGCTCCTCCCGTGCCGTCCTTATTGACAGAAACCTTCTTGGTTCCCGGCGGTATGGCCCTGGGCTTCTTGTTTTCGCCGATGGAGCTCTCTGGCACGTCCTCGACGGCAGCGCTACACTCCGAAGAGGTGCGCTTGCTGGAGTGGGTGTCCGAGGTCTCACCGGTATCCTTCTTCTTCTTCCCTCCCGGGGTCCCAGCGACAGGAGCAAGTGCCCTAGTGGCGGCAGCTGCTGCAACTGCTTGCTGGTATAGTTGGTCAGCGCAAATCAGCGCATCTTTCTTGTCGGAGGGGATGGTGATGATCGTCACAGGTCCTGGCATCTTCAGGGTGTTTTAGGCATAGTGTGACGCCGCCATGAACTTGGCCAGCGTTGGGCGACCAAGGATCCCGTTTTAGGGCAAGGGGATCTTGGCAACATCAAACACGATCCTCTCCGTCCTGTAGTTCAGGTCGCTTCCAAAAGTCACGGTCAGCGTGACCTTTCCCTTGGGTTGGCTTCTTCCCGGGTTGACCCCCTGAAACGTGCCCGTCTCTTCGAGGTCTCCATCAGGAATCTGCAGTTTCTCGATCACGGCAGGCGAGATTAAGTTCAGACCGGCCCCGCCATCGACTAGCATCTTTGTCACCTTGAGGTTGCGTATTGTTGGTGAAACCAACAATGGCAAGCACCTGACCGCAGTAGTGCGATCAGGGTGATCCTCAGTGTCAAAAATGATAGGTGTGTTGGACCACTTCAGCGGCCTTTGGGCGTCAAACGACGGCTCTGCCGCTGTAATCTCTCGCGCCCACTGTTTAAGCCGGCGGTGAGAAGTATGCAGCGAGGCGCCGCCATCAACGCACATGGCCTCTGTAGCTTTCTGAAACTCTTGGTCGCCGGATTTGTCATCCTCTTCGTGATCGTCGTCTTCTGGCTTTCTGTCACGGCCCCGGGCGGGCCTCTCCTGTTGTTTATCTTTGCCGCAACGGCCTGCCTGGCCGTCACACTTCTTGCCGGACCCCTCAGCACCGTCTTGGCCCTTCTCCTTGTCCCGCCTCTCATACTTAGCCCTCTGCTTCTCAGCGAGGAGCTCAACCTGTCGGCAGTCTTGGAGAGCATGGCCTTTGGTGCGATGGATCTTGCAGTATCGCTTGTCGAAGTTTCCTGGCTTCTCGGTAGCCGCCAAGGCCCGGCGGGTGACACATCCGGCAATTTCCTTGTCGGGGTCATCTGCCTTGGTTTTCTCGGTGGAGCCGGTGTCATCAGATCCCTCGACGGCAAGCACGGCTTTACCTTTGCGCTTCCTGTTGCGGTTCCGGCCCTTCTTCGCCGGGGCGGCAGTATCCTCATCTGAGGAGTCGGTTTCCACGCCGGCATCTTCGTCGGGGTACTTCCTTCCCTCTTCAGCTCGGGCACATCTGTCAGCAAGAACATAGAGTTCTGCCACATCTTTCACCTTGTTCATTGCCAGCTCTTCGCGCATCTTGCGGTTACGCACGTTCTGATGGAACGCGCTGATGATGGCGGCAGGGTGAACATCAGGGATATTGTACTGTATCTGGCTGAACCTCTGTATATACTTGCGGAGACTCTCGCCTCCCTTCTGGGGAATGACGTGCAGGTCGCTTGCTTGGCCATGGGCTTGGTGGCCTCCAGTAAAGGCGCCCACAAACTCATGGCACAAATCCGACCAGGAGGAAATAGGGTCTACCGGCAAGTGCATCAACCATGACATGGCGTTGGGTTTAAGAGCCAACGGAAAGTAATTCGCAAGCACCTTATCATCGCGGGCTCCAGCAGCTTGCATCGCGATGGTGTAGATGCTGAGGAACTCGGACGGGTGGGTCTTGCCGCTGTACTTTTCGCCCACGTCAGGTTTAAAAGTGCGATGAGTGGGCCACTGGAACTGCCGCAGCTCACGGGTAAAAGACGGACATCCTACCTCGTAAGGTAGGCCTCCAGGGCTCTCCAGTGCCGGGTGGTTCACAGCAGGCCCTGCTCGCTTGTCTGATTGGTGGCGCGCTCCGCGCCGGCGCTCGATAGTGGTTCGAGCGTCTTCATGTTCTCATTCCCGAAGAACTTGAAGCTGGTCACAGTGGGTCCGCGGGTCAGACGATGCTATGGAGATTTCATCGCCCATAACATCGCGACGGGCTGGCGTTCGCGGTACCGGGCGAGGAGGAGGCGAGTGCACTGTGGTCGCGGTGCCGCTGGCTTTCCTGCCACTGGTGCGTGGGACTCCGTCAGAGCGTCGACCCGGGGGCTCCACCGGACTCGGTTCATCTTTGTTGGCCACTGCAACAAGGCTTAGGATAGTGGCTCTCCATTCGTCGAGTTTCCCTGTAGTGGGAGGAAAATCAAGGAGCAACTGCGCGTGTGCCAGGGCTTCTGCTGGCGTTGGTGGCAGCGAAACCTGCACGGATCGCGACGTGCTTCAACTTCTGACCATGTCAAAAGGAGCTCTATCACGACCCCATGGTCGCATGCCATCTTCACCAGCGCCTCGGCGAGCGGGCAGGTCTTCTACATCCCGGGAGTGGCACTCGGGGCTCTTCCCGCGGCGACGTCCGGGGTCTTCGGCGTGATTACACCGTTCGTCGCGCGACGCTTGAGAGGAGCACGCCATCGGCGCCGGCGTGGGAGTCTTGGAAGCCCTCGCATCGCCTTCGGGCGGGGTGGCAGCGATCCTGGAAGGCCCCGCGCCACCCGCGGAGGGCCTGGCTCCATCTTTGGATTTGGCGGCGTGCGGCCCATTACCAGGCGCACGAACATTGCCGCCTCCCAAACTCCGGCTGCTGGGACGGTGTTGGTGTTCGCGAACGGCACCCCGGGTCCTTTCTGCGACTGGTCCGCTGCTCGCCCGCGTCGGGACAGGATGTCCGGCTTCCGACGAGCCAACCGCCACCGTCGTCTTCTTCTTGGGCGCCATGACGGTGAAGAAGCATCGAACTAACTGCTAAAGCCGATTCTCACAACTGCGCCCCCTACCCGGCGCGCCAAAGATGTCGGTGTGGAACGACACCTATGGGATCACAAGAATCCCTACTACGGTTGCGGGGCGCGGGGTCGTGAGAAGAGCGGATCAAACAGATAGCACATGGTTCCTTTACCCAGGTTCGGGCCGCGAGGATGCGTAAAACCCTACTCCTACTTTGGTGGATTGTTTATCTGTGTTCTTGAACTAGCAATGGGGCGTGAGGATCTCCAAAAAGCCGAATCCTCCTCCTGGTCGCCTTGGGCCTCCTTTTATAGGGAAAGGGGTTGCCACAGTGGCACACAGGAGGTGGAAAGAGTACAGTGATGCAAGGTTATCCCTCGCATTACATGACAAGGCACCTTTAATGTGTCTTGCTTAGGTGTCCTTGCTTTATCGGGGACGGGGGAGAGCCATGTCTCATCCGTCGCCGCTCCTTCTTGCGTCGACACGCGCCCTAGGCCAGCGGTGCCCGCGGTGCCATGTAGGCAGGCAGGCAGCTGAGGTGGTGCAGTGGTGGGTCTCCACGAAGATTTGCTTGCCACCACGCAGGTGCCTGCCCAGCTGGTTGGGTCGGCAGCTGCATGCAAGCGGTGGTGGAGGTTTGATTGGCGTGGGCCTAATGGTGGCCCTACGGGTGTTCTCGGCAAGGGCCTTGCCATGGCGCCTGTTGTCCTCCCCGGCAAGGCTCTTGCCGGGGGCCTTGTGGTCCTCCTTGGCTGGGATCCCGCCAAGGATCATCATCTTCTAAAGTGTGTATCTGATCTTGGATGTCTTCACAAAGATCTGCATGCCACCACGGGGATGTCTCCTGAATCCTTGCCCCATGGGGGCAGTGGACTCAAGGGTGACTCGCTCCGTAGGTGTGGGGCGAGCTGCCACGGCAAGGGTCTTGCCAGGTTTGCTAAAACCACCTCCCGGCAAGGATCTTGCCGGGGGAGTCCGCTTCGTCCCCTTTGCTCTTTGTGGTCTTGGTCTTGGCGTCGTTCTGCTTCTCTCAAGCTTCGGCCTTACCTGGGCTCACCTCCCTTGACTTGCTCGGTGTGGTGGTGCCCATGGCTCAGACTGCCTGTGCACAGTTATTGGGGTACAAAAAGTGTACCCCTCTTTTGTACACCGACAGGCCTGTTCTGGAGCTCCACCGGAGAGGGCCGTCATCACGGAGGGCTTCTACATCATCATAGCCTCTCCGATGAAGTGTGAGTAGTTTACCTCAGACCTTCGGGTCCATAATTATTAGCTAGATGGCTTCTTCTCTCTTTTTGGATCTAAATACAATGTTCTCCCCCTCTCTTGTGGAGATCTATTCGATGTAATCTTCTTCTTTTGCGGTGTGTTTGTTGATACCGATGAATTGTGGGTTTATGATCAAGTCTATCTATGAACAATATTTGAATCTTCTCTGAATTCTTTTATGTATGATTGGTTATCTTTGCAAGTCTCTTCGAATTATCCGTTTGGTTTGGCCGACTAGATTGGTAGTTCTTGCCATGGGAGAAGTGCTTAGCTTTGGGTTCGATCTTGCGGTGACCTTTCCCAGTGACAGAAGGGGCAGCAAGGCACGTATTGTATCGTTGCCATCGAGGATAACAAGATGGGGTTTATTTCATATTGCATGAATTTATCTCTCTACATCATGTCATCTTGCTTAAAGCGTTACTCTGTTTTTAACTTAATACTCTAGATGCATGCTGGATAGCGGTCGATGAGTGGAGTAATAGTAGTAGATGCAGAATCGTTTCGATCTACTTGTCACGGACGTGATGCCTATATACATGATCATGCCTAGATATTCTCATAACTATGCTCAATTCTGTCAATTGCTCAACAGTAATTTGTTCACCCACCGTAAAAAACTTATGCTCTTGAGAGAAGCCACTAGTGAAACCTATGGCCCCCGGGTCTATTCTCATCATATCAATCTCCATCACTTTAATCTTGTTTTGCTTTTACTTTGCCTTTTACTTTTCACTTTGCATCTTTATACCAAAAATACCAAAAATATTATCTCTATCAGATCTCACTCTCGTAAGTGACTGTGAAGGGATTGACAACCCCTAATTGCGTTGGTTGCGAGTTGCTATCGATTTGTGCAGGTACGAGGGACTTGAGCGTGGCCTCCTACTGGATTGATACCTTGGTTCTCAAAAACTGAGGGAAATACTTATGCTACTCTACTGCATCATCCTCTCCTCTTCGGGGAAAACCAACGCAAGCTCAAGAGGTAGCAAGAAGAATTTCTGGCGCCGTTGCCGGGGAGTCTACGCAAAAAGTCAACATACCAAGTACCCATCACAATCCCTATCTCTCGCATTACATTAGTTGTCATTTGCCTCTCGTTTTCCTCTCCCCCACTTCACCCTTGTCGTTTTATTCGCCCTCTCTTTCTCTTTCTCCTTCTCCTTCCCCTTCTCCTTCTCTGTTTGCCTTTTTCTCGCTTGCTTGTCATCATGTCTGAATTTGGGGAAATTATTGCCGATATGGACAATAGTAATATCATGGAGAATTCTGATGCTCCTACTGAAGAATCCCCTACCTTGCATAGAAAAACATTTCGTGTTAGTAGTGGTAATATTATTGGAAAAGGAGTTATCCAAGATTTCTTTACATGTGTCGGTGCTTTGCCCTCTATGGGCGGTTCTATTCTTCATAGAACTACTAGTCTTGCGGACGCTATTGCCATGCTTATAGTTGAACTTGAAAGACAATTTATGCACATGCATCCTTGCATCCAAAGAATCTTCTTAGAATTCTCTAATATTGAGCATTCTTCTATTAAGCGTGCCGCTACTATCTTTTTGGCTCGTGAGTTTAGATTTATAATAAAAGAGGCTAAAGAAATCTTTGTGCATTATAGGGTGGATGCTAGTCATCCTCCCATTGAAGCTATCTTTTTTAATCAAGAAGACATGATGCGTTTGCAATCTTTAGATCATATTGCTTACAATGAAAATCTTAGGAAAAGGGTTCCTGCCGATGTTCTAGTTGATAAAATTTCCGAGCTTAATGACGATTTCGCTATTCAGAAAAATGGACTAGGTTTTCCTCTTGAACGAAGGCTTGTAGCTTTTGCCAAAAGAATGCTCTTAATGATGAACTGGTTGTGCAATACAAAGGGCCTAGGGAGGCACCCATACCTCCCGAGATTGATCTTGGGGACTTTTGTCCCATTAAATTTAGCCCTTTTGATTACTTTTTCTTGCCTCAAAGAAAACTTGCTGCTGAACATAGAGAATATGAAAGATGTTTTCATGATTTGCCATACCACTATTATGGCAATACTTAGATCTATCCTCGCTTTTATGCCTAGCTAGGGGCGTTAAACGATAGCACTTATTGGGAGGTAACCCATTTTATTTTTAGTTTTTTGTGTTTTTCTTCTGTTAGGGAATAAATAACCCATCTAACTTCTTTTTGGATGTGGTTTTGTGTTTTAATTAGTGTTTTTGCCAAGCTAGACCTATTGGATCTTCTTGGATGATAATTATTTGATCTTGCTGTAATTTCCAGAAACTTTGTGTTCAGTGCCCGAATTATTGAAAATCATCAGAACGTGATAAAATACTGATTACAATTGCTGCTGATCAATAAACAAATTGTCTAGGTCGTCTAATTTTGGTATATTTTTTGGAGTTCCAGAAGTTTGTGTTAGTTACATATTACTACAGACTGTTCTGTTTTTGACAGATTCTGTTTTTCGTGTGTTGTTTGCTTATTTTGATGAATCTATGGCTAGTATTGGAGGGTATGATCCATAGAGAACTTGGAATACAGTAGGTTTAACACCAATATAAATAAATAATGAGTTCATTACAGTACCTTGAAGTGGTTGTATGTTTTCTTTCTCTAACGGAGCTCACGAGATTTCTATTGAGTTTTGTGTTGTGAAGTTTTCAAGTTTTGGGTGAATTCTTTTGATGGATTATGGAACAAGGAGTGGCAAGAGCCTAAGATTGGGGATGCCCATGGCACCCCCAAGATAATCCAAGGACACCAAAAAGTCAAAGCTTGGGGATGCCCCGGAAGGCATCCCCTCTTTCGTCCACTTCCATCGGTAATTTACTTGGAGCTATATTTTTATTCATCAACATGATATGTGTTTTGCTTGGAGCGTCTTGTATTATTTGTGTCTTTGTTTGTTAGTGTGCCACAATCATACTTTCTGTACACACCTTTGAGAGAGCCATCTATGAATTAAAATTTGTTAGAATACTCTTTGAGCTTCACTTATATCTTTTGAGCTATGTAGTTTTGCTCTATGTGCTTCACTTATATCTTTTGAGCATTATAATTTTGTTCTATGTGCTTCACTTAGATCTTTTAGAACACGGTGGTGGTCTTGTTTTAAATAAACTATTGATCTCTCATGCTTCACTTAAATTATTTTGAGAGTCGTAATAGCATGGTAAATTGCTTAATATTAATATGCTTGGTATTCATGATTTGTGGAATTTTCTTTTGAGTGCGTTGAATACTAAGAAAAGATTTAAGCATGATAATTGTTTTGAGATATGGAGGTGATAATATTAGAGTCATTCTAGTGGCAGTAGTTGTGAATTTAAAGAATACTTGCGTTGAAGTTTGTGATTCCCGTAGCATGCACGTATGGTGAACCGTTATGTAACGAAGTTGGAGCATGAAGTGTTTATTGATTGTCCTCCTTATGAGTGGCGGCCGGGGACGAGCGATTGTCTTTTCCTACCAATCTATCCCCCTAGGAGCATGCGCGTAATACTTTGCTTTGATAACTTCTAGATTTTTACAATAAGTATATGAGTCCTTTATGACTAATGTTGAGTCCATGGATTATACGCACTTCTTCCCATCCTTCCACCATTGCTAGCCTCTCTAATACTGTGCACTTTTCGCCGGTATCATACACCCACCATATATCTTCCTCAAAACAGCCACCATACCTACCTATCATGGCATTTCCATAGCCATTCCGAGATATATTGCCATGCAACTTTCCACCGTTCCGTTTATTATGACACGCTCCATCATTGTCATATTGCTAGCATGATTATGTAGTTGACATCGTATTTGTGGCAAAGCCACCATTCATAATTCTTTCATACATGTCACTCTTGATTCATTGCATATCCCGGTACCCCGCCGGAGGCATTCATATAGTCATATCTTGTTCTAAGTATCGAGTTGTAATTGTTGAGTTGTAAGAAAAATAAAAGTGTGATGATCATCATTTTTTGAAGCATTGTCCCAAGTGAGGAAAGAATGATGGAGACTATGATTCCCCCACAAGTCGGGATGAGACTCCGGACGAAAAAATGAGGCCATAAAAAAAAGGCCCAAATAAGAAAATGAGAGAAAAAGAGAGAAGGGACAATGTTACTATCCTTTTACCACACTTGTGCTTCAAAGTAGCACCAAGATCTTCATGATAGAGAGTCTCCTATGTTGTCACTTTCATATACTAGTGGGAATTTTTCATTATAGAACTTGGCTTGTATATTCCAATGATGGGCTTCCTCGAAATGCCCTAGGTATTCATGAGCAAGCGAGTTGGATGCACACCCACTTAGTTTCTTTTGTTGAGCTTTCATATACTTATAGCTCTAGTGCATCCGTTGCATGGAAATCCCTACTCACTCACATTGATATCTATTAATGGGCATCTCCATAGCCCGTTGATACGCCTAGTTGATGTGAGACTATCTTCCCCTCTTTTTGTCTTTTCCACAACCACCGTTCTATTCCACACATAGTGTTATATCCATGGCTCACGCTCATGTATTGCGTGAAGGTTGAAAAAGTTTTGAAAATGTTAAAGTATGAAACAATTGCTTGGCTTGTCATCGGGGTTGTGCATGATTTAAATACTTTGTGTGGTGAAGATGGAGGATAGCCAGACTATATGAATTTGGAGGGATAACTTTCTTTGGCCATGTTATTTGAGAAGACATAATTGCTTTGTTAGTATGCTTGAAGTATTATTATTTTTATGTCAATATGAACTTTTGTCTTGAATCTTTCGAATCTGAATATTCATACCACAATTAAGAAATTTTGCATTGAAATTATGCCAAGTAGCACTCCGCATCAAAAATTCTCTTTTTATCATTTACCTACTCGAGGACAAGCAGGAATTAAGCTTGGGGATGCCTGATACGTCTCCAACGTATCTATAATTTTTGATTGCTCCATGCTATATTATCTATAGTTTTGGACTATATTGGGCTTTATTTTCCACTTTTATATTATTTTTGGGACTAACCTATTAACCGGAGGCCCAGCCCAGAATTGTTGTTTTTTGCCTATTTCAGTGTTTCGAAGAAACGGAATATCAAACGGAGTCCAAACAGAAAAAGTCCTTTCTAGAACGTGATTTTCTTCCTGAATAAGATCCAGGAGACTTGGACCCTACGCCAAGAAAGCTCCGAGGAGGGCACGAGGTAGTGGGTGCACGCTACAGCCCCAGGCGCGCCCCCGCCCTCGTGGGCCCACCGAAGGTCCACCGACGTACTTCTTCCTCCTATATATACCCACGTGTTGGAAATATGCCCTAGAGGCAATAATAAAAGCATTATTATTATATTTCCTTGTTCATGATAATTGTCTTTATTCGTGCTATAATTGTGTTATCCGGAAATCGTAATACATGTGTGAATAACAGACAACAACATGTCCCTAGTAAGCCTCTAGTTGACTAGCTCGTTGATCAATAGATAGTCATGGTTTCCTGACTATGGGCATTGGATGTCAATGATAACGAGATCACATCATTAGGAGAATGATGTGATGGACAAGACCCAATCCTAAACATAGCACAAGATCGTATAGTTCGTTTGCTAGAGTTTTCCAATGTCAAGTATCCTTTCCTTAGACCATGAGATCGTGTAACTCCCGGATACTGTAGGAGTGCTTTGGGTGTGCCAAACATCACAACGTAACTGGGTGACTATAAAGGTATACTACGGGTATCTCCGAAAGTGTCTGTTGGGTTGACACGGATCGAGACTGGGATTTGTCACTCCGCTTGAGGGAGAGGTATCACCGGGCCCACTCAGTAATGCATCATCATAATGAGCTCAATGTGATCAAAGTGTTTGACCACGGGATCATGCATTACGGTATGAATAAAGTGACTTGCCAGTAACGAGATTGAACAAGGTATTGGGATACCGATGATCGAATCTCGGGCAAGTAAAATACCGATTGACAAAGGGAATCGTATACGGGATTAATTGAATCCTCGACATCGTGGTTCATCCAATGAGATCATCGTGGAGCATGTGGGAGCCAACATAGGTATCCATATCCCGCTGTTGGTTATTGCCCGAGAGCCATCTCGGTCATGTCTGCCTGTCTCCCGAACCCGTAGGGTCTACACACTTAAGGTTCGGTGACGCTAGGGTTGTGAAGATATGTATATGCAGTAACCCGAATGTCGTTCGGAGTCCCGGATGAGATCCCGGATGTCACGAGGAGTTCCGGATTGGTCCGGAGGTAAAGAATTATATATAGGAAGTACAGTTTCGGCCATCGGGAGTGATCTGGGGGTCACCGGTATTGTACCGGGACCACCAGATGGGTCCCGGGGGTCCACCGGGTGGGGCCACCCATCCCGGAGGGCCCCATGGGCTGGAGTGGGAGGGGCGACCAGCCCTTAGTGGGCTGGTGCGCCCCAAGGCCCACCCCCTGCGCCTAGGGTTGGAACCCTAGGGTGGGGGGGCGCCCACTTGCCTTGGGGGCACTCCACCCCCCTTGGTCGCCGCCCCCTCTGGAGATGGGATCTCCAGGGGCCGGCGCCCCCCCCAGGGGGCCTATATAAAGGGGGGAGGGAGGGGCAAGAACACCCTTTGCCTTGGCACCTCCCTCTCCCTCTCCAACACCTCCTCCTCCTCCATAGAGCTTGGCGAAGCCCTGCCGGAGTACTGCAGCTCCATCATCACCACGCCGTCGTGCTGCTGCTGGAGCCATCTTCCTCAAACTCTCCTTTGCCTTGCTGGATCAAGAAGAAGGAGACGTTACGCTGACCGTACGTGTGTTGAATGCGGAGGTGCCGTCCGTTCGGTGCTAGGATCTCCGGTGATTTGGATCACGTCGTGTACGGCTACTTCATCCACGTTCTTTTGAACGCTTCCGCTCGCGATCTACAAAGGTATGTAGATGCATCCGATCACTCGTTGCTAGATGAACTCATAGATGGATCTTGGTGAAACCATAGGAAAATTTTTGTTTTCTGCAACGTTCCCCAACAGTGGCATCATGAGCTAGGTCTATGCGTAGTTCTCTATTGCACGAGTAGAACACAATTTGTTGTCGGCGAAGATGTTGTCAACTTTCTTGCCGCTGCTAGTCTTATCTTGCTTCAGCGGTATTGTGGGATGAAGCGGCCCGGACCAACCTTACACGTACGCTTACGTGAGACCGGTTCCACCGACTAACATGCACTAGTTGCATAAGGTGGCTGGCGGGTGTCTGTCTCTCCCACTTTAGTTGGAGCGGATTCGATGAAAAGGGTCCTTATGAAGGGTAAATAGAAGTTGACAAATCACGTTGTGGTTTTTACGTAGGTAAGAAAACGTTCTTGCTAGAACCCTAATTCAGCCACGTAAAACTTGCAACAACAATTAGAGGACGTCTAACTTGTTTTTGCAGCAAGTGCTTTATGATATGATATGGCCAAAGTTGTGATGAATGATGAATGATCTATATGTGATGTATGAGATGTTCATGCTATTGTAATAGGAATCACGACCTGCATGTCGATGAGTATGACAACCGGCAGGAGCCATAGGAGTTGTCTTTATTTTTGTATGACCTGCGTGTCATTGAGAAATGCCGTGTAAATTACTTTACTTTATTGCTAAACGCGTTAGCCATAGTAGTAGAAGTAATAGTTGGCGAGCAACTTCATGGAGACATGATGATGGAGATCATGGTGTCAAGCCGGTGACAAGATGATCATGGAGCCCCAAGATGGAGATCAAAAGGAGCTATGTGATATTGGCCATATCATGTCACATTTATTATTTGATTGCATGTGATGTTTATCATGTTTTGCATCTTGTTTACTTAGAACGACGGTAGTAAATAAGATGATCCCTCATAATAATTTCAAGAAGTGTTCCCCCTAACTGTGCACCGTTGCGACAGTTCGTTGTTTCGAAGCACCACGTGATGATCGGGTGTGATAGATTCTAACGTTCACATACAATGGGTGTAAGACAGATTTACACATGCAAACACTTAGGTTGACTTGACGAGCCTAGCATGTACAGACATGGCCTCGGAACACAGAAGACCGAAAGGTCGAGCATGAGTCGTATAGAAGATACGATCAACATGAAGATGTTCACCGATGTTGACTAGTCCGTCTCACGTGATGATCGGACACGGCCTAGTTGACTCGGATCATGTTATACTTAGATGACTAGAAGAGGGATGTCTATCTAAGTGGGAGTTCATTAAATAATTTGATTAGATGAACTTTATTATCATGAACTTAGTCTAAAATATTTACAATATGTCTTGTAGATCAAATGGCCAACGTAGTCCTCAACTTCAACGCGTTCCTAGAGAAAACCAAGCTGAAAGACGATGGCAGCAACTATACGGACTGGGTCCGGAACCTGAGGATCATCCTCATAGCTGCCAAGAAAGATTATGTCCTACGAGCACCGCTGGGTGACGCACCTGTTCTCCCTGCAGAACAAGACGTTATGAACGCTTGGCAGTCACGTTCCGATGATTACTCCCTTGTTCAGTGCGGCATGCTTTACAGCTTACAGCGGGGCTCCAAAAGCGTTTTGAGAGACATGGAGCATATGAGATGTTCGAAGAGCTGAAAATGGTTTTCCAAGCTCATGCCCGGGTCGAGAGATATGAAGTCTCTGACAAATTCTTTAGCTGTAAGATGGAGGAAAATAGCTCTGTCAGTGAACACATACTCAAGATGTCTGGGTTGCACAACCGCTTGACTCAACTGGAAGTTAATCTCCCGGATGAAGCGGTCATTGACAGAATCCTCCAGTCGCTTCCACCTAGCTATAAGAGCTTTGTGATGAACTACAACATGCAGGGGATGGTAAAGACCATTCCTGAGGTATATGCTATGCTGAAATCAGCAGAGGTAGAAATCAAGAAGGAACATCAAGTGTTGATGGTGAATAAAACCACTAAGTTCAAGAAGGGCAAGGGTAAAAAGAACTTCAAGAAGGACGCCAAGGAAGTTGCCGCGCTCGGTAAGCAAGTTGCCGGGAAGAAGCCAAAGAATGGACCCAAGCCCGAGACTGAATGTTTTTATTGCAAGGGAAGTGGTCACTGGAAGCGGAACTGCCCCAAATACTTAGCGGACAAGAAGGCCGGCAAAACAAAAGGTATATGTGATATACATGTAATTGATGTGTACCTTACCAGTACTCGTAGTAGCTCTTGGGTATTTGATACCGGTGCAGTTGCTCACATTTGTAACTCAAAGTAGGAGCTGCGGAATAAATGGAGACTGGCGAAGGACGAGGTGACGATGCGCGTCGGGAATGGTTCCAAGGTCGATGTGATCGCCGTCGGCACGCTACCTCTACATTTACCTACGGGATTAGTTTTAAACCTCAATAATTGTTATTTAGTGCCAAGTTTGAGCATGAACATTGTGTCTGGATCTCGTTTAATTCGAGATGGCTACTCATTTAAATCCGAGAATAATGGTTGTTCTATTTATATGAGAGATATGTTTTATGGTCATGCTCCGATGGTTAATGGTTTATTCTTAATGAATCTCGTGCGTGATGATACACATATTCATAGTGTGAATACCAAAAGAGTTAAAGTTGATAACAATAGTCCCACATATTTGTGGCACTGCCGCCTTGGTCACATAGGTGTCAAACGCATGAAGAAGCTCCATGCAGATGGACTTTTAGAGTCTCTTGATTATGAATCATTTGACACGTGCGAACCATGCCTCATGGGTAAAATGACCAAGACTCCGTTCTCAGGAACAATGGAGCGAGCAACCAACTTATTGGAAATCATACATACCGATGTGTGCGGTCCAATGAGTGTTGAGGCTCGCGGTGGCTATCGTTATGTTCTCACCCTCACTGATGACCTGAGTAGATATGGGTATATCTACTTAATGAAACACAAGTCTGAGACCTTTCAAAAGTTCAAGGAATTTCAGAGTGAGGTTGAAAATCAACATGACAGAAAAATCAAGTTTCTACGATCAGATCGTGGAGGAGAATACTTGAGTCACAAATTTGGCACACACTTAAGAAAATGTGGAATAGTTTCACAACTCACGCCGCCTGGAACACCTCAGCGTAATGGTGTGTCCGAACGTCGTAATCGCACTCTATTAGATATGGTGCGATCTATGATGTCTCTTACCGATTTACCGCTATCTTTTTGGGGCTATGCTTTAGAGACTGCCGCATTCACTTTAAATAGGGCTCCGTCGAAATCCGTTGAGACGACACCGTATGAATTATGGTTTGGGAAGAAACCTAAGCTGTCGTTTCTAAAAGTTTGGGGATGCGATGCTTATGTCAAGAAACTTCAACCTGAAAAGCTCGAACCCAAGTCAGAAAAATGCGTCTTCATAGGATACCCTAAAGAAACTATTGGGTATACCTTCTACCTCAGATCCGAAGGCAAGATCTTTGTTGCCAAGAATGGATCCTTTCTAGAGAAGGAGTTTCTCTCGAAAGAAGTAACTGGGAGGAAAGTAGAACTTGATGAAGTGTTACCTCTTGAACCGGAAAATGGCGCAACTCAAGAAAACGTTTCTGAGGTGCCTGCACCGACTAGAGAGGAAATTAATGATGATGATCAAGATGCTTCTGATCAAGCTCCTACTGAAATTCGTAGGTCCACAAGGACACGTTCCGCACCAGAGTGGTACGGCAACCCTGTCTTGGAAATCATGTTGTTAGACAACGGTGAACCTTCGAACTATGAAGAAGCGATGGCGGGCCCGGATTCCGACAAATGGCTAGAAGCCATGAAATCCGAGATAGGATCCATGTATGAAAACGAAGTATGGACTTTGACTGACTTGCCCGTTGAACGGCGAGCCATAGAAAATAAATGGATCTTTAAGAAGAAGACAGACGCAGATGGTAATGTGACCATCTATAAAGCTTGACTTGTCGCTAAGGGTTATCGACAAGTTCAAGGGGTTGACTACGATGAGACTTTCTCACCGGTAGCGAAGCTGAAGTCCGTCCGAATCATGTTAGCAATTGCCGCATTCTACGATTATGAAATATGGCAAGTGGACGTCAAAACGGCATTCCTTAATGGTTTCCTTAAGGAAGAATTGTATATGATGCAGCCGGAAGGTTTTGTCGATCCTAAGAATGCTGACAAGGTGTGCAAGCTCCAACGCTCGATTTATGGGCTGGTACAAGCATCTCGGAGTTGGAACATTCGCTTTGATGAGATGATCAAAGCGTTTGGATTTACGCAGACTTATGGAGAAGCCTGCGTTTACAAGAAAGTGAGTGGGAGCTCTGTAGCATTTCTCATACTATATGTAGATGACATACTTTTGATGGGAAATGATATAGAACTCTTGGAAAACATTAAGGCCTACTTGAATAAGAGTTTTTCAATGAAGGACCTTGGAGAAGCTGCTTATATATTAGGCATCAAGATCTATAGAGATAGATCAAGACGCCTCATAGGTCTTTCACAAAGCACATACCTTGATAAGATATTGAAGAAGTTCAATATGGATCAATCTAAGAAGGGGTTCTTACCTGTGTTACAAGGTGTGAAATTGAGCTCAGCTCAATGTCCGACCACGGCAGAAGATATAGAAGAGATGAGTGTCATCCCCTATGCCTCAGCCATAGGTTCTATTATGTATGCCATGCTGTGTACCAGACCTAATGTAAACATTGCCGTAAGTTTGGTAGGAAGGTACCAAAGTAATCCCGGCAAGGAACACTGGACAGCGGTCAAAAATATCCTGAAGTACCTGAAAAGGACTAAGGAAATGTTTCTCGTTTATGGAGGTGACGAAGAGCTCGTCGTAAAGGGTTACGTCGACGCTAGCTTCGACACAGATCTGGATGACTCCAAGTCACAAATCAGATACGTGTATATTTTGAATGGTGGGGCAGTAAGCTGGTGCAGTTGCAAGCAGAGCGTCGTGGCGGGATCTACATGTGAAGCGGAGTACATGGCAGCCACGGAGGCAGCACATGAAGCAATTTGGGTGAAGGAGTTCATCACCGACCTCGGAGTCATACCCAATGCGTCGGGGCCAATCAAACTCTTCTGTGACAACACTGGAGCTATTGCACTTGCCAAGGAGCCCAGGTTTCACAAGAAGACCAGGCACATCAAGCGTCGCTTCAACTCCATTCGTGAAAATGTTCAAGATGGAGACATAGAAATTTGTAAAGTGCACACGGATCTGAATGTCGCAGATCCGTTGACTAAACCTCTCCCTAAGGCAAAACATGATCAGCACCAGAACTCTATGGGTGTTCGATTCATCACAATGTAACTAGATTATTAAATCTAGTGCAAGTGGGAGACTGTTGGAAATAAGCCCTAGAGGCAATAATAAAAGCATTATTATTATATTTCCTTGTTCATGATAATTGTCTTTATTTGTGCTATAATTGTGTTATCCGGAAATCGTAATACATGTGTGAATAACAGACAACAACATGTCCCTAGTAAGCCTCTAGTTGACTAGCTCGTTGATCAATAGATAGTCATGGTTTCCTGACTATGGGCATTGGATGTCAATGATAACGAGATCACATCATTAGGAGAATGATGTGATGGACAAGACCCAATCCTAAACATAGCACAAGATCGTATAGTTCGTTTGCTAGAGTTTTCCAATGTCAAGTATCCTTTCCTTAGACCATGAGATCGTGTAACTCCCGGATACCGTAGGAGTGCTTTGGGTGTGCCAAACGTCACAACGTAACTGGGTGACTATAAAGGTATACTACGGGTATCTCCGAAAGTGTCTGTTGGGTTGACACGGATCGAGACTGGGATTTGTCACTCCGCTTGACGGAGAGGTATCACCGGGCCCACTCAGTAATGCATCATCATAATGAGCTCAATGTGATCAAAGTGTTTGACCACGGGATCATGCATTACGGTACGAGTAAAGTGACTTGCCGGTAACGAGATTGAACAAGGTATTGGGATACCGACGATCGAATCTCGGGCAAGTAAAATACCGATTGACAAAGGGAATCGTATACGGGATTAATTGAATCCTCGACATCGTGGTTCATCCGATGAGATCATCATGGAGCATGTGGGAGCCAACATGGGTATCCAGATCCCGCTGTTGGTTATTGCCCGAGAGCCGTCTCGGTCATGTCTGCCTGTCTCCCGAACCCGTAGGGTCTACACACTTAAGGTTCGGTGACGCTAGGGTTGTGAAGATATGTATATGCAGTAACCTGAATGTCGTTCGGATTCCCGGATGAGATCCCGGACGTCACGAGGAGTTCCGGATTGGTCCAGAGGTAAAGAATTATATATAGGAAGTACAGTTTCGGCCATCGGGAGTGATCTGGGGGTCACCGGTATTGTACCGGGACCACCAGATGGGTCCCGGGGGTCCACCGTGTGGGGCCACCCATCCCGGAGGGCCCCATGGGCTGGAGTGGGAGGGGGGACCAGCCCTTAGTGGGTTGGTGCACCCCAAGGCCCACCCCCTGTGCCTAGGGTTGGAACCCTAGGGTGGGAGGGGCGCCCACTTGCCTTGGGGGGCACTTCACCCACCTTGGCCGCCGCCCCCTTTGGAGATGGGATCTCCAGGGGCCGCCCCCCCCAGGGGGCCTATATAAAGGGGCGGAGGGAGGGGCAAGAACACCCTTTGCCTTGGCGCCTCCCTCTCCCTCTCCAACACCTCCTCCTCCTCCATAGAGCTCGGCGAAGCCCTGCCGGAGTACTGCAGCTCCATCATCACCACGCCGTCGTGCTGCTGTTGGAGCCATCTTCATCAACCTCTCCTTTGCCTTGCTAGATCAAGAAGAAGGAGACGTTACGCTGACCGTACGTGTGTTGAACGCGGAGGTGCCGTCCGTTCGGTGCTAGGATCTCCGGTGATTTGGATCACGTCGTGTACGACTACTTCATCCCCGTTCTTTTGAACGCTTCCGCTCGCGATCTACAAAGGTATGTAGATGCATCCGATCACTCGTTGCTAGATGAACTCATAGATGGATCTTGGTGAAATCGTAGGAAAATTTTTGTTTTCTGCAACGTTCCCCAACACCACGTACCTCCAAACGATCAGAACAGGAGCCAAAAACCTAATTCCACCGCCGCAACTTTCTGTATCCATGAGATCCCATCTTGGGGCCTGTTCCGGAGCTCCGCCGGAGAGGGCCGTCATCACGGAGGGCTTCTACATCATAATAGCCTCTCCGATGAAGTGTGAGTAGTTTACCTCAGACCTTCGGGTTCATAGTTATTAGCTAGATGGCTTCTTCTCTCTTTTTGGATCTCAATACAATGTTATCCCCCTCTCTTGTGGAGATCTATTGGATGTAATCTTCTTCTTTTGCGGTGTGTTTGTTGATACCGATGAATTGTGGGTTTATGATCAAGTCTATCTATGAACAATATTTGAATCTTCTCTGAATTCTTTTATGTATGATTGGTTATATTTGCAAGTCTCTTCGAATTATCCGTTTGGTTTGGCCAACTAGATTGGTAGTTCTTGCCATGGGAGAAGTGCTTAGCTTTGGGTTCGATCTTGCGGTGACCTTTCCCAGTGACAGATGGGGCAACAAGGCACGTATTGTATCGTTGCCATCGAGGATAACAAGATGGGGTTTATTTCATATTGCATGAATTTATCTCTCTACATCATGTCATCTTGCTTAAAGCGTTACTCTATTTTTAACTTAATACTCTAGATGCATGCTGGATAGCGGTCGATGAGTGGAGTAATAGTAGTAGATGCAGAATCGTTTCGATCTACTTGTCACGGACGTGATGCCTATATACATGATCATGCGTAGATATTCTCATAACTATGCTCAATTCTGTCAATTGCTCAACAGTAATTTGTTCACCCACCGTAAAAAACTTATGCTCTTGAGAGAAGCCACTAGTGAAACCTATGGCCCCCGGGTCTATTCTCATCATATCAATCTCCATCACTTTAATCTTATTTTGCTTTTACTTTGCCTTTTACTTTTCACTTTGCATCTTTATACCAAAAATACCAAAAATATTATCTCTATCAGCTCTCACTCTCGTAAGTGACCGTGAAGGGATTGACAACCCCTAATCGCGTTGGTTGCGAGTTGCTATCGATTTGTGCAGGTACGAGGGACTTGAGCGTGGCCTCCTACTGTATTGATACATTGGTTCTCAAAAACTGAGGGAAATACTTACGCTACTCTGCTGCATCATCCTCTCCTCTTCGGGGAAAACCAACGCAAGCTCAAGAGGTAGCAACTGGCGAGGAGGGTCGTATTCAGTTCGGCCCTCCGTTCAATATGATTATGGAGACCCATACGGCTCCAGAATCCGGCGAGCGGCCTCCTTTGAAAGAGGGGGGCGCGCCCATTCCATCGGTGGCCCCTGTCCAACCAGGGGCGCCGGATAATCTGGTGGAAGCGCTTCGAGGCACCTCCATTTTGGACGAGCATCGTATCCTTATGGTTACGTGATTGAGAGGGTCCAGTCTGCCAAGAGCGAACTGACCGAAGCCTGCGGTAGCCTGCTGACAGGTTTTGAGGTAAGCGATGTAAAAATCCCGATATAGTCAGTAGCCCCTGAGACACTGTCCGGTGTTTGGAAAGAAAAGTCGGTCAGAGGGTCAATCCTTCATTGTAGGAAACTAACCGAATTTGTCGGGAATGAATATGCAGGCGTCGCTGCTGTCTACGGCCTCACATGTTGCCGAAGTCTCTGAACTTAAGCGGAGACTGGAGAAGGCAGAGGAGGAGCTCGGCCAGGTGAAGAGGCAGCTCCAGGAGAATCAAGGTATGTAATAACCCAAGAAGTATTCAGAAAGAGTAGGATGATATATATTGACCGAAGTTTCTTTATATGAACAAGAGCAACGACCGAGGTCAAGGCCCTGAAAAAGGCCCTGGGCAAAGCCGAGGGGAAGGCCGTCAAGGAGCAGGCTGCCCATAAGAAGCTCAAGGCCCGGGGCAACGAGGTCCAACAAGATCTCCATGACGCGGTGAAGAAGTGTGAGACCTTGGAACGTGACGTGTCGGCTATAGAGGCCGAACTCTCCAAGGCACGTCAGAGCGCGGAGACGGCCCGAAACAAGGCCCAGGGCGCCCTCCAAGAGATCCAAGAGGCGAGGAAGATCGCGGCGGGTAAGGCATTCAGTATGCAAAGCAAATATGCAAAGAGGAAGTATCTTTTACTGACCCGGATTCGGAGTTCTCCAGGGGCTTTTGCTGATCTGCCGCGAAGTGTGTCCGACGCTGCAGAGTTCTTCGGAGTCGAAGAAGGGAGCTCCATAGAGAAGCTATTCTGGTCGCAATATCTTGCGCCAGAGCATCTCGCGCCCTTCACCGATCAGCTGATACAGCTGGTGGAGCTGCATAGGGTGGCCGAACTAGCCATGAAGGATTTGATAATCCAGCTATGGCCAACCAAAGCTATGCCCGGCAGCTACTTCGGACTCGTGAGGCGGCTGGTGAACGTCTGTCTCGGCTGGACATCGTCAAGCGATCGGCCTATATTGAAGGTGCGCGTATGGCCTTCGCCCGTTGCAAGATGTGGTGGGCAAAGATGAACGCCGTCGAGCTGGCGAGGAGGCCGCTAGAGGGCAAGGATCACCGCACATGAAGGAAATATGCCCTAGAGGCAATAATAAAGTTATTGTTTATTTCCTTATTTCATGATAAATGTTTATTATTCATGCTAGAATTGTATTAACCGGAAACATAATACATGTGTGAATACATAGACAAACAGAGTGTCACTAGTATGCCTCTACTTGACTAGCTCATTAATCAAAGATGGTTATGTTTCCTAACCATGAACAAAGAGTTGTTATTTGATTAACGAGGTCACATCATTAGTTGAATGATCTGATTGACATGACCCATTCCATTAGCTTAGCACCCGATCGTTTAGTATGTTGTTATTGCTTTCTTCATGACTTATACATGTTCCTATGACTATGAGATTATGCAACTCCCGTTTACCGGAGGAACACTTTGTGTGCTACCAAACGTCACAACGTAACTGGGTGATTATAAAGGTGCTCTACAGGTGTCTCCAAAGGTACTTGTTGGGTTGGCGTATTTCGAGATTAGGATTTGTCACTCCGAATGTCGGAGAGGTATCTCTGGGCCCTCTCGGTAATGCACATCACTTAAGCCTTGCAAGCATTGCAACTAATGAGTTAGTTGCGAGATGATGTATTACGGAACGAGTAAAGAGACTTGCCGGTAACGAGATTGAACTAGGTATTGGATACCGACGATCGAATCTCGGGCAAGTAACATACCGATGACAAAGGGAACAACATATGTTGTTATGCGGTCTAACCGATAAAGATCTTCGTAGAATATGTAGGAGCCAATATGGGCATCCAGGTCCCGCTATTGGTTATTGATCGGAGACATGTCTCGGTCATGTCTACATTGTTCTCGAACCGTAGGGTCCGCACGCTTAAGGTTTTGATGACAGTTATATTATGAGTTTATGAGTTTTGATGTACCGAAGGAGTTCGGAGTCCCGGATGAGATCGGGGACATGACGAGGAGTCTCGAAATGGTCGAGACGTAAAGATCGATATATTGGACGACTATATTCGGACATCGGAAAGGTTCTGAGTGATTCGGGTATTTTCGGGAGTACCGGGGAGTTGCGGGAATACGGGGGAAGAAGTATATGGGCCTTATTGGGCTTTAGGGGAGAGGGAGAGGCAGGCCGCACGCCCCCCCATTGGCTAGTCCGAATTGGACTAGGGGGAGGGGCGGCGCCCCCTCCTTCCTTCTCTTCCCTCTTCCCCTTCCTTGTCTCCTACTCCTAATACATGGAAGGACTCCTAGTTGGACTAGGAAAGGGGGAATCCTACTCCCGGTGGGAGTAGGACTCCCCTAGGGCGCGCCATAGAGAGGGCCGGCCCTCCCCTCCTCCACTCCTTTATATACGGGAGCAGGGGGCACCCCATAGACACACAAGTTGATCTTCGTGATCGTTCCTTAGCCGTGTGCGGTGCCCCCCTCCACCATATTCCACCTCGGTCATATTGTAGCGGTGCTTAGACGAAGCCCTGCGACAATAGAACATCAAGATCGTCACCACGCCGTCGTGCTGACGGAACTCCTCCCCGACACTTTGCTGGATCGGAGCCCGGGGATCGTCATCGAGCTGAACGTGTGCCAAGAACTCGGAGGTGTCGGAGTAACGGTGCTTGGATCGGTCGGATCGTGAAGACGTACGACTACATCAACCGCGTTGATATAACGCTTCCGCTTTCGGTCTACGAGGGTACGTAGACAACACTCTCCCCTCTTGTTGCTATGCATCACCATGATCTTGCGTGTGCGTAGGAAAATTTTGAAATTACTACGTTCCCCAACAGTGGCATCCGAGCCTAGGTTTTTATGGTTTGATGTTATATGCACAAGTAGAACACAAGTGAGTTGTGGACGATATAAGTCATACTGCCTACCAGCATGTCATACTTTGGTTCGGCGGTATTGTTGGATGAAGCGGCCCGGACCGACATTACGCGTACGCTTACGCGAGACTGGTTCTACCGACGTGCTTTGCACACAGGTGGCTGGCGGGTGTCAGTTTCTCCAACTTTAGTTGAACCGAGTATGGCTACGCCCGGTCCTTGCGAAGGTTAAAACGGAGTCTATTTGACGAACTATCATTGTGGTTTTGATGCGTAGGTGAGATTGGTTCTTGCTTAAGCCCGTAGCAGCCACGTAAAACTTGCAACAAACAAAGTAGAGGACGTCTAACTTGTTTTTGCAGGGCATGTTATGATGTGATATGGTCAAGACATGATGCTAAATTTTATTGTATGAGATGATCATGTTTTGTAACCGAGTTATCGGCAACTGGCAGGAGCCATATGGTTGTCGCTTTATTGTATGCAATGCAATCGCCCTGTAATGCTTTACTTTATCACTAAGCCGTAGCGATAGTCGTAGAAGCATAAGATAGGCGAGACGACAACGATGCTACGATGGAGATCAAGGTGTCGCGCCGGTGACGATGGTGATCATGACGGTGCTTCGAAGATGGAGATCACAAGCACAAGATGATGATGGCCATATCATATCACTTATATTGATTGCATGTGATGTTTATCTTTTATGCATCTTATCTTGCTTTGATTGACGGTAGCATTTTAAGATGATCTCTCACTAATTATCAAGAAGTGTTCTCCCTGAGTATGCACCGTTGTGAAAGTTCTTCGTGCTGAGACACCACGTGATGATCGGGTGTGATAGGCTCTACGTTCAAATACAACGGGTGCAAAACAGTTGCACACGCGGAATACTCAGGTTATACTTGACGAGCCAAGCATATACAAATATGGCCTCGGAACACGGAGACCGAAAGGTCGAGCGTGAATCATATAGTAGATATGATCAACATAATGATGTTCACCATTGAAACTACTCCATCTCACGTGATGATCGGACATGGTTTAGTTGATGTGGATCACGTGATCACTTAGAAGATTAGAGGGATGTCTATCTAAGTGGGAGTTCTTAAGTAATATGATTAATTGAACTTAAATTTATCATGAACTTAGTCCTGGTAGTATTAGCATATCTATGTTGTAGATCAATAGCTCGCATTGTTGCTTTCATATGTTTATTTTGATATGTTCCTAGAGAAAATTGTGTTGAAAGATGTTAGTAGCAATGATGCGGATTGGATCCGTGATCTAAGGTTTATCCTCATTGCTGCACAGAAGAATTATGTCCTTGATGCACCGCTAGGTGACGGGCCTATTGCAGGAGCAGATGCAGACGTTGTGAACGTTCGGCTAGCTCAATATGATGACTACTTGATAGTTTAAGTGCACCATGCTTAACGGCTTAGAATCGGGACTTCAAAGACGTTTTGAACTTCATGGACCATATGAGATGTTCCATGAGTTGAAGTTAATATTTCAAGCAAATACCCGAGTTGAGAGATATGAAGTCTCCAACAAGTTCTATAGCTAAAAGATGGAGGAGAATCGCTCAATTAGTGAGCATGTGCTCAGATTGTCTGGGTACTACAATCGCTTGAATCAAGTGGGAGTTAATCTTCCAGATAAAATAGTGATTAACAGAATTCTCTAGTCACCATCACCAAGTTAGTAGAACTTCGTGATGAACTATAATATGCAAGGGATAACAGAAACAATTCCCAAGCTCTTCGTGATGCTGAAATCGACGAAGGTAGAAATCAAGAAAAACATCAAGTGTTGATGGTTAACAAGACCACTAGTTTCAAGAAAAGGGCAAAGAGAAGAAGGGGAACTTCAAGAAGAACGGCAAGCAAGTTGCTGCTCAAGTGAAGAAGCCCAAGTCTGGACCTAAGCCTGAGACTGAGTGCGTTTACTGCAAAGGGACTGGTCACTGGAAGCGGAACTGCCCCAAGTATTTGGCGGATAAGAAGGATGGCAAAGTGAACAAATGTATATTTGATATACAGATTATTGATGTGTATTTTACTAGTGTTCATAGCAACCCCTAGGTATTTGATACTGGTTCAGTTGCTAAGAGTAGTAACTCGAAACGGGAGTTGCAGAATGAACAAAGACTAGTTAAGAGTGAAGTGATGATGTGTGTTGGAAGTGGTTCCAAGATTGATATGATCACCATCGCACACTCACTATACTTTCGGGATTAGTGTTGAACCTAAATAAGTGTTATTTGGTATTTGCGTTGAGCATAAATATGATTTGATCATGTTTATTGCAATACGGTTATTCATTTAAGTTAGAGAACAATTGTTGTTCTGCTTACGTGAATGGAACCTTCGATGGTCATACACCCAATGAAAATAGTTCGTTGGATTTCGATCGTAGTGATACACATATTCATAATATTGAAGCCAAAAGATGCAAAGTTGATAATGATAGTGCAACTTAATTGTAGCACTGCCGTTTAGGTCATATTGGTGTAAAGCGCATGAAGAAACTCCATGCTGATGGGATTTTGGAATCACTTGATGCTTGCGTACCATGCCTTATGGGCAAGATGACTAAAACTCCTTTCTCCGGAACAATGGAGCGAGAAACTGACTTGTTGGAAATAATACATACTGATGTATGCGATCCGATGAGTGTTAAGGCTCGCGGCAGGTATCATTATTTTCTGACCTTCACAGATGATTTGAGCAGATATGAGTATATCTACTTAATGAAACACTAGTCTGAAACATTTGAAAAGTTCAAAGAATTTCAGAGTGAAGTAGAGAATCATCGTAACAAAAATAAAAGTTTCTACGATATGATCGCAGAGGTAAAATATTTGAGTTATGAGTTTGGCCTTCAATTAAAACAATGTGGAATAGTTTCACAAACTCATGCCACCTGGAACACCACAGCATAATGGTGTGTCTAAACGTCATAACCGTACTTTATTGGATATAGTGCAATCTATGATGTTTCTTACCGATTTACCACTATCGTTTTGGGGTTATGCATTAGAGACAGCTGCATTCACGTTAAATAGGGCACCATCTAAATCCGTTGAGACGACACTATATGAACTGTGGTTTAGCAAGAAACCAAAGTTGTCGTTTCTTAAAGTTTGGGGTTGTGATGCTTATGTGAAAAGTTTCATCCTGATAAGCTCAAACCCAAATCGGAGAAATATGTCTTCATAGGATACCCAAAGGAGACAGTTGGGTACACCTTCTATCACAGATCCGAAGGCAACACATTCGTTGCTGAGAATGGATACTTTCCAGAGAAGGAGTTTCTCTCGAAAGAAGTGAGTGGGAGGAAAGTAGAAAGACTTGATAAGGTAATTGTACCATCTCCCTTATTGGAAAGTAGTTCATCATAGAAATCTGTTCTTGTGACTTCTACACCAATTAGTGAGGAAGCTAATGATGATGATCATGTAACTTCAGATCAAGTTACTACCGAATCTCGTAGGTAAACCAGAGTGAGATCCGCACCATAGTAGTACGGTAATCCTGTTCTGGAAGTCATGTTACTAGACCATGACGAACTTGCGAACTATGAGGAAGCGATGATGAGCCCAGATTCCGCGAAATGGTTTGAGGCCATGAAATCTGAGATATGATCCATGTATGAGAACAAAGTATGGACTTTGATGGATTTGCCCGATGATCGGCAAGCCATAGAAAATAAATGGATCTTCAAGAGGAAGACGGACGCTGATAGTAGTATTGCTATCTACAAAGCTAGAATTGTCGCAAAAGGTTTTTGACAAGTTCAAGGTGTTTACTATGATGAGAGTTTCTCACTCGTATCTATACTTAAGTCTGTCCGAATCATGTTAGCAATTACCGCATTTTATGAAATCCGGCAAATGGATAAACAAAACTGCATTCCTTAATGGATTTATTAAAGAAGAGTTGTATACGATGCAACTAGAAGGTTTTGTCGATCCTAAAGGTGTTAACAGAATATGCAAGCTCCAGCGATCCATCTATGGACTGGTGCAATCATCTCGGAGTTGGAATACACGCTTTGATAAATTGATCAAAGCATATAGTTTTATACAGACTTACGGTGAAGCCTGTATTTACAAGAAAGTGAGTGGGAGCACTACAACATTTCTGATAAGTATATGTAAATGACATATTGTTGATCGGAAATAATGTAGAATTATTCTGCAAAGCATAAAGGAGTATTTGAAAGGAGTTTTTCGAAAAAGGACCTCAGTGAAGCTGCTTACATATTAAGCATCAAGATCTATAGAGATAGATCAAGACGCTTGATAAATTTTCAATGAATACATACCTTGACAAGATTTTGAAGTAGTTCAATATGGAACAGTCAAAGAAAGAAGTTCTTGCATGTGTTACAAGGTGTGAAATTGAGTAAGACTCAAAACCCGGCCACGGCAGAAGATAGAAAGAGAATGAAAGTCATTCCCTATGCCTTGGCCATAGGTTCTATAAAGTATGCCATGCTGTGTACCAGATCTATTGTATATCCTACACTGTGTTTAGCAAGGGAGTGCAATAGTGATCTAGATGTAGATCACTGGACAGCGGTCAAAATTATCCTTAGTGAAATAAGGATATGTTTCTTGATTATGGACGTGACAAAAAGGTTCGTCGTAAAAGGTTACGTCGATACAAGTTTTGACACTAATCTAGATGACTCTAAGTCTCAATCTAGATACATATTAAAGATGGGAGCAATTAGCTAAAGTAGCTCCGTGCAGAGCATTGTAGACATAGAAAGTTGCAAAATACATACGGATCTGAATTTTGGCAGACCCGTTGACTAAGCTTCTCTCACAAGCAAAACATGATCACACCTTAGTACTCTTTGGGTGTTAATCACATATCGATGTGAACTATGGGTGTTAATCACATGGTAATGTGAACTATTGCTGGTAAATCACATGGCGATGTGAACTAGATTATTGACTCTAGTGCAAGTGGGAGACTGAAGGAAATATGCCCTAGAGGCAATAATAAAGTTATTATTTATTTCCTTATTTCATGATAAATGTTTATTATTCATGCTAGAATTGTATTAACCGGAAACATAATACATGTGTGAATACATAGACAAACAGAGTGTCACTAGTATGCCTCTACTTGACTAGCTCATTAATCAAAGATGGTTATGTTTCCTAACCATGAACAAAGAGTTGTTATTTGATTAACGAGGTCACATCATTAGTTGAATGATCTGATTGACATGACTCATTCCATTAGCTTAGCACCCGATCGTTTAGTATGTTGCTATTGCTTTCTTCATGACTTATACATAATCCTATGACTATGAGATTATGCAACTCCCATTTACCGGAGGAACACTTTGTGTGCTACCAAACGTCACAACGTAACTGGGTGATTATAAAGGTGCTCTACAGGTGTCTCCAAAGGTACTTGTTGGGTTGGCGTATTTCGAGATTAGGATTTGTCACTCCGAATGTCGGAGAGGTATCTCTGGGCCCTCTCGGTAATGCACATCACTTAAGCCTTGCAAGCATTGCAACTAATGAGTTAGTTGCGAGATGATGTATTACGGAACGAGTAAAGAGACTTGCCGGTAACGAGATTGAACTAGGTATTGGATACCGACGATCGAATCTCGGGCAAGTAACATACCGATGACAAAGGGAACAACATATGTTGTTATGCGGTCTAACCGATAAAGATCTTCGTAGAATATGTAGGAGCCAATATGGGCATCCAGGTCCCGCTATTGGTTATTGATCGGAGACATGTCTCGGTCATGTCTACATTGTTCTCGAACCGTAGGGTCCGCACGCTTAAGGTTTCGATGACAGTTATATTATGAGTTTATGAGTTTTGATGTACCGAAGGAGTTCAGAGTCCCGGATGAGATCGGGGACATGACGAGGAGTCTCGAAATGGTCGAGACGTAAAGATCGATATATTGGACGACTATATTCGGACATCGGAAAGGTTCTGAGTGATTTGGGTATTTTCGGGAGTACCGGGGAGTTGCGGGAATACGGGGGAAGAAGTATATGGGCCTTATTAGGCTTTAGGGGAGAGGGAGAGGCAGGCCGCACGCCCCCCCATTGGCTAGTCCGAATTGGACTAGGGGGAGGGGCGGCGCCCCCTCCTTCCTTCTCTTCCCTCTTCCCCTTCCTTGTCTCCTACTCCTAATACATGGAAGGACTCCTAGTTGGACTAGGAAAGGGGGAATCCTACTCCCGGTGGGAGTAGGACTCCCCTAGGGCACGCCATAGAGAGGGCCGGCCCTCCCCTCCTCCACTCCTTTATATACGGGGGCAGGGGGCACCCCATAGACACACAAGTTGATCTTCGTGATCGTTCCTTAGCCGTGTGCGGTGCCCCCCTCCACCATATTCCACCTCGGTCATATTGTAGCGGTTCTTAGGCGAAGCCCTGCGACAATAGAACATCAAGATCGTCACCACGCCGTCGTGCTGACGGAACTCCTCCCTGACGCTTTGCTGGATCGGAGCCCGGGGATCGTCATCGAGCTAAACGTGTGCCAAGAACTCGGAGGTGCCGGAGTAACGGTGCTTGGATCGGTCGGATCGTGAAGACGTATGACTACATCAACCGCGTTGATATAATGCTTCCGCTTTCGGTCTACGAGGGTACGTAGACAACACTCTCCCCTCTCGTTGCTATGCATCACCATGATCTTGTGTGTGCGTAGGAAAATTTTGAAATTACTACGTTCCCCAACAGCACACCCGAGCGCTATTTTGCGGATGTCCTGGAGGGGTCTCGCATTGTAGCAACGCAGTGTAGGCAGGACATTATTTTCGAATGAATACATTCGTGTTATCTTTCCCTTGTATGGTGAAACAAAGTGGGTTTGTAATATAATGATTGTTATGTTTTTAATTTTATCTCCTGTCGGCCGTGTTATATGAAATCTGAGGGTTGGCCAGTCTTCGGCTTCTGCCCCCACGTAGGTAGTACGGAGGTGTTCGGGATGGAATCTAAACAATCTTGATCCAATTATATGGTCCTTGAAGGAGTTCTCTAGCGCAACGAACCAGGCAACCAGACTATTCGGCTTTAACGCCCTCACTTAGCCATAGGAGTTCGACAATAAAAACATGGACGCAACCCCTAGTTTCCGAACTAGAGTGTTGTAGGCGTCTGATCGGGAAGTACCGATCCTTCACACGATGCGGAAGAAATCTCTAACGATTTGCAACCTCCGAACAGCTGACCGGCTCTCGCTGCATCATGACAGTCAGTTTTCGGCTTTCTCTACTGAGGTGCTCCTTTGGATAAACCAGGGCACAATCGCAGTAGTTCTCCCTTTACTACCTTAGCCGATATAGCGGAACGTAAGGTAGCAAGCACAGGAGCCGGGCAACCCAACTATTGACCAAAGACATGATTCGGAGCCAATGCATATAATGCTAAATTCGGGGTGCCGAACTATACTATAAAAAGTGTTCGGACTTTGTTTCCATATTGTGGGGCGCCGGGGAGCCCCTGGCAAATATGAAATGTACCAAAGTGTACGGGGGCTAGAAGATAAGGAAAACAGAAAGAAAATAGAGGTGACATCTGGGGCCCTTAAAATTGAGTCGCGAACTGCTTCCGTTATAATTGGGTTAATGCGTCAAAGCGCATTAATACAAATAGTGCGATAAGCAACTGGCTATTTAACATGCCATGACCAAGGGTGAGCTGCGTGTGGGTCCTGACAACAGGTAGAGTGGTCGTTGAATTGACCTCTAGAGCTCCCCCTATACGTCTTTTGCTTCTTGCCATCCTGGTGTTTTTATCCTTTGACAGGACCGGTAGTCGGGCCGTCGAAGAAGGCCTATGTAAAATAAACCTGGAAAAGGAAAAAAAAGGAAATAGTGACAGTATATGTGTGTCCAGGATCGGTCAAACCGAACTATGGATCACAAGCTAGTTGTGCCTCCGTCGATGCCCATGGGATTTCTAGTGCATAATTATGCACATGTGGTACGAACGCCACTACCTGGTCGGGGCTGGGACGGAGGCCAAATTGCTAGTCCAGCTCTTGATGAGCCGAGCTATCCTGTTGCAGCGTAGTCCGGACCCTCTTTACGATGTCCAGGGGCTCGGCAGCCGGATTATGGTTCTGCTTGAGAAGGCCGCTCTGTACTTCTGTTGCTAGGGCGGCGGTGTGCTCCTCTGTGTGGAGGGAGCATTCCGTGTTTCCGTTGACCGTTATGACACCTCGTGGACCGGGCATCTTAAGCTTAAGATAAGCGTAGTGCGGCACCGCGTTGAACCGGGTGAATGTCGTCCGTCCGAGCAGTGCGTGATAACCACTGCGGAATGGGACAATGTCGAAGATTAACTCCTCGCTTCGGAAGTTGTCGGGGGATCCAAAGACAACCTATAGTGTGATTGAGCCTGTATAGTGGGCCTCTATGCCTGGTATGACTCCTTTGAAGGTAGTCTTCGTTGGCTTGATCCTTGATGGATTAATGCCCATTTTGTGCACTGTGTCTTGATAGAGCAGATTGAGGTTGCTACCACCGTCCATGAGGACTCGCGTTAGGTGGAATCCTTCAATGATTGGGTCTAGGACTAGTGCGGCTGATCTGCCATGTTGGATACTGGTCGGATGATCCCGACGATCAAAAGTGATCGGGCATGATGACCATGGATTGAATTTTGGGGCGACTGGCTCTATCGCGTAAACGTCCCTTAGTGCGCGCTTGCGCTCCCTTTTGGGGATGTGTGTAACATATATCATGTTCACCGTTTTGACTTGATGGGGGAACTTCTTCTGCCCCGCCGAGTTCGGTTGCCGGGGCTCTTCGTCATCGTCCTCACTTTGCGATCCCTTTTCCTTGTTCTCGGTGTTTAACTTGCCGGCCTGTTTGAACACCCAACAATCCCTGTTGGTATGATTGGCTGTTTTGTCTGGGGTGCCATGTATCTGGCATGGGCGATCGAGTATGCGGTCCAAGGAGGATGGTCCCCGACCGCTCCTTTTATACGGCTTTTTCCGCTGACCGGACTTGGAGCCGCTGAATCCGGCATTAACTGTAGTGTCAACGGTATTATCACCATTGCTTCGGCGCTTGTGTCTATTAAGTCGGAGCTTGCCGTTGCTGTTTCTGACCTTGGAGGGGCCCGCTTCGCAGGCTGTGTTTTTGCTACGAGCCAGCCAACTGTCCTCACCCGCGCAAAAGCGATTCATGAGTGCCGTGAGGGCTGCCATAGATTTGGGCTTTTCTTGGCCGAGATGGCGGGCGAGACATTCGTCACGGATGCTATGTTTAAAGGCTGCTAGACTATGTGACTTAAGTTTTGGGCTTCGGCATCCGGACAGTCAACGATCTGGTTCTTTTTAGTTAGGAATCTAGTCCAGAATTTCCTGGCTGACTCTCTAGGCTATTGGACTATGTGACTTAAGTCATCGGCTTCTGGTGGCCGGATGTATGTACCTTGGAAGTTGAAGAAAAGCTTCTTCCAAGTCCTCCCAGCTGCCGATGGAATTTTCAGGCAGGCTGTTTAACCAGTGCCGAGCTGGCCCTTTGAGTTTTAGTGGAAGGTGTTTGATAGCATGGAGGTCATCTCCGCGGGCCATGTGAATGTGGAGAATAAAATCCTCGATCCATACCACGGGATCGGTTGTTCCGTCGTATGATTCAATATTGACGGGTTTGAACCCTTCAGGAATTCGTGGTCCATTACTTCATCAATGAAGCAGAGAGGGTGTGCGGCGCCTCTATATCTGGCCGCATTGCGTCGTAGCTCCGATGGAGTTCGTTTGCGGTTATCGGCTCGGGTGTGACTAGGTTTGTCATGCTCGAATAGGTTGCCATCATCGCGTGTGTAGCGACCCGACCTCAGACGGTCAAGCCTCTGTGTATCTGTGCCATCCCTGGATCAGTATGCTGGCACACACAGTACATCAATGTATATATCAAAGTGCAATCACATGTACAAAATAAAGTAAAACTGATATATATACCTTATAAGTCTCAGCGGAAACAATCAACGGGTTTGGAGTCCCATCAACGCCATCGGCAAGTTGAGGTAGACCGTAACCCTGTATCGTAACTCTTACTCGTCGAGGAAATATCTGCAACATGATATGTTGTAGCCGTGTAGGTCAGTACATTGAATGTACCGGCAAGATCACAATAAGAGAAAGCAGATGATAAACTATTCTACATGCAATATGGCTTTGTGGCTCTGTGTCTGATGTTTTTTTTGCGTAAAATCTGGTTTTATTTTCCCTACAACAAAGGAATATCAGGAGTCTGTACTATAGAGTTTTCTATCATGACATGGTTCCGCCAACCGATGTCTCATAGCCCAAATCATCATAAGTTGCCCACAATTAAGTTATCAGTCCGGTGTTGAGAGTTTCGAGATAGATCCAAGTCCAGAGGCTCAAATTGTCCGTAACCGGGGACACGGCTAATCGATTAGGTTTAAACCCTCTGCAGAGGTTTGTACACTTTACCCGCAAGATTCGATCCCTCTTTTTACGTTCTCGCACTTCATGGTGTTTGAGAACAAGATGACCGAAACACGGTCTTCCGAAGAGTTCCTCTGACCACTGTCCGGTGCTCATCCAATCCTACCATAGTTCTACATCTGCTAGCACCGTCCCAGCCAGAGTCACCACTAAGGTCAACCAAGCCAGAGCCCATAATGACTTGCGGTTGCACAGGTAAGCTTCCGGGCATGAAGTATTCTTCCGTCTCTTTGAGTCTGGGTGTAGCTTTCCGCAAGATGTCATGGCGCTTCTCCATGCATCCCGGCCATCCACTGGTTTCTCCAGGGTGCCCGTCAACCGTCCTTCACCCAGTAGTGTGTATTGAATTCTTGTAGTCTCGAAATCTTGAGGTCTTGAAGTCTTGAGGTCATGACGATGCAGTCCTTGCCGATGCCATCATGAAGTTATCGTCATTGACATAGAGTCCTCCATTCTCACACCACTCCCGAGCACTCATACCAAACCCCGTCTACTATAGCGTAGCATTAAAATAAATAACGTCCCGGGCTTGGTAACAGGGTGATGGGTTCCTACCTCATGCATACTATTCAACTACAAGAAATCAATATCACTACTGGAGGAAATTGTTGCAAAGATGACACTAAATGCAATAAAAACATAGGTATGAAAAAGCATGGTCAAAGTGAACTTGCCTGGTCAGTTGGTGAAGATATTGTCACTCTTAAAAACTTGATAAACTAGTCGTCACTCTCCGATGAAATCTATACAAGCAAGCATAGTATTCACATAAGCATTCATTCTAGCACTCAATCATAACAATCAAAATAACAACGAAATTGAAATAGCATCGAAGGTAAAAACCATAAAACTCCAAATCACTCAGATAAACTTATAGGGCTAATCTACACCACAACAACTCTACTTAAAAACAAGTAAAAATTCTAAAACAAAAATACTTAACACAAGGTAAAAATAATACTTCGCTAAGTAACATAAAGTATTTTTCCTATAATAAAATTCTAACAGTATCTAGAACCTCTAACACTATTCCTATTGCCAGCAACTAGTCATACAACAAACAACACCTAGAACCTCAAGAATACTAAGTCTAATAAATCCTAGAAATTACCTACTATTAAACAATAGAATATATGACACACTGGCGAAAACTAGCAAAAGAAACTAATTAAAACTAATTAATAATAATTAAACTACAAACAGTACTAAAAACAGAGTAAACAGTACTGTTTACAATAAAAAGCTAATCTAACTAACTCACTAACATGCAAACTAAACACTACTGCGTAGCTAGTCTAATAAGTAACCAGTAGCAAAAAGAATCGGTCAAAAATAATATTCCTAACTCAAAATAGCTCAAATCTAGTGATTTGAGAAAATTCATACAAACACAAATTTAAACTGCTCAAATATGAAATACAATTGAACTAACAGAAACTCCATAAAATTTGTGATCCAAGGCAGTTGGAATCACTCAAAAATACCTCGTATATAATTAACTGCGGATTTTACAAGATTGAAACTATTCTGTTTTAAAAACAGAACAAAAAAAAGGCAGGTCGGGATTACTGTAGCTGTTCCGGCGAGGGGCTCGGGCAGAGTGGCTCCGGTGGTCCTCCAGGCGAGGTGAGGGGACGGGCGGGGGTGGCGGAGCGGGGCGGAGCGACTGGTGGCGGCGGAGGGTGGCGGTGAGGGCCGAAGGTGGGTGGGGCGGAGCAAATGGCGGCGGCAGCTCCGGCGAACTCCGGCGGGGCGGCGCTGCGACGTGGGGTGAGGATAGGAGGGACTAGGGGGGAATGGATGTGCGAGGTGGCTATTTATAGGGGGAGGAAGTCTTCTTGGAGGAGGGGGCGAGGGATTTCGCGAATCCCGCGATTCTGGCGGTGCTCCAGCGGTGGCTGGAGATCGTGAGTATCTTCCCTGGAGGAAAGAGATGATTCGGTTCGGACCGGGCCGAATTTGGCCCCAAAAAAACAGTGCCTTCCCTTTTTTTGAATAACCCGCGAAGAAAAATCACTTTAGAAAATACAATGAAAATAAAATATAGGAGTATTATATATCAAAACGATCAGAAAAATAAGCCCAATTTAATGGAATATTTTCGAGGGGCAAATAAAATACTTTTTAAAAAAAAATCATTGTTTTAAGTTCAAACAAAAATCAAAATGACTTTCAAAACTCCATGGAAAATTTATTCCAACATTTTTGGGGTGTCATGTTACTCCCTCTCAACACTTTTGTTCAAGTGTTCTTTGCCAGAAAAGTTTTTGAATAAAACTCAAATGCCATTTTGAGTTAAAAACAAAATTTAAATGACAAATTCAAAATGAAATTTTTCTTTACTTCCCTCTCTCTGTCATTGAAGAAATCATGAGGATCATTGAGTGGCATGAAGTTTGAAATACTTCCAAATTCAATATTTTCAAACAGAAGCATTTTTTTGGGAAGTCCTTTTTATTCCCTCTCAACAAAACTTCAAAAGATTAAAATTCCAATCAATTTCACTCAATCAATCACTCAACAATCAATCAAACAATCATATATTTTAATTATTATAACATCCCAAATTTTAGAATTTTGGGATGTTACAGCGTGTTGAGGGACGTCCTCGCGATCCATAAATCGATCGGGTATGTCCTGGTCTACTATCTAGGGTCTGCCGGAGGTCGTATGTGTGACCCCGAGCTGTTTCCTCTCTATTTTTACGAGGCGGTGGGGCAGGCTGCTGTTCAGCCTGAGCTACCGCTCTATCCCGACCACGTGGTGGTCGGTCCACCGCACTGTCCCGATCGCGTGGTGGTCGATCGGCAGCATTACGCGAGGGGGTATGGGCTTTGGCGCCTCTTCATCGAACTGGGGTAGCAGCCTTCGCTTTGGGTAAATCTTGGCTGGGCGTCTGAGGCCGTATTCTTCGGCTACCAGGTCATCAGTCCATCTGTCGACGAGTAGATCTTGGTCAGCTTGAAGCTGCTGTTGTTTCTTTTTCAGGCTCCTTGCCGTTGCTATTAGCTGGCGCTTGAAGCGCTCCTGCTTGAGAGGTTCCTCAGGCACGATGAAATCTTCATTGCCGAGGCTTTCCTCATCCTCGAAGAGCGGATGGTAACTACCGTCCTTCGTGTCGTTGGGCCTGGCCTGTTCGTCGGGGCTGGCTTGCCTGTTTTCTTGCTCCTCCTATTCGGATGTTACCTCAGCAAGATCTTCATTGTTTTCGGTATCGTCCGAAGTATTATTTTCACCGGTGCCAGCATTTCTGTCTTTCAAATGACGTGACTTAGAGCGGCGCCGAGGACGCCGGCGTTTTTGCTGTGTCTCAGGAGGTTTATTCTCGACTGGATTTTCTTTGTCGTCGTCGTTGATTGTTTTGAGTGTATCCACCATGTACACATCGTACGAAGAAGTGGCCGTCCAGCGTCCGGTAAATGGCGGATTTTGGTCTTGCTCCTCATCGGCATCGTCGTCCATAACCGTCGATGTCTTTGGGGTCGTAATCAAGCGTGTCAGTTAGGTCCTCGACAGTGGCTATGAAGTGGGTGGCGGGTGGGAAGCAAAATCTGTGACTCCCCCGCCAAGGACATGCTTTCTAATGAGTTTAGAATATCGCCCAAAGGCGAGTGCTGGAAGATGTCTGCGGCGCTGAATTCAAAGATCGATGAGCGATCGAGTTCGACATCCGCATGCTCATATGGTTCGGAACTTATAACCAGAGACGAGTCCGGAATTCCGGTGACACAGATATTGTGTGAGGTTAAGTCCATGTGTGGCTCCAACACCGGGGAACCTGTGGCCTCCATGGTGGGGTTGAGCCTCCGATCCTTGGATGCCGCAGTGTGCTCTGGATCTAAGGCCAGAGTGGTCACAGGAGCTATCTCCTGGATGCGGTCTGACGACAAATTTAGGTCATGTTCGTCAAGGTGACCAGGAGCGGTCGCCGCGGTCTCGAATTCGGTGAAGATCAAATCTCCAAGGATGTCCGCAACGTAGTTCAAGCTCCCAAATCTGACCTGATGGCCAGGGGCGTAGCTATCAATCTGCTCCAGGTGGCCAAACGAGTTGGCCCGCAGTGCGAAGCCGCCGAACATGAAGATCTGTCAGGGAAGGAAGGTTTCTCCTTAGACAGTGTCACTATCGACGATTGAAGGGGCCATCGAACCTTTCGTCGACGGCACAGTCGAACTCTCAATGAAAGCACCAATGTCGGTGTCAAAACCAGCGGATCTCGGGTAGGGGGTCCCGAACTGTGCGTCTAAGATCGATGGTAATAGGACACAGGGAACACGATGTTTACCCAAGTTCGGGCCCTCTCTATGGAGGTAATACCCTACTTCCTGCTTGATTGATCTTGATGGATATGAGTATTACAAGAGTTGATCTACCACGAGATCGTAATGGCTAAACCTAGAAGTCTAGTCTGTATGACTATGGTAATGAGTCTCTACCTTTCCGGACTAAATCCTCCGGTTTATATAGACACCGGGAGGATCTAGGGTTACACAAGGTCGGTTACAAAGAAGGGAATCTACATATCCGGTCGCCAAGCTTGCCTTCCACGCCAAGGAGAGTCCCATCCGGACACGGGTGCAGTCTTCGGTCTTCGTATCTTCATAGCCCATCAGTCTGGCCCATGGCTAACAGGCCAGACGCCCGAGGACCCCTTAGTCCAGGACTCCCTCAAAGACCTCCTGACTCAGATACCATATTGAATTCATGATCCAGCCAACTCATCTAAAAGTTCAAACCTATGGAGAGAGGTGGGCTATGCATTTATACGTCAACATTCCTTTCACAGTTCGACTCATTTGCGGTCCTTGACTGAACACTTTGGCGGTGGCGCACAATAGCACAAGATGTCTGTGTGTAGATACAGCAGTTGGCGTGGCGGTCGGGCGGCGATTGATAGTCCAAGCGGTGAATAGGGAGAAATAAAACTGTCAACTGAGAGGATGATCTAGAAATCAAATCGCCATGGATGTAGGCACAAAGATGAGTTGAAATCAAAACGCTACATAGGTAATGTTGTACCAGAAAAAATAAAAGACAAAGTAAGACTTCTCATTTGTTTTCTATTTTCGCTGTCGCAAGTTGCCAAGAGTTTTTTCAAGGAAGAAGTGATCATGTCAAAAAAGGCGATCTAGAGTAAAACTTCATATCAAATATCAATCAAGTTGCTTCTTTTTTTTCTTTATAAAATCAATCAAGCTGCTTTGTACGTATAATATCGTCTTGGTAAATCGATTTGGTTATTTAAAGTCAACATTCACTAATGGAATGTACCAACATGCTTAATAAACATAGTAAAAAATCCTTTGCACTTTTAAAAGGGAGGTCACAACCCCCTTTGGACTCCAAGAGGCTCCGCGAGTGGTGGTACGGACATTGTATTGCATTGCGCTTCAGCCAGGCGGTTCGATCCCCACTGGGAGCCGATGATTTTAACTGTGTGGTTCCTTTGAGAAATTTTACTAGGGTGTTTGCCGCTCTGGACTCTTTTTTAATATATGGTGTTTTGCACCCATACAACGTGTTTGGTTCGTGGGAATTAGAGGCGAGTATGAAATTTAAGGGGTGCGGGGATTAAAAGTCTTCCGATTGATTAGAGGGAATGAGAATTTAAGTGGAAAAAGGAATGAAAATTGAGAGAGTCAATTCCCATCGATTTCTTTCCACGGGTGCCCTGTTAATTCATGCGCAGAGCTCTGTCCAAGTTTAATTTCCATCTTATACCCAACAAAGGATGAGAGTAAAATTATTAAAACTTCCATGCTTAATCACTATACAAACTCCCATTCCCCTACCTAACTGTTACCAAACAGGCTATTACAGAAAAAGAATGCTTTGCAATTACATAAGTTTAAGAGGGCATGGATGCAATATCGCCAATAAAAATGAAGACTAATCACTACTCTGCCGGAGGCAGCAGCAGAGATAAGCTTTGTTGTTTCGCCCTGTCTCTGGCTTCAGTAATTGACTAGAGGTGGCTGTTGTACTAGTCTCCAAATAAGCAGGAGTCAACTCACCGTTCATCGAACGTTCAGAGTTTTCTTTGAAGAGGAACAGCCCTCGGAGCTCCCCAAGCCGCATTCATGGCTTCGTCGCTGGGGGAAGAGGAGGAGGAACGGATCCTGATAGCGCGCGCGACGACGCCGGAGGTACTCCCGCCTTCTCATCCCCCCCTCCATGGGATTTCGAATGGTTCTGCTTGTCTGTTCCATCAAGATTCAAGAATCCCGAGTAGGGTTTGGAGTTTGGACTCTTCTCTAATCCCCTTTACTTTCTTCTTTTGGTTGCGTATTCTTATCGATTGTATTGCTTTAATTGGACGCAATCGCTAGAAAAAAAGGAGAGGAAACATACTTTGATTCGCAGCTCGAGTGGGTTGACGTGCACTTCTTTGATTGATTTGATGCAAAATCGTAGGGAAGAAATAAAAACGACGGGGAAATTTTGTAGAGGACTAGTGGCGGCTGACAAATGAGCCCCACATGAGGACGTCTACCACTTTAGGATTGCGGTAATACCCCCTTTTTAATCGAATTTCTGATACAATATCTCGTAATTGGATGTATTATATGGATTATATTGGAGGATAGGAGCATGCAATTCTTCTGAGGGTCGCAGAATTATTGACTTGTAGAAATTACTTAAAATCGAAATTGAATGAATTGTTTTTCCTAAAATTAATATTTGCGTTTCGGTGTGAACTTCGCTGATGTTGTCTTGCTTGTGAGGTTGGTTCGTTAATTTGACTGGTACGTTCTTTGATTGTTTGGTTGAAAGCGATGGAATGGAATGGGATAAACGTCTTTGACTAGAAGGTTGAGATTGTGAACGTTTTATTATGGATTACTGTCTTTTCAATCAACTTATCCCCGGAAAGAAACTTCAAATATTGATCAATGGGCTATTCCAGGTTGCCACGTCATAAAAGTAGAACACTGTAAAGTTTGGAGTTATATGCATATAGGGTGAAAAATGGATGCCGGATTACTGTTTTATCCAAAAGATTGTCAAATTTGGATGCTATACTGTGTTATCATAAAAAAAAACACTATAAAGTGACAATCAGATGTACACTATCTGTCTGTCCAGTTGTCATATCTGAACTAACGGATCCATTTCCGATCCATTGAAACATGTAATGACTCCAAAACTACCTAGTAATTTGTGTTCTTGGAAAATATATTCTTTTAGTACTAGATTTCTTAAACTGTAGCTGTAGTAATCTGTACTTGAGTAACAACCAGGAAAAGCCCTGTGAAATAATGTACTAGACTGACCATTCATTTTGGAAAATAATGTACTCCATAACATTTATGAAGTTGAAAATTTGCTCCATGGCTGGAATTTTCCAGATGGATAACTCTTTAGTCTGAGCATCTCAGAGTTTTTTTGCCACTTCGTGCATATGTTTTCTCAAGGATATATATGCCTTGTGCATACATACAGGCTCCTAAATATCAAGCATGTTGGGAGCTCTTTTTTGCATGTTTGAATCTACATTTATTCTGAACTCACAATGTTTTTCTCTTTTCTTTTTGAGCAACACAAAAGCTTTGTGCATCAATGCACTGATAGATGGAACCTTAAGAGCTACGCTCCTCCAGTACTGATTCTTGGGGTCTAGTCACTCTGTCAGGAACTGACTATGAACTAACTGTACTTAATTAGCGCTAAATATTCAGGGATTCAGAGAGATTTTTGCTCAATTTGCTAGGGTTTATACCATCAAAGGGAGAGTAGCACACTGTAGCACGCCACTGGAGGATAGATTACAATCCAATTACAGTAACATACCAAAATGGGGGACTTAAGTAATTACAGTAACATACCATTACACTGAGGGAGCACGTGAAATGCAAACAGAAAAAGGAAGAGTCGTTGCTGGAAGTTGAACAGTGACGCACGGCAGTCTGAGAGGCGTCTGATTCCAGATTGCATCAGCGAACCAGTATCTTGACATCAGGGCCGTCCGGTGAGAGATGAGTGTCAGCCACGTCCTCAGGAACCCAGCAACAGTGTAAGTGTCGATAATCTTCAGATAATTCAGACAAGATCATGACACACTCCTGCTCAGATACACAACCTTGCCTCCCGGGGCCGAGTAGCACGAGCCGATGAACGTGTCTCCAACGGCAGGAGGGCACATAGTCGATCAGATCCATGAGAGCACCTTGTTCCTCCAGGGTCAGAAGAAGGGATAGTCCAGCAAAGAGGTGTTCCATGGAAACTAGGGTACCTTCTTGTAGAGTCCGAGCACCATAAGCTAGCAAAGTGCATAGCCATCAGCACCGATTTGACCAGAACCAGTCATCATGCCCCCTTTCCAGTATGGTAGGCGGCCAGCAATCCGATCCACCAGCTGCCTAGAAGGCTCGCTGGGTAAGTTGCGAACTGTCGCTGGGGGTCCTTAGGTACTTCACCAGGAAGGTGGTAATGGTATCCCATTAGCCTTCTTGCTCTGTTTAAGAATTTCTAGTAGTACCCCTAAACCCTCAAAAATAACCGCTTTTTTACGGGTTGAGACGAAAAATTCCCAAAGAATAGAACCCCTTAACCCTTAAACCCTCAAAATTTTTTTAGGGGCTCAACCCCTATTCTCCTTCCCTGTAGAAACAGGGGTTGGCCAGCCCAACCCCTCCCCGACCCGGTTCCCTCGCCAACGACGCGCGGGAGGGAGTTTTCAGCTCCCCCTCCCCGGATCCGGCCGCCGCCGTCCTCCGGCCGCCCTGCCCGGCCGCCCTCCCGCCGCGCCGCGCCCCGGCGCTCCATCCCCGGCCGCCTCCCCGCCCCGCCGCCTCCCCGCCCTGGCCGCGCGTCCTCCTCCCCGCCCCGGCGTCCCCTCTGTTAGAGTTATATATATATAGCCATGTAACCTTTCGTATTTACCCCATTGTATAAGGGGTTTCCTGCATATAGTCCACACCTGTACATGTATATATACTGGCCTATGGCCACCTGGAAATATATGTTGCATATTCCTAACATGGTATTAGAGCTAGGTCAATTTTTTGCACGCTGCAACTCGTGCTGTTGATCCACCTCGCGCCGTTACCCTCGTCTGTGGCCGCCGCTGCAAGTCAACGCCAGGACGTGTTTTTCTTCTGTGGCCGCCAGCTTCTTCCTGTCGCCGATCTCCGCCGTTCTCGCCGGATCCCAGCTGCCGCCCTCGCCCGATCTCCATCGCCCTCCCACGATCGGATCTGCACTGCATCAACGTTCTCGCCGGATCCCAGCCGCCGCCCTCGCCCGCTCTGCATCAACGCTTGCGGCCGCCCGAGCCCATCCCGATCCAGCCTGAATCCCGATCCCACGATCTGGTGTCTCAGCCTGAATCCCGATCCAGTGGGAGGATCCAGCCGCCAGGAAGTCACCGTTCCGCTCGTGCCCATCCGCCAGGTCCCGCCCACGATCCAGCAGCCAGGTCCCGTCGCTGCTGTAGCCGGCTCCTGATCGTCTGTTCAAAAAAAAAAGAAAAAAAGAAAGAAGAGAAGGCGTGATGTCTCTGTCCTCCGGCTATGTTGCTGTTCCTCGCTGTCCGATGACTTTTGATGGTACCAACTACATTTAGTTTGTCGGCTTCATGCGCATTCACATGCGTGGCCTTCGTCTCTGGGGCGTTCTTTCTGGCGAGGTCCCCAGTCCGCCGTGTCCAGTTCCTCCTGTGGCTCCTACTCCACCGACGCCACCGGTTCTTGCTGCCGACGCTGATCAGGCTGCGAAGGATGCGGCTAAGCTGGCTGATGACGCTGCCGTTCTTGCTTATGATGAGCAGGTTCAAACCTATGAGGACGCACTTCAGACTTATCATGCAACTCTGTCTGCCTACACTCAGTGGCTTGATGATGATGCTCGTGCCGCAGCTGTTTTGACTGCTAGTGTTCTGCCTTAGTTTGCTTCTGAGTTTCTAGACCTCTCTACTGTATTTGAGATGTGGACCCGACTTCGTCAGCGCTATCAGCCCTCTGGTGATGCCTTATACCTGTCTGTGGTTCGTCAGGAGCATGCTCTTCAGCAGGGTGACTCCACTGTTGATGAGTTCTATGCACAGAGTTCTGCTATCTGGCGTCAGCTTGATTCTCTCCGCACTGCTGGTTGTCGTACATGTCAGTGTTGTCAGGCTGTGCGGGCTGATTTGGAGTTTCATCGTGTCTACGAGTTCTTGTCTCGACTCCGTAAGGAGTTTGAGCCCCGGCGCGCTCAGTTGTTTGCTCGTGGTCGTATCTCCCTCATGGAGGCGCTTTCTGAGATCCGTGCTGAGGAGACTCGCCTCCGTGGCGCTGGTTTACTTGAGGTTCCCTCTGTGCTCGCTGCTCGAGTTCCTACTATGCCTGCTGCACCGACTCCTTCCCGCCCGAGTGCTCCGCCGCTCTTGCCTACTCCTACGGGCGGCCAGGGTCGGTCTCGTTCTCACTGCGACTACTGCAAGATGGATGGTCATGTTGAGTCTCAGTGTTTCCAGAAGAAGAAACACCTGCGTAAGGCGCGATCATCAGCTTCAGGGACTTCTTCTACTTCGACATCTTCAGCCACCGCTTTGACTGAGCAGGATATTCTGCGACTTAAGCGTCTGCTTGCCGCTTCAGGTTCTCCTTCGACGGGTACTGCAGGTTCTGTGACTGATGCTTCCCGCACTGAGCAACCACCCTCTACACAGTCAGGTACATCCTCGTGGGTTCTGGACTCCGGAGCTTCTTTTCATATGTCTTCTCATTCTTCAAATTTGTCCTCTCTTAAATCGCTTGATTTTCCTGTTCATGTACTCACTACTGATGGTACTCCTCTTTCTGTCGCTAGTCGAGGCAATCTTACCACACCTTCTTACTCTGTTCCTGATGTTGCTCATGTTCCTCGACTTACCATGAATCTTTTTTCTGCTGGTCAACTTACTGATTCTGGTTGTCGCGTCATCCTTGACGTTGACTCTTGTTCTGTTCAGGATCGACGAACGCACACTTTGGTTGGGGCTGGCCCTCGCCGCCGTGACTCTCAGGGTCTTTGGGAGCTAGACTGGCTTCATGTTCCTTCCGCTGCCACCACTATCGCCAGTCCATCCGCTTCTGTCGCTTCAGCTACCGGCTCCTTCCAGCAGTGGCATCATCGACTTGGTCATCTTTGTGGGTCTCGCTTGTCGTCATTAGTTCGTCGAGGTCTTCTGGGGTCTGTCTCAGGAGATGTCTCTTTAGAGTGTCAGGGTTGTAGACTAGGCAAACAAATTCAGTTACCTTACCCTACTAGTGAGTCGGTGTCTCAGCGTCCTTTTGATTTAGTCCATTCTGATGTATGGGGTCCGGCTCCCTTCGCTTCGAAAGGGGGCCATCGATACTATATTATTTTTATAGATGATTTCTCTCGTTACACTTGGCTTTATTTTATGACTTCTCGCAGTGAGGTTCTTTCCATCTATAAGCGTTTTGCTGCCATGGTTCACACTCAGTTCTCTTCGCCTATTCGTGTGTTCCGTGCTGACTCCGCTGGCGAGTATATTTCCAAGGTGTTGCGTGGTGTTCTTGCTGAGCAGGGCACTTTTCCTCAGTTCTCTTGTCCTGGTGCTCATGCTCAGAATGGCGTGGCTGAGCGAAAGCATCGCCACCTTCTTGAGACGGCTCGTGCGTTGATGATCGCCGCTTCTCTTCCACCTCATTTTTGGGCCGAGGCTATATTCACCTCCACCTATCTCATCAACCTTCAGCCGTCCGCTGCTCTCCAGGGTGGTGTTCCTTCCGAACGTCTCTTTGATCGTTCTCCTGATTATTCGTTGCTTCGCTTGTTTGGTTGTGTTTGCTATGTTCTTCTTGCCCCTCGTGAACGCACCAAACTGACCGCTCAGTCTGTTGAGTGTGTTTTCTTAGGCTATAGTGATGAGCATAAGGGCTATCGTTGTTGGGATCCTATCGGTCGTCGGATGCGTATTTCTCGGGATGTGACTTTTGATGAGTCTCGTCCCTTCTACCCGCATCCATCTTCCTCGACCTTTTCTGTGGAGGATATCTCTTTCCTCACTTTTCCCGACACACCTATCACTCTAGTTGAGCCCCTGTCACTCCGTCCTGCTCACTCTACTTTTCCACCTCTTGCCGATTTGCCGCCACCATCTCCCACGGTTTCCTCACCTCGTATGTCACCAGATTCTGCACCTTCATCCCCGGTGATTTCTTCGTCTCCACCTCCTGATTCTACCTCGGCTATTCCTCCTCGTATTCTTCCATCTTTGCCTCAGTATTACACTCGTCGTTCACGTAATGGGGATGCGTCTGCTGATGTGCCGTCCTCCTCGTCTCAGCCTACCTATGGCTTGCGTCCTCGTCCGCTTCCGCCTGTTGATCGCCTTGGTTTTTCAACCGTTGGTGCTGCTGTTCTTGAGCCGACTTCTTATCGTGAGGCTGTTGTTCATCCTGAATGGCAGTTTGCGATGGCAGAGGAGATTGCTGCACTTGAACGCACTGGTACATGGGATCTTGTTTCTCTTCCTCCAGGTATCCGTCCCATCACTTGTAAGTGGGTCTACAAGGTTAAGACTCGCTCCGATGGTTCTCTTGAGCGTTACAAAGCTCGTCTTGTGGCTCGTGGTTTCCAGCAGGAGCATGGTCGTGATTATGATGAGACATTTGCTCCTGTGGCCCATATGACCACTATCCGCACACTTCTTGCCGTGGTCTCTGCACGCCACTGGTCTGTATCTCAGCTTGATGTTAAGAATGCCTTTCTTAACGGTGAGCTGCGTGAGGAGGTATACATGCAGCCACCACCTGGGTATTCTATTCCTGATGGCATGGTATGTCGTCTTCATCGCTCTCTCTATGGCCTTAAGCAAGCCCCCCGTGCCTGGTTTGAGCGTTTTGCCTCTGTGGTGACTGCCGCTGGTTTTTCCGCGAGTGCTCATGATCCAGCATTGTTTGTCCACCTTTCTCCTCGTGGTCGGATTCTTCTTCTTCTCTATGTTGATGACATGATCATCACTGGCGACGACCCCGAGTATATTGCCTTTGTAAAGGCCCGTCTTAGTGAGCAGTTTCTTATGTCCGATCTTGGACCTCTTCGCTACTTTCTTGGGATTGAAGTCTCTTCTACCTCTGATGGCTTTTTTATATCCCAGGAAAAGTATATACAGGATCTTCTTGTTCGTGCTGCTCTTACCGATGAGTGCATTGTTGAGACTCCCATGGAGCTCAATGTTCACCTCCGTGATACTGATGGTAACCCCTTGCCTGACTCGACGCGTTATCGTCATCTTGTTGGGAGTCTTGTCTATCTAGCTGTCACTCGTCCGGATATCTCTTATCCGGTTCATATTCTGAGTCAGTTTGTCTCCGCTCCCACCTCGGTTCACTATAGTCACCTCCTTCGTGTTCTCCGATATCTTCGGGGCACGATCTCTCATCGTCTATTCTTTCCTCGCTCCAGTTCTTTACAGCTTCAGGCCTATTCGGAAGCTACGTGGGCTAGTGATCCCTCCGATCGCCGTTCACTTTCTGCTTACTGTGTTTTTCTTGGTGGTTCTCTCATTGCCTGGAAGACGAAGAAACAGACTGCAGTTTCCCGTTCGAGTGCAGAGGCTGAGTTACGAGCTATGGCTCTTTTGACGGCAGAGGTGACTTGGTTACGGTGGTTACTTCAGGATTTTGGTGTTTCTGTTACTACACCTACTCCGCTCTTGTCTGACAGTACAGGTGCTATTAGCATTGCGCGCGATCCTGTGAAGCATGAGCTCACCAAGCATATTGGTGTTGATGCTTTCTATGTGCGCGCTGGTGTGCAGGATCAGGTTATTGCTCTCCAGTATGTGCCTTCCGAGTTACAGTTGGCGGATTTTCTGACGAAGGCCCAAACTAGAGCGCAGCATGGCTTCTATCTCTCCAAACTCAGTGTTGTTAATCCACCATGAGTTTGAGGGGGGGTGTTAGAGTTATATATATATAGCCATGTAACCTTTCGTATTTACCCCATTGTATAAGGGGTTTCCTGCATATAGTCCACACCTGTACATGTATATATACTGGCCTATGGCCACCTGGAAATATATGTTGCATATTCCTAACACCCTCCGGCCTCCCCTGCACGGCCGCGGCCCGGCCGCCCTCCCGCCTCCCCTCCCGCCCTGACCGGCCGCCCAGGAGCCGGCATCGAGGAGCCGCGCCCCGGTCGCCCAGGCCGTCCAAGCCGCGCCGCTGCCCTGCCCTCCCGCCGGCCGCCCCTCCCGCCCTGCCCCGGCCGCCCTCCCGCCGTCCAAGCCGCGCCCCGGCCGCCCTCCCGCCGGCCGCCGACGCCGCCTCCTCCAAGGTGAGGTATGTGCTTTTTTTTATTTTGTTTCATTTTCTTTATTGTTTCAGTTTTTAGCACTAATTAGTGACTGTCCTTCGCAGATGGAGATGAACAATGAGGAGATTGTCATGGACTCGATGTCCGATTCATGGACTAGAATGATTATTGTTTTATGTCAAATGTGATGGAATTTGTGATATGTCATATGATGAAATGTGTGATATATGAAATGACAGTTTTAAAGGTTGGGGTTGAGGCAAAGACTAGAACCCTCAAATCCAACCCTTAAAGCAGTTTAAGGGTTGGGTTTGAGGGTTCTAGTCTTTGCCCCTGTTTTTCAACCCTTAAAAGTGTCAAAAACTGGCACTTCTCAACCCTTAAAACTGCTATAAGGGTTTGAGGGTTTGAGGGTTCTACTAGTAATGCTCTAAGACTTTGTTTTGAACCTGGATTTTTAATAAGATGGCTGTGTGGTGTGTGCATCAAGAGATGCAGAGGCCGGGGGTATTCCTCCTTCTCGAAAAAAAATAGCCTTCTTGCTTATTTTCATGCTGTCCTTCCGAGGCTAATCTGGGAAGAAATCTGTCCGTATGAAAATAAAGACAAATTTCCTTCTTATTCTGTGTGCGCTAGTTCTACTTCTAGTACAATTGCTAATCAGTAATTTGATAAGGATCAATAAATAAAGCACATGATGATATTTTGTTGATAAGTAAATGTGTCTGAACAATGTATGATGATCATATGGACACCTGCCAAGGGCATCATCGCATATTGATTCTGAGAAAGATCAGGCATCATCTGCTGTACTAGTTTTAGGAAGCCTGCTTTACATAATTGATCACTATGAGAATGCTGGATCACATTTTCTGCAATTAATTGTAGTGATCTATCTTGGATTTATTTTTTCTGTGGGGTCAACTAGGAGTATTAATTTTAAATATTCAGTGAGGCAGATCCTTTAAAAAAATACAACTGTTCACATTTATCACGCTGGCACAGACTCACAACCTCTGCCCATGTATGTGTTCTTTCGTTTCATGCAACAGTTTTTTCATGCTTCCATTTTCTGCTGACTTGGATGGAGCTATGAAAAGCTTCCACTTGTCAAATAATTTGTTGATCAACCATTAACAAGTTTATTTTATTCACAGAACTTTGATGAATACACAGGCGATGGCTCAGTTGATTTCAGAGGCCACCCTATTTTAAAGCACAATACAGGAAACTGGAGAGCATGCTCATTGATTCTTGGTAATAATTCATCAAGAAATCTCCATTAAGGAACAATGTAACCCTCATGTTTGTTAGGGACAAAATCATTAAGATCCTGTGAGACCATCTTTAAGAAAATATTTTCTCAGTTGACTTACAAAATTTTAATCTTGCAATTCATTGAATTGGAAATATTTTCATTAAATTTTATGTAAGCATTTGTCAGCTTAAGAGACTATCTTTGATGATATTTTTTTCGATAGTTGAGTCTATGTTTCATGATAATCTTTTATCCCTAAACACAAGAAAGAAAAGCCTTTGTACTTGTATGATTGTATGTAATGTTAAATTCACATGACATTTGTTTATTTATTACATGGCAGGGACTGAAGTGTGCGAACGCTTAGCCTACTATGGGATTTCCAAAAGTTTGGTCACTTATCTTTCAACTAGACTGCATGAAGGCAATGTGTCTGCAGCTAGAAACTTCACAACCTGGCAAGGAACTTGTTATCTCACACCACTTATTGGAGCAACCTTAGCAGATTCTTACTGGGGGAAGTATCGGACTATTGCTGTTTTCTCAACTATTTACTTTCTTGTAAGTTTCGAGTAACCACATCCAAATGTACCTCAAAATTTCTTACTGGGGGAAAAGAACTCTCTTTCTCATTGGTTCAGTTGAATGGGCTTTGTAATAGTGTTTAGTACTTTGCACATGTTAACTTATTTGGTGCCAAATAATCATGTCATGGTGTTATTTTCGTTGGTATTTCTTAATGAATGCCATAGACAGGTTGAATTTGGACATGTAGAGCTTATCTTTTTCTCGAACACCCATATATAGCTTATTTTTTCGAACATGCATATATAGCTTATTTCATAACAAAGATTATGGACACTGCAGAATAATGAGTTCAGATATATTTTTTAACATGATACATAACTAGCATGTTTCACATATGTTTGCAAACTTACTTGTCTTAGTTGTGCATCTGATGTCCCAGTACGTGCTTATTTCTGCTGATATATTGTGCTAATGACTCAATGTGCATTTTGATTGAAGGGGATGTCAGCATTGACGCTTTCAGCATCGGTTCCTTATCTCCAGCCCCCTCAATGTATTGGGTCTTTTTGTCCAAAACCAGCCTTACACCAGTATTTGATATACTTTGTTGGATTATACATGATTGCTTTAGGGGCTGGAGGTATCAAGCCATGTGTTTCGTCCTTCGGTGCAGACCAATTTGATGATACCGATCCAATTGAGCGAACAAAGAAAGGCGCTTTCTTCAATTGGTTTTATTTCTCCATAAATATCGGTTCATTGATCTCTGGCACTGTTCTTATTTGGGTACAAGAAAAATATGGATATGGTATTGGATTTGCAATCCCTACCTTTTTCATTGCCCTAGCTATCGGAAGCTTTTTTCTAGGCTCAGAGGTATACAGATTTCAGATACCTGGAGGAAGCCCTCTTACAAGAGCATGCCAGGTAGTTGTTGCAGCCATTTACAAGCGAAATGTGGACTTGCCAGTTGATAGTTCTCTTCTCTATGAGTGCCATGGTAAGAGATCAGCTATCGAGGGGAGCCGCAAACTGGAGCACAGCAGTGAATTCAGGTACTTTTCTTGGTTATCATCAGGAATCATTTGCTGTGTAAGATGCTTTTACCTTGCCAAATTAATTAGTTGCAAAACCATTCACATGCTGTTCCATGTTGGTATTAATTAATTAATTTGGTGGAGTTCAGATTGCTGTTCTGGAAGAAATAAAAACATATTTTTAAAGTTCAAGAACTAAAAGAAAATAGTTTACAATTTAACAAAGCTGACACGGATTTGCAAAGTATGCTACTCTTTTGGTCTGACATTCGCATGCTTGCAAAGCTTGTGTCTTCAGGCTTCCTGGACACAGCAATCCCTTTTCAGAACTGTAACAGGTAAACCTTGCACAAGATGTAAGTAGCATAAGATTTGCATACCCACTGACCCGATGCATATTTTTTCTCTACAGTTTCCTTGACAAATCAGCAGTCATTTTGCGGAGTGAATGTGGCGATATTCATAATCCTTGGAGGCTTTGCACTGTTACACAGATTGAAGAGCTCAAAATATTAATGAGGATGTTTCCAATCTGGGCAACGGGCATCGTGTTCTTCACTGTCTGCGCTCAGAATTCATCAATGTTCATAGAGCAAGGGATGGCACTCAACAACCAAGTTGGATCTTTCAAGATCCCACCAGCCACCCTGTCGTCCTTGGACGTAATCAGCATCGTCGTTTGGGTCCCTATCTACGAGAGATTCATCGTGCCGATAGCCAGGAGATTGACTGGTAAGGAGAGGGGCTTCTCGGAGCTCCAGCGCATGGGGATCGGTCTTTTTGTGTCCACCATCGCAGTGGCAGTTGCAGCATTGGTCGAGATCAAGCGCCTGGAGAGCGCAAGATCCGAGAGCCTGGTCCATCAGAAGGTGCCTGTTTCCACGAGCATTCTCTGGCAAGCGCCTCAGTACCTGCTGATCGGTGTCGGTGAGGTGTTCACGTCCATCGGGCAGGCCGAGTTCTTCTACAACCAGTCTCCGGACTCCATGAGAAGCCTGTGCTCGGCTTTCGCCCTTGTCACCGTGTCGCTCGGAAGCTATCTTAGCTCGTTCATACTGACCCTGGTGTCGTATCTTACGACGAGGGGGGAGCAGATGGGGTGGATTCCTGACAACCTGAATGAAGGCCACCTTGACCGCTTCTTCTGGCTCATTGCTGGCCTCAGCTCCCTGAATTTTCTTGCTTTCCTTTATTTTGCACAGCAGTACAAGTGCAAGAAAGCTTCTGTGCTTTGATGTTTCCCCCTTTGCCATGTATTGTACAGAAAGTCGTGTGCATATTTCTCTCATGAACAAGCTGACGATGTACAGGCTACAATGTACAGTCTTGTATTGTATCCCTTGATAGTTGGATACATTTGTTTACTTGGACAGTGGCAATAGTTTACTTCTCCCTCTTGTTAATGAAGCTTATAAAACCATGTAGCTTTAGCTAACACGCCTGATGTCTCAATCATCTCAGTTTGCGACCTCAAGTGTCAGGGATCTGCGTGCTTTCTAGCGGCAGAGTAACTGACCTGGAAAGTGATTGCAAACATGCAATGGTGGGTAGCACCACGGTGTACCCCAGATGTGTGAGTTAATGCATTGCAAAGGGTTTTGAACTAAAACCACGACAAGTATTTTTGAACAGAGGGAGTAATGTTGTGTGGTCTGTGGAGCACATGCTTCCCTCGTTTTAAAAAATTCAAAACTGGGTCAAAACATTTCAAAAGAATCAAAAATAGTATGATGTGTAGGAATTAGAGTGAGTCATGCATCAGCAATTTATGTGAAAAAATCCATTCGTTCGCAGTCTATGTAAAAAAATAAAATAATCTCTTGAAAAGGTTTTTTTGAGTTTTTTCTTTTTGCGCTGGCAATTGAACCGAGCATTTAACAAAGCTTGAAATCCAAAAAATATATAAAAAAGAAAGAGAAACGCTTATCATCACCCGGCGGATGACAACGACCACATCCGCTACCTTCCATGCATGCCATGCGTCGAAGTGACTGCCACCTTCCCTGTATGCCACGCGTCCAAGTAAGGACCCGTATATCGTCTTTCGTCGAATGCGCTTTCTGTAACAGGTGCTTTGTCTCTGAAACATATGCGATGTTGCAATAATTTACGACAGGTCTATGTTTCGCAACAAAACCTCCGTTACGGAAATTTTCTACAACAAAACCTTAGTTGCAAAATATTACAATAATACTCAGTTGCAAAAAGAAATTGCAACACAATAGTTGTTGCAAATAAAAAATTATGCAATAAAACTTGTGTTTCAATTGTGGAGGTGCGCTCGGCCGCTCGATGCGGCTGATCTTACGGCTCGCGGCCCGGCTGATTTAGTACGCCCCAGAAAGAAATCAAGAAAAACTGATTCACTAATCACCCGCATGTGATTTTTGTTAGATCGTTCGACAAATATAAATCATTTTTTTTCTGAAAAGGGTGCACACTTGATGGGTTTCTCATGGAAAGCGCCTACTTCAGAGAAAGTCCTTTTCTTCACGTACCTTCAGATGCTGATCCCGATCTTGGTGAAGTGCTGGCCTGTAGAGATCCTGTGTATTGTGGAATAGTGATTAGGATTAGCGTGCTACTAGTGGACAGCCATTACAGCGGTCGGGCAGCGCTACGGTCCACCCAGTTACTTTATTTGAGTTTTATATAGTAACTTGTCACTCGTCGCTTTTGATAAGCTTTGGTCACAAGCAAGTGTAACTTGCTTATCTCCAAGTTAAACTTTCCAAAAGCCTCATCTCCCCAGCTCTAAACCAAAATATTGGGCTGCTTGCTCACCAAAACCGCCGTCCACCTCAACTTCAGTTCTTCGCCATCTTTGCCACCCACAGCAACGCGACAGCTAGCTCCAACTTTTCTACTCCCTCCGTTTCAAATTATAAGATGTTTTAAACATTTCAACATGAAATTACAAGTGAACAAACATAATAAAACACGTCTATATATAATTAATTTAGAAAAATTTTAAACATCTTATAATTCAAAACGGAGGGAGTAGGAGTTTCTACCACACGGTGAAGGAACTCGGGAGACACATTGGCACCGTAGCCCATCCCGCGTTCCAACTTGGCTTGCCATCATCGTCGTTGCCACAAGAGCCGCCGCGCTAACCGCTGCCGCCTCCTGCTCTGCAAGGCTTATCGTCAAATCCATGCACAGGAAAATTCAATGCAGAAGGAATCTCACAAATACACGGTGCATGTCCATGATACGTGCAGTGCACCGCCGAGCATGATCTGCATTCTCGGCTGAAAATAATAAATGTGAGTGGCCTGCAACGGTAGGGAATAAAAACATGCGCGGTCGTGCATCCTTTTTTGCTCGAGTTAGTGGAGCATCACCATTAGCATGCTAGTAGATGCATGCTCACGCCAATGTCAGCTGGCAGACGCTTAATTACTCCCAAAGATCTACGGAAGCACTATGTTTTGTTTTCAATAGGCACATGCACGCGTTAGAATTATACTCCCTACGTTCCTAAATATTTGTCTTTCTAGACATTTCAAATGATTACAACATACGAATGTATGTAGACATATTTTAGAATGTAGATTCACTCATTTTGCTTCGTATGTAGTCACTTGTTGAAATCTATAGAAAGACAAATATTTGGGAACGGAGGGAGTATATAGTGGACAGAATGATTGGTCTGGACAACCATTACAGCTATGCAGGTAACGGTGGAACAGTACTAGTGTCCACCCAGTTACTTTCTCTGTTTGAATAACTTGTCATTTTTGACCAACTTTGGTTACAACTGAGTGTAACATTTGTCGTCCTAAGGACCAAGGAGGTCTAGGGTAAAAGGCCTCGAGATTAAAGACTTAATGTCTATTGAGCCAATGACTATACAAGATAATTACCGAAGGACAGACACCTTTGGCTCTCGGGTGTTGGTGCATCCTATATTAAAAAAAAAGTAATTCTAGGAAAGTCAAAATTATGAAACTTTTTGGGAAATAAACATGAGAACTTCTGCTGTATTTTTGTATGAAAAGTTTCACTAGGGAATGACTTTCGCGGTATTCTGGGTGAAAACAAAATCAACACTATATACAAGTTACTATTCATGTTTTTTGTCGTTGAAATTTTCTTTTTTTTTGCCCTGAAGTCGACGGGAGTTTTTCTTTGGCGGAACATTTTATACGAGTACGACTGAAGATCAAGTTTGTTTTCAGAAAAAAGTTTCCGAAGTTTTCGACCTTTTTATTGAATTACTAGTTTTTTTTCCATATAGTGTGAAACTACACCCGAGAGCCAAAGGGTATTTGCAACTTACCAAAAATATAGGATACTTACCAGGACAGTGTTTGACAAGAATTACTTAGAGCATCTCCAACGGCCGCATAAAAATCTTACGCCCAATAATAGTTATAGCGCGCCACTTTAGCACTTTTAGTGCGTCTGGACCAATATTACTTTAGCAGACGCCCAAAGACGCGCGCCCAAAAAGCAGACAGTGCAAATTGTGAAGCGCGCCCAATCCGGAGCCCAAAATATGCTGCGCGCGATAGCGTTTTTCAGCGTGCGCCCAAAAAGTTTTAGCGCTACAGCGTCTGCTGGAGCTGCTCGGCACCCAAAAAAGCAAAAATTTAGTGCGCGGAGCTCTTTTTGGGCGCCTGTTGGAGATGCTCGAACTTCATTCTAAAACTCTCTCCAAGCTTGTGGCAAAATCAACTGACTCACCCATCTGAAAATGCCTCATGGGGTCAAAAATTAACTTTTTTCGCAAAGAGGCTTTTGTAGTAGGCAATGGTCTAACTATTAGGTTCTGAGAAAATACATGGCTAGGGGCATGCCACTAACCAGGCAATACCCACACTTGTATCTTGTTGTGCAACAAGAAGATATGACATGTATCCTTGAATGTTACATTCCAGATACCGCTCACAAATGGAAAACTGATTAAATCTTGTTGAAAGATTGATGATGGCAACCTCTCACTTGAATCTGACACATTGTTGGAAGTCGACTATTTCTGATGTCTTCACAGTCAAATATATGTATTTGGACCTCTTCAATGATAGACAATCTTTCCACCACAAGTATATTTGGAATGAAAGTCCCATTGAAGATAAAAAAATTAATGTGATATTTAGATTGCAAGAGGCTAGCATGAAAAAAGGATAATCTGAAAGAAAGAAATTTGCAAGGATGCACTAAGTGTTGCTTCTGTGATAACGAGGAGTCGATCGAGCATCTTTTCTTTCACTGTACACTACTTGCCAAGTTATTATGGCGATATATCCACTAGCTTTTAATCTACCTCCATCCATGAATGGTATGAGTATGTTCGGAAACTAGTTAGTATGGGTGCATCCCAAGCCGAAGGCTCATATTCGTGTGGAAATTTGTGCTTTAATTGCTCATATCCGCGCGAAAAATTGTGCTTAAATTTGGGCCAATTGAAACACTCGCATGATTGTATATTTAACAGAAAAAAAATTCTAACTTTTTTGCAGGTTATATTCAAGGCCATCATCTGGATTTAAATAAAGTCATTACTTCACAACGAGGAGGAGCGGGTGCCCACGATCTTTAGGCGCAACCAATGAAAAATGGTCTCTCAAAATTTGTTCATCGGACTTGGTTGATGGCCTACATATACGACTTGTGACGCATGAGGCTCTTTTCCTACGTATTTTTCTTTGCCCATGAGGCAACCATATGTATAGCTAGTTATTTGTTGAACCATTTAAATTGACATGATGAACTTTGAAATAATTAATTAATAGGTGCAGAGGCAGTGGGTGTCCCATCTTTTTATAAAAGAAAACTCATCTCCAAGTTTACCGTAGAATATACTGCCCCAGAATATAGTGCATATTTTTAATTTTTTTTAATCAATTTTGGTTACAAGATGACATCGAGTGGCTTCGTTGGTTCGAACTTCTGCATGGAGTGCATTGAGTTCGTGTTGTCGTTGCCATGTTGGTTAAGGTGTGGTACGTGCCCGGACCTAGAAACGACTAGGTTTGACAAAACTTTACTATGGGCAAGATTTAAAATCTGCCATTTGTTCTTATTCAATTAGTCAACAATCCTACATAATGCAGATTTTTCAGAATTGGGCACATCTCAACCCTAAAAGGTACTCCCTCGGTAATAAGATGCAAGACGTTTTTATTTGTAGTGCTTCAACAAAAAACGTCTTACATTTTGTTATAGAGGGGGTATTTAAAAAAAATTAAAGTTTCAAAAAATAGGAAAGTATGCATGTAAGTTTTGAAACTTAAATATGACCTTTTGTGTTCTGTGCAAAAAGCCATCAAATTATCTAGGAACAATATAACTTAAGAGTTGCTTGCTGCAAAATAGCCCATTTGTGATTTTTGCAAAGGTCGCACATGGTCATATTTAAGTTCCAAAACTTATGTGCACACACTTGTATCCATTTTCTACAAGCATGTTCCTTTTTATAAAATACTTGAGAAGTGCTTTAATTTTCTCTCTCTATAGGACGTTATTTGCATAGACTTGTATGCAAGTTAGGCGCTCACGTGCACCCCGGACTAGATTAGCATTTTCTCGTCCCATAGAGATTAAAAGAGGCTCTCTTCTTTTAGATACATGGGAAGAAGTTCCTCACCCCTATCAATCAATGCACATGAAAATTAGCAAAAGGATTCTCACGAATATTTTGTTTAGAGCTAAAGGAGCTTTTCCGCTCGTAAACATAGTCATGCCCTGTATTCTTTGGATGGAAGAGGAGACGATCCCAACATGGTGCACCAATCAAATGCACGGTGATGCAAAAGGAATCTCACAAATATACAACTATTAGTACATATTTATGATACGTGCACTGTCGATCATGATCTGTACTCAATTATCGGCTGAAAGTAATAAATGTGAGTGGCCTAAGGCTAGTCATAGTGTGAGTGGCCTAAGGCTAGCCACCGACTGTAGATTCAAAAAAGTGTTGTCCGGCAAATATTTGGTTTTCAAGAGCTCAGCCCAAGGCTCACTGGTATTTTTGGATAGCTCCCAGATCCACTTAATACGCAAGGCCACATTCATTAGTTTCGAGTTTGTGATTCACAAGCCCCAAACTTTTTGGGACGGCATATAACTGCCCATTTCATCAAGTGATATTTTCGCTTCGCTCAAGCTCGCTCCTGGAAGAACTTGGAGCGCAGCGAGTCCAATTTGACGTGAACCCCGTCAGCCAAAAGAAAAAGCCCCATCGTAAACAAGTTGAGAGAAGAGAGATTCGAGTTTGTGCGCGTTCTAGCTCCCGAAGACATGAACTAGCCATGCCACGGGCAGACCCTCTTGGCTACCGAGTCATGTGTGTGTAAACATGATCAATAGTTAAAGATTACATTTGATGAATTACTGTTCATTATCTCTCACCTCTCTCGTTCGTACTCAAACAAAATTATAGAGGAAGAAGCACCGTGAGACCGAAGAAGCGGAGATGGCTCCCCCGAGCGCGGGCGACTCGCTGGGCGATCCGCCGGCGCCGCCGCTGGCTCGCCCCCCTTCCCCGCCCTCGGTCCCCGTCCGCCCGCTGACGCCCTCCCCGGCCGCTCCGCCGCCGTCCCCCCCCCCCCCCCCCCCCCCGCCGCCTCGCCGCGCCTGGTCTGGGCCGACCTCGCGGAGGCCGACGACCTCGCCGCGGGGCGTCTGGTCGTCTGCTGCGACCGCGTCCCCCCAAGGCTCCGGCTCGGTCTGCTCGGGCTGTCCCTGCCGGTGGCTCGACTCCCACGGGTGGGAGTCCGGCTGTCCGCTGGGACGGCCGGCGCCGGCGCCAGCCTGCGGGCTCGTCTCGGGCGGCCTTGGCGAAAGGCGCTGCCTTGGGCTCTGGCGCGCGCCCTCGGGGTCGCCGACCTGGCGGGTGGGGCGTCATCGGCCGGGTTGACCGCGGCATCGCGCGCACCTCCTGGAGATCATCCGTTCCCTCGCCGCCCTCCGCTGCTCTCTCCCCTGCTCCGGCCGACGCCCCGGCGACGCCCTCGATGGCGCTCTCATCGGTGGTCTACAGGCGGTCCCCATTCCGTCCATTCATCTCGGCCTTCGGCGCCCCCGTACTTCCGCGCCTCGGCATCTTGCCTTCTCCGGCCTGGCCCCGCCGCCCCCGCCATGCCCTGCCGGCGTCCTCCTCCGCGGCGGCGCTGGGGGAAACCCTCGTCCCTCTATTGGTTTCCCCTGGCTGGTCCTACCGGGCCGCGCTTGTGGTGGGCCGCCCCGTGGGCCGCCTGCCCAGCGCTCCTGGGCCGCCGTCGGTTCCGCAGGCTGCTGGCCGCGCATTGGCCGGGCCCTTTGGGCCTCCACCCCCCCTCGCGGCCCAGCCCCGCCCCCGGGTGGGCCTCGGCCCGACGAGGCGGTCCATCTGGCCGCCTCTAGGGTTCCCCCGCCAGCCAATTCCTCTCGCATCGCCCGCTTCTCCCCCCGTCGCCGTCCCGCCCGGCGCCATCGCCAGTCCCGTCGCCCTTGCCAGCTCCCGCTCGCCCTCCCCTCCTACCTCGCCGGCCATGCCCCGCGAGTGGGATGACGGGGCGGGCCGCCCCAAGCACCGGGCTGACGATCGCCGGGCTCCTCCGCGCCCGTCGCCGGATGCACTTCGGCGGGAGGAGGACCTTCGGCAGGAGCTCGACTCCCGTCCCGCCCGCCGCTCTCCAGCTCGTGCCGCCCGCCGCTCTCCAGCTCGTGCCGCCCGCCGCTCCCCTCCCCGCACTGCCCGCCGGTCCCCTGCCCGCAACGATCGCCGCTCCCGGTCCCCGACGCGCCGCTCGCCCTCCCGGTCTGTTTTGCGGGAGCGCGGCCGCTCTCAGGCCGGGGGGTCCCGTCAATCCTCCCGGCGGCGGTCTCCCTCCCCGTCTCGCTGTCGGGACCGGTCCCCTTCGCCCCGGCAGCAGCCCCTCTCCACCGTCGCCGCCAACCCGACCTCCAACCGCTACCAACCCCCCCCCCCGCTCCCAAGCTGCGTTCCTGCCGACCAATGGGGGGAACGGGAACTGGGGGCGCCAGGGCGCAAAGAAGAAGAAGAAGAAGGGTCCTCCTCGCCCCCCGGTTGCTACTCCCGCTGCCGGCGCGGCCGCCCCCCATCCGGGCTCCGCCTCCGCCTCGGACGGCCAGCCGTGTTTCAACTGCGGCCTGACCGGGCACTTCCAGGTGGCTTGCCCCAATCCCCCGACGTGCTACCTCTGCAAAGACGCCGTCCACCCCGTGATTCTCTGCCCGGACCGCCCGGTGACGGAGGAGCTTATGATGTACGGCCACGGCATCGAGGACATGGGCTTCTTCCACATCGAGGTTCCGGAGCTACCCCTCCCTCCCCCTCGCTCCTGGCTCTCGTGACTATCGTTGGCGCGGCCGTCGCCACCCCCGAGCTCATTGAGGCCGAGCTCAACCACTTGTGCAGATGCAAGTGGGATTGGCAGGTGACCTCCTCTGCGGCTAACTCCTTCACGGTGATCTTCCCCGACGCTATGAGCATGGGCTTCTGTACCCGCAGCGACAACATCACCTTGGCCCTCAACGGGATTGTGGTGAACATCTCTGAGCCGAAGTGGGATCCCAAGGCTGTGGTGGCCCTCGACACGGCCTGGATCCTCATCGCCGGCCTGCCAGATGTGGCCCGGTCTGAGCGTGTCATTCGCGGCATGTCCAAGCTCCCGGGAAAGGTGGTGGTGGTCGATGAGCTTTCTCTCCGCAAGGAGGAGGAGGTCCGGGTCAAGGTGAAATGCCTGGACTCCTCCAAGCTCCACGCCACGATTCGGGTCTTCTTCAACGACGACGGCTACGACCTCAAGATCTACCCCGAGCCTCCGAACCATACCGGTCGCCCCCGCTTCTCCGACGACAACCACTTGGGCGGCGGCCCAGCTGACGACGACGGCTCCCGCCGCCGCCGGTCCCGCCACCCACGCCTCGAGGATCCTGAGGATGACGAGGACCTGTCGGGGCACTCCCGCTCCCCATCCCCCGAGCCCGCCAACCCACCTCCTGGCCGTGGCGGCTCCGGGGCGGGACGCACCAGGGTGTCGGCCACTGACCTCGCAGTGGCACTGCACCTGGCCTCTACGCCGGTCGCGCCTCCTTCGCCTCCGTCCGAGTCGGCCAGTGACATCTCCAGTGTGGGCCTACTCGTCATGCCGCCTTCGTCGCCGCGCTCCCCTTCCCCCGTCTCCGCCCTGCTCTCCTCGCCGTCGGCACCGGACCCCCCGGCCACTCCTGGCTCGACCTCCCCGGTCCCCATGGGTGGCGGTGGGGACCTCCCCGTCGGCGCCCCAACTCCGCCCCCCCCCACCCACGGGCGTTGCAGTTGGCGACATCCTGGAGCCCGTCGCCCCGCTCCCCTCGCCGGTGGCCTCCGACGCCCAGCTCGCTCCGCCCACCTCCCCGGCTGCGACGGTGGCCGTGATCGTGACCACTCCGACCGACGCTCACCCTCCTCCGACGGTGGCGTACGTTAGGCGGCCCCGCTCCACCTCGACGCCGGTGACAGCGTCCCGCCGCAGCGCTCGCCTCGATGCGACCCGTCCGGCGGACTCCCCGGCACCGTCCGTCGCTGAGCGTGCGGAGCTTCGGGCCGCGGGCCAGAACCTCGAGTCAGGTGTGGATTCCGTCCCCCCAGTTCTTCCAGTTGTTCCTTTTCCATGCTTGAGGCCGTCCCTCTTGGCCACCTCGCCAAGGTGGCTACTGACTCAGCCATAGTTTTTAGGGGGGAGGTTGGTCCCCCCTTAGAACAGATCGCGGCCATTAGGGCTCGCGAGATCTTAGATGGCAAGCTGGCTGAGACTTGGGCGTGCTTGCTCCGGCCCACCGTGGACTCGACCGCACCCCCCGCGGGTCTGGGCCCTCTGGTGGCCGACGGTATGATTCGTGGCCGCACCCGCTCTCGCACTGCCGCTCTCCGTGCGCAAAGCGCCTCCCGTGTCTTAGGGTCAAGCAGCCCCCATGGGGATTTAGATGCGAGCCCTTTTCTGGAACATCCGCGGCTTCGGCCATGATGGCCGCCGCCGCTAACTCATCGAATACATGCGAGACGAACACATCGACATCATTGCCATCCAGGAAACCATGCGCACTGAGTTCTCCCTCCAGGAGCTCGAGTGTCTTAGCTCTCACCTCTTCGCTTGGCATTGGCTCCCTTCTAGTGGGACCACTGGCCACTCTGGCGGCATCCTGCTAGGGGTGAAGGATGCCACCTTTGAGGTTGGGGGCATGGATCGGGGGGAATTCTTCATGAGTATGGAGATCTTTGAGCGGGCCCTCAACTTCAAATGGCAGGTTGTGATTGTCTATGGTCCGGCGGACCATAGCTGCTCCCCGCCCTTCTTAGAGGAGCTTCATCTGAAGATCTCCAACTCTCTCCTCCCAGTAGTTGTGGGCGGAGACTTTAACCTCATCCGATCCCCGGAAGAGAAGAATAATGACCGGATTAACCTACCCCGGATGCAGCTATTCAATGACTGGATCGCGGAGCTAGGTCTCCGTGAGCTGGACCGGACGGGTGCCCGTTTCACTTGGACTAACCGTCAGGCTGACCCGACGCGATCCGTGTTGGATCACGTCCTAGTTTCCCCAGAATGGGAATTATGCTGCCCCCTGGCCTCGCTTCGTGCGATTACCCCGATCGGGTCTGACCATGTCCCCCTCCTCCTCTCCACGGCTGACGAGCGCCCCCCCTCCCCGCCGCGTTTCCGGTTTGAGCTCTTCTGGCTCAACCAGGCCGACTTCCGGGAGGCGGTTGCCGCTCACTGGATCTCGGCCCGCTCTTCCCCTCATTGCGCCATGTCTGCTGTGGACTCGTGGCACTTCTGTGCCAAGCTTGCCCGCCAATTCATGAAAGGGTGGGGTGCAAACCTGGGCCGGGATCTCAGAGAACGAAAAAAGGCCCTCCTACTGGCTATTCAAGCTCTGGATGCCCGTGCTGACACGTCTGGAATCTCCCTAGATGAGTGGCTGGTGCGTTATGACCTTGAAGACCAGCTCTCAACCATCTACACTGATGAAGAGGCCTACTGGCGTATGCGTGGTACCCAGCGATGGGTACTTCGGGGTGATGCCAATACCGCCTATTTCCAGGCAGTGGCGAACAGCCGCCGGCGCCGAAACTCCATCCATTGACTCTGGGACGGAGATACCCCTCTCATTCGCCCCTCGGCCATTCGTACCCATGTGGATGGCTTTTACAAGGCCCTATTTACCCCCACCCATTGGGGTGGGACTAGTCTCGCCCCCGACATCTGGTCGGGGGCCCAATTAGTTTCCGATGCAACCAATGCTGCTTTAGTGGCCCCCTTCGCCGAGGGTGAGGTTCTCGCGGCTATCAAAGGGATGAACCCCTCCTCGGCCCCGGGTCCGGATGGCCTGCCAGTTACGTTTTTTAAGACGTTCTGGCCGACCATCAAGCCAGAGGTCATGGCCCTATTCGAGGAATTCTTCTCTGGCACCATGGATCTTGGGCGCCTCAACTATGGCATCGTGACCCTTATCCCCAAGGTCCCGGGCGCCTCCGACATCCGCCAATTTCGGCCAATCACCGTGATCAATGTGATATTCCGGATCCTGGCCAAAGGGTACGCCAATAGGGTGACCCTGCTTGCGGACGTGATTACCCATCCAAACCAATCCTCCTTCATACAAGGCCGATTTATTCTGGATGGGGTTCTGGTGTTCCACGAAGTCCTCCATGAGGTCCAGTTGAGACATCATCGAGCGGTGTTTCTGAAGCTCGACTTCCACAAGGCCTATGACACGGTCCACTGGCCCTTCTTGCGGGAAGTCTTGCTTCGCAAGGGCTTCGACGACCGGTGGGTGATTAGGGTTATGCAACTTGTCTCCTGTGGACGGACCGCTGTGAACATCAACGGGGACATTGGGCCCTACTTCCCCACCCTCTGTGGGGTTCGTCAGGGCGACCCTTTCTCACCGTTTTTGTTCAACATGGTGGTTGATGCCCTGGCATCCATCCTTGATAAGGCCAAGGATGCTGGCCACATTCGCGGTGTCGTCCCTCACCTAGTCGGAGGGGGAGGGGTCTCCCTCCTCCAATATGCGGACGATACCATAATAATGGTGGAGGGCACCACCCATGACATTGCTAACCTAAAGTTCCTCCTCCTGTGCTTCCAACAGATGTCGGGCCTAACCATTAACTTCGATAAGAGCAAAGTGATGGTGCTCGGGTTCCCTCCCGAGGAAGCACAGTCCATAGCGGACCGACTTAACTGTCGGTTGGGTTCTTTCCCCACGACTTACTTGGGGATCCCCATTAGTGACTCGCGCCTCACCGTGGCGGACCTCCGCCCCACGGTAACCCGTATGCAACATCGGGTCGAACCTTGGAAAGGCCGTTGGTTGTCGAAGGCTGCTCGGGTGATCCTTATTAACTCCTCGCTTGCTAGCCTCCTGTGGTTCCTCATGAGTTTCTATAGCCTACATGAGACCCTCCATCAGGAGATCGTGAAGTACCAATCTAGATTCTTCTGGGCTGGGGAGGGGGATAAGCAGAAGTACCATATGGTTAGCTGGCCCGATATCTGCAAACCCAAGGACCAGGGAGGTCTCGGGATCCTGTCCTCCCGCCGCATGAACATAGCCCTCCTGACTCGTTGGCTCTGGCGCATTGCCAATGGTGATGGAGGTCTATGGCTCACCATCATCCAGAACAAGTATCTCCGTGGACAACCCCTTGCCTTCTGTCAGCGCTCAGGCGGCTCCCAGTTCTGGCAGGCCGTAGTCCAGCTGCTCCCGGTTCTCCGTATTGGCACTTCCATAGCGGTTGGTACCGGATCATCGACCCTGTTCTGGTTTGATCGATGGCTTGGTGACTCCCCATTGGCCGCACGATTTCCTGCGCTCTTCACTATTGCAGTGGACCCGTGTATATCTGTCGAGGCAACCCTTATTGACTTAGGGCGCCTCGCCTTCCGTCGCCCCTTCGACCCTCCAGAGGTTGCTGCCTAGGACGCCCTTATGCAGGACATTGCCCTCCTCCCTATGGACGGCCTTGACTCCCCGGATGTCACTTCTTGGCGGCTTGAGCCCTCCGGCTGCTTCTCCACCAAATCCCTCTACGCGGCCATTGCACCCTCGACGGCCCCCGAACCCTTTAGTCTGATTTGGGATATTCGCCTGCCCCTGAAGATCCGGATCTTCATGTGGCAATGGATTCGCGGTCGCCTCCCAACTGGCGTGGAGGTCCGTAAGCGGAATGGACCTGGGAACGGGATGTGCCCCTTGTGCGACACGATGGAGGATGCTAACCACATCTTCTTCTCGTGTTCTACGGCTCAGTTCCTTTGGTCCTGCTTCCGCGAGACAGTTGGGGGCCAGTGGTGTAACACCAACTTCCCTGACCTGCTTGCGGAAATCCATGCCTCCTCCCTCGCTACCGCCATATCAGATGGCTCTGCGTTGGGATCCTTGCCTGGACGCTTTGGACCGTTCGCAATAAGCTTGTCATTCAGAAGGTCCCTCTTCGACGTGCTACTGACGCCATCTTTAAAATGTGTGGATACTTGCAGCTCTGGCGGCCGCTTAGCCGCCCCCAGGATTGGGTCGTCATCAACAACCTCATCGCCGACCTTCGCTCGATGGCCTTCAGCTTGGCGCCACCGCTCCCCCCGCCACCCCCGGAGCCAGACTAGATGCTGTGCCGCACCCTCCGTGTGTGCGCCTTTTTTTGCTTTTCAGGGCTTGTTGAGCTGTGCCCTCAGCATTAACCCTATTTGACTACTTGCGGTGCTAGACCTCTATGTGTGTGTGTGTGTGTTGTTGAACCTTCTTCTTGTTGTTGTTTGGCTTTATCTATAAAGCGGGGCGAAAGCCTTTTTCGGTAAAAAAAATTATAGAACAAAGCTCTATATGCACGTATAAGTGTTTGACACGAGAAAAATCTTATAAGCACTCCGGAAGAAGGGAAGAGAAGGAGTATGGATTTCTCTCATGCGCCGTGGAAAAGAAAAATGCGGGCGTGCCAGTGTATCGTAGTACACAAAGAAAAGTGATACGGGAAACAAGTATTTCATTTATCTCTTTGGATGAACAAAATTACAAGATCCCATAAAAAATGGTTGCGCTCCGTGGCCTACTAGCGCGGCCTGCCTGACTATGGCGATGTGCAGTCTTCTGGTTCCCGGGGCCTCGAAAAGCTCCCGGTTAATTACTCCCGCGGGTTGCTCTGCGAGATACCTCCGATTAAGCCATGTGGTCGTCTTCGTCGTCTTCGCTTCGCGTTCTCCATGCATGATGATGATGGTGTGTGTGTGGTGCGGGCAGCGGCAAAGCCTGTGTCCTTGTCGGTACACGTGCCGCTCGAAACATGGCTTTGTGCTGGCCACGTTCGCCCTCACCGTCGCGCCTCGTCGGTCTTAACAACGTTGATGTAGTCGGTGTTGAAGTTGCATGGGTCCTGCTCTGCTCGGACTTCTTGACGATGTAGCGGTTTCGTCGGGGTACGCTAGGGGTTCGCCTCACGGGAGTATTCTTATGGAGACCGGCGTCGGTGTAAAACCAACGCTCGCTCATATCGGCATAGCCGGTGTGGTTGGCGCCTCGTCTCGGCTGGACGCCGAGTTTACGGCGGTCCGCCAAGACAAGGGAACCCCCTCACATGGCCATAGAAAGGGGACCTATACATCGGCGACGCCATGGGCCTGTACGCCGGGACCTGTTCACCAATGACCTATGTGCCGTGATGGGTGCATCTCACTTGATTGAACGCCAAGTCTATGGCAGTCCGTTTTGTCAAGGACACCGCCGGACGAACTCGTGAGGAGATGTTGTAGTGGTTTCATTGCCCTGGGTGGGTGCTACACCGAAAGGGGACCCGTACGCCGGGGACGCCACGGACCTGTACATCGAGACCTATATGTCGAGGACCTGTCCGCCATGGTGGGTGCCTCGTCTCGGCTAAACGCCGTATTCGGTGGTTTATCGAGACAAGTAGCACGCCGAGACCTATACGCCAAGGACCTGTTCGCCATGGTGGGTGCGCTTTCATAGGTGGGACCGGTCTCGAGCTGCATCATCGTGAGCATCGGTTCTGCCACGTCGTCTCCTCCGGGAAGCAAGACACCAGACCTGTGCACCGTGATCGAAACACAGTAGACCTGTGCACCGGAGAGACCTGTTCATCATGGACTTGTCTCGGGCTACGTCGTTGCGAGCTCCGGCTCCGCCATGTCGTCTCCTCCGGGAAGCAACGCACATGACCTGTTCGGGGCGCCATGGACCTGTGCACCGATGACCTATTCGCCGAGGACCTGTGCACCGGAGAGACCTGTTCTCCATGGACTTGTCGCGGGCTTCGTCGTCACGAGCTCCGGTTCGACCACGTCGTCTCCACCGGAAACCAGAGCGCCAGACCTGTACACCACGGTCGGAGCGCCATGGACCTGTGCATCGGAGAGACATGCTCACAATGGACTTGTCTCGGGCTACATCGTAGCGAGCTCCGATTCGACCACGTCGTCTCCACTGGAAACCAAAGCGCCAGACCTGTCCACCGCGATTGGGACACCATAGACCTGTGGACCGAAGAGACCTATTCGCCATGGACTTGTCTCGTCGTGACCTGTACATCGTGATCTGTTCACCGAGGACATGTAGGCCAACATGGTAGAGCACCGGAGTTAGCGGTTGGGCTACGTTGTTGGCAAACTCCGACTGGCCCCGAGTCATCTCCAACTAGGAGCATGCCGCACGAAGATCAAGGGCTTGTCGTAGACAAGCTCCGGCTATGTCGATGTAGTCTCCTGGTTGGATGAAGTCATCTCCGGCGGCGGCGTAGTAGGAGTTACCCTCTGGTACGAGAAGAGCCCCGCTTGTCCGCGGCCACCTCCATTGAGTGCGTCATCCGCCGTCTCCACAGCACCTGGTACGAAACGAGCACCGCTTCGTTCGCGGCCACCTCCGCTGGGCGCGTCATCCGCCGCCTCAACTGCTCCAGGTACGAGAAGAGCACAACGTCGTTCGCAGCCATCTACACTAGATGTGTCGTCCGCCGTGTCCGTTGCACCTGTACATAAAAAAAAGAGGACGGGGGTGCTTCCTCGTCGTCCATAGGCGTGTGTGTGAGGGCGCCGCCGCGCTCCTTTGGTTTCATCTGCGACCTTCTCCGTAGGCAGGTCGGGTTCTCCTGGACGCAGCCGCCCCGGGCACGCCTCCTTCTATGCGTGCTTCTCCCATGAAACCTGATTGGCGAAAACACACATATATCAAAGAAGTTAGTTGGCGGGGCATGCGTTGCTGTCGGTCCTTCACCTCGCCGAGTGCGTGCTTGCCATCGGCAAAGTGCTCCTGCTGTCGCCGTCCCTGCAGTCCTGTTCTTCTTCTCTACTACCACAACCTTTCGCCCGGCGCACACTTGCGAGCACTGCTGTTGCCGTCGGCCCTTCATAGAGCTTGGGATGTAGTCAGCGCCACCTCCGGCGTGGTGCGCGTCAGCCCGATCTCCTCGACGCTACACCGCGGGCGCGTCTCCTTCTGGGTCGGCTCTCACGGGTGTTTCTGCATATTTGCAGTTGCGTGGTCTTCTGCGTACGTTACCTCGGGCTGGATGTGTTGTACGTGGGTTCGGCCGGTCCCTTGAGCAGTCTTTTCTCCATGTATATATAGGCATCCTGAAGACTAATACATGGCAAGAGATCATGTGGCGCCCGGTTCTATCTTCTTGCCGTGCAAGGCTTCCTACGCGGAGCCTGCCTTTTATTTGATCCGTGTTATTTCTTTCCAGATTTTGATGGGAATATTTCCTTATCAAGTACGCTAACTCCGTTAGCCAGCTTTAAACACCCGATTGCCCACGTGCATATTGCCTGTTGAATTGAAATCAAATAGAAACAAAAAAAAAAGATACACGTGCACGCAAGGTTAGCTAGGTAATTCGGGTATTCGGAGAAGTATACATGCGTGCGTGCCGGCCGGCCGCAAATACATAAATACGTATATGTATGTGCATGGCCCAGGACGTGTGCATGTACACATATTGGTTAATACCTATATTGTGTGCATATCTATGTGCTGAGTACGTGGGCATTCACAATGCGTGCATGCGCCACTATTAAAATTTATCTTTGCATTATAACTTGCCTTTGCTCATATAGTCTGCACCAAAAACTAAAAAAAATAATATTTTATGCAACTGTGCGCAAAAACTCATTGAACAAATGCCCCCTCGTCGAGTTGAGCTTGAGTGCGGCGCAAATCAAGCTTGACTCGACGAATATATTCATTTTTTCTCTTTCCTTGGCGCATTGATTCACGCCATTCCGAAGATGATGATTATTAACAATGTGTCTTATTGTAGGTAAGTCCATCCACATGTGTGTTCTTTAGGGAGCTCGTTGGATCGTATAACACGCACGATGCCGGTCAACGAGGCAACCCTACCTCGTCTTCATTCCATGGCGAAACATCATGCCTTATCCTGAAAACAAAAAGAAACTTTTTACCAATCTCGCCGCGACCGTCTAGCTGCTACGGTGCCAACCGGCTTTATTGGAAGGTTTCACAGATTCACGCTGGCCGCACTAGCGCATTGCACTGCTCCCATGATCTCCTTGTGTTGATGTAGGCGAGGCATCGGTAGACCGTCGATAGCTCCCCTACATTGACTGAATCGTCACACCACTCATGGCGTGCCAATTCTGGTGGTAGGCCGGGACACCATCGGCCTTACGAACGATTAAGGGGTCGATGTTGCCCCCATGCTTCATTGTTGTTGGAGATGGGGACATGGAGACACATTGGCATCACCTTCGTGAGCGCAGGTGTTGCCTTCTGGCACCCATCGTGCATGTCGGTGTAGACCATTGGTTGCCGGGCTGTCGTCGGCATTGTCAGGGACGCATGGGTATTGCTGCACCCAAACACCCATGATGTATTTTGTTGTAGTGGTTGTCGTCTGAATGCCGTTGGCGATGACAGGGAGTACCTCTCCATGGCTGCGAAGATGTCGAAGGAGCACAATCTAGAAGCACCCAACGAAAACAGACGAAAAAGAGAGAGATAGAAAAAGGGTTTTTTTTAAAAAAAAGTGTTGGCTTTCCCGTTATACACCAGCTATAGGCGTGATATCCGGGAAGACTACCGAAGGACTTGTCATTGGGAACCGTCGAAAGACCTTGACGATTGCAACTCAACAACATAAATAGCTCTTGTGTACGTGCATGAAGACGCCGTGTTTCGGGATGCTTCCGAGAGGCAACAAAAATTCATACTCTAGCCCATCATCATACTGAGGGCCCCCACAGCTCAACATGCCCCCTGCACACGCCTCATGACCCCAGAGACTTGGGTGTGATAAGTTCAGGGTAAATGGTTTTGGGTCAACGGCTTGGCGATTTTTCTTCATGCATATTGAGGGGTGGTGAACAGCTTCCTCCCTCCTTCCTTCCAGTGGGTTCCTTACTTCTTGGGACCGCTTGATTGCTTCTTGGATTGTTGGGATTTTCTTTCTTGAATTTGCTTCTTGGATTTTCAGAATTTCATCTTGATTGCTCCACGCGGATGATTGATTGGCCGCGGACTTCATGGACTTGTTTTGACATTCGGCTCGAACTTCTTGGGGACTCTTCTTCCAGGATTCTTCGGGACCCACCTTGGGAAATTGGAAAGGAACTGTTCACCTCTGTGGACTAGGAAAAACCCTCTAGCACATTATCTGGGGCTTCTGGTGGCGCACCCCAGGGTTGCCATGTGACTACGCACCAAACCAACTTGTGTTGGGTCAGGCAGCCCTCCATGATCTTTTTCTATAGTCTTCCCTGGGATGTGAGCCTCTGTGAACACGAGGCATGCCGGGAAACATGAAGAGCATGGGGTCTCACTACTTAGAAGTGCCCAAGTAATCATCTCCGCTGCCTCCGGAAGCATACACCTGGTACGTGTCGTGCATTGTGGGTGTAGGAGCCGCTCCACCTGCAACTTGACACATTGTGCTGCCCTCCAACAAGTCCTAGGGTAGGCGAAACTTCAATCAACAACGTAGTGCGATAGGGGGAAGCCATTTTTTGTTGGACTTAGTCCGTAAAAATTGGGGAAAACTAGATATATCCATGAAATGCTAAGGAGAATGCATCATGGATCCGAAAGCCCACAGAAAAATTTTCCCCAATGGAAATCCAAAAGAGGCAACAGAAGAGGCAAAATTTCAAGAAAAAATATTTTTTGAGGAACCCTCCGTTGGTTGGGGGCATAGGTCGGACTCCTTGGGAATCGACGAGCTGGTATGCCGCCCCTTCGTAGACTTGCTCGATGACGTATGGTCCCTCCTACTTTGGCTCGAACTTGCCCTTCGTATTGTGCGTCATGATGATGGGTCGCCTGAGCGCGAGAACCAACTTGCCTTTTCGGAAGACATGTTGCTTGACAAGCTTGTCATAAGCTCTCACCCTATTCTGGCAGTAAAGCTCCAGGTTTTGTAGGGCATTACGTCGCCCCTGTTCAAGGGTGTCGAGCTCCTCAAACTGTAGTTGCACATGTTCGTCTTGGGTGATGTCATCTTGGATAGCCACCCTCAAATAGGGTAGCTGGACCTCTAGTAGTAGCACCGCCTTACTCCCGTAAGCTAGAGAAAACGGAGTCACCTGTCTCGGGGTACGGATCGTGACGCTGTACTCCCATAAGGACACGAAGAGACGGTCGTGCCAGTCTCTCCTATTCCTTGTCACTGTCTTCTTGAGTATCTTGCCGAGCGTCTTGTTGACAGCCTCGATCGCACCGTTGGCTTGGTGTAGATGGTGGGGATGTGGTGATGAAGTGAAGGGGGAGCGGTACACCCACCGCTCTGGCTATGCTTAGTCGTATCCCTCCATCTTGTCATTGTCCGATGATGAAGTGGGCGGCCTTCGCCTCGTCGGTGCCCGGCCTGGTGGTGTCCGCCTTGTCGGTGTCGGACTGGATGACTTGCCTTCGCCTCGTCGGTGCCTGGCAAGATATGGATTGTTTCATCGGTAAAAGACATGTCGGTGGAGTATAGCTTTGCCTCGTTGGAGCTTGGACGATGTCGGGGAAGTGTGTTGATGTATAAGTTGGAGTAGACTTGAGTGTCGCCACATGACCGTGGTGCTTAAAGATGACGACAATACTAGCTTGTCGATATAGATCTTGGGGCGTCGCAGTTACGAGGACGACCTCCGCTCGGTGTAGACAGTTGGTGTAGAAGAATGGCGGCGTGTTGGTGCAGTCCGCGTCCTCGCCAGACAATAAGTCAAAGCAGATGGCGACGGCATGTGGACATCCGTCGGCACTGATGTAAATTACACCCTCGCCAGATGAAGAGTTGATGAAGATTGCAACGCCGTGTCGATGTAGTCGGATGGCAACGTGTCGATATAGTCGGCGTCCCCGCCGGGTGTGAAGTCGATGAAGATGGTGACGACATGTTGATGTAGCAGCCTTCCTCGTTGAGCCAGAGTTGATGATGACGACTCCAACATGGCCACGGGTGGTGTAGATGGCACAAGGCCACACACCGGCAGCCCCTCTGATGTCATTGGTGGCGTGAAGTTAGCACCGAGCTACTCGCCGGCAGCCTTGCCACTATCGTTGTTGAAGCATGCATGGAAGAAGACACTACCAATGAGGTCTCCGGCAAGCCTTCATCGATGTCGTGGTCTGACCATGGGGTGCAGCCGCCGGTGCAACATCCACAGCTGCCTTAGGTACAAGTGCATCAAGTGCTAGGGCCTCTTCTGCGGCTTCCCTTTGGCACAGCTTATATTGGCAGCATGGTGTCGCTGCCTCGGACTGAGTGTGTGCATTGTCCACTGGGGTGTGTTGTGCGTCATCGCTCACTGAAGTGAGAGATGAAAAGAGAGATAGGCAGACATTAAATATGCGGGTGTCCCATTGAAGAAGATGAACGCCATGATTTTGTTCTTCTCGGTGTAGAGGTGGATGGTGGTGGAGCCTTGGACGCTGGCTTCCTCCTACTTGCTTGTGTACAACTGCACTTGATCACCACGTGGATGTGGTCTGGCTCAGGACGTCGTCCAGGGGTTCGAGGAAGAGGAGTTGGCTCCGGGCTGCATGCTGGCTGCTCGTACATTGTGGTGATGTTGTAGATGGCGCCGAGCCATACGCCGGCAGCCCCTCCAATGTCATCGCCGAGGTGGAGTTGGCCTCGCGATACACGCTGGCGGCCTCGACACCGTTGTACTGAAATGCACATGAAAGAAGACACCACCAGTGAGTTCTCCAGCGGGCGTCCGTCAACGTCGTGGTACCTTCATGGAGCTGTTGTCGCTGTTGCGTCGTCCATGTCTGCCTTTGGAGCAAGTGCATCAAGTGCTAGGGCTTCTCCTGCGGCTCCCTTGATGCTGCCACACCGCCGGCGCATCTCCTTCTGGCCTGGATGCGTTCCCGCGATGGCCTTTGAGTGTCCATCTTCGTCGGCGTTTGGTAAGTGAGAACAAAGAAAATAATCATTAAAAAAAAATTGTAGGTAGCCTCATATGCATGTGCCATGCAACGCAAGATGTCTTCAAACGCTCCTGCAAAGAGCTAGCTTGACTTCAAGCGGCTGTCTTGCCGTCGCTGCTGGCGCATCTTCGAGCTTGGATGGGTGACGTTGCCGCCGCCGCCGCCGCGACGTTCTCTTGCCGGTGTAGTGCACATGCACCTCCGAACGAGGCCACCGTACTCGCCGCCGCAGTGGGCGCGTCTCTTCTCTCTTGGCACCTTTCCTTCTCTTTGTGCCTTTGCTTTCTTTTTTGAGGGTGTGTTTTCCTGGGGTGCACTTTGTTACGACTTCTTTCCCCTCTCCTAAACGTTGACCATCCTGCAAGAAAGTGGATATAACACAAGAAGATACATCATTACACCTCTCCCGGCGGGCATGTTGCCACCGGCGCGTCCGCCGAGCCAGGTAGAGTACTGCGTGCGCCTCAGGTTCCTCTGGCTGCTAGGCTTCTCCATGGATATCCACGGGTGCGTCTTCTGGCCCATGGTGGCCGCTGATTAGGGCCAGGGCACGTGTGTTACCCGGCGAGTCCGCCGCGCCGTTGGCTGGTCCTACCGCTGCCGCTTGTGCGTGCTCCTCGGGTGTGTGTATGCTGGGCGGATGTGATGAGAGAGGGTTGGATGATGTGTTGCCTGATGGATGAATGTGTGCGCGCCTTCTCTTGGCCATGCCTCCACCTTGGCTCATGCACTGTCACCGCCGGACGGCGCCGGGCCACGTAAAAGGCGGTCGGGTGAGTGCGCCACCGCCATGGGTAGATGACGTCCCCCTGCGTGAGTCTTTGCCGTCTTCTAGGTAATGCAACCTTAGGGCGCATGTGGCATGTTTGCCACCACCAATGTGTCATCGCCTCCCTGGTGCACATCTCTCTTACGATGCCATCTCCTGGACGTTGCCACGCGCGTCTCCTTTGGGTACCTCCTTTGGCGAGCTCTAAGTTGGTGTAGCTGGTGCCTGCCCCCAGGCGAGCTCAGTGTTAGTGACGGTGTTGATGACGGTCCACCTAGAGCGTGCACATGGCTGGGATGGTTCAGACCGAGCCCCACCCAAGGCTAAGCACCTTGTTCGCGGTGGTGTAGAGCGAGCCCCGCATGGGCCAAGCTTCTTGTAGGCAGCAATGATGTAGATGACGTACCCACCTTGCTCAAGCTCCGCGTGGCGGTGTAGACGACGACTCATCTTTGGCGATATCTGTGTCGACGGAGGTGAAAAAGGAACCCCTCCTAGTCGAGCTCCACGGCGACTGAAGTAGATGGCACCCTGTATTGGAGGGAACTCCATGCCAACGAAGGTGTAGACGGAGCCCCGCCATGGGGGCACTCCATGTCGGCGATGGTGTAGATGGTAACCCACCTTAGATGAGTCCATTTCACCTCGGGCGAGCCCTAGCTGGCACCTGCATTGAAGACCCTTCATCTTGAGAGGACGGGTGGCGCATGGTGCCGAGTGGATGATGCAGTCCTGTCCGCCCACCATCTAGAGTTGTGGCCGAGCCCCCCGCCTAGGATGGGACGCATGTCGTGGTAGAAATGTTTGTTGTGGAGGTCCCATGGCCGCCACCGTTCAGTGGGTCGAGGCTTCCTCTCATCACCTTGATTTCTTGACCATCGGTTCCAATGTAGGGGCAAGTTAGGATGCCCCCACTCTATGTAGCGAGTTGGTGAAGACTATCATTGAGGTGCTCATGTTGACGATGATGACTTGGTGATTGGCACCTCATCCTACCTGCAACCATGAGCCTACACAGGTTGTGGGAGATGGCCTCCAAGCCTTCATGTATCTTTTCCTCGGTGCGTCGTGGTGTTGGTGTTGGCGGCTCTGCGTGGGAGCCGAGCCGGGTAGAGGCGTGGGACGCCGCACTTGCCCTTCCATTTGTGGTGCGTTGATCTGCCTCCACGTCTCCATGGATGTCTGCCCTTGATGACTCCTTCAATAGGGTGTGCCTCCAGCATTAGCTTGTGGTGCTCCATCGTCTTGGCGGCCGCCTGCCTTTGCGCCTTCTTTGACTGCACAATTTGAAACTGCGCGGGATCTTGGGCTTGGTACATGTTGACCCTGGCGCCATTCTCGATGAAGACCATAGGCAGAAATGATCCATACTAGATCATCACCGGCCCCGATTTGCTGTCGTGGGAGATTTCACCAGCAAGAAAGAGAGGCTTACTGGCGGAGATCCTTGCAGCATGTTGTGCACACTGGGAGATTGGCGAAGTCGATTTTGACGACCACATCGAAGCAAAGATGGGAGGAGAACCACGTCCCACCGGGCGTGCCAATTTGTTTGACACGAGAAAAATCTTATAAGCACTCCGGAAGAAGGGAAGAGAAGGAGTATGGATTTCTCTCATGCGCCGTGGAAAAGAAAAATGCGGGCGTGCCAGTGTATCGTAGTACACAAAGAAAAGTGATACGGGAAACAAGTATTTCATTTATCTCTTTGGATGAACAAAATTACAAGATCCCATAAAAAATGGTTGCGCTCCGTGGCCTACTAGCGCGGCCTGCCTGACTATGGCGATGTGCAGTCTTCTGGTTCCCGGGGCCTCGAAAAGCTCCCGGTTAATTACTCCCGCGGGTTGCTCTGCGAGATACCTCCGATTAAGCCATGTGGTCGTCTTCGTCGTCTTCGCTTCGCGTTCTCCATGCATGATGATGATGGTGTGTGTGTGGTGCGGGCAGCGGCAAAGCCTGTGTCCTCGTCGGTACACGTGCCGCTCGAAACATGGCTTTGTGCTGGCCACGTTCGCCCTCACCGTCGCGCCTCGTCGGTCTTAACAACGTTGATGTAGTCGGTGTTGAAGTTGCATGGGTCCTGCTCTGCTCGGACTTCTTGACGATGTAGCGGTTTCGTCGGGGTACGCTAGGGGTTCGCCTCACGGGAGTATTCTTATGGAGACCGGCGTCGGTGTAAAACCAACGCTCGCTCATATCGGCATAGCCGGTGTGGTTGGCGCCTCGTCTCGGCTGGACGCCGAGTTTACGGCGGTCCGCCAAGACAAGGGAACCCCCTCACATGGCCATAGAAAGGGGACCTATACATCGGCGACGCCATGGGCTTGTACGCCGGGACCTGTTCACCAATGACCTATGTGCCGTGATGGGTGCATCTCACTTGATTGAACGCCAAGTCTATGGCAGTCCGTTTTGTCAAGGACACCGCCGGACGAACTCGTGAGGAGATGTTGTAGTGGTTTCATTGCCCTGGGTGGGTGCTACACCGAAAGGGGACCCGTACGCCGGGGACGCCATGGACCTGTACATCGAGACCTATATGTCGAGGACCTGTCCGCCATGGTGGGTGCCTCGTCTCGGCTAAACGCCGTATTCGGTGGTTTATCGAGACAAGTAGCACGCCGAGACCTGTACGCCAAGGACCTGTTCGCCATGGTGGGTGCGCTTTCATAGGTGGGACCGGTCTCGGGCTGCATCATCGTGAGCATCGGTTCTGCCACGTCGTCTCCTCCGGGAAGCAAGACACCAGACCTGTGCACCATGATCGAAACACAGTAGACCTGTGCACCGGAGAGACCTGTTCATCATGGACTTGTCTCGGGCTACGTCGTTGCGAGCTCCGGCTCCGCCATGTCGTCTCCTCCGGGAAGCAACGCACATGACCTGTTCGGGGCGCCATGGACCTGTGCACCGATGACCTATTCGCCGAGGACCTGTGCACCGGAGAGACCTGTTCTCCATGGACTTGTCGCGGGCTTCGTCGTCACGAGCTCCGGTTCGACCACGTCGTCTCCACCGGAAACCAGAGCGCCAGACCTGTACACCACGGTCGGAGCGCCATGGACCTGTGCATCGGAGAGACATGCTCACAATGGACTTGTCTCGGGCTACATCGTAGCGAGCTCCGATTCGACCACGTCGTCTCCACTGGAAACCAAAGCGCCAGACCTGTCCATCGCGATTGGGACGCCATAGACCTGTGGACCGGAGAGACCTATTCGCCATGGACTTGTCTCGTCATGACCTGTACATCGTGATCTGTTCACCGAGGACATGTAGGCCAACATGGTAGAGCACCGGAGTTAGCGGTTGGGCTACGTTGTTGGCAAACTCCGACTAGCCCCGAGTCATCTCCAACTAGGAGCATGCCGCACGAAGATCAAGGGCTTGTCGTAGACAAGCTCCGGCTATGTCGATGTAGTCTCCTGGTTGGATGAAGTCATCTCCGACGGCGGCGTAGTAGGAGTTACCCTCTGGTACGAGAAGAGCCCCGCTTGTCCGCGGCCACCTCCATTGAGTGCGTCATCCGCCGTCTCCACAGCACCTGGTACGAAAAGAGCACCGCTTCGTTCGCGGCCACCTCCGCTGGGCGCGTCATCCGCCGCCTCAACTGCTCCAGGTACGAGAAGAGCACAACGTCGTTCGCAGCCATCTACACTAGATGTGTCGTCCGCCGTGTCCGTTGCACCTGTACATAAAAAAAAAGAGGAGGGGGGTGCTTCCTCGTCGTCCATAGGCGTGTGTGTGAGGGCGCCGCCGCGCTCCTTTGGTTTCATCTGCGACCTTCTCCGTAGGCAGGTCGGGTTCTCCTGGACGCAGCCGCCCCGGGCACGCCTCCTTCTATGCGTGCTTCTCCCATGAAACCTGATTGGCGAAAACACACATATATCAAAGAAGTTAGTTGGCGGGGCATGCGTTGCTGTCGGTCCTTCACCTCGCCGAGTGCGTGCTTGCCATCGGCAAAGTGCTCCTGCTGTCGCCGTCCCTGCAGTCCTGTTTTTCTTCTCTGCTACCACAACCTTTCGCCCGGCGCACACTTGCGAGCACTGCTGTTGCCGTCGGCCCTTCATAGAGCTTGGGATGTAGTCAGCGCCACCTCCGGCGTGGTGCGCGTCAGCCCGATCTCCTCGACGCTACACCGCGGGCGCGTCTCCTTCTGGGTCGGCTCTCACGGGTGTTTCTGCATGTTTGCAGTTGCGTGGTCTTCTGCGTACGTTACCTCGGGCTGGATGTGTTGTACGTGGGTTCGGCCGGTCCCTTGAGCAGTCTTTTCTCCATGTATATATAGGCATCCTGAGGACTAATACATGGCAAGAGATCATGTGGCGCCCGGTTCTATCTTCTTGCCGTGCAAGGCTTCCTACGCGGAGCCTGCCTTTTATTTGATCCGTGTTATTTCTTTCCAGATTTTGATGGGAATATTTCCTTATCAAATAGAAACAAAAAAAAAGATACACGTGCACGCAAGGTTAGCTAGGTAATCGTGTATTCGGAGAAGTATACATGCGTGCTTGCCGGCCGGCCGCAAATACATAAATACGTATATGTATGTGCATGGCCCAGGACGATGTGCATGTACACATATTGGTTAATACCTATATTGTGTGCATATCTATGTGCTGAGTACGTGGGCATTCGCAATGCGTGCATGCGCCACTATTAAAATTTGTCTTTGCATTATAACTTGCCTTTGCTAATATAGTCTGCACCAAAAACTAAAAAAAATAATATTTTATGCAACTGTGCGCAAAAACTCATTGAACAATAAGCCGCCTTTGTTTTGGAGAGTCGGTGATATTGAATATTGTTTCATACCGGTAACTATGTTGTATGATCCCCGCAAAAAAAAAAAAACGTTGTTGTATGATGACGCACAGTGGAATGTGGAATCAAGTGGGCCACCCCTCTAGAGATCGATGGAATTTAATGTCCAAAGTGCGCTATGTATGCTGGTATTAAACTAATGGCTTTTTTAGTTTACTGTAGAGATCTCACCTTGTGCAGATTTCTACTCCTACGTGGGATCTATAAGCTGAGGTGCCGTAGCGTTGCGTTCAAGTCGCTTACGCGGTCTCTATCTATCACCATGACATCTCCCAAGGAAAACTTGCAGATGGAAGAACCACTTCTTGAGGTCAGTTTCTCTTCTACTTCTTCTACATTCATGTTGAGCAGTAGCTTGATTTTCTAACGCAATTATTCATCCTTATGTCCTTCGAAGTACGAACATATATGTTTCTTGATAAATTTGAGATACTTGGCAAACATCCTTCATAAATTTGGAGATACTTGTCGAACGTCCTTCAAAGTACGAACATATATATTTCTTTTTTCCATTATGACCTGCATATTGCTGTGCTGAGATGTGCAAATTGGTGGCTGTTACATGCCTGATGCAATACTGTTTTTTCCCAAACATATTTTCTCTGAAAAAGGGTGGTATAATCGGCACATCAGTAAACAACAAAATCATTAGCAATTAACTTGGCACCAGTTTTTGTCTTCTATGTTCAAAAAATTCTGATCCCAGACTCTGTTTTTCTATCATGTGTTCCATATACAGTTACCTCATGCTTTTGCAGAAAGATACATACTACTAAAGAGAATTAGGCTTTGTCATATACAGGATTCTGCGGTACACAGAGGGGACCGAGTTGTTGACATCAAAGGAGCTCCAACTCCTATAGCCAAGAACCGTACCGGCAGTTGGAAAGCGTGCAAGTTTATCTTAGGTATAGTTTGAAACCGTCAAGTTTTCATGCAGATCTGGTAGAAAAACATCAAGGGTACTTCATTTCAGTTCAGTTTTGTCCAATTTTTGTGCTCAAAGTGCACAGATGCATGGCTTTTTCCACGAACATTACTCGTTGTTTCTGTGTGCTGCCCATTATTATTTGGAGTTTGCTTGAGAAATACTACAACTAACTAGATCTGAGTTCCGGCTTGCACTGCGTGCAGTGACTGAGTGCTTCGAGGAGCTAGCGTACTACGGGATCCAGTTCAACCTGGTAACTTTCCTCAAGACGATCCTGCAGGAGAGCAATGTGTCCGCGGCGAGGAACTACACCAACTGGCAGGGGACTTGCTACATCGCCCCCCTCGTCGGAGCTATCGTCGCCGACTCCTATCTCGGCAGATACCTCACCACACTGGCCTTCTTCGCAATTTACCTAATTGTAAGCACACACGAGCTGTAATCTCTTCGATGCCATGCATATACACTGTAAAATCATCCTTCAAATGGAGCTAGTTTCTTAGCAATTCAACGTTTTTTTTGGCGCGACCCAAGGGAATGGCTGCGATGGCAGTTTCAGCGTCGTTCCCGGCGTCGTGCGCCGGGCTCGACTGCCTGCAGGACGTTGGCTCGTCGCCCTCGTCCCAGTCCGCCGTGTTCTTCCTCGGCCTGTACATGATGGCCATCGGGGCCGGCGGCATCAAGCCCTGCGTCTCCTCCTTCGGCGCCGACCAGTTCGACGACAGCGTCCCGGCGGAGAGGCTGAAGAAGAACTCCTTCTTCAACTGGTTCTTCTTCTCCATCTACATCGGCAGCTTCGTCTCCGGCACCGTCGTCGTGTGGGTGCAGGACCACTGCGGGTGGGTCGTCGGCCTCTGGATCCCCACCCTGTTCATCGCGCTGGCCATCGCGAGCTTCTTGCTGGGCTCCGGCTCGTACAGGGTGCAGAAGCCTCTGGGAAGCCCGCTGGCAAGAGTTTCCCAGGTCGTCGTCGCGGCCGTGCGGAATCGGAATGTAGGTCTGCCGCGTGATGCTTCTCTCCTCCACGAGCTGTCGGAGGTTGAATCAATGGCGGAGTCGGACGGTACCAAGAAATTGCAGCATACACCAGTGCTCAGGTAATTACTAGCTTTTCTTCATAATTTTGACAGGCTGAATCTAAAAAGTAAAAGCTGATTGAGAGTGTTTCTTGCCCAGTTTCCTGGACAAGGCTGCAGTGGTCTCGGCCGAGGAGCTTTACTCGGATCCATGGAGGCTTTGCACCGTCACGCAAGTCGAGGAGCTCAAGATCGTGATCGGCATGCTCCCGATCTGGGCCACCGGGATCGTGTACTTCTCCGTCCTCGCGCAGTTCTCCTCGACGTTCCTGGAGCAAGGGAGGATGATGGACACGGCGGTGGGCACCTTCGCGATCCCTCCGGCGTCCCTGGCTTCCTTCGACGCCGTCAGCGTCATCCTCTTCGTTCCCGTCTACGACAGGGTGCTCATCCCGGCGGCGAGGAGGTTCACGGGCAACGAGCGGGGGTTCTCGGAGCTGCAGCGGTTCGGCGTCGGCCTGTTCCTCTCCGTCCTGGTCATGGCGGCCGCGGCGGTGGTGGAGACGCGGCGGCTGGCGCTGGACCGGGCGGCGGCGGCGCCGATGTGCATCCTGTGGCAGGTGCCGCAGTACCTCCTGGTGGGCGCCAGCGTGGTGTTCGCGTGCGTGGGGCAGTCGGAGTTCTTCTACAACGAGGCGCCGGAGTCCATGCGCAGCCTCTGCTCCGCACTGGGGCTCCTCACGGTGTCGCTCGGGAGCTACCTGAGCTCGCTCGTGGTGACCGTGGTGTCCGGCGTCACGACGCGGGGCGGCGGGGCCGGGTGGATACCGGATGACCTCAACGAGGGCCACCTCGACCGGTTCTTCTGGCTCATCGCTGCGCTTAGCTCGCTCAATCTCGCGGTTTTCGTGTGGTGTGCTAAGAGATACAAGTGCAAGAATGTCTCTTGATCGTGGAAATGCTCTAGGATTTTTTTTATTTTTTTGGTGTCCTGCAGTATGCAGACGGCATGTAAATTCCTAAACGTGGGATGATTGATTTTTCGTTAATTCCAACACCGGATTGTTTCTTCCGTTTCCATTGACTGAATCATACCGGCATAAGGACATCTCCAGCCGACCCCCTAATAAAAAACAACGCACCTAGCCAAAGTCTCAAATCGGTTAGAGAGTAAAAGATTTACTCCTCCGCAAAACTTTACCCGTGGCACCAGAATATACTCATCCCCCACCCGGCTGAGTACCCTCCCACCCACCTCTTTCTTCCTCTCGCGCCGCGCCATAGCTAGTTCCTGCCGCCGCCTCCCCACGCACCACCATCGGCGCCGATGACTGCAACTCCGGCCAGAATGGTTCCCAAGATACTTCTGCCACCCCCCGGCCACCGCCGACGGCGTGTCGCCGCCGCAAACCACCCCTGTTCAACCGCCCGCACCGAACAAGAGGTTGGGGATAAAAAAATCCCATCCGGTCCACCATACTAGCTGCCACCGCGGGTAGCAAGGTCGGTCGGGTGGCCACTGCCTCTCCGGCGATGGCCGGTTGCCCTCCGGCTACTCTCGCAGGTGCCAAACGTGCCAGGAAGCCAACGACGGCCGCGTTGACCCTCGCTGAAGCGACAGTGACGATGAACAAGAAGATGTTGGGGAATGTTGCATGGAAAACAAAAAAAAAAAATCTACGCACATGCAAGATCTATTCATGGAGATGCATAGCTACGAGAGGGGAGAGTGTGTCTACGTACCCTCGTAGACCGTTAAGTGGAAGCATTTACCAACGCGGTTAATGTAGTCGTACACCTTCACGATCCTTCCGATCAAGTACTGAACGCAGGGCGCCTCCGTGTTCAGCACACGTTCAGCTTGATGACGTTCGCGCCTTATCAATCCAACAAGAGAAGTGAAGTAGTAGATGAGTTCGGCAGCACGACGGCGTGGTGACGGTGGTGGTGAAACTATCTGAGGCCTAGGGCGCCCCCAAGGGGGCCGGCGGCCAGCCCTAGGGCCTGCCCGGGCCGCCGCCGCCCCTCCCTTTTTGGCGCCAGGGGGGAAGGAAAGGGGGCTGATACGTCCATTTTGCATCAAGCTTTTATATCGATATTTATTACATTATGGGCTGTTATTACATATTATGTCACAATACTTATGCCTATTCTCTCTTATTTTACAAGGTTTACACGAAGAGGGAGAATGACGACAGCTGGAATTCTGGGCTGGAAAAGGAGCAAATATTAAGGACCTATTCCGCACATCTCCAAAAGTCCTGAAACTTCACAGAGGCAGTTTTTGGAATTAATAAAAAATACTGGCGAAAGAATCAACCAGAGGGGGACCACCCACCATCCACGAGGGTGGGGGCGCACCACCTGCCTCGTGGGCCCCCTGGCAGGCCTCCGGTGCCCATCATCTGCTATATGAAGTCTTTCACCCTGAAAAAAATCAGGAGGAAGCTTTCGGGACGAAACACCGCCGCCACGAGGCGGAACCAATCTAGGGCTCTGGCGGAGCTGTTATGCCGGGGAAACATCCCCCCGAAAGGGGGAAATCATCACCATCATCATCACCCTCGATCCTCTCATCGGGAGGGGTTCAATATCCATCAATATCTTCACCAGCACCATCTCCTCTCAAACCCTAGTTCATCTCTTGTATCCAATCTTTGTCTCAAAACCTCAGATTGGTACCTATGGGTTGCTAGTAGTCTTGAGTACTCCTTGTAGTTGATGCTAGTTGGTTTATTTGGTGGAAGATCATATGTTCAGATCCTTTATGCGTATTAATACCCCTCTGATTATGAACATGAATATGATTTGTGAGTAGTTAACATTTGTTCTTGAGGACATGGGAGAAGTCTTGCTATAAGTAGTCATGTGAATTTGGTATTCGTTCGATATTTTGATGAGATGTATGTTGTCTTTCCTCTAGTGGTGTTATGTGAACGTCAACTACATGACACTTCACCATTGTTTGGGCCTAGAGGAAGGTATTGGGAAGTAATAAGTAGATGATGGGTTGCTAGAGTGACAGAAGCTTAAACCCTAGTTTATGCGTTGCTTCGTAAGGGGCTGATTTGGATCCATATGTTTCATGCTATGGTTAGGTTTACCTTAATACTTCTTTTGTAGTTGCACATGCTTGCAATAGGAGTTAATCATAAGTGGGATGCGTGTCCAAGGAAGGGAAGTACCCAAGCACCGGTCCACCCACATATCAAATTATCAAAGTAACGAACGCGAATCATATGAGCGTGATGAAAACTAGCTTGATGATAATTCCCATGTGTCCTCGGGAGCGTTTTCCTTCATATAAGAGTTTGTCCAGGCTTGTCCTTTGCTACAAAAAGATTTGGGCCATCTTACTGCACCTTATTTACTTTCATTACCTGTTACCCGTTACAAATTACGTTATCGCAAAACTATCTGTTACCGATAATTTCAGTGCTTGCAAAGAATACCTTACTGAAAATCGCTTTTCATTTCCTTCTGCTCCTCGTTGGGTTCGACACTCTTACTTATCGAAAGGACTACGATAGATCCTCTACACTTGTGGGTCATCAAGACTCTTTTCTGGCGCCGTTGCCGGGGAGTGAAGCGCCTTTGGTAAGTGGAATTTGGTAAGGAAAAATTTATATAGTGTGCTGAAATTTACTGTCACTTGTTACTATGGAAAGTAATCCTTTGAGGGGCTTGTTCGGGGTATCTTCACCCCGACCAGTAGAGCACAGAGTTTCTCCTCAACCTACTAAACCTACTGAAAATGTTTACTTTGAAATTCCTTTGGGTATGATAGAGAAACTGCTAGCTAATCCTTTTACAGGAGATGGAACATTGCATCCCGATTTGCACCTAATCTATGTGGATGAAGTTTGTGGATTATTTAAGCTTGTAGGTATGCCTGAGGATGTTATCAAGAAGAAAGTCTTCCCTTTATCTTTGAAGGGAAAGGCATTGACATGGTTTAGGCTATGTGATGATATGGGATCATGGAACTACAACCGATTGAAATTGGAATTTCATCAGAAATTTTATCCTATGCATCTTGTTCATCGTGATCGTAATTATATATATAATTTTTGGCCTTACGAAGGAGAAAGCATCGCTCAAGCTTGGGGGAGGCTTAAGTCAATGTTATATTCATGCCCCAATCATGAGCTCTCAAGACAAATTATTATTCAAAAAATTTATGCTCGGCTTTCTCTCAATAATCGCTCCATGCTCGATACTTCTTGTACTGGTTCTTTTATGATGAAGACTATTGAATTCAAATGGGATTTATTGGAAAGAATTAAATGCAACTCTGAAGATTGGGATCTCGATGAAGGTAAGGAGTCAGGTATAACACCTAAGTTTGATTGTGTTAAATCTTTTATGGATACCGATGTTTTCCGTGAATTTAGCACTAAATAAGGACTTGACTCTGAGATAGTAGCTTCTTTCCGTGAATCCTTTGCTACTTATGTTGATCTCCCTAAGGATAAGTGGTTTAAATATAATCCTCCCATTGAAGTAGAAGTAGTTGCACCTATTAAAGTTGAAGAAAAGACTATCACTTATAATGTTGATCCTATTGTTCCTACTGCTTATATTGAGAAACCACCTTTCCCTGTTAGAATAAAGGATCATGCTAAAGCTTCAGCTGTGGTTCGTAAGAGTAACACTAGAACACCTACACCCCCTGAGCAAATTAATGTTGAACCTAGTATTGATATGGTTAAAGATCTCTTGGCCGATAATATTGGTGGGCATGTTATTTACTTCTGTGATGAAGCTGCTAGAATTGCTAGACCTGATACTAAAAATAAACATAGACCTGTTGTAGGCATGCCTGTTATTTCCATTAAAATAGGATATCATTGTTATCATGGCTTGTGTGATATGGGTGCTAGTGCAAGTGCAATACCTCATTCCTTATACAAAGAAATTATGCATGATATTGCACCTGCTGAGATAGAAGAAATCGATGTTACAATTAAGCTTGCCAATAGAGATACTATTTCACCATTTAGGATTGTTAGAGATGTTGAAGTCTTGTGTGGGGAAAGTTAAATATCCTGCTGATTTTCTAGTTCTTGGTTCCCCACAAGATAACTTTTGTCCCATTATATTTGGTAGACCCTTCTTGAATACTGTTAATGCTAGGATAGACTGCAAAAAGGATGTTGTTACTATTTAGAAGAAGACTGACTCTGACGGTAATGTTACTATCTATAAAGCTCGACTTGTTGCAAAAGGTTTTCAACAAGTTCAAGGGATTGACTACGATGAGACTTTCTCACCCATAGCGATGCTTAAGTCTGTCCGAATCATGTTAGCAATTGCCGCATTTTATGATTACGAAATTTGGCAAATGGATGTCAAAACTGCATTCCTGAATGGATTTCTGGAAGAAGAGTTGTATATGATGCAGCCGGAAGGTTTTGTCGATCCAAAGGGAGCTAACAAAGTGTGCAAGCTCCAGCGATCCATTTATGGACTGGTGCAAGCCTCTCGGAGTTGGAATAAACGCTTTGATAGTGTGATCAAAGCATATGGTTTTATACAGACTTTTGGAGAAGCCTGTATTTACAAGAAAGTGAGTGGGAGCTCTGTAGCATTTATGATATTATATGTGGATGACATATTGCTGATTGGAAATGATATAGAATTTCTGGATAACATAAAGGGATACTTGAATAAGAGTTTTTCAATGAAGGACCTCGGTGAAGCTGCTTATATATTGGGCATCAAGATATATAGAGATAGATCAAGACGCTTAATTGGAATTTCACAAAGCACATACCTTGACAAAGTTTTGAAGAAGTTCAAAATGGATCAAGCAAAGAAAGGGTTCTTGCCTGTGTTACAAGGTGTGAAGTTGAGTAAGACTCAATGCCCGACCAATGCAGAAGATAGGGAGAAGATGAGAGATGTTCCCTATGCTTCAGTCATAGGCTCTATCATGTATGCAATGCTGTGTACCAGACCTGATGTGTGCCTTGCTATAAGTTTAGCAGGGAGTTACCAAACTAATCCAGGAGTGGATCACTGGACAGCGGTCAAGAACATCCTGAAATACCTGAAAAGGACTAAGGATATGTTTCTCGTTTATGGAGGTGACAAAGAGCTAGTCGTAAATGGTTACGTCGATGCAAGCTTTGACACTGATCCGGACGATTCTAAATTGCAAACCGGATACGTGTTTACATTGAACGGTGGAGTTGTCAGTTGGTGAAGTTCTAAACAAAGCGTTGTGGCAGGATCTACATATGAATCAGAGTACATAGCTGCTTCGGAAGCAGCAAATGAAGGAGTCTGGATGAAGGAGTTCATATTCGATCTAGGTGTCATACCTAGTGCATCGGGTCCAATGAAAATCTTTTGTGACAATACTAGTGCAATTGCGTTGGCAAAGGAATCCAGATTTCACAAGAGAACCAAGCACATCAAGAGACGCTTCAACCCCATCCGGGATCAAGTCCAGGTGGGAGACATAGAAATTTGCAAGATACATACGGATATGAATGTTGCAGACCCGTTGACTAAGCCTCTTCCACGAGCAAAACATGATCAGCACCAAGGCTCCATGGGTGTTAGAATCATTACTGTGTAATCTAGATTATTGACTCTAGTGCAAGTGGGAGACTGAAGGAAATATGCCCTAGAGGCAATAATAAAGTTATTATTTATTTCCTTATATCATGATAAATGTTTATTATTCATGCTAGAATTTTATTAACCGGAAACATAATACTTGTTTGAATACATAGACAAACAGAGTGTCACTAGTATGCCTCTACTTGACTAGCTCGTTGATCAAAGATGGTTATGTTTCCTAGCCATTGACATGAGTTGTCATTTGATTAACGGGATCACATCATTAGGAGAATGATGTGATTGACTTAACCCGTTCCGTTAGCTTAGCACTCGATCGTTTAGTATTCTGCTATTGCTTTCTTCATGACTTATACATGTTCCTATGACTATGAGATTATGCAACTCCCGTTTACCAGAGGAACACATTGTCTGCTACCAAACGTCACAATGTAACTGGGTGATTATAAAGGGGCTCTACAGGTGTCTCCGAAGGTACTTGTTGGGTTGGCGTATTTCGAGATTAGGATTTGTCACTCCGATTGTCGGAGAGGTATGTCTGGGCCCAGTCGGTAATGCACTTCACTATAAGCCTTGCAAGCATTGCAACTAATGAGTTAATTGCGAGATGATGTATTACGAAACGAGTAAAGAGACTTGCTGGTAACGAGATTGAACTAGGTATTGAGATACCGACGATCGAATCTCGGGCAAGTAACATACCGATGACAAAGGGAACAACGTATGTTGTTATGCGGTTTGACCGATAAAGATCTTCGTAGGATATGTGGGAGCCAATATGAGCATCTAGGTTCTGCTATTGGTTAGTGACCGGAGACATGTCTCGGTCATGTCTACATAGTTCTCGAACCCGTAGGGTCCGCACGCTTAAAGTTCAGTGACAGTTATATTATGAGTTTATGTGTTTTGACGTACTGAAGGTAGTTCGGAGTCCCGGATGTGATCACGGACATGATGAGGAGTCTCTAAATGGTCGAGACATAAAGATTGATATATTGGAAGCCTATATTTGGATATCGGAAGTGTTCCGGGTGAAATCAGGATTTTACCAGAGTACCGGGGGTTACAGGAACCCCCCCGGGGGTTTAATGGGCCAAGATGGGCCTTAGTGGAGAAGAGGAGGGGCGGCCAGGGCAGGCCGCGCGCCCCCTCCCCCTCTAGTACGAATTGGACAAGGAGGGGGCGGCGCCCCCCTTTCCTTCCTCTCTCCCTCCTCCTTCCCCCTTCTCCTACTCCAACTAGGAAAGGAGGGAGTCCTACTCCTGGTGGGAGTAGGACTCCTACCTGGCGCGCCTCCTCCTGGCCGGCCGCCTCTTCCCCCTTGCTCCTTTCTATACGGGGGCAGGGGGCACCTCTAGACACAACAATTGATCCCTTGGATCTCTTAGCCATGTGCGGTGCCCCCCTTCACCATAGTCCACCTCGATAATATCGTAGCGGTGCTTAGGCGAAGCCCTGCGTCGGTAGAACATCATCATTGTCACCGCACCGTCATGCTGAGGGAACTCTCCCTCAAAGCTCGGCTGGATCGGAGTTCGAGGGACGTCATCGAGCTGAACGTGTGCTGAACTCGGAGGTGTCGTACGTTCGGTACTTGATCGGTCGGATCGTGAAGACGTACGACTACATCAACCGCGTTGTGCTAATGCATCACCATGATCCTGGACAACACTCTCCCCTCTCGTTGCTATGCATCACCATGATCCTATGTGTGTGCAGGATTTTTTTTTGAAATTACTACGTTCCCCAACAGTGGCATATGAGCCTGGTTTTATGCGTAGATGTTATATGCACGAGTAGAACACAAGTGAGTTGTGGGCGATACAAGTCATACTGCTTACTGATATCTACTACACAACCTTCTTCTTGTAGACGTTATTGGGCCTCCAAGTGCAGAGGTTTGTAGGGCAGTAGCAAATTTCCCTCAAGTGGATGACCTAAAGTTTATCAATCCATGGGAGGCGTAGGATGAAGATGGTCTCTCTCAAACAACCCCGCAACCAAATAACAAAGAGTCTCTTGCGTCCCCAACACACCCAATACAATGATAAATTGTATAGGTGCGCTAGTTTGGCGAAGAGATGGTGATACAAGTGCAATATGGATGGTAGATATAGGTTTTTGTAAACTGAAAATATAAAAACAGCAAGTCTGGGTTGGGCCTCCGGTTAATAGGTTAGTCCCAAAAATAATATAAAAGTGGATAATAAAGCCCAGTATTGCCTAAAACAATAGATAATATAGCATGGAGCAATCAAAAATTATAGATACGTTGGAGACGTATCAAGCATCCCCAAACTTAATTCCTGCTCGTCCTCGAGTAGGTAAATGATAAAAAAGATAATTTTTGATGTGGAATGCTAGATGGCATAATTTCAATGTAATCCTTCTTAATTGTGATATGAATATTCAGATCCGAAAGATTCAAGACAAAAGTTCATATTGATATAAAAATAATAATACTTCAAGCATACTAATAAAGCAATTATGTCTTCTCAAAATAACATGGCCAAAGAAAGTTATCCCTACAAAATCATATAGTCTGGCTATGCTCCATATTCACCACACAAAGTATTTAAATCACGCACAACCCCGATGACAAGCCAAGCAATTGTTTCATACTTTAACATTTTCAAAACTTTTTCAATCTTCACGCAATACATGAGCGTGAGCCATGGATATAGCACTATATGTGGAATAGAATGGTGGTTGTGGAGAAGACAAAAAGAGGGAGATAGTCTCACATCAACTAGGCGTATCAACGGGCTATGGAGATGCCCATCAATAGATATCAATGTGAGTGAGTAGGGATTGCCATGCAACGGATGCACTAGAGCTATAAGTATATGGAAGCTCAACAAAAGAAACTAAGTGGGTGTGCATCCAACTTGCTTGCTCACGAAGACCTAGGGCAATTTGAGGAAGCCCATCATTGGAATATACAAGCCAAGTTCTATAACAAAAAATCCCCACTAGTATATGAAAGTGACACAATGAGAGACTCTCTATCATGAAGATCATGGTGCTACTTTGAAGCACAAGTGTGGTAAAAGGATAGTAACATTGCCTCTTCTCTCTTTTTCTCTCATTTTTATTTTTTTTGTTTGGGCCTTTTTTCTTTTTTATGGCCTCTTTTTTTCTTTATTTTTTATTTTTCGTCCGGAGTCTCATCCCGACTTGTGGGGGAATCATAGTCTCCATCATCCTTTCCTCACTTGGGACAATGCTCTAAAAATGATGATCATCACACTTTTATTTTTCTTTACAACTCAACAATTACAACTCGATACTAGAACAAAGTATGAATCTATATGAATGCCTCCGGTGGTGTACCGGGATATGCAATGAATCAAGAGTGACATGTATGAAAGAATTATGAATAGTGGCTTTGCCACAAATACGATGTTAACTACATGATCATGCTAGCAATATGACAATGATGGAGCGTGTCATAATAAACGGAACGGTGGGAAGTTGCATGGCAATATATCTCGGAATGGCTATGGAAATGCCATGATAGGTAGGCATGGTGGCTGTTTTGAGGAAGATATATGGTGGGTGTATGATACCAGCGAAAAGTGCGCGGTATTAGAGAGGCTAGCAATGGTGGAAGGATGGAAAAAAGTGCGTATAATCCATGGACTCAACATTAGTCATAAAGAACTCATATACTTATTGCAAAAATCTAGAAGTTATCAAAGCAAAGTATTACGCGCATGCTCCTAGGGGGATAGATTGGTAGGAAAAGACCATCGCTCGTCCCCGACCACCACTCATAAGGAGGACAATCAATAAACACCTCATGCTCCGACTTCGTTACATAACGGTTCACCATACGTGCATGCTACGGGAATCACAAACTTCAATGCAAGTATTCTTTAAATTCACAACTACTCAACTAGTATGACTGTAATATTATCATATTCATATCTCAAAATAATTATCAAGCTCCAATCTTTTCTTAGTATTCAACACACTCATAAGAATTTTTCTTTTATTAGTCTTGTATGCCTAGCATATTAGAATTAAGCACATTACCATGCTATTAAGACTCTCAAAATAATATAAGTGAAGCATGAGAGTTCATCTATTTCTTCAAAATAAAACTACCACCATGCTCTAAAAGATATAAGTGAAGCACTAGAGCAAATGACAAACTACTCCAAAAATATATAAGTGAAGATCAATGAGTAGTCGGATAATTATGCAACTATGTGAAGACTCTCCCATTTTAAGAATTTCAGATCTTGATACTATATTTAAACAGCAAGCAAATCTAAAGAAAATAAAATGACGCTCCAAGCAGAACACATATCATGTGGTGAATAAAAATATAGCTCCAAGTAAAGTTACCAATGAACGAAGACGAAAGAGGGGATGCCTTCTGGGGCATCCCCAAGCTTAGACGCTTGGTTATCCTTGATTATTACCATGGGGTGCCTTGGGCATCCCCAATCTTAGGCTCTTGCCACTCCTTATTCTATAGTTCATCGAATCTTTACCCAAAACTTGAAAACTTCACAACACAAAACTTAACAAAAAACTCGTGAGCTCCGTTAGTGAAAGAAAACAAAACACCACTTCAAGGTACTGTAATGAACTCATTCTTTATTTATATTGGTGTTAAACCTACTGTATTCCAACTTCTCTATGGTTTATAAATTATTTTACTAGCCATAGATTCATCAAAATAAGCAAACAACACAATGAAAACAGAATCTGTCAAAAACAGAACAGTCTGTAGTAATCTGTAACTAACGCAAACTTCTGGAACTCCAAAAATTCTATAATAAATTGGTGGACCTGAGGAATCTGTCTAGTAATCATCTGCAAAAATAATCAACTAAATAGCTGTAGGATCTAGAAGTAGGTGTGTCTAGAGGGGGTGATTAGACACTTAGTGCTAAAGTTGCAAATTTTAAACTTTTTCGGTTTGAGTGGAGTTTTAGGCACAATTTCAACATACACAATACATATCAAGAAAGCATGCAAAGAGTATATGAGCAGCGGAATGTAAAGCATGCAACTTGCAAGAATGTAAAGGGAAGGGTTTGGAGAATTCAAATGCAATTGGAGACACGGATGTTTTTCCCGTGGTTCGGATAGGTGGTGCTATCCTACATCCACGTTGATGGAGACTTCAACCCACGAAGGGTAATGGTTGCGCGAGTCCACGAAGGGTTCCACCCACGAAGGGTCCACGAAGAAGCAACCTTGTCTATCCCACCATGGCCATCGCCCACGAAGGACTTGCCTCACTAGCGGTAGATCTTCACGAAGTAGGCGATCTCCTTGCCCTTACAAACTCCTTGGTTCAACTCCACAATCTTGTCGGAGGCTCCCAAGTGACACCTAGCCAATCTAGGAGACACCACTCTCCAAGAAGTAACAAATGGTGTGTTGATGATGAACTCCTTGCTCTTGTGCTTCAAATGATAGTCTCCCCAACACTCAACTCTCTCTCACAGGATTTGGATTTGGTGGAAAGAAGATTTGAGTGGAAAGCAACTTGGGGAAGGCTAGAGATCAAGATTCATATGGTAGGAATGGAATATCTTGGTCTCAACACAAGGGTAGGTGGTTCTCTCTCAGAACATATGAGTTGGAAGTGTAGATGTGTTCTGATGGCTCTCTCCACGAATGAAGAGGAGGTGGAGGGGTATATATAGCCTCCACACAAAATCCAACCGTTACACACAATTTACCAATCTCGGTGGGACAGAATCAACAAACTCGGTCGGACCGAAATAGTAAACCTAGTGACCGTTAGAGATTTTCGGTGGGACTGACATGCAACTCGGTAGGACCGATATGGTTAGGGTTAGGGCATAATGTAATCTCGGTGAGACCGATTACACAAACTCGGTGAGACCGATTTTGGTAATAGGCTAACCAGAGAGTTGGTCAGGCAAACTCGGTGGGACCGATTACTAAACTTGGTTGGACCGATTTTGGTAATGAGTTAACCAGAGAGTTTGCATTGTAATCTCGGTAGTACCGATTGCCTAAACTCGGTGAGACCGATTTTGACAATGGACATACATAGTGAGATTGCAATCCCATCTCGGTGAGACCGAGATCCCTATCGGTAAAACTGATTTGCTAGGGTTTGGCAGTGGCTTATGACATGTGAAACTCGGTGGCGCCGGATAGAAAGAATCGGTAGGTCCGAGTTTGACTTTGGGTTTAGGTCATATGTGGAAGTGGGAAAGTAGCTGAGGGTTTAGGAGCATATCATTAAGCACATGAAGCAAAAGGCTCATTAAGGAACACCTCATCCCTCCTTGATAGTATTGGCTTTTCCTATGGACTCAATGTGATCTTGGATCACTAAAAATGTAAAATGAAGAGTCTTGAGCTTGAAGCTTTAGCCAATCCTTTGTCCTTAGCATCTTGAAGGAGTTCCCACAACCTTTAGTCCATGCCACTCCATTGTTGAACTTATCTGAAACATGCTAGATAGAAACGTTAGTCCAACAAGAGATATGTTGACATTAATTACCAAAACCACCTGGGGAGCACTTGTGCTTTCAATAGCACTCTCCAGTAAAAAGTTTTAGCTAATCTCGTGAGCGCTAAAGTTTCTGTTTTTTACAGCATGATCATAAAGACTTCACCCAAGTCTTTCCAAAGGTTCTACTTGGCACAAACACTAATTAAAACATAAAACCACATCTAAACATAGGCTAGATGGATTATTTATTCCTAAACAGAACCAAAAAGCAAGAAACTAAAATAAAATTGGGTTGTCTCCCAACAAGCGCTATTGTTTAACGCCCCTAGCTAGGCATGATGGTTTCAATGATGCTCACGTAAAAGATAAGAACTGAAACATAAAGAGAGCATCATGAAGAATATGACTAGCACATTTAAGTCTAACCCACTTCCTATGCATAGGGATTTTGTGAGCAAACAACTTATGGGATCAATAATCAACTTGCATAGGAAGGTAAAACAAGCATAACTTCAAAATTTTAAGCACATAGAGAGGAAACTTGATATTATTGCAGTATGTAGAAGCATTTGATCCTCTCTCATAATAATTTTCAGTAGCATCATGAATGAATTCAACAATATAACCAGCACCTAAAACATTCTTTTCATGATCTACTCACATAGAATTTTTATTACTCTCCACATAAGCAAAAAATTTCTCATGAATAGTAGTGGGAGCAAACTCAACATAATAACTATCATATGATTGAAAATTAAGATCAAGATGACAAGTTTCATGGTTATCATTATTCTTTATAGCATACGTGTCATCGCAATAATCATCATAGATAGGAGGCATGCTTTCATCATAGTAAGTTTTCTCATCAAAGCTTGGGGGACAAAAAATATCATCTTCATCAAACATAGCTTCCCCAAGCTTATGGCTTTGCATATCATTAGCATCATGGGTATTCAAAGAACTCATACTAACAACATTGCGATCATGCTCATCATTCACATATTTTATGCCAAGCATTCTATGTAATTCTTCTTCTAGTACTTTGGCACAATTTTCTTTTCCATCATTTTCACGGAAGACATTAAAAAGGTGAAGCGTATGAGACAAACTCAATTCCATTTTTTTGTAGTTTTCTTTTATAAACTAGACTAGTGATAAAACAAGAAACAAAAAGATTCGATTGCAAGATCTAAAGATATACCTTCACTTACCTAGCCTCCCCGGCAACGGCGCCAGAAAAGAGCTTGATGTCTACTACACAACCTTCTTCTTGTAGACGTTGTTGGGCCTCCAAGTGCAGAGGTTTGTAGGACAGTAGCAAATTTCCCTCAAGTGGATGACCTAATGTTTATCAATCCGTGGGAGGCGTAGGATGAAGATGGTCTCTCTCAAACAACCCTGCAACCAAATAACAAAGAGTCTCTTGTGTACCCAACACACCCAATACAATGATAAATTGTATAGGTGCACTAGTTCGGCGAAGAGATGGTGATACAAGTGCAATACGGATGGTAGATATAGGTTTTTGTAAACTGAAAATATAAAAACAGCAAGTCTGGGCTGGGCCTCCTGTTAATAGGTTAGTCCAAAAAATAATATAAAAGTGGATAATAAAGCCCAATATTGCCTAAAACAGTAGATAATATAGCATGGAGCCATCAAAAACTATAGATACGTTGGAGACGTATCACTTACCAGCATGTCATACTTTGGTTCGGCGGTATTGTTGGGTGAAGCGGCCCGGACCGACATTACGCGTACGCTTACGCGAGACTGGTTCTACCGACGTGCTTTGCACACAGGTGGCTGGCGGGTGTCAGTTTCTCTAACTTTAGTTGAACCGAGTGTGGCTATGCCCGGTCCTTGAGAAGGTTAAAACAACACTAACTTGACGAACTATTGTTGTGGTTTTGATGCGTAGGTAAGAACGGTTCTTGCTCAACCCGTAGCAGCCACGTAAAATTTGCAACAACAAAGTAGAGGACGTCTAACTTGTTTTTGCAGGGCATGTTGTGATGTGATATGGTCAGGACATGATGCTATATTTTATTATATGAGTTGACCATGTTTTGTAACCGAGTTATCGGCAACTGGCAGGAGCCATATGGTTGTCGCTTTATTGTATGCAATGCAATCGCCCTGTAATGCTTTAGTTTATCACTAAGCGGTAGTGATAGTCGTAGAAGCATAAGTTGGCGAGATGACAACGATGCTACGATGGAGATCAAGGTGTCGCGCCGGTGACGATGGTGATCATTACGGTGCTTCGGAGATGGAGATCACAAGCACAAGATGATGATGGACATATCATATCACTTATATTGATTGCATGTGATGTTTATCTTTTATGCATCTTATATTGCTTTGATTGACGGTAGCATTATAAGATGATCTCTCACTAAATTATCAAGGTACAAGTGTTCTCCCTGAGTATGCACCGTTGTGAAAGTTCTTCGTGCTGAGACACCACGTGATGATTGGGTGTTATAGGCTCTATGTTCAAATACATCGGGTGCAAAACAGTTGCACAAGCGGAATACTCAGGTTAAACTTGACGAGCCTAGCATATGCAGACATGGCCTTGGAACACTGAGACCGAAAGGTCGAGCGTGAATCATATAGTAGATATGATCAACATAGTGATGTTCACCATTGAAACTACTCCATCTCACGTGATGATCGGACATGGTTTTGTTGATTTGGATCACGTGATCAATTAGAGGATTAGAGGGATATCTATCTAAGTGGGAGTTCTTAAGTAATATGATTAATTGAACTTAAATTTATCATGAACTTAGTACCTGATAGTATTTTGCTTGTCTATGTTGATTGTAGATAGATGGCCCGTGCTGTTGTTCCGTTGAATTTTAATGCGTCCCTTGAGAAAGCAAAGTTGAAAAATGATGGTAGCAATTACACGGACTGGGTCCGTTACTTGAGGATTATCCTCATTGCTGCACAGAAGAATTACGTCCTGGAAGGACCGCTAGGTGCCAGACCTGCTGTAGGAGCAACACCAGATGTTATGAACGTTTGGCAGAGCAAAGCTGATGAATACTCGATAGTTCAGTGTGCCGTGCTTTACGGCTTAGAACCGGTACTTCAACGACGTTTTGAACGTCATGGAGCATATGAGATGTTCCAGGAGTTGAAGTTAATATTTCAAGAAAATGCTCGGATTGAGAGATATGAAGTCTCCAATAAGTTCAACAGTTGTAAGATGGAGGAGAATAGTTCTGTCAGTAAGCATATACTCAGAATGTCTGGGTATAACAATCACTTGATTCAACTAGGAGTTAATCTTCCGGATGATAGCGTCATTGACAGAATTCTTCAATCACTGCCACCAAGCTACAAGAGCTTCGTGATGAACTATAACATCCAAGGGATGGATAAGACGATTCCCGAGCTCTTCGCAATGCTAAAGGCTGCGGAGGTAGAAATCAAGAAGGAGCATCAAGTGTTGATGGTCAACAAGACCACCAATTTCAAGAAAAAGGGCAAAGGGAAGAAGAAGGGGAACTTCAAGAAGAATAACAAACAAGTTTCTACTCAGGAGAAGAAACCCAAGTCTGGACCTAAGCCTGAGACTGAGTGCTTCTGCTGCAAACAGACTAGTCACTAGAAACGGAACTGCCCCAAGTATTTGGCGGATAAGAAGGATGGCAAGGTGAACAAAGGTATATGTGATATACATGTTATTGATGTGTACCTTACTAATGCCCGCAGTAGCACCTGGGTATTTGATACTGGTTCTGTTGCTAATATTTGCAACTCGAAACAGGGACTACGGATTAAGCGAAGATTGGCTAAGGACGAGGTGACGATGCGCGTGGGAAATGGTTCCAAAGTCGATTTGATCGCGATCAGCACGCTACCTCTACATCTACCTTCAGGATTAGTTTTAGACCTGAATAATTGTTATTTGGTGCCAACGTTGAGCATGAACATTATATCTGGATCTTGTTTGATGCGAGACGGTTATTCATTTAAATCAGAGAATAATGGTTGTTCTATTTATATGAGTAATATCTTTTATGGTCATGCACCCTTGAAGAGTGGTCTATTTTTGTTGAATCTCGATAGTAGTGATACACATATTCATAATATTGAAGCCAAAAGATGCAGAGTTGATAATGATAGTGCAACTTATTTGTGGCACTGCCGTTTAGGTCATATTGGTGTAAAGCGCATGAAGAAACTCCATACTGATGGACTTTTGGAACCACTTGATTATGAATCACTTGGTACTTGCGAACCGTGCCTCATGGGCAAGATGACTAAAACGCCGTTCTCCGGAACTATGGAGCAAGCAACAGATTTGTTGGAAATCATACATACAGATGTATGTGGTTCGATGAATGTTGAGGCTCGCGGCGGGTATCGTTATTTTCTCACCTTGACAGGTGATTTAAGAAGATATGGGTATATCTACTTAATGAAACATAAGTCTGAAACATTTGAAAAGTTCAAAGAATTTCAGAGTGAAGTTGAAAATCATCGTAACAAGAAAAAAACTTTCTACGATCTGATTGTGGAGGAGAATATTTGAGTTACGAGTTTGGTCTTCATTTGAAACAATGTGGAATAGTTTCACAACTCACGCCACCGGGAACACCATAGCGTAATGGTGTTTCTGAATGTCGTCATCGTACTTTACTAGATATGGTGCGATCTATGATGTCTCTTACTGATTTACCGCTATCATTTTGGGGTTATGCTTTAGAGACGGCTGCATTCACGTTAAGTAGGGCACCATCGAAATCCGTTGAGACGACTGATGTATACTATGCAACCTTCTTCTTGTAGACGTTGTTGGGCCTCCAAGTGCAGAGGTTTGTAGGACAGTAGCAAATTTCCCTCAAGTGGATGACCTAAGGTTTATCAATCCGTGGGAGGCGTAGGACGAAGATGGTCTCTCTCAAGCAACCCTGCAACCAAATAACAAAGAGTCTCTTGTGTCCCCAACACACCCAATACAATGGTAAATTGTATGGGTGCACTAGTTCGGCGAAGAGATGGTGATACAAGTGCAATATGGATGATAGATATAGGTTTTTGTAATCTGAAAATATAAAAACAGCAAGGTAACAAGTGGTAAAAGTGAGCGTAAACGGTATTGCAATGCTAGAAAACAAGGCCTAGGGTTCATACTTTCACTAGTGCAAGTTCTCTCAACAATAATAACATAATTGGATCATATAACTATCCCTCAACATGCAACAAAGAGTCACTCCAAAGTCACTAATAGCGGAGAACAAACGAAGAGATTATGGTAGGGTACGAAACCACCTCAAAGTTATTCTTTCCAATCAATCCGTTGGGCTATTCCTATAAGTATCACTGATACGTCCATTTTGCATCATGCTTTTATATCGATATTTATTGCATTATGGGCTGTTATTACACACTATGTCACAATACTTATGCCTATTCTCTCTTATTTTACAAGGTTAACATAAGGAGGGAGAATGCTGGCAGCTGGAATTCTGGGCTGGAAAAGGAGCAAATATTAGAGACATATTCTGCACAACTCCAAAAGTCTTGAAACTCCACGGAAGTCATTTTCAGAATATATAAAAAATACTGAGCGGAAGAAATACGTCAGGGGGGCCACCACCTGTCCACGAGGGTGGGGGCGCGCCCTGCCCCCCCCGGGCGCGCCCCCTGCCTCGTGGGCCCCCCTGTTGGATCTCCGATGGCCATCTTCTTCTATATGAAGTCTTTCGTCCAGGGAAAAAGCATAAGCAACCTTTCGGGACGAGACTCCGTCGCCATAAGGCGAAACCTTGGCGGAACCAATCTAGGGCTCCCGCAGAGCTGTTCTGCCGGGGACACTTCCCTCCGGGAGGGGGAAATCATCGCCATCGTCATCACCAACGCTCCTCTCATCGGGAGAGGGCAATCTCCATCAACATCTTCACCAGCACCATCTCCTCTCAAAACCCTAGTTCATCTCTTATATCCAATTCTTGTCTCCAAGTCCGGGATTGGTACTAGTAGGTTGCTAGTAGTGTTGATTACTCCTTGTAGTTGATGCTAGTTGGTTTATTTGATGGAAGATCATATGTTCAGATCCTTTATGCATATTAATACCCCTCTGATTATGAACATGAATATGCTTTATGAGTAGTTACGTTTGTTCCTGAGGACATGGGAGAAGTCTTGCTATTAGTAGTCATGTGAATTTGGTATTCGTTCGATATTTTGATGAGATGTATGTTGTCTATCCTCTAGTGGTGTTATGTGAACGTCGACTACATAACACTTCACCATTATTTGGGCCTAGAGGAAGGCATTGGTAAGTAATAAGTAGATGATGGGTTGCTATAGTGACAGAAGCCTAAACCCTAGTTTATGCGTTGCTTCGTAAGGGGCTGATTTGGATCCATATGTTTCATGCTATGGTTAGGTTTACCTTAATACTTTTGTTGTAGTTGCGGATGCTTGCAATAGAGGTTAATCATAAGTGGGATGCTTGTTCATGTAAGAACAACACCCAAGCATCGGTCCACCCACATATCAAATTATCAAAGTACCGAACGCGAATCATAAGAACGTGATGAAAACTAGCTTGACGATAATTCCCATGTGTCCTCGGGGGGGATTTTCTCTATATAAGAGTTTGTCCAGGCTTGTCATTTGCTACAAAAAAGGATTGGGCCACCTTGCTGCACTTTATTTACTTTTGTTACTTGTTGCTCGTTACAAATTATCCTATCACAAAACTATTTGTTACCACTTATTTCAGTACTTGCAGAGAATACCTTGCTGAAAACCGCTTTTCATTTCCTTCTGCTCCTCGTTGGCTTCGTTACTCTTACTTATCGAAAGGACTACGATAGATCCCCTATACTTGTGGGTTGTCAGTCACAAACAACCCTAGAGTTCGTACTAGAATAACACCTTAAGACACAAATCAACCAAAACCCTAATGTCACCTAGATACTCCAATGTCACCTCAAGTATCCGTGGGTATGATTATACGATATGCATCACACAATCTCAGATTCATCTATTCAACCAACACATAGAACCTCAAAGAGTGCCCCAAAGTTTCTACCGGAGAGTCAAGACGAAAACGTGTGCCAACCCCTATTCATAAGTTCATGGGCGGAACCCGCAAGTTGGTCACCAAAACATACATCAAGTGAATCAATAGAATAACCCATTGTCACCACAGTTATCCCACGCAAGACATACATCAAGTGTTCTCAAGTCATTAAAGACTCAATCCGATAAGATAACTTCAAAGGGAAAACTCAATCCATTACAAGAGAGTAGATGGGGAGAAGAAACGTACGATCCAACTATAATAGCAAAGCTCGCGATACATCAAGATCGTGCCAAATCAAGAACACGAGAGAGAGAGAGAGAGAGATCAAACACATAGCTACTGGTACATACACTCAGCCCCGAGGGTGAACTACTCCCTCCTCATCATGAAGAGCACCGGGATGATGAAGATGGCCACCGGTGAGGGTTCCCCCCTCCGGCAGGGTGCCGGAATAGGGTCCTGATTGGTTTTTGGTGGCTATAGAGGCTTGCGGCGGCGGAACTCTTGATCTATTCTGTTCCCCGAAGGTTTTAGGGTATATGAATATATATAGGCGGAAGAAATATGTCAGGAGAGCCACGAGGGGCCCACGAGGGTGGAGGGCGCGCCCCTGCCTCGTTGCTTTCTTGACGTGGACTCCAAGTCTCCCGGGTTGCTTTCTTTCCAAAAATAACTTCTCTAGAAGGTTTCATTCCGTTTCGACTCCGTTTGATATTCCTTTTCTTCGAAACATTGAAACAATGGGAAAAAACAGGAACTGGCACTGGGCTCTGGGTCAATAGGTTAGTCCCAAAAATGATATAAAAGTGCATAGTAAAGCCCATTAAACATCCAAGATGGATAATATAATAGCATGAATACTTCATAAATTATAGATACGTTGGAGACGTATCAACGACGCCTTATGAACTGTGGTTTGGCAAGAAACCAAAGTTGTCGTTTCTTAAAGTTTGGGGCGGCGATGCTTATGTGAAAATGCTTCAACCTGATAAGCTCGAATGCAAATCGGATAAATGTGTCTTCATAGGATACCCAAAGGAAACTGTTGGGTACACCTTCTATCACAGATCTGAAGGCAAGACTTTTGTTGCTAAATTTGGATCCTTTCCAGAGAAGCAGTTTCTCTCGAAAGAAGTGAGTGGGAGGAAAGTAGAACTTGATGAGGTAACTATACCTGCTCCCTTATTGGAAAGTAGTTCATCACAGAAACCGGTTCCTGTGACACCTACACCAATTAGTGAGGAAGTTAATGATGATGATCATGAAACTTCAGATGAAGTTGTTACTGAACCTCGTAGGTCAACCAGAGTAAGATCCGCACCAGAGTGGTACGGTAATCCTGTTCTGGAGGTTATGTTACTAGACCAAGACGAACCTATGAACTATGAAGAAGCGATGGTGAGCCCAAATTCCGAAAAATGGCTTCAAGCCATGAAATCTGAGATGGGATCCATGTATGAGAAAAAAGTATGGACTTTGGTTGACTTGCCCGATGATCGGCAAGCCATTGAGAATAAATGGATCTTCAAGAAGAAGACTGACACTGACGGTGATGTTACTGTCTATAAAGCTCGACTTGTTGCAAAAGGTTTTCGACAAGTTCAAGGGATTGACTAAGATGAGACTTCCTCACCCGTAGCGATGCTTAAGTCTGTCCGAATCATGTTAGCAATTGCCGCATTTTATGATTATGAAATTTGGCAAATGGATGTCAAAACTGCATTCCTGAATGGATTTCTGGAAGAAGAGTTGTATATGATACAGCCGGAAGGTTTTGTCGTTCCAAAGGGAGCTAACAAAGTGTGCAAGCTCCAGTGATCCATTTATGGAATGGTGCAAGCCTCTCAGAGTTGGAATAAACGCTTTGATAGTGTGATCAAAGCATATGGTTTTATACAGACTTTTGGAGAAGCCTGTATTTACAAGAAAGCGAGTGGGAGCTCTGTAGCATTTCTGATATTATATGTGGATGACATATTGCTGATTGGAAATGATATAGAATTTCTGGATAGCATAAAGAGATACTTGAATAAGAGTTTTTCAATGAAGGACCTCGGTGAAGCTGCTTATATATTGGGCATCAAGATCTATAGATATAGATCAAGATGCTTAATTGGACTTTCACAAAGCACATACCTTGACAAAGTTTTGAAGAAGTTCAAAATGGATCAAGCAAAGAAAGGGTTCTTGCCTGTGTTACAAGGTGTGAAGTTGAGTAAGACTCAATGCCCGACCAATGCAGAAGATAGAGAGAAGATGAAAGATGTTCCATGCTTCAGCCATAGGCTCTATCATGTATGCAATGCTGTGTACATGACCTGATGTGTGCCTTGCTATAAGTTTAGCAGGGAGGTACCAAAGTAATCCAGGAGTGGATCACTAGACAGCGGTCAAGAACATCCTGAAATACCTGAAAAGGACTAAGGATATGTTTCTCGTTTATGGAGGTGACAAAGAGCTAGTCGTAAATGGTTACGTCGATGCAAGCTTTGACACTGATCCGGACGATTCTAAATCGCAAACCGGATACGTGTTTACATTGAACGGTGGAGCTGTCAGTTGGTGAAGTTCTAAACAAAGCACTGTGGCAGGATCTACATGTGAAGCGGAGTACATAGCTGCTTCAGAAGCAGCAAATGAAGGAGTCTGGATGAAGGAGTTCATATCCGATCTAGGTGTCATACCTAGTGCATCGGGTCCAATGAAAATCTTTTGTGACAATACTGGTGCAATTGCCTTGGTAAAGGAATCCAGGTTTCACAAGAGAACCAAGCACATCAAGAGACGCTTCAACCCCATTCGGGATCAAGTCCAGGTGGGAGACATAGAAATTTTCAAGATACATACAGATCTGAATGTTGCAGACCCGTTGACTAAGCCTCTTCCACGAGCAAAACATGATCAGCACTAAGGCTCCATGGGTGTTAGAATCATTACTGTGTAATCTAGATTATTGACTCTACTGCAAGTGGGAGACTAAAGGAAATATGCCCTACAGGCAATAATAAAGTTATTATTTATTTCCCTATATCATGATAAATGTTTATTATTCATGCTAGAATTGTATTAATCGGAAACATAATACTTGTGTGAATACATAGACAAACAGAGTGTCACTAGTATGCCTCTACTTGACTAGCTCGTTGATCAAAGATGGTTATGTTTCCTAGCCATTGACATGAGTTGTCATTTGATTAACGGGATCACATCATTAGGAGAATGATGTGATTGACTTAACCCATTCCGTTAGCTTAGCACTCGATCGTTTAGTATTCTGCTATTGCTTTCTTCATGACTTATAGATGTTCCTATGACTATGAGATTATGTAACTCCCGTTTACCAAAGGAACACTTTGTGTGCTACCAAACGTCACAACGTAACTGGGTGATTATAAAGGTGCTCTACAGGTGTCTCCGAAGGTACTTGTTGGGTTGGCGTATTTTGTGATTAGGATTTGTCACTCCGATTGTCGGAGAAGTATCTCTGGGCCCACTCGGTAATGCACATCACTATAAGCCTTGCAAGCATTGCAACTAATGAGTTAGTTGCGGGATGATGTATTACAGAACGAGTAAAGAGACTTGCCGGTAACGAGATTGAACTAGGTATTGAGATACCGACGATCGAATCTCGGGCAAGTAACTTACCGATGACAAAGGGAACAACATATGTTGTTATGCGGGTTGACCAATAAAGATCTTCATACACTACTGGAATCAGCTACTTTGCCATCTGTCAGGTATTTGCCGTCTGCTAGTAGATGGCAAAGAAGGTCTTTGCCATCTGCTACGAAAAAGCAGACGACAAAGAATGGGCAGATGGCAAAACAGGCCTTTGCCATCTGCCAGCTGTTTGCCATCAGTTGGCTGACGGCAAAGAATCTTGTCCGTCAGCTGGCTGACGGCAAAGAGAGAGGTGGCCCCCACTAACGAGCCGATTAGAAAAAACTTAACACCCCCCACTTTGCCATCTGCTAGCAGACGAGAAAGAGAGAAAAATGCGGACGGCAAAGGCTAGCCTAACTAACGGCCCCCACCCCTGCCCGTTACTCTCTCTTCTCTCCCTCTCTCCTCCCCGACGCCCCGCCACCAGATCCAGCCACCGCCGACCCCGCCGCCCGGCGCCGCCCCCGCCACCCGCCGCCGCCCCCGCACCGCCGCCCCCGCCCCCGCTTGCCCCGTCGCCCCACAACCCCTCCACCCCCACCCCACCCGCCGACGCCCCGTCGCCCCGCCACCCGCCGCCCGGCGCCGCCCCCGCTTGCCCCGTCGTCCCACCACCCCGCCACCACCACCCCACCTGCCAATGCCCCGGCGCGCCACCACGTCGCCGGCCCACCCGCCCCGGCCACTGCCCCGACCGTCCCACTGCCACGACGCGCCGCCACGTCGCCGGCCCACCCGCCCCACTGCCCCGACCGTCCCATTGCTCCGGTGAGGGACAAAATCTTTTTTTCTGTTTTTTCATTTTTTTGTTGTTTAATTGGTAGTGCTAGATATGTGTTAGTGTTAGTGTTAGAAAAGAATTAGAAGAAGTAGAAGTAGAAGTAGAAAAAGTAGAAGAAGTAGAAGAAGAAGAAAAGAAAAGAAGTAGAAAAAAGATGAAAGAAGAAGAAGAAGAAAAGAAGTAGAAGAAGAAGAAAGGAAGAAAAGAAAAGAGGTAGAAAAAAGATGAAAAAAGAAGAAGAAGAAGAAAAGAAGTATAATAAGTAGAAGAAGTAGAAGAAGAAGAAAAGAAGAAACAAAAAGAAGTAAAAGAAGTAGAAAAAAGATGGAAGAAGAAGAAGAAGAAAGGAAAGAAGAAGAAGAAGAAGAAGAAGAGAAAGAGAGAAGAAGAAGGATAGAAGGAAACACCCCGACCCCCTGATCCCGACACCACACCCCAACACCCCGACCCCCTGACCCCGACACCCCGACCCCGACACCACACCCCGACACCACAGCCCGACCCCGACACGACACCCCGACACCCCGACTCCGACACCACACCCTGACACCCCGACCCCGACATGACACCCCGACCCCCTGACCCCGACACCCCGACCCCGACACCACACCCCGACACCCTGACCTCGACACCCCGACCCCGACACGACAACCTCGACCCCCGACCCCGAAACAGCACCCCGACCCCGACACGGCACCCCGACACTGACACGACACCCCGACCCCCGACACCTTCCGAAAAGGTGTTCTTTGGCCTTCCAGAGGCCGACGGGGTCATATATTTGTGAATTATTAGTTAGGTCATATATTTTTCGATTTTGTTATGAAAAACATCATATATAATTGTGTTGATCGGGTAGATTTAAATGTGCAGTTGTTTCATCGCTGCGAGGTTTGGTGTTCGACGACCTCGCCGTGCGTTTGACGAGCTCTGCCCCTTCGTTCGTGGGTGAGCACAAATGACATGTCCTCCTCCCCCATTAATTATTTGCTCTGTTCCGGTGTTCGTGCCGATGAAAATTGATAGCTAGCTATATATGTGTCTTGAATCATCAGTATGCGAAACCAATATGTGTCTCCCATTCGAAAGTTTCATAGTTATAATACGCATGCATTTGCATATTTATAACCTTGATTCTTTCGAATTGTCCAACGCTATCCATGGACAACCCGAGTATGTGTAGATTGGGTTCGTTTTCCCATATGATTTGCTCCCGATCCGACGCATAAATTTCGTCAGTGCCTCCCCTGTTGTTCTCTGGGTACACATCCTCTCTGTTTATTGCAGAGACGTGTATTAGGAGAACAACGGGGAGGTGCTGCCAAAATTTTGCGTCGGATCCGGAGCATAGCATGGGAAAATAAACCCAATCTACACATACTCGGGTGGGATTAGGACCAATCATTACCTATTGGAGTGTAGGTTGCATGGACGTAATAAAATTGACAAAGTAGATCAACTGATGAATATATACATGGTGAATTATATATATTTGTTGTGTGTCCAGTAGCTCTAAAAGTCAAGATGAGTGATCGTGCGTGGATGTATACCGGTCACACTGGTCAGAACAAATGGAGCGTTGAATGGTTCACAAAAACCAAGGGGTTTGTGCAAGCCGCATTTGCAAATGGCCAGAGGAAAACCTAGTGCCCCTGTTTCTGGTGCGGCAATTGGGAAAAGAGGACAAAGGCTGAAATGGGCAAACACCTGCAGAAGCATGGATTTATGCCCGATTATACGGTGTGGACATTTCGTGGTGAGTCTGCCCAACGTGACCGAGCTGAGGTGGATCGTCGTTGCACCGACGAGCATGGTACTGGGATGGAAAACATGGTGCAAGAATATGATGATGCTCGGGATTCGAACGAGGAGATGGAGGAATCTGCAAAGGCCTTCAATGAAATGTTGGACTCTTCAAAACGTCCGCTCCACGAGCACACTGAGCTTTGTCAGTTGGATGCCATCTCACAAGTAATGGCTCTGAAGGATCAGTTCAACTTGGGCACAGAATGCTACGACGCAATTATGACAGTATTTGGACGCTTTCTACCCAAAGGTCATGTAATGCTTGCAAAACTGTACCAGTCGAACAAAATCCTTCGTGCACTGTAGATGCCCTATGAGAAGATACATGCCTATGAGAAAGGATGTGCCTTATTTAGGCTTGACTATGCGGACTTGAACTATTGTCCCATTTGCAAGTCTTCCAGGTATGTTGTGGTAGACAACGGTATGGGTGAGAAGACACAAGAAAGTCAAGGCATTTTCTGCGTCTGACCTCGATGATCCAGAGAACTTCACCAACATCTCCTCCCACGACAAGCTTGTGCAATATAGAGATCTGGGGAAGGCAAGGAAAGGGGAGGACTTTAACCCGAGCCAGGGTCCCATTGATACAGAGCTGCTGATGATATATGGTGGCGGGAGGTCCCATGGCTCCATAGCCATGGGAGATGGACTTATCCGTTGTCCTAGCACTCTCCCGGAGATCAAGGCGCGCCAGTCGAGCTCCGCTCCTGAGATAAGGCCTCGTGAACGGCCAGTCCAACTCGCCTTCAAGGTTAGTTATACATACTCAACTATCTTTCTCCATTACATTGTGTGCGCTTCCATCAATGATTACAAATGGTCATGTGAGTGGTGTTGCAGGCTGCTATACAGAGCGAGAGAGATAGAATGGAGAAACTTCTGGCGGAGGCGGCGGAGAGGCAGCGGGAGTTGGAGGAGAGGACGACAAAGATGTTGGAGGAGGAGAGGGCACACAATGACATGCAGGCAAGGGCCATGTATGAGCTCCTTGTGGTAAGTTTCTTCTGCAGATTAGCCAAAACATTCATGTAGTGTTTGTCTCATTACTAACTAGTATGACTGTGTTGTCAAAACCAAATGTGCAGTCTGTGTGCGAGAAGTCCGGTCAGACCGCTCCGCCGATGCCAGGATTGCTCCTGGGACCACGGTGAGTTTAATTTGAATGGACATTACTTGCTAGTCTTAACATTTGAGTGTCATCATGCTAACGAGACATTGGAAACGATCTTTGGTGCAAGTAACTCCAGACAAGCATCCCACGATCCTTCTCCAGCTACCGGCACGAGCCAGCCCGCTCCTGCACCTCCATGATCACGGTAAATTTCTCTAGTGTTTTGCTTAACAAATGCATAAAGACCTAGTCCTAGCTTTATTTCCTCCAATATGCTTACCATAATGACCTAGAGTTAGCTTCTTTTCCTCCAAAATGACTTAATAAGCTTACTGACCTCCAAAACCATCCATTTTACCTAAGTTAGCTCTAAAATGATCTGTAATTAGCTTACTTATGTCAAAAATTGCATAATTAGCTTAGTTAGCTCATAAACGATCCATTTTGCCTAAGTTAGCTCTAAAATGACCCATTTTACCTTAGTTAGCTTATAAATGATCCAGTTTATCCAACTTAGCTCTAAAATGACCCATTTTACCTAGATTAGCTCCTAAATGATCCATTTTACCTATGTTAATTAGCTTTTAAATGACCCATTTCACCTAGGTTAGCTCCAAAATGACCCATCTTAGCTAGGTTAGCTCCAAAATGACCCATGACACCTAGGTTAGCTCTAAAATGATGCTTTTTTACTAAGTTAGCTCATAAACGATCCATTTCAACTAAGTTAGCTCATAAACGATCCATTTCACCTAAGTTAGCTAAAAAACGATCCATTTCACCTAAATTAGCTCTTAAATGATCCATTTCACCTAAGTTAGCTCATAAACGATCCATTTCAACTAAGTTAGCTCATAAATGATCCATTTCACCTAAGTTAGCTCAAACGATCCATTTCACCTTAGTTAGCTAAAAAACGATCCATTTCACCTTAGTTAGCTCAAAAACGATCCATTTCATCTTAGTTAGCTCATAAACGACCCATTTCAACTAAGTTAGCTCATAAATGATCCATTTCACCTTAGTTAGCTCATAAATGACCCATTTCAACTTAGTTAGCTCATATATGATCCATTTCACCTAAGTTAGCTCATAAATGACATATACTTCTTGTTCTAGTCTTCTTCTTGTTCTAGTCTTCTTCTTGTTCTAGTCTTCTTCTTCTAGTCACCTATTTCTAACTTTCTTATTTGCCATTTTGCAGATTTCATTCACTTCATGGAAGCTAGCTTGCTATGATGGAGTGCTTGTTTTTCTCTCATTCTCTTCAAGTGTTCTTCTAGCTTGCTATGATGGAACTTGCTATCTTGATGAAACTTTGCATTGTAATATGTATGGATGGAACAATGTGTATATGCAACTTGATGGAACTTGCTTATGTGTGAATGGATGGAACTATATATGTATGTACGATGAAACTTATGTGCTGGATATGTGATATGTTTGCTGTTAAATAGCCCTGTGAAATATATCTATATATGTCATATATATTTGCTGTGAAAATTGTTGGATTTAAAAAACAGAAAAAAGAGCCAATATGCAGGCTCTTTGCCGTAAGCCACCGACGGCAATGGGCTCTTTGCCGTCCGTGACAGACGGCAAAGAAGCCACGTGGCAGCCAACTGTGCTTCCTGGGAGCTGACCCATTTGGTCAGTGTGCCTAAAGTGGCTGACGACAAAGAGTAAACAACTTTGCCTACAGCCGCAGATGGCAAAGGTCTGCCGTGTAGTGACGTCGAGCTGAAATCATTCGGCAGACGACAAAGGCAAGACAAATTTTGCCGTCAGCGGCGGAGGCAAAGGCCTGCCGTTAGCCACCTAACGGACTAACATCGCAATTATTGCCGTCTACTTTCTTTGCCGTCTACTGCTGATGGCAAAGGCCCCTTTGCCGTCAGCCGTCGAAAGCAGATGACAAAGTAGCTCTTTGCCGTCAGCCGTCGAAAGCAGATGACAAAGTAGCTCTTTGCCGGAGCCTTTTGCCGTCCGCGGCAGACGGCAAAGACATTTGCCGTCCGCCGTTCATGCCTTTGCCGTCTGCCGTGGCAGATGGCAAAGTAGCTGATTCCTGTAGTGATAAAATATGTGGGAGCCAATATGAGCATCCAGGTTCCGCTATTGGTTATTGACCGGAGACATGTCTTGGTCATGTCTACATAGTTCTCGAACCCGTAGGGTCCGTACGCTTAAAGTTCAATGACGGTTATATTATGAGTTTATGTGTTTTGATGTACTGAAGGTAGTTCAGAGTCCCGGATGTGATCACGGACATGACGAGGAGTCTCGAAATGGTCGATACATAAAGATTGATATATTGGAAGCCTATATTTGGATATCAGAAGTGTTCCGGGTGAAATCGGGATTTTACCGGAGTACCGGGGGTTACCGAAACCCCCCGGGGGGGTTAATGGGCCAAGATGGGCCTTAGTGGAGAAGAGGAGGGGCGGCCATGGCAGGCCGCGTGCCCCCTCCCCCTCTAGTCCGAATTGGACAAGGAGGGGGGCGGCGCCCCCCTTTCCTTCCTCTCTCCCTCCTCCTTCCCCCTTCTCCTACTCCAACTAGGAAAGGAGGGAGTCCTACTCCCGGTGGGAGCAGGACTCCTCCCTGGTGCGCCTCCTCCTGGCCGACCGCCTCTCTCCCCTTGCTCCTTTATATACGGGGGCAGGGGCACCTCTAGACACAACAATTGATCCCTTGGATCTCTTAGCCGTGTGCGGTGCCCCCCTCCACCATAGTCCACGTCGATAAGATCGTAGTGATGCTTAGGTGAAGCCCTGCGTCGGTAGAACATCATCATCGTCACCACACCGTCGTGCTGACGGAACTCTCCCTCAAATCTCGGCTGGATCGGAGTTCGAGGGACGTCATTGAGCTAAACGTGTGCTGAACTCGGAGGTGTCGTACGTTCGGTACTTGATCGGTCGGACTGTGAAGACGTACGACTACATCAACCGTGTTGTGCTAATGCTTCCGTTTTCGGTCTACGAGGGTACGTGGACAACACTCTCCCCTCTCGTTGTTATGCATCACCATGATCCTGTGTGTGCGTAGGATTTTTTTGAAATTACTACGTTCCCCAACACATAAGGGACACCTTCCAGAACATTTGAGACTCCGAAAAGGAATAGGTATGTGGCACGGTAAGTAAACCGACTCCAAAACAGTTCTAATGGTAATATTTCTCCGTTTTGGAATATTTAAGAAACTAGGAAAATAAGAAGTAGTCCGGGAAGGACACGAGGCGTCCACGAGGGTGGAGGGCGCGCCCTACCACCCTGGGCGCGCCCCCTGCCTCGTGGGCACCTCGTGTGCTCTCCGGATTCCGTTTTCTTGCACGATGCGTATTTTGGTCGGTAAAAATTCATTATATAATCTCCCGAAGGTTTTGACCCTCGTATCACGCAAATATCCTCTGTTTTTGTTTCGAGCTGTTTTTCTGACAGATCTAGATCACCATGACGTCCCCGAGTGCCCCCAAGGACAAGTTCTTCGAGAAGGTCATCAACCCCTACCTCGCGGAAGTGCTGCAACATCCTGAAATCATTGAGATGCGTGAGGGGTTGCTGCACATCTGCGATGTTGAGGGACCAAGGAGGACCGGAAGCGTGGATACAAGGCTTGAAGCAATGGAGCAACAAGTTTTCAAGTGCCAGGAGACGGTGGAGCGTGGACTCGATGCCAATCACATAATGATCACGGAGTTCACCAACAACCGCAAGCTGGACGCCAAGAACATTGGGGAGGCCATCTTCAGGCTTCACGAGAAAATCGAGCACCTCCAAGCCCAGATCTATGACCTACAAAACCAAAACTGTGAGTATGAATATAGATTCAAGAGGATGAGTTTGGCTGCAGATTTGAGGATCCCGGATACTTGATCATCCTTCTATGATGGTGAGCCTATGCCTTGGAAGATGGACGACAAGCCTACATCATCAACAACTCCATCATCACCACCTCCGAGGAAAGAGATATAATCACATGGGTATGGGCACTCCCCTTGGCAACTGCCAAGCTTGGGGAGGTGCCCCGGTATCGTATCACCATCACACTCCTATCTTTACCGTTTTTCTTAGTTTGATCCTTTTAGTAATATCTTGATCTAGTAGAATAAATTTTTGGTATGATTTAGTTTTGAGCTTTGCTTTATGATCTTTCTATGTAATCGAGTCTGTGAGTTATATATAATAAAGATTAGTTTTGAGTCAAGGGCTTGATTATCTTGCTATGATCTTGAGGGAATAAAAGAAAAAGAAAGAATAAAAAAATAAAGAGAACATATTGATCTTATGGAGAGTAATGACTTCACATATAAAGAGTATGATGAATAAAAGTTGTTGAGAGTTAACAAACATAGTTTTGGTCATCGTTGCAATTTATAGGAAGTAATAAAGAAAGAGAGGTTCTCACATATAAATATACTATCTTGGACATCTTTTATGATTGTGAGCACTCATTAAAATATGACATGCTAAAGAGTTGATGTTGGACAAGGAAGACAACATAATGGGTTATGTTTTCTTATATCCGTAATAAAGTATATTGTCATGGATCATCCAACATGTTGAGCTTTCCTTTCTCCCTCATGCTAGCCAAATTCTTTGCACCAAGTAGAGATACTACTTGTGCTTCCGAATACCCTTAAACCTAGTTTTACCATGAGAGTCCACCATACTTACCTATGGATTGAGTAAGATCCTTCAAGTAAGTTTGTCGGTGTACTAAGGTAGGGGTACCTTAGTACCCCAGACTTGTGCACGGGCAGTTGTAGCACCCCGCGGCGAGGCCCGCCCAGGAAGCGCCAAGAGAAGACCAAGCATTCAAGACAGGGCCCCCGGCAAGAGGAGCTTGCCGGGCCAAGAAGACAAGACCCCGACAAGAGGAGCTTGCCGGGACGACTGAGCCCATGTAATACCATCCAAGAACAAAGTATAAGAGACAGAAGATCGAGACCCCGACAAGAGGAGCTTGTCGGGAAGGCCGAACCCAGGCACCACAAGAGAAGCCCGCCGCGGCGCGCCATGCGCCCCGGCAAGGCCTGATAGCCGGCAAGCTATCAGGCACAGGAAGACGACCCCCGCGGCAAGCCACTTGCCGCGGCGAATCGCCACCTCAGGACTGCGCTCCAGCTCGCCCGCCCACGCGTCACTCCGGGGCTTCCCCCAAGGGCACGTGGCGGGGCACCGCGCGGCCTGGGGTATGCGGTGGCATGCAGCCACCATCGTGGCGAGCGGTGGCGCACCTAGCGGTCCGCCTCGGTGCTGTCCGGGCGACCGTGACGGGCATTTAATGCCCTTGTCCCCTACCGTCAGAAGTAGGTACGATAACACTGTGCCGCGCTGTAGCGCCACTGTTCCCGCACTATTACAACTACCACCCCTTTTACACCTTTACCCCTTTCTCTTACGTTGACACCTGTCGGTGACCCCTTTGCGCTATAAAAGGAGGCCCGTGTGCAACGTAGAGGGGGTTCGGAGGTTCGGAGGTTCCGGGTTCGGGGATTGGGAATCCAGACAGCCATACGCTCGGTGCAGCTAGCTCTCCAAGCTCCCGAGCCCCCCAGTTCAATACAACCAAGCAGGAGTAGGGTTTTACGCGTCCATCGCGGCCCGAACCTGGGTAAACCGCCCGTGTGCTCGCCTCGATCTGCTCTCCGTGCTCCCTCCGCCCCCTCACCGGACAACGAAAGGGGCTCCGGCCCCATAGGTGCTCGCGAGGGACGCCGTCCGCCCCGACAAAGTTGTCATTGTTGCATGCAATAAAAATTGCTCTCTAAATATGTATGATTTATTAGTGTGGAGAAAATAAGCTTTATACGATCTTGTGATGTGGAAGAAATAAAAGCGACGGACTGCATAATAAAGGTCCATATCACAAGTGGCAATATAAAGTGACGTTCTTTCGCATTAAGATTTTGTGCATCCAACCATAAAAGCACATGAAAACCTCTACTTCCCTCTGCGAAGGGCCTATCTTTTATTCTTGTCTTATACCTTATACAAGAGTCATGATGATCTTCACCTTTCCTTTTTACATTTTATCCTTTGGCAAGCACATTGTGTTGGAAAGATCCTGATATATATATATATATATATATATATATATATATATATATATATATATATATCCAATTGGATGTAAGTTATCATGAACTATTATTGTTGACATTACCCTGAGGTAAAAGGTTGGGAGGCAACATTATAAGCCCCTTTCTTTCTCTGTGTCCGATTAAAACTCCATACCCATAAGTATTGCGTGAGTGTTAGCAATTGTGAAAGACTAAATGATAGTTGAGTATGTGGACTTGCTGAAAAGCTCTTATATTGACTTTTTCCTATGTTATGATAAATTGCAATTGCCTCAACAACCGAGATCATAGTTTGTTAGTTTTCAATGAAGTTTCTGATTCATACTTGACATTGTGAATAGATTGTTACTTTAGCATAAGAAATTATATGACAATATTTATATATGTTGTTGTTATAAGAATGATCATGATGCCCTCATGTCCGTATTTTATTTTATGGACACCTCTATCTCTAAACATGTGGACATATTTTTCGTTATCGGCTTCCGCTTGAGGACAAGCAAGGTCTAAGCTTGGGGGAGTTGATACGCCCATTTTGCATCACGCTTCTATATCGATATTTATTACATTATGGGCTGTTATTACATATTATGTCACAATACTTATGCCTATTCTCTCTTATTTTACAAGGTTTACACGAAGAGGGAGAATGCCGACAGCTGGAATTCTAGGCTGGAAAAGGAGCAAATATTAGAGACCTATTCTGCACAGCTCCAAAAGTCCTGAAACTTCACGGAGGCAGTTTTTGGAATTAATAAAAATACTGACGAAAGAATCAACCAGAGGGGGGCCACCCACCATCCACGATGGTGGGGGCGCGCCCTACCCCCTGGGCGCGCCCCCTGCCTCGTGGGCCCCCTGGCAGGCCTCCGGTGGCCATCTTCTGCTATATGAAGTCTTTCACCCTGGAAAAATCAGGAGGAAGCTTTCGGGATGAAACACCGCTGCCACGAGGCGGAACCTTGGCGGAACCAATCTAGGGCTCCGGTGGAGCTGTTCTGCCGGGGAAACATCCCTCCGGGAGGAGGAAATCATCACCATCATCATCACCCTCAATCCTCTCATCGGGAGGGGGTCAATCTCCATCAACATCTTCACCAGCATCGTCTCCTCTCAAACCCTAGTTCATCTCTTGGATCCAATCTTTGTCTCAAAACCTCAGATTGCTACCTATGGGTTGCTAGTAGTCTTGATTACTCCTTGTAGTTGATGCTAGTTGGTTTATTTGGTGGAAGATCATATGTTTAGATCCTTTATGCATATTAACACCCCTTTGATTATGAACATGAATATGAATTGTGAGTAGTTACGTTTGTTCCTGAGGACATGGGAGAAGTCTTGCTATAAGTAGTCATGTGAATTTGGTATTCATTCGATATTTTGATGAGATGTATGTTGTCTTTCCTCTAGTGGTGTTATGTGAACGTTGACTACATGACACTTCACAATTGTTTGGGCCTAGAGGAAGGCATTGGGAAGTAATAAGTAGATGATGGGTTGCTAGAGTGACAGAAGCTTAAACCCTAGTTTATGCGTTGCTTCGTAAGGGGCTGATTTGGATCCATATGTTTCATGCTATGGTTAGGTTTACCTTAATACTTCTTTTGTAGTTGCGGATGCTTGCAATAGGGGTTAATCATAAGTGGGATTCTTGTCCAAGGAAGGGCAGTACCCAAGCACCGGTCCACCCACATATCAAATTATCAAAGTAACGAAGGCGAATCATATGAGCGTGATGAAAACTAGCTTGACGATAATTCCCATATGTCCACGGGAGCGTTTTCCTTCATAGAAGAGTTTGTCCAGGCTTGTCCTTTGCTACAAAAAGGATTGGGCCATATTACTGCACCTTATTTACTTTCATTACTTGTTACCCGTTACAAATTACGTTATCACAAAACTATCTCTTACAGATAATTTCAGTGCTTGCAGAGAATACCTTACTGAAAACCCCTTGTAATTTCCTTCTGCTCCTTGTTGGGTTCGACACTCTTACTTATCTAAAGGACTACGATAGATCCCCTATACTTGTTGGTCATCAGGGGCTGGCTGCCTTAGGGCGCCCCCTTTCCGTCTCTCTCTTTCATGGAGAAAGGCAGGAGGGGCCAGCCCCTCCCTTTCCTTTTACAAGGCATGCGGTCAGGTTGGGGCGCACCAGCCCCTTGTGGGCTGGTGTGCTCCCCTTCCCTTGGCCCGTTAACTTCCTGTGGCCTCCCGAAACCCCTTATGGTGATCAGATAAATATGTGGTGCATCCCGAAACCTTTCCGGGGACCAAATACTATCATCCTATATATCAATATTTACCTCCGGACCATTCCAGAGCTCTTCGACATGTCCGTGATCTCATCCGGGGCTCCAAACAAGATTCAATCACTATTTCACAATACTCATATAATATTATATCATCGACGAATGTTAAGCATGCGGACCCTACGGGTTCAAGAATGATATAGACATGACTGAGACGCTTCTCCAGTCAATAACCAATAGCGGGACCTGGATGCCCATATTGGTTCCTACATATTCTACGAAGATCTTTATCGGTCAAACCTTTATGACAACATGCGTAGTTCCCTTTGTCTGTCGGCATGTTACTTGCCCGAGGTTCATACCTGGTTCAATATCATTACCGGCAAGTCTCTTCACTCGTTCCGTAATACATCATCTTGTAACTAACTCCTTAGTCACTTTGCTTGCAAGCTTCTTATGATGTTGTATTACCGAGAGAGCCCAGATATACGTATCTGATACACGGAGTGACAAATCCCAATCTCGATCAATGCCAACTCAATAGACACCTTCGGAGATACCTGTATAGCATCTTTATGATCACTCAGTTACGTTGTGACGTTTGATAACACACAAGGTATTCCTCTGGTATCCAGGAGTTGCATGATCTCATGGTCGAAGAAATATGTATGTGACATTAAGAAAGCAGTAGTAATAAACTGAACGATCATATGCTAAGCTAACGGATGGGTCTTGTCCATCACATCATTCTCCTAACGATGTGATCCCGTTATCAAGTGACAACACATGTCTATGGTTAGGAAACCTTAACCATCTTTTGATCAACGAGCTAGTCTAGTAGAGGCATACTTGGGACACAGTATTTATTTATGTATTCACACATGTATTTATGTTTCTGGTCAATACAATTCTAGCATGAATAATAAACCTTTATCATGATTAAGGAAATATATTATTAACCACTTTATTATTGCCTCTAGGGCAAATTTCCAACAAAAGAAAGCCACTCCGCCCCTCGCCCTTGTCCGGTGATGGCCCACAAGTATAGGGGATCTATCGTAGTCCTTTCGATAAGTAAGAGTTCGAACCCAACGAGGAGCAGAAGGAAATGATAAGCGGTTTTCAGCAAGGTATTCTCTGCAAGTACTGAAATAAGTGGTAACAGATAGTTTTGTGATAGGATAATTTGTAATGAGCAACAAGTAACAAAAGTAAATAAAGTGCAGGAAGGTGGCCCAATCCTTTTTGTAGAAAAGGACAAGCCTGGACAAACTCTTATATAAGGAAAAGCGCTCCCGAGGACACATGGGAATATCATCAAGCTAGTTTTCATCACGTTCATATGATTCGCGTTTGGTACTTTGATAATTTTATATGTGGGTGGACCGGTGCTTGGGTGCTGTTCTTACTTGAACAAGCATCCCACTTATGATTAACCTCTATTGCAACCATCCGCAACTACAACAAAAGTATTAAGGTAAACCTAACCGTAGAATGAAACATATGGATCCAAATCAGCCCCTTAAGAAGCAACGCATAAACTAGGGTTTAAGCTTCTGTCACTCTAGCAACCCATCATCTACTTATTACTTCCCAATGCCTTCCTCTAGGCCCAAATAATGGTGAAGTGTTATGTAGTCGACGTTCACATAACACCACTAGAGGCTAGACAACATACATCTCATCAAAATATCGAATGAATACCAAATTCACATGACTACTAATAGCAAGACTTCTCCCATGTCCTCACGAACAAACGTAACTACTCACAACGCATATTCATGTTCATAATCAGAGGGGTATTAATATGCATAAAGGATCTAAACATATGATCTTCCACCAAATAAACCAACTAGCATCAACTACAAAGAGTAATCAACACTACTAGCAACCTACTAGTACCAATCCCAGACTTAGAGACAAGAATTGGATACAAGAAATGAACTAGGGTTTTGAGATGAGATGGTGCTGGTGAAGATGTTGATGGAGATTTCCCTCTCCTGATGAGAGGAGCGTTGGTGATGACGATGGCGATGATTTCCCCCTCCCGGAGGGAAGTGTCCCCGGCAGCACAGCTCTGCCAGAGCCCTAGATTGGTTCCGCCTCGTGGCGGCGGAGTTTCGTCGCGAAAGGTTGCTTATCAATTTTTCCTCGACGAAAGACCTCATATAGCAGAAGATGGGCATCGGAGGGCCAACAGGGGGCCCACGAGGTAGGGGGCGCGCCTAGGGGGGTAGGGCGCGCCCCCACCCTCGTGGCCAGGTGGGGCCCCCTCTGGTGAACTTCTTCCGCTCAATATTTTTTATATGTTCTAAAAATAACTTCCGTGGAGTTTCAGGACTTTTGGAGTTGCGCAGAATAGGTCTCTAATATTTGCGCCTTTTCTAGCCCAGAATTCCAGCTCTCGGCATTCTCCCTCCTTATGTAAACCTGGTAAAATAAGAGAGAATAGGCATAAGTATTGTGACATAACGTGAAATAGCAACCCATAATGCAATAAATATCGATATAAAAGCATGATGCAAAATGGACGTATCAACTCCCCCAAGCTTAGACCTCGCTTGTCCTCAAGCGAAAGCCGATAACGATAAATATGTCGTCATGTTTAGAGGCAGAGGTGTCGATAAAATAAAATACGGACATGAAGGCATCATGATTATTCTCATAACAGCTACATATATAGATATTGTCATATGATTTCTTATGTTCAAGTGATGATCTATTCACAATGCAAAAGTATGAATCAGAAACTTTAGTGAGAACTAACAAACTATAACCTCAGTCATTGAAGCAATTGCAATCTATCATAACATCAGAAAGAGTCTATGTCAGAGCTTAATAGCAAGTCCACATACTCAACTATCATTTAGTCTTTCATAATTGCTAACACTCACGCAATACTTGTGGTTACGGAGTTTTAATCGGACACAGAGAAAGATAGGGGCTTATAGTTTCGCCTCCCAACCTTTTACCTCAAGGGTAATGTCAACAATAATAACTCATGCTCCCCTACATCCAATTAGATATATTTATCAGGATCTTTCCAACATATTGTGCTTGCCAAAGGATAAAATGAAAAAGGAAAGGTGAGGATCACCATGACTCTTGCATAAGGTAGAAGATAATAATAAAAGATAAGCCCTTCGCAGAGGGAAGCAGAGGTTGCAATGCGCTTTTATGGTTGGATGTACAAAATCTTAAGCAAAAGAATGTCACTTTATATTGCCACTTGTGATATGAACCTTTATTATGCAGTCCGTCGCTTTTATTACTTCCACATCACAAGATCGTATAAAGCTTATTTCTCCCACACCAATCAATCATACATATTTAGAGCAATTTTTATGCTTTGCACTGATGACAACTTACTTGAAGGATCTTACTCAATCCATAGGTAGATATGGTGGACTCTCATGGCAAAACTGGTTTAAGGGTTTTGGAAGCACAAGTAGTATCTCTACTTGGTGCTGAGAATTTGGCTAGCATGAGGGGGAAAGGCAAGCTCAACATGTTGGATGATCCATGACAACATACTTTATCTCAGACATAAGAAAACATAACCCATTACGTTGTCTTCCTTGTCCAACATCAACTCTTTAGCATGTCATATTTTAATGAGTGCTCCCAATCATAAAGGATGTCAATGATAATATATTTATATGTGAAACCTCTCTTTCCTTATTACTTCCTATTAATTGCAATGATGACCAAAGCTATGTCTGCCAACTCCCAACAACTTTTAATCATCATACTCTTTCTATGTGAAGTCATTACTCTCAATAAGATCAATATGAACTCTTTGTTTCCTTTTTTATTCTTTTTCTTCCATTTTCTTTTATTCACTCAAGATCATAGCAAAATAATCAAGCCCTTGACTCAACACTAATCTTTATTATATATAGCTCACGGACTCGATTACATAGAGATATCATAAAGCAAAACTCAAGACTAGATCATGCCATAAACTTTATTCTACTAGATCAAGATACTACTAATAGGATCGAACTAAGAAAACGGTAAAGACAGGAGTGTGATTGTGAGACGATATCGGGGCACCTCCCCCAAGCTTGGCAGTTGCCAAGGGGAGTGCCCATACCCATGTGATTATGTCTCCTTTGCTGGTGAAGAAGGTGGAGGTGTTGTTGACTTAGTTGATGGCACAGACTTCTCCCTTAATTTGCGCTTGAGGACAGAATTTTGGTCCCTCAAACCATTATCTCCCACTCTAGGGTTAATATCTTTTTGCATAGGTCCTGCTTGTTTTCCTGCAAGAGACAAAAAGGGATAAACTCGATCTATGGTTTTTTACCCTATCAAGGAGACTTGACTTTTTGAACTCCACATGCATGTCCCCAGGTTGAGGTAATGGGGCTTCATCTTCATCTGAGCTCGTCTCCTCCTTCCCTTTGGGTTCATAATCCTCTTCTTCCTCAGTAGTCCAACCATCGTGCTCCACATCTCCATAGACCTTAGGATTTGCTAAGTAATCATCCACATAGCTTTCTCCTTCCGAATCCTGGGACGACATATTGATCTAATCTGCAGCAGCAACAACTCGAAACAAAAACAGAGGATATTTGCGTGATACAGGAGTCCAAACCTTCAGGAGAATATACAATGAATTTTTACCGACCAAAATATGTATCGTATAAGAAAACGGAGTCCGGAAGGCACACGAGGCGCCCACGAGGTAGGGGGTGCACCCAGGGGGGTAGGGCGCGCCCTCCACCCTCGTGGAGCCCTCATGTCCTTCCCGGACTACTAATTATTTTTCTATTTTTCTAAATATTCCAAAATGGAGAAATATTGCCTTAAAATTGTTTTGGAGTCGGTTTACTTATCGTACCACATACCTATTCCTTTTTGGAGTCTGAAACGTTCTGGAAAGTGTCCCTTATGTATTCCTCCGGGGTTACGGTTTCAATAACATTGGTTTCAGCATTTATGGGATTACCTGAGATATAATGTTTGATTCTTTGACCGTTTACCACCTTCGGATTTGTGCCTTCGAAGTTGTTGATTTTTATGGCACCGGAACAATACACCTCCTCGATAACGTAGGGACCTTCCCATTTAGAGAGAAGTTTTCCTGCAAAAAATCTTAAACGAGAGTTGTATAGCAATACATAATCACCTACGTTAAACTCACGCTTTTGTATCCTTTTGTCATGCCATCTTTGAACTTTTTCTTTAAACAACTTGGCATTTTCATAAGCTTGGGTTCTCCATTCATCAAGTGAGCTAATATCAAATAACCTCTTCTCACCAGCAAGTTTGAAATCATAGTTGAGCTCTTTAATAGCCCAATAAGCCTTATGTTCTAGTTCGAGAGGTAAGTGACATGCTTTTCCATAAACCATTTTATACGGAGACATACCCATAGGATTTTTATATGCAGTTCTATAGGACCATAATGCATCATCAAGTTTCTTGGACCAATTCTTTCTAGACCTATTGACAGTCTTTTGCAAAATTAATTTGAGCTCTCTATTACTCAATTCTACTTGACCACTAGACTGCGGATGATAAGGGGACGCAATTCTATGATTAACATCATATTTAGCAAGCATTTTACGGAAAGCACCATGAATAAAATGTGAACCACCATCAGTCAATAAATATCTAGGGACTCCAAACCTCGGAAAAATAACTTCTTTAAGCATTTTAATAGAAGTGTTATGATCAGCACTACTAGTTGGAATAGCTTCTACCCACTTAGTAACGTAATCAACAGCAACTAAAATATGTGTGTATCCATTAGAGGCAGAAAAAGGTCCCATATAATCAAAGCCCCAAACATCAAATGGTTCAATAACAAGTGAATAGTTCATAGGCATTTCTTGATGTCTACTAATATTGCCAATTCTTTGACATCCATCACAAGATAAGACAAACTTACGAGCATCCTTGAAGAGAGTGGGCCAATAAAAGCCGGATTGCAATACCTTATGTGCAGTTCTATCTTCAGCATGGTGTCCTCCATAAGCTTCAGAATGACACTTGCGTAGGATCTGTTCCTGTTCATGCTCAGGTACACAACGTCTAATAACACCATCTACTCCTTCTTTATAAAGATGTGGGTTATCCCAAAATTAATGTCTCAAATCATAGAAGAACTTTTTCTTTTGCTGGTATGTGAAACTAGGCGGTATGAATTGGCAACAATATAATTAGCATAATCAGCATACCATGGAGTACTTCGAGAAGTATTTATGACATTTAATTGCTCATCAGGAAAGCTATCATCAATAGGTAGTGGGTCATCAAGAACATTTTCTAACCTAGACAAGTTGTCTGCAACGGGGTTCTCAGCTCCTTTTCTATCAACAATATGCAAATCAAATTCTTGTAGCAAGAGAACCCATCTAATAAGTCTAGGTTTAGCATCTTTCTTTTCCATAAGGTATTTAATAGTAGCATGATCAGTGTGAATAGTTACTTTAGAATCAACAATATAAGGTCTGAACTTATCACAAGCAAATACAACTGCTAAGAGTTCCTTTTCAGTAGTAGCATAATTTCTTTGAGCATTGTCTAAAGTTTTACAAGCATAATGGATAACACTTAGTTTCTTATCAACTATTTGCCCTAGAACAACACCTACAGCATAATCACTAGCATCACACATAATTTCAAATGGTAAATTCCAATCAGGTGGCTGGACAATAGGTGCAAAAATCAATGCTTTCTTAAGTACTTCAAATGCTTCTACACAATCATCATCAAAGACAAATGGTATATCTTTTTGTAATAAATTAGTCAGAGGCCGAGAAATTTTTGAGAAGTCCTTAATGAACCTCCTATAAAATCCGGCGTGACCAAGGAAACTTCTTATACCTTTGATGTCCTTGGGACATGGCATCTTCTCAATAGCACCCACCTTGGCTTTATCAACTTCAATACCTCTTTCAGAAACTTTATGCCCCAAGACAATACCTTCATTAACCATAAAGTGGCACTTTTCCCAATTCAAGACAAGATTAGTTTCTTCACATCTCTGCAAAACTCGATCAAGATTGCTCAAGCAATCATCAAAAGAGGATCCATAGACGGAAAAGTCGTTCATGAAAACCTCACAAATCTTTTCACAAAAGTCAGAGAATATAGCCATCGTGCATCTTTGAAAGGTAGCAGGTGCATTACATAAACCAAAAGGCATACGTATATAAGCAAAAGTACCAAAAGGGCAAGTAAAAGTGGTCTTTGATTGATCTTTAGCTGACACAGGTATTTGAGAGAAACCAGAATAACCATCTAGAAAGCAATAATGTGTGTGTTTGCATAATCTTTCTGGCATTTGATCGATAAAAGGTAAGGGGTAATGATCCTTTTTAGTAGCCTTATTTAATTTATGGAAATCAATTACCATCCTATAACCTGTAATAATTCTTTGTGGAATCAATTCATCTTTATCATTAGCAACAACAGTAACACCTCCCTTCTTAGGGACACAATGAACAGGACTTACCCACTGACTATCAGCAACGGGATAAATTATACCTGCCTCCAGAAGCTTTAGTATTTCTTTTCTTACCACTTCTTTCATCTTAGGATTAAGCCTTCGTTGATGATCACGGACTGGTTTGGCATCTTCTTCCAAATTTATTTTATGTTGACATAGAGTGGGACTAATGCCCTTAAGATCATCAAGAGTATATCCAATAGCAGCACGGTGCTTCTTCAGAGTTTTCAATAATCTTTCTTCTTCATGCTCTGAAAGTTTAGCACTAATAATAACAGGATATATCTTATTTTCATCAAGATAAGCATATTTAAGATTATCAGGCAACGGTTTAAGCTCAAACATGGGGTCACCCTTGGGTGGAGGAGGATCCCCTAGGATTTCAACAGGCAAATTTTGTTTCAGAATAGGTTCCTGCTTAAAGAATACTTCATCTATTTCCCTTCTTTCATTCATAGACATATCATTTTCATGGTGTAGCGAATATTGTTCTAAAGGATCATTAGGAGGTACGATAATAGAAGCAAGACCAATAATTTCATCCTTACTAGGTAATTATTCTTCACGATGTTGTTTACGAAATTTAGAGAAATTAAACTCATGAGACATATCACCCAAACCAATAGTAACAACATTCTTTTCGCAGTCTATTCTAGCATTGACAGTATTCAAGAAGGGTCTACCAAATATAATGGGACAAAAGCTATCTTGTGGGGAACCAAGAACAAGAAAATCAGTAGGATATTTAGTTTTTCCACACAAGACTTCAACATCTCTAACAATTCCCATTGCTGATATAGTACCTCTATTGGCAAGTTTAATTGTAACATCAATACCTTCTAACTCAGCAGGTGCAATTTCATGCTTAATTTCTTCGTATAAAGTATGCGGTATAACACTAGCACTAGCACCCATATCACATAAGCCATGATAACAATGATCTCCTATTTTAACAGAAATAACAGGCACGCCTACCATAGGTCCATGTTTATCTTTAGCACAGGGTTTGGCAATTCTAGTGGTTTCACCGCAGAAATGAATAACATGCTCATCAATATTATCAGCCATGAGATCTTTAACAATAGCAATATTAGGTTCAACTTTAATTAACTTGCTCAGGAGGTGTGTAAGTTCTAATATTGCTTTTACGAACCACAATTGAAGCTTTAGCATGATCCTTTATTCTAACAGGGAAAGGTGGTTTCTCAACATAAGAAGTAGGAACAATAGGATCATTATACGTGACAATCTTTTCTTCAACTTTAATAGGTGCAGCTAGTTTTACTTCTATGGGAGGATGATATTTAAACCACTTCTCCTTGGGGAGATCAACATAAGTAGCAAAAGATTCACAGAAAGAAGCTACTATCTCAGAGTCAAGTCCATATTTAGTGCTAAATTTACGGAAAACATCGGCCCATAAAAGATTTAACACAATCAAACTTAGGTGTCATACCTAACTCCTTACCTTCATCGAGATCCCAATCTTCATAGTTGCGTTTAATTCTATCCAATAAATTCCATTTGAATTCAATAGTCTTCGTCATAAAAGAGCCAGCACAAGAATTATCGAGCATGGTGCCATTGTTATCAGAAAGCCGAGCATAAAAACTTTGAATAATTATTTCTCTTGGGAACTCATGATTGGGGCATGAATATAACATTGATTTAAGCCTCCCCCAAGCTTGAGCGATGCTTTCTCCTTCGCGAGGCCAAAACTTATATATATAATTGCGATCATGATGAACAAGATACATAGGATAATATTTCTGATGAAATTCCAATTTCAATCGTTTGTAGTTCCATGACCCTGTATCATCACATAGCCTATACCATGTCAATGCATCTCCCTCCAAAGATAAAGGGAAGACCTTCTTCTTAACAACATCATCGGGTATACCTGCAAGCTTAAATAATCCACAAACTTCATCCACATATATTAGGTGCTCATCAGGATGCTTTGTTCCATCTCCTGCAAAAGGATTATCTAGCAGTTTTTCTAACATACCCGAAGGAACTACAAAGGGAATAATTTCATTCTCATTTTCATTTTCAGTAGGTCTAGTGGGTTGAGGAGAAACTCTTCGCTCTACTGGTCGGGGTGAAGATACCCCGAACAAGCTCCTCAGAGGATTACTTTCCGTAGTAACAAGTGACAGTAAATTTCAGCACACTATATAATTTTTCCTTACCAAATTCCACCTACAAAAGGCGCTTCACTCCCCGGCAACGGCGCCAGAAAAGAGTCTTGATGACCCACAAGTATAGGGGGTCTATCGTAGTCCTTCTGATAAGTAAGAGTGTCGAACCCAACGAGGAGCAGAAGGAAATGATAAGCGGTTTTCAGCAAGGTATTCTCTGCAAGTACTGAAATAAGTGGTAACAGATAGTTTTGTTATAGGATAATTTGTAACGAGCAACAAGTAACAAAAGTAAATAAAGTGCAGCAAGGTGGCCCAATCCTTTTTGTAGCAAAGGACAAGCCTGGACAAACTCTTATATAAGGAAAAGCGCTCCCGAGGACACATGGGAATATCGTCAAGCTAGTTTTCATCACGTTCATATGATTCGCGTTCGGTACTTTGATAATTTGATATGTGGGTGGACCGGTGCTTGCGTGTTGTTATTACTTGAACAAGCATCCCACTTATGGTTAATCTCTATTGCAAGCATCCGCAACTACAACAAAAGTATTAAGGTAAACCTAACCATAGCATGAAACATATGGATCCAAATCAGCCCCTTAAGAAGCAACGCATAAACTAGGGTTTAAGCTTCTGTCACTCTAGCAACCCATCATCTACTTATTACTTCCCAATGCCTTCCTCTAGGCACAAATAATATTGAAGTGTTATGTAGTCGATGTTCACATAACACCACTAGAGGCTAGACAACATACATCTCATCAAAATATCGAACGAATACCAAATTCACATGACTACTAATAGCAAGACTTCTCCCATGTCCTCAGGAACAAACGTAACTACTCACAAAGCATATTCATGTTCATAATCAGAGGGGTATTAATATGCATAAAGGATCTAAACATATGATCTTCCACCAAATAAACCAACTAGCAACCTACTAGTACCAATCCCGGACTTGGAGACAAGAATTGGATACAAGAGATGAACTAGGGTTTTGAGATGAGATGGTGCTGGTGAACATGTTGATGTAGATTGCCCTCTCCCGATGAGAGGAGCGTTGGTGATGACGATGGCGATGATTTCCCCCTCCCGGAGGGAAGTGTCCCCGGCAAAACAGCTCTGCCGGAGCCCTAGATTGGTTCCGCCAAGGTTCCGCCTCGTGGCGGCAGAGTTTCGTCGCGAAAGGTTGCTTATCAATTTTTCCTCGACGAAAGACCTCATATAGAAGAAGATGGGCATCGGAGGGCCAACAAGGGGCCCACGAGGTAGGGGGCACGCCCAGAGGGGTAGGGCGCGCCTCCCACCCTCGTGGCCAGGTGGGGCCCCCTCTGGTGAACTTCTTCCGCTCAATACTTTTTATATATTCGTAAAATAACTTCCGTGGAGTTTCAGGACTTTTGGAGTTGCGCAGAATGGGTCTCTAATATTTGCTCCTTTTCCAGCCCAGAACTCCAGCTGCCGGCATTCTCCCTCCTTATGTAAACCTTGTAAAATAAGAGAGAATAGGCATAAGTATTGTGACATAACATGAAATAACAGCCCATAATGCAATAAATATCGATATAAAAGCATGATGCAAAATGGACGTATCATCCGGCGGCTCGTGTTGCGTCTCCGTCCACCCCCACGAACACTGCTCCAGCTCGTTCGGCCGCCACAACTGTCAACAAGGGTCTCGACCACCAATTTCTTGATGAAATTCCTACTAGGTAAAAAACTTTTTTCCATTTCTTCATATGCATTTTGCGATGATTGTTGGCGGTCGATTGATGATGGAGTTTATTGATGTGCTTCAAAGTGCTATGTGCCAATGAGAAGTGGATTCGGAGACTTGCAGAGACCACTCCAAAGAGATCAAGATTCATCACTCCCATTGAGGAGGAGGATGATGAGGATGAAAAGGCCAACAAGAGACCGGATGGCAAAAAAATTGCAAAGGAGATAAATAGAAGAGGTGCATTTGGTGGCACGTACAAAAACAAACTTGTGGACATGATTGAGGCCAAGAAAGTGTTGGCGGCCGAACGCAAAGAAGAGAAGACGACGAGATGGAACGAGGTAAAGATGTTGGAAGACGAGAAATAGAAATCCAAGTTGGTGGCCGAAAAGAGGAAGTTGAAGACTAAGGAGCATAGGCTTTCACGTGAGGAAGAGAGGCTTGGGGATATGAAGAGAGCCGAGGATTTTGCTATCATGTTCATGAACCCAATCATATTGGATGATACCGTAAGAAAATTTTGGTAGCTCACTCGTGGAGAGATCTTGAGCCAAACAGGGGTCTCTCTTCGAGATGGTGGCGGTGGTTGTGACGCTGATGGTAGTGGTGGTGGCCGAGAGTATGGTGGTGGTGGTGATGATGGCGGCCTTCTGTATGGTGGTGGCGGTTGTGATTTCTTGACAAATACGGTGTTTGAGTTCGTGCATACGGCATACCATTGGTCGGCCTTGATCCACAACATAATACATGTTATATTGTGATGATTTTGGATCAAACTTGATTGGTGAAGTGATTGATTTTAGGATGAACTATTCATGTTTTAATTTGATATAATCTCGATCTTTGAAACTATATGCTTGTTAATGGTTTATACGTTATGCATGTTTATCTTTAAATATTTGAATTATTGTTATGCAATTGGTTGAATTTCATGCGGCTACGCTAGAAGAATAAAATTACTCCACTAAATTTAGGAGTTCGGCTAGGTCCGGCCACAATTAGTGGTGGAGTAAAATTTGACTCCACTAACTTTACTCAGAGTTTTACTCTGAATTTTAGGGGATTGGCTAGAGATGCCCTTGGTGTTTCTCTTCCTAGTGTGTGTGTGGCTAGCCAGGCCAATGCTCAAGCTATCAGGAAGTTTGCGGTCGCTAGCTTGTGGGCCTTAGCACTATTTTTTCAGGGTAAAGAAGATTTCATTACTTAAGAAGGCCATTCAGCCATACACAAGTTTACAATGTTGCCCAGGCCTGATCCCAACGACATTGCGGTGCGATGGGTGTTACAGTTGTAGGAAACATGAGCATGGCTAATGGTATTTTGGGAACGACTAATATAGGTAATAATAGAAATCTCCTAGGATCATCAGCGATCAACCCAAGAATATCCAACCCCAGTATGTGCACTACAAAAAAAAGACACATCCGTGACATTTTGGGCCGAACGAATTTTTTTCTATCATACATATGACACTTCTATGACGAAAAAAAATCATGATAGAAAATGGGCTTTTTGTCCTGGGCGGGCTGGAGACGCAGCTGCATGACATTCTTTGGGTCATCCATGACGGAAAAAACCGTGGTAGAAGCGAGGGGGAGGAAAATTTCGGGGAGTTCCCGGTTACGGTGGGAGGTCGGGGGCCGAGCGATGCGCGTTTCTCTCGTACACGTACACGCGTGTGTGCGAGGCATTGGCTCTAACTGAACCCGAGCGATTGCACTGCAGGCTACGCGTTACTGAACCCAAGCGATCGATCGATTGCTGTTAACTGAACTCGATCGAGCGATTCCTTCGCTACTTCTGCTAACTGAAGCCGATCGATTGGATGAACAGTGAGCGTTGCGGGGGGGTGGGGGGGTGGTGGATGAACAGGACCCCGTGGTGTGGAGGGCGGGATGAACAGTAGACGGTGGAGGCGTGCCCGTGGAGGGGTGGTTTAACAGGACCCCGTGGTGTGTAGGGGTGGATGAACAGTAGACGGTGGAGGGGTGGTTGAACAGTAGCCGGTGGAGTAGCGCGCGGTGGAGGCTGGATGAACAGGAGCCCGTGGAGGCTGGAGAAGGTCGACGGTAGCCCGTGGAGGCTGGAGGAGGTCGGCGGTGGAGATGAACAGTATCCCGTGGAGTCCCGTTTTGCGGTACGCCACACACCTCCCGATGAACAAGACCCCCGTTTCGACCGTAGGAGGTCCGTTTCGTCCGTTTTGCGGTACGCCACACCCCTCCCGATCAACAGGACCCCCGTTTCTACCGTAGGAGGTTCGTTTCCTCCGTTTTGCGGTACGCCACACCCCTCCCGATCAATAGGACCCCCGTTTCGACCGTAGGAGGTTTGTTTCCTCCGTTTTGCGGTACGCCAGGCCTCGTTTCCATCGCCTGTTCCGTCCAAGCCCTCTAGATGAACACGGCCGCGCATTCCGTTCCGACCCAGCCGATTGGCTCCCACACGTTCCGTTGCCTCCCGATGAACACGACGCATTCCGTTACCTCCCGATGAACACCAGCATTCCGTTGCCTCCCCATGAACACGACGCATTCCGCTGCCTCCCCATGAACACGATGACGATGCTGTTTCTCCGTTCCGACCCAGTCATGTACACGAGCCCTCACCGTACGTATGCGCGAGTAGGCGTTCGAGACCCCGGCCGTATGTACACATACGTGGTCGTATTTTCTTTCTTCCACCCTGGCCGCTGTACGTACGTGTACATGCTACGTGCGCGCCTATACTACGACACGTGCGCGCCTCTACATCCACCAGTATATATGTACATACACGTTCACGACCAGAATGACAACGCTACGTACGCCTCGACCAAGTGGGTCCTGACTGTCAGGCACTTCCTTGCGTGCGGACATGTAGCTGGTGGGTCCCAGCAGTCAGGGGGGCGAATCGTTTTTTTTTGCCCAAACGCACTTCCTTGTGTGCGAAGATGTAGCTGGTGGGTCCCAGTAGTCAGGGCGAATCATTTTTTTTGCCCGGACGCACTTCCTTGCGTGCGAAGATGTAGCTGGTGAGTCCTAGCAGTTAGGGGGAAACGTTTTTTCGTGAAATACAGTGGCCCGTCCGGTGGGTCCCAGCTGTCAGGTGGAGGAATCATTATTTTCTGCGTAATAAGGAGGCACTTCCTTGCTGCGGTCGTGGACCCAGCTATCAGCCTCTCCACGTACAGTCCACGTCCGATGGAAGTCATTCCTTGACCACGTTGACCATGCTGCGCCGAGAGCACCAGGGCGGTGGACGACGGCGAGGCATAGGAAGGGGACGACGCGGAGCCGGGGAAGACGCGGCAGTGGAAGCCTGCGCGGAGAGGAGTACGAGGGTTCACTGGTTCGGCTGCGGTGTGAGGCTGCCATTGCTGCAGGGCCTGGCCAGCGGTGGGAATAGTAGGGGGCGGTGAGGCCTCCGCGGCAGCACATCCGGCCACGGGAGGCAGGAGCATGCGACACGACCGGTGTTGCTCTGGTCGGCTGGAGCAAGAAGACCAGAGGTTGAAGAAGCACTACGGCCGTTGGATGGACATCGTACGGTCACTGGAGCTAGAATCGTTTATATTTGACTAAGTTGACAAAGCCCTCCGTCCCCGTCAACTTAGTAGGCCCACAAGTCAGCCTCCCAGCAAGGTGGGTCCCAGCTAGCAGGGGGTATTCATTTTTTTGTGCGTAATAAGGAGGCACTTCCGGTGGGTCCGAGCTAACAGCAGGGAGAACGTTTTTTTCACGAAATACGGTGGCCCGTCGGGTGGGTCCCAGTAGTCAGGGGCAAACGTTTTTTTCGTGAAATACTGCTGGGAGTCTGGTGGGTCCCTGCTGTCAGGTGGAGGAATAATTATTTTCCACGTAATAAGGAGGCACTTCCCTTGCGGCTGTCGTGGACCCAGCTGTCAGCCTCTCCACGTACAGTATTCTTCCGATGGAATTTGGTCGTTGACCACATTGACCACGCCACGCCGAGAGCACCACGGCGGTGTACGATGGTGAGGCCTAGGAAGGGGACGACGCGGAGCCGGGGGAAGATGTGGCAGTGGATGCCCATGCGGAGAGGAGTATGAGGGTTCACTGGTTCGGCTGCGCTGCCGTCGCCGTAGAATAATAGGGGTGTGGGTGAGTGGAGTGGAGGGATGGCGGTGAGGCCTCCACGGCAGCATAGCCGGCCACGGGAGGCAGGAGCAGGCGGCACGACCGGCGCTACTTTGCGCTGCTGGAGCAAGAAGACCAGAGGTTGAAGAAGCACTACGGCCGTTGGATGGACATCGTACGGTCAGTCGAGCTAGAATCGTGCATATTGACTAAGTTGACAAAGCCCTTCGTCCCCGTCAACTTAGTATGCCCACTATACTGGGTCCCAGCTACCAGGGGGTATTCATTTTTTTGTGCGTAATAAGGAGGCACTTCCTTGCGTGCGAAGATATAGCTGGTGGGTCCGAGCTGTCAGCGGCGGTAACGTTTTTTTCACGAAATACAGAGGCCCTTTTGGTGGGTCCCAGATTTCTAGTGGAGGAATCATTATTTTGCGCATAATAAGGAGGCATTTCCTTGCGTGCGGCCGTGGACCCAGCTGTCGGCCTCTCCACGTACAGTCCACTTCAGATGCATGTCGGTCTTTGACCACTATTGGGGATATGACTATTTGAGTAAGCCGGCCAGGAGGGGCCGGGTTACGCAAAGAAGACTCATCGTGAAAGAATCCCAAGACCCAGCATGAGGATGGCGGTTCATAGGGTTTAAAGCCCACGAGCGGCTTAAGGCCCATAGTGATAAACCGCCATGATGGCATGACTTGTAACATAAGGTAGAAGTAACTAGTCACCGAGCCGGACATTGTTTATGAGCCGGCCGGGACTCTGTAGGCCGCAGGGCGTCAACCCGTGGATATAAGGGGACGACCCGCCGGCGGCTTAGGGCAAGAGACAACCAATCGAGAACCGGGCATAGCGTATCTTGCTCCCTGGTCATCGAAACCTCAAGCAATACCAACCCAACTAGACGTAGGCCTTCCTTCACCGCAAGGGGCTGAACTAGTATAAACCTCTCGTGTCCTTTGTCCCGATTAACCCCTTTAAGCTTCCTAGTCGCGATGGCTCCACGATTAAGTCCTTGCAAGAGGACATCTGCCGTGACAATTCCATGATAGTTGGCGCCCACCGTGGGGCCAGCGCACGGTGGATTTGAGTTCTTGAAGGGCAGCTTCGAAGGGCTCAAAGGATACGCAGTCGGCCGGTTGACCAAGAGTCTTCGCGGCAAGATCTACATCGACGACGAAGGCTGGGGCCCCGACGCCGGCTCAATTGAGTACGGGTACCGGGTCCCCTTCGGCGGAATCCACGTCTTCATCGGATGGATTGGTGAGCCGGGCCCTGAGCCGGACAACTGCACCGACCTCGTCGAGACGGCTCAGCGTGTGAAACCCGCCCGCGCTCAACCCGTCGTGAAGCATGCCTTCGTGGGTTGCATCCACGAAGGTGAACTCTCTGAAGGATCAAAACATGATGGTGAGACGGCCGTCTTCTCTGACGGTGAGTTATCCGCCGGCTCCACAGATTCGCCGTATCAAGTTCAAGACGGTGTGCTTGGGGGCTGTTCCGATGGCAGCACTATGCCGGACCCCTCTGAGTCGCCAAACTGGGCAGGAGTCTTCATGGCTGGTACCCAACCCGGCCAAAACTCTACGGCTTCGGCAGAGATAACATCCGGGCTAGGAGCAGCCGGGATAGGTGGTCTTGTGTGCCCACCGGCTCAGATACTGATGGATCTTATGGATAAGCTTACGGCCCTGTTGACCGCTACAGTCATCCCTACAAATCAAGATGAGCATGAGGCAGAGGTGGCACGGGTTCGTGAAGAGGTCGCTCGGGCCAAGGAGGCCTTAGCAGCTGAGGATACTAGATTGGCCACGGAGCGGGCGGCTTTGGATGCACGGGCACAACAACTTCAGGCAGAGGCTTTCCAGCTCACAATGAGTTTAAACGCATCTAACGAGGTAATGACGAGGAGACATCAGAAAAATCAGTCCCGTTTGCCTCCGACTTATGACCCTCGGAATCTCTTTGCTACACCCGGGGCTGGCCCAAGTAACCCGCCAGGCGCAAATCAGTTTATGACGTCCGGAGCGGGGGGGGGGGCCCGGTTCAGCCTCAGGTGACGGCGCCGCTTCATGGGAATGTGCCACCACCCCGTTATGTGCCAATACCGCTGGGTCACTTCTCCAAGCCTATGGAGAACTTAATGTAGCATCAGCACATTTGGCGGCTCTCCCAGTGGACGGTGATGATCCGACAGTGGTGGAGACCTGGAGGATTAGAGAACTTCTCCAGACGGCTTTGGCCCAACAAGAAACTTATTCTTACAGCCGGGACATGATCCATTCAACTCCTCCACCCTGGTTAGCTCCACCTCATCCAAACCGGAGCCCGAGTTACAGCCGACACATGGAGTCAGAAGCCTTGTCAAGCAACGCCCAACACCGAAACCAGCCTGGCGGGTATAACCCGGTGCAAGATCGGATACGTCAGGAGGACGAACGGGCAGCTCAGCTAGAGGCTCAGCTGGCCGCCCAACAGGACTTGCCGGCTTACCCGACAACTTCCTTTGAGGCGGGAGTAGCCACTAGAACCGGCGGTGTTCCTTGTCTGGTACCGGCTCTGGGTAATGTACATCTGCCCAAGGACTTCAAGGGACCTCGAAAGGTGCCGAATTACACGGCCGACTTACAGCCCGGGGCATGGATTGAAAGTTACGAGATGGCCATGGAGCTGTTAGAAGTCAGTGACGCAGCAATGGCTAAGTATTTCACCATGATGTTGGATGGAACAGCCCGATCTTGGTTAAAGGGTTTACCTCCCAACTCCATTAGTTCATGGGCAGAGCTAAAAGCCCGGTTCATCTAGAATTTCAAGGACACTTGCAAGCAATCTATGTCAATTGTGGACTTGACAAATTGTAACCAAGAGGAGGGTGAATCCACAACACATTGGGTGCGCCGGGTCAAGGAGATTATACATTCATCTGACAAGATGGATGCCGGCTCTGCAGTCCTCATGTTGGAAAAGAATTGCCGCTTTGAGCCACTGAGACAGAAGCTGGGGCGCCTCAAGCGTGATTGCGATGATATGGGCACGCTAATGGCGGCTTTGGTCAAGTATGCCGATTCTGATAGTACCAAGGACCCCGCATCTTATGAGGAAAAGACAAGGAAGGGAAAAAAGAACAACAATGGAAAGGGTCAGCAGCATAACCCGATGAAACAAGGAGGCAATAAGCGTAAGGCGGAGGGTAACCCGGAGTTTGTAGCCAACGCCAATGCGCAGGGTAACAATCAGAGACGTAAGGGAAAACCGCCCCCTCGATCTGGCGGATCAGGTCCATCCCTTGAGCAGCTACTCAATGAGCCCTACCCAAAACACGGCACCCGGGAACGACCCGCCACTCACTTGTGGAAAGATTGTGCGATTATGAAGGCTTTCAAGAACTCCAATACGTTTGACGGCAATCATGGTTCGGGTGGCGGTTCAGGAGCCGGTGGTTTTCATGGCCCGGGTGGCAGCTCAAATTCCGGCTTTCAGGGAAATCAAGGCGGCTATAATCAACAGCAGTCTGGTCAAGGAGGACAGCAACAGCAGCAGTCGGGTTATCAAAGCCATCCGAAACAGCTAAATAGTGGGCAGTACCACGTGTTCACCACTAGCTTATGCAAGCGTGATTAGAAAGTTCATAAGAGGGCTGTGAATTCTATTAAGCCGGCAGTCCCTCGTTACTTGAGGTGGTCAGAACAGCCCATTGTCTGGAGTAGGGAGGACCACCCTCCCCGGGTTGATAATCCGGGTCAACTAGCCTTGGTGGTGGCTCCGTAGGTCGGTGGATATAAGTTCACTAAGGTGCTCATGGACGGAGGTAGCAGCATCAACATCCTCTATTATGAGACCTTTCGGCGCATGGGTTTAACTGACAAAAATTTAAGGACATCCAACACCGTTTTCCATGGAGTGGTGCCTGGTAAGTCGGCATATCCCGTCGGTAAGATTGAGCTGGAGGTGGCCTTTGAAGACGAGCATGATTCTAGGGCTGAGAAGTTAACCTTTGAGGTGGTCAAAATCAAGAGTCCATATCACGCTTTGTTCGGGCGGCCGGCTTATGCCAGGTTCATGGCGCGGCCGTGTTATGTTTATTTACAGCTCAAGATGTCGGGTTACAAGGGCACCATCACTGTGCATGGAAGTCGAAAGGTGGCCCTGGAGTGCGAAGAAGGTGACGCGGCTTATGTCGAGTCTGTCTGCGCAGCGGAGGAACTCAAATTTTATCAAGATAACATTGACCCGGCGGACATGACTTCCCTCAAGAAGCCAACCACAGAACATGACCCAGCAACGAAGTTTAAGTCGGCTGCTGAGACCAAGCTTGTTGATTTCACTCCAGGTGATTCATCTAAGCAGTTCAGCATCAGTGCCAATTTGGATCCTAAATAGGAAAGCGCGCTCATCGAGTTCATCCGTGAGAACCGGGACATCTTTGCATGGAAACCTTCTGACATGCCGGGTGTACCAAGAGGACTCGCTGAGCACACTCTTAACATTGATCCAAAGTATAAGCCGGTCAGATAGTTTCTTCGGCGATTCAACGAAGAAAGACGAAAAGCTATTGGAGAGGAGGCCGCACGGCTCTTGGCGGCCGGATTCATCGTTGAAGTTTTTCACCCGGAGTGGTTGGCTAACCCGGTGCTCGTACTCAAGAAGAATGGCACCTGGCGGATGTGTGTGGATTACACGGGTAAGGCTTTTCCGGCTGATCCTTTCGCTCTCCCCCGTATTGATCAAATCATTGATGCTACGGCGGGTTGTGCACGTTTGAGTTTTTTGGATGCTTACTCTGGTTATCATCAGATCAAGATGGCAGTTAAGGACCAGGAGAAGACAGCCTTCATCACTCCGTTTGGAGGTTTCTGCTATGTGTCTATGCCTTTTGGGCTCAAGAGTGCCAGGCAACTTATCAGCGGTGTGTACAGAACTGTCTCCACAATCAGATTGGGTGCAATGTTCATGCTTATGTGGATGATATAGTGGTGAAGTCCAGAGAGAAGGAAACCTTGATATCTAATTTAAAGGAAACCTTTGATAATCTCCGGGTTTATAAAATGATGCTTAACCCGGAGAAGTGTGTATTCGGTGTACCTGCAGGTAAGCTTTTGGGATTCCTGGTCTCGAACAGGGGCATTGAAGCTAATCCAGAGAAGATCAAGGCAATTACCTCTTTGGCTAAGCCGGTGTGCATCGATGATGTTCAGCGACTGGCGGGTCGTGTTGCTGCTTTGAGCCGATTCATAAGCCGGCTAGGTGAGAAGGCCCTACCGTTGTATCAGATGATGAAAAAGGCGGACACCTTTATCTGGGGTGTTGCTGGTAATGCTGCTTTTGAGGATTTGAAGAGACAGTTGTCTGAGCCGCCGGTCCTTGCAGCTCCCATTGACAAAGAGCCTTTACTGTTATATGTGGCTGCTAATTCACGAGCCGTCAGCATTGCTATCGTGGTGGAGCGCAAGGAGGCTGGTAAGGAGCATCCGCTTCAACGACCGGTTTATTATGTCAGTGAGGTGCTCATCGAGTCGAAGCAAAGGTACCCTCATTGGCAGAAGCTTGTTTACGGGGTGTTCATGGCAAGCCGGAAGCTGAAGCAATACTTCCAAGGTCACCCTATCACTGTGGTAAGTTCTGCCCCATTGGGAGACATCATCCAGAACAGAGAGGCCACAGGACGAGTTGCCAAGTGGGCCATCGAGCTCGGGCCTCATGGTCTGAGGTACGTGCCACGCACGGCCATTAAATCTCAAGCCTTGGTGGATTTTATCAATGATTGGACAGAGCTACAGGCACATGAGGAGAAGCCTGATAACACATATTGGACTATTCATTTTGATGGGTCCAGGCAGTTGGAAGGTTCGGGGGCTGGACTCGTGTTAACTTCCCCTCGAGGTGACAAATTCTGTTATGTGCTCCGGCTTATGTTTCCTTGCACTAACAATGCAGCTGAGTACGAGGCCTTACTCCATGGTCTCCGGATGGCCAAGGAGATGAATTTGAGCCGGGTAAGGTGCTTAGGAGACTCAGATCTTGTGGCTCAACAGGTGTCAGGCAAGTGGGACTCCAAAGATCCCCTCATGGCGGCTTACCATCGTGAAGTTGATGTTGTAGCTGGGCATTTCAAGGGTTATGTGGTGGAACACATTGATCGAAGGAAGAATGAGGCGGTTGATGCCTTAAGCCGGCTGGGATCTCAGCGTAAACCGGTACCACCTAACACCTTTCTTGACGTTTTGCATAATCCTTCTGTCAAGTTACCTACAGAAGAAGATATAGCAGTGCCAGACCCGGAGGCACAGCTGGTAGCGGCTCTTCACATTATCCCGGATTGGACAATGCCCTATTTGGCTTATATGACCCAGGGAGAGCTACCTGAAGATGAGACCTTGGCAAGACAAATCGTCCGGCGGTCCAAATCCATGACAATCGTTAATGGCGAGTTACATCACTGCAGCCTCACTGGGGCGTTTCAACATTGTGTGTCACCTGCGGAGGGTCAGGAGATACTCAGCGAGATTCATGAGGGCGATTGTGGTCATCATGCCGGCTCAAAATCTCTTGTGGCCAAGGCTTTCCGTCATGGGTTTTATTGGCTGACGGCTCACGCTGATGCAGAAGATCTGGTCAGAAAATGTGACGGGTGTCAGAAGTTCTCACGACGGGCCCATGTGCTGGCTCAAGAATTGAGGATGATTCCAATTACTTGGCCATTCACAGTATGGGGGCTTGATATGGTCGGACCTTTCAAAAGGTCTAAAGATAAAAAGACGCACCTTTTGGTGGCGGTTGACAAGTTTACAAAGTGGGTTAAGGCAGAGCCAGTCAGTAAGTGTGATGCAGCCACGGTGGTCCAGTTCATGAAAAAGGTGATTTTTCGCTTTGGTTTTCCACACAGCATCATAACTGATAATGGCACTAACCTCTCCAAAGGAGCTATGGAAGAGTTCTGTCAACGAGAGCATATCCGGTTTGACGTTTCGGCTGTGGCTCATCCTCAATCCAATGGTCAAGCAGAAAGAGCTAATAAAGAAATCTTGAAGGGTATCAAGCCCCGGCTCTTGGTCCCCTTGCAGCGGACGCTGGGTTGTTGGGTGGAGGAGTTACCTTTGGTACTTTGGAGCATCAATACTACACCTAACAGATCTACGGGTTACACACCTTTCTTTATGGTGTATGGAGCAGAGGCGGTCCTGCCAAGTGACGTCCGTCATTACTCACCCCGTGTGGCGGCTTATGTTGAGGCGGACAACAAAAAAGCTCGTCAGGATGCACTTGACCTGTTGGTCGAAGAGCGAGACTTGGCAATAGCCCGCTCGGCGATTTATCAGCAAGACCTGCGACGCTACCACAGCCGCCGGGTTAGGTCCAGGACCTTTCAAGAAGGCGACTTAGTGCTCTGACTCATCCAGGATCAATCTGAGATGCACAAGTTATCCCCTCCTCGGGAAGGACCCTTTGTGGTCAGTAAGAATCTGAACAACGGGTCATACTACCTTATTGATGTTCGAGAGCACAAAGACTCACGTAAGTCGGAGGAGGAGACCCGCCGGCCGTGGAATATCGCTCATCTTCGGCCTTACTATACTTGAGCCACCGGCTCTAATATGTATATATTTATGTTATGTATATACTACATCAAGCAATAAAGCAGGACCTCTATCCTTTTTCCACCCCAAAAAGGTTTATGTGTCTTCTTTGTCATGTGGTGGAGATAACCAAGAGGGAGCGGGTCATATCTGAATCCGGCTTTTCCTTTGGTCCGGCTTATGATCATATCTGAATCTAGCCATGATCACCTAGGGGCTTCCTGTTCAAACATAGGTCGTATTCGAACCAAAGAGAACATAGCTGTCGATACCCACTTGATCGGCATACTGCTAAACCCACTTGGGGGCTTCTTGATCATATTTGAATCATAGCTTAACCCCTTTGGGTCTGACGTGGATCGTATTCAAATCAGCGTCATTAAACAACTCTTATGGTCACTTGGGGGCTTCCTGTTCAAACATAGGTCGTATTCAAACCAAAGAGAACATAGCTGTCGATACCCATTTGATCGGCATCGCCACAGCCACTGGGAGCTATATGATCGTATCTGAATCTTAGCTTAACCCCTTTGGAACGGTTCACTGATCGTATTCGAATCAGAAGCTTTTTAACTTTGTTTATTATTCATCATGTTTTATAAGTGTCAATGTTTGGTTATATTGAGATCTTCTTTAAAGTACAATAGGATGGATCATAATTCTCCGGGTTAATATTGGTTACCTCGGGTTACTAAGTACCAGGTGAACCTTTATATATCAATTTTCCGGAGTTAAATTTACCCTCAGGGGTTGGGTTATATAAACCGGAGAGATAACCGCAAGCATCATAGGTATGTCATTATGATTATGTCTACTAAGTCTAATCATAAGTTGTCTTTCCTAAAATTGTTTGGTGTATACTCTGGGTTATCAAAGCATTATATGACCCCTAATGCGATAAGTTGCCAAGGGATTTCTATTTGTCTTATGTGCAGGGCGATACAGGTAAATCTCCATAAAAGCATAACAGATTAATATAACATGCGAGTGCATAGTAATGGCGGCTTATGCAAGTATCAACTGCCATAAGCATGCGTGAAGGCATGACAAAAATCGAGTTTCTCTACTCTATTACAAGACTCCCCGAGTCTAAATAGTGAGGCATTGTTTTGGCAAGAACATAAACATATGACACCCGACGTCTTCACTCTTCTGGTGGGCTTGATGATTCCGGGTTATCCTTCTCCGCCTCTCCATCGGTTGCCCTGTCCTGGAAGGTTGATGAGGCCCAATCAATGCCACTCAAGGCTTCAAACTCAGCTTCATCATCGATTAAACCAGTTGGGTTGACGTCAGGGGCGAAAGTGTGCTTACGAGTTAGAGGAATCAGGCTGACTTCATGGTAATGAGGAGTTGGAATCCTCCGGTTCTCACTATCGTAACCCGGCTGATACTTGGTCAGATCAGTGTCACTCCCAATAAGAGTAGCCACAGGGTGTATGTCTTTCACACAGGCGGTGAAGTCTACCTCATTAAATAAGGTGCCATCTTCCTTCAGGCTCGGGTATCCAAGAGTAATGTCAGCCAGCTCTAGTTCTGGAATCCATGCTTTAGCCCGGCTCAATGCAGCTATGGCCCCGGCTCTTGCGGATGCCCGCCTTAGCTCTTGAACCCGCTGAGGGAGCACAACAAGCCGTTTCAGCACATCTTGAAGGAGATAAGGAACGTCATTAGATAAAGCCACACCGGCCCGAGCACGTTGTGACCCGGCGTAAAGCTGTTCCACCATAGTATACACCGCCTTCAGCTTGATCATCATATTCTTCTTGAGGTTGGTGCTCCTGGGGCCTATATTGTTAAAAACATAAAGTGAGCCGGAGGTAAGAATTAAGGTGTTCATCAAAGAAAGGTTTGCAGTATTTAAGTTTTTACATGTATCGTTACTTACCAAAGATGGCTGAGACCATCCGAGATATCTGGCGCTTTAAGCCGGACAGCTCGGTGTTTACTTCCACAAGTGATGCTTCTGCTGTCTCGGCCCGGGTCACCAATAAGGCTTTTTCATCAGCCCAGGCTTTCTTTTCCGCTTCAAAATTCTTCTTCAACTTCTCTTGTTCAGAGACGCTGACTTCAAACTTGGAGTTGGATTTTTGAATTTCAAGCTCCTGGGCTAACAACCGGCTCTTCAGGTCAGCAATCTCCGACTCAAATTGACTTATAGTGGCCTGCATTGATACCGAATAATAGTCAAGATCATGATAAATAATATTAAAGTCCCAAGCACTTTGCAAGCAAAGGTACTTGGCACTTGGGGGCTAATGTATACCGAAGCTTTCTAAAAACATAAGTCGGGCCTGGATATTAAGTCCCAAGCACTTTGCAAGCAAAGATACTTGGCACTTGGGGGCTAATGTGTATCGCAAGTTAAAAGTATTGTGTTACACCCAGTTTAAATATTTTCTCTTTCAGCCGGGGCAAGCAACTCTAACAATTTTTCTAAAGTCTATATCATATTTACTCATAAACAATAGACTTGGGGGCTGTTACAGTAAGGGTGCTTGAAAGTAGGGAAGCATAAGTCATACCTCAGGTTTTTGTTGTATTTGCTTCACCATGTCAATTTCCAGGTCACGACTGCTCTGCACCTGGTTGATATAGCCCGAGACAATCTCTCCAATACTCAAATGAGTATAGTTGGTGATATCCATCTTGGCCTTACGGCGTTCTAGCAACTCTTCTTTAGCAGAAAATTTGGCAAAGACTGTGGGCCGGGCCGGTTCAACAAACTGGGTCTTGAGTATTTCCACTTCTGAGTTGGTCGTCTTGGCCGGGCTAGGCGCTTCCGGGTTAATGGAACTATCAAGAACGTCTTCAGCAGGCAGATCTGAAGTTGGTGCTGGAATATCTTGAGCCGGTTTAGGCGGCGGCTGATGTGTGGAGGAGCCGGGGGCAGCAGCGTCTGTATGCTCTGGTTCAGTCATAATAGGGTCTTGGGCCGGCGTGTCTTTCTTTGTTTTCTTCCTGGGTTTAACTTGCACGCTATGGACAAAACATAAGAATAAGCATAGAAACATGAATAAGGGAAAACATAACGTAAATAAATTGATATTACCCAGGGGCAGTTTTAAAAGCCGGCATGTTTGACTGCATGGACTCGTCGGATGAAGGAGAAGTATCCTGGTAATTGGAGTCAGATAAGTTGAGAGGTTGATGGATTAGACCCACCAAAGGTGAAAAAGGGTATAAGTGGGAGATAACCTCAGAACGACGCTTCCGGGTTATGTCAGGCAAGCCGGAGGAAAGCTCAGCATCCTTGCTAGTCCGGGTCTGCCTCCGGTTTTCAAATTGCTGTTGCTTCAAAAGAAAGTCAGGATCTTGGTAAGCCAAAGGGTGTGAAAATCTTACTTTCCGGGTTACTCTTCGAATTTTCTGACGCGGCCGAATCTCGGAGTCGGAGGAGATTATAGTTACCTCTTCCTCGACGGGTTGGCTGTTGCCCATGTCTTCCTGAAAGGGGGATAATGTTAGTAAAATAATAATAAAGGAGCAAGGGAAGTTGAAAAGTTACCTCTTCCTCATTGTCATCAGAATCATCAAGTTGGAACATCTCAGAAGCACTTGGCTTCCTTTTCCTGGAAGTGGTAGGCTTGGTGGTTTTTCTTTCGGCTCTCTTGGCCGCTCTGGCTTGCTTGGCCGCTTCATGGTCATACTGGACTTTCCAGAAGCTGTCATTGGCCTGTAAAGAATCACTGAGACTTACTGCAGGGGCCGGGTTCTTCTTGCAGAAGGGCAGTAAGCCGAAGGCGTTACTGGTTACTGTACCCTCCTTCAACAAAGACTGAGTGGTAGCCTCCACTACGTCATCGGGTAAGTCGTCAGGACTATGACGCTGAGGATCATCTTTCTCGCCTGAGTAATGACACATTAAGCCGGGGCGGCGGCTTAACGTGATCATTCTCCAAGCAACCCAGACTCGGACCAGGTCAATGCCATATAAGCCGTTCCCCAAAAGAGCTTTGATTTTCTTGATAACGGGGGTGAGTGGCAGACGTTCAATAGCAGTCAACCTGTCCGACAGCGGGAGAGTAGACTCAAGGCACAGTGCACGAAAGCCGGGCAGTGGGTTTTCGCCAGCCGGAGAAGTATCTTGGCAGTAGAACCATGTGTGGTTCCAATCTTTGGGGTGACTCGGCAGTTCAGCGTAAGGGAACAGGCAGTCTCTCCGCCTCTGAATTGATATGCCACCAAGTTCCAAAATGGGCCCGTTGGCGCGTTCATTCTGCCGATTCAAATAGAAAAGTTCCCGGAACAAAGGCAGGCTAGGTTCTTCTCCAAGATAAACTTCACAAAAGACTTGGAAGTTGCATATGTTTGACAAGGAATTGGGTCCGATATCTTGAGGCCTTAGATCAAAGAAATTCAGAACATCCCTAAAGAATTTTTAACCGGGAGGAGCGAATCCCCGGCTCATATGATCAGTAAAAATGATCACCTCCCCTTCCTTGGGTTGAGGTTTCTCCTCGGACGGGTTATGGGCACGATAAGACATAACATCCTTCTTGGGCAGATGACCAGACTTCACAAAATCGGACAACTTGCTCTCTATGACAATGGACGGGACCCAGTTGCAGGTCACCGGAGGTTTGGGAGCTTTGGGTGCCATTGCGTAAATCGAAGCCTACAACAAGATAAAAGAATTTTGAAAACAATTTTTCTGGTTCAATTATAGCCCGGAGGAGAGCATTGTTGATTTATTCAAAATGGTGACTTAAGAAGGGGCCTAATGAAATATAAGTGACTATGCGATAATGTTTAAACTGATGCAGGTATCAAAGGCAATTAAGATTTTCTTAAGTCGCCAGAAGCAAGCGGTGCTGACAGCCGGTATTTTCTTAAACCGGTCATATGAACTATTATGGCCGAAACAGAGTCAGCAGATGCAGTTTTTTGGCTAAGTGTGGAACAAACAGGTTTCACAAGTTGCAATCATTATTTTGGATCAAACGATACTCTGGAAAGGAAAATATTTCTAGACCTAAGACAGTACAGAGAAGTTCATATACTCGCGGAGGGCTTCCGAAACAAGGGAAATGAGATCTATTCTCATACAGGATAAGCACAGATCTTTTCCGCAGCAGTTCTAAGTCGTTTTTATAATCTAAACAAGGCATTGGAGGTGGGAACTAATGGAGGTTTGTGTCGGGCGGCGATGGACGCCGATGGACTCAAACAGTTTCAATGCAGATCTGAGAAAGGGTAAAAGAGGAACTCACAGATGCGGAAGAGCTGCGGAGGGTCGCCATCGTTTTCTGGTCGGAATCAGGGTGATGCAGCGGCCAGAGTCGATGAAGATGAGGAGTTCGATGGCGGCGGCGGCGGATCTTGAGCAGCAAAGAAGGAGGTGCGAGGAGGAAGACGACTGAAGGAAATGAAAAAGACCTAGGTCGCATCTATTTATAAGGAGGGGCCGACCAAGAAGGCGCGAGAAACAAGGAGACAAAATATCATTTTCGAACGACCCCGACGCCTCGAGTTTCGGGATGGTCAGTTAAGGCAAAGATCCGTTGAAGATACGATGAAATAAAATAAGGATTTAATTAAAAGATGATGTCACGGTTGGTTAACCCGGACCCGGAAGATGATGTCACAACGGGTTATGACCTTTTCACGGATAGAAGATAGAAGAACTGATTCTTAAAGTGTTTTAAGATTGACATGAACCGGTCCAAATCAATCTAGGGCCTAATGTTGGGGATATGACTATTTGACTAAGCCGGCCAGGAGGGGCCGGGTTACGCAAATAAGACTCATCATGAAAGAAGCCCAAGACCAAGCATGAGGATGGCGGTTCATAGGGTTTAAAGCCCATGGGCGGCTTAAGGCCCATAGTGATAAACCGCCATGATGGCATGACTTGTAACATAAGGTAGAAGTAACTAGTCACCGAGCCGGACACTGTTTATGAGCCGGCCGGGACTCTGTAGGCCACAGGGCGTCAACCCGTGGATATAAGGGGACGACTCGTCGGCGGCTTAGGGCAAGAGACAACCAATCGAGAACCGGGCATAGCGTATCTCGCTCCCTGGTCATCGAAACCTCAAGCAATACCAACCCAACTAGACGTAGGCCTTCCTTCACCGCAAGGGGCTGAACTAGTATAAACCTCTCGTGTCCTTTGTCCCGACTAACCCCTTTAAGCTTCCTAGTCGCGATGGCTCCACGATTAAGTCCTTGCAAGAGGACATCTGTCGTGAGAATTCCACGACAACCACGTTGACCACGCCACGCCGAGAGCACCAGGGCGGTGGACGACGGCGAGGCCTAGGAAGGGAACGACACGGAGGCATGGAAGACTCGGCAGTTGTTTTTGTTTCCCACGCGGAGGGGAGTACGACTGTACGAGGGTTTACTGGTTCGTCTGCCGTCGCCGGAGAATAACAGCAGGTGTGGGTGAGTAGAGGGATGGCTAGGCCAGCAATGGGAGTACGGTGGGGCGGTGAGGCCTGCGCGGCAGCACAGCCGGCCGCGGGGAGGAGGGAGCAGGCAGTCCCGCCGGCGCTTGTTTGAGCGGCTGGAGCAGGAAGAGCAGAGATTGAAGAAGCACGACGGCCGTTGGATGGACATCCAACAGTATACAGGCCATCTGTGGAAACCCTCAAATCTGTGGAAAACTGCATACAGCCCATCTGCCATTATTTCAAATAATTTATATCCCATTTGCTAATTCTTACGGGTTTTTTTGGAGACCATATTCTTTTTGTTAGCATTACAGCCCATATTCTGGCCATGGTTAAAAAATTATACGAAATTTTGCATATGTCGGTGCGGTCTGAACTATTTTTAATCCCGAAATTTCGAGTCACAATCAGACTGATTTTAAATATATATATATATATATATATATATATAATCCAATAAATTGTCCATGCATAAAAATCAATGCAATTTAAAATCTTGAAATAAAAAAAAGATATTTGAAACTAATTGCCGGTTTGATGTGTTTTAAAAATGTACAACCCATTTCTCATTACTGATAGGCCATTTTCTCGGCCAGCCGAATGAAACTCTCCTTGTATTGAAAGATTTGCAGCCCAACAGGCCTGATAAAGCGACTTACTTGACAAATCACAAAAAAACTGGGCTAGCCATTTTCAGAAAGAAAAAAACTACTGGGCTAGTCTGTGGTAAACATAAAAGAAAAGGTTGTCTAGACAGGCCAGAGTGTCCCGCACAGCCCAGTTGACACCCTGCTTCCGTCTCGAAAACAAATTAGATAAATGCCACTCCAATTATGGCGATTCATAAAAATGCCACTGCAATTTCCAAACTTCAAAAAATGCCACTGCAATTTTTGCAGACTTTGAAAAACGCCACTGCAGTTTGCAAACTTTGAAAAACGCCATTGCAGTTTGTAAACTTTGAAAAACGCCACTCCAGACTTTGAAAAATGCCACTAGAAATGGCATGAAATGACATTTTTCAAAGTTTGGAAATTGCAGTGGCATTTCTCGGATACACCAGATTTGGAGTGCCATTAATCAAATTAACCCAAAACAAAAATAATTGGGCGAGCTGCTGGATCCATGGTGTCAGCCGCTCGTTGTGCAATTCTCTCGTTTATTGACTACGTTGACAATGGCAATGGACCCAGATGTCAGAAATCCACTAGGAGGAGCCATTTTTTATTGGCTTGAAATAAGGAGGCGAAAGAGATGGTTGAATCAAAAGAATTCCTTTTTTGAAGTTCAATTTTTAAAAAGCAGGGCAATCTTTCAAACTTGCATCCGAAATGTGAAATATTTATACAAAGAGGGAGAGATGAAGACAATGCAGCAGGGTTGGTTATCTAATTGGCTAGTCAAACATGAGTCCTATATTCGTTCTCTGGGTTCCCATATTCGTTTTCTGGGCTCCCATATATTTTTTTCTAGAATGGATTTCTTATGTGGAATACTAATGGATTTTAGTAAAGGGCGCTTTAGATGCACGCGGTTCCAAATTAATGCCAGATAAAAAGGATTTTGGATATAGTTTTCCTTGTGACGGCCCAGGGCGCGGCGGTACTTGTGATATTTCTGCTTGGGACGCATTTTATTTGGCAGTTTTCTGGATGTTAAATACCATTGGGTGGGTTACTTTTTATTTGCGTACTGCCATGACCTTGGCAGGTCCCTGTTGTCATCCTCTCCATGTACAATCATCTCCCGATTGTGTACGCGTCAACTTGCTAGGCCCACAAGTCAGCCTCTAAACCCGTGGAGGACAAATACAACCCATTTAAGAAAATAACAGCCCATTCCATATGTTCAAACGGAAAGTTCAACATTCAGAGCAAAGTAACAGGTCTGATCCACATATAGAGTACTGAACTTCCATGTTGACAACCAGCATAGCCAAGTTAACTATCTACTCCCACTAATACTCTAGTAGCATACAAGTACTAACTTACTATTAGCTAACTAGATGATGTCGGCCGCCATCTGTGGTACATGCTAAACGCCGGCACTGGCGTCATGCACCTCGCCTCGGACTTGAAAGAGGTGCGATAGGGCGCGTTGCTCGCGCGCGTTGGCCCTTTCCATGCCGTTGTGGTCCACCGAAGCTTCGGCTTCCAAGCGGGAAACCCACTTGATGAGCTGGTAGTAAAAATTGGCGTCCCGAACGCATGCGTGCCCGACAGCCTCCAGGGCTATTTGCCGGGCGCCGGCCTCCACGTAGTCGGCCCAGTTGTGGGCGCTCTGCTCGCGACTCAGAGCGTCGGTGCACTGCTACTCCATGTCCCGCTGGTGGCGGAAATCGGCGATACGCTGCTCCTCCGCCAGGCGGTCGCGCTCCAACAACTCCTGCTCCTTCGCCATGTGGTCGCACTCCAACAACTCCTCGATCTCTGCATTGCCATCTAAAGACAGATAGAATGCCTCCTCCCTCCGTCTGCCTTCCGGTGAAAACCCGAACACTATTTCCGGCGGTGACCGCCTCCGGCGTCGCCTACCGCGGACGGGCGGGGGCATGGCGGACGTGGCGAGCGACGTCGGGCCGGTGGGGGCTTATGAGGATATGGCGAGTTGGGTCACGGTGGCATGGGAGAAGGTCGGGAAACAATACTTATAGGAGGAAGGTAGCGCGACGGTCATCGGAATTCAATGCATAATGGCTTAGCGCGCTAGCTTGTCGTGGAAAATTAGAGAAACTGAAATTATGACTGTGTCGTCCCGTCCCGTCTGGGTCTCACGCCGGCATGGCGGTCAAACGAGTGCACTCGAATCATCTCCCTCCTTGTCAATAATGATTCCACGGATTTAAAAAGCCCGCAACAATTAAAGCCCGCAACAATTCCACGAGTTGCCTTAATTACGGCCGGCTACATGCAGGCACTCAGAATCGCTCGCAGGCAGTACGCGAAGCAGCATGCAACGAGTCGCAGCCGAGGGCACGCATGCAGCCACTTAAATCGCTTGAATTAATTAGGCTTAAACTTCTGCATGCCATTAATTATTGCCATGCCTTGGTCTTGCTGCTTTGCTCATGGGACTAATAAACCTGGACGGAGGGAGTACCTTGGTTGGTGAGACGTTTGAATTAAGCCCTGCAAACCGGAAAGGAGGTACTAATACGTGCTTGATCCGCTATTTATTCATGTAGGATCGAGAAGGTCGTTTCTTGAATTGAGCCCTGCAAACCGGAAAGGAGGTAGTACGTGCGTGATCCGCTATTTATCTGTGTAGGATCGATAGTGTAGCTTGTCAGTTTCTTCAGAGGTAGGCATTTTTATCCGTGTAGGATCGATAGTGTAGCTTGTCAGTTTCTTCAGAGGTAGGCATTTTTATTCAAAAAACTGCCACTTCGCATCTTGCGTCGCAAATAAAACTGCGAGGAGCGCATTTGTAGGCTAGCTAGTGATCGATCAGTAACTTGTAAACACTGAGCAAACAGAAATAAGTAACTGTTAATGCATCTCAATGATTCACAGATCATATACAAATTTGTAGCTCCAAAAGCAAATATCAGCCACTTCGGATCTTGCGTCGCAACTAAAACTAACTAGTATGATTCCCATACATAAGATCAACATGTTAATGCATCTCAATGATTCACAGATCATATACAAAAATGTAGCTCCAAAAGCAAAGATCTAGAAAAAACATCTGTTCTTCCTACTAACATGGATGCTTCTCTTGGACAACATTCAGTACAGACAGAAAGACAAATTTGTTTGTGAAGTCTACAATTCCTCTTGCAAACGTAAGTGGTTTCACCAACAGCTGGAACCATGAGAATGAACCACACATGATGGAGGAACATCCACTACAATATGATTTGGTCTTCTCTCGATCACATAGCGAGACTATTTTCGGAATACAAACTTTAACTTAGGCAAAATGATGCCCATTATATAATTAGACCAAAGCAATGAAGCACCTAGTGTTGGCCAATAAATAGTATAGTACTACTTTTCTGCAGTCCATGAAGTGACTATCCAACCTTTCTGTGTCTATTTTCAAATGGCACTGCATGCAGTAACTATACTATTCTCTTGTGCAGTTCAACCAAAATTGCGGACACTTTGTTTGTTTGCCAAATAGCAACGGGCAGACATCTCTGTCTGCACAAATATCAAGCAGCTAGTAAACATATACCACACCTTGTATTTTCGGTTTAAACATGTCTCTTCCACTTAGCGTCTGTCATGTTCTGCACTGGACAATCTGATACAGTTATGTTTTGCCCTGGACAATTTCATACTGAATTGATTTGCTGGTTCAGAGCAGAAATATAGCGCCTATTCTTCATCATACCAAGGATATCCATGTTCGCAGTGATGGAAGAGGTGAAATCGATACAACCGAAATTGAGCATCCAATCATTGAATCATGTCCTGCACCTCCAATGTAGGTCCACCCTGCCAATAAATTCACAAGCAAACCACTAGTATTACTATCTAATGATAGTACAAAAAGAGTAGCAAGATAGTAGCAAACCATGTACCTTCGTAATGAACAGCTCATAGTGCCACCAATTGGATATAAAGGTTTGGAAAAAACATGCTCCTAATGTTGAACCAGTTGGACTTTTTGTGCAGTTCCACTAAAATCAAGCATCCCTGTTTGCATAGATATTGAAAGTGTGATTACTCTAAAACTGGCACTAGTTGAAGCATAGACTCACAAATATAAGCATTCCAATTTCCTAATGGGAAAAGGTAGCAAGACTATTTCTAACCACCTGTTTGAAGGAATAAATAAAGCAACAGCGGCTGATGTCAGGAAGGCATACATAGTTTTTTCTAAAAAACTGAGCCATTCCTGACCTTTCCTCTTCTTTTAAGCAAATTTTGTGCAGTTCTACTAAAATAAAATGCCATCAGCGCCTTGACAATTCAGTGACACTGTACAAAAGGAAATGACTTAACATTACATCATGATGTCAGGTATGTAGTCGACAGGCATTAGAGACAAACATACAGACCTCCTCCGATAACATAATGAACATTAATTTTAACAAAGGTGTGACTAGCTTTACCAAGATAATTTGAGTGAACTCTACACCCTTTGTTCCTTAATATAAGACGTTTTCGCGGTCCAATTTAAAGTACCCAAACGTCTAGTATTTAGAAAAATAGGTAGTAGTTTTCTTGAGCACATATCTGGGAAAGCTTGCCACACTTTATTTATGTCCATACGCTAATGCAACACCATTCGAATACTACAAATATACACTAATCCAGTGGCTAGTGCAACAGTAGAGTAGTTAGTTTATTACAGGGTACAGTACAATGGTTTTACTAAACAAATTTCAATAAACTCTAGCACTGGAAAGTTTCTATAAGAATTAAAAATACAAAATGTAAAGGTAACAAGTTTTAGCATTGGTATACTAGCTGTGCATGAGCATTAAACCAAATACAAAAGTCTGAAGGTAACTAGCATTATTAACTAATGACAGTATAAAAAAGTTGAAAACCATATACCTCCAAGGTAAATATCATTTCGAACTCGGGGGGACCTTAAAAATTGCTATCCCAATCTTGATAATCGATCAAACATAAAAACTTGATCGAACGAATCAAGAGAACAGTCGGAGGAGGAGGTGCCCACTCTTGACCTTTCCTCTTGTCTTCATAATTGTCTGCGCAGTTTAACCAAATAAAATGACATCAGCGCCTTGGCATTTTGGTGACACTGTACAAAAAATTAACTTATCTCATGAAAGTGAGGTATGTAATCTATAAGCATTAACAATGCAAAAATCTGAAGGTAGTAACAAGTTTCATCGTTGGTATACTGGCTGTGCAACAACATTAGAATGCCTTAGCTAAAAAATCTTTAATACATCCACAATCAACAGCTAACCCTGAAATAATCCAGTGACATTAAACGGTATTTCTTAAATTTATCGGTGGCATTAGAGTGAGAGCGGCATTAGTTAAATGTGGCATCACTTTAGCAGTAGCATTGCTTGACTTGACTGCTGGCGTTATACTAACAGCAAAAAAAGTGGCAATAAGAGCATGGGAGGCCCATTCAGACAATGGGCGCACCAGTACGATGTACCTCCACGGAAGCAGAGTGGTGAGGGAGGTATGGTTGCCCAGAGCAACAAATATTCAGGCAGCATATGTGGATTACATCCCATTTTTGTTCTCTTTAGCCACATTTTTCCTATGCGAGGACAACAAACCGATCGACCTGGTCATTCTCTATTGCGTTGTCATGCCTTTCTACCTGAGGGAGTCCTGGATTAGGGGGTGTTCGGATAGCCGAACTATATCTTCAGCCGGACTCCAGGACTATGAAGATACAAGATTGAAGACTTCGTCCCGTGTCCGGAAGGTTCTTTCCTTGGCGTGGAAGGCAAGCTGGGCGTGCGGATATTCAAGATCTCCTACCAATGTAACCGACTCTGTGTAACCCTAACCCTATCCGGTGCCTATATAAACCGGAGGGTTGTAGTCCGTAGGACGAACACATCATAACCATCATCATACCCATAGGCTAGCTTCTAGGGTTTAGCCTCCTTGATCTCGTGCTAGATCTACTCTTGTACTACCCATATCATCAATATTAATCTAGCAGGAGTAGGGTTTTACCTCCATCGAGAGGGCCCGAACCTGGGTAAAATAAAGTGTCCTTTGTCTCCTGTTACCATCCGACCTTGACGCACAGATCGGGACCCCCTACCCGAGATCCGCCGGTTTTGACACCGACATTGGTGCTTTCATTGAGAGTTCCTCTGTGTCGTCGCCTTTAGGCCCGATGGCTCCTTTGATCATCAACAACGATGAGGTCCAGGGTGAGACTTTTCTCCCCGGACAGATCTTCGTCTTCGGCGGCTTCGCTCTGTGGGCCAACTCGCTTGGTCATCTGGAGCAGATCGAAAGCCACGCCCCTGGCCATCAAGCCAGGTGGGGAGGCTTAAACTACACGGCAGATACCCTCGGAGACCTGATCTTCGACGGATTCAAGCCACAGCCAAGCGCGCCGCACTATCTCGAGGGGCATGATATAGCTCTGCCTCCGAACAGTGTCCTGGAGGCCGCATACGCTCCGGCCCCGATCCTCGATCCGAAGCCCGCTGCGTTCTTTGAGGATGAACGGTTGGACGTCACCTCGGGGGATGCGATCTTAAAAGCCATTGATCCAAACGCAAGCCCCGCACTCCGCATGGCACATGACTCCAAGGAGCCGGACTCTTCTCCGAACTCCGAACCTCCCGCGCCCCTGCCAATCGAATCAGATTGGGCGCCGGTAATGGAGTTCACCGCCGCGGACATCTTTCAGTATTCGCCTTTCGGTGATATTCTGAAATCTCTCAAGTCTCTCTCTTTTTCAGGAGAGCCCAGGCCGAACTATGGCCTGCGAGGTTGGGATTCGGACGACGAAGAAATTCAAAGCCCACCCACCACCCACTTAATAGCCACTGTCGACGATTTAACCGACATGCTCGACTTCGGCTCCGAAGACTTCGACGGTATGGACGACGAAGACGGAGACGAACGGGAACCAGCGCCCATAGGGCACTGGACCTCCACCCCACTTAATGACGTATTCATGGTGGATACACCTGAAAAAACTCACAATGAGGAAGAAGGGAGCGAAAAGAAGGGTAAACCCTCCGAAAAGCACTCAAAGCGGCGACGTAAACGCCGAGCGAAGCCCCGCCTCGATCAAGACCCAGCCATAGAGCAGGACGAGCCGGCAGATGACAAACGCATCCCAGAACAGCCGTCCGAACAAGGTAACACGGGCAGAGAGGACGAACAGTCCTCCCCCGGTCATAACAGAACTCCGGACGATACCACGCCGGATAAAATCATGGAGCAGAAGAATCTCCAAGAAAGGCTCATCGCCACAACACGAAGCCTGAAGAAGCAGAAGCAAAAGCTAAAGACGGCGGAAGATGCACTCAAAACAAGATGGAGCAAAGTAATCAAGACCGCAGACAAATACGGCGGCAGCCGCCACACCAAAAGCTATCCGAAGAGAAAGCTACTACCCGAATTCGACCAGGAGGCCCTAGAGCCCCCAAACTTGAAAAACAAAAAGGCTACACGGTCGAATAAACGACCTCTCGGCCACTACAATACGGCAAACGGCGCCGCACTCAATGCGGCATGCGACACAATCAAAGAATCGCATCATGGCCCATCCAGGTCCATTTAAGGGCCAAGAAAGCAAGCTCTCGCAAGCAATGCAAAATATCCACCATCAGAATCCGGCACACCCAAATATAGGGGTGCCGCACACCCTCTATGTTTCACCGATGAGGTCCTGGAATATGAATTCCCAGAGGGATTTAAACCCGTTAACATAGAGGCGTACGATGGAACAACAGACCCGGGAGTCTGGATCGAGGATTATATCCTCCACATACATATGGCTAGAGGAGATGATCTCCACGCCATAAAATATTTACCCCTTAAGCTTAAAGGGCCAGCCCGGCACTGGCTTAAAAGCCTTCCCGAAAACACAATTGGAAGTTGGGAAGATCTCGAGGACGCTTTCCGAGCAAATTTTCAAGGGACCTACGTCCGTCCCCCGGATGCAGACGACCTCAGTCACATAACTTAGCAATCCGGAGAATCAGCTCGGCAGTTCTGGAACAGATTCCTCACTAAAAAGAATCAAATAGTGGATTGTCCGGACGCCGAAGCCCTAGCGGCTTTCAGGCACAATGTCCGAGACGAATGGCTCGCCAGACACCTCAGCCAGGAAAAGCCAAGAACAATGGCTGCACTCACAAGCCTCATGACCCGCTTTTGCGAAGGAGAGGACAACTGGTTGGCACGATGCAGCCCCAGCGACCCAAGTACATCAGAAATCAGGGATGGAAACGGGAAACCACGGTGAAACAAGGACCTTCGCCGAATCAAAAGAAAAAGTCCGAAGAGCACGACAGTCAATGCCGGATTCAAAGGCTCCCGGCAAAATCAGACAAAATCACCCCCTCAGGATAATAGGGAAGATCCGTCCAGTCTAAAGAGAATCATGGGCAGGATATGTCAGATACACAGTACTCCTGGAAAGCCTGCTAATCATACCCATAGAGACTGTTGGGTTTTCAAACAATCCGGAAGGCTTAACACTGAACACAAGGGGTTCGACACACCAAGTGAGGAAGAGGACGAACCCCAAAAGCAGAACACCAGGAAGCAAAAGAACTTCCCGCAAGAAGTCAAAACAGTGAACTCACTTCACATAACAAGGCATGAGGCACCCATAAAGGTCCGCACATTCAAGCCTATCCCTCAGGAGTCTGGCCACTCGTCACTAAAGCCAATCATTTTTGATCAGCTAGATTATTCTCGCAATATCAAACACGCAGGCCGGACTGCCCTGATGCTTAATCCAATAATAGACGGATTCCAGTTTACCAACGTCCTTATGGACGGTGGCAGTGGACTAAATCTGATATATCAGGATACAATTCACCGCATGGGCATAAACCCAGCACGAATCCGTCACAGTAAAACCTCCTTTCAAGGAGTAGCACCAGGCCCGGACACCCACTGTATGGGTTTGCTCCGGCTTGTGGTCATATTTGGCTCTGCCAATAACTTTCGTCGCGAAAAGCTTATCTCCACATAGTCCCGTTTTCAAGTCGCTATCAAGCACTAATGGGACGCGGAGCTTTCGCTCGCTTTAACGCAATACCGCATTATGCATCCCTCACGCTAAAGATGCCCGGTACTCGAGGCATCATCTCTTTAAAGGTAGCATACTAAACTACATCTCCTCCAAACGGAGGATTGTGCGGCCGCTTAAACGGCCGCCCAACAAAATGGCCTCGCCAGCCAAAAGACTTTTTCGATGTAAGTCACAAAAGGCCGCGGACCCGGACTCAATGAGTTCGGCACAAGCCCATTTTTCGTTATAGGCTTGGTACGCCTCACCAGGGGCTGTACGCAGAGACAATAAAACTCGACCGTATCTATTTCTCACTCCACATTTTATTTATTATTCTTTTTGATCCGCACGACCCATTTTTCAATTTAGTTCTTCCCTTTTACATATGAACGTCGTACGGCGCCCGTCCAGGACACGGCACAGCGGAGACACAGGCGCAGACGTGCAGTAGGGACCCGCCCCAAAGGATTCTTCTTAGATTAAGACCCTGCGTAAACCTTTTTTACTGTCTCTTGCTGCTATACATCCCCTGGTTTACCTCACTATAACCATGGAGGAGACTGGCGTTTTGGCATGTGGCCACGCCAGAATTCTTGCTCGTACCTGGACACAAGGGGCTTTTTTCTTTTTCAAGGGTGTCGTTTCACACGCACCCACAAAGACCGAACACCTTAGGGAGTGTTCGGCGTCGCGAGTTTTGGCACTATATGCATCAGCTCCGAGTCATGATTTTGGTCACATGTTGGGTTGCCCAGCTCCTGAGTTCGGCCACCTTACGTTCCGTTCTGTCGGCTAAGGTTGCACCAAGAGAACTACTGCGATTGTGCCCCGGTTCGGCCGGGTGAGCACCTCAGTAGAGAAAGCCGAAAACCGACTGTCATGATGTAGCGCGAGACTGGTCGCCACTCGATGACTTATAGGAATTTATCGAATTCCTCTGTTTTGACGAAGGGTCGCTTCCCGGTCAGGCACATATGCGTCCCGAATTCGGGTAAACGCAGTCGCCATTAAAGGGCTACCTAAAGAGTCCCACTATCAAGCTCCTATGGCTAAGTGAAAGTGTTAAAGCATTATAGTCCGGTTGCCTAGCCCGCGGCGCTATCACCTCCTTTGTAGGACCAAGACGTTGGGTTAAGTGTGAAAATGCGTTCTCCGCGCGCACCCCCGCACTATGTGCGTGGGGGCTGAAGCCAACAACTGCAATCTTTCAGAATTTATATATTAAAACGGCCGCACAGGAGGTGTTATTAATACTTGAAGGCACAAATCTAAATTACGCCATTACAATTTATAAAAATATTGATCTACGATTACATATGCTGTCATAAAACAGCATCTTTCAAACAATGCGTCTCTATTATACGAGCGCCCGCGAGGACTTCCTCAAAATAATGCTCGGAAGGAATTTGGCTTTTATCCGAATCACGGGACGCAACAACGGTGGGCTCCATATTTGCCCAGTATGTCTTGACACGGGCAAGAGCCAGCCGCGCGCCCTCTGTGCAAGCGGACCTCTTTAGAGCTTCAATCTGAGGCACCACGTCAAGAAATTGCTTCACCAAACTGAAATAGCTTCTCGTCTTCGATCTCCCCGGACACAGGCGGTCCATGGCATACTTCATGGCGAGTCCGGACAACCTATTCAGCTCGGCCCATTGGGCCAGGCGATCATCCACTGATAGTGGACGCTCTGGATTAGTGAACTGCGACCAGAAGAGCTTTTCCACTTCATGATCTTTCTTATCTTGAAAGTACCTGTTCGCATCAGCGGCACTAGCCGACAAATCCAGATAGGTGTCCTCCACGCTCCACGCTCGGTCCAACGGGGCGAAATTCGGATCATAGAATTTTCTCCGCAGCAGGAAGGGCTTTCCATCCGCAATTAGTCCGGCTTGACGCAGCTCTTCCCTTGACGCTCTCATACTAGAGCGGGCGTCCTTGGCGTCGGCGACGGCCTTCTCTAAATCCGTCTGCCGGGCTCGACCTTCCTCTTCAAGAAGTTTGCAACGGTCAGTAGCACTTTTCAACTTCACGGCTATATCAGCCATCTCCTCCTTGCTTCGGCAATGGGAAGCCTGTTCGGCTTTTAGCTCTTCACGGGCTCTTCCGGCAGCCGCATCGCTTTTTCTGGCTTGTTCCTTTGCTTTGGCGAGCTCGGCCCTAAGTCCTTCTACGGCTGTCGCACCATCTGCATCAAGCATACACAAGGTAAGATATTGACATAAAGCTCCTCTTACTAACAATCACCAAATAAACTCAATACCTTGAGCATCATCAAGCCGCTTGTTAACAAGCACGATGTCGGCTTCTGCCTCATCGAGTTGCCGTTTCATTTCGGCAAAATCTCGAGTCCGGCTCGACTCCGGACAACCTGCCACCTACATACAAAGGTGCCACTTAAAGGACCTGGGATTAAGATCCTCTGCGCGCCGATAATCTTTGCGGCACACAGAGTCTCAGAGGCTACTATCTATACAAGGCGCATGTTATTATGCGCAATTAACACTAATGTTCGTTATTCAAAACGTACCTCAAGGCCCGCCAGTAAACTCTTGACGGCCTCGTTCAGTCCGCTTTCCGTGGATGAAATCTTTTCAATCACCGTGTGCGTCAACGCACGATGCTCCTCTAAAACAGAGGCTCGGCCCAGCAGAACCTTTAGCTCCTCCGACCGAACACCAGATGGTGCCGGACTCGTCCCATGGCCTTCTTCGGAGGCCGGACACAGAGAACCCCGGGGGGCCGCATGATCACCTTCTGCCTCTGGCAGATTCGGAGAAATCCTCTGCGATGACACTTCGGCGTCGCCCGCCTTGCTAGGCGATGAACGAGGAGGCGTTCCGCTCTCCATCATCTCCGGAAGAAGATCCCCCGATGACGAGCTCTGCCGAGAAGGGTCGAGGTCCGAACTACAAGATAAGGTTTCGTTAAAACTTCTCAGATATAAATTAAGGATTTCTCTTAAAAGAATGACTCTCTTTCTACTTACGGCTCGTTGGAGGGCTGCTCCTTTTGAGGATTTAGTTCGACCGAGGGGCTCCCCGGCGTCAGGTCCTCTGACGCGGATTCTTTCCCCCGCTTTGGAGCTACGGCTCCCGGGTCGTCAGAGGCGGCCCTTTTCTTCCCCTTTGGAGAGGAGTTGTTGATTCCCCCCTTTGGGATGGCCCCTTTCGAAGAGGCCACGGTTTCCTTGTCCGCCCCTTCATTTTCCTCCAGAGGCGCCACCTCCAACATCCTGACTAGCACAGGATCTAGCCTGGTCTCGGGAAGGGGAGCCGGACACCGGACTAGCTTCGCCTTCGCTATCCACTCCTGCGTAAAAAGGAGAAGTACTGTTAAAAAATAAGTCAATTGTACGGATAGAAGGTCCGGGCGCAAGGTCACCTACTTCTGTATCCGGGCGGTTGCGGCTTAAACCAGCATCCTCGGTCAAATCCGGGCTCACTCCTTGTGGTCCGAAGAACAGTCTATACATCTCCGTAGGCGTCACGCCCATGAAATTTCGGAGAACTCGCGGCCCCTCTGGGCTGAACTCCCACAAGCGGAGGGGACGACGTTGGCCGGGCAGTGTCCGGTGGATCAGCATAACTTGTGTCACCTTGACCAGGTTGAGGTCTCCTTTTAGGAGATCCTTTATGCGGCCCTGCAATAGAGGAACGTCTTTGGGCAAGCCCCGATCTAACCCTGTGTTGATCCACGATGTTAAACATGGTGGGGGGCCCGAGCGAAAGGCGGGAGGCGCTACCCAAGTGGTGCCCCGAGGAGAGGTGATGTAGAACCACTCCTGTTGCCATAAGCCGAGCTCCTCTTGAAAAGTGCCCTCGGGCCATGGAGCATCGGTATTCCTTTTTATAACAGCACCTCCACACTCTACGTGCCGCCCCTCGATTATCTTCGGTTCTACCTTGAAGGTCTTGAGCCATAATCCGAAGTCAGGAGTGATATGGAGAAACGCTTCACACACAACAATGAAGGAGGAGATATGGAGGATGGACTCCGGAGCTAGGTCATGGAATTCCAGCCCATAATAAAACATCAGCCCCCTTACAAAAGGATCCGTTGGGAAGCCTAATCCCCGAAGGAAGTGGGAGATGAATACTACGCTCTCACCAGGCTGAGGGCTTGGGATCGCTTGTCCTTGAGCAGGCAACCTGTGCGGGATCTCACTGGTCAGGAACCTAGCCTCCCTCAACCTTGATACGTCCTCCTCCGTAACGGAGGAGGGCATCCATTGGCCTTGAAGGCCGGAGCCGGACATTGTCGATGGTCCAGTGCGCCTAGAATCTAAAAGCCTGGGGTGTTGGAACTCGAGGCTATGGGCGAGCTTGTTTTGAGAAAACAAGAGGGGAGCAAGGTCTCGGTCTCTTTATAAGAGGCAGAATATCAAGAGCCCTCCCCGTAACCGTCTTGGACTAGCCTTTAATCAAGGCAGGACGTGCTTAACGGGCACGGTTGGGTTACCCACATCCGTATTAATGAGAATCCCGTTAAAGGGGGCACACGATCTCTGCTTCGACAAGATGTGCCAAGGAAACCGCCTCGTTGAACGTGCTGCGGTGGAACAACAAAAAATAATCCATACAGAAGGCTTGGTCGCAGTGTTATGACGCACTGCGGAATACGTCAGCAGATTTGATTTGTGTTTGTATTATTCTCTATATGGCAATACGTGGAAACTTGTTTTGCAGAGCCGGACACTATTTTTTGGTGTTTATTATCTTCTTGAAGAATTTGGAGGAGGAACCCGCCTTGCAATGCCGAAGACAATTTGCGCGCCGGACTCGTCGTCATTGAAGCCTGGTTCAGGGGCTACTGAGGGAGTCCTGGATTAGGGGGTGTTCGGATAGCTGAACTATATCTTCAGCCGGACTCCAGGACTATGAAGATACAAGATTGAAGACTTCGTCCCGTGTCCAGAAGGTTCTTTCCTTGGCGTGGAAGGCAAGCTAGGCGTGCGGATATTCAAGATCTTCTACCAATGTAACCGACTCTGTGTAACCCTAACCCTATCCGGTGCCTATATAAATCGGAGGGTTGTAGTCCGTAGGACGAACACATCATAACCATCATCATACCCATAGGCTAGCTTCTAGGGTTTAGCCTCCTTGATCTCGTGGTAGATCTACTCTTGTACTACCCATATCATCAATATTAATCTAGCAGGAGTAGGGTTTTACCTCCATCGAGAGGGCCCGAACCTGGGTAAAATAAAGTGTCCCTTGTCTCCTGTTACCATCCGACCTTAACGCACAGATCGGGACCCCCTACCCAAGATCCGCCGGTTTTGACACCGACACTACCCTTCTTCAACCAAGAGACATGAGACTCGTTCCTTAGCTACTGATTTTCCCCTTTTCAACCTAGATGCGGGTTCGATGCCTACTCTCTTGGACAGTACAGTCTCCCTTCCTTTTCTTATTCAACCCAGACATGGATTAGTCTGCATGAAGTAGGGTTTCCTTTAATAGTGCAAATTATGGTTTTCGTCTGCGTGGCCAGCAGAGCAGAGGTTAGCAAATTGGGAAGATGGTGGAGTGGAAAAAGATCCACATGCAACAACGTGGCAGATGGGGAAATAGAACAAGGTTATGGTTTGAAAAGAGGTAGCATACCTGAGGGTTGGCGGGAAGTGGCTTTGCTCGTGGTCGTCGTCCTCCGCACACACTACGGCAGCGAGCTTGGGGACGGAGGCCATCCCGCGCGGGCGCTAGGTCTGAGAGGACAGCCTTGTCGTCAGTGCGTGACCTCGCTCGCCGACGATGAGTGCATCAACGCTGCACGTCCTTTTCTTCCCCGGAGGATCTGTGACCACCGGTGAGGAGGGAGAGAGGGGCCGTCTTTTTAGATCTGGAGAGAGGGTGGTCGTGTGAGAAGCAAGTGGGCAGCCCTTAGCAAGAAAGCGCTGAAGCTCCAGCCTATATATTTTTTTATACTACTAGTACTGGAGGTGGAGTAGTGGTAGAGTAGTTTATATTTTCTCTGCGTACAGTACCAGTTAGTCATGCTTCAAAACTGATCTGCACACCATTAAAAAAATAAAGGTCGATAACTAATGTGGCACCTCGGGCCAACGCGGCCAGATCGCATTTTGCACGACAAATTACACACCATGTTTCGTTGACATGTGGTCCCGTTCCAACATATCAGTGAGACGACGGCGAGTAGTAGGAGTATTTCCGAACGGACGTGTAGGCCGGGGCGCCTCTTCATGAACCGTGGCAAACTCGCAACCGTCCACCGACTCTTCGCCTTTCCATCTCAATTTGGAACTGCTGTCGCACACTCTTCCTCTCCCTCCTCCATTTTCCTTCAGCCCTTCACCCTTTCTTCTGCCATTGTTCGATCATCTTCTCCATGGAGGGAACAGGCCGGAAACGACCCCGTTATTCTTGCCCCGATCTGAAAGATGACGTGGTGGAGGAACTCATTGATCGGTACGACGTCATCACCTCGGCTAGCATGGAAGGTTCGTTCAAGCCCATTCTCGACTCAACTAATAACATCATTACAAGGAACCCAAGAGTCAAGGAGTGGTTTGATCTCCCCTATCTTCTTCGCCATGACCCTGATGACTGGCGCTGGCACGACGGAGGCCTCGCCCTATGCAAGTTGATGCCGCTTGATAATGATATGTATGATGTTACGATGCCATCGCTTGAGGGCAAGGCTTGGGCGGGCGCAAATGGAGATTGGGTTGTTTACATTGGATCCAACTGCGAGTGGGAACTTGTGAATGTGTACACTCGTGACCGGGTTCCACTTCCAAAAAATTCAGCAGACCGCCCAGAGGTTGAGCACACCGGTATTGTACGCCTGTTCAAATATGATCATGGTGACTGTCTTCTACGGAAGATAGCAATTTGTCGAGTTCCCAACCGCTCTTGGAATTACAATAACTATGAAGTTGTTGCTATCTTCGACAAGCTTGTTGCCTTCCTTGGTGGTTTGACTCAATGGATATTGCTCAAAAATCAGTTTATGTACACGGATGAGTACTGTGATGCAATTCAATATGAGGCCCTTGTGTTTGCTGCCACCACTCATGGCACTGTTTTTGCATGGGATCCTCGTAGTTTCGGTACGTTTGTCTTCCACCGTAATTATAATTGTTTCATCCACATGCATGCGGGTTAGCAAGTTTCCCTTTACTAATTAACCTTCTTCTTGTGTTTCCAAGGTCCTGTGAACATCCCACCACCTATACTTGAAAAAATTTATAACCAAGGGGGAGATGACGATGGTGATGATCACGAGCATGAGGATGAGCAGCGCCCATATACTCTGTGGCACCTGGCAACTAATTCCGATGGATCACCTCTTCTTGTGTGTATACAGCCCACTGATGATGTTACTGCTAAGGAAGCAGGTGTAGTCTCCCATGGTCGCACTCTCCGGACTTATTCCAACACCCGTTGCATGGTATTCGGGATGGATACTAGTGTGCTAGCGCCAACTCCTTCTCCCTAGTACAGAATTGATAGTCTTGGAGAAAACTCGCTCTTCCTTGGACAAAACTATCTGATGATGGTGAAAGGCGATCCAACTGCTGTTGACACAACGTTACCAGTACCATTTATGAGAAGCAATTGTGTCTATACCTCGGACATTTGGGTGGTTCCCTACCCTGGTATTGATATAGTAGGCCGCTTCAGCCTAGATGATCAGTCCTCCGTTGGTCTCCAGATCGACAATGGATGGACCGTCCCAGAGAATCAGTTGTGGTTCAAAGCAAGCGTTTCCAACGCCGAGGAATGGTTGAGTTGAAGTTCATTTCATTGCTTGTTATTTGTTGTGTGGTGAAAACTTTAGTATTTATAATGTATCCTTGTTGTCGATGTGGGTTGATGACCTATTGTATGTAATAAAATGATATGCATGTGATAAACTTACTAAATTTATGAATGGCTTTCGAGTCGCTTCTCCGAGTGAGTGGTGCGACGAGGCAAAAAAATATTTTCCAAATACATAAGTGTACGTGCATTGCAACAGGTTATCGGATGAGGCCAATCAACAATAGTAGTACACTATTTGTACTAGCTTCACATGCTTCGCGCGTCGGGCGGGTGTTTTTACTGTAGCCATATGTTAATGTGTTCATCGTACGTAACCAGCACCTCGAATCCTTGATACTAGTACTATATAGTAGGAGTAAGTAGTAGGGGTAGTAGGGTGGTATGGGCCAGAACAAGCATTCACGTCCAAGAGTACGGCACACGCCACCACCACGACATCCATCTGACACCATATTATTTCTTGGAGTCCGAGCTAGAGCAATCTCTTCAACCTCGTCATTTCTCTAATTTCAGCCATCGCGTGGCGGGCGAGGTGGGGGTTTCCCGATAGTCGGTTTCCTTAACTGCGGTCCCACTTGTAAGGCCAACTCCAACGCACGACCCCAAACGGACCTCCATTTTGCACGAACTCCAATGATAAAGCAAGACCAAAGAAAACAAGAACCACAAGAATACATTTTACTACTCCTGTAAGTTGGATTAGTGCCTTCTCGATGCATTCATTGTTGATCTGCGGAGGCTCGATCTTGCGTGCTTGTTTCTTCTTCGAGTGTAAAGAAGTAGGCGTTGCTTCCTCGCATCTAGTCTCATGTCTAGCCTCTATTCTAGTAGGAGTATCAACAAGTGCATCAATCTCATCTCTAGCCTCTGTGCTAGCTAAAAGTGATAGAACATCTACTAAATTGCGCTCTATCAATATATGGATGTACTCTTCTTCCCAATACAAAAACTTGCATCCATTCTACTCCCTCCGTTGTACAATGCATGCCTTCTATTTGTCAAAATATATATGTATCTAGACATGTTTTAGTATATAGGTACATCCATTTTTGGACAAATGGAAGTCAAGTATTTTGGAACAGATGGAGTACAAAATAAAAAATTTAAGTTAGCACAACTAGTCTAATCCGAGAGCACAACCGAGGATTTGGTCGGGTTCTTCCTCCTTCTGCCGACACATGGAACATCCAGCATCCAGGTCATGTCATGAAAGAAAATAGAGTGGTAGTTGAAGCCACGAGATGTGCATCTTGGGTTAAACTGTAAATAGAATCTTACTACTCTTGAGTAACTCCAAAATCGGCCACCGAAGATCTTTATTGGATTTGTTTTTCATCACCAGCACGTCGAGGTGAAAGATGTGCACGTTCAGTGGGTCCTTTTGCATTTTCACTGACATGTGGGGCCGCATGTGAGCAAACAGACGATGGGCTCCACACGTCCGCTGGCTGGCTGAGAAGAGAGATAGAGGAGGGCTGAGCACGGACTGCAGGAAATTTGTTCTACGTACCTCGATATAGGCTCGATATAGTGGGGTGGCATGGGCCATAACTAGCATTCACGTCTAGCAGTACGGCACACGCCACCCACACGAGTCCCATCCGACACCAATTTTGTTGGAGTCCGTGCTACAGCCATCTCTTCTCCCTCCTGTTTTCTCAGCCATCGTGTGGTGGGCGGGGTGGGGGTTTGCTGATAGTCGGTTTGCTCAACTGCGGTCCCACTTGTAAGTGAAAATGCAACACCGCACGCATTCCTGCTTGAGCGACGTGCCGGACCAACCGTGTGGGGGTGCGACACGAACACGGCAGGCTTTTCCTTTTGAACTCGTAACTTGTAAAATTTGGTTCTGCTCCATGGCGCGACCGATAGATAGAAAATAACGATTTTGCCTAGAGTAATGAGAAGTTTGGTTCTGGTGCAGTTCATGCATGGAGTACGTACGAAAATTATGAAGTTGATGCGAAAGGTAAGATAATTACTGTAGTATCATATACTACTACATGGATTTGACGGAAAGATAAAAATACATACGGATCCATCAACGACATCCTCACGCCCTAGTGCGCCGGGTCACCAACCGACATGGGAGGAGCAGCGGCGTTGGCGGCGAGCTCAACGTGCTTCTGAACAGTGTCGTCCAAGGTTGCCCTGCGGTCCAAGAAGGCCAGCGTCCTATCGTCCTCCTCTTACATGTAGTAGTCCTTGTGGACGATTTGCGCGTAGACGTGGGTGATTATGTCGATGGTGTCTTGCTGCGCCAGGCGCTGCGCGGCGAGCGCGACCTCGAGGTGGACATTCTCCGGCGCGATAGCGGGCAGTCGCAGGGCCACCAGTGCGTCGAAGAGGTTGTCACCATAGTGGTCGTTGAGGGTAGCGGGCATCGCAGAGCCTGGGCGCGTCGGCTGGAGGCTTACGTCAAAGTCGTCCACAAGCTTCTTGAAAATGGTGAACTTGTCGAGGAAACCGACGAGGACCTCGTCGAACAAGGAGACGAAGTTGTCGTCCAAGCGGCCCCTCGCCCTGGCGGCCTCAAGCAATACTACCTGGAGACGTTCCTTGGTGCCGGGCCGCAGGCCGGCGTCGTGGACCATCTGGCACAACCGGCTGATGCTCGCGTTCATCGCCTCCATGGGTCTAGCTTAGCTTCTAGTCAAATGATCTTGCGATTCGAGTGATCATTCTTGCCCTTGTTTAGCGTGTGTAGGTGCGTAGGATTTCGTACTACTCATCGGCCCTCTACTGCACCTGCCTTTGGCTGTATGATAGGTGGGCCAGCCACCCCCTGGGCCCACGTGTCATTCACCCAAAGGCAGTTGTCGTAAGTCAATGAAGTTGCGTCCCCCTCCGTGCCGGTGCAGTATAGTCATCTCACCGGACCTCTAGTTGGGGCCAAACGAGAGAAGTTTGATGTTTGCTGGTTTATTGGCCCCCTTTGCATTTTGCGCCAAGTTTTGACCTTTGATTTAACTAATAAAATGTTAATGCATGTAAACAAAAATGTTGTGTAAGTCACCTTACGAAAACCAAATAATCCCAAAATACTTAGGCACGGTGCATTAACTCCCTCCTTGCTTCTTATTTCGTGACATATCAACCAATGAGAGATGTGGGTCGTGCATGCTTTCAAAGACTTGAGACTACCAAACAGGACATGCAGTGTTTAGTTCATTGCATGTAATCCTATTAGTACTCTAGTTAGCAAAAAAACATTAAGTTCTATCGCCGATAGGAATAAAACACCATGTATTTATTTACAGAGGGAGTAATACATTTTTTGTGACATGCATTACTAGATATTGCTAGTCAAATACTAAAATCCAGATGGACGTGGTAGTAGTCCTAAATCTAGACGGTGGTGCTACTAGTACTAGTAGTAGTACTACCAATGTAGTAGTAGGGGTACTAGCACTGTAATACCCGTTGGTCAAATTATTACGTGCTGCTCCTCACAGTGAAGTGACAAGACCCTACGCCGGAGATGACACCTGAGTATAGGCGCCGTGTTCAGCATACCATAGTCAGTCTCACCATCTGCAGTCACTATCATCATGGCTGTAGAGCTAGCCTGCTTACAACTAGCCCTGGTCGACATAATTTCTCGTGCATAGATGCCCGTGCATTGCACGGAACACCAAGCACTACTAGGGAAAACCCTAGCAGTAGCGCTGGTTTTGTGCTCACTAGTAGCGCGGGTAGGCGCGGTACTAATAAGGCGCTACAGCTATTTCTTAGCAGTAACGCGCGCCCGCACGCGCTACTGCTAGGACAAGTAGCTGCAGCGTTTGTTGAATCCCACGCTACTGCTAATGTAACTACTGGCAGCGCGTTTTCTGTCCATCGCTACTAGTATTCTTTTTTTTAGTGTATTTATGCGCCGTCGTACAAATATTGGTACAATACCAGTTATGAGGTTTACATCATTATGTCCATAACAGTGTGTCAAATGAAGGTGGATTAGTTTCAAGTGGAGGCAATATGTGGTGCATGTCAAAAGTATACTACAAATCCAAACTTGATCTAGTTTGGACTAGTAGTACTTTCATGTGCACCACATGTTGCCTCCACTTGAATCTAATCCGCCAACACAAGCTATTCAATCATCATCATAGTCATTACCACCAACATTAGCTATTGAATCATCATAGTCATAGTGTAGCACGCATCATCATCTTCAAACTCTCATTCTAGCTAGCTAATCACCACCAACACTAGCTAATAATAATCATCATAGTCATTACCACCAACACTAGCTATTTTATCATCATAGTAATAGTGTAGCACATCATCATCCTCAAACTCATTTCTATCTAGCTAATCACTCCTGCTGCTCTCTCTTAGGTAAAATAACATAAAACATGTGTAGCTCTCCTCCTTGATCAAATTGGAGCATGCAGATGAACCTGTCTCCTAATTGTGGGTAGCACATCTGTTTGTTGCCCCCTAGTACTTCTTGCGCTCCCCCATCACATATTTGGTCCAGTCTTGCACTATTAAGCATCCATCGCCGATCTTGAATGCACTAAAGTAACATGTAGGATATCTTGGCCGTAAGCTAATAATACTCATGGTACCTTTAGTCTCGATCCCATAAGGCACAACATTCATCGGGAGTCCCTGTTGAAGAACATCGTATAGTAACATACTTAGCAATGAAGTTTAGCTTCACAAATAATGTATGGAAAAGATGCACTGAGGACAAATAGTAAAAATCTTACCATCGTTCCTAAATAGATGTGACCGTAGTTCATTACGAACACTATTGGTCGCACGTTTTCAGTACTAACATTTATAAGTGCAGGAAGAAAATTTGTCTTGACAGTATCAAGATCCTCAAGCCATGAAACATAATGACTTAGCTCCTCGCAGTTTAGTTCAGCCCCAGGACAGTAGTAGGTCCTGTCTACCAAGCGCTGGACATGTTTGCTTGCACCGAAATAAGCTGACAATACAAATTAGTTGTCAACTATTTTTGAATAAATAATATCAAAGACATAAATATGGTTGAGAAACTTACTTAATGGTGTAACTGGAGGCGTCAGCACATCGGCCCAGATGACGGTATTACCTTCAATATCATCTTCCGGACGAATATCAAAGGTGATAACCATATCAGGCTCAAATGCATAAGTCTTGCATAGTGCTCGCCATGTTTTGCATCCAAAATAGGTGTAGTCATCTGAATTGTATAATTTTGCGTGGAAAATATAACCATGCTCGGTCTTCAAGTAAACTTTCTTTGCCTCCATAGTATGACTGAAACCTATCTTATCCAATACAAAAACTCTTGCATGGCAGGGGATACGCTAGTAGAATAGTAAAAAAAATATAGGTTGAAGCAAATGAAGCAGATGTCATGCTTAAATTACGAAAAAAGACTTGTCGTTGTGACTTACTATATCCACTTCGAAGTTCTCGTCCAGCTTGATGCTGAAGCGCCTATCATCATCTAGGAAGATTCCGTCGCACAGGCCGCGCTCGTCTTCGCAGTATTTGCAAATACCGAAATCCTTTTCGTCGTCAGACATTTCCTATGTTCATAGTTAAAACATTAATTGAAAATCGATCGAAGACAACTACCAGGATACTCAACACACAAATCTGGGGCGCTCGATATTTCCTACATATTCTGGCAAAAGTCATGCCAAAATTCATGGAAAAATCCGGCATGACCTTTGCTAAAATAGGACATATCGAGCGCCTGAAATTTGCCGGAACGGAAATGAATCAACACTCCGGCAAAACATATAGGCCACTCGGAGGTGTAACCTGCAAACCTGACCGGCCACTTGGATATTGAGCAACACAAGATATACATTTCAAAATATCTTATAGGACTCAAATTAGCATGCATTCAATAAGCAAAAGTAAATCATCTCATGCGTCCGTACATCATCGAATATTATCACTAATACATCCCGAATAGTGTCATACATATAACATCACTAGTACAACTGAAACCCTAGCACACGACGGGTATTGGCGTGGGCGGTGGACACCCACAAAGAAGGAACCATCACGGGATCATAGCTCCAGTGAGATCCCTGGAGAACCTGCCAGGTATTAGAGAACCTGTGCTCCAATGCAAACAAGCAGCGACGGACGTGCGCGTCCTCCTCACTGACACGGTGACGCACCACCTCCGCGGATTCCTCGAGCCTCTGGACCGTCAGTGGCCCATGCAACCACCACCAAAGAAGGTTCGGGTCAACGACAGGCTAGCTCCTCACCAACCTGTGCCCCCGGTAGGTAGCGCCTCCCAGTACCACCCCGGCGGAGCCCAGTCTCGGACATGGCCCATCTGGTCAAGCAGGTGTCGTCCTCCGCCGACTCGACGATGAGGATGCGGGATAGGCATCATCCACGTCGATGCAAGAAAAATTGCTTTAACTAAAAAATAGCAACAAGTTCTTACTAACGAGTTCTATTAATTCAATTAGTTCTTACTAAAAATAAACTTACTATAAATAAAAATAAACTAATACCTAATTAGTACCTAGTTCTTACTAACTAATTAGTACCTAGGAACTACTGCCCTAATTACCATATAAGTAATTAACTAACTAGCACTAAAAATAGCCTAGGGTTCTAGCACTAAATAGCTAGGGTTCATACTAAGCAGAGAAGAGGGATCGGAAGGGGAGAGTGCTTACAGAGGGCGGGGAGAGAGATGGGGTCGGGGGAGACGGCGGCACCGAGGCGCGGCGAGGCGGGGTCGGGGGAGACGGCGGCGAGGCGGGTCGAGGGAGACGGCGGCGAGGCGGGGTCGAGGGAGACGGCGGCGAGGCGGGGTCGGGGGAGACGGCGGCGAGGCGGGGTCGGGGGAGATGGCGGCGAGGCGGGGTCGGGGGAGACGGCGGCGAGGCGGAGGCGACGAGGAATAGTAGAGGATAATTGTGGGAGGAAGCAGAGGAGAGGGAATCAGGCTGCGCGGGGGGTTAGGTGAAAATAGCTTTAACAGTAGCGTGGGGAGGCAAAACGCGATGCTGCTAAAATCCGTAGTAGTAGCGCTGTCCATAGAAGGGCGATACTACTATACCTAGCACGTCGAGAACGGTGTGGCAATTATAGTAGTAGCGCATTCTTTTCCTGCCGCGCTACTGCTAAGCGGGTAGCAGTAGCGCCGTTCTACCAGACGCGCTACTGCTAAGTAGCAGTAGCGCCTCATTTTAACAAGCGCTACTGGTAACATTCTGTGTATAAGGTTTTCCCTAGTAGTGAAGATTGGGGTGGACGGCTCCGGCAGCGGCCATCGCGCCAGATTTTTCCACGGCCTTCTAGATGCGGTGGGGAGGAGATAAGGTTGATTGTGAGAGACAAGGAGTTGTTTGTAAATAGGGAACAAGTGTGGGCATCTTTTTGCAAAAATGGAGAAGCTTGGTTTGTATGCGTCAGATCTAGATCCGACGGCTATTGGTGAAAGATGGGAGGCACAACATCATCACCAACTCAGGACCTGTCTGATTCGCAGGATTTTGAAAACGCAGGAATATGACACGGCAATATTACAAGTTTCAAACTGATATTACAAATGTTAGGAGTAATGCTGCACCACGAAGAGGGAATTACTAGGAAGTTTACATAAGAACTTTCGTTACTTTAGGTGGATGCAGCATTATCGTACAAACTAAAATCCACCGCCCTGACAAGTCACTAATGGGAAAATAAGTTTTCGAGTCTCTGGCCACTTGATGTTTCAAAAACAAATTCAGCTTCTGCGAAGACTTTGTCATTTGGGCTTAGACGCTTGCGGTGATCAGCACGCCATTCATTGTTGCGCCAGAGAATGCCAAACCTCATTACCTTGAGCACACTTGCCTCCAGAACAAAGAACCTGGCCAATTTAATCTCAGATGTGCTGCCTCGGTAGTTGATCAAATCAATTTCTGTAAGATGGAGATCAAGGCATTCGATGAGATTGTTATAGTGCAGCACATTTTTCACTTTTGGGTCTTTTTTATCTACAAAAGAAGAGAACATATTAGAGCAGCTGGGTGCATAAGATTGCCGTGTCATCAAGAGGTACCAATATCATTCGCTCATACGATAGGGTTGGCTGGCTAGTGATATTTTTTCACTCTCTCTCTCTCTCTCTCTCTCTCTCTCTTTCTTTCTGTTTCCTCTCATTTAACTAGGAGCACGTGAAGAGCTTGGGCATTTGTTGCCTTCCACTATGTGGCCGATGCCATATTTCGCAAAAGTATGCCACATAATACGCATCGATGTCAAATCAAAAGATTTTGGCACCCCTCTCGCGATGTGAGAGAGTTGGCACCACTGTGCACACAGACCCACATGTATAAACAAACCAATCAAACCAACTACACCAGCCTCTCACTCTCCCAAACAAGTGTTTTTTATTGTCTCGGTCCTCTCTCTCTCCCACGCAGTGTTTTTTCATTGCGTGAGTTAATTTGGCACCGGAGCAAAGTAGGTGATTCAGATTGGGGCACCAGGTGAGCAATGTACACTACAAAAAAAAGACACATCCGTGACATTTTGGGCCGAATGAAAATAACTCGAACAGATGATTAGTTGTTCCAATGTATTTTGAGCAGAATGTCAACGCTTCTGTAGCAATGTAGGCCTCTGCAATGGAACCCTCGGGTCTAGCTCTGTTCCTAACATAGCCCTTGAAAGTGCCTAGCCGCCTTTCAATAGGGTACATCCAACCATAATGTACTGGACCTCTAAGTAGTGCCTCATCAGGTAGATGAACAGCCAAATGCACCATCACATCAAAGAAGGCTGGAGGATATATCTTCTCAAGGTCACATAGGATAGTTGGTATCTTGTCTCTAAGACGCTCCAAAGCATCTATCCTGATATTCCTACTGCAGAGTTCCTTGAAGAATTGTCCCGACTCTGCAACTGCTCTGTACAAGTCAGGGTGGCCCAATCCTCTAAGGATAACAGGTAAAACCATTTGAAGTAGGACGTGGCAGTCGTGAGTTTTCAACCCTTGTACCTTGTTTCCATCTGCACTGACTCTCCTTTCAGGGTTGGAAGCAAATCCATGTGGGAATCTCACACGTGATAGGACCTCGCAGAATTCTTTTCTTTTTACCTTGTCCAAGACGTACACAACCGGTGCCATATCCCGTGGTTTACCTTCATCTTGCACCTGCAAATCCTTTCTGATACCCAGGTGTGTCAAATCAATCCTAGATTCTAAGGTATCTTTCGTCTTGCCTTCAATATTAAGAAGTGTGTCGATAATGTTGTCACATATATTTTTCTTGATGTGCATCACATCAAGATTATGCCGCAGATCCAAATCTTTCCAATACTCCAAGTCCCACAAAGTGGACCTGCGGGTAAACAATAATCTCTCTTCTACCCTGCCACGCTTCCTTTTCCCGCTACCATTACCAGGATGGTTTCCTGGTGTAATATGCCTGACCTTCTCTAATTCCACTTGCAACTCATCGGCGGTGAGCCTCTTTGGCGCATCACAGTTTTCATGCTTTGCATTGAACACATGTCTTCGGTATTTTCTAGGATGCGGCTTGTCCTTGGCAAGGAAACGACGGTGTCCAATGTAACAGATCTTGCTAAGTATTGCGTATGACAGCGGATTCCTGTCACAACGAAGACATGCATTGTAACCATGTGTCGTTCGCCCTGACATAGTGCCCAAAGCCGGATAATCATGGATGCACCAAATAATAACAACATGCAAAAATAAATCAGCTAGTGGGCTGCTATATAGGTCTTGAGTGAGAACACCCTTCCATAGCTGTTGAAGTACCTCCACAAGAGGCTCCATGAACAAATCAAAATCCTTTCCAGGACTTTTTGGACCTGGGATGAGCAAGGCCATCATGTAGTTTGATTCTTTGGTGTAGACATTTGGAGGCAAGTTGTAAGGGATAGCAAGCACTGGCCACATGCTATATGTGGCACTCTGGTGGCCAAATGGGTTAAATCCATCTGAAGCTAAGCCAAGTCTAATGTTTCTCGGGTCAGCAGCAAACTCTTTGTGTTTATCATTGAAGCTTTTCCACTCACTACCATGAGATGGATGGCTCATTACATTCTGATCTCTGTACTCCTGGTTCCTAGAATGCCACAGTACATCCTCTCTTGTTTCAGCATCATGAAACAACCTCTGCAATCTTGGTGTAATTGGAAAATGTCTCAGAACATTATGAGGAATCCTCTTCACAGCATCGCCGTCTTTCCATCTTGATGATTAGCATTTCAGGCATTCACTTAAGTTGGCATAATCCTTTCGGAACATAACACAATTATTCTTACAAACATGGATCATATCATATCCAATTCCAACTGCACAAAGGAAATTCTTCATTTTACTGTAGGTGTGTGGCAGCTCAGACGCATCTGGGAAAGATTCGCGGAAAGCAGCCAACATCGCATCGAATGATTTGTTGGTCATCCGCTCAGATGTCTTCACCTAAAGAAAGGTGAACATAGCTAAGAATACTGACAGCTTATTTCCTGGGGTGACAGCAATGTTGCATTGTTCCAACATGCGGGCCCACCGTTTTTCTTCTGCAGGTGAAAGTTCATGGAATGCACAAGCATTTCGTAACATTTTTTCAATGTTGGTCAAACTCACTGGCTCCGCCACCACCACCTCCTCCTCCTCTTCCACCAGAGCATCAGGCAGATCAAGATGGTGATCTGCTGCTTCCATGTAGTCAATAACATTGACGTTCACAGCTTCACCATGATGAACCCACCTAGTATATGTGACCGACATCCCATACAAGTGTAGATGATTTTGCATAGTTGACTGGGGTCTTGTAACTGAATTCATACAACTGCTACACGGGCAGAGCACATCTGATTTCGGACCACCGTACTCAGCTCTGATAAAGTTCATGAAGTTTTCAACCCCCTCGACATATGCAGCGGAGAATCTTCGAGCAGAAGTTATCCAAGTCCTGTCCATCTGTTAGACATACAAATTAGTTCTTCTACTAGATATTACAGGAAAAACATATATGCTTTTTTATGAAGTCCAGAAAAAAATACCTAGGTCGATATCTAAAGCTATGGCAAGATATTTGGACGAGCAGATCTAAGTAACGAAATATATGTAAAGCTAATTCAGCAAACAGATTTGAGTGCCAAATTATGGCAGGCTGTTTCAGCAGTCAATGAGGCCGAGCACACAGCCATCGAACTATCAAAGGCCATCGCAGCAACAAAGATCGAGTATAAAACGGTGTAGAGCTATTTCACCTAACAGATTGGCTACTAGACCATGGCAATCTATGTCACAATAAATATATGGTAGGATATTTTAGCAACTAATCGGCCTTGGCATGCCATCTCAGCTAAGCAGATTGAGTGCAGAACAGGGCAAGGAAGCTTCTTAAGCAGAGCATATTGACATTAAACTACTTCGACAAACAGTGAGATTAACAGCGTCTATCAGCTAACATTCAGCGCTACACCGACATGAACGGGGCCTCAATCTAGAATGCGCGTACCGTGGGAGAAGCTGACTGTCGTGCGTCTCCACACGAATGTCGCCAGCGGTGCGGCGCTGACCGCTGTGCGCCTCCACAAGAACGTAGCCAGAGGTGGTGGCGCGGCTAGAGGACGGCAGTCTACGAGAGCGTACTGTGGGAGTGAGAGGATCGCCGAACCGCGGAGCCGACGTATCGGCGCGGCGAGGACGGCGGCTTTGGCGGAGCGAATGGAGTGGAGGGGGACATGGGGAGGGGGTTTGGGGAATATTATTGGCTAGTTGGCCGAAGGGCGGTTGAATCGGATTTGGGGGGAATTTTTGGGTGTGGGGGGAGGATTTTCGCGTTGTGGGCGGGGGGAGTTTGGAGCATGGTCGGTTTCTCCAAGTGCAGTCCCACGTGTCAGTGAAGGAGCAAGCCGAAGCGCATTCCGTTTGCGTGAGCCGTGTGCAGGACTGAACATGTGTGGGGTGCAATGTGACCGCGACAGGAGTGCTGTGAGTGTACCGTATTTTTTCCTTTTAAACTATGTGCTTTGCCCCCTCAAAAAATCTGTTGCTTCGCGCGTCCATCGATACTACTACTAGTAATCCGGTAATCCCAACTAAAACGGCGCGGCCGGGTCTTTTCCCACGCGATATGCTGGGAGGTTGGCTTAGTTGGTTTTTTTAGGACAAGTAATGCTACACCTACGCAATCCCAGTTACGTAATTAACGTAATGTGAAACGTGTGAGGTGTTGATTGTAGATTGGGGGGAAGGAGGGGCCCACCACCATGAAAATCAGTGGAGAAGAGAGAGAGGCAATTTACGTTAACCCTTTCATAGGTTCTCGTAGATGTAGAAAGATGTGTCTGATCCTGCAATATAGGTCGTCCGATCTATATCTAACGGATAGGAAGGAAACTATGACAATTTACCCGCACTCCTCTCCACATTTGCAGATAAGGCTTTCCCTCGTTCATCCTTTTCTCCCACAAGATCTTGATCTTCCGTGCAACGCACGGGCATCTTGCTAGTACTCCTACAATATGTATATTATTGTGAAAGTTCATATACACCGGCCGAGATTAATGCAAACACGGCAGATTTCCATTACATTTCGAACTTTTATAGGACAAAAAAAAAGCCGACCCTAAACCTATTCTATGGCGGCGACCGACGTCCTCCATCTGTGATCTCCATGTACGGGGGCGGGGTTCAAGACCCGTGAAGTGAAGGTGCGGTCTCCGCCGAGGAAAAGTAGAACACGGGAGACGGACCGGCCAGTTGGCACACCATGCCCTGCCGCCTCCCATGCCCTACTCATCCTCGGAGGAGTCCCCGACCTCGGCGGTGCCGGACGTTGGACGACGGCAAGTAGGACGCGTGGCTGACGGTGCTCTCGTCGTCGGCCGCCAGCGTGGCCACCGCTTGTGCGGCGACTTGAGCGAGGGTGGCGACCTCGAGCTCCATCCCCGAAGACAAGCTCTCCCGCAGAGCGTTCGCGCTTGCGGTCATGGCGGATGTGGTTCCAGGTAGGAGGACGATGCGCTACGGCGTGGAGGTTAGCTGGGCGTTGCCGCTTTAAGTAGCGCATTCCGGTGAGGCCAAGCTTCCAGGTGTGTCATTAAGTCGCCGGAGTTGGTTCCTCGGGCACCGAGCCTCTTAACGACGACATACCAACGAACGGCATGAATGCGGGCAGCTAACGCCGGCTAGGAACGCACCGCGCGACGGCACGAGGAACGAGGGTTTTGGTGTGCCAGGGTAGTCAGCTGTGGTCGTGGCAACGTTGGAGATGCCCTTTGCTCACATGTGATCCCCGCATGTCATTGAAAAAGCAAGACGACCCGGCATGGTCTCAGGTCCAGAGGATGCAGTTGGCCGCGCTACACCACTCCACGGACGCGTCGCGGCGCCCCGTGCATCCTCGACGAGCCGGGTGTTGGGGTGTGTTTGGATTGTGGCCAAAGTGCACCTTGCCAAAATTTTGGTCATGACCAAAAGATTGGTCTTTGTTTGGATGGTTGCCATTTTTTTGGCATGCCAATGAACTCTAGCCAACTCTGGTTCATTTTTCTTGCCAATGTCGGCCAAATCATGGGCAACCTATACCTCAACCAAAATTTTGGTCATGACCCAAAGATTGGTCTTTGTTTGGATGGTTGCCATTTCTTTGGCATGCCAATGAACTCTAGCCAACTTAAGTTCATTTTTCTTGCCAATATCGGCCAAATCATGGGCAACCAATACCTCAACCAAAATTTTGGCTACCCAATGCTTTGATGGGGCAACCTTGGGCACAAACCAAACATACCGTTGGTCGTGCCACAGCACTAATGCCACCCTTGGCAAACTGAAACCGACCGTGTCTAGCGACGATATGAGCATGTCGCTCACCGCGGTCGCCGTGTCCAGAGGCGGTGCTGGAGCTGCGCCCCGTTGTTGGCCCCAACGACCCACATGAACGGTTGTCGGTGGCAAGGAGGTCGTGGGCCAGCTCCTCCATTGGACTAGTCTGCGCTACGTCGTCCCGATGGGTGTGGCCCACATGTCTGTTTCCCTGTTTTCCTGGCCATATTCGAGCATCAGTGCTCCGCGTTGCGCATTAGGCCTTTCACTATGTAGGCCAAGCAAGACAACTTATTGTTTATTTGAGTCGTTCAAGTATGATCATGTGGCGTTTGCTTATTTCTCATTCCTCTCCAACCCTCTTCTCCATCGATCATGTCGCCCTCCAGTCGATTCCATCCTCCCGCATGCCTCATTTGAACATTCCGCCGAGTATCATTCGCATGTACCCACCCTAGTCCTCTTTCAATAGATCTCTGGACCCCGAGATTAAATCGAGAGGGAACAAGTGGGGGCACGTGATACCTAAGGCGGATTCAAAATTTTGAACCGGTGATCATAGCATCCGCAAATCATATATAAAGGATATTCAATTTTCGTTTCATTTTTGAACGTACAATATACTCCCTCCTATCCTTTCTAGTTTACATATAAGTTTTATGTGTAGTCAAAGTATATCTACTTTGATAAAAGAGGTATCAACATTCAACAACGCCCAATCAATATTGTTAGATTCGTACGTACTCCTAGATTTGTACTCGAGATGGTTTCCAATTTATCTATTGACAAGATTAATAGTACATGAGATGTATAATGTGAAAATTATATCATTGGAAACTCCTTTCACATACGAATTTGACCGTATGCTTTGTGTAAGTTGCATGTTATATATTATTACTCTAACATTTGGTCAAAGTTAGCCTCGAAAAATGCATTAGACCCTGTATGCTTTGTGTAAGTTGCATGTCATAAATTATTACTCTAACATTTGTATAAGTTGCATGTCATATATTATTACTCTAACATTTGGTCAAAGTAGTATAGTGGAAGTGGATCCTCTGACGTAGGTATCCCTGCCTTACCATCCCTTTCGGTCACTTACTGGCGGACCCCATGCTTGCTAGGCCCCGCATGTCAGTTACTCAATGGGTTCGGCCACGTCAGGGGATCCTCATCCGTAGTATACTCCCTCTGTTTTTATTTACTCCGCATAAAACGGAGGGAGTGGTGGTATAATAAATGACGCGGGCGGGGGAGGGGGAGGGACGTCGGTTTGCTCTCAACTGCGGTCCCACAAGTGAGCGAAAACGCAAGACGAAGCGTGTTCCATTCGATGAGCGACGTGGAGGGTCCAGCGTGCCTGGCTGCAACACGAACGCGACAAGAGCGATGTACAGTCAAAAAAGATTGACCGATCGTCACCGGAACCACTATTCACACCAGAACCTTCGTTGTTCGGCCTACGCCAGCCACTGCCCTAAAACCACACCAAATCTCCAGCCCATTCCCCCACCTTTCGATCCCCTAGCCCGCATCAAGCGTCCCCTAGTTCGCCAGAAAGCCATGGTGCGCCGCAAGATCACTTACTACAAGATGCTGACGCCGGAGCGCCGCCCAGAAATCGCGGCGGCGGTCGGCGCCACAGACCTCCGTTCCCAAGATCGCTTTACGGCGGGCCAATCCCCGAGTTCTCTGGAGCCAAGCTACGAGGAGGAGGAAGCCGATCCAATGTTCATGGCGGAGGTCGCGGCGCAGAAGGCCCCCGATGGGTATGAGACAATGGACGTCGACTTCGTCCCGGCGTCCGAGTCCCCCATGGTGCAGGCGGACCAGCGGTTCAACATGGCGATACTAAAGGAGGACCGGGAGGCAGAGGCTCAACTCGACGCGGAGCGCGCGCATGCCGCTGCCATCGAGGCTCTCCTGCAGGCAGAACCGGATGTCGTGGATGTGAACCGGGTGGCGGAGGCTCAACTTGAGGCGGAGCGCGCGGATGCCGCTGCCATCGAGGCCCTCCTGCAGGTGGAACCGGACGTCCTAGACTTGAACCGGGCGGCAGAGGCTCGACTCGACGCAGAGCACACGGATGCCGCTCTCGTCAATGCCCTCCTACAGGCGGAACCGGACGTCCTGGACTTGAATCGGGCAGTGGAGGCTCGACTCGACGCGGAGCACGCGGATGCCGCTGCCATCGAGGCCCTCCTGTAGGCGGAACCGGACGTCCTCGACTTGAACGAGTAGCTGGAGGCCGAGGGTGTGTCACCGCGTGAGGTCCGGTGGGTCGAGGTGAGGCCCTTCGTTCTGTTCCGTCCTACGCCACATTGGTCGGCCCGTGACGCATTTAGGAAGACCCATGGATGACTAGTCGCACAAAATGAAGATAGCAGAATTGTGAAGGACTATGTGTCCACTGACAAAGCCGACTAGGATTTGTAACCCTAGGTTCTCGGACTAAGGTAACCCCTTTATCTCTGATATTTCTATTCATCCAACCTAACTTTAAGGGGCATCCTACAGAATGCTCAGCTAGAATCATACTTGTCGATTAGGAAGAGAGGTGTGATACAATGCGTGAGAGACAGGCGTAAAGATAATGTGCGTACATGAGACACGTAGGCAGGTCCATGTATATAGAAAGGGTCGATGAGGATTGTGCGTGTGTATGTTTGCGAGAGGAAGAGTGCTTGTGATAAAGGTTAGTGAAAACAGTTGTAAATCGTTACGAGAGGGAGGGAGGGTTATATCTAGAGCATGTGTGCGAGAAAGACACCTCGGGAGAGAGTGTGTGAGCATGTGTGAGAGACCACCGATGGAGAGTGAAACTACACGTAAAAGACTGCTCTACACACTGATTAAAGATATAAATTGTATCCAAATATTAGGATGGGATCATGATATTTGCAATTCGCGTAAGGAGCGGTCATTGATCCATCAAACATCTAGATTCTATCAAATTTGAGCATCTCTATGTTATTATTCGACACAATTGATCCACATAGTTAGTATTTTCAACTCCAGACAATGCATCGCTTTAGCAATCGAATATAAACGTGAGTATAGTTCATGTTGTGTGTGTAAAGCACATTATACATACGAAAGTTACACAATGGACATTATAAATAGCTACTACCTATGAACTAGCATACATTTGAATTCCACTTAAGGTGGTTTAAAAAATCGAATTCAACATGAAGTCCATTCAATTATTTGAATTTGGTATCATGGCATTTGTAAACCATGCCTAAATTATGGGGGCACCAATCTTTGCTCTGGTTTTGTACATAATAGCATATGTAGTCGTGTACAAAATAGATTCAAATTTAGCTCCTCCATTCCAAAATAATCGTAGTTATAGGATTTTCCAGTGTCAAAATTTCAAAAAGAAGCGGATAATTTAATGAGGTTTTCAAACATACAAGGTCAAATATAACGTTGTATATTTAGGTCAATCCTCATAGTTCAAGAGTACCCTAAACGTGAATGCTTGTGTTTCAAAATTTCGAACGAAGCGCCAAAAGAGCCTCTACTCGCCCGAAACCGCGTGAGACCAATGTTTGGTAGTCCAAGGAAATTACTTTTCTAATAAGTCCGATCCGTGGAACCTACCGGCCCGACGTCCAAAGGTCTAAACCGGGGTAGGATTGTAGCTTCATCTAGACGCCACACAACCGCATCCGAAAAACATTCATACACAATGGCCGCCTAAGCACACATGCGCGCGGTCGAAATCGCTCCCGCCCACTATTTGGGACACCTGGGATTACCATCCTACCCCCGACCCGCAGTAGGTCCGAAATTAAGAGGGGGGCAAAGTTTGTACTTTCCCCAAATTTCAAACAAGCGCGTCCCATCTTCTGTTCAAAAAAGCCAAAAACAAGCGCGTCCCAGACCAAAACATGGTTCCCCCCACCCGTCCGATTCCCCATTCGTACTCCGTGGGCGCCAAAACTACCTCTCCACCAGCTGCAAAACCCCGGCGTCCTCCGTCCGCCACCCCATCCCACCCATAAACCGTCGCCCTCCTCCATCACGCCAGAGCCAATACCCCGTCGTCGTCGTCCACCGCAACCTCAACCGCTACGCCCTCCATGGCTAGTAGTTGAAGCCGAGGTCGAGTCGTCCGTACCCGAGCCAGTTCAACCACGCCGTCCTGCACCTCACCGCTGCCGCTCCAACTTCGCCACCCTCCACCGCACCGGAGTTGTTCCTGCTACGCCGTCCTTCGCCGCCTCGGATCTGCTTCCTCTCCACCGACATATGACCACGGCAACACAGTCAACAATTTGCCATGGGTTCGTCCAAGCCTGCACCCTCCAGAACATTGGTTTCCCCGGTAAAAAGAAGAAAATCGGCGTGACTTGTGGAGGTGACCACACCGGCAACCGAAAAAGGTACTCCTCTTCCCTTATTCGTGCAAATCTTACGTCTCTGCTTGCACGGTATTCATCCCACAGAAGACACTAGTTGACCGCTTCTTCTTGATACTAGATGTTCCTTGTAACTTGCGATGCACAAGGTTTCTCCTCATATACTATTTCACCTTAGCTAGAGGTCCGTCGCCCCCCTGAATTTCAATTTCTGGCCACTTGATTCCCAAATTAACGGAAGCATTCCCCGGCGTAACATGTCGGGACCCCGATCCTAAGCCACATCGATCCATCATGTAACACATCATATCACCTTGCGGTCTCACGCACGGTACTCCCACGGGTGCCACCTTACCTGGCCCGGGACCGTTTGCGTCTTTTGGCTCACGTATATGATAATGTCGCTAGCATCCATATGACAGAGAACCCGGGCCGACATGGCTAGTCGTGAACCCAAGGTGGCACTAACCCATGAGGACAGGCATACATGAATCACATCGAGCATGTCGGTCATCAACGTATAAATCCGGGTAGTAGCACTGGGCTAACAGGACTCCGGTGACCCGGGCTGTAGCAGGCTAGGCAGGACTCCGGATAACACCGCGTGACATTTCCCCGAAGGGACAGACACAGGAACGAAGTGAATCACATGCCGGCCAGTCAAGTGTTCCGAGCAGTAGTGCTGGGCTAGCAGGACTCCGGTGAACCGGGCTGTAGCGGACTACTATCGCTCAGAAAGCACTAGACTACATTTCCCCATATGATAGGCTGCCAAGGATAAACAACTAGATTGTCGGATCCCACACATAGCAATACACGCCACACGTACGCATAACATGCAAGTATGTGTTGTACAACATGGCATCACAACATAACGCAAACTTATATAGATAAAGGCCCAAAAGAGCCACATGGCATTAAATACAAACAGGGGTCACATGACCCATCATTCAGAGCATACAAGCAACAAGCGGAAGCATTACATGTCTGAGTACAGACAACTACAAAAGAAAAAGGCTGAAGCGCCTGACTATCTACAACCTCCGATCAAGATCGTAGCTGAGGTACAAGCTACTTGTCGAAGTCCAAGCGGAACTACTAGTGAGACAGATGTCTCATCTGCAAAACATAAATAAAGCAAACGTGAGTACAAAGGTACTCAGCAAGACTTACATCAGATCCTATCATACATGCATTAGTATCAAGAGGTAATGTGGGGTTTAGTTGCAGCAAGCCAGCTTTGACTCAGTGGCTATCCTGTTCTACGACTACTAGAAACTTCTTTGAGGTGAGGCAGCGCACACGAGTCCACTAATCACCACATCAATACACTACTATGGATTCATCCCCGTCTCACTACGAGAAGGCCATCCATAGCACTCACACTTATCTTGAGCATTTTAGAGTATGCACTTCAAGTTGTCTATGTACCACGTAAGCATCCAAGAAGTCCATAACCGAGGACACGGCTATTCGAATAGATCATGATAACCCTGCAGGGGTGTACTTCTTCACACACGCTCTCACCACTTATCACCATGTACACGTCATGTATCTCGGCAACCTTCAAGCGGAAGCCTGGCGAGGGTGTCGGCCACGACCTGACTAACCACACAAGACTCTAGTCCAGGTTTATCGCCTATTCGGGTTCCATCCGCAAGGAGATCCGTTCGGGGTGTCGCTCACGGCCCCAAACGATGTGTGCAGGGTTCCCAAGCCCACCTCGCCGGATGGATCTACGCTTGGTACACCGTGCCACTTGTGCCTAGTCTGTCCCAAGCCCACCTGGCCGGGTGCCACTTGGTAGACTACTAACACTACCTACAAACACCAGAAACTATTTGCAACTCCTGGACAGAGATCAAGTTGGTTAATAAGTCGAGAGGGGCACTTAAGCATTCCAATGCGTGGTAGTAGCTAGTCATTGGACAACATACACAGAACTCAGTGCTTAAGGACGGTTCCAATGAGACAACCCACCATGTACTCCTACATGGCCTCTCATCGCTACCTTTACCAAATCGTGTTCACACGTTCACTCTCAGCATCGGAACATATCATATCACTCCAATCCATTCCCAATGAATCAGACCTGACACAACTCTAAGCAATAGCAGGCATGGCATGGTAGAAGCACAACATGGCTCAATCAACTCCTACACATGCTAGTGGGTTTCATCTATTTACTGTGGCAATGACAGGTCATGCAGAGGAATGGGTTCAACTACCGCAGCATAAAGTAGCAGTTGAATCGTTGTTGTCCTAATGCAATAAAAGAGAGCAGGAGCGAGAGTGGGATCATATCGGAATGAACAAGGGGGGTTTGCTTGCGTGGTAGATCAACAAGGGGGGCACTGCTTCACAGACAGGTACTCTGGAACGGTCTCCGGAGCAGGACCTATCGAGAAGGAACGGTGCCAACAATCAAAACACAAGCATATGCAACAATATGATGTATGAACATGGCATGAAGATGTGATGCTGTTTGAGCTAATGCAGCTAGAGTTCATTTGGTTGAAATCCATTTGAACCAAACATTCAAATGCATTTCCAAACTAAGTCCTTATATATGCCATTTATATGTTTTCATCTATACAGCAGGTTTAAGTTGTTTTGTCATGCATGAAACTGGTACAGATGGATAGATTGAATTTTTCTGATAATTTTTCATATATAAATTATTTCAATCTGAGCTACGGTTGAATTGATATGATTTTTTGAAGTTTTGAATATTTTCTGGAATTTCCTGTTTAAAAATAATTCCAGGAAAAGATTAACAGCGTCAGCATGACGTCATGCCTGCGTCAGCAGTCAACGGTGCTAACCAGGTCAAACCTGACGTGTGGGGGCCACACGTCAGTGTTATAGTTAGTTAACAGAGAGTTAAATAGTTTTGAACTAATCCTAATCCAAAGTTAGTCAGGGGCGGGACCCACATGTCATAGACCCTGGGTAGTCAAACCCCAGGTCAACTGGGGGGTTAGTGCGGGTTGACCCGGTCAATCCCGCCGGCGTTTAGCCGCCGGCGAGGCGAACGCGGCCGAGGGGCTCGGGATCGCGTCTCCGGCGACCAATTGGACGGCGGAGGCCACTGGAGCGAAGCCCGCGCTCGTCCACACCGATTGGAGCAAGTGGGAGAGGCGGGGGCGGCGGAGCTCGCCCGAGCGGAGCTCGCGGCGGAGGCCGGAGCTCGAGCTCGAGCGGCTGCGGGTTACAGAGCACGGGGAGGCCACCCGAGGGGCTCTGCGGCACCCTCGTGGCACCAGGAGCACGGTGACGTGCTCGGTTGCGGGCTGCGGTGGCCAGGGCGACGGTGGCGACATGAACGGCGGCGAGGAGCTACGGCCATGGCGGGGAAAGGGGCTACGGTGCGAGAACGGAGATGAAGGCGGCGGCGATGGCGGCTCCACGGGGCACTCCGGCTTGCGTGGCTCGGCGAGGAGGTAGCTAGCGACGAGGCGGAGCTCCTGGGCGCAGCGGCAGGGCGAGGGGTGGCCGGTGGCCGCGGTGTTGGCGAACGGCGGCGACGGCAACGCTCGGGGTTCGCGGGAGAGAGCGAGGGAGAGGGAGAGAGGTCCGGGGCGAGAGCGAAAGTGGCGCGGGGCATCGTGGTGACGTCCGGGGTGTCCAGGGCGACGAGGGGGAGAAGCAGGAGGTGGCGGGGACGTGGCCCCGGCCGGACGCGTGGCCGCGTGCGCTGGCGCATGCCCCTGCCTTCTGTCGTCGCCAGGAGGACGACGGTTGGCGGTTGGGCCGGCCTGTTGGCCACTGGGCCAGGCCAGGCCTCAGGTGAGCACAGGTAAGTCTATCCCTTTCTTTTTCTTTCCTATTTTCTGACATTTGTTTTGGTTTAATAAAAATACTAAACCATTTTATTTTATTATGCCAATTTTTGTAGGGGCTAATGGTATTATTCCAGAGCTCCTCAACAAATGGCACAATTTTGGACATATAATATATATATATAACATTTATATATCCAATGCAAATAATTATTGCATTAATTCAAAATGCCCAAAATAAAATACTTATGAGGTCCTGAAAATATTGGTTTGATTTTTATCTCTGTCCAATATTTTCAGAGAGAGACATGAACATTTCTTGGACCTTTTTGGAGCAATTTTTATTTGGGTCATTTCCAGAAATGATTTCTGAGGGTTTTACAATCCCCATTTCAAATTTAAATGAAATTTAAACATGATGCACACATGACTAGCTAGCCTTGAGCATACCACAACTAGGGATGTGACAACTCGCCCCCACTCGAAAGAATCTCATCCCGAGATTCAGGGGTTGGCGGAAAGAAAGTGGGGTACTCCAGTCGAAGACGATCTTCATGCTCCCAGGTAGCTTCTCTCTCGGAATGATGAGACCACTGAACTTTGAGAAACTTGATGTTCTGGCGTCGAGTGACACGCTCTGCTTGATCCAGAATGCGGACGGGGTACTCTCGATAAGTGAGGTTATCTTGGAGATCAAGCGTTTCGTGGTCCACTCCGCGGATGGGATCCGAGAAGCAACGCCTGAGTTGAGAGACGTGGAAGACATCATGAACTCGAGAAAGATGTGGGGGTAGTTCCAACTGATAGGCAACCTCTCCTTGTTTAGCGAGAATGCGAAAAGGACCAATGTAACGAGGAGCCAACTTGCCCTTGATACCGAAACGATGGGTACCCTTCAAAGGGGTGACCCGAAGGTAAGCCTTGTCGCCAACTTCATAAGCCACTTCCTTATGACGACGGTCATACTGGCTCTTTTGACGAGATTGGGCTGTTTTTAAATTCTCACGAATGATGCGAACTTGCTCTTCTGCCTCCTGAATCATATCCGGTCCAAAGAATTGTCTTTCACCGGTTTCTGACCAGTTCAAAGGTGTTCGACATCTTCGTCCATACAGAATCTCAAAAGGAGCTTTCTTGAGACTGGATTGGTAGCTATTGTTATAAGCAAACTCCGCGAAAAGAAGACACTTCTCCCAATCCATACCGAATGAAATAACGCAAGCTCTAAGCATGTCTTCGAGAATTTGGTTGACCCTTTCCACCTGACCACTTGATTGAGGGTGGAAAGCGGTACTGAAGGAGAGATGGGTGCCCATGGCAGTTTGGAAACTCTCCCAGAAATGAGAAGTGAAAAGACTACCACGGTTTGAATTGATCTCTAGTGGAACACCATGAAGTGAAACTATTCGAGAAATATATAAGTCAGCGAGCTGACTAGCGGTGACATTCTCTCGAACAGGTAGGAAGTGAGCCACTTTGGAAAGACGATCAATGACTACAAAGATAGCATTATTCCCTTTCTTGGTCCTAGGAAAACTGGTGATGAAGTCCATACCAACTTTATCCCATTTCCACTCAGGAATGGCTAAAGGCTGAAGGGTGCCAGCAGGCCTTTGATGCTCCGCCTTAATGCGACGACAAACGTCACAGTTAGCAATGAACTGAGCGATTTCTCTCTTCATCCTAGTCCACCAGAACCTCTGGCGTAGGTCCTGATACATCTTAGTACTACCGGGATGAATCGTGAGAGGAGATTCATGCGCCTCCTTAAGAATCAATTATCGCAGATGTTGATTCTTGGGAACCACCAAGAGATTCTCAAAGAAAACAACACCTCGATCATCCATAGAGAAACATCCACCAACTCCCTTCTTAATGTTTCTCTTCATGCGGATAACACCCCTATCAAACTTCTGGTCAGAAATGATCTGATCTTCAAGGGTAGGTTTTGCCACCAGGGTAGAAAGGAATCCATGAGGAGCAATGTGAAGGTTAAGCTTACAGAATTCCTCATGGAGAAGTGGTTGGCCCTGCTGCAACACAAGATTGTTGCAATAGGACTTACGACTTAGCGCATCAGCCATGACATTGCCCTTGCCTGGGGTGTAGGTAATCCCTAAGTCGTAATCTGAGATCAACTCCAACCAACGTCTTTGCCTAAGGTTCAAATCTGGTTGGGTGAAGATATACTTGAGACTCTGGTGATCGGTGTAAATCTCGCAACGTTTACCAAGAAGGTAATGTCGCCAGGTCTTAAGTGCATAGACTACGGCTGCAAGCTCCAGATCATGTGTAGGATAATTATCCTCATGTGGATGCAACTGTCGAGATGCATAGGCAATCACATGACGATCCTGCATAAGAATGCAACCTAGTCCCTGTCGTGAGGCGTCGCAGTAGATAACAAAGTCTTTAGTGAAATCTGGTGGCACAAGTATGGAAGCAGAAGTCAGGCGTCTTTTCAGTTCCTGAAAACTGTAATCACACTGTGGGGACCACTCAAACTTTTTATCCTTCTTGAGAAGTTCCGTGAGGGGTTTGGCCACTTTGGAGAAGTTTTCAACGAAGCGGCGACAATAACTGGCTAGACCAAGGAAACTCCTAACTTGTTTAACTATTTCAGGTGGAGTCCAATCAAGAACAGCCTAAACTCTTTCGGTATTGACAGCAATGCCCTTACCAGAGATCACGTGGCCCAGGTAGGTCACTTCTGGCAACCAAAATTCACACTTGGAGAACTTGGCATAAAGGCGGTGCTCTCTGAGTTTTTCTAGCACAAGTCTAAGATGTTCGGCATGCTCTTCCTCGTTCTTCGAGTAAATAAGAATATCATCGAGGTAAACCACGACGAACTTATCTAAGTACTCCATGAAGATCGAGTTCAGCAAGCGGGAGAAGGTGGCTGGAGCATTGGTTAGACCAAAGGACATGACGGTGTACTCGTATTGACCATAACGAGTGACAAAAGCCGTCTTAGGAATGTCCCCGTTTCTGATCTTGATTTGGTGGTAGCCTAACCTCAAATCCATCTTGGAAAAGACTGAGGATCCAACGAGCTGATCATACAGATCGTTGATCCTGGGGAGCGGATACTTGTTCTTTATCGTGACCAAATTAACGGGACGATAATCTACAACCATCCGGTCCGTACCATCCTTCTTCTTGACAAAGAGGACGGGGCAAGCCCAGGGAGAAGAACTAGGACGGATGAAACCCTTTTGCAAGGATTCATCAAGTTGTTTCTTGAGCTCGGCTAGTTCTAAGGGTGCCATCTTATAGGGTCTCCTAGAGATTGGAGCAGTTCCTGGGATAAGATCTATGACGAACTCTACATCCCTGTCAGGTGGAATACCTGGCAGTTCTTCTGGAAAGACATCCGGAAAGTCACGGACTACCGGGATATCTTCAAGGTCTGGAAGAGGGCTGGCATTAAGAGAATAAAGCTGACGCTTTGCAATTTTGGTGGAGACAGTGACTATCTTGCCAGAGGGGTGTGTGAGCTGAACAGACCTGGTGTAACAATCAATCTTGGCATAATGAGCTTTCATCCAGTCCATACCCAAGATGATGTTAATATCTGAAGACTTAAGAGATATCAAGGAAGCTAGGAATACGAGTCTGTCAACATGTATTTCATTGCCATAACTTATCCTAGAGGTTTGCCATTTGGATCCAGGAGTCTGAATGAGTAGTGGGGAGGGCATATCACAAAATGACATGTCGTGCAAGCGGGCATAACTTTCGGAAATGAAGGAATGAGATGCTCCAGTATCGAATAGAACCGATGCTGGATGACAGTTTACAAGGAGTGTACCAAGAACGACATCCGGATCATCATAAGCGTCTCTAGCTGAGACGTGATGCACACGTCCACGTTCAGTGGGAGCTGACTTGGCGTTAATCATCTTGTGTGATGGCTTACTTCCACGGCCAACAAACTTCTCGGGCTGAGATGGAGCAACACTGGTCTGAGTGCAAATACGGGCAATGTGGCCTGGCTCTCCGCACTTGTAACAAATCTTGGAAGTAGGACGTGGACCCGCATTGACAGGCGGTCCACCAATGGGCTTGGGTGGTGCAAATGGCTGAACTAGGTGAGGCGCCACATAAGATGGCGTCGGTGTGTAACCGGGTGGAAGAGCGGAGTTCGGAATCCAAATCCAACGCTTCTGAGAACTAGAACCGGAGGAAGAACCCAAATCACGTTTGTGCTTACGAGACTCCTCGTAAGTGAGCTGAGCTGTCTCCGCATTAATGGCCTTGTTCACAAGAGCCTGGAATGTATTGCAATGGTGCAAGTGAAGATCACGACGCAACTTGGGGTTGAGACCCTTCCGGAACCTAGCCTGCTTCTTGGCGTCTGTGGACACTTCTTCTGTAGCATAGCGGGCAAGATTCTCAAACTCTCTACTGTAAGCATCAACAGCCATCTTACCCTGGGTGAAACTACAGAACTCTTCTCTCTTGCGATCGATGAGGGCTTCAGGAATGTGATGCTCACGAAAAGCCTCAGTGAAATCTCTCCAGGTAGGAATCTGACCAACTGGAAGCATAGCCTCATAGTTCTGCCACCAAAGACTGGCAGGACCTTCCAGGTGATATGCAGCATAGATGACCTTGTCACCTTCAGCTACGTTCGCAGAACGGAGCTTGTGTGTGATACTACGGAGCCAGTCATCTGCATCGAGTGGTTCAATGGAATGATGGAAGGTGGGTGGTCTCAGACGAATGAAATCATAGATGGTCGCTGACTCTTTACATTGGGGTGCGGTGTTCTCCTCGATACGTGCCAACAAGTGGTTAGACTCACGCTTGTTCCTCTCCATCTCTAACATGAACTCTGTCAACGAAGGTTGGTCGGGAGGATCCTCCTCATCCCTACCATCTCCATGGTTCCGGCTACGAGCAACAGAACTTCGGTTAACTGACGACATCCTGAGAAGCGGAACCAAGGACGGGGTCAACAACAACTATAGAATGCAACATGTAGCACACGGAAATTTAGTATCTCTCAAACTCCTAGGGCAATTCCGGCAGCATAACGGCAGTAAAATGCTCAGAATGAGACATTCTGCAAAAGATGGGGTAGCACCATACTCAACATCATCAGTAAAGGTTCTGAGACATTACTAAACAGACTACACCGGAGGTACTCAAACTGGGATAAGACTCTGATCAACCAATCCTAAGAGACTACGGATTAGTAACACGTGATCCTGATAGACAGAAGAGATAGCCTAGTTCCTTAACCCCGTAGGAAAGATACGATGACTCAGATCAGAAGGCCATGAGGTATAAGGAGTAAAAGAGCCTTACGTTCCCTTCCACAATCAATTCCCCTACATAACTAAAGCATTTCTAGACTCAACTTCGACCAGGCTGGCTTGGAAATCCTCCAAGCAGTCAGGCTCTAATACCAAAGCTGTCGGGACCCCGATCCTAAGCCACATCGATCCAGCATGTAACACATCATATCACCTTGCGGTCTCATGCACGGTACTCCCACGGGTGCCACCTTACCTGGACCGGGACCGTTTGCGTCTTTTGGCTCACGTATATGATAATGTCGCTAGCATCCATATGACAGAGAACCCGGGCCGACATGGCTAGTCGTGAACCCAAGGGGGCACTAACCCATGAGGACAGGCATACATGAATCACATCGAGCATGTCGGTCATCAACGTATAAATCCAGGCTGTAGCACTGGGCTAACAGGACTCCGGTGACCCGGGCTGTAGCAGGCTAGGCAGGACTCCGGATAACACCGCGTGACATTTCCCCGAAGGGACAGACACAGGAACGAAGTGAATCACATGCCGGCTAGTCAAGTGTTCCGAGCAGTAGTGCTGGGCTAGCAGGACTCCGGTGAACCGAGCTGTAGCGGACTACTATCGCTCAGAAAGCACTAGACTACATTTCCCCATATGATAGGCTGCCAAGGATAAACAACTAGATTGTCGGATCCCACACATAGCAATACACGTCACACGTACGCATAACATGCAAGTATGTGCTGTATAACATGGCATCACAACATAACGCAAACTTATATAGATAAAGGCCCAAAAGAGCCACATAGCATTAAATACAAACAGGGGTCACATGAGCCATCATTCAGAGCATACAAGCAACAAGCGGAAGCATTACATGTCTGAGTACAGACAACTACAAAAGAAAAAGGCTGAAGCGCCTGACTATCTACAACCTCCGATCAAGATCATAGCTGAGGTACAAGCTACTTGTCGAAGTCCAAGCGGAACTACTAGTGAGACAGATGTCTCATCTGCAAAACATAAATAAAGCAAACGTGAGTACAAAGGTACTCAGCAAGACTTACATCAGATCCTATCATACATGCATTAGTATCAAGAGGTAATGTGGGGTTTAGTTGCAGCAAGCCAGCTTTGACTCAGTGGCTATCATGTTCTACGACTACTAGAAACTTCTTTGAGGTGAGGCAGCGCACACGAGTCCACTAATCACCACATCAATACACTACTATGGATTCATCCCCGTCTCACTACGAGAAGGCCATCCATAGCACTCACACTTATCTTGAGCATTTTAGAGTATGCACTTCAAGTTGTCTATGTACCACGTAAGCATCCAAGAAGTCCATAACCGAGGACACGGCTATTCGAATAGATCATGATAACCCTGCAGGGGTGTACTTCTTCACACACGCTCTCACCACTTATCACCATGTACACGTCATGTATCTCGGCAACCTTCAAGCGGAAGCCTGGCGAGGGTGTCGGCCATGACCTGACTAACCACACAAGACTCTAGTCCAGGTTTATCGCCTATTCGGGTTCCATCCACAAGGAGATCCGGCCGGGGTGTCGCTCACGGCCCCAAACGATGTGTGCAGGGTTCCCAAGCCCACCTCGCCGGATGGATCTACGCTTGGTACACCGTGCCACTTGTGCCTAGTCTGTCCCAAGCCCACCTGGCCGGGTGCCACTTGGTAGACTACTAACACTACCTACAAACACCAGAAACTATTTGCAACTCCTGGACAGAGATCAAGTTGGTTAATAAGTCGAGAGGGGCACTTAAGCATTCCAATGCGTGGTAGTAGCTAGTCATTGGACAACATACACAGAACTCAGTGCTTAAGGACGGTTCCAATGAGACAACCCACCATGTACTCCTACATGGCCTCTCATCGCTACCTTTACCAAATCGTGTTCACACGTTCACTCTCAGCATCGGAACATATCATATCACTCCAATCCATTCCCAATGAATCAGACCTGACACAACTCTAAGCAATAGCAGGCATGGCATGGTAGAAGCACAACATGGCTCAATCAACTCCTACACATGCTAGTGGGTTTCATCTATTTACTGTGGCAATGACAGGTCATGCAGAGGAATGGGTTCAACTACCGCAGCATAAAGTAGCAGTTGAATTGTTGTTGTCCTAATGCAATAAAAGAGAGCAGGAGCGAGAGTGGGATCATATCGGAATGAACAAGGGGGGTTTGCTTGCGTGGTAGATCAACAAGTGGGGCACTGCTTCACAGACAGGTACTCTGGAACGGTCTCCGGAGCAGGACCTATCGAGAAGGAACGGTGCCAACAATCAAAACACAAGCATATGCAACAATATGATGTATGAACATGGCATGAAGATGTGATGCTGTTTGAGCTAATGCAGCTAGAGTTCATTTGGTTGAAATCCATTTGAACCAAACATTCAAATGCATTTCCAAACTAAGTCCTTATATATGCCATTTATATGTTTTCATCTATACAGCAGGTTTAAGTTGTTTTGTCATGCATGAAACTGGTACAGATGGATAGATTGAATTTTTCTGATAATTTTTCATATATAAATTATTTCAATCTGAGCTACGGTTGAATTGATATGATTTTTTGAAGTTTTGAATATTTTCTGGAATTTCCTGTTTAAAAATAATTCCAGGAAAAGATTAACAGCGTCAGCATGACGTCATGCCTGCGTCAGTAGTCAACGGTGCTAACTAGGTCAAACCTGACGTGTGGGGGCCACACGTCAGTGTTATAGTTAGTTAACAGAGAGTTAAATAGTTTTGAACTAATCCTAATCCAAAGTTAGTCAGGGCCGGGACCCACATGTCATAGACCCTGGGTAGTCAAACCCCAGGTCAACTGGGGGGTTAGTGCGGGTTGACCCGGTCAATCCCGCCGGCGTTTAGCCGCCGGCGAGGCGAATGCGGCGGAGGGGCTCGGGATCGCGTCTCCGGCGACCAATTGGACGGCGGAGGCCACTAGAGCGAAGCCCGCGCTCGTCCACACCGATTGGAGCAAGTGGGAGAGGCGGGGGCGGCGGAGCTCGCCGGAGCGAAGCTCGCGGCGGCGGCCGGAGCTCGAGCTCGAGCGGCTGCGGGTTACAGAGCACGGGGAGGCCACCCGAGGGGCTCTGCGGCACCCTCGTGGCACCAGGAGCACGGTGACGTGCTCGGTTGCGGGCTGCGGTGGCCAGGGCGACGGTGGCGACATGAACGGCGGCGAGGAGCTACGGCCATGGCGGGGAAAGGGGCTACGGTGCGAGAACGGAGAAACGGGGAGAGGGGGACGGCGTAGAAGCTCACGGCGGTTTGGACGAGGCGGTCGGCGAGCTCGGGGAGGGGCTGGAGTCGGCGGGGCGGCGAAGACAATCTCCGGCGACCGGAGATGAAGGCGGCGGCGATGGCGGCTCCACGGGGCACTCTGGCTTGCGTGGCTCGGCGAGGAGGTAGCTAGCGACAAGGCGGAGCTCCTGGGCGCAGCGGCAGGGCGAGGGGTGGCCGGTGGCCGCGGTGTTGGCGAACGGCGGCGACGGCAACGCTCGGGGTTCGCGGGAGAGAGCGAGGGAGAGGGAGAGAGGTCCGGGGCGAGAGCGAAAGCGGCGCGGGGCATCGTGGCGACGTCCGGGGCGTCCAGGGCGACGAGGGGGAGAAGCAGGAGGTGGCGGGGACGTGGCCCCGGCCGGACGCGTGGCCGCGCGCGCCGGCGCGTGCCCCTGCCTTCTGTCGTCGCCAGGAGGACGACGGTTGGCGGTTGGGCCGGCCTGTTGGCCACTGGTCCAGGCCAAGCCTCAGGTGAGCATAGGTAAGTCTATCCCTTTCTTTTTCTTTCCTATTTTCTGACATTTGTTTTGGTTTAATAAAAATACTAAACCATTTTATTTTATTATGCCAATTTTTGTAGGGGCTAATGGTATTATTCCAGAGCTCCTCAACAAATGGCACAATTTTGGACATATAATATATATATATATATATAACATTTATATATCCAATGCAAATAATTATTGCATTAATTCCAAATGCCCAAAATAAAATACTTATGAGGTCCTGAAAATATTGCTTTGATTTTTATCTCTGTCCAATATTTTCAGAGAGAGACATGAACATTTCTTGGACCTTTTTGGAGCAATTTTTATTTGGGTCATTTCCAGAAATGATTTCTGAGGGTTTTACAATCCCCATTTCAAATTTAAATGAAATTTAAACATGATGCACACATGACTAGCTAGCCTTGAGCATACCAGAACTAGGGATGTGACATAACAGGCGCTAGTACGCCTATTACGTCGGGGAAGCAACGCCTTGGTGTTTATCTTAGGGGCGTGTGCGGCCTAGAGCTACTGGCGCCCCATCTGGAGGTCAGTCGGGATTAAAGGGATGGCCTGGGGGCGCTGTCAAGCACGGCGGTGGTGTGAGGTCGATGGGAGGGCGGGGCGACGGAGGCAGGGGTCTGGGCCGGTGGTCGCTGGTGGTTCGAGAAAGATCGTCAACAATGACTGGCGGGAGGTAGACGAAGGCCATCTGCCCGTTCCTTATAGATCGGATGGTTCATTAAAAAATCGACTGACCTATTTATTTTCAGTCGACTGTTATCTTAGATATGACCACATGTGGTGGTGTGTTGGAGGAGTACCTGCATTTCCTATGCTCATATATTACAAAATCATACAGAGTAGAATCTAATTTTGTTTGACATGCAATGTTGTAGAGCTATCATATGTCTCCTGTCATTTATTTTTCATCCACCTGCTATCTTCTACTTTTACAGTGCACTAGTTCTGCACACACTTCACCCTTACTCTCACTATTGTGTTTTTATGCAAGGGTATTTCAGACTCTGCTGCCATGAGAGAAGCCAAAAAGATAAGAGAGAAGTCGCTCCAGTTTGGTGTGCGGCTAGGCAAGACACGTTTCAACGCTTTAAAGGATGTGGTGTCAGCAGATGGAGACGGGGAACGTAGCTCTGGAGTTGATGACCTCGCTCGCAATGAACCACCATCCCAGGTGCTTGCTTTAACTTCGCGGTGTCATATGTGGTTGCATGTTCCATATGGTGTCTAGCTTGTATTCGAAAGGCCGAAGTCGGTAAGATAAGGAAAGATATTTTTTTACATGAACCACCATCCTGTGAGCACCAGAAGACAAATAGCTAGTCAGGGAAATGGCCGAGCCAGTGACAAGCCCAGCAAAGATAGGCATCACCTGGAAGCCAACTAAAAAGATGTGATGGTGGCGAAGCAGCCCGCCTCCCACCAGGCTCTCAGGTCCTAGATGATCATGCTCACCACTCCAGCCGGATGTCTAGCTTGTATTGCTTCCAATTTGGTTAAATTGCATCTGCTTAGCTTACACATTATACCTTTGAATATGACATGTCTTTCTGTTTTTTGGTACATACTAGTACATCTGTGTATTAACCATGTTCTTACATCAAACTAATGTTCTTGTGTATCCCTCATCAATCACTTATGATGAGGCAGGCAGGCAAGGGGACTACTCCTCATTTAAAGAATGCAGCGTCAGCCTCCCGACAAGATTCTCAAGAAACATATATGCTAGATGAAGATAGTGAACGTAGCTCTGTAGTTGATTACAGCATTTCCCCTACACTAGCATCGCAGGTGCTTGCTCTAACTTGGCAGCGTGATATGTGGTTGCATGTTGCATATGGTGTCTAGATTGTAATTCTTCCAATCTGGTTAAACTGCATGTGCTAGTCTGCTTGGCTTATACATTATACCTGTTAATGTGACATGCCTTCCTGTATTTAGTACATAGTACATCTGTCTATTAAGCATGTCCTTACATAAAACTATTGTTTTTTTGTATCCCGCATCAATCAACATGACGAGACACCTTTAGTATATGCAGTGCGATATTAGTTGCATCTTTCATATGATTTATAGCATGCACTGCTTCTAATTTGTTGAAATTCCATTTATGATGGGATGCTTTTAACTTGGCAGAGTAATATTGGTTGCATCTTTCATGTGGTGTCTAGCTTGCATTGCTTCTTATTTGCTGGAATGGTTTCTGCTTAGTTTACACAAACAGTTGTGAACATGCCATGTCATCCTGTTTTTCGTACATATTCCATCCTGGTATCATGTGTTTGCCTTACATCAAAGTAGTGATTGTCAGTATCATGCATGAATGAGTTCTGATGAGAGAATTTTATTGCTTTTTCTTGTCGGTTTTACTTGACAATTCAAAATCAATAAAGCGGAAGGAAGTTAGCAAGGCAGCGAATAAAGGTGCTCCTTCCGAACGGAGGGCCTCTACAGTTTCTACTCCTCCACACCCCCAAGATGATTTCCAAGACAACACATGCATAGACACTCAACAAAGCTGTGTTTATGATGAGCACGTCTCCCCTAGTGCAGCATCACCGGTGCTCCCTCTAACTTGGCACTGTTATATGTGGTTGCATGTTATGTGTGATGTCTAGCTTGTATTGCTTCTAATTTTGTTGAATTCCATCTGCTTACTTTACACATTATACTTGAATAAGACATGTGTTCCTGTTTCTAGAACATACAATATCTGTCTATCACACCATGATCTTACATCAAATTACTACTGTTGTGTAACCTGCAACAATCACTTATCATAAGACACGTTTGACTTCGGAGTGTGATATAGGTTACATCCCACATTCTTTTCTAGCTTGTACTACTAATTTGTTGAAATGGCACTTTTGAGACAGTTTTAACTTGGTAGAGTGATATTCGTTGCATCTTTCATTGCTTCTAATTTGTTGAAATGCCTTCTCCTTAGTTTACACATCATAAGCTGTGAATATGCAATGATGTGAATATGCAATGGCACTAATGACGAGAGACCTCTAACATGGTAGTGTGATGCTGTTTGCATCTTGCATATGATTTATTTTTTGTACTGCTTCACATTTGTTTAAACGCCATTTATGATGAGACACTGTTAACTTGGCAGGGCGATATTTGTAGCATCTTTCATATGGTGTCTACATTCCATTGCATTGCTTCTAATTTGATGAAATGTCTTCTTCTTAGTTTACACATCATAGTTCTGGTTATCTCTTATGTCCTGTTTTTCATACATATTACATCCTCCTATCATGTGGTTGTCTAACATCAAAGTTCAGTTCGTCTGCATCATGCATCAATTTGTTCTGAAGAACTAAATTGTTATTTGTTTTTCTTGTCGGCTTGACTTAACATGGCACAGAGAAAGAGGAAGAAACACAGAATGGCAGGGAATGAGAAGCGGATGAATCCTGCAGATTCTGCTGGTACTGATGGTGCAATAGAAGGTTAAAGTCCAGCAGAAAATTCTACAAACACGGCATCCCATGCTACATGAGTTGCAAAAAAGACAAACAAAACAAATAGCTGCCACCAAACAAGCAGAGACAGCCCTAGTTCTTGCAACACCTACCACAATACTACCAGCTGCACGACGTACTCGTGCGTCAACTGAGCTAGCAGCACGTTCCCAAGCTCCCTTGACACCTGACACTACTTCCCAAGCACTCTTGACACAAGACGAGTTGGCAATATCAGATGAACCTTGTGAGCTTCAACAGCAAGAAGGTAGTTGCTGGAGTCAAGTTATAGTTGCATGCTTCTTTATATGTAGTCTCACAGTTTGATGTACACTACCACTTCCTATGTTTGTTGTTGGACTAGCACCTAGGCGCAAGAGGAAACAAACATC